>CP106722.1:106775629-108025629 GCA_025506655.1 Gossypium rotundifolium
CACTATCACCCATACCGAGTCCTTCTTAGTAGGTTTAAAGGGAAGCCCACTAACGAAGTCCATGGTAATTCTCTCCCACTTCCACTGCGAAATTTGTATTGGCTGAAGCAATCCCAACGGAACTTGGTGTTCAGCCTTAACTTGCTGACACGTTAAGCACTTGCCAACAAATTCAGTCACTTCCCGCTTAAGACCAGGCCACCAAAACTGTTCCCTTAGGTCTCTGTACAACTTACTGCCTCCAGGATATATAGCATAAGGGCTACTATGCGATTCCCAAAGAATTCTCTGCCTCAAATCCTCATTCCTCGGCATACAGACCTTACCCTTAAAGCATAGTACTCCCTCATCATTAATACGATAATCCTCCAACTCTCCATTCTGCACCCGCCGTAACTTAGCACTTAAATCCTCATCCATTAACTGACTTTCCTTTACCTCATTCAACCATGTCGGCTTTACTTGTAGCTCTGCCAACAAACTTCCATCATCATACAAGCTCAGATGTGCGAACATCGCTCTCAGATCCGGCACTACCTTCCGACTTAAGGCATCTGCCACCACATTTGCCTTGCCCGGGTGATACTCTGTCGAACAATCATAGTCCTTCAATAATTCCACCCACCTTCACTGTCTCAGATTCAACTCCTTCTGAGTCAGCAGATACTTAAGGCTTTTGTGGTCTGTGTAGATCACCGACTTTTCTCCATAAAGATAATGCCTCCACACTTTAAGGGCAAAGACCACTGCCGCCAATTCCAAGTCGTGCGTCGGGTAGTTAACCTCGTGTGGCCTTAGTTGTCGAGACGCATAAGCAACCACCTTCCCGTCTTACATAAGGACACCTCCCAATCCTGTATGGGAAGCATCACAATATACCACAAAATCCTTCCCTGCCTCAGACTGAATCAAAACTGGAGCTTCGGTCAAGACTCTCTTAAGCTTCTCAAAGCTCTCATGTTGCTTATCGGTCCATATGGAAGGCACTTTCTTTCTCAACAACTTTGTTAGAGGTGCGGCTATCGATGATAACCCTTCCACAAACCTTTTGTAATAGCCTGCTAATCCTAAGAAACTCTAAACTTTCACTACAGACTTAGGGGGTTTCCAATCCAAAACTGCCACAATCTTCCGAAGATCCACCCTTATTCCTTCTGCAGACACCATATGTCCTAAAAACGTAACCTCTTTAAGCCAAAATTCACACTTGCTAAATTTGTCGTAGAGCTTCTTCTCCCTCAACACTTACAACACTATCCGGAGATGCTCATCATGTTCTTCCTCAGACTTCGAATACACCAAAATATCATCTATGAACACAACAACGAACCAGTCCAGATAGGGTTTGAAAACCCGATTCATCATGTCCATAAACGCGACTGGGGCATTCGTCAACCCAAACGGCATTGCTACGAACTCAAAATGCCCATACCTTATTCGAAAAGCCGTCTTATGGATATCAGCCTCGTTCACCTTAAGCTGATGATATTCAGACCTTAGATCTATCTTTGAGAAAACTGCGGCCCCCTTTAGCTGATCGAACAAGTCATCTATTCTGGGCAAAGGGTACTTGTTCTTGATGGTCAGCTTATTCAACTGACGATAATCTATGCACATGCGCATAGTTTCGTCCTTCTTCTTCACAAACAAGACCGGTGCTCCCCATGGAGACACACTAGGTCGAATAAACCCACGGTCTAGCAACTCTTGAATTTGAGCCTTGAGCTCAATGAACTCCTTTGGTGCCATTCTGTATGGGGCGATTGACAAAGGAGCTGTACCCGGCAGCAACTCAATTCCAAACTCCACCTTCCTGTCTGGGGGTATTCCTGGTAATTCCTTCGAAAAGACATCCACAAACTCCCTTACGGTTCTAACTCCACTAACTCCCCCTTCTTTCGCATCCAAAGCACTATTGAAGGCCAAAAATGCCTTGCACCCTTTTTGAACCATCTTATCAGCCTTTAAAGCAGAAATTACATTAAACAAGTAGTTTCTTCTTTCTCCTATCATAACTACTTCCTTATCTTTGGGAGTCCTTAGCTCCATTCGTTTGGCCGCACAATCCAACATAGCCCGATGCTCCACTAGCCAGTCTATGCCAAGTATAAGATCAAATTCCCCGAAGGGTAATTCCATTAAGTCGGTAAGAAATACCACTCCCTGAAGCTCCAAAGGCACACTCCGAAATGTCTTATTCACTACTACGGTTTGACCTAGTGGGCTTACTACAGTCATCTCCCTGCTAGATAGTTCAGAGACTATTCCTAGAGTTTCAACTACTATACATACAATATAAGAATGGGTCGAGCCCACATCAATCAAAGCAACATAAGGCTTACCAAATATAAGGAACATACCGATTATGACGTCCGACGCGTCTCTGTCCTCCCTCCGATAAACCGCATAAACCAAACTCGGCTGTCTTGTCTCCGTGTTACCAACACCTCAGCCCGGTGTTCCCTATCCTCTTCTAGAGCCATTACCTCTGCCAGCCGAACCATGACCTCACGGTGGCTGCTGTCCTCCTTTTCCAACCTGGTTAGGACCTTGGCTTACTGGTCAACCCCCTTCGGTTCTCATAGGACAGTCCTTAATCATGTGGTCCTTGGACCCACACTTAAAACTTCCTCCCGTTTTCTTCCAACACTCTCCTAAGTGTTTCTTCCCACACTGATCACAAGTACGGTATTGCCTCCAAGAGCGACTTAACGACCTCGCCCATCAACTCTAGGCCTCTTTTGCTCATTCCTGGATGGCCTTGATGATCTAAATCCTTTTTTCTGCCTATTCCGATCGGTGTTCTGCCTTACAGAATCTTTGATACCCTTGGCTACCTTAGCCTTCTCCACCAACACAGCAAACTCCCACTCTTATTGTGGAGCTATCAGCAACATCAGATCATCCCTTAGTCAGTCCTCAAACCGGACACACCGCTCATGCTCAGTTGACATTATGCCTCGAGCATAACGGCTCGACCTTTAGAATTGACCGTACTACGCGCCACGCGTGTTCCTTGAACCAGCCCTTAAATGCCTTCCTCTATGCATCAATGTAATGACTTCTTCTGGTATGCTGCCTTAGCATAATCCCACGTGAGTTCCTCAGCTGTAGCACCATCCCGAATTGTGAGCCACCATTGATATGACTCATCGCGGAGAAGCGACACCAACCCTTTTAGTTTTTCCTCGTCAGTTGAATCGAGCTCGTCCATGATCTGCTCAGTTGCTTCCAACCAATACTCAGCGGTACTGGGTGCCACACCTGATACACCACGGAAAACCTCCGCTCCGTTGGCTTGGAGTCGCTCAGGTACCGATTTCTGAGCTCCCATGCCTCCACTTGCTCCAGCCACCCTTTCTAAAACTCGCAGCATCGCCTGTGACACTGCATCATCCCCCATCTGATCCTGATATTCCACATCAGCAGTTGGTGGTGGTGGTGGCATTTCATTTTCAGATCCTTGACCCGATCTAACGGGTTCCGACACGATCATTCGGCCTCGTCCACGGCCACGCACATTACGACCACATCCCCTTGAATTCATACTTCTAATTTGCATTTCTCTGATTAAAGAATTTTATGTATTAGTTTTGTTCCACTGATTTATCACGAACAGTTTTATGTTTAATAGTTCTAGGAAGTAGTTCTTTTGATTTCATACACATACAGTCTCAAATCATACATTTCATCACACACATGAACTTACGTTCATTACAGAGAAATGTTGTAGTTGGCATTGTTTGTTGTTTTCCACTACCTAGGGGCATTTCCGTAATTTTGTCCTATAAGGGTATTTTGGTAAATTTTTTTTCCAAATTAGGATATTTGAAAATGTTGCAAAATAGAGATTGTTGATATTTTTATAAAATTAAAATACTTGCTGGAGAAATTTCAAGAGTGAAATGGTAATTTTATACACTAGAGGTATTTTTGTAATTTTACAAGCTAGGGTCGTTTCGGTAATTTTTTGCAAAATATGGTTCCTAGTGACTTTTCAAGAAAAGGGTATTTTTAAATATTTTTAATTTGAGGGTACTTCGGTAATTTTCCTCACTGAGGGTATATCGGTCATTTGTACAGGTTAGGGGTAATTTGGTCATTTTGTAAGTCAGGGGTAATTTCGTAAATTTTCCAAATCACAGTATCTTAATATTTTGTAAAAATAGGGTTTTTGGATATTTGTAAGGTAAGAGATTCTTGATAAAACTGTAGGTAGTAAGGACATTTCATGATCCAAGGGCATTTTAGTAATTTTTCCAACCAGGGGTATTTAGGTCATTTTAGTAAATCGAGAATATTTGGAAATTTTTTCAAAATAGTTTTCCTGCTCATCAAAAGGGTAATTTGGTGATTTTTAAAACTAGGGTTTTTGTAAAAATATGGCTAGTCCCTTTCGGGTTTTAGTTATTGGGTTTAGCCTGTGGCTGAGTCCTCTTGGTTAGGGTGAACCATCACTACGCACCAGGTAGGATTCAAGTGGGTAGGAGGTGAGTCACTAGTACTGCTTAAATACCAAGCTCCTACTGAAACCAATCCTAGACATGCGCACAATGGTTGCCACACCCTAACTCGGCGACTTAGACACAGGTTTGTTTAATTGTGCATTAAAGTTTTATGTAATTGTTAGGGTAAACTAGTCCTATAGTTCAAGTACTTATCATACTAATCTACGTTCCATTTCTACCCTTCTACAAATCATACAATGATTCACACAATGGATAGGAGTACTTACAGTAGACTTGGTTGGGAGACTCGGGTGCCATGCCGAAAAACCCTTATTACTTAGAAAATCCACTTTCAAAAGACAGAAACGTTTTGGGCCTAAAAGCCCTCAAGGCCGAGTTTTGAACCTGCTCGATACTAAACCGAAACACCCCAAACCCAAACCCACAAGCCCGACCGGATCTGGTATGCTCTAGGAAAAACCATTCGGATCTTATTTGAAACTTTGCTAAAATTTTTCGTGTTTTTGAAAACAGTTGATTTGGGTTGGGCTCGAATTTAAAACCCGTGTTGATTAGGTGTCAAAACATTTAATATTTATACTTAAGAAAGATAGACTTTAATTTTGAATCAATAAAGATCGTGGCATACTTATATAAGTAAATATGCATGCGTAAACAGTTCAAACCAAGGCCTTATTACATCAAATCAAAACCCAAATTAAATTCAAAGTACTTAAAAAGAGAAAACCCAAAATAAAATAAAATAGACTCGAAGCTGAGCATGGCCACCCTTGAGCTCCTATCGACCCGGTCCATCACTGAGTGTCGCCTAAAAAATAATCCCACAAGGCGTGAGTCAAACAGACTCAATGTGTACAACCAACACAAGTCTTAATTAAATTCAGGCATGTCAAATCATACATAATAACATATATAATTAATGATGCAAACCCGAACCCAAACCTAATTAACCATCCACTACACATCACCCGTACCAACCATCACACCGTGGGGACTACTAAGTCAACCCTCCATCCGCTACACATCATCAAAGGCAGTCACTGCAGTTGACGTGCTCATCGCCCTTATAAAATTCGTGGCATAGCCACCAGATAAATATTCGTGACATAAGTTACCACATTCAGATATTGTGACATAAGTCACCACATTCAGATATTGGGGTATAAAACCACCAATTCACTTCCCCTTTACATATCTCCCATATGCCCCATATCAAACATATCATGCAATATCATGCTTTATTTCACATTCTTATCACTATTGTCATTTTTATCATACTCATAGTAGGAGTAGGAAAACGTGCCTGAGTACTTCGTACCATTACATGGTACCTTAGCCACATCATAACATATTCTTGTAACATATTAATTAAAACATAACCGTCAATTAATTAAAGCTTAGTATGGGTACACACGATTTACTTAGCGCTTAATTGAGATCCCAAAACCGATCTAATGCTTTAGATCTTAGTTCCTATATTCGCCATTGTTAGACATATTAGCAAAACTTATTCGGCCATATAACCAAATCCCGGAGGAAACATAATCGAAATCTTACCTTGCTTATCGATTTGAGTACTTCTCAAATCCCGAAAGCTTTGTGATACTTCTTTCTTGCAATCGGCCAACACTAGTTCACTAGACTTGGTTAGTTTCGGCTTTTAAATAAATATGAAATAGATCTTAAATCACTCAATAAGCCTTAGTCGAATATCTTGGGTACTAGCCTTGCGATTTTAAATCCCGAAAGTGGTTACTTGCTTTGAAGTTGTCGAAATCCCTACTTGTCAAGTGTTAGAATCGGTTTTAAGTATTGATCTAAGAGAATGGCCTTTGGCTGAATACTTCATGCCACTTACCTTAAACACTTCAAATCCTGAAAGTCTCTTTACTGTCCCTTAACGTTGGCTACATACAAAACAACACAAGGTTATGGAACTATACACATTCGGCCATCCCTAACCAAGGTTTAACCATTGTTTTCGGCATCTTAAAAGAATAAGAACCCAAAATTGATTGCTTAAGGAGGAGATCACTTACCACTATGTCGCTTACCTTAGATCTGAAATCCTGAATGTTTCTCTTAGAAGCCGGCTAAAGACATTAAGGCATTAGAATCTTGATTTCGGCTTTTAAGAAAAAGAAATAAAAGAATTGATAAGTGAGCCTTACCCTTACTAAAATCGACAACACTCCTGCTTGACACCACAGAAAGTTTCGGCTATAGGCTAACTGTTGAACAACAAGTTTCGGCTTTTGATGATTTAAAGGACCAATCGGCTAGGAGCCCCTTGAGTATTCGGCTAGAATAAAAGAAAAAGAAAAGAAAGGTGGTGGCTTTGGAGAGAAAAAGAAAACAAAAAAGAGGCTTAATTGCTTTGTAAAATTCGGCTATCATCCCCCTCCTTACTAAACTTGGCCGAATATTTCATTAGAGGAGTCCCTAGGCCAGCCACCTCTTCCTCTCACTATCAAATCCCTTATTTCACTCTTCCTTAGCCAAATCTTGAAGTGTCCCTGTGCCGTCCACTTCCTCTCTTCCTTGTAGCAAAATAAAGACTTTTATTTGCTTCCCTTGTGACTCAAACCCTGGGCCCATTTGCACCTGCTTGAGGCATCACTTACAGAGGCTTTAAGTGGCGCCTTGTAGCCACTTTACTAAGCCCAATTTCTTGTCACATTTCCTCTATTGATTTTCTGAAGGCCTCACAGGCTTAGCTTCCTCTTAACACTTAAAAATCTAATAATTTTTAAGTTATTCCCCTTCACACTAAGGTTCACAAAATTCATAATACACATTCACAACACACATAGGCATGTAATTTCGTACAATTTAGTAATAATGCATAAGCCATAAGTCGGGATATTACATGTAGCCCCCATCTAAGCAAAAGTTTTCAAAAAGTGCAAAAGTTTCCAGTTGAACTCCAAAATCTTCTGAATGGGTGTTTAAGGCCTCGTGGGCCCATAATATGCATGTTATGATTAAGAAGGAAAAGTTTTAAGTTGGAACAAAATTTTTATAGCCCAATAATAAATGTTCAAGTAAGGCTAAGTACGATAATGCCTCATACCCTATCACGGCATCGGACACGGGTAAGGGGTGTTACAGGCTATTTACCAATCGATTTTACCACCCAATTCTTTTGTGCATACCCACACAGTTCAAATGATAGTCACTCATAACATAAATGCTCATCCAATTCAACCAAAATCAAGGTTAAAACATACCATTTCAATTCCAACAACTAGCATGCTTACTATCTCATGTTTTACTTATTCAAATCATACCAACTTTACAAATTCAAATCAACTAATTAAACCTTTCCAAACATCATTCACCTATTCACAAGCACATAACTTCCCAAGTATCATCTATTTGGCATTGAAATTACCTATTATCATTAAGCATCATTATTCCAACCTCAATCACACAACATAGATCATTTGTTTACATATAGACATAACCAAAATCAACCAAAATAAGCCAACTAACATGGCCAATTATACAAATCAAACCTTAGACAATTACAAGCCAATTCCAATGGCCAAAATCATAATCAAAACATAACCAACATGACCAAAGTCCCTATACATACTATATACTCAAAATTACCAAAGTTCATAGATACCAAGCTATAGGTGAATAGTGTGAAGCGCTCTCTAACGATCCTCGAATCTAAGCTAGCTTTGATATCACTATAAAACACGGGAAAAATACACAAAGTAAGCTATAAAGCTTAGTAAGCTCATATGAAATAAACTCAATGTAATCACATAAATATAATTCAATAATTTCAATACGTCAATATGTAACTTTCCTTAACTATCAAACCTTTCAAGTGCTCATTCACAAAACTATATAAATTCGTCATCAATTCTTCGATTTAAAGCTAGAATAGTTTATACACATACATGTACCATCTCGTACCAACCTCATATACATTCTCGTCTTTCATTTACCCGTTGAACCATTCGGTAACATAATTTGTATTTAAAACATCAATCAATGAGATAACATAAAGTTTAACCACAAAGTAACTCATATGTTCTCAACTTCTTCTAGCTCGTCATTCAAATAGCTTTCCATACATACCTGTACTCATATATATATTCTCACAAATTCACTTATCAAATTAATCTGAGTTTATAAATGCTTACAATATGAGTATGTCGATTTTCCAATGCCATAGTCCAACTATGGTCTTACACATACATTGCCATGGCCCTGTCGTGGTCTTACATTCACATGCCATAACCAA
The DNA here is from genome assembly GCA_025506655.1 of Gossypium rotundifolium. NCBI lineage: Eukaryota > Viridiplantae > Streptophyta > Magnoliopsida > Malvales > Malvaceae > Gossypium > Gossypium rotundifolium. The sequence goes on from CP106722.1 coordinate 106,784,360, forward strand.
GTTATGGTCTTATTATTCGATTACCATAGCCCAGCTATGGTACTATTTGGAAACTTGCCTTACTTAAGTCGTACATTTAATTTAATATCTATACATTTAACTAATAAAATAAATACTATTTCAATTTCAGCCATCAAATAAATGAATACACATTTAATCAAATAAATACTATCTCAACTCCTCTTTTCATGATCTATAAGTAATAAAAATCAACTTATTTAATCGTATATTCATTCAATTCAGTCCAAAACACTCTTTAAGGCACATTTACACTTTTCCCCTAAACTTTCACAGTTTTTACACTTTAGTCCCTATTTCACAAAATCAAATATTCATGCAATTTAATACTTTCCTAAGCTAGAAAAATTTTCCTAGTGTACATATCAACCTATATTTATCATTTATTCACACATTTAACCATGCATTTTCACATTTTCACAAATAAATCCTTATTTTACATTTTTATTCAAAATCACTTTACAAAACTTGTTTAACTATCAATAAACATTCAAAATCTATCATCAATTATCAAAAATCATACATATTCATCAATGGAAACATTCAAAATCTCTAACAATTTTGCAAATTAGTCCCCAGGCTAGCTAATACTAGCTGCAACAATCTCGAAAACATAGAAATCATTAAAAACGAGACAAATATACTCACTAATTGAGCTTTCAAAGTAGCTAAACCCTAGCTTATTCCCATTGCATTATTTTCTTTCTTCATTCGGTTGAAGATAGTGAAAAGAAGATGATAAATAGATTTTGTTTTATTTAATATGCCTTAATAACCAAATTACAAAATTAACCTTGTTATTAAACCATTAAAACACCTTAATAAATGTCCATATATGTCCACTTACATTCAAAATGGTTTAATTACCATTTGAGGACCTCCACTTTAAAAAACATAGCTGATAAACACTTTTAGATTATAGAACTGTACTTTTAAACTTTACACGATTTAGTCCTTTTTATCAAATTAACTATTCAGACGATAAAATTTCTTCACGAAACTTTCACACATACATACTATCATGCTGTAAACACTTAAAATAATATTAAAATAAATTTTCAACCTCAGATTTGTGGTCCCAGAACCACTATTTTGATTTGACTAAAAATGGGTTGTTACAATACCTGTCTAACTCTCTAACTTCAGTCATACGAACAACCACAAGCCCGTGTGCCAGGTCGTATGGTCAATTTAATTTTCAAAAATTAGGTGCAAGATTCACAAAGTCAAGACACACGCCCGTGTGCTAGGCCGTGTGTCACACACGGCTAAGACTCACGCCCGTGTCTTTGCCCGTGTGAACAATTCCAAGCATTCTGTTCCTAAGTTTCTAGGATACAGGTGACACACGGCCAAACCACACGTCCGTGTGCATGGCCGTGTGTCACACACGGTTGAGACTCACGCCCGTGTGTCTACCCATATGGACGAAAATAGGCCATTTTCAAGGCCACTTTTCTCGCCCTATTTTGCCTTCAACCTACAACAATCTTTGAACACTTTCACCAACCAATTTAAGACTTTATAACCTAGCCTAAATTCAATCTTATGCTCGATAAATCACTTCTTAAATGCATTTATCCAATTTACTTATTTGGCCATATTAACATATATATATATATATATATATACCAAATCATGCATTCTTAATCACACTTGTATAACTCCCATCATTAATCCATTATAATACACATATCAAACATGTTAATACCTTATATAATTACACCAAAATATACCAAACACTAGCCATTTCAATGGCTAGTTACAAGCAAAACATTAGTGTGCCAAAAGTGCCAACATTGGCTAATTTGTCTATACATGCCATTATACTCAAAATAAAGTTTACTTATTATACCAAAATGAGCTGAAGGAGTAACAACCCGTTTTTAGTCGAATTGGAACTGTGGTTTTGGGACAACAATTTTGAAGTCAAAATATTTATTTTATTATTATTTTAATGTATATAGCATGAAAATATGTTTGTTTGAAAATTTTGTTAAGAAATCTTACCGTTTGATTAGTCAATTTGATAAAAAGGACTAAATCACGTAAAGTGCAAAAGTGATGTTCTATAAGTTAAAAGGGTTTAATAACTATGAAATTAAATGTTTGAAGGGTTTATGTTGTAATTTTACCACTAATAGCATGAGTGGACAATTATGGACAACCATTATGTGAATTTAATGGTTTTATACTAAGGTTTATTAGGTAAATATGTTAATAAACATAAAATAAATAAAACTAAAATAAAAGCTATCATTTTTTATTTTCTTTCAACCAAAAATTGAGAAAAGAAAATGTTCATGGAAGCCATTAGAGTTCGGAAACTTCAAGCTTAAATTGGTGAGTGTTTTTGACCCGATTTTTAATGATTTCTATGTTTTTTAGATCATTAAAACTAGGTCTAGCTAGCCCAGGGGCTATTTTGCAAAACTATTAAAGATTTAAAAAGTTTCCATTAATGAATAATAATGTATTTTGATGTTTGATGATAGATTTTGAATGCTTGTTGATAGATATACAAGTTTTGTTAAGTGATTTTTGAGAAAAATGCAAAATAAGGATTAAATTGAGAAATGTTGAAACTATGTGGTTATAATGTGAAATAAATGAAAAATATGGCCTACTAGGGACTAATTGGTAAATCGTCTAGCATGGGTTAATTTTTAATTTCATTACTTTTTATTTTATGAAATAAGGATTAAATTATAAAAATGTGAAATATTAGGGGCAAAAGTGTAAATTTTCTTATATATGAATTTGGATTAAATTGAATTGAGAGATGATTATATAAGTTAATTTTGATTATATTTAGATCAAGAAAAATGAAGTTCGGATATAGATCGAGGGAAAAACAAAGTTTCAGATTAATCGGTCAATTCCATCATTTTTATATTATAAGTTTTTATACAAATGTATTTCATATGCTTTGATATTGCATAAACTGTGAATACAAGACTGTGGATATGTTCGATAGTGATTCGATGACGATTCGACATTCGAAATCCCGGTTGAACCATAGGAATAGTTTAGGATACTAGTTACATGTCATTAGAGGAAACATTGATTTGGCTTCGGGCCATGATATTAGCACTTCGGGTGCAAGTTATACCGATTTGGCTTTGGGCTAGGAATATCGTTTGATTTGGCTTCGGGCTATGATATCAGTACTTTGAATATAAGTTACCTTGATTTGGCTTCGGGCCATGGTATAGGTATCTATTGTGCGAGATTCTTGAGTATCTGACTTCTATTCCGAATGGTTCAAAGGGTAAGCAAAAAATGTGATTAGTGTGAGAATGATATGAGATGGTACAAGTACGTACATGACATGTATAAGTTTTGGTATAAAGAAACTTGTGAAGAATGTGATTAATATCATAACTATGTATATGAAAGGTTTGTTAACTAATATATGCTAAATATTGATATATTCAAATTGTTGATTTATAATCTTGAGATAGTACTAAGTTTATTGTACACGAGCTTACTAAGCTTTATTGCTTACTTTGTTTATTTTCCTGTGTTTTATAGTGTTATCAAGCTAGCTCAAATTCGGAGATCATCAGAGATCACTTCACACTATCCACCTATCACTTGGTACCTATGAACTTTGGTATTTTAAGTATATGGCATGTATAGGGACTTGGTCTTTTGGTATATGTATTTTGGCCATTTGTGTTGGCTTGTAAATATTAGGTTTGGTTTATATATATATAGCCATGTGAGTTGGCTTACAATGGTGAATTTGATGATGTATATAAGTGTGCAAATGGCTTTGTTTGAGTTTAGTAATTGGCTTATAAACGCTAGTTATGATGGTATTTGATGCTTGTTAAAAATGGATATAGTGGATATCAAATGGTTGATGAATTGGTATTTAGTAGGTTTATGAGCCTTGGTAAATAATACATGTTTTAAGTAGCCATATTGTTGATCTATGGCTATGAGATTTTGGTATAAATGGATTGGTCTATTTTGCAACTTGTGTGTATTGTGGTATAGAATATGCATGAATTATGTTTGAAATGGTTGGTTTAAATGCCTATATATGTTATGAGATGGTACGAGTTGATGTGTTGTTGGTACATTCAAATTTGGGTGGCAAATTGGCTTGGTAAATAGCCTATTTTTGTCCACTGAGTAGAGACACAGGTGTGTGTCTCAGCCATGAGCGATACACGGTCACAATACACAGCCGTGTGTCCCCTGGTATTCAAATTGAAATAAAGTCGGTATGCTCCACACAGCCTCACACATGGGCATGTGACTTGGTCGTGTGCCATAAGTCAGTATACCCCATAGGTTTGGCACGGCCTAGTACACGGCCTGGCACACGGGCGTGTATGGCCATTAGTAGGGTACACGGGCGTGTGTGTTGGCCGTGTGACCCAAGTTAGAGAGTTACACAGGGTCAGACACATGCTGAACATGGTCATGTGATCCCATTTCAAATGTTCACATGGCTTGTGACACAGGCGCGTCTGTTGGCTGTGTGCGACACACGGTCGAGCATATGGGCGTGGGTCCCTTGTTTTTGGAAAAAAATTTATAAGTTTCGTAAAATTTTCCTATGTTATTGGTTTAGTTCAGAACCACTTCCAAAGCATATTTTGAGCCTCGTAAGCTTGTATTAGGGACATTATGATTGATGTTGAATGATGATTGCATAAAATGTGAAAATGTTTGAGAAATGTATGTGTAATTGTGTGATAAGTCTGGTAATACTCCATAACCCTATTTCGGCATTGAATACGGGTGAGGGGTGTTACCTTTATTGGTATCAGAGCTACGATTTAGTTGATTCTCAGACTAACGTAGAGTATATGAGTCTAGCTATAAATGTCATATATATAACCTTTGATAGTGTAATCTCTCCCGACTTTGATGAGATTTGTTGTAACACCCCAAACTCGGTCAATACTTACGACCAAATCTAGTATGTTATAGAAAAAAAGGTTTTTGAAAATTTTAACGAAACATCGAAATCCCCGAAAACATTTCGTTGAGTGTCTTCAAATTATAACAATTTAAAAATTTTGTTTGAAGGTTTTGTACCGTCTTTATATTAAATTGATCAGACAGGTTGTAACAACTTTGTTTTACAAATACCGAAATCAAGATAATTCATAAACATGACATTTGAAAATGATGTTGCGATTTTAATAAAATCTCTGAGTTAATTAGTTATTCATAACCCATCTTTTGTTAACACTTTGAAAACTATTTGCTTAGGATTTAACTTTAGAAAAAACCCCATGTTCGATAGTTTATAGAATATATAATATCAGAAGTAAATCAAAACCCAAATTTAAGTTATAGCGGCCTTAATACATAATAAAGTCCCAAACTCAAAATAAGTTTAAATAAAAAGAAACGAGTTTATGAGAAACATTGAATGGCCACCTCGAAGTCCACATCGGCTCCCAAAACCGTGATCTAAGGATTACCTGCAAAATTAGGCAGAGGGGCGAGTCATCAAGACTCAGTGTGTCAATCCCCTATAACGCAATCGGCTTTAAGCCCACATAGGTCCATTGGGCCTTAGCCCACACAATACAGCAAAATAATTGTCACATCCCGAATTTATGGTGCTTTGCATTTAACGTGCTGTGATGTATTGTTGTGCTTATTATGCTTGTTAGAATGTTTTAGGGGTCCAGAATGGGCTCGAAGTTGGGCTGAGGCCTTAGCAAGAATTTTCTGTTTGGGCACTCTAGCAGAAAGTCAGGTAGGATAGGGCTTAAAAGATATTATCTGTGAAGTAAGACACAAAAATGGGCTTGTTGCCCAGTGGTCAGTGGCGACATGCAGAGATTAGGAGGTGGTGTGTCAAGTAGTTAAGGAGGTCCAAGGTTCGAGTCGCATGATACCTTTTTATTTTAGTTAATTTTGGTAATAGCAAAGAGCAGTAGTAGAGTTCGGCTGGGATGCTTGGAATTAGAAATTATTTAATGTGGATAATAAGGTTGATAATGTGCTGATAAAGGGAGGAAGAGGTGGTGTTATCCATGACACTGTGGATGAGTAATCAGATAAAGATAAGGAGAAAATTTCAGATTTATCTACTGGTCACAGTGGTGGCCAAAATTCCAACACTAAGAGGGGAGGTGAAATCGGTTCTGATAGGTTCAAGGGGTGTCAAAATTTCCCTTGGTTAAATAGCTTAGTTTTAATTTTAAATAGGGGCATTTTTTATTTTTAGGCAATAGGTGCTGAAATTTGGTTTAAGAAGGGGGGATACCTCTTCAATTCCGGCATTTGACTCTATTCTATTTTTCTTTCCTCTCATCTCCACTATTATGCAAAAGCCAAAATTCCATTGTTCTCTTCTATCAATCATCTTTTTCTCAAAAGCTAAAACTCATAACTCTTCTCTTCTCCATTCTTTTCCTATAACCGAATGATTATTGTTTTTCCCTTATTCTCTCTTTGCCGATTTTCTTCATAACTGAATACTCTTGTCCACTTTTCTCCTTGTCGATTTCTTTCTTTTATCGTGATAAGTGCCGGAATCTCTAAGGGTTAGTCGAATCATTGATGTTAAGGTAAGTGTTGAATTCTCTCTTCACTTTTTCTCTTCCGGGTTTTGGAGACTAAAGCCGAAAGGCTAGATAAGATTATATATGGAGTAATGATTTTATTGTTCTCGTGTTCTTATTTTGGGGTGACACATCGGGAATCGAAGTAGATCGTATAGATCTAAAAGTCGAAAACCGTTAGTATCTAAACTCCACTCTTTCAGGATTTCTAGGTAAGGGATCTCTGCCCTATAGATGTACATTTGAGTTTGTATTCGATTCCATGTTTTAATCCAGTTTGTTGACTAAGATCTGTTCCATGGATACAAACCCTAGTCAAATGAAAGAGGGAAGTGGATCCGTAAATCCAACCCCTAAGTTTAAGAAGCGCGCGGTGTCTGCTGTTAGAGATTGGCCACCGGGTTGTGGACCAGCTTCAGAACAAAACCTTAGACAGTTAGCAGTTGTGTCGGCTTGTGATAGTGTCAACATAGAAAGTATCGTCTTGTCGGTAATCAGGTGTGTAGATCTCTATTACACTAGTTAATTTGTACTATGTATATGTTATGGGCTAAAAGCCAAAAAAAGGCTGTATGAACAGTCGTGTTACCCGAAAATGGTAGGCAAGGGATGCCAGGTACGTGATCATAGAAACTTCTCTATGTGTTTCGAAGTATGTGATAGACTGTGAGCTTTTTAGGTAGCATGTTGATCTGTTCTTGCATGTATGTATGCATGGGATGGGATTGATATGATGAAGGGGAAAAAGGTCGCATGGCGATCGGTGGCTTTGCCACATAGGTTACACTGTGATCAGTCTTTATGACACGCAACACAGCTGTCAAAATACCACAATATATTATTAAAGTCGCACAGCGATCGGTGGCTTTGCCACATAGGTCACATAGTGATCGGTCTTTATGACAGGCAGCACATCTGTCGATATGGTGTGTAGCGGATGAAGGGTTGATTGTAGAAATCCCCACGGTGTGATGGTTGGTATGGGCTAGTGTGTAGAGGATGGAATCTTAGGTTTGGGATGGGCCATGTTGCATGTAAATATTATGTTGCCATTGTGTATGGGCCAAGGACCATAATGTGTTTGTGGGCCTCAAGGCTTTTATTTGTTTTCGGGATTTGTACACTGAGTCTTGGTGACTCACCCTTTTATTTTTCTCAACTTTTCAAATGAGAAGTAGATCGTGGACATGGGAGCCGAGGCGGACTCGAGGGGCCATCAAGTTTTTTATTTTCATAAACTATTTCTGGTTTTCCTTTTAGTTTTAATTTTGGGAATTATTTATGTAATAAGGCCTCTGTAGCTTAGGTTATCAAGTTATATTTGTTAATGTTACATGTTATAAATTTGTGCTTAAAGTCTTTGTCATAAGAAAAAAATAACATGGGGTTTCAAACACGTTCAACGCAATAGTTAAAGTTTCTTTCAAAAATATCACAACTAATGATTAGTTTGTTAGATAAACTGAGATTTTCAAAACCCTTCAAAGCAAAGTTTTCAACATTTAATCTGTAGCAAACCAAATCTGGTCGTGGCGAATGGGTTTGTGGTGTTACATTTTGTATTAGTGCCCAGTTCAAAACTCGGGCTGTGAAATGGGTCCAGTAGTGATTTGTAAAATTGATGTGAATTTGAGAAAACTTTCGGTTGAGATATGGCCTTCGAGTCTACCGGCACCCGATCCACGCAGGTAAGTATTCTAAACTCATTATGTGTTATGCATGTTGGGCTTAATGGGCTCCATAGGAACATAGGCTAGTATGATTAGAGTTTGATGGACTTTAGGCTTAGTTTAAACAATTCCTCAAATCCCATAAGACTTTCTCTAATTAAACATGTCCATGGACAAGTTGTTGGGTTGAGGTGTGGTAATAGGCATACGCATGTCTAGGAATGGATCTAGGGAGAGCTTGGTATTTAAGCAGCCCTTGTGGCCCACCTCCTCTTCGCTGGAATCCTACCTGGTGTGTAGTGACTATTCACCTTAGCCACGAGGACTTGTTGACGGGTCAAAAATTTATAACTAAAACCCGAAGGGGACCAGGCACCCTATTTCGCAAGATTGCTAAAATACCCTTAGTTTTGTAAAATTTCCAAAATACCCTTGATTTGTGAAAATTATCGAAATACCCCTGGTTTGCAAAATTATCGAAATACCCCCGAATTATAAAATTACCAAAATACCCCTATTTTGTAAAATCACCAAGATACCCTATTTTGGAAAATTATGAAAATACCACTGTAGGATAAAATTATGAAAATACCCCTGGGTAGTAAAATGACTAAAATACCCTCAGGTGATGAATGTGAGTTCATGGATGCTACTTGTATGTTTATGTGTGATGGTTGAATGTATAGGGTTCCTAGAACTAGGAGATACAGACTTGAGACTGAGTTTGAATTTGAAAGAAATAATTAAACTACTTTCCATAAGATTTTTCGTGGTTAATCAGGGAAAGAAATTAATAATTCATAAAATTTCTAATCAGATAAACGAATCGAGAGAATGAGTACAAGGGTCGTGGACAACTCAAGGCGTGGCCGTGGTAGGGCGGGATGGTCGTGTCGAAATCGGTAGGGTCTGGTCACGGGTCAGGGAATGAGATACCAGCGCCACCAACTGTGGAGGCAAAATATCAAGACCAAATGGGTGGAGACGATGCGGTGTCCCAGGCGATGCTCCGAGAGTTGGAGAGAGTTGCGGGAGCAAGCATGGGCACAGGAGCCCAAAAATCTATGTCGGAGTGACTCAGAGTGAATGAGGCAGAAGTGTTTAGGGGAATTTCTAGTATAGCCAGCTGAGTATTAGTTGGAGGCGGTTGAACGCATAATGGATGATCTGGATTTTACGGAAGAAGAGAAGCTGAAAGGAGTAGTGTCCCTTCTTCGGTATGAAGCGTACCAATGGTGGCTTACGGTTAAGGATGGTACAGTGGCTGACCGTATCACCTGGGATTACTTCAAAATGGCATTTTAGAATAAGTACATTGGAACGAGTTATGTGGATGCGCAGTGCAGAGTGTTTCTGAATCTGGTTCAGGGAAGTAGGTCGGTGGCGGCATTTGAAGCTAAATTCTTACGCCTTAGCTGTTATGCTCGAGGGATGTGGCCACAGAACATGAGCGTTGTGTTCGATTTAAGGATGGCCTGAAGGATGATCTACGTGTTTTGATAGCTCCACAGCGGGAGAGGGAATTTGTTGTGCTTGTGGAGAAAGCTAAGATAGCTGAGGAGGTGAAGCGGACGAAAAGACTGAACATGAATAGAGATAGGAGTGGAAGTAAGAGAAATTTTGGATCATCAGGGGTAGCCGGACGTGTTCAGAAAAGACCTAGGTCAGATAGGACGAGACGGGATGAGAGACCTGCTGCTGCTAGTCAGACACAGAAGTGTGCTCGATGTGGTAAATTCCATATAGGTGAGTGTTGGGCAGGCAGTGGGAAGTGCTTTAGGTGTCGATCTATGGACCATCAGAATAGAGACTGTCCACAGCCACAGGGCGATGTAGGACCCGCAGGGCAGGGAAATGTTCTACCGGGTAGAGGAGGTCAGCAATCGTAGAGAGGTCGTGGTCTAGCCAGAGGTGGTAATGGTTTCGATCGGGGCCGTGGAGCACCAGGCCGAGGGGCCAAAAACACTGAGGTGAGGCAGTCGGGGTTGGTCTATGCTGCCAGACCTCGAGAGGAGGCTGACGCACCAGATGTTATAACCGGTACGTTTTTAATATTTGGTTTGCCTTACACTGCATTGATTGACATTGGGTCGACGCATTCATATGTTGCTAGTAGTGTCTCTGGAACTTTAAGTTTAGATTCCGAGATTACCCTTAGGGTAATGACTGTAATTAGCCCATTAGGACAATCTGTAGTAGTAGATAAACTCTATCGGGAGGTACCCTTAGAAGTTCAAGGAATAGTTTTCCTGACGGATCTGATGGAATTGCCATTCAGGGAGTTCGAATTAATATTAGGCATGGACTGGCTAGTAAAGTATCAAGCTAATTTAGATTGTGCAGCCAAGCATATGGTGTTAAAACCCCCGAGGGTGGTGAAGTGTTGGTGATAGGAGAAAGGGGGAACTGTCTGTCGAATGTGGTGACAGCCCTAAGAGCAGAAAAGATGGTGAGAAAAGGATGCAAGGCAGTTTTAATGTTTGTTCGGGCTCTGGAAGCCGAGGACCTAACTGTTGGGGACGTTAGGACGGTAAAGGAATTTCCTGATGTTTTCCCAGAAGAGCTTCCGAGATTCCCCCCAGATCGTTAAGCAAAGTTTGGTACTGATCTTCTTTCAGGAACAGCGCCAGTATCAATTACTCCATATAGAATGGCGCCAAAAGAGTTGGTGGAATTGAAAGCGCAGATTCAGGAGTTGCTGGATAGAGGGTTTATTCGACCAAGTGTGTCACCGTGGGGAGTGCCGGTGTGATTTGTTAAGAAGAAAGATGGATCAATGCGTATGTGCATTGACTATCGTCAGTTGAATAAGTTAACAATCAAGAACAAATACCCATTGCCAAGGATCGATGACTTGTTCGATCAGTTGAAGGGGGCCTCAATTTTTTTGAAGATAGATCTGAGATCAGGGTACCATCAGCTTAAGGTCAAGGAGGCGGATATTCATAAGACGACATTCAGGACTCGCTATGGTCACTACGAATTCATGGTGATGCCATTTAGGTTAACTAACGCACCAGCAACGTTTGTGGATATAATGAATCAAGTGTTCTAACCCTACTTGGATCGATTTGTCGTAGTATTTATAGATGATATACTGGTTTATTCAAGATTGAAAGATGAGCATGATTCACATCTGTGAGTGGTTTTGCAGATTTTGAGGGAGAAACAGTTGTTTTCCAAATTCAGTAAGTGCGAATTTTGGCTAAGTGAAGTTACTTTTTTAGGCCACGTTGTGTCGGCAGAGGGGATTAGGGTTGACCCTCAAAAAATAGAAGTGGTGTTGGAATGGAAGCCGTCTAGGTCTGTGGCAAAAATTCGAAGTTATTTTAGTTTGGCCGAGTACTACCGAAGGTTTGTTGAAGGGTTTTCTTTAATTGAGGCACCATTGACTAAGTTGTTACGGAAAGGGGTTCCGTTTGTTTGGTCTCATAACCAGCAAGAGAGTTTTGAGAAGTTAAAAAGGATTTTGACAGAGGCTCTGGTATTGATTTAGCTAGAGGCTGGGAAGGAATTCGTAATTTACTTTGATTCTTCACACACGGGGGTAGGATGCGTGTTGATACAGGATGGAAAGGTTGTTGCGTATGCATCTAGGCAGTTAAGACCGCACGAAGCAAATTATCCCACCCATGATTTGAATTGTCGGTGGTGGTTTTTGCTCTAAAAATCTGGAGACATTATCTGTACGGGGAGAAATTTGTTATTTATATCGATCATAAGAGCCTAAAATACATTTTGACCCAGAAGGAGTTGAATCTAAGGCAAAGGAGGTGGATCGAGTTGTTAAAGGATTATGACTACTCGATCGAGTATCATCTGGGTAAAGCTAATGTGGTGGTGGATGCTTTGAGTCGTAAAGTAATCTCTGACTTGAGAGCAATGTTTGCTCACCTTAGTCTGTATAATGATGGGAGTTTATTAGCTGAACTTCAAATGAAACCCTCTTGGGTCAATCAGGTTAAGGAGAAGCAGCGGACCAATGAGTTGCTTAAGGTGAAGTTTAGCTAATATCAAATGATGGGCCAACGGAATTAAGTGTGAATTAGGAAGGGCTATTATGTTTTCAAGGAAGAATTTGTATGCCAAAAGATCCTGAGTTGAGGCATATGATTTTGTTAGAAGACATTGTAGTCCATACGCTATGCACCCTGGAGGGAGTAAGATGTATCGGGATTTGCGAGATCAGTTTTGGTGGCCGGGCTTGAAGCGTGAGGTAATTGAATTGGTGAGTAAGTGTTTGACCTATCAGCAGGTAAAGACGGAGCATCAGTTACCATTAGAGTTATTGCAGCCAGTGAAGATTCCACAATGGAAGTAGGAAAGGATCACAATGGACTTTGTTAGTCGGCTACCCTTCACGTCTACTAAGAAAGATTCAGTCTAGGTGATTGTTGATTGCTTGACGAAGTCTACTCATTTCATACTAGTACGGGTCGATTACTCTCTGCAGAAATTGGCTAAGCTATACGTAGCGAAGGTGGTGAGGTTGCATAGAGTACCATTATCGATCATATCAGATAGGGACCCTAGGTTCACATCGCGATTCTAGAAGGCGTTGCATCAAGCGTTGGGTACGAAGTTGGATTTCAGTACAGTGTTTCATCCTCAGATCGATGGACAGTCTGAGCGGGTAATTCAGATCGTGAAAGACATGTTGAGAGGATGTGTCATTGATTTTAGGGGTAGTTGGGAAGAATTTATACCATTAGCGGAGTTTGCTTACAACAACAGCTACTAGTCTAGTATTCAGATGGCGCCCTATGAAGCATTGTACGGGCGAAAGTGCCGTACTCCTACTTGTTGGACGGAATTAGGGGAACGTCAGATTTTGGGACCGGAGTTGGTTACCGAGACAGAGAAGAAGATTGAGTTAATTCGAGCTCAACTGAAGGAAGCGTTGGACCGACAAAAGTCCTATGCGGACTTGAAGCTTAAGGACATAGAGTTTGCAGTGGGTGACAAGGTGTTCTTGAAGGTGTCGCCATGTAAGAAAGTACTGAGGTTTGGACGGAAGGGTAAATTAAGTCCCAGATTTATCGGACCTTATCGGGCGTCGAAACAAGTAGGGCCGGTAGCCTATCAGCTAGAGCTACCTTCTGAGCTAAGCCAAATTCACAATGTATTCCACGTCTATATGTTAAGACGTTACCATTTGGATCCATCTCATGTGGTGTCTGTGGAAGAAATCAAAGTGAGACCTGATCTATCCTTTGAAGAGGAACCAGTAGAAATCCCGGATCATGATGTTAAGATATTGCGAAGGAAAATAGTTTCGTTAGTTAAGGTTCTGTGGCAGAATCACAGTTCTGAGGAGGCTACCTGGAAACCAGAGGAAGCAATACGGCAGCAATACCCGCATCTATTTTGATCAGGTAATTTTGAGGCTGAAATTTCTTTAGAGGGTAGAACTGTCACATCCTGAATTTATGGGGCTTTGCATTTAACATACTGTGATGTATTTTTGTGCTTATTATGCTTGTTATAATTTTTTAGGGGTCCAGAATGGGCTCGAAGTTGGGCCGAGGCCTTAGCAAAAATTTTTTGTTTGGGCACTTTAGCGGAAAGTCAGGTAGGATAGGGCTTAAAAGAAATTATTTGTGAAGTAAGACACAAAAATGGGCTTGTGGCCCAGTGGTCAGTGGCGACATGCAGGGATTAAGCAGTGGCGTGTCAAGCAGTTAAGGAGGTCCAAGGTTCGAGTCGCATGATACCTTTTTATTTTAGTTAATTTCAGCAATAGCAAAGAGCAGTAGTGGAGTTCGACTGGGATGCTTGGAATTAGGAATTATTTAATGTGGATAATAAGGTTGATAATGTGCTGATAAAGGGAGGAAGAGGTGGTGTTATCCATGACACTGTGGATGAGTAATCAGATAAAGATAAGGAGAAAATTTTGGATTTATCTACTGGTCACAGTGGTGGCTGAAATTCCAACACTAAGAGGGGAGGTGAAATCGGTTCTGATAGGTTCAAGGGGTGCCGAAATTTCCCTTGGTTAAATAGCTTAGTTTTAATTTTAAATAGGGGCATTTTTGATTTTTAGGCAGTAGGTGCCGAATTTTGGTTTAAGAAGGGGGGATACCTCTTCAATTCTGGCATTTGACTCTATTCTCTTTTTCTTTCCTCTCATCTCCACTGTTATGCAAAAGTCAAAATTCCATTGTTCTTTTTCTATTAATCATCTTTTTCTCAAAAGCCGAAACTCATAACTCTTGTTTTTCCCTTATTCTCTCTTTGCCGATTTTCTTCATAGTCGAATACCCTTGTCCACTTTTCTCCTTGCTAATTTCGTTCTTCTATCGTGATAAGTTCCAGAATCTCTAAGGGTTAGTCAAATATGTGGTGTTAAGGTAAGTGCCGAATTCTCTCTTCACTTTTTCTCTTCCAGGTTTTGGAGACCAAAGCCGAAAGGCTAGATAAGATTATCTATGGAGTAATGATTTGATTGTTCTCGTGTTCTTATTTTGGGGCGACACATCAGGAATCGAAGTAGATCATCTAGATCTAAAAGCCAAAAACCGTTAGTCTCTAAACTCCATCTCTTTCGGGATTTCTAGGTAAGGGATCTCTGCCCTATGGATGTACATTTGAGTTTGTATTCGATTCCATGTTTTAATCCAGTTTGTTGACTAAGATCTGTTCCATGGATACAAACCCTAGTCAAACGAAAGAGGGAAGTGGATCTATAAATCCAACCCCTAAGTTAAGAAGCGCGCGGTGTCTGCCGTCAGAGATTAGCCACCGGGTTGTGGACCAGCTTCGGAACAAAACCTTAGACAGTTAGTAGTTGTATCAGCTTCTGATACTGTCAAAATAGAAAGAATCGTCTTGTTGGAAATCTGGTGTGTAGATCTCTATTACACTAGTTAATTTGTACTATGAATATGTTATGGGCTAAAAGCCGGAAAAAGGTTGAATGAACAGTCGTGTTACCCGAAAAGGGTAGGCAAGGGATGCCAGGTACGTGATTATAAAAACTTCTCTATGTGTATCGAAGTATGTGATAGACTGCGATCTTTTTAGGTAGCATGTTAATTTGTTCTTGCATGTATGTATGCATGGGATGGGATTGATATGATGAAGGGAAGAAGGTCGCATGGCAATCAGTGGCTTTGCCACATAGGTCATACAGTGATCGGTCTTTATGACAGGCAGCACAGCTACTGAAATACCACAATATATTATTATGGTTGCACAGCGATCGGTGGCTTTGCCACATAGGTCACATAGTGATCGGTCTTTATGTCAGGCAGCACAGCTGTCGATAAGGTGTGTAGCGGATGGAGGGTTGATTGTAAAAATCCCCACGGTGTGATGGTTGGTACGGGCTAGTGTGTAGAGGATGGAATCTTAGGTTTGGGATGGTCCATGTTGCATGCAAATATTCTATTTCCATTGTGTATGGGCCAAGGACCATAATGTGTTTGTGGGCCTCAAGGCTTTTATGTGTTTTCGTGATTTGCACACTAAGTCTTGGTGATTTACCATTTTATTTTTCCCAACTTTTCAGATGAGCAGTAGATCGTGGACATGGGAGCCGAGGCGGACTCGAGGGGCCATCAAGTTTTTTATTTTTATAAACTATTTTTGGTTTTCCTTTTAGTTTTAATTTTAGGAATTATTTATGTAATAAGGCCTCCGTAGCTTACGTTATCAAGTTATATTTGTTAATGTTACATGTTACAAATTTGTGCTTAAAGTCTTAGTTATAAGAAAAAAATAAAATGGAGTTTCAAACACGTTCAACGCAATAGTTAAAGTTTCTTTCAAAAATATCACAACTAATGATTAGTTGGTTAGATAAACTGAGATTTTCAAAACCCTTCAAATCAAAATTTTCAACATTTAACCCGTAGCATACCAGATCTGGTCGTGGCAAATGGGCCGGGTTTGGGGTGTTACAATAATCATGCATGCAATGCAGCCCGGACCCAACCTAATTTTCCATCCTCTAGGTCACCTAAATCCTCCAATCACCCGTGGCATTTTGCCACTGTGGTCCCAGACCACTTGTGACAGAATCACGAAATATATATATAATGTGGGGCCAACCCACCGTGGTCCTAGACCACCGTGACAATCTTTGAATAGTATACGTAGGGCCAACCCACCATGGTTCCAGACCACCGAGATGAGTCACTGATAAATATACGTGGTTTTAGACCACCGTGGTCGCAGACCACCGTGACATAGTCACTCAATAAATACGTGGGGCCAGCCCACTGTGGTTCCAAACCACTGTGACAGAGTCACATAATCACACTTCCCCTTTTAATCATTTCCCAAATGCCCATGCAACATATTGACATACCGTAATGAATGCAACATACTTTCAATGTATAACATATGATTAATTTAAACATACAATAATCTGCAAGTGACATAATAGCAGAACTTACCCGGTGTCTCCAACCTTACCCACAAGGGTATATCGACTACCAAATTAGTTGTTCGACTTTTAACCAACACAAACATTAACATAGATTAATACAGTAGAGTGTGGGTATTACACACCTGATTACGCGTAAAACTATACTCTCTACGTCAACGCTCTCACTAGTAGGATAACAGCAATTTGTCTATCCTAGGCAAATGTCGGCTCTCTACCACAACCCGGTGGAAAGTTTCGAACCGCCGACATAGCATGTCTTTTGAATTTATGAGCAGAGACCACAGGTCCACTCCCCTCCTTAGATTGGCTGCACTCACATCCATGAAGAGACTTGATCAGTACTGGACTATAATGAACAACGATTTCCCTAACAATGGGTTGATTATGATAGAGTAAAGAATAGAGGCTAACCATAAAAACAAAAGAGGGCTCCTTACCTTAAGAACCTGAATGGAAGGGTAGGATTCGACAGTCAACAGACCTTCAGGTTTCACACTTCAAAACGTTCGACTACATGGGTTTCCCGAAGTAAGCGTTCCGAACGAGAAAAGAAGAAGAAAATAAAAGAGGGGTTAGCCTAAATCTAAAAACCAAACCAAATATCCATTCGACTATGGCCATATAAAATCAAGAGAAAGAAAAAGAAATAGGAAAAAGAGTCTCCCCTTACCTTGGTAAATGATGAACTGTACAGCTACTGATTCGTCCCCGAATCAGAGATGAGTTGTGAGAGAACCAAAAGTTCAGCCTAGCAGTAAAAGTTGCCCCTTGAGTAATCAGCTAAAGGAAACTTAAAGAAGGAAAAAGTATAACACAAGATTACCTTGCTTTATTGATGGTGAAAATCCAAAATAGATTTGGCAGAGAAAAATAGCCCTTCACGCCTTAGGCTATACTAGCAGCATTGGTTCGAAATGAAAAAGAACCAGAGATTCGGTTAGTGAAGAAAGAGATAGAGAACAGATAAGAAAAGAGAAAGAAGTCGAAAGAAGGAAAGATTCGACTTTCAACAAAAGAGAGAAAAGGAGAACATTACCTTCAACAATCGAATAACAGAATGAAACCGATTCACTTGTGACCAAAGGAGCTATTCGTCTAAAGAGAGAACAAAAAGAAAAGGTGTCAATGGAGAAGCAGCAAGGCTTCATCTAGAGAAGAAGAAGTAGAGGAGAAGAGAGTTTCAGTTATAGGAAAAAGATGTAGAGAAGAAGAGATGAGAGAAAGAAAAATAGAGAAAGAGTGCTACGATTTTCTTTGGTAACAAAAGAACAAAGTAACCAAAGTGCAAAAGAAATGGGGAGGTTCTTTGGATGATTTTGGCTTTACTCCTCTCTCAAATGACACTTGCAAATGCGGCACTACACTACCTCCCCCTTATGACCGAATATGCTACCCAAAGTACCTAAGAAACAAAAAGAGATTTTTGGCACACACTCTTCCAAGCCTTCGGTTTTGCTAACCCACACACCCCATGCTGTCACTCCCTGGCCACAACAACTCATAGCTGAAATTTCCCCTCTAAGATCCCCAAATTCAGCCAACACCTTCCCCCCTTCACCAAATCCCTTGATTTCCTCCTAATTCCACTCCCCATCACCCATTTGAATCGATTTGACCAATTCAAACACCACCATCTCCTCATTACCACTCATTCAAATGCTTTTGACTCATTCAACCAACAATCTTGAAGAGTCCCTGCCGAATCCACCTTCTCCCCATCCAAGTGCCAAAAAATAAAGCTCCATACTAAGGCTCCTAGGATTCGAACTCCTCCTCTTCTACTCCTACAAGTGACGTCTCTTCCTCGTTCCTTAAGTGGTGTCACCTTGCCACTCCACCACACTTCTTCTTGTGTCAACACACACAAGAAATTACTCTTAAGGCCTGCCTCAACCAGCTCTCCTCCCTAAAGTGCCCAAAAATAAAATTTTTACCAAGGCTCTGGCTTGACCCCGAGCCTCCCCAAGACCCCTTAAACACACCAAAATAACAAGAAGAACAAGAAAAACACACAGAAACATAAAATTCAAAACCCCTATTCTAGGATGTTACATTTGTCTTACTTAGACAGAGATGTTTTCCAACCGAGCTAGTTCCAACGATACTGAAAATGATACTCAAGCATCTAAGTAAAAATGTGTCTATGATAAGTTGAAACTCATAAAGGTATGAATAAAAGTTCCTAATATTGTGTTAATAATAAATGTTTTATCATATGTGTGTATATATGATAGTCAAATTTTGAGGCTTTACAATTTCACCCCCTCACCAGTATAGTGTTATTCAATAAAGTTCACATGATATTGATAGGATAAGCTCATAAGTATGAACTAAAGAGTTCAGTCGTGGAATAATTATTAAAGCAGTTAGAGATGAGAAAGGGTTAGCAAGTAAACACAGTTCCAGAAGAGATATTAGCTTGTTATGAAAATCATTCGGATTACGCGATAATGCTATTAAAGAAGAAGTTAATCTCGACTAATCGACTCATTCAGGTATAATGTCTAAAGAATGTATTAACTGGAACTTCTTCTGAATTAATTTTTGTTAGTGAATGGAATGATGTGGGATTAGTGATGACTGCAATAGTCAGTGGAATCATGTTTGAATTGTAAAGATATCCGAGTGCAGTTGTTATAGTTGAGTAGATTATGATGAACTCTTCTTGGTATTCTATGTGTGTATTCATTCTCAGAGATATATGTAGCTGTTAATTTTCGGATGAGATTCTTGTATTATGAGGATGCTAACTAACCATAATGTTAGATGAAAGCATTGTGGGTTTAGTTGGTTTATGATCGGTATTGCTTTATCTTTCTTTGGTATTCTATTCCATTACATTTGGTAGAAAATTTGACAGTAAAATCCATATGATGCTAGTATTCTGTTTCTACTGGTTGTTGCTCTGCTTTATATATATGGAAATTATATTGCTTCTGTAACAATTGATTCCAATTCATATTAGTGGTGTTTTTCTTCTGGATTTTCTCTAGATATATCAAGATCTTTATCATCCAATATGGGTTGAATTCTCAAAAATTCAGTATAACTTCACATCTTGGATTTCATTATCTCGATTTTCTTATCATTCTTACTATTTAATGTATCAAATATGGCTCGTCTGTAAAGGATATTTAGTGATTGAAAATAATTATATTTATTATGGTTATAATTTCTAGTCGATCATTAGAGCATGGTGATGCTGATCTCAGGTTTTTCTAATTTTTGTGAATGGGGTTGACATCGGCAAAAGTATAGACGATGGAAGCTCAAGCTCAAATTTGTATAATGCTTTTCTTTTCTCAGGTAAGCTTGATTAAGGTCAATGAGTTAAATCAGGATATTATGATTCGTTGAGTTGATGCAGTTTGTACAGATCTTTTACTAGTATGTTGAGGGAATTATGAAAGATTGTATGTTTGGGTTGTTCTAACAACATGAAGAAGAGATTACTTTGAATGTTATTATCTGATAGATAAGACCGATTCAATTGCTTTAAATCTGAGTGGGTTAATTAGTTGAAGAATAATTTGAGTTATATGCATTTAAGTTTATCCTCAGGTATGGAAATAATTTTGCGCATTCACGAGTAAATAGACTGACAGTTTGAATGAAGAATTCATCTTCTAGAAAACATGATACAGAAACATATATATTAGATTTGTTTTATTTGAAAGACATTATTATGAGTTAAAGTTGTTCTGATTGATAAAGCTATCGTGCTTGTGAAGTTTGAATGGTCTGATACTTGTTAACAAAGTTTTAAACAATTGAAAGCATTGTTAATTGAAACACTAGTTTTGGTTCAGCCTGAATCAGGTAAAGAATTTGTGATTTTCAGTGATGCGTCATTGAATGGATTGGGATGTGTTTTAGTACAAGAATGTAAAGTGGTAGTTTATGTTTCCAGATGGTTAAAGCCATATTAAAAGAATTATCCAACATGCGACTTAGAGTTGGCTGCTATTGTGTTTGCATTGAAAATTTGACGACATCATTTGTTCGACAAAAAATGTCACATACTTACTGATCATGAGAGTTTAAAGTAGCTGATGCCACAAAAAGATTTGAATCTGAGACAGCGTTGATGGCTCAAGCTATTAAAAGATTGGTGAGTTAGTTATTGATTGACCTTTGGGGAAAAGCAAATGTAGTTGCTGATGCTTGAGTGGAAAATTTTTGTTTACTTTGCGAACGATGGTTACCCGATTGACCTTAAAATGATGGCACAATCTTAGCTGAGTTAAAAGCTAAACCGATGTTTTCATTACAAAACTCAGAAGCTCAGAAATGTGATAGTGAATTGCAAGCAAAACAAGTACAGTGTGAATAGACTTCTAATTCTAAATTTCAGGTCGGACCTGGTGACTATTATTATTATTCTGAGATAGAATTTGTGTACTAAAGAATCTGGAGCTTATACAGAAAATTTTGCACAAGGCTCACAGTGATAGCTTTAAATGTAACACCCCAAACCTGGCCTAGACGTTATGGCCGGATCTAGCATGTCACATTGCGAGGCTATTTGAAAACTACGCGTTCAATGAAAACCCTTCCTAAATTTTAAATTTTCTACCGTTTATGGATCACGAAATTTATTGCTTACAAAACACAATTTGCTTAAATTTATTTTTCTTGTAAACATAATATCAGTTCCAAAACTTTGTTTGTGGCAAAAGACTGACTTTAAAAATTACGGAAACGTGATATTTTGAAAACAATAGTTATTGTTTTAAAAATTCGTGTTTAATCGTTTAGCAGTTCATAACTAAAAGAAATACCAAATGAAAGTTAAAAAGAAAATCCCAATGGCCTTATTACAAAAATTATTAACCCTAAAATAATATAAATTAAATTAAATCCAAAATTACTAAGTTCCATTTAGTAACAACTCCAACGTATGGCCACCTCCGAGTCCTCCATAGGTCCAAATCATCTATCGATGGGGATTACCTGTACGGTTAGAAGAAAGGGGTGAGTTATGAGAACTTAGTTTGTAATCTCCTATAACGGTCATAGTCTGGGCCTGAGCCCATACGGTGTCGGTCTGGGCCTAAGCCCTATTCGGTAACAAGCTTGGCCTAAGCCCCAAATCCTCCCAATGCATATGGATATGTACCCACCCCAATCCTATCCAGCTAACTAACTCTTCACCCATACCAACCAACACACCATGTGGGGACCATGTCAACCCACCCTGCCAAAACTCTCCGATAATGTAGTCAAGCTGCTAATAACGGTATATGTGGCTAAGCCACTAAAACAATATGTGGCGATGCCAGTCGAGCGGTATGTGGCAGAGCCACTATGACTGTACTTCCTTCAATCAACAAGCCCAACCCAATGCAATATGTTATGAATGCAATGTAATATGAATATGTACAGATATATATATAATCACATAAACGATATTTAACTACCACTAAGGGTATAACGGTCATTTTGGTCACTTAGGGGTAAAACGGTAATTCCACCATGGAAACACGAAAATTTATATACTTTTTCATGCCCTTTTTGACTCAAATTCATGTGGTTTCGAGTAAATTCTTGTCAAAAAATAATTAAATATAATAAAATAATTAAATTGTGTTAAAAATATGAACATGATTGCTTTTAATTAATTTTATAGTAAATTTTGATTTATTTTGACTATTTTCGACATATTCGCACAAAGGGCGAAAATCAGCTCGGCAGACACTGCTTGAAGAACAAAACCGATAAGCAATTTGGAATATCAAGGCGAATTTATTTTCAGCCCAAGACGGTCCAATTATGAACATTTAATCATAATATAATTAATTTTAATTTATTCCCAATTTAATTTGGGTTAAATAAATTAATCTTAATTAATTATGAAAAAGCCCAGCTTGAACTGCGCGTCAATTTGAACCAAACCGTTGAGCCGAACCAAGCAAAGAGTTGGGTAGCCCAAACCGTCCATAGGCTGGTACAAATCAGCTTTTTATCTGATTAAATGAGTTGCAAAGAAGCCCTTGAAGACTTCTCAAAATCCCATTCAAACCCCTCCAAAATTCATGGCTTTAAAGATTTGCCCATGCTAATTTTAGCAAAGTTGAATCCATCAACTTTGCCACATGGGATGGCCAGCCAAGTGGGACTCCTTTGCTGCTGATTTTTTTCTATTTTTAGCAGCCCCTAACACCCATAAATACAGCCCCTAGCTGCTCATTCAAAACACACCTCAAGCATCCAACATTCTCCTCTCTCACTTTCTTTCAATTCCATTTTCCCTTCTCTTTTTTTGGTGTTCTTGTGCCGATTTCCCCTCTTGGAAAAGAGGAGTTTTCTAGCCATTCGAAGCAGCAATTGAAGTGTTCATAAGCCCCCTTGATAGCAGAGGACAACGAAGAACGAAGAAGGGATCAATCAGACAAGCCACAGAGAGCCACCGATTTGTTTCTTGTTTTCTATCACTATAAATTATTTGTTGTTGTTTTGACAAACATGCTTATGAATATTCATGCTTTTGAAATGTTTAATTCGATCAATTTAGCTTGAATTTAATTCATGTTGGGTTTATTTCATTTCGCCCTCTTAGATTATTAAAATTGTGTTTATGGTGTTAAAGGCCTTGGTGAAATGTTTAATTAAGTAAAATCATGTTAAGTTATCTGGCATTATAATTGTTTAGATAGCTTATGAGTTAATTATTTAAACGCATTGAAATTGTAATTAATGGACACAATACTTAATCATGCATGTTTAATTCTTCTAAGGTAGTGAAGATTAAATTAGCATTGTATTTGATTTATATGTATGCCTTGCATAACTTGCGTGATTTTTGTGATTAAATTGTTTCAAGGTAAAAATACTTTGTTACTTCACATGATCTTTTATAGGCTTATTAGGTTGAATTAATCGTTTGAATTGGCATAGGAATATGCGAGAGATTGTTTAATTTAATAAGTATGTATGTGCAATAACATGTTTACTTTTATAAACTGTTTTATCGGTTGAATTGACATAGGAATATGTACAAGAGATGAACGGATTTTTATTTGTAAGTATGTTCATAAGTTAGCGATTACCGAGTTACCATATTTTAACGAGTATAAACACAAGCTTAATAATTCTAAGGTAAGAAATGTTATTAATCCAACACAATTATATCATCTTGATTAAAATCGCTTTTGAAATCGTGCACTAGAACTTTGTTTTATTTTTTTTACTTTGTTTTTCTTTTCATTTTAAATATTTCTCAAAACCAACTATTTTTTCGTCACCAAAGTGTTTGAAATCATTTTCATAAATAATTCTTTTACATCCTCGTGGGTACAATAACTCGACATTTACTTGTCACTTTATTACTTGTTACGATTGTGTACACTTGCACATTTCCACGCCCAAGTTTTTGGCGCCGCTGTCGGGACCTGCTTTTCAAAGCCATTATTTGTGAATTTTTTTTTACATTTTGGTTTATTTATTTTTATTGAAATTTTTACTTACTCAACTTTTCTGTGATTATTTTAGATGTTTATGAGTATTGACCAGATTATTGACTTACTCCCTGTGGACCCTGAAATAGAACGAACCTTTCGACAACGAAGGAGACAAGCGAACCAGAGAAGGACCGAAGAGATGAATTTCGAGAATATGAACCAAGGAAATAGAGCAAACCCTTCTCAGAATCCTATCCTTATTGTTGATGATAGGGATAGAGCCTTAAGACAATATTCCGTGCCAGTATTTAACGATCTTAATCCGGGTATTAGGAGACCTGAAATCGAGGCACAATAATTCGAGCTGAAGCTAGTCATGTTCCAGATGCTACAGACAGTGGACCAATTCAGCGGAATGCCTACTGAAGATCCTCATCTTCACTTAAGACTATTCATGGAAGTAAGCAATTCTTTCAAGTTAGTCGGAGTTTTCGAAGATGCCTTACGATTGAAGTTGTTCCCATATTCGTTAAGGGACAGAGCTCGTGCCTGGTTGAATTCATTGCCACCAAACTCCATTTTTACATGGCAAAAGTTAGCCGAGAGATTCCTCATGAAGTATTTTTCACCTAGCAAAACTGCTAAGCTGAGGAACGAGATCACTGCTTTCCACCAAATGGATGACGAGTCCTTGTATGAGGCATGGGAAAGATTTAAAGAGTTATTACAAAAATGCCCTCATCATGGAATTTCTCATTGCATTCAACTTGAGACATTCTATAATGGTCTCAATGCTCACACAAGGATGGTAGTGGATGCCTCTGCTAATGGTGCTCTCCTTTCTAAGTCTTATAATGAGGCTTATGAAATTATCGAGAGGATTGCCAGCAACAACTATCAATGGCCAACCAGTCGAGTAGCATCAGGAAGACGAGTCGCTGGAATTCATGAAGTAAACGCTCTTACTTCACTCGCATATCAGGTATCATCGATATCCTCAATGCTTAAAAATCTTACTACTAATGGGTATACTAGTTTTGCAGCACAGCTGCCTAATCAATTTGAGAATATAGCCTGTGTGTATTGTGTGGAGGGACATTTGTTTGAAGAATGTCCGTCGAACCCAGAATCTGTGTACTACATGGGTAATCAGAACCAAAACCGAGGAAGGCAAGGGCTACAATCAAATTTTTATAACCCATCATGGAAGAGCCACCCAAATTTTTCCTGGAGTAACTAAGGGGCTGGAACCAGTACCACTTACACCCAACCCAGACCGACCCAGCCACCTAATTTTTCGCAACAAGTTCAGAAACCAGTTTAAGCTGAAGCATCTAATAGCCTAGAAAGTTTGCTAAAGACATATCTAGCAAAGAATGATGCTTTAATCCAGAGCCAAGCAGCTACATTAAAGAATTTGGAGAACCAAGTGGGCCGGCTTGCAACTAAACTTAGGAACCGACCACAAGGTGCTTTACCTAGTGACATGGAAAATTTGAGAAATTCGGGGAAGGAACATTGCAAAGTGTTGCAATTGAGGAGCGAAAAGATAGTAGAGCCTAACACTATCGAAGTTGAAAGGGAACAAGCTGATGTTCAAGACTCAGAAGCTCAACCAAGTGTTGAAACCCCAGTTTCACCAGAATTGATATCTGCAAAACCATGCAAAGTAACCTCAGAACTAGTCAATTCTGATCAACCAACAACGTCGTTAGATGCAGAATTACCACCAAAGGCGAATCAACCAGAACCAGTTCCAGTAATGAAACCACCACCACCCTACCCTCAAAGACTTTAGAAACCGAAGCAGGAGGTTCAATTTAGGAAGTTCCTTGACGTACTCAAGCAACTATACATCAACATCCCTTTGGTCAAAGCACTTGAGCAAATGCCAAACTACGTCAAGTTCATGAAGGATATCTTGTCAAAGAAACGAAGACTTGGAGAATTTGAGACGGTAGCTATGACGAAGGAATGCAGTGCATATCTTCAGAACAAACTACCCCCAAAGTTGAAGGATCTTGGATGTTTCACCATACCATGCAACATTGGATCAACTTATTGTGGTAAAGCATCATGTGACTTAGGTGCAAGTATCAACTTGATGCCTATGTCAATATTTAGGAAGGTGGGGATAGGAGAAGTTAGACCAACTACGGTTACACTTCAACTAGCATATCGATCCTTAGCGCATCCAGAAGGAAAAATCGAGGACGTATTGGTACGTGTAGATAATTTTATCTTCCCTGCTGACTTTGTAATTCTAAATTTTGAAGCAAATAAAGAAGTGCCAATCATTCTAGGAAGACCATTCTTAGCAACTAGAAGGACCCTTATTGATGTGCAGAAAGGCGAACTGACTATGCGTGTTCAAGATAATAAGGTAACATTTAATGTTTTTAAGTCAATACGATTTTCTGACACAATGGATGATTGTTATGCAGTAGCCGATTTAGAGGAACTAATAGTAGAGAAGGAACTTAACTGCATTGAGGACCTGTTGGAAAGAATTCTGACGTCGGATCCCCCAAATGAGGAAGAGGATGACGAATACTCACCTTTCCTAGAAGCTAATCGAAAGGGATTTAATCCACAATCCCGTTTTGAATTTTTGGATTTGGAGAAAAGAGATTACATGCAGCCAAAAGCATCAATCGAGGAGCCACCTAAATTAGAACTCAAGGTATTACCTTCACACTTAAAATATGTTTATTTAGGTAACGCCTACTCGCCTCGCTGATTATTTCAAAGAATTAACTACGGAACAAGAAGAGAAACTTATTATAGTTTTGAAACAATTCAAGAAGGCTATCGGATGGACCATAGCCGATATTCGTGGTATTAGCCCATCTATAAGCATGCACAAGATCATATTAGAAGATGGTGAGAGAGGAACAATTGATGGATAGCAGAGACTGAACCCCATCATGAAAAATGTAGTTAAAAAAAATTATCAAGTGGTTGGATGCGTGTATAATTTACCCCATCTCAGACAGTTCATGGGTGAGTCCAGTCCATTGCGTGCCGAAAAAAGGAGGTATCACGGTCGTAGAGAATGAGAACAACGAGTTGGTACCAACTAGGACAGTTACGGGATGGAGAATTTGCATCGATTATCGGAAGCTGAACAAGGCGGCCAGGAAAGATCACTTTCCTCTGCCGTTTTATGACCAGATGCTAGATAGACTCGCAGGATGAGATTAGTACTGTTTTCTCGATGGATACTCAGGGTATAATCAGATTACAGAGAGCGAGAAGATCAACGCTGTGACATTCACCGTCTGCATTTGGTACATTTGCATTTAGACGCATGCCATTTGGTTTATATAATGCACTAGCTACATTTCAAAGATGTATGATGTCTATTTTTACTGAAATGGTTGAGAAGTATTTGGAAGTTTTCATGGACGATTTCTTTGTATTTGGAGATACTTACTAGGATTGCTAAACCAATCTAGCGAAGGTACTAAGGCGATGCGAAGAAATGAATCTTGTACTCAACTGGGAAAAATGCCATTTTATGGTACAAGAAGGAATTATTCTAGGTCATCGGATAACGAGACATGGGATCGAGGTAGACAAAGTTAAAGTAGATGTTATCGAGAAACTCCCACCTCCAACATCTGTAAAAGGTATTAGGAACTTTTTGGGTCACACCAGTTTTTATTGAAGATTTATCAAAGACTTCTCCAAAGTGGCTAAACCCTTATGCAAGCTCTTGGAGAAAGACTCAATATTCAAGTTTAATGAGGAATGCTTAAAAGCCTTCAACGATCTGAAGATTCGATTAGTCACGGCACCTATAATCGTCACACCAGATTGGGATTCGCCATTCATATTGATGTGTGACGCAAGTGACTTCACCATTGGAGCTGTCATGGGCCAGCGAAGGAACAAAGTTTTTCATCCTATCTACTAGGCAAGTAGAACTCTAACCGAAACTCAACTAAACTATACGGTAATAGAAAAAGAGTTACTTACTATTGTGTTTACTTTCAACAAGTTTTGATCTTATCTTGTAGGTACCAAAGTGATCGTCTATACGGGCCACTCCGCGATTAAGTATTTATTAGCCAAGAAAGATGCTGAGTCGAGCTTGATCTGGTGGGTACTTTTACTTCAAGAGTTCGATCTAGAAATTCAAGATCGAAGGGGAGTAGAAAACCAAGTAGTGGATCACTTGTCCAGATTAGAGCCGCAACAGGAAAACTCTCCGCTTTTACCAATCCAAGAGACATTTCCAGATGAATACATACTGAAGGTAAATAATGCCTACAATACTCCTTCGTTTGCTGATTTTGCTAACTATTT
This sequence comes from Gossypium rotundifolium, assembly GCA_025506655.1. Classification (NCBI taxonomy): domain Eukaryota; kingdom Viridiplantae; phylum Streptophyta; class Magnoliopsida; order Malvales; family Malvaceae; genus Gossypium; species Gossypium rotundifolium. Next base: position 106,812,696 of record CP106722.1, read on the forward strand.
AGCTTGTGGTTTGATGCCGATTGATAAAACATATCAGCAAAGAAAAAAGTTTCTTCACGATGTGAAGTACTATTTTTGGGAGGAGCCATATTTGTTCAAAAGGTGTGCAGATCAGATGATTAGAAGATGTGTGGCTGAAGATGAAATACCGAAGATTTTATACCACTGTCACTCAGCTCCTAGTGGGGGACACTTTGGAGGTAATCATACAGAAGCCAAAGTATTACAAGCTGAATTCTTTTGGCCAACACTATTCAAGGATGCATACGCCTATGTGAAGAGTTGTGATCGATGTCAGAGGGTTGGAAATGTCACTAATAGAAATGAGATGCCTCGAACAAATATCATTGAGGTAGAATTGTTTGATGTTTGGGGTATTGACTTTCTTGGTCCTTTCTCTTTGTCTTTTGGTCACAAGTACATATTGGTAGCAGTAGACTATGTGTCCAAATGGGTCGAGGCTAAAGCGTATCCGACGAACGATGCCAAGGTTGTGATGAAATTCTTGTAGAAACACGTGTTCACAAGGTTTGGAACCCCTAGAGCCATTATCAGCGATGAAGGGACCCACTTTGTGAATAAGTGGTTAAAATGGTTGCTAGATAAAATGGAGTGAAACACAAGGTTGCTACAGCTTACCATCCGCAGACAAATGGGCAAGCTGAGCTAGCAAATAAAGAGATCAAAGGCATACTTGAGAAGGTAGTTTGTTTGAACCGACAAGATTGGTCCAAGAGACTAGATGATGCTTTATGGGCTTACAGAACAGCATATAAGACACCCTTAGGAATGTCACCCTACAGGTTGGTCTTTGGGAAAGCATGTCATCTACCTCTGGAGTTAGAGCATAGAGCTTACTGGGCTCTTCGACAACACAATTTGGATCTCAATCCTGCTAAAGAGAAATGAATGCTCCAACTCAACGAGCTAGAGGAATTTCGAATGTTCTTATATGAAAATGCCAAATTATTCAAAGAAAGACTCAAGAAATAGCATGACAAGCATATCCGAGTTTGAGAATTTGAAGCAGGTCAGCAAGTCTTGTTATTTAATTCCAGATTATTTCCTAGTAAGTTGAAGTCACATTGGTCCGGTCCATTTACAATTCATCGCATCTATCCATACAGAGTTATTGAACTCCAAGGTAAGAGAGGTAATTTTTAGGTCAATGCTCAACGTTTGAAACATTATTATGGAGAAAACCCTGAACGGGATAAAATCTCGTTCAGTTTATCTAACCCTTAGTTTTTATCGCTTCCAATAAGTTACTTAGGGAATATTTCTGGGTTTATTATGCTCAAATAAATTCTGTCTAGGAGATTGGAACTTAAGCGAGACCGCTTGTGACCTCTCCAATCTTTCCTAGGAATTGATTTTTGCATAATTTTCCAAAGAATTAGCCCCTAAATAGCAAAATAAATTTTTAGTTTTTCAAATAAAAAGGTCAATTTTGACCCAAGTCTTAAATTGCAACTCAATTTCAAATTTTCATTAAGTCTAAGGACTTAATTGAATTATTTTCAAATTTTGGTTGCTATTTTTGTAAATAATAAAAACTAGGTGCCTCATGTTGTAAATATTTTTAAAAGGCATCTAAAATAAATATTTTTTTCTTTCTTTCAAATTATTGATAAACTTTAATATATAATTATATTTATTATAATTTATATATTAACTTTTATCAACTTAGCTTAGATTAGAGTTAATTTTATTTTATATTTATCTTGGCAAATAAATAGCAATTGATAATTCATATATGTTTATTTAATTATTAATTGTTGTTTATCATGAGTAAAATTAGAAGGGACTCTTATTTTTAATGCTTTAATTATTCTAAGAGTTGTATTCCAATTTATACTCCTCCATCTATAAATTGCATCATTGATGCACCCCATTCACTCATCACTCAACTTCCCATCCACTAAAACACCAAGTGCCGCAAGCCCCCTAAGTCCCTAAGCCTCCATTCGGCCAACAACAGCAGCTCCAGCTCCAGCACACGCCAACGCCAGCTCCTGCCCAGGCCAAGACCCGCACACCTACTGCAGCCTCATTGTACACCACCTGCTTGCTGCCTTGTGCGCCTATGCGCACATCTCCCTTCCTCCTACCTAAGCCAACCCTCCTTTAAATTCTCCCTTTTGATTCATTAGTTTTTTATTTATTTTAAGAGTTCTTAAATTCTACGAGGAAGGTGGTTAATTATGACTCGCAAAAGAACTCGTGCCTCCGCTCAAATTGACGAACCACAAAGTAAATTTCAATGTGAAGAAGCCAAAGTAAGATACGAGAGTATCTTCAATAATCAACAGATGCATCCAGAGAAAGGCTTCACTTTGAAAGAAAGCAACTACAGAGACTTTATGGCACGTATTCGTCAAGTTGCTGAGGCACTCAATTAGGAAGTATTTTGTGAAAAGAGACCAAGTGTGGATGAAGAACTAGTTCGTGAATTCTACGCGAACTTAACTTCAAGCGAATTGACCGAAGTTCCAGTCCGCGGAATCAAGGTACCCATAAGATCTAATGCTATTAACGAGTTTTTTGAATTACCTGATTTCGACAACGATGAATATTCCTCTCAGTTGAGCAATATTAAGCCTGAAAATCTTCCAGAAATCCTCAAGGAACTCATAGTGCCAGGTTCTAAATGGACTGTGTCAAAGCAAGGAATCCACACATGTTGAAGAGAGTATTTGATACCACTTATGAAGGTATGGTTCTATTTCATTCGTTTCAGCCTTATGCCTAGTAGGCATGGGACTACAATTTCATTAGAACGAATGGTCCTGTTATATTCGATTTTAACTGGAAAGACCATTGATGTGGGTAAAATCATTCTAAGAGAGATGCGAAATTATGCCGTTAGACGTTTTGGCACTACCTATTTCCCCTTTACGATCACCATTCTGTGCTTAAAAGCAAAACTTCTTATGGACCTAAAGAAGACAGAGTATAGTCAAGGCACAATCACCGATTGGGACCTCTACCGAGTGTCCATAGATTCTATTCTTCAACAAAGAATTGAAGAAAGCAAGGATCCCGAAGACGCAGAAGATGAACCCATAGAAATCCCGCCAGAGCAATCAACTGAAGTCCCTAATGAGGCAGAATCAATGGAACCAGAAGCTGAACCTGATATCGAACCCTCAATGTTTAGAGCTCCACCACCTAGCTCAGATCGTAGTGATGAGCTGTTGAAGCTGATGGACTGGATGTAGCAAGTGTAATGGAAGCAGCAAGCCTACTTGAGATATGCAAAAATAAGAGATGATTTGATGAGGAGTGCCCTTAAGAAAATTTATAATGACCCATTTATTTTTGTTCCTGAGTTTCCAGATTTCATATTTGAACCATGGGTTTCATCATCGAAGAAGGTGCAAGCCGATTCATGCAGAGGCAATACTAATGGAGCAAAAGATGAGTCAAACTTGGAAGGATCGACAAATAAATAAAAGAGGAGGACTTCAACTTTCATTTATTTTTTTTATTATTTGTTTTTTTTAAGGATTAGGTTAATTAAGAATTTTCATTTCCGTACAATAAAACAAGAGATAAGAACAAGTCACAAAGGCTAAAGTGTGGCAATAGATATATACATGTCTAGGATTGGATTTTAGAGAGAGCCTGGTACTTAAGCAGACAATTTGACTCACCTTCTCTTGTCTAAATTTCCTACCTGGTGTATAGTATCTATTCACTTTAAACAATGAGGACATTGCTCACTTTAAGTAGGGGGGACCGAAAATTTGAATTAAGAATAAAATTTTCTTTTAGTTATGATTTAGGACATATTTTTTTTTCAATAATTTGAGCTTTTGTTAATTATGCTAAACTTCAAAGATTAATAAAGTTCTATTATTTCAATAAATTATTATGTTAGCTTAATAAAGATGTGAATGTATTTTAATAAAGCATGTAAACTTGTACCATAAAATTTTTAGTTCCTACGAAAAAATTAAGCATGCATGAAAGCTTAAGTCTTTAGAATTGACTTAGTAATTTCTAGGCTGAAAACCTAGGAAACATGGAATATTGAAAATGATTTAGGCAATCGTTGTTTGATCATTGAGCCTTTCAGTGACCACGATAAAATTATCCTTTGAAACCCAGTTTGAGACTATATGGCCTAATTCTATTTGGAGCTATGCAATATTTAGCCATCAATTTTCTCTTCATCACTTCTAAAATTTTCACAGGCACTAGACTCAGTACTATTCAGAAAATTGTTTGAAAATAAGTTTGGGGGAGTTGGAAAGAAGTATCAATGGCTTAAAAAATTATAGTACATGAAGCAAGTGCTCGAGTTTGAGCTTGTATGCTAAAAAAAATGTACTCAAAATGAAATAAGTGATCGAAAGAGAACAAGTTGGGTATCAAGGGTAGAGGTTCCAAAGGTTCGATCTTAAGCTGAGTTTAGGGTTTTTAAGCCAAAAATTTAACTATCTTTTATCTACCCCTAAGCCCAGCCACGTTACAACCTTATTAAAGACCTATTGATTAAAAATTCCAACGTTACCTACATTAGTGAAGAGAAATTGTGAAACACCCTAAACCCGGCCCACGAGCCTTGATCGGATCTGGTATGTTTCCCGGTGTAAACCGTTTCAAATTCTTTTGTAACTTAGAGAAAACTTGTGTGATTTTAAGAAAAATTATTGCTTTGGGTTGGGCTTGTGTTGAAATGGATTCAATTTCATTTTGGAAACCCCTTTTTAATATTAGTGATAAAACCTATAGAGTATATTAAAAAGAATGAATTACTTAGTCTTTAACTCAATAAAAATTTGTAACATAATTAAACAATAAATAGAAATAAAATGGCTCTCCATGGCCTTATGGCCTTATTACATCAAACAATTCGAAATAGCTCAAAGTACTTAAATGAAATAAAAATTTCCATTAAAAATAAAAACTTCCAAGTTGAGCATGGCCACCACAAGTTTTGCCGTCCCGGTCCATCACTGTTCATCACCTGAAACATGGTCCCACAACGGGTGAGTCAATGACTCAATGTGTACACTGCACTAAATCATAATCGAATCGTGCATAACAATTGTTACACATTCATATCATAGCATACAATTTATGATGCATTCCCAAAACCCAAACCTATTAAACCATCCGCTACACTCCCCAACACTCAACCTCAGTGTGGGGCTACTAAGTCGACCCTCCTTCCGCTACGCTCCATATCGCGGTCTTAGGTCACCGCATTCGTGGTCTTAGGTCACCACATTCAAATTTCTGTGGTCTTAGGTCACCGTGTTTGTGGTCTTAGGTCACCACATTCACTTCCCCAAAAATATACCCATATGCCCCATATAATAGTAATATGTATAAATATGCCAGAGTTCACATTCTTATTCTTATTCTCATGTTACAATTAACATATTTCATAATCCTAGTAGGAGTAGGAAATGTACATGAGTACTTTGTACCATAACATGGTACCTTAGCCACTTTCATATTCTTAATATCACATATATTAATAAAACGTAGCCATAAAACATATTATGATATAGTGTGGGGTACACACCTGATTCGCTTAACGAATTCCTTGAAATCCCGAAAAAACTGATCTATTGCTTTAGATTTTTAAGTCCCTACATTCGGCCAACATGGTAATATTTAGCAAAGGCCTATTCGGCCAAACTTAGTGTTTTTCTTTTAAAGCCTAATCGGCTATAACCCAAATCCCGAAGGATTTATGAAGTCAACTTCTTACCTTTGGTGCCGATTTGATGACTATTCAAATCCCAAAATCGTTGCTATGTTTCCTCTTGTATTCGGCCAAGCCTTGAATCACTTAAATAGATTAGTTTCGACTTTTTAAACGATTATCAAATAGATCTAGATATCAAATCAGGACTTGGCCGAATATACCTATGTGCTTACCTTCCAAATCTTAAATCCCAAAATTGATCTTTTGTCTTAGGTGCCTGTCGAAATCCTTATAATCATATGTTAGATCTAATCTAACATTGAATCATAATATATAGCTAATGGCCGAATGGTATTCATAGCTTACCTTAGATCTTAGAAATCCCAGAGAACTCCTCTTTCTCTAGTCACACCACCTAAATCCCAAATTCCTTCCATAGTTTCTACCAAAATATAATATGAGGATTAGTCCCTAAATTTCGACAAGCTTAAAAAGAAAAGAATGGAAACCGAGTCTAGATCTTACCTCATCAAGAATTCGATGGAACTCTTACTTGAACTCTTAACACTATTCACTATGGCCCCGATTGTATCACAATTTGACTCCCGAGGCTTAGTGAGAAATCGGCTAGGGTTATTGGTACCTTGACTTTTGATTATGTTTGTAATAGAAGAATAAAAGAAAAGAGAAAAAGAACAATGGCGAGAGAATTCTACAGAGGAAGGATAGAAAAGAATTGAGAAATTTGCTAGAGAATTTCTAGGGAGGCTTTCTTGAAGAGAAAAGAATGAATGAAGAATGGCCTTATCTTCCTTCTATTGCCAAATTCCTAGGCTAAAGTCCCCTACTTGGCCACCACTCTTCCTATGTGATAATTATCACTTTATCAAAAGAATTAATCCAACAATTATCTCCTATTTAGCAAATTCTAAAGGAAATAAAACTCCTCTTTTAAGAGCCCTCATGTCATTCCATCTCTCGCTCTTTGTAGCAAAATAAAACTTCTTTTATTTGCTTCCTAAGTGACTCAATCCTCGCCCAAATACACTTGCATGTGGTGCCATTTCCAGAGGCCCTAAGTGTCATCTTCAGCCACTTTTCCAAGCTGTTTGTGTGTCAAATTTCACATACTTTTTCTCTTAAGGCCACATTGCCTTAATTTCCTCTTTAAACTTTAAAACTCGACATTTCTAAGTCATTTCTAAGTTTCCAAAATTTTCGTTCGACTCTTTAAACTTGACATTTCCTTACATTTCCTAGTTTCGAAATGTTCACTTTCCTCTTTGAATCATTTCTAAATCATTTTCCTAGTTTCCATAAATGTTCACTTTCCTCTTTTGAATCATTTCTAAATCATTTTCCTAGTTTCCATAAATGTTCACTTTCCTCTTTTAACTTAGCATTTCCATACATTTTTCGTGTTTCCAAAATGTTCAAAATTTATTCTTAACACATAAAACATGTCACTTGCATAATTAAACCGAAAATGCATAGACCCTTTTCAGGATGTTACAGTTCTACCCCCTTAAAATAATTTCGTCCCCAAAATTTCCTAACTAAGATAATTGAGGGTATTGCTATCGCATTGCTTCTTCTAGCTCCCACAAGGCTTCCTTCGATCCATGATTGCGCCATAACACTTTAACTAGAGGAACTGACTTCCTCCGTAGTACTTTCACATCACGTTCCAATATCTGAATCGGCTCTTCCTCGCTGGATAAGTCTGGCCTTAGCTCCACTTCTTCAACTGGTACCACGTGAGATGGATCCGATCGATAGCGACGTAGCATGGGCACATGGAATACGTCGTGCATCTGCTGCAACTCTGGTGGTAACTCTAGCTGGTATGCCACTGGTCCCACTCGCTTTAGTACCCGATAGGGCCCTATAAACCTTGGGCTTAGCTTCCCTTTCTGACCAAATCTCATCACCTTCTTCCAAGGTGAGACTTTCAGAAATAATTAGTCTCCCACTTCAAACTCTATTTCCTTCCGCTTGAGGTCGGCGTAAGACTTCTGCCTATCAGAGGCTTCCTTTAACCGTGCTTTCGACTATCTCAACCTTCTCCTCGCCGCCACCAACTCGTCCCAAAACTCGACGTTCTCCTAACTCACCCAACAAGTAGGAGTTCGACACTTCCGACCATACAATGCTTCATATGGTGCCATCCGAATGCTAGCTTGATAGCTGTTGTTGTAGGCGAACTCTGCTAAGGGCAAGTAATCCTCCCAACTTCCTCGGAAATCCATCACACAGCCTCTCAACATATCCTCTAACACTTGTATTACCTGTTCAGACTGCCCGTCTGATTGTGGATGAAAGGCAGCAGTGAAGTCCAACTTAGTGCCTGAAGCTTGATGAAGTACCCTCCAAAACCGAGACGTGAACCTTGGGTCTCTGCCTGAAATAATTAACACCGACACTCCGTGTAACCTTACAATCTCCGCCACGTACAATTTGGCTAACTTTTGAAGGGAATAATCCACTCTTATCGAGATGAAGTGTGCGGACTTAGTTGAACGGTCCACTATTACCTATACCGAGTCCTTCTTAGTAGGTGTAAGGGGGAGCCCACTAACGAAGTCCATGGTAATTCTTTCCCACTTCCACTGCGGAATCTCGATTGGTCAAGCAATCCGATGGAACTTGGTGTTCACCTTAACTTGTCGACATGTTAGACATTTTCCCACTAAATCAAGAACTTCCGCTTAAGATCAGGCCACCAAAATTGTTCTCTTAAATCTCTGTACAACTTAGTGCCTCCGGGATGCATAGCATAAGGGCTACTATGCGCTTCCCGAAGAATCCTCTGTCTTAACTCTTTGTCCCTCGGCATACAGACTTTTCCTTTGAAGCACAACATTCCCTCATTACTAACCTCATAGTCCTCTAACTCTCCGTTCTGTGCTTGTTGCAACTTAACACTTAATCCTCATCAACCAACTGTCCCTCTTTCACCTCCTTCAACCACGTTGGCTTGACTTGCAACTCAGCCAACAGGCTTCCATCCTCATACAAACTTAAATGGGCGAACATTGCCCTCAGATCCGACACCACCTTCTGACTTAGGGCATCCGCTACTACATTCGCCTTGCCCGGGCAATATTCTATCGAACAGTCAGAGTCTTTCAGCAATTCAACCCACCTTCTCTGCCTCAAGTTTAACTCCTTCTGAGTCAATAGGTACTTGAGACTCTTGCGGTCTATGTAGATCGTCGACTTTTCGCCATAAAGGTAGTGTCTCCACACCTTAAGAGCGAAAACCACTACTGCTAATTCCAAGTCGTGGGTTGGGTAGTTAACTTCATGCGGCCTTAACTGCCGAGACGCATAAGCGACTACTTTTCCATCTTGCATTAGGACACATCCTAATCCCGTATACGAAGTGTCACAGTACACCACAAAATCCTTCCCCGCCTCCTATCAGATAACACCGAGCTTAGTCAACACCTTCTTAAGTTTTTCAAAACTCTCCATTGCTTATTCGTCCATACAAAGGGTACTTCCTTCCTCAACAACTTTGTTAAAGGCGCGGCTATTGACGAAAATCCTTCCACGAACCTTCTGTAATAGCCTGCCAATCCCAAGAAACTACGAATCTCCGCCACCGACTTAGGTGGTTTCCAATCCAACACAGCTTCGATCTTCTTAGGATCCACCCTTATTCCTTCGGTAGACACCACGTGTCCTAGAAAAGTAACTTCCCTAAGCCAAAATTCACATTTGCTGAATTTGGCATAAAGCTTCTTTTCCCTTAACACTTGCAACACAATCCGGAGATGCTCATCATGCTCCTCTTCAGTCTTAGAGTACACCAAGATATTGTTGATGAACACAACGATGAACCTATCCAAGTAAGGTTGGAAAACTCAGTTCATCATATCCATGAACGCGGCTGGGGTGTTTGTCAGCCCGAACAGCATTACCACAAACTCATAGTGGCCGTATCTTGTCCTAAAGGCTGTCTTATGGATATCTACCTCCTTCACTTTCAACTGGTGATATCCTGACCTTAAGTCGATCTTCGAGAACACTGCCGCCCCCTTAAGTTGATCGAACAAGTCATCAATCCTTGGCAAAGGATACTTGTTCTTGATGGTCAGCTTATTCAACTGACGATAGTCTATGCACATACACATAGTTCCATCCTTCTTCTTTACAAACAAAATCGATGCTCCCCACGGAGACACACTGGGCCGGATAAACCCACGGTTAAGTAATTCCTGGATTTAAGCCTTAAGCTCCACTAACTCCTTTGGTGCCATTCGGTATGGAGCGATTGACACAGGAGCTGTTCTCGATAGCAAATCTATTCCAAATTCCACCTCCCTATCTGGGGGTATTCCTGGTAATTCCTCTGGGAACACATCCTCAAAGTCCCTTACCGTTCTAACTCCATTAACACCTTCCTCCTTTCCATCCAAAGCACTTACGAAGGCTAAAAATGCCTCGCACCCTTTATGAACCATCTTTTTAGCCTTAAGCGTCGAAACTATATTAGACAAATAGTTTCTTCTTTCTCCTATCATAATGACCACCTCATCCTCCCGGGTCCTAAATTCCATTCATTTAGTCACACAATCTAACACGGTTCGGTGTTCTACTAACCAATCCATACCAAGTATGGGGTCAAATTCTCCGAAGGGTAACTTCATTAAGTCAGCCCAAAAGTTCACTCCCTGAATTTCTAGGGATACATTCCGAAAGATCTTATTCACCACTACAATTTGGCCTAATGGGCTTACTACCGTCATCTCCCTATCAAAAAGTTTAGAGTCTAGGCCTAGTGTTTCAACTACACTACAGGCAACATAAGAATGGGTCGAGCCCACATCAATTAAGGCATAATAAGGCTTGCCATAAATAAAAAACGTACCGGTTATGATGTCTGGTGCGTCTCTATCCTCCCATCGGGGAACTGCATAAACCAAATCCGACTGCCTTGCCTCAGTATTAGCAGCACCTCTACCATGTGTTCCACGTCCCGTACAAGACCACTACCTCATTATTCGAACCACAACCTCGTTGAGGTCATTGTCCCCCTACCACCGACTAACATTCTAAGTCACGGTCGACTTTCATCTGTTTGCTTAGGACAATCCTTGATCACATGGTCCTTGGACCCACACCTAAAACATCCTCTGGTTTTCTTCCAGCACTCTCCTAAGTGCTTCTTTCCACACACATCACAAAGACGATACAGCCCTCTAGAACCAACTTGCTGACCTCGCAGCCCATCAACTCTAGGCCTCTTATGAACCTTTCCAGACGATCCAAACTTCTTTTGGGCCTATTCCGATCCATAGTCTACTTTGTAGAATCCTTGATTCCTTCAGCCACTTTAGCCTTTTCCACCAAAGAAAAAAAATTTCACTCCTGATGCGGTGCTATTAACAATCTCAGATCATCTCTTAGTCCGTCCTCAAAACGGACACAGCGCTCATGCTCAGTTGCCACTACTCCTCGAGCATACCGGCTCAACCTCAGGAATTTAGCCTCATATTCCCCCACAGACTTGTTCCCTTGAACCAGCCCCAGAAAAGCTTTCCTCTGCTTATCAATATATCGTGTGCCAACATACTTTCTCTGATATGCCTCCTTAGCATATTCCCGTGTCGATCCTCGCCAGCGGCACCATCCTCACCGTTAACCACCATTGATACGCTTCATCGCGTAGTAGTGCCAAGATTCCTTTCAACTTCTCCTCCGGGTCGATCGAGCTCATCCATAATGCGCCGGTTGCCTCAACCAATATTTGGCAGTCTGGTGCTACACCCGACACGCCACTGAAACACCTCACTCCATTGGCTCGAGTCGCCGGTACTGATTTTTGAGCTCAGATTTCCACCCACGCCACCACCATTTCCAAAACTCGCAGCATAGCCTGTGACACAGCATCATCCCCGTCTGAGCTTGCTGCTCGACACCAACAGCTAGGGGTGGCGGTGGCGGTGGTAATTCATTGTTAGACCCTTGACCCGACCTAACGGGTTCTGACACAGTCATTCTTCCTCTACCGCATCCATGACGACCGCGTCCTCTATCTAACGATGCGCTTTAATCTGATTAAGAAAGTTTTTATAAATTAGCCTTTATTCCACCGATTAACCGCAAGAAGTTTTATGAAAAGAATTTTAGGAGTGGTTCTTTCAGATTCATACATGCACACATCTTCACATTCATACATTCATCAATCAATTATGAACTTCCATTCATTCAGAGAAATGTTGTAGTTTTCATTGTTGTTATTTTTTATTCCACTACCCAAGGGTATTTGCGTAATTTATCCTACAGGGGTATTTTCGTAATTTTTCAAATAAGGTTCCTTGGTGATTTTGTCAAAAGTATTTTGGAAATTTTAAAATCCTAGGGCTTTTTGGTAAATTTGGAAATTTCCAGGGGTATTTCAGTAATTTTGAATTTCGGGGGTATTTTAGTAATAAACCAGGGTAAATTTGTAAAGTTTAATAGTTCATGGTTATTTCAAAATTTGCAAAACTTTGAGGGTTCTTTTTGAGAAATTTATTTTCCAATACGATGAAGTTGCAAAAATTTTGGAAATCAGGGTCATTTTGGGAAATTTTGGTAAGTTAGGGGCAATTTTGTAATTTTCCAAAAATCAAGGTATTTTTGATAATTTGCAAATAAGGGTTTTTTTGGACTTGTTAGGAAATAATGAAAATGTTGATTAGAACTGTGGGTATTTTAGACATTTTTATAAACCAAGGGCATTTTCGTAATTTTACCACTAGGGGTATTTTTGTAATTTTATAAATCAGAAATTTTTCGGAACATTGTGTAGAAAAAATAATTTTCACAAATTAAAGAAAAATGATTTTAAGAGTTTTAAAATTAGGGTTCTAAAAAAAACATGGCTAGTTCCTTTTCGGGTTTTAGTTATTGGGTTTAGCCTATGACCGAGTCTTCTTGGTCAGGGTGAACCAAAGCTACGCACCAGGCAAGATTCGAGTGGAGAGAAGGTGAGTCACACGGACTGCTTAAGTACCAAGCTCCCACTAAAACCATTCCTAGGCATGCACACTGGGATTGCCACACCCACTAAGTCCTCTGGGTTAGGGTGAACCGAAGCTACGCACCAGGTAGGATTCCTGCGAAGAGGAGGTGTGTCACTAGGACTGTTTCAATACCAGGCTCTTCCGGATCCAATCCTAGACATGCGTACCATGGTTGCCACACCCTAACTCGATTGACTTAGCCATAGGTTTGTTTAGTGCATTAAGTCTTATGTATTTGTGTTTGAGTAGACTAATCCTAGGGTTCAAGTTCCTATCATGCTATTCTACGCTCTATTCCTTTTCTACCCTTTTATAATTCACATAATCACACGATAGTTAGGGTACTTACCGGTGGATCATGGTTGAGACTTAGGCGCCATGCCAGAAAATCCTACTTATTTCATAAGATACTTTATAAAGCTTATTTAGGCTCGATTTGAAAATGTTTTGCGCCTTAGCCCACAGGCCGAGAGTTTAAAACTGGGCTCTGATACCAAATTAAAACACCCTAAACCCGGCCCACGAGCTTTTACAGGATCTGGTATGTTCCTCGGTGTAAATCGTTTCAAATTCTTTTGTAACTTAGAGAAAACTTGTGTGATTTTAAGAAAAATTATTGCTTTGGGTTGGGCTTGTGTTGAAACGGATTCAATTTCATTTTGGAAACCCCTTTTTAATATTAGTGATAAAACCTATAGAGTATATTAAAAAGAATGAATTACTTAGTCTTTAACTCAATAAAAATTTGTAACATAATTAAACAATAAACAGAAATAAAATGGCTCTCCATGGCCTTATGGCCTTATTACATCAAACAATTCCAAATAGCTCAAAGTACTTAAATGAAATAAAAATGTCCATTAAAAATAAAAACTTCCAAGTTGAGCATGGCCACCACAAGTTCTTCCGTCCCGGTCCATCACTGTTCATCACCTGAAACATGGTCCTTCAACGGGGTGAGTCAATAGACTCAATGTGTACACGGCACTAAATCATAATCGAATCAGGCATAACAATTGTTACACATTCATATCATAGCATACAATTTATGATGCATTCCCAAAACCCAAACCTATTAAACCATCCGCTACACTCCCCCGTACCAACCTGTACACCGTGGGGACTACTAAGTCGACCCTCCTTCCGCTACACTCCATATCGCGGTCTTAGGTTACCGCATTCGTGGTCTTAGGTCACCACGTTCAGATTTCTGTGGTCTTAGGTCACCACATTAAGATATCACGGTCTTAGGTCACCGTGTTTGTGGTCTTAGGTCACCACATTCACTTCCCCAAAATTAAACCCATATGCCCCATATAATAGTAATATGTATAAATATGCCAGAGTTCACATTCTTATTCTTATTCTCATGTTACAATTAACATATTTCATAATCCTAGTAGGAGTAGGAAATGTACCTGAGTATTTTGTACCATAACATGGTACCTTAGCCACTTTCATATTCTTAATATCACATATATTAATTAAACGTATCCATAAAACATATTATGATATAGTGTGGGGTACACACCTGATTCGCTTAACGAATTCCTTGAAATCCCGAAAAAATCGATCTATTGCTTTAGATTATTAAGTCACTACATCCGGCCAACATGGTAATATTTAGCAAAGGCCTATTCGACCAAACTTAGTGTTTTTCTTTTAAAGCCTAATCGGCTATAACCCAAATCCCGAAGGATTTATGTAGTCAACTTCTTACCTTTGGTGCTGATTTGATGACTATTCAAATCCCAAAATCGTTGCTATGTTTCTTCTTGTATTCAGCCAAGCCTTGAATCACTTAAACAGATTAGTTTCGACTTTTTAAACGATTATCAAATAGATCTAGATATCAAATCAGGCCTTGGTCGAATATTCCTATGTGCTTACCTTCCAAATCTTAAATCCCGAAATTGATCTTTTGTCTTAGGTGCCTGTCGAAATCCTTATAATCACATGTTAGATATAATCTAACATTGAATCATAATATATAGCCAATGGCCGAATGGTATTCATAGCTTACCTTAGATCTTAGAAATCCCGGAGAACTCCTCTTTCTCTAGTCGACACCACCTAAATCCCGAAATTCCCTTCCATAGTTTCGGCCAAAATATAAAATAAGGGATTAGTCCCTAAATTTCGATAGGCTTAAAAAGAAAAGAATGGAAACCGAGTCTAGATCTTACCCTTACCGACGAATTCGATGGAACTCTTGCTTGAACTCTTAGCACTATTCGGCTATGGCCTTGATATGTATCACAATTTCGGCTCCTGAGGCTTAGTGAGAAATCGGCTAGGGTTATTGGTACCTTCGGCTTTTGATTATGTTTGTAATAGAAGAATAAAAGAAAAGAGAAAAAAGAATAATGGCAGAGAGAATTCGGCAGAGGAAGGAAAGAAAAGAATGGAGAAATTTGCTAGAGAATTTGGTGAGGCTTTCTTGAAGAGAAAAGAATGAATGAAGAATGGCCTTATCTTCCTTCTATTGCCAAATTCCTAGGCTAAAGTCCCTACTTGGCCACCACTCTTCCTATGTGATAATTATCACTTTATCAAAAGAATTAATCCAACAATTATCTCCTATTTAGCGAAATTCTAAAGGAAATAAAACTCCTCTTTAAGAGCCCTCATGCCGTCCACCTCTCTCGCTTTTTGTAGCAAAATAAAACTTCTTTTATTTGCTTCCTAAGTGACTCGATCCTGGCCCAAATACACTTGCATGTGGCGCCATTTCTGAGGCCCTAAGTGTCATCTTCAGCCACTTTTCCAAGCCTGCTTGTGTGTCAAATTTCACATACTTTTCTCTTAAGGCCACCTTGCCTTAATTTCCTCTTTTAAACTTTAAAACTCGACATTTCTAAGTCATTTCTAAGTTTTCAAAAATTTTCATTTGGCTCTTTAAACTTGACATTTCCTTACATTTCCCAGTTTCCAGAAATGTTCACTTTCCTCTTTTGAATCATTTCTAAATCATTTTCCTAGTTTACATAAATGTTCACTTTCCTCTTTTGAATCATTTCTAAATCATTTTCCTAGTTTCCATAAATGTTCACTTTCCTCTTTTTAACTTAGCATTTCCATACATTTTTCAGGTTTCCAAAAATGTTCAAAATTTATTCTTAACACATAAAACATGTCACTTCGTACAATTAAACCGAAAATGCATAGACCCTTTTCAGGATGTTACAGTTCTACCCCCCCTTAAAATAATTTCGTCCCTGAAATTTCCTAACTAAAATAATTGAGGGTATTACTGTCGCATTGCTTCTTTTGGCTCCCACGAGGCTTCCTCCGATCCATGATTGCGCCATAACACTTTGACTAGAGGAATTGACTTCATCCGTCGTACTTTCACATCACGTTCCAATATCTTAATCGGCTCTTCCTCGTAGGATAAGTCTGGCCTTAGCTCCACTTCTTCAACTGGTACCACGTGAGATGGATCCGATCGATAGCGACGTAGCATGGGCGCATGGAATACGTCGTGCATCTGCTGCAACTCTGGTGGTAACTCTAGCTGGTATGCCACTGGTCCCACTCGCTTTAGTACCCGATAGGGCCCTATAAACCTTGGGCTTAGCTTCCCTTTCTGACCAAATCTCATCACCTTCTTCCAAGGCGAGACTTTCAGAAACAATTGGTCTCCCACTTCAAACTCTATTTCCTTTCGCTTGATGTCGGCGTAAGACTTCTGCCTATCAGAGGCTTTCTTTAACCGTGCTCGGACTATCTCAACCTTCTCCTCAGTTTCTGCCACCAACTCTGGTCCCAAAACTCGACGTTCTCCTAACTCAGTCTAACAAGTAGGAGTTCGACACTTCTGACCATACAATGCTTCATATGGTGCCATCCGAATGCTAGCCTGATAGCTGTTGTTGTAGGCGAACTCTGCTAAGGGCAAGTAATCCTCCCAACTTCCTCGGAAATCCATCACACAGCCTCTCAACATATCCTCCAACACTTGTATTACCCATTCAGACTGCCCGTCTGATTATGGATGAAAGACCGTAGTGAAGTCCAACTTAGTGCCTGAAGCTTGATGAAGTGCCCTCCAAAACCGAGACGTGAACCTTGGGTCTCTATCTGAAATAATTGACATCGGCACTCCGTGTAACCTTACAATCTCCGCCACGTACAATTTGGCTAACTTCTGAAGGGAATAATCCACTCTTACCGGGATGAAGTGTGCGGACTTAGTCGAACGGTCCACTATTACCCATACCGAGTCCTTCTTAGTAGGCGTAAGGGGGAGCCCACTAATGAATTCCATGGTAATTCTTTCCCACTTCCACTGTGGAATCTCGATTGGCTGAAGCAATCCCGATGGAACTTGGTGTTCAGCCTTAACTTGCTGACATGTCAGACATTTTCCCACGAATTCAGTAACTTCCCGTTTAAGATTAGGCTACCAAAATTGTTCTCTTAAATCTCTGTACAACTTAGTGCCTCCGGGATGCATAGCATAAGGGCTACTATGCGCTTCCCGAAGAATCCTCTGTCTTAACTCCTTGTCCCTCGGCATACAGACTTTTCCTTGGAAGCACAACATTCCCTCATTACTAACCTCATAGTCCTCTAACTCTCTGTTCTGTGCTTGTTGCAACTTAACACTTAATCCCTCATCAACCAACTGTCCCTCTTTCACCTCCTTCAACCACATTGGCTTGACTTGCAACTCATCCAATAGGCTTCCATCCTCATACAAACTTAAATGGGCAAACATTGCCCTTAGATCCGACACCACCTTCCGACTTAGGGCATCCGCTACTACAGTTGCCTTGCCCGGGTGATATTCTATCGAACAGTCATAGTCTTTCAGCAATTCAACCCACCTTCGCTGCCTCAAGTTTAACTCCTTCTGAGTCAACAGGTACTTGAGACTCTTGCGGTCTGTGTAGATCGTCGACTTTTCGCCATAAAGGTAGTGTCTCCACACCTTAAGAGCGAAAACCACTACTGCTAATTCCAAGTCGTGGGTTGGGTAGTTAACTTCATGCGGCCTTAACTACCGATACGCATAAGCGACTACTTTTCCATCTTGCATTAGGACACATCCTAATCCCGTATACGAAGCGTCACAGTACACCACAAAATCCTTCCCTACCTCCGACTGAATTAACACTGGAGCTTCCGTCAACACCTTCTTAAGTTTTTCAAAGCTCTCCTGTTGCTTATTCGTCCATACAAAGGGTACTTCCTTCCTCAACAACTTTGTTAAAGGCGCGGCTATTGACGAAAATCCTTTCACGAACCTTCTGTAATAGCCTCCCAATCCCAAGAAACTACGAATCTCTGCCACTGACTTAGGTGGTTTCCAATCCAACACAGCTTCGATCTTCTTAGGATCCACCCTTATTCCTTCGGTAGACACCACATGTCCTAGGAAAGCAACTTCCCTAAGCCAAAATTCACATTTGCTGAATTTGGCATAAAGCTTCTTTTCCCTTAACACTTGCAACACAATCCGGGGATGCTCATCATGCTCCTCTTCAGTCTTAGAGTACACCAAGATATCGTCGATGAACACAACGACGAACCTATCCAAGTAAGGTTGGAAAACTCGGTTCATCATATCCATGAACGCGGCCGGGGCGTTTGTCAACCCGAACGGCATTACCACAAACTCATAGTGGTCGTATCTTGTCCTAAAGGCTGTCTTATGGATATCAACCTCCTTCACTTTCAACATGTGATATCCTGACCTTAAGTCGATCTTCGAGAACACTGCCGCCCCCTTAAGCTGATCAAACAAGTCATCAATCCTTGGCAAAGGATACTTGTTCTTGATGGTCAGCTTATTCAACTGACGATAGTCTATGCACATACGCATAGTTCCATCCTTCTTCTTTACAAAGAAAACCGGTGCTCCCCACGGAGACACACTGGGACGGATAAACCCACGATTAAGTAATTCCTAGATTTAAGCCTTGAGCTGCACTAACTCCTTTGGCGCCATTCGGTATGGAGCGATTGACGTAGGAGCTGTTCCCGATAGCAAATCTATTCCAAATTCCACCTCCCTATCTGGGGGTATTCCTGGTAATTCCTCTGGGAACACATCCTCAAAGTCCCTTACCATTCTAACTCCATTGACACCTTCCTCCTTTCCATCCAAAGCACTTACGAAGGCTAAAAATGCCTCGCACCCTTTACGAACCATCTTTTCAGCCTTAAGCACTGAAACTACATTAGACAAATAGTTTCTTCTTTCTCCTATCATAATGACCACCTCATTCTCTGGGGTCTTTAATTCCATTCGTTTAGCCGCACAATCCAACACGGCTCAGTGTTCTACTAACCAATCCATACCAAGTATGAGCTCAAATTCTCCGAAGGGTAACTTCATTAAGTCAGCCCGAAAGTTTACTCCCTGAATTTATAGGGATACATTCCGAAAGATCTTATTCACCACTACAGTTTGGCCTAATGAGCTTACTATCATCATCTCCCTATCAGAAAGTTCAGAGTCTAGGCCTAGTGTTTCAACTACACTACAGGCAACATAAGAATGGGTCAAGCCCACATCAATTAAGGCATAATAAGGCTTGCCATAAATAAAGAACGTACCGGTTATGACGTCTGGTGCGTCTCCATCCTCCCTTCGGTGAACCGCATAAACCAAACCTGGCTGCCATGCCTCAGTGTTAGCAGCACCTCTGCCTTGTGTTCCACGTCCTCTGCCAGCACCACTACCTCTGTTATTCGAACCACGACCTCGTTGAGGTCATGCTGTCCCCCTACCACCGGCTGACTAACATTCTCGAGTCTTTGGTCAACTTTTATCTGTTTGCTTAGGACAATCCTTGATCACATGGTCCTTGGACCCACACCTAAAACATCCTCTGGTTTTCTTCTAGCACTCTCCTAAGTGCTTCTTTCCACACACATCACAAGGACGATACTGCCCTCCAGAACCAACTTGCTAACCTCGCGGCCCATCAACTCTAGGCCTCTTATGAACCTTTCCAGACGATCCAAAACTTCTTTTGGGCCTATTTCGATCCATAGTCTGCTTTGTAGAATCCTTGATTCCTTCAGCCACTTTAGCCTTTTCCACCAAAGTAGAAAATTTCTGCTCCTGATGCGGTGCTATTAACAATCTCAGATCATCTCTTAGTCCGTCCTTAAAATGGACACAGCGCTCATGCTCAGTTGCCACTACTCCTCGAGCATACCGGCTCAACCTCAGGAATTCAGCTTCATATTCCGCCACAGACTTGTTCCCTTGAACCAGCCCTAGAAAAGCTTTCCTCTGCTCATCAATATATCGTGTGCCGACATACTTTTTCTGATATGCCTCCTTAGCATATTCCCAGGTCAGATCCTCAGTAGCGGCACCATCCCTCACTGTTAACCACCATTGATACACTTCATCACGTAGTAGTGCCATCATTCCTTTCAACTTCTCCTCCAGGGTCAGATCGAGCTCATCCATAATGCACTTGGTTGCCTCCAACCAATATTTGGCCGTACTGGGTGCTACACCCGATACGCCATGAAACACCTCAGCTCCATTGGCTCGGAGTCGCTCGGGTACAGATTTCTAAGCTCCCGTATTTCCACCCACGCCAGCCACCATTTCCAAAACTCGCAGCATAGCCTGCGACACAGCATCATCCCCCGTCTGAGCTTACTGCTTGACACCAACAGCTGGGGGTGGCGATAGCGGTGGTAATTCATTGTCAGACCCTTGACCCGACCTAACGGGTTCCGACACAGTCATTCTTCCTCTACCGCGTCCATGACGACCGCGTCCTCTAGAACTCATATCAACGATGCGCTTTAATTTGATTAAGAAAGTTTTTATAAATTAGCCTTTATTCCACTGATTAACTGCGAAGAAGTTTTATGAAAAGAATTTTAGGAGTGGTTCTTTCGTATTCATACATGCACACAGTCTTCACATTCATACATTCATCAATCAATTATGAACTTCCATTCATTCAGAGAAATGTTGTAGTTTTCATTGTTGTTGTTTTTTTTCCACTGCCCAGGGGTATTTGCGTAATTTATCCTACAGGGGTATTTTTGTAATTTTTCAAATAAGGTTCCTTGGTGAGTTTTTCAAAAGTATTTTGGAAATTTTAAAATCCCGGGGCTTTTCGGTAAATTTGGAAATTTTCAGGGGTATTTCGTTAATTTTGAATTTCGAGGGTATTTTAGTAATAAACCAGGGTAAATTTGTAAAGTTTAATAGTTCATGGTTATTTCAGAATTTGCAAAACTTTGAGGGTTCTTTTTGAGAAATTTATTTTCCAATACGATGAAGATGCAAAAATTTTGGAGATCAGGGTCATTTTGGGAAATTTTGGTAAGTTAGGGGCAATTTTGGAATTTTCCAAAAATCAAGGTATTTTTGATAATTTGCAAATAAGGGTTTTTTTTGGACTTGTTAGGAAATAATGAAAATGTTGATT
The DNA here is from genome assembly GCA_025506655.1 of Gossypium rotundifolium. Lineage (NCBI taxonomy): Eukaryota > Viridiplantae > Streptophyta > Magnoliopsida > Malvales > Malvaceae > Gossypium > Gossypium rotundifolium. The sequence continues at coordinate 106,833,794 of CP106722.1, forward strand.
AGAACTATGGGTATTTTAGACATTTTTATAACCAAGGGCATTTTTGCAATTTTACCACTAGGGGTATTTTTGTAATTTTATAAATCAAAGATTTTTCGGAACATTGTGTAGAAAAAATAATTTTCACAAATTAAAGAAAAATGATTTTAAGAGTTTTAAAATTAGGGTTCTAAAAAAAACATGGCTAGTTCCTTTTCGGGTTTTAGTTATTGGGTTTAGCCTATGACCGAGTCTTCTTGGTCAGGGTGAACCAAAGCTACGCACCAAGCAGGATTCGAGTGGAGAGGAGGTGAGTCACACGGACTTCTTAAGTACCAAGCTCCCACTGAAACCATTCCTAGGCATGCGCATTAGGATTGCCACACCCACTAAGTCCTCTGGGTTAGGGTGAACCGAAGCTACGCACCAGTTAGGATTCCTGCGAAGAGGAGGTGAGTCACTAGGACTGCTTAAATACTGTGCTCTTCCGGGATCCAATCCTGAACATGCGTGCCATGGTTGCCACACCTAACTCGATTGACTTAGCCATAGGTTTGTTTAGTGCATTAAGTCTTATGTATTTGTGTTTGAGTAGACTAATCCTAGGGTTCAAGTTCCTATCATGCTATTCTACATTCTATTCCTTTTCTACCCTTCTATAATTCACATAATCACACAGATAGTTAGGGGTACTTACCGGTGAATCAATTCAAGACTTAGTTGCCATGCCAGAAAATCCTGCTTATTTCATAAGATACTTTATAAAGCTTATTTAGGCTCGATTTGAAAATGTTTTGAGCCTTAGCCCACAGGCCGAGAGTTTAAAACTGGGCTCTGATACCAAATTGAAACACCCTAAACCCAGCCCACGAGTCTTGACCGGATCTGGTATGTTCCCCGGTGTAAACCGTTTCAAATTCTTTTGTAACTTAGAGAAAACTTGTGTGATTTTAAGAAAAATTATTGCTTTGGGTTGGGCTTGTGTTGAAACGGATTCAATTTCATTTTGGAAACCCCTTTTTAATATTAGTGATAAAACCTATAGAGTATATTAAAAAGAATGAATTACTTAGTCTTTAACTCAATAAAAATTTGTAACATAATTAATCAATAAACATAAATAAAATGGCTCTCCATGGCCTTATGGCCTTATTACATCAAACAATTCCAAATAGCTCAAAGTACTTAAATGAAATAAAATGTCCATTAAAATAAAAACTTCCAAGTTGAGCATGGCCACCACAAGTTCTCGCCATCCCTATCCATCACTGCTTCATCACCAAACATGGTCCCTAGCAGGGTGAGTCAACAGACTCAATGTGTACACACACTAAATCATAATCGAATCAGGCATAACAATTGTTACACATTCATATCATAGCATACAATTTATGATGCATTCCCAAAACCCAAACCTATTAAACCATCCGTTACACTCCCCCGTACCAACCTGTACACCGTGGGGACTACTAAGTCGACCCTCCTTCCGCTACACTCCATATCGCGGTCTTAGGTCACCGCATTCGTGGTCTTAGGTCACCATGTTCAGATTTCTGTGGTCTTAGGTCACCACATTCAGATATCACGGTCTTAGGTCACCGTGTTTGTGGTCTTAGGTCACCACATTCACTTCCCCAAAAATAAACCCATATGCCCCATATAATAGTAATATGTATAAATATGCCAGAGTTCACATTCTTATTCTTATTCTCATGTTACAATTAACATATTTCATAATCCTAGTAGGAGTAGGAAATGTACCTGAGTACTTTGTACCATAACATGGTACCTTAGCCACTTTCATATTCTTAATATCACATATATTAATTAAACGTAGCCATAAAACATATTATGATATAGTGTGGGGTACACACCTGATTCGCTTAACAAATTCCTTGAAATCCCAAAAAAACCGATCTATTGCTTTAGATTTTTAAGTCACTACATCCGGCCAACATGGTAACATTTAGCAAAGGCCTATTCGGCCAAACTTAGTGTTTTTCTTTTAAAGCCTAATCGGCTATAACCCAAATCCCGAAGGATTTATGTAGTCAACTTCTTACCTTTGGTGCTGATTTGATGACTATTCAAATCCTGAAATCGCTGCTTTGTTTCTTCTTATATTCGGCCAAGCCTTGAATCACTTAAATAGATTAGTTTCAGCTTTTTAAACGATTATCAAATAGATCTAGATATCAAATCAGGCCTTGGCCGAATATACCTTTGTGCTTACCTTCCAAATCTTAAATCCCGAAATTAATCTTTTGTCTTAGGTGCTGTTGAAATCCTTATAATCATATGTTAGATCTAATCTAACATTGAATCATAATATATAGCTAATGGCTGAATGGTATTCATAGCTTACCTTAGATCTTAGAAATCCCGGAGAACTCCTCTTTCTCTAGTCGACACCACCTAAATCCCAAATTCCTTCCATAGTTTCGCCCAAAATACAATATGAGGATTAGTCCCTAAATTTCGACAGTGCTTAAAAAGAAAAGAATGGAAACCGAGTCTAGATCTTACCTTTATCAAGAATTGATGGAACTCTTGCTTGAACTCTTAGCACTATTCGGCTATGGCCTTGATATGTATCACAATTTGGCTCTTGAGGCTTAGTGAGAAATCGGCTAGGGTTATTGGTACCTTGACTTTTGATTATGTTTGTAATAGAAGAAGAAAAGAAAAGAAAAAAGAACAATGGCGAGAGAATTGGCAGATGAAGGAAAGAAAAGAATGGAGAAATTTGCTAGAAAATTTCGACAGAGGCTTTCTTGAAGAGAAAAGAATGAATGAAGAATGGCCTTATCTTCCTTCTATTGCCGAAATTCCTAGGCTAAAGTCCCCTACTTGGCCACCACTCTTCCTATGTGATAATTATCACTTTATCAAAAGAACTAATCCAACAATAATCTCCTATTTAGCCGAAATTCTAAAAGAAATAGAACTCCTCTTTTAAGAGCCCTCATGCCGTCCACCTCTCTGCTCTTTATAGCAAAATAAAACTTCTTTTATTTACTTCCTAAGTGACTCGATCTCTGGCCCAAATACACTTGCATGTGGCGCCATTTCTAGAGGCCCTAAGTGGCATCTTCAGGCCACTTTTCCAAGCCTGTTTGTGTGTCAAATTTCACATACTTTTTCTCTTAAGGCCACCTTAGCTTAATTTCCTCTTTTAAACTTTAAAACTCGACATTTCTAAGTCATTTCTAAGTTTCCAAAAATTTTCGTTTGGCTCTTTAAACTTGACATTTCCTTACATTTCCTAGTTTCCAGAAATGTTCACTTTCCTCTTTTGAATCATTTCTAAATCATTTTCCTAGTTTCCATAAATGTTCACTTTCCCCTTTTGAATCATTTCTAAATCATTTTCCTAGTTTCCATAAATGTTCACTTTCCTCTTTTTAACTTAGCATTTCCATACATTTTTCAGGTTTCCAAAAATGTTCAAAATTTATTCTTAACACATAAAACATGTCACTTCGTACAATTAAATCGAAAATGCATAGGCCCTTTTCAGGATGTTACAAATTGCTCTGTTCAACATATGAAGACACTAGTTAAGCTTAATGATTGCAGTTTACTTTTTGAATAAGGAATTAAAATCAAATTGGTAGCAAGTAACATGTCTTTGTTAAGAAATATTTGGTCTGAGTTTGCTAGTATAATAATTGTAGAGAGTAATTTGAATGATATGGATGCTTAAGTAGCATAATTATCGAATTTCTTATTTTTGAGCTTAAGTATATCCAATTCATAATTTTGAGAAAAGAGCTGTTCTGAATGAAGATGTTTCCGCGAAAATTCTTTTCAAATTTGTGCATTACTTGGGATGAGCAATGAATTAAGTTTGGGGGTGTGGAAACATGAAAATTTATATACTTTTTCATTCCCTTTTTGACCCAAATTCATGTGGTTTCGAGTAAATTCTTGTCAAAAAATAATTAAATATTATAAAATAATAAAATTGTGTTAAAAATATGAACATGATGACTTTTAATTAATTTTATAGTAAATTTTGATTTATTTTGACTATTTTCGACAGATTCGCACAAAGGGCGAAAATTAGCTCGGCAGACACTACTCGAATAACAAAACCGAGAAGCAATTTGGAATATCAAGGAAAATTTATTTTCAGCCCAAGATGGTCCAATTATGAACATTTAATCATAATAAAATTAATTTCAATTTATTCCCAATTTAATTTGGGTTAAATAAATTAATCTTAATTAATTATGAAAAAGGCCCAGTTGAACCAAATCAGCTGAACCAAATCGGTTGAGCCGAACCAAGCAAAGAGTTGGGTAGCCCAAACTGTCCATAGGCTGGTACAAATCAGCCTGTTAGATGATTAAATGAGTTGAAAAGAATCCCTTGAAGACTTCTCAAAATCCAATTCAAACCCCTCCAAAATTCATGGCTTTAAAGATTTGCCCATGCTAATTTTAGCAAAGTTGAATCCATCAACTTTGCCACATGGGATGGCCGGCCAAGTGGGACTCTTTTGCTGCTGGTTTTTTTCTATTTTTAGCAGACCCTAACACCTATAAATACAGACCCTCATTCAAACACCTCAAGCATCCAACATTCTCCTCTCTCACTTTCTCTCAATTCCATTTTCCCTTCTCCCTTTTTGGTGTTCTTGTGCCGATTTCCCCTCTTGGAAAAGAGGTGTTTTCTAGCCATTCGAAGCAGAAATTGAAGTTTTCATAAGCCCCTTGATAGCCGAGGACAACGAAGAACGAATAAGGGATCAATCAGACAAGCTACGGAGAGCAACCAGATTTGTTTCTTATTTCCTATCACTTTAAATTATTTGTTGTTGCTTTGACAAACATGCTTATGAATATTCATGCTTTAGAAATGTTTAATTCAATCAATTTAGCTTGAATTTAATTCGTGTTGGGTTGATTTCATTTCGCCCTCTTAGATTATTAATATTGTGTTTATGGTGTTAAAGGCCTCGGTGAAATGTTTGATTAAGTAAAATCATGTTAAGTTATATGGCATTATAATTGTTTAGATAGCTTATGAGTTAATTATTTAAACGCACTGAAATTGTAATTAATGGACACAATACTAAATCTGTGCATGTTTAATTCTTATAAGGTAGCTGAAGATTAAATTAGCATTGTATTTGACGATATGTATGCCTTGCATAACTTGCAGGATTTTTGTGATTAAATTGTTTCAAGGTAAAAATACTTTGTTACTTCACATGATCTTTTATATGCTTATTAGGTTGAATTAATCGTTTGAATTGACATAGGAATATGCGAGAGATTGTTTAATCTAATAAGTATTTATGTGCAATAACATGTTTACTTTTATAAATCTATTTTATCGATTAATTGACATAGGAATATGTACAAGAGATGAGCAATTTTTATTTGTAAGTATGTTCATAAGTTAGCAGATTACGAGTTGCCATACTTTAACGAGTATAAACACAAGCTTAATAATTCTAAGGTAAGAAATGTTATTAATCCAACACAATTATATCATCTTGATTAAAATTAGTTTTTGAAATCGTGCACTAGAACTTTGTTTTATTTTTTTTACTTTGTTTTTCTTTTCGTTTTAAATATTTCTCAAAACCAACTATTTTTCATCACCAAAGTGTTTGAAATCATTTTCATAAATAATTCTTTTACAGTCCCTGTAGGTACGATAACTCGACATTTACTTGTCACTTTATTACTTGTTATGATTATGTACAATTGCACATTTCCACCGTTCCACACCCCTTAGGGGTATTTCGGTAATTTACCCACTAAGGGTATTTTGGTAATTTACCATCTAACGTCCTTTCTGGTGGCCCACTATCGCCACGAGCGACACAGGTTCCCTTTTGGGCCACTACGGGGTAGTTGGGCCTAAAATCCAATTTTGGCCCAAACGGGCCCACACGCTCGTGTGGCCCATTCAGCTCATTTTGGGTCTCGATTCTGTGGACTTCGCAATCACAGCAATCATTCGGTACTTACCATCAATTTCGCTCAGGTGGGCCTGTTAGCTCATTGGGCCCACTTAGCCCACTTCAGCTCGACAAGGCCCATTACGGCCTCAGTTTCACGAGAGCGTTTGCAACACTCTCAACAGTCTGTCGCCATCACTAGTGGCTCGACTTATCACTATGAGTGCTCGCACGCTCGAGTGATCTCAGTTGCTGATACTTTAGCTTTTTGGTATTTCAGCTTTTAGCCAATTTACAGAAACATCGTGTGTCAATTTAAGCAGTGGTATGAGATTACACACCTGTTGCGAGTGTAGGTTGAAGCTCCTAAGATTACGCAGCTCTGAAATCAATAAATTCTAATCTATTAGTCTTAACCCTGGTAAGACATTTCCAAAGATTGAAACCGATTAATCATCTAACACCACTTACCACCAAACAAGAGGTTTACTTCAAAGGAAGAGTGTTCAGTCGGCTCCTTGATTAAGCAAGTTGAGTCCCTAGAAAAAAAACATATCAGAAACGTCGCTTCAAGGCAACAAGAGAAACGGCCTTTTGGCCCCGAATAACACAAAACGCTAAAGAGAGAAAACCACCCCTCACATTCGGCCATAGAAACCACTTACCAACCTTCCCGAGATTCAAAGGCTGAATGAACAGTGAGGAGGGTATGCTTAGCCTCTAATAGGTTCAGCCTACACCAAAGAAAAAGTGTTTTGGCTTATGCTTTGCAGGGAGGGGAGAAAGAATAATAAGGAGATGAAAGAGTGTTGTATTCGGCTAGAGAAAGAAGAATAGTAGTGCAAAGAGGAAAGAAAAGAAAGTGGAAGTAGAGGCTTACCAGTTAGAGAACAAGAGATGAAGTGTTGGGGAAGGATAGATTTGACTAATGGAAGAAGAGATTAGAAACACAAGAAGAAAAAAAAGAAATAGATTCAGCCTACCCCAAATCAGCTAACTTTGAATCATGAAGAGAGGAGCATCAAGAAAACAAGAGACTAGTTGAAGAATAGAAGAAAAGAGAAGAAGAGATGCACAAGTGGTCAATTCAGAAATAGATTCGGCAAAGACACAATTGAGAAAAGAAAAGAAAGAAGAAAAGTGTACCCAAAATTCCAAAAAGAAACAAAACTTGAAAAAGCTCTCAAAAGAACACCAAGAAAATTTGACACTCTCCCCTCTCCCAAAACCGAATATGCAATCCCAAAGATCTCCCTTGACCGAAATTCGTCTCTTCCACTTCCCCACATTCAGCCAACACTTCCCCTCTCCTCTATCTCCACAATTTTCTCCACCAAAGGCTCCTAGAATAGCTCCCCTCCATCCGTTTGAAATGTTTGACCAAGTCCCAAACTCCCCTTGAAGAGTTTGATCCAAACTCTACTTCCTCCACTCACCTGACACAAAATAAAACCTCCATTTTGCAAACTGTGGGATTCGACCCCTTCTCCCTTGCTCTCCACTTGACGCCACACCACCACACCACATGCTCAACTTGTGTTAGCAAAAGACACACAAATTTGCTTAAACCCTACAACTGCCAACCCTGTTCACTTTAGGGTCAAAAACCAAAATTTTTCCAAGGCTCAGACTCGAACCCAGGCCTCTTTAGGACCCCCAAACACAATCAAATAACTAGCCAAATAAGCACAACATGAATTGAAGCAAAACTAAAACCCTTAACTTTTGGGGCATTACATGTCTATTCATCAGGGGAGTAATAAAATGTACAGTGATTTGAGGTAGAAGCACTTATGGTCGGATATGAAAAGCGATATTTCTGATTATGTGTTCAAATGTTTGATTTATCAACAAGTTAAAGCTGAATATGAAGTGCATTCAGGACTATTATAGCCAATGATGATACTGGAGTGGAAAATGAGATAGAGTTATGATAGACTTCATATCGGGGTTACCCTAATCTCTGACAAGAAAGATGCTATCTAAGTTGTTATTGACCAGTTGACGAAATGTACATATTTTTTGCAATATGTATAGATTTTATACGTGGCAGATTTGCTGAGTTGTGTTTCTGAGATTGTCAGGTTATATAGAGTGCCAGTCTCCATTATTTCAAATAGAGATCTGAGGTCTATATCGCGATTATGGAGAAAGCTACTGTAACAGTCTGAATTAGACCCTAGTCGGTATAGTGGTTTCGGGACCACAAATTCGAGTCAAAAAAATATTTTAATATTATTTTCTGTGTCTGCAGTATATAATTAAGCATGTGTGAAATTTCTGTGAATTAATTTATCCGTTTGTGTGCTTAATTTGATAAAAAGACCTAATTGTGAAAGAAGCTAAATTAGCATTCCATATGTTAAGAGCACCTTTGTGTCATGTCTTTATAAATGTGGTGGCCTTATGAAGTAATTAAACCATTAATATGGTTAATGGACATTAATGGCCTAGAATTATATATGTCTTATATGTTTATTAAAGGTTAATTTAGTAAATGAATTAGTTAAGCTATTACAATAAAACATAAAATGAAAATCATGCATGTTCATCCTATCTTAGTGCCGAAAATACAAAAGAAATAAAAGAAAAAAAGCTTTGAACATTCGGCCATGGATGTTCTTTGATTCAAGGTATGTTTTCTTTGGTTTTTGATAATTTCTATGTTTTTGTAATTGTTGCTTCGTGTTCTTCAAAACCCATGTCTTAATTTTGTGAATTGATGAAGATTTTGAAAAGTGTCATTGATGAATTCATGAGCTTGGTGATGATTGTTGATGAAATATGATATATATGTGTTAGATTAACATGTTTTGCCTTTGGATTTTTGGTAATTTTGAGTAATTTGGACTAAATTGAGAAAATAATATTTTGAAGGACTAAATTGTAAAATAAATGAAATTTATGGACTTGTATGAACTACATGAACATTCGGCTAAGCATGGGTATATAGAGATTTTGTGTATTTTGTGATTTTGTGAAATAGGGACTAAAATGTCAAAAATGTGAAAATATGAGGGCTAATTTGTAAATTACCCTAAATATGTATTTTTGGATTGAATTGAATGATTTGGTGAATAAATGGATTAAATTTTAATATGTATAGATCAAGAACCGAAGAAAATGGATTTAGACCGCGGAAAGTCGAAAGTGATCGAATAGTCAAATCTGTCTGTTTATCGGAATTCGATGTAAATCTATGTACAAATAAATGTATTTGAATTGGTTTATTTCTGTACTTATGAATTTTAAATGTGACGAATATGATCTGTAACATCCTAAAAATTAGAGTATTATCTTATTATTTGTGTTGGCTCGGGTATAAATTTTGTGTGTTTAGCATAGTCTTGTGAAGGCTTGATTTTATTTATGAACCTAGAATAATTCTTAGTATTGAAATTTAGTGAAGTGGATTAGGTGAATCTGACACTTAAGATAATTTAAGTGTTAAATTCTAGCACATGAGGAGTTAGTGGCAAGGTGGATAGGACGCATGAAGGATTGCTTGAGGTAAGTGGTTCGAGTATCATGGAATGCATTTGAAGACTTTATTTTTATGCATCCTAACATTAAGTGTCGGCCAAGCTCTAATTATGGTAAGTTGGACTTTAAATTTTTATGGCAAGTGGAATAATAGTTTAGGTAAGCTTTATGTTTGGGAAAGAAATCAATTGATTAAAGGTTGATGTGAGAACATAAGGCATGATGTAAGGTATTTTGTTATGGAAAGTTTTGTGTGGATAGGTTTGACCTTGAAGTCCATGTATTTGGACGGTTTTGGGGCCTAGGGGGGAGTGACCGAATTTTATCTTGTTGGTAGCTAGTTGGTGCCGAAATTTCTTTTGGTTAGGCAGTCATTTCGGTTAGTTTGGAATGCTTTCATTCTTTGTTTTGAGCCATAACCAAAAACCCTTTGAACCTTACCAATTCTTCTCAAGTGCACCAAAGTGAACCATAAGCCGATTGTTCATAGGTGTTTGTTGGTTTCCCTCTTAGGAATTTGGCCGAAACTTTTTTGGAATCTCCCTCTCATCTTTTGTTTTCTTTGTAGCCGAAAACTTCTTCTCTAGTGGTTGGCCGAATTTTCTTTCTCTCCAAATCTCTCTCTTTCTCTCTTTCTTTTTGCTCAAAACCGAAAATACCATCTCCTCCCTTTCATTTTTTTTTCTTTTTCTTCTCTCAAACTTTTGTGCCAAAATCCTCTCCACCTTCCTTTGCCGAAATCCCTCTCTTGCATTTCACTTTCTTTTTCTTTTTCCCCACTCTAACCGAATCTTCCTCCATCATCTAACACTATTGCCGAATCTTCTTTCTTTCTTTTTGATTTGTCTTGGCCGAATATCATCAAGGGTAAGTCTTCATTTGGTTTCCTTCAATCGGTTTTGGAAGGGGGTAAGTGTTCATGGCCGTATTTCTTTAGTTTCTTTTCTCTTTTCTTTGTCGTTTTTCTTGAGGGCAAAGGCCGAATTTTTTGGGCATTTGCTTGCAAGGTTCTAACTATTTTTAGGAACCGAATTCTTTTAGGCTCTTTGGGACTTTAGAAGCAATCGATTTAACCCTATTCTCTAGCAATCAAAGTTGGTAAGTCAAGTGGTAAGGATTCATGTCGATTCTTTATTTTTTTTTAGTGGTTAAAAAGCCAAAGGCTATTGAGATTTAGGGTGTGATGTTGGCCGAATGGTTTTGCTTATAGTTTTGTGGTTTGGCCGAATGTATGACAAGGTGATCTTTCGGAAGTTAGTACTTATGTTAGTGACAGGTGTGTACCTTACACACTTCATAACTCAGTAATATAAATATTTTAAATATTCTAATCATGTTATTAAAGCCGAAAACTATGAGATTCTCAATATGATACCGTATGGGTATAAGCAAGAAATCGGGCAAGTCCGTTTCGATATGACTTTTGCAATATGATGCATGATGATCGATTTATGATTTATTTCCTATGTGATTTCTAATAAAGCATAAAGGCATGATTTGTTTAAATGTTGCATTGATATGGGTGATATGAGAGGAGGGAAGGATTTGATATCCGTGTCTTTGGGACACGGAGGTTTGGCACCTCCGGTGGTTTGGTACCATAGTTATTTCGTGTCTTTGGGACACGGAGGTTTGGCACCTCATAGCGACTCGTCCCAGTTGGCTTAGCACCACGAAGGGGTTGGCCCCACATTTGATGCATTGGGATTATCGCCAGGTGATTTGGTATCACACGTGGGTGGGCCCTACAACTTGATTATTCGTGACTTTGGGTCACCAGTGGTTTGGCACCACATTATTGGATATCGTGACTTTGGGTCACCAGTGGTTTGGCACCACCAGTGGTTTGGTACCACACGGGTTAGAAAAGGAGTTGTGGATGCCTAGGTTGGGTACATTATATATATATATATTACTTGGTTATGAATTGTGTAAGAATGTTGCATTAACCGGGGGAAGGATTTATGCACTGAGTCTTAGTGACTCACCTTCTCCTTTATCTTTTCAGGTGATTCTTAGATCGCGGAGGAGGTGCCGGATGAACTCAAGGAGGCCATGCAATAAAAATTCGGTTTTACATGAACTTCGATTTGGGTACTTTATTTTATTTTAATTTGGTTAACATCTTTATTTGGATTTGTAATAAGGCCTCTTTAATTATGTTTTTGGATTATTTATATGCTTTGGACTTGTTTTAAACATGGCTAAATAATCATCATGGTTGATCTAATAATTGAGCCCAAAGTTTTCTAAATTATAAAAATGCAATAGTTTTCAAAATCTTACAATCGGGTAATATAAATCGTTTGATAGTAAAATTTCAACTTAAATGTTTTCGACAACTTAAATGATTTACAAATTGAAGTTTCTACACTCAAATGCAAACAGTTTTCAAAGTAATAATTTGGGTTTTTCTTAAAATGACATAAATGTTTTCTAACCTATGGATTGTCAGCTAAGTTTTAAAAAGAAAATTTACTTACGGGACTTTAAAAGTAAACTATCGATTTTTTTAACTAATCACGCACTTATTTTTCTCAAATTTAATCGGAAACTAAATTTTCTTCAAAACGCTTTTCCTCTGTAACACCCCAAACCCGGTCAATACACCACGACCGAATCTGGTATGCTACAGGGAAAAAGGTTTTGGGTGGTTTAGGCTTGAGTTTAAAAGTTTGAGGAAAACACTTCGCTAAAATTTTGTATTTGAAAAAAACTTGAGTAGGTTTTGACTAAAATTTATGTTGTATTTGAAAACCCGAGAGCTTTGAAAATTCATCCAAGTGTAGGTAAATCTAATTTTATGTCGGTTTGAAGTTTAAGTTGTTTCATATTATTACTAAATTGTCTTGTCTTAGTAGAAAACCATATTTAAGTTAGAAAAACAATTCGAGTTCATTTTGTTCTAAGTTATAGTATGATACCCGATGGTATAGTTTAAAACATCGTTTTTGAAGTTTTGAAAACGTTGTCTTGCCAAGTTTTAGCATATTTTAACACAAGTAGTTTGTTAAAGCATATTATAAATCTAACTTAATCGTAAACAAAACATAATTTAAAAGGCCATTTACAACCCAAATAAAACCAAATAGTAATAATAAAACTTAAGTACCAAATTTCTTAAAAGTCCGAGCAAAGCTTTATTTCAGGATGGCATGAGCACCTCGAGTCCATCCCGCTCCGTGTCCGCGTCTATGTGTCACCCGAATAGTCAAAGAGAGGGTGAGTCGAGTGACTCAAAGTGTAAATCCCGCCCCAAGAACAACATGCTAACACACATCATACAAAGCAATATAATTAATGCAACCCGATCCTAACCATCCATATCGCCTTTTCTACCCGTGTGGTACCAAACCACCGGTGGTGCCAAACCACCGGTGACATATCGTCACAATGTGTTACCAAAACACCGGTGTCCCAAAGACACAATTGTGCTACCAAAGCACCGGTGACCAAGTCACAAATCCAAGGATGGGGCCAACCCATCGTGTGATACCAAATCACTAGCGAGGCGATCCCATATCTCATGTGGGGCCAACCCATGGTGGTTAAACCACGAGGACAAGTCGCAATGAGGTGCCAAACCTCGTGTCCCAAAGACACAATTGTGCTACCAAAGCACCGTGACCGTAGTCACAAATGCATTGATGGGGCCAACCCATCGTGTGATACCAAATCACCGGCGTCAATCCCATATCTCACAAGTGGGGCCAACCCACGGTGGTTAAACCACGAGGGACGAGACGCCGAGGTACCAAACCTCTGGAGGTGCCAAACCTCCGTGACCCAAAGTCACAAAGTGTGCTACCAAAGCACCGGTGCTCACAAGACAAAATATCACTGCTCCCTCCACTCGAATCACCCATACATGTCATACTGACTCATATACAATATGCAATCATGTAACTCATGCAACCATGTCCAACATCGCATCTCATAGCATATATATATACAGCATAGATCATCATATTCAAAGTATCCATAATAGGACTTGTAATAAAATAGACTTACCCGGATCCGTACACATACCCCATTTGGGTATCCAATTATCCATCATACTGGTATCATTTTCAACAGGCAAACAGGTTTATTAATAACATTACTAGGTATCAGTGTGTTAGTTTACACACCTGGTAAATACGAGTCTAGAAATCCCGACAAAAGCAATCTAAGTCCCTCGAGTACTAGCTTCTACAATCGGCCAAAACATAGGGGTTAGACATCTATACATTCGGCCAACACCATTTAGACCAAAAAGGGTTTGTCGAAAGCCCTTACCTTTCACCTGATTTGGTTTCTTACCAAATCCCGAATCACCCAATGATTCTCCTTAGCAATCGGCTGCACCTTAAAAAAATGAACAGTTAATCTTTTGCTACCTTTGCCTTAATCGATCTTAAAAAGATTGAAATAATAACAATACCATGTACTTACCCCTACTTACCAATCGGTTAACAAAAGAATAACGATTCCCTTGCTTAGATTTCACACTTCAAAGACCCTATAACAAAGAGAGATTAGTATCCTTCCAGCATAACCCCTTTCGGCCCTTAATCAACCAACCTTGACAAAGTATAAGGAGAGAAAGGAGAGGACCATTCGGCCAAGGACTTACCCTCCACCAAACGATTGGAACCAAGCTCCCAACACCACCAAATATTCTACCAAAGAACAAAACAAAAGGGAAGGGAAGATTCGCCAACACAAGGAGGCTTTGCTAACACTCTTAATCCCGAAAAGAAGAGTTTAAAGAGAACACAAGGAAGAAAGAATACTCTCGGTTTTGGATGAAAAAAGAAATGGAGAAAAGTGTTTGGGAAGTGAGTTTAATTAAAATTGTTTTGGAAAGGAAGAAGATAGAATGATGGATGCTTTTGGTTTTGGAGGAAAAGAAATAAAGAAAAAGGTTTAGGGAGTGGAGTTTCTGCACACACAATGAACAAAAGAAACAAAAGAAGTAGGAGAGGAGAGTACTTTCGCAACTAAAGGCCAAAATCGGCAAGGGTAGGCTTATGATAGTTTTTGGTTTAGGTGAAGAAGAAATTAGAGGATGTAGGCTTTTGGTGAACTGTTATGGTCAAAAGTGAGGAGGTCGGTTTGGTTTACCAACAAAAAGAGAAGGAAAGGGAATGAGAGAGGCATTGACTTCAAAAAAACAAAAAGGAAAAGATGGGAGCAACAAGTAAATTCGCAACAAGAATGAATGGCAAAAGAAAAGAAGATGTTGTTTTCTTTAGGCTATGGCAAAAAGAAAGCTCTTTACTAGCTTTTGACTAACAACAATCACTTGTAGACACAAAGAAAAGAAGAAAAAGAAACTTAATTGACCCCTCCACTAAACCGAAAATACACCCTAAGAGGCCAAGGGAGTTTCGGCACTTCCCAAGCTCCCCCAAACACTCCTCCAAACCGGCCAAATCCCCCCAAAAGCTCCCATTCACTCATTTGAAATGAGTGGACCAAGTCCTCCTCCCTCTTTGCTCTCCACCATCCAAGTCACCACTTGACCAAGTCCAAGGTAGTGTTTAAATCATCCATAACTCCTCCCTCCTATGCCGTCCAAAATAGGTGACAAAAAGGGAGCTCTACGACTTGAACTCTGGACCTCCCTCACCTGCAGATGACGCCACACACTCACCTTCCTTGTGGCGCATGCTTGCCACTTTGCTAGCTCCTCATTTGTGTTATAATTCCACTTAATTTATTTATAAGCCCCATCTCCTTGACTCCCTTCCCTAAAGCCCAAAATAAAACTTATTCACCTACTCAGCTCACACCTAGCCAACAACTAAATCCCGAAACACCAAAACAACATCATAGTAAGCAATTAACCATGCAACAATGCCAAAAATAAAATAGCCCTTAACCCGGATATTACGGTTCTACCCCTTAAAATAATTTCGACCTCGAAATTACACAGTCAAGAGTTATGGGTATTGTTTGTCTCATCATATCCTCGGGTTCCCACGTAGCTTCTTCTACACCATGATTCCGCCAAAGAACCTTAACCAGAGGCACAGTCTTCCTGCGTAGAACCTTCACATCCCGATCTAAAATCTGTACAGGCTCTTCCTCTATGGACATATCTGGATTTACCTCGATCTCCTCTACTGTTACCACATGTGATGGGTCGGAACGATATCGCCGAAGCATCGAAACGTGGAACACATCGTGAATCTGACTTAGCTCAGCTGGCAACTCGAGCTAATATGCAACTGGTCCCACTCGTCTTAGTACCTTATATGGCCCAATAAACCTCGGACTAAGCTTGCCTTTCTTCCCGAACCTTAACACTTTCTTCCATGGTGAGACTTTCAGGAAAACTCGATCTCCCACAGCAAATTCAATATCTCTCCGCTTAAGGTCAGCATAGGACTTCTGCCGGTCAGAAGCTTCCTTCAGTCGAGCCTGAATCAACTTAACCTTGTCTTCGGTCTCAAAGAACCAACTCGGTCCCAATAAGCGCTGTTCACTTAACTCTGTCCAACAAGTCGGTGAACGACACTTCCTACCGCATAACGCCTCATAAGGTGCCATCTTAATGCTCGCTTGGTAGTCATTGTTGTAAGCAAACTCACCAACGGTAGATACTCCTCCCAACTACCCTCAAGTCCAATACACAACCTCGAAGCATATCCTCCAATATCTCAGATAACCCTTTTCGATTGCCGTCGATCTGCGGATGAAATCTTGTCTTTGAAATCTAACCGTACCCGAGCTCGATGTAAAGCCTTCCGAACCTTGACGTGAATCGGGGTCCCTATCCGAGATAATCGATCGGCACCCGTGCGGCCTCACAATCTCGACACATACACTTCGCCAACCTCTCAAGTGAGTAATCCACCTCACCGGAATAAAGTGAGCTGATTTAGTCGGTAGATCCACAACTACCAAATCAATCCTTCTTGCTCGGTGTAAGCGGTAATCCACCGAAAATCCATAGTGATCCTTTCCCACTTCCATCATGGAATCTTCACCGGGTCAAGCAACCAGACGAATGAATCGATGCTCGGCCTTGACTGTGACAAGTCGACACTTTCCTACAAACTCTGTCACCTCCTTTTTCAAACCCGCCACCGTAATCGTTCTCTCCGAGATCTCTATACATTTTGCTACCTCCGGGATGCATAGCGTAGGGTCGCTATGAGCATCTGAAGAATCCTCTGCCTCAAATCAAGATCTCTCGGCATACAAGCCTTCCCACGAAACACGAACCCCATCATTTGGACAAGTCAGTAACCCTTCAAACCATTATTCTCGACTCAGTCCTCTGCGCTCAAAACCTCATCCAACAACCGCTTTTCTCGATCCGCTCAACCTAAGTAGGCAACTTGCGCTCGCGAATACTCCCGTCATCGTACAAACTCAAGTGGGCAAACAATGCTCTTAACCAAAAACAACCTTACGGCTCAACGCGTCGCCACGGCGTTAGCCTTGCGGATGATACTCAATTGAGCAATCGTAGTCTTCGGTGACTCAATCCATCTACATTGCCTCGATTCAAGTCTTTCTCGAGTCGAGGTACTTCAGACTCTTATGGTCCGTATAGACTACCGATCTCTCTCCGTACAAGTAATGCCTCCATATCTTTAGGGCAAAACTACACCGCAAGCTCCAAATCGTGCGTGGGATAATTAACCTCATGTGGCCTCGGTACCGCCGGGATGCGTAAGCCACAACCTTCCCTTCTGCATCAAGACACAACCCAAGCTCAGATGTGATGCATCGCGATTACATCGGAATTCCTTACCGACCTCAGTGGATCGAACCGAGCTTCACCAAAATTTTCTTTAACTTATCGAAGCTCTCCTGCCGCTTCTCGGTCCCAAACAAACGGAACTCCTTCCTCAATAATTTGGTCATCGGTACGCAATTAACGAGAACCCTCTACAAATCTTGGTAGTATCCTCGCCAACCCCGAAAACTCCGGATTCCGCTCTCGACTTAGGCGGCTTCAATCCAACACCGCTTCTATCTTACGGGGTCCACTCTAATCCCTCACCGACACTACATGACCCAAAAATGTCACCTCCACGAGCCGAACTCGATTCTTCGAACTTCGATAGAAATTGCTTTCTCCTTAGAATCTGCAATACCACCCGTAAATGAGCGTCATGCTCTTCCTCGATCCTTGAGTATACCAAGATGTCGTCAATAAAACTACCACGAATCGATCCAGTAATCGTTGGAACACCCTATTCATCGATCCATGAAAGTCACGGTCGTTAGTCAACCCAAACCGGCATAACCAAGAATTCAAAATGCCCATACCGAGTAATGAAATGTCGTCTTACGATATCCGCCTCTTTTACCTTCAATCGGTGATATCCCGACCTTAGGTCAATCTTGAGAAAACAGACGCCTTTCAAATTGATCAAACAAGTCATCTATCCGAAGCGGTGGATACTTGTTTTTAATCGTCGACTTATTCGGTTAGCGGTAGTCTATGCACATCCGCATAGTACCGCTCTTTCTTCTTTACAAAGAGTACCAAGGCCCCCACGGCGAAATACTTGGCCCGATAAAGCCTCGGTCCAATAACTCCGGATTTGAGCCTTAAGCTCCACTAATTCTTTAGGTGCCATCACATGCGGAGCAATGGATCTTGGCGCGATTCGCAATGATCAATCCCGAACTCTACCTCCCGATCCGGTGGCAAACCCAAGCTCCTCAGAAACACATCCACAAATTCCTAAACTGTCCAATAGTCTCCACAGAAGACTCCTTAGCCTCCAAGGCATACACATGCACCACATATGCTTGCACCTTTCGACCATTTTCTCGGCTTTCAGAGCAGATACCAAGTTGGACAGATAGTTTCTCCTATTACCGATCAAAACTACTTCATCACCCTCGGCTGTGCTCAGAACCATGCGCTTAGTCCCGCAGTCCAACTTCGCCTGATACTTACCCAGCCAGTCCATTCCGAGAATTAGATCGAACTCCCCGAATGGCAGTTCCATCAGATCAGCCTCAAACACTATCCCTTGGAGTTCTAGAGGTACGTCTCTATACAGTTTATCTACCACTACAGAGTGACCTAGAGGGCTTATTACGGTCATCTGCCTAGAAGATATCTCAGAGTCTAAATCCATTGTCTCTACTATACCACTAGCAACATAAGAGTGTGTAGACCCCACATCAATTAAAGCGTTATAAGGAGAACCAAAAATCAAAACGCATCTGATGACGTCCGGTGCGCCGCCCTCTCTCGGCCACAAAGATATACCAAACCAGTGCCTCGCCTCGAACTACTGCACCTCTCGCCTTTGCTCCACGGCCCCGACTGTAATCATACTCCTCCTCCCATTACCTCGGCCCCTCTGCGGCGGTGGTCTATTATTTCAGACTGATTACGGCCGATTCTCGGACCAATTCTAGCTAACTTGCGACGGGTCCCTCACTCGGTGGTCCAATGACCCACACTCAAAACAACCTCGCCATCACCCAAAGAAATTTCCCCAATGAGCCTTTCCACAACGGTTACACTACGGCGGTCCTCGCTTAGCAAAGAATAAACCTATCCGATCGATTCGCCCACTCGGTCTAGCCCTTTTCTCATTGACATTACCGACGACCGGAAGATCCAAAACTCCGTTTATGATTGTTCCTGTCCATACTACGCCTTACAGACTCTTTAATGCCCTCGGCGACCTTCGCCTTTTCAACCGAACGCAAATTCACGCTCTCACGGGCGCAATCAACAATCTTAACTCGTCCCGAGCCATCCTCAAACGAACGCACCTTTCCTCTTCCGTAGCCACCATACCCACAGCATACCGACTCGACCTCGAAACTCGGCCTCATACTCCGTCTGATTTGCTCCCTGGACTAACCTCGAAATGCTTTCATTGCTCGTTTATGTAATTAGCTCAACGCGTTTCTTCCGATAAGCGGCAAAATAATCCCATGTCGATCTTCAATTTGCAGTATTGCCACACGGACCGTGAGCCACCATCGGTATGACTCATCCCGAGAAGTGATACGATCCCTTTAATTTCTCCTCACCGTTAGGTCCAGATCGTCCATGATCCATTCTTGCTTCTAGCGATTTTCGGCGATGCTAGGAGCAACACCGAGATACCGGAAGAATTCACCCCATTTGCCGAAGTCGTTCAGCACGATTTCCTAACTCCTCGCCCCCACCGCCCAGCTACCCTTTCTAAGACCCGCAAAGATCGCTCAGGACACCGCATCATCGCGGCCTGCGCTCACGAACTCACCACCTCCACTGGTGGCGAATCCCAGATCTCATTCTCGAACCACCCCTGAACCTACGGGCTCGAAGCAGATCATCCTACTGCGACCACGTCCACGACCACGCCCACCTCGGTACTCATGACTAAATCTCGTCGTTTAAGGAATTTTATGCATCGCTTATTATTCCACTATTTTTAAAGCAAAGTTTTATGAATATTAAAGAGACTTTGTTTTCATGAGTCCATAGAATCCTATCGGTTTGGTCTCTAAAGTAATCTTACTATCACTAGCCATTCAATCATATCAATATCACAACCAATAGTACGGTACTTACAGGCGAATCTGGTGCTTGACTCGGTGCCATGCCCTTCAAATCATACTTTTAACAACAATATACTTGAAAATTTTAGTTTTAAAACATTTTGGGCCTCGGGCCACAAATGAAACTTTTGAACTTAGCTCGATACCACAAATGTAACACCCCAAACCCGGTCAATACACCACGAATAGAATCGGTATGCTAGGGGAAAAAGGTTTTGGGTGGTTTAGGCTTGAGTTTAAAAGTTTGAGGAAAACACTTCGCTAAAATTTTGTATTTGAAAAAAAACTTGAGTAGGTTTTGACTAAAAATTTATGTTGTATTTGAAAACCAGAGCTTTGAAAATTCATCCAAGTGTAGGTAAATCTAATTTTATGTCGGTTTGAAGTTTAAGTTGTTTCATATTATTACTAAATTGTCTTGTCTTAGTAGAAAACCATATTTAAGTTAGAAAACAATTCGAGTTCATTTTGTTCTAAGTTATAGTATGATACCGATGGTATAGTTTAAAACATCGTTTTGAAGTTTTGAAAACGTTGTCTTGCCAAGTTTTAGCATATTTTAACACAAGTAGTTTGTTAAAGCATATTATAAATCTAACTTAATCGTAAACAAAACATAATTTAAAAGGCCATTTACAACCCAAATAAAACCAAATAGTAATAATAAAACTTAAGTACCAAATTTCTTAAAAGTCCGAGCAAAGCTTTATTTCAAGATGGCATGAGCACCTCGAGTCCATCCCGGCTCAGTGTCCGCGTCTATGTGTCACCCGAAATAGTCAAAGAGAGGGTGAGTCGAGTGACTCAAAGTGTAAATCCAGCTCCCCAAGAACAACATGCTAACACACATCATACAAAGCAATATAATTAATGCAACCCGATCCTAACCATCCATATCGCTTTTCTACCCCGTGGTACCAAACCACCGGTGGTGCCAAACCACCGTGACATATCGTCACAATGTGTTACCAAAACACCGGTGTCCCAAAGACACAATTGTGCTACCAAAGCACCGGTGACCAAGTCACAAATCCAAGGATGGGGCCAACCCATCGTGTGATACCAAATCACTAGCGATTTATCCCATATCTCATGTGGGCCAACCCACAGTGGTTAAACCACGGGGACAAGTCGCAATGAGGTGCCAAACCTCCGTGTCCCAAAGACACAATTGTGCTACCAAAGCACCGTGACCGTAGTCACAAATGCTTGATGGGGCCAACCCATCGTGTGATACCAAATCACCGCATCAATCCCATATCTCACAAGTGGGGCCAACCCACGGTGGTTAAACCACGTGGACGAGACGCCGAGGTACCAAACCTCTGAGGTGCTAAACCTCCGTGACCCAAAGTCACAAAGTGTGCTACCAAAGCACCGGTGCTCGTCAAGACAAAATATCACCGCTCCTCCACTGAATCACCCATACATGTCATAATCGACTCATATACAATATGCAATCATGTAACTCATGCAACCATGTCCAACATCGCATCTCATAGCATATATATATACAGCATAGATCATCATATTCAAAGTATCCATAATAGGACTTGTAATAAAATAGACTTACCCGGATCCGTACACATACCCCATTTGGGTATCCAATTATCCATCATACTGGTATCATTTTCAACAGCAAACAGTTTATTAATAACATTACTAGGTATCAGTGTGTTAGTTTACACACCTGGTAAATACGAGTCTAGAAATCCCGACAAAAGCAATCTAAGTCCCTCGAGTACTAGCTTCTACAATCGGCCAAAACATAGGGGTTAGACATCTATACATTCGGCCAACACCATTTAGACCAAAAAGGGTTTGTCGAAAGCCCTTACCTTTCACTGATTTGGTTTCTTACCAAATCCGAATCACCCAATGATTCTCCTTAGCAATCAATGCACCTTAAAAAAATGAGCAGTTAATCTTTTGCTACCTTTGCCTTTAATCGATCTTAAAAGATTGAAATAATAACAATACCATGTACTTACCCCTACTTACCAATCGGTTAACAAAAGAATAACGATTCCTTGCTTAGATTTCACACTTCAAAGACCCTATAACAAAGAGAGATTAGTATCCTTCCAAAGATAACCCCTTTCGCCCTTAATCAACCAACCTTGACAAAGTATAAGGAGAGAAAGGAGAGGACCATTCGGCCAAGGACTTACCCTCCACCAAACGATTGGAACCAAGCTCCCAACACCACCAAATATTCGGCCAAAGAACAAAACAAAAGGGAAGGAAGATTCGCCAACACAAGGAGGCTTCGGCTAACACTCTTAATCCCGAAAAGAAGAGTTTAAAGAGAACACAAGGAAGAAAGAATACTCTCGGTTTTGGATGAAAAAAGAAATGGAGAAAAGTGTTTGGGAAGTGAGTTTCGGCTAAAATTGTTTTGGAAAGGAAGAAGATAGAATGATGGATGCTTTTGGTTTTGGAGGAAAAGAAATAAAGAAAAAGGTTTAGGGGAGTGGAGTTTCGGCTTACACACAATGAACAAAAGAAACAAAAGAAGTAGGAGAGGAGAGTACTTTCGGCAACTAAAGGCCAAAATCGGCAAGGGTAGGCTTATGATAGTTTTTGGTTTAGGTGAAGAAGAAATTAGAGGATGTAGGCTTTTGGTGAACTGTGTTATGGTCAAAAGTGAGGAGGCTGGTTTCGGTTTACCAACAAAAAGAGAAGGAAAGGGAATGAGAGAGGCATTCGGCTTCAAAAAAAACAAAAAGGAAAAGATGGGAGCAACAAGTAAATTCGGCAACAAGAATGAATGGCAAAAGAAAAAGAAGATGTTGTTTTCGGCTTAGGCTATGGCAAAAGAAAGCTCTTTTACTAGATTTTGACTAACAACAATCACTTGTAGACACAAAGAAAAGAAGAAAAAGAAACTTAATTGACCCTCCACTAAACCGAAAATACACCCTAAGAGGCCAAGGGAGTTTGGCACTTCCCAAGCTCCCCAAACACTCCTCCAAACCGCCAAATCCCCAAAGCTCCCATTCACTCATTTGAAATGAGTGGACCAAGTCCTCCTCCCTCTTTGCTCTCCACCATCCAAGTCACCACTTGACCAAGTCCAAGGTAGTGTTTAAATCATCCACAACTCCTCCCTCCTATGCCGTCCAAAATAGGTGACAAAAAGGGAGCTCTACGACTTGAACTCTGGACCTCCCTCACCTGCAGATGACGCCACACACTCACCTTCCTTGTGGCGCATGCTTGCCACTTTGCTAGCTCCTCATTTGTGTTATAATTCCACTTAATTTATTTATAAGCCCCATCTCCTTGACTCCCTTCCCTAAAGCCCAAAATAAAACTTATTCACCTACTCAGGCTCACACCTAGCCAACAACTAAATCCCGAAAACACCAAAACAACATCATAGTAAGCAATTAACCATGCAACAATGCCAAAAATAAAATAGCCCTTAACCCGGGATATTACATCCTCTGTGGCATGTCAGATTCGGTCATGGCGTATTGACCGGGTTTGGGGAATTACAAATTAGTATCAGAGCCAAGTTCAAAAGCTCGGCTGTGGGCCCAAGGCCCAAAATGATTTAAAGTATGGTCTTAAAATGTTTTTGTTGAAAATTTTATGATTTGAAAGGCATGGCACCGAGTTTTCGGCACCGATCCGCTCGGGTAAGTACTTTAAACTATTGATTTTGATGATATAATGAGGATGGTATGATTGTATAGTAGTAGGAACTACTCTAGAGACTCAAAACTATAGGTTGCATGTACTCGCGAAACAACTTCTTATTAAAATTATTCATAAAACTGTGTTTTAAAGATAGTGGAATGATGTCTAAGCATAAAACTTTTAAATCAGATAAGTCAAGACTTTAGACATGAGCACTCGAGGTCGAGGTCGTGTTAAGCGTGGACGCGGTCGAGGTAGGATGGCTCTGTCTGAGCTAGTGATGTCTGGTCAAGGATCTGAGAATGAGGTACCACCACCCCCACCACCAGCGGTTGGAGTTGAGCATCAGGATCAAACGGGGGATGACGCAGTGTCTCAGGCGATGCTGCGAGTTCTTGAGAGAGTAGCTGGAGTAGGTGGAGGTGCGGGAGCTCAAAAATCTGTACCTGAGCAACTCCGAGCCAATAGAGCTAAGGTATTTCGAGGTGTTTCAGGTGTAGCTCCCAGTACGGCTGAGTATTGGTTAGAGGTGACGGAGCGAATCATGGATGACTTGGATCTGAATGCTGAGGAAAAGTTGAAAGGGATAGTGTCGCTTCTTCGGGATGAGTCATATTAGTGGTGGCTCACAGTGAGGAATAGTGCTGCGGCGGAGGATCTTACTTGGGATTATTTTAAGGCAGCGTATCAGAAGAAATATATTGGGTCTAGTTACATTGATGCGCAACGTAAGGCATTTCTGAGTTTGGTTCAGGGGAGTAAGTCCATATCAGAATATGAGGCAGAATTTTTAAGATTGAGCCGGTATGCTAGAGGTATTGTGGCTTTGGAGCATAAGCGATGTGTCCGGTTCAAAGATAGATTGAGGGACGAGCTGAGACTGCTGATTGCTCCACATCGAGAGCGAGTTCTTCGCGCTAGTTGAAAAGACTAAGATAGTGAAGGGATAAAAGAATCTGTAAGGCGAGTCACGACAGAATAAACATAAGAGAGGTTTTGGATCATCAAGATCACCGATAATTCTCGAGAAGAGGTTAGGCGAATGGGCGAATCAATCTTGGAGGCTCATTCTTGCTAATCGAGGACCAGTAGCGATTAATCGATGTGGGAAATATCATTGGGTGAATGTTAGACCGGAGGAAAGGATGTTTTGAGTGTGGTTAAGCTAGATCATCGTGTGAGGGATGCCCACGTAAGCTAGCCAGAATCGGGCGAGGTCAAGGTCGTGCTTAGTATGAGAAAGGAGGGACCGCTATCGCAGAGGTCGTGGTAATGGTAGAGGAGGTAATGGTTACGGTCGAGGCCGCGGAGCATTAGGCGAGGTGTAAGTAACACTGAGGTAAGACAGCCTGGTTTGGTGTGTGCAGCGAGACGTCGTGAAGAGGGCGATGCACTGGACGTCATAACTGGTACGTTCTTAATCTTTGGTGCACCATATACTGCTTTGATAGATGTGGGTTCGACGCATTCATATGTTGCTAGTTGCATAGTAAGGACCATGAACTTAGACTCGAGACTACTTCAGGAGGATGACGATGAATTAGCCCTCTAGGTCACTCTGTGAAGTAAATAATCTGTATAGAGATGTACCCCTAGAACTCCAAGGGGTAGTGTTTGTAGCTGATCTGATGGAACTGCCGTTTGGGGAGTTCGACCTAATTCTTAGGATGGACCGGTTGGTCAAGTACCAGGCGAGTTTGGATTGCACTGCTAAGCGCATGGTGTTGAAGACAGCTGAGGGTAAAGAGGTGATTATGATAGGTAATAGAAGAGATTATCTATCCAACGTGGTATCTGCGTTGAAAGCTGAGAAGATGGTCAGGAAGGGCTGTAAGGTATTTGTGGTTCATGTGTGTGCGTTGGGGGCTAAGGAGTCTACTGTAGGGAATGTCCGAATAGTAAAGGAATATGCTGATGTATTTCCAGAAGAACTTCCGAGACTGCCTCCGGATCGTGAAGTTGAATTTGGTATAGATCTGTTACCCGGAATTGTGCCAGTGTCTATCGCTCCGTATAGGATGGCACCGAAGGAATTAGTGGAATTAAAGGCTCAGATTCAGGAGTTGTTAGATCGAGGTTTTATCCGACCAAGTGTTTTGCCTTGGGGAGCGCTGGTACTTTTTGTCAAGAAAAAGGATGGTTCGATGCGGATGTGTATAGATTACCGCCAGTTGAATAAGCTGACGATCAAAAACAAGTATCCTTTGCCAAGGATAGATAACTTATTTGATCAGCTTAAAGGGGCAGCGATTTTCTCCAAAATTAATTTAAGGTCTGGGTATCATCAGCTAAAAGTGAAAGAGGGTGATATCCATCAGACGACATTTCGCACTCGGTATGGGCACTACGAGTTTCTGGTAATGCCGTTTGGGTTAACTAATGCACCGGCAGTATTCATGGACATGATGAATCGGGTATTCTAGCAGTTTTTGGATCAGTTTGTAGTGGTATTAATAGACGATATCTTGGTATACTCAAAGTCAGAGGAGGAGCATGATGCACATTTGCGAGTAGTGTTACAAATTTTAAGGGAAAAGCAGTTTTATGCCAAATTTAGTAAGTGCGAGTTCTAGCTTAGAGAGGTGACTTTCTTGGGTCACGTAGTATCAGCTGAGGGGATTAGAGTGGATCCTCGAATGATTGAGGCAGTGTTAGATTGGAAGCCGCCTAAGCCAGTGGCTGAGATTTGGGGTTTTCTAGGTTTGGCAGGGTATTACCGAAGATTTGTAGAGGGATTTTCTTTGATCGCAGCACCTATGACCAAGTTATTGAGGAAAGGAGTTCCATTTGTGTGAACTGAGAAGCAACAAGAAAGTTTCGACAAGTGAAGAAGATTCTAACTGAAGCTCTGATTTTAATTCAACCTGAGGCAGGCAAGGAATTCACGGTTTACTGTGATGCATCACATACTGGCTTGGGATGTGTGCTCATGCAGGAAGGAAAAGTAGTGGCTTATGCATCCCGACAGTTGAGACCACATGAGGTTAACTATCCGACGCATGACTTGGAATTAGCAGCAGTGGTTTTTGCTTTGAAGATATGGAGACACAATTTGTACGGAGAGAAATCGATAGTCTATACTGATCACAAGAGTCTAAAGTATCTTTTGACTCAGAAGGATTTGAATTTGAGGCAGCGCAGATGGATTGAGTTGTTGAAGAACTACGACTATTTGATTGATTATCATCCGGGCAAGGCTAACATGGTGGTAGACGCGTTGAGCCGTAAGGTTGTATCAGACTTAAGATCGATGTTTGCTCATCTTAGTTTATACGACGATGGGAGTCTGTTGGCAGAATTGCAAGTTAAGCCAAATTGGTTAGAACAGATCAAGGAGAAACAATTAGTGGATGAAGGTTTGAATGCTCGGAGGTTGCAAGTTCAGGATGGTAATTTAGAAGGTTATAGTTTGTCCAGTGATGGAGTATTGTGTTTTCAAGGGAGAGCTTGTATGTCGAAGGATGTCGGTGAGGCGAGAAATTCTTGGGGCGACATAGCGACCCATACGCTATGCATCTGGAGGTAGCAAGATGTATCGGGATTTAAGAGAGCGATTTTGGTGGCTAGGTGCAAGCGGAGGTAATGGCGAGTTTGTGGGTAAATGTCGGCGTGTCAACAGATCAAAGTCGAGCATCAGTTGCCGTTTGGGTTACTTGATGGTGAAGATTCCACAGTGGAAGTGGGAAAGGATCACTATGGACTTTGTTAGTGGATTACCTCTTACACCTAGTAAGAAAGACTCGATTTGGGTGATTGTGGATCATCGACTAAGTCACTCATTTCATTCCTAGGGTGGATTACTCGCTTGAAGTTAGCTAAGTTGTATGTGGCGTAGATAGTAAGGTTGCATGGTGTGGCGATGTCGATCATCTCGCATGAGATCCTAGATTTACGTCGAGGTTTTGGAGAGCATTACATCGGCCTTGGAGTGCGATTGGATTCGATCTTGCATTTCATCCACGATCGTGAGGCGGTCGAAAAAAGTTATCTGATTTTAGAGGATATGTTGATAGGTTGTGTTTTGGATTTCAGAGGTAGCTGGGAAGAGTTTTTACCATTAGCTGAGTTCCCATATAACAATAGTTATTAGGCAAGCATTAAGATGGCACCATATGAGGCGTTGTATGGTAGAAGGTGTCGCACACCTACATGCCGGACAGAATTGGGTGAGCGTCAGATGTTAGGACCAGAGTTGGTTGCAAAAACTGAGGATAAGGTAAAGTTGATTCAGGCTCGTTTGAAGGAAGCTTCGGATAGGCAGAAGTCATATGCCGATCTCAAGCAGAGGGATATAGAGTTTGCTGTGGGTGACCAGGTCTTCTTGAAGGTCTCGCCATGGAAGAAAGTGTTAAGATTTGGGAAAAAAGGCAAGTTAAGTCCAAGGTATATTGGGCCGTATAAGGTGTTGAGATGAGTGGGACCAATAGCCTATCAGCTCGCGTTGCCATCAGAGCTGAGTCAGATTCACGATGTGTTCCATGTCTCCATGCTTAGATGCTATCGTTCTGATCGATCGCATGTCGTGGTAGTAGAGGAAATAGAGCTGAGTCCGGATTTGACGATAGAAGAAGAACCAGTGCAGATTCTAGATCAAGATGTGAAAGTTTTGCGTAAGAAGTCAGTTCCTTTAGTGAAGGTTTTATGGCGGAATCATGGTGTAGAAGAAGCTACGTGGGAACAGGAGGATGTGATGAAGCGGCGACCCTCAACTCTTTTGATCGTGTAATTTCGAGGACTAAATTTTCTTAAGGGGATAGAATTGTAACATCCTAAAATTAGAGTATTATCTTATTATTTGTGTTGGCTCGGTATAAATTTTGTGTGTTTAGCATAGTCTTGTGAAGGCTTGATTTTATTTATGAAGCTAGAATAATTCTTAGTATTGAAATTTAGTCAAGTGGATTAGGTGAATCTGACACTTAAGATAATTTAAGTGTTAAATTCTAGCACATGATGAGTTAGTGGCAAGGTGGATATGACGCATGAAGGATTGCTTGAGGGAAATGGTTTGAGTATCATGGAATGCATTTGAAGACTTTATTTTTATGCATCCTAACATTAAGTGTCGGCCAAGCTCTAATTATGGTAAGTTGGACTTTAAATTTTTATGACAAGTGGAATAATAGTTTAGGTAAGCTTGATGTTTGGGAAAGAAATCAATTGATTAAAGGTTGATGTGAGAACATAAGGCATGATGTAAGGTATTTTGTTATGGAAAGTTTTGTATGGATAGGTTTGACCTTGAAGTCCATGTATTTGGACGATTTTGGGGCCTAGGGGGAGTGACCGAATTTTGTCTTGTTGGTAGCTAGTTGGTGTCGAAATTTCTTTTGGTTAGGTAGTCATTTTCGGTTAGTTTGGAATGCTTTCATTCTTTGTTTTGAGCCATAACCAAAAACCCTTTGAACCTTACCAATTCTTCTCAAGTGCACCAAAGTGAACCATAAGCCGATTGTTCATAGGTGTTTGTTGGTTTCCCTCTTAGGCATTTGGCCGAAACTCTTTTGGAATCTCCCTCTCATCTTTTGTTTTCTTTGTAGCCGAAAACTTCTTCTCTAGTGGTTGGCCGAATTTTCTTTCTCTCCAAATCTCTCTCTTTCTCTCTTTCTTTTTGCTCAAAACCAAAAGTACCATCTCCTCCCTTTCATTTTTTTTCTTTTTCTTCTCTCAAACTTTTGTGCCAAAATCCTCTCCACCTTCCTTTGCCGAAATCCCTCTCTTGTATTTCACTTTCTTTTTCTTTTTCCCCACTCTAACCGAACCTTCCTCCATCATCTAACACTATTGCCGAATCTTCTTTCTTTTTTTTTTTGATTTGTCTTGGCTGAATATCATCAAAGGTAAGTCTTCATTTGGTTTCCTTCAAACGGTTTTGGAAGGGGGTAAGTGTTCATGGCCGTATTTCTTTAGTTTCTTTTCTCTTTTCTCTGTCGTTTTTCTTGAGGGCAAAGGCCGAATTTTTGGGCATTTTCTTACAAGGTTCAAACTATTTTTAGGAACCGAATTCTTTTAGGCTCTTTGGAACTTTGGAAGCAATCGATTTAACCCTATTCTCTAGCAATCAAATTTGGTAAGTCAAGTGGTAAGGATTCATGTCGATTCTTCATTTTTTTTAGTGGTTGAAAAGCCAAAGGCTATTGAGATTTAGGGTGTGATGTTGGCCGAATGGTTTTGCTTATAGTTTTGTGGTTTGGCCGAATGTAGGACAAGGTGATCTAGTCTGGTAGATCGGGTCTTGAAAGTTAGTACTTGTGTTAGTGACGGTGTGTACCTTACACACTTCATAACTTCAGTAATATAAATATTTTAAAATTCCAATCATGTTATTAAAGCGAAAACTATGAGATTCTCAATATGATACCGTATGGGTATAAGCAAGAAATCGGGTAAGTCCATTTCGATATGACTTTTACAATATGATGCATGATGATACGATTTATGATTTATTTCCTATATGATTTCTAATAAAGCATAAAGGCATGATTTGTTTAAATGTTGCATTGATATGGGTGATATGAGAAGAGGGGAAGGATTTGATATCCGTGTCTTTGGGACACGGAGGTTTGGCACCTCCAAAGGTTTGGTACCACAGTTATTTCGTGTCTTTGGGACACGGAGGTTTGGCACCTCATAGCGACTCGTCCCAATGGCTTAGCACCACGATGGGTTGGCCCACATTTGATGTATTAGGATTGTCGCCAGTGATTTGGTATCACACGTGGGTTGGCCCGACAACTTGATTATTCGTGACTTTGGGTCACCAGTGGTTTGGCACCACATTATTGGATATCGTGACTTTGGGTCATCAATGGTTTGGTACCACCAGTGGTTTGGTACCACACGGGGTAGAAAAGGAGTTGTGGATGGCTACATTGGGTGCATTATATATATATATATATATATTGCTTGGTTATGAATTGTGTAAGAATGTTGCATTAATCGGGGGAAGGATTTATGCACTGAGTCTTGGTGACTCACCTTCTCCTTTATCTTTTCAGGTGATTCTTAGATCGCGGAGGAGGAGCCGGATGAACTCAAGGAGGCCATGCAATAAAAATTTGGTTTTACATGAACTTCGATTTGGGTGCTTTATTTTATTTTAATTTGGTTAACATCTTTATTTGGATTTGTAATAAGGCCTCTTTAATTATGTTTTTGGATTATTTATATGCTTTGGACTTGTTTTAAACATGGCTAAATAATGATCATGGTTGATCTAATAATTGAGCCCAAAGTTTTCTAAATTATAAAAACGCAATAGTTTTCAAAATCTTACCATCGGGTAATATAAATCGTTTGATAGTAAAATTTCAACTTAAATGTTTTCAACAACTTAAATGATTTACAAATTAAAGTTTCTACACTCAAATGCAAATGATTTTCAAAGTAATAATTTGGGTTTTTCTTAAAATGACATAAATGTTTTCTAACCTATGGATTGTCAACTAAGTTTTAAGACGAAAATTTACTTACGGGACTTTAAAAGTAAACTATCGATTTTTTTAACTAATCACGCACTTATTTTTCTCAAATTTAATCGGAAACTAAATTTTCTTCAAAACGCTTTTCCTCTGTGGCATGTCAGATTTGATCATGGTGTCTTGACCGGGTTTGGGGTATTACAAATTAGTATCAGAGCCAAGTTCAAAAGCTCAGCTGTGGGCCCAAGGCCCAAAATGATTTAAAGTATGGTCTTAAAATGTTTTTGTTGAAAATTTTATGATTTGAAAGGCATGGCACTGAGTTTTCGGCACCGATCCGCTCTGGTAAGTACTTCAAACTGTTGATTTTGATGGTATAATGATGATGGTATGACTGTATAGTAGTAGGAACTGCTCTAAAGACTCAAAACTATAGGTTGCATGTACTCGCGAAACAACTTCTTATTAAAATTATTCATAAAACTGTGTTTTAAAGATAGTGGAATGATGTCTAAGCATAAAACTTTTAAATCAGATAAGTCAAGACTTTAGACATGAGCACTCGAGGTCGGGGTCGTGTTATGTGTGGACGCGGTCGAGGTAGGATGGCTGTGTCTGAACCAGTGAGGTCTGGTCAAGCATCCAAGAATGAGGTACCACCACCCCCACCACCAGTGGTTGGAGTTGAGCATCAGGACCAAACGGGGGGTGACGCAGTGTCTCAAGCGATGCTACGAGTTCTTGAGAGAGTAGCTGGAGTAGGTGGAGGTCTGGGAGCTCGAAAATCTGTACCTGAGCGACTCCAAGCCAATGGAGCTGAGGTATTTCGAGGTGTTTTGAGTGTAGCTCCCAGTACGGCTGAGTATTGGTTAGAGGCGACAGAGCGAATCACGGATGACTTGGATCTGAATGCTGAGGAAAAGCTGAAAGGGATAGTGTCGCTTCTTCGGGGTGAGTCATATCAGTGGTGGCTCACGGTGAGGAATAGTCTTTGCGATGGAGGATCTTACTTGGGATTATTTTAAGGCGTATCGGAAGAAATATATTGGGTTTAGTTACATTGATCTGCCACGTAAGGCATTTCGAGTTTGGTTCGGGAGTAAGTCCGTATCGAATATGAGGCGAAATTTTAAGATTGAGCGGTATCTTTGGAGGTATTGTGGCTTCGGATCTGGCGATGTGTCCGGTTCGAAGATAGATTGAGGGACATCTTTGAGGCTGGCGATTGCTCCACATCGGAGGCGAGAGTTCTTCTTGTGGTTGAAAAGACTAAAATAGTGAAGGATAAAAGAATCCGTAAGGCAGAGTCACGATAGGAATAAACATAAGAGAGGTTTTGGATCATCTGGGTCAGCCGGTAATTCTCAGAAGAGGGTTAGGCAGAATGGGCTGAATCAATCTGGGAGGCCTGTTACTACTAATCAGGGACTAGCGCAATGTAATCGATGTGGGAAATATCATTGGGGCGAATGTTGGACTAGAGGGAAAGGATGTTTTGAGTGTGGTTCGCTAGATCATCGTGTGAGGGACTGTCCATGTAAGCTAGCCAGGAATCAGACTGAGGGTCAAGGTCGTGCTCAGTACAGAAAGGAGGGACCGTCACCGCAGAGAGGTCGTGGTAATGGTAGAGGTGGTAATGGTTCTGGTCGAGGCCGCGGAGCATTGGGCAGAGGTGCAAGTAACTCTGAGGCAAGACAACCTGGTTTGGTGTATGCAGCGAGACGTCGTGAAGAGGGCGATACACCGGACGTCATAACTGGTACGTTCTTAATCTTTGGTGCACCATATACTGCTTTGATAGATATAGGTTCGACGCATTCGTATGTTGCTAGTTGCATAGTAAGGACCATGACCTTAGACTCTGAGACTACTTCTAGGAGGATGACAGTAATTAGCCCTCTAGGTCACTCTGTAGAAGTAAATAAGTCAGATAGAGATGTACCCTAGAACTCAAGGGGTAGTGTTTGTAGGTGATCGATGGAGCGCCATTTGGGGAGTTCGATCGATTCTTAGGATGGACCGGTTGGTCAAGTACCGAGCGAGTTTGGATTCTTGCGCTAAGCGCATGGTGTTGAAGACAAATGAGGGTAAAGAGGTGATTATGATAGGTAATAGAAGAGATTATCTATCCAACGTGGTATCTGCGTTGAAAGCTGAGAAGATGGTCAGGAAGGGCTGTGAGGCATTTGTGGTTCATGTGTGTGCGTTGGGGGCTAAGGAGTCTCTTGTAGGGAATGTCCGAACGGTAAAGGAATATCTTGATGTATTTCGGAAGAACTTCGGGGCGCCTCCGGATCGTGAAGTTGAATTTGGTATAGATCATTATCGGAGCTGCGCCAAAGTCTATCGCTCCGTATAGGATGGCGCCAAGGAATTAGTGGAATTAAAGGCTCAGATTCAGGAGTTGTTAGATCGAGGTTTTATCCGACCAAGTGTTTCACCTTGGGGAGCGTCGGTACTTTTTGTCAAGAAGAAGGATGGTTCGATGCGGATGTGTATAGATTACCGCCAGTTGAATAAGCTAACAATCAAAAACAAGTATCCTTTACCGAGGATAGATGACTTGTTTGATCGACTTAAAGGCGGGTTTTCTCAAAATTGATTTAAGGTGCAGGTATCATCATTAAAGGTGAAAGAGGTGATATCCATAAGATGACATTTCGCTTTTCGGTATGGGCACTCTGAGTTTACGGTAATGCCGTTTGGGTTGACTAACGCGCCGGCAGCATTCATGGACATGATGAATTAGGTATTCCAGCAATTTTTGGATCAGTTTGTAGTGGTATTTATAGACGATATCTTGGCATACTCAAAGTCAGAGGAGGAGCATGATGCGCATTTGCGAGTAATGTTACAAATTTTGAGGGAAAAGTAGCTTTATGCCAAATTTAGTAAGTGTGAGTTCTGGCTTAGGGAGGTGACTTTCTTGGGTCACGTAGTATCAGCTGAGGGGATTAGAGTGGATCCTCGAAAGATTGAGGCAGTGTTAGATTGGAATCCGCCTAAGTCAGTGACTGAGATTCAGAGTTTTCTAGGTCTAGCGGGGTATTACCGAAGATTTATAGAGGGATTTTCTTTGATCGCAGCACCTATGACCAAGTTATTGAGGAAAGGAGTTCCATTTGTGTGGACTGAGAAGCAACAAGAAAGTTTCGACAAGTAAGGAAGATTCTGACTGAAGCTCCATTTTAATTCAACCTGAGGCAGGCAAGGAATCTACGGTTTACTGTGATGCATCACATACTGGCTTGGGATGTGTGCTGATGCAGGAAGGAAAAGTAGTGGCTTATGCATCTCGACAGTTGAGACCACATGAGGTTAACTATCCGACGCATGACTTGGAATTAGCCGCAGTGGTTTTTGCTTTGAAGATATGGAGACACTATTTGTACGGAGAGAAATCGATAGTCTATACTGATCACAAAAGTCTAAAGTATCTTTTGACTCAGAAGGATTTGAATTTGAGGCAACGCAGATGGATTGAGTTGTTGAAGAACTACGACTGTTCGATTGAGTATCATCCGGGCAAGGCTAACGTGGTGGCAGATGCATTGAGCCGTAAGGTTGTATCAGACTTAAGATCGATGTTTGCTCATCTTAGTTTATACGACGATGGGAGTCTGTTGGCAGAACTGCAAGTTAAGCCGAATTGGTTAGAACTGATCAAGGAGAAACAATTAGTGGATGAAGGTTTGAATGCTCGGAGGTTGCAAGTTCAGGATGGTAATTTAGAAGGTTATAGTTTGTCCAAGATGGAGTATTGTGTTTTCAAGGGAGAGCTTGTATCTTAGAAGGATGTCGAGTTGAAGCGAGAAAATTCTTGAGGCAGCATATAGCGACCCATCGCTATGCATCTTTGGAGGTAGCAAGATGTGTCGAGATTTAAGAGAAGCGATTTTGGTGGCGAGTGCAGGCGGGAGCTAATCGAGTTTGTGGGTAAATGTCGGCGTGTCGTGAGATCAATCTTGAGCATCGATTGCTATCTGGGTTACTTGATAGGTGAAGATTCCACGATAGAAGTGGGAAAGGATCACTATGGACTTTGTTAGTGGATTACCTCTTACACCAAGTAAGAAAGACTCAGTTTGGGTGATTGTGGATCGTCTGACTAAGTCAGCTCAATTCATTCCGGTAAGGGTGGATTACTCGCTTGAAGTTAGCTAAGTTTTATGTGGCGGAGATAGTAAGGTTGCACGGTGTGCGGTGTCGATCATCTCGAGATGCGAGATCCTAGATTCGTCGAGGTTTTGGAGAGCATTACATCGGGCCTTGGGTGCAGCGGTTGGATTTCATCGCAGCATTTCATCCTGATCGTGAGGCGATCGGAAAGAGTTATCTGATTTTAGAGGATATGTTGAGAGGTTGTGTTTTGGATTTTAGAGGTAGCTGGGAAGAGTTTTTACCATTAGCTGAGTTCGCATATAACAATAGTTATCAGGCAAGCATTAAGATGGCACCATATGAGGCATTGTATGGTAGGAGGTGTCACACACCTACATGCTAGACAAAATTGGGTGAGCGTCTGATGTTAGGACCAGAGTTGGTTGCAGAAACTGAGGATAAGGTAAAGTTGATTCAGGCTCGTTTGAAGGAAGCTTCGGATAGGCAGAAGTCATATGCCGATCTCAAGCGGAGGGATATAGAGTTTGCTGTGGGTGACCAGGTCTTCTTGAAGGTCTCGCCATGGAAGAAAATGTTAAGATTTGGGAAAAAAAGGCAAGTTAAGTCCAAGGTATATTGGGCCGTATAAGGTGTTGAGACGAGTGGGACCAGTAGCCTATCAGCTTGAGTTGCCATCAGAGCTGAGTCAGATTCACGATGTGTTCTATGTCTCCATGCTTAGACGCTATCGTTCTGATCCATCGCATGTCGTGGCAGTAAAGGAAATAGAGGTGAGTCCAGATTTGATGATAGAAGAAGAACCAGTGCAGATTCTAGATCGAGATGTTAAAGTTTTGTGTAAGAAGTTAGTTCATTTAGTGAAGGTTTTATGGCGGAATCATGGTGTAGAAGAAGCTACGTGGGAACCGGAGGATTGGATGAAGTAGCAGTACCCTCAACTCTTTTGATCAGGTAATTTTGAGGACGAAATTTTCTTAAGGGGGATAGAATTGTAACATCCTAAAAATTAGAGTATTATCTTATTATTTGTGTTGGCTCGGGTATAAATTTTTTGTGTTTAGCATAGTCTTGTGAAGGCTTGATTTTATTTATGAAGCTAGAATAATTCTTAGTATTGAAATTTAGTGAAGTGGATTAGGTGAATCTAACACTTAAGATAATTTAAGTGTTAAATTCTAGCACATGAGGAGTTAGTGGCAAGGTGGATATGACGCATGAAGGATTGCTTGAGGGAAGTGGTTCGAGTATCATGGAATGCATTTGAATACTTTATTTTTTATGCATCCTAACATTAAGTGTCGGCCAAGCTCTAATTATGGTAAGTTGGACTTTAAATTTTTATAGCAAGTGGAATAATAGTTTAGGTAAGCTTGATGTTTGGGAAAGAAATCAATTGATTAAAGGTTGATGTGAGAACATAAGGCATGATGTAAGGTATTTTGTTATGGAAAGTTTTGTGTGGATAGGCTTGACCTTGAAGTCCATGTATTTGGACGATTTTGGGGCCTGGGGGGAGTGACCAAATTTTGTCTTGTTGGTAGCTAGTTGGTGCCGAAATTTCTTTTGGTTAGGTAGTCATTTTCGGTTAGTTTGGAATGCTTTCATTCTTTGTTTTGAGCCATAACCTAAAACCTTTTGAACCTTACCAATTCTTCTCAAGTGCACCAAAGCGAACCATAAGCCGATTGTTCATAGGTGTTTGTTGGTTTCCCTCTTAGGCATTTGGCCGAAACTCTTTTGGAATCTCCCACTCATCTTTTGTTTTCTTTGTAGCCAAAAACTTCTTCTCTAGTGGTTGGCCGAATTTTCTTTCTCTCCAAATCTCTCTCTTTCTCTCTTTCTTTTTGCTCAAAACCAAAAGTACCATCTCCTCCCTTTCATTTTTTTTCTTTTTCTTCTCTCAAAATTTTGTGCCAAAATCCTCTCCACCTTCCTTTGCCGAGATCCCTCTCTTGCATTTCACTTTCTTTTTCTTTTTCCCCACTCTAACCGAATCTTCCTCCATCATCTAACACTATTGCCGAATCTTCTTTCTTTCTTTTTGATTTGTCTTGGCCGAATATCATCAAGGGTAAGTCTTCATTTGGTTTCCTTCAATCGATTTTGGAAGGGGGTAAGTATTCATGGCCGTATTTCTTTAGTTTCTTTTCTCTTTTCTCTGTCATTTTTCTTGAGGGCAAAGGCCGAATTTTTGGGCATTTGCTTGCAAGGTTCTAACTATTTTTAGGAACCGAATTCTTTTAGGATCTTTGGGACTTTGGAAGCAATCGATTTAACCCTATTCTCTAGCAATCAAAGTTGGTAAGTCAAGTGGTAAG
Organism: Gossypium rotundifolium; assembly: GCA_025506655.1. Classification (NCBI taxonomy): domain Eukaryota; kingdom Viridiplantae; phylum Streptophyta; class Magnoliopsida; order Malvales; family Malvaceae; genus Gossypium; species Gossypium rotundifolium. The sequence continues at coordinate 106,871,200 of CP106722.1, forward strand.
GATTCATGTCGATTCTTCATTTTTTTTTTAGTGGTTGAAAAGCCAAAGGCTATTGAGATTTAGGGTGTGATGTTGGCCGAATGGTTTTGCTTATAGTTTTGTGGTTTGGCCGAATGTAGGACAAGGTGATCTAGTGCGGTAGATCGGGTCTTCGAAAGTTAGTACTTGTGTTAGTGACAAGTGTGTACCTTACACACTTCATAACTCGGTAATATAAATATTTTAAATATTCCAATCATGTTATTCAAGCCAAAAACTATGAGATTCTTAATATGATTCCGTATGGGTATAAGCAAGAAATCGGGTAAGTCCGTTTCGATATGACTTTTGCAATATGATGCATAATGATACGATTTATGATTTATTTCCTATGTGATTTCTAATAAAGCATAAAGGCATGATTTGTTTAAATGTTGCATTGATATGGGTGATATGAGAGGAGGGGGAAGTATTTGATATCCGTGTCTTTGGGACACCAGAGGTTTGGCACCTCCAGTGGTTTGGTACCACAGTTATTTTGTGTCTTTGGGACACCAGAGGTTTGGCACCTCATAGCGACTCGTCCCAGTGGCTTAGCACCATAGTGGGTTGGCCCCACATTTGATGTATTGGGATTGTCGCCAGTGATTTGGTATCACACGTGGGTTGGCCCCACAACTTGATTATTTGTGACTTTGGGTCACCAGTGGTTTGGCACCACCAATGGTTTGGTACCACACGGGGTAGAAAAGGAGTTGTGGATGGCTAGGTTGGGTGCATTATATATATATATATATATTGCTTGGTTATGAATTGTGTAAGAATGTTGCATTAACCGGGGGAAGGATTTATGCACTGAGTCTTGGTGACTCACCTTCTCCTTTATCTTTTCAGGTGATTCTTAGATCACGGAGGAGGAGCCGGATGAACTCAAGGAGGCCATGCAATAAAAATTTGGTTTTACATGAACTTCGATTTGGGTACTTTATTTTATTTTAATTTGGTTAACATCTTTATTTGGATTTGTAATAAGGCCTCTTTAATTATGTTTTTGGATTATTTATATGCTTTGGACTTGTTTTAAACATGGCTAAATAATGATCATGGTTGATCTAATAATTGAGCCCAAAGTTTTCTAAATTATAAAAACGCAATAGTTTTCAAAATCTTACCATCGGGTAATATAAATCGTTTGATAGTAAAATTTCAACTTAAATGTTTTCGACAACTTAAATAATTTACAAATTGAAGTTTCTACACTCAAATGCAAGCGATTTTCAAAGTAATAATTTGGGTTTTTCTTAAAATGACATAAATGTTTTCTAACCTATGGATTGTCAACTAAGTTTTAAAAAGAAAATTTACTTACGGGACTTTAAAAGTAAACTATCGATTTTTTTTTAACTAATCACGCACTTATTTTTCTCAAATTTAATCAGAAACTAAATTTTCTTCAAAACACTTTTCCTCTGTGGCATGTCAGATTCGGTCATGGCGTATTGACTGGGTTTGGGGTATTACATGATCGAGATGATATATACTTGAATTCTGAGAAAGTGTTGACAAAAGGTCAATATTCGAAAGTTCCGTACGAACCTAGGAATAGATAGGATTACATAAGTCATGACATAGGTTTCCAATATGTGAAATCGTGTAAGACCACATTTGGGACATTGGCTTCAATTTGAGATTTACATGTAAGACCATGTCTGGGACATTGGCATCGTATTTGATTCGTGTAAGACCCTGTCTGGGATAGTGGCATTGATATTTGGTTACATGTAAGACCATGTTTGGGACGTTGGCATTGTACGATTATTCTGAGTATTCTGAGCATCCTATTTGATTCCAAACGGTTCAACGGGCAAGTCCAAGAAATGTATTACTACGTGAATTGTATATTCATTACAGGTAGTTTGATGTGTATGATTTGAATAGGCATGAAAGGTGAGTATATGTACATATATGTAATGAACAAAAGGAGATATATGTATGTTTGAGATATGAGCAAAAGAAATGCTTGAGATATGATATGTTGGTAAACAATGGCAATTCAACTGAGCTAAAGAGAAAACTATGTATTTGAAATGAAAATATGTTAATGAACTTGATTTGATATGCTTATAAATGATTATATGTTAATTTTATTTGTATATGGCTTATTAAGCTTTTGAAAGCTTACTTTGTGTGTGTTTGCTTTGTTTTATAGATCGTTAAAGCTACTGAGGGCTCGGGGATCATCGAGGATCATCATCACACTACTCAAGTCACATTTTGGTACCCTTTTGAATACGTATACATTAAGTATGGCATGTATAGTCTAGTTGATATGGTTATGTTTTGAAAGGGTGTATAGTTAGCCATGTGATATGGCTAGATAATGACACTAAATGAATGAATAGTCATGTCTTATGATGCCTTGTTTGGTAAGGTTTGATGGCTAGTGAAATGGTCATATTAATGGTAAATTTAATGATACAAAGAAAGTATATAATTGATGAATGGATATTATCTAGAAATGTTGTGATTGGATTGAGTTAAATGGCATATAAGTTGGTGTTATTGTTAAGCTCAAAAGTGGTTAGAAATGATGAACATTTTGGTATGTTTTGGTTGCCTTTGATGCTTGGATTGATGCTTAATTGTGTTTGTAGGGAATGACACAAAGTGTGGGTGGCATTTTGGACTTGCAAATGGTATATTTGCCCACATGGTTGAGCACACGAGAGTGTGGCTTGACCGTGTCCCTCGTTGTTGCATTTCAAAACAAGTCAGACTCGACCACGGGCTAGACACATAGGCGTGTGACTGGCTGTGTCGTGCAAGTTAGTAGCGACCACGGGTGAGGCACACGGGCTTGACCATGGCCGTGTGGACAAGTCAGTATGTATGCCCTATTTTGACACAGCTTAGACACACGGGCGTGTTTGAAGCCGTGGGAGGCACATGGCTTGCCCACACGGGCGTGCGACCTCTGTAACTTAGAAAAAGTTTTAAAATTTTAAAAATTTTCGTATGTGTTCAGTTTAGTCTCGACCCTTTTCTAAAGCATGTTTAAGGTCTCGTAAACCTATTCCAGGGACACTTGGATTTGACTTGTTGAATATTATTATGAAATGTATATAAAAGGTTCTATTTTTTCTGGTAACGCCTTTAACTCTAGACTGGCGATGGTTACGGGTTAGGGGTGTTACAGCTACAAGAAGCTCTAAGTACGCGGTTGTATTTTTGCAGTACAATTCATCCTCAAATCGATGATAAGTATGAGAGAGTGATTAGATTCTTAATGATATGCTTCGTTGCTATGTTTTAGAATTCAAAGGTAACTGGGAAAAATGTTTACTGGTGGTCGAATTCTTGTATAATAATAATTTTCAGTCGAGTATAAGATGGTACTGTATGAAATTTTATGTGGTTGTAAATGACAAACTCTGCTATATTGGACGGAGCTCAATGAGAAAAGATACATGAGGTTTAATTGATTTGTGATTTTGGAGAAAAAAAAGTGAAAGTGATTCGTGAAAATTGAAAGCAGCTTTAGATAGACATAAATGGTATGCAAATTTGAAATGTAAAGATATTGGATTTCAGATCGGCGATAGAGTGTTTCTGAAAGTATCGCCCTCGGAAGGATTCTTCATTGTGGTCGCAAAGTGAAGTTGACTCTGTAATTTATTGGGTTGTATTAGTTTATTGAGAGAGAGGGCCAGTGATATACCAACTTGAATTACCATCAAAGTTAGAACAGATTTATAATGTGTTTCAGTTATCTATGTTGAGATCAGACTATTCGTATATAATTTCTACGACAGATGTTGAATTTAGTCAACATGTCAGATAATGAAGAACTGGTCTGAATTAAGACACGTGAGATTAAAGAGTTAAGAAACAAAAGCATAGACTTAGTGAAAGTTCTATGACATCGTCATGAGATAGTGGAAACTATGATAAAATAATACCATAACCTATTCACTAATAAGATTTTCAAGGACAAAAATCCCTAAGGGGGGAGAGTTGTAACAACCCGTTTTTATTCAAATCAGAATAGTGGTATAGGGACCATGAATCCAAAGTCGAAATAATTATTTTTTATTATTTTAATGTCTACAGCATGAAAATGTGTCGTTTGATTAGTCAATTTGATAAAAGGACTAAATCGCATAAAGTATAAAAGTGATGTTCTATAAGTTAAAAGGGTTTAATAGCTATGAAATTAAATGTTTGAAGGGTTTATATTGTAATTATACCACTAATATCATGAGTGGACAATTATGGACAACCATTATGTGAATTTAATGGTTTTATACTATGGTTAATTAGGTAAATATGTTAATAAACATAAAATAAATAAAACCAAAATAAAAGTTATCATCTTTTATTATTCTTTCAACCGAAAATTTAGAAAAGAAAATGTTCATGGAAGCCATTAGGGTTCGGCAACTTCAAGCTTAAATTGGTGAGTGTTTTTGACCCGGCTTTTAATGATTTCTATGTTTTTGAGATTGTTGCAACTAGGTCTAGCTAGCCTAGGGGCTATTTTGCAAAATTGTTAAAGATTTAGAAAGTTACCATTGATGAATAAGCATGTATTTTTATGTTTGATGATAGATTATGAATGCTTGTTGATAGGTATACAAGTTTTGTTAAGTGATTTTTGAGAAAATGCAAAATAAGGATTAAATTGAGAAATGTTGAAACTTTATGGTTAAATTATGAAATAAATGAAAAATATGGGCTGCTAGGGACTAATTGGTAAATTGGCTAGCATGGGTTAATTTTGAATTTCTTTAATTTGTGATTTTATGAAATAAGGACTAAATTGTAAAAAATGTGAAATGTTAGGGGTAAAAATTTAAATTTGCTTAATTATGAATTTTGGATTCAATTGAATTGAGAAATGATTAAATAAGTTAATTTTGATTATATTGATATAAAGAAAAATGAAGTTCGAATCTAGATTGAGGGAAAAACAAAGTTTCGGATTAATCGGTCTATTTCATCGTTTTTGAACCCGAGGTAAGTTCGTATATTATAATTTTTGATACAAATGTGTTTTATATGCTTTGATATTGTATAAAGTGTAAATACAAGACTGTGGATATGTTTGATAGTGATTCGACGATGATTCGATGTTCGAAATCCCGGTTGAACCTTAAAAATAGTTTAGGATACTAGTGACATGTCATTATAGGATACATTGATTTGGCTTCGGGCCATGATATTAGTACTTCGGGTGAGAGTTATAGCGATTTGGCTTAAGGCCACAAATATCGGCTGATTTGGCTTTGGGCCATTATATCAATACTTCGGATATAAGTTACCTTGATTTGGCTTCAAGCCATGGTATAGGTACTTATTGTGCAAGATTCTTGAGTATCCGACTCCTATTCTAAATTGTTCAACGGGTAAACGAAAAATGTGATTGAGTATGAGAATGATATGAGATGGTATAGGTACGTACGTGACATGTATAAGTTTTGGTATGAAGAAACTTGTGAAGAATGTGATTAATATGATAATTGTGTATATGAAAGGTTTGTTAGCTAATATATGTTAAATATTGATATATTCAAATTGCTAATTTATAATCTTGAGATAGAATTAAGTTTATTGTATACGAGCTTACTAAGCTTTATAGCTTACTTAGTTTATTTTCTCATGTTTTATAGTGTTATCAAGCTCGCTGGGATTCGGGGATAGTCGGAGATCGCTTCACATTATCCACCTATCACTTGGTACCTATGAACTTTGGTATTTTAAGTATATGGCATGTATAGGGACTTGGTCTTTTGGTATATGTATTTTGTCCATTTGTGTTGGCTTGTAAATATTAGGTTTGGTTTATATATACATAGCCATGTGAGTTGGCTTATAATGGTGAATTTGATGATGTATATAAGTGTGCAAATGGCTTTGTTTTTGTTTAGTAATTGGCTTATAAATACTAGTTATGATGGATTTTGATGCTTTTTGAAAATGGATATAGTGAATATCAAATGGTTGATGAATTGGTATTTAGTAGGTTTATGAGCCTAGGTAAATAATACATGTATTAAGTAGACATATTGTTGATCTAAGGTTATGAGATTTTGGTATAAATGGATTGGTCTATTTTGCAAGTTGTGTGTATTGAGAAATATGGTATAGAATATGCATGAATCAAGTTTGAAATGGTTGGTTTAAATGCCTATATATGTTATGAGATGGTACAAATTAATGTGTTGTAGGTACATTCAAATTTGGGTGGCAAATTGGCTTGGTAAATAGCCTATTTTTGTCCACATGGGCATAGACACGGGCGTGTGTCTCAGCCGTGTGTGATACACGATCACAATACACGGTCATGTGTCCCCTGGTATTGAAATTGAAATCAAGTTAGTATGTTCCACACGACCTCACACATGGGCATCTTACTTGGCCGTGTGGCATAAGTCAGTATACCCTATAGGTTTGACACAGCCTAGTACACGGCATGGCACACAGGCGTGTATGGCCATTTCTAGGGCACACAGGATAGCCACACGGACGTGTGTGTCGGCCGTGTGACCCAAGTCAAAAAGTTACACAGGGTCAGACATGGGCTGGGACACGGCCATGTGATCACATTTCGAATGTTGACATAGCCTGTGACACGGGCGTGTGTGTTGGCCGTGTGAGACACACAATCGGGCCATACGGGCATGTGTCCCCTATTTTGAGAAAATTTTTTATAAGTTTTGTAAAAGTTTTCTATGTTGTCGGTTTAGTTCAGAACCACTTACAAAGAATGTTTAAGCCTCGTAAGCTCGTATTAGGGACATTATGATTGATTTTGAATGATGATTGAATGAAGTGTGAAAATATTTAAGAAATGTATGTGTAATTGTGTGATAAGTCCAGTAATACTGCATAACCCTATTCCGGCGTTGAATACAGGTGACAGGTGTTACAGAAGGATAGTATGTTGATACTCTAGTTGATTCTGACCTTTATGAACTTCCGAGCACTATAAAACAAAGAAAAAAAATGGAGTAAGCATTTCAAATGCTTATTAAGTTCGTATAATAGGAATTTAACTTACCAATTAAGTTCAATTTAAGTAATCATATAAATAACATGAATTCCAACAAATTGACCAATTGCCTACTCACATTCATTCAATCAAGCAAGTTAGTCATGAATTTCTAAAATAATTTTCAAGTAATAAATATAACATTTTGATTTTGGGCCTAGTCGGATAGTGGTTGCGGGACCACAAATCAGACATTGAAAAATTTATTTTATTATTATTTTGATGTCTACAGTATGATACTAAAGTTGAGTGAATTTTTCATAAAGAAATTTCCTCGTTTGAGTGCTCAATTTGATAAAAAGAACTAAATCACGTAAGGTGCAAAACTTGAGGTCTAATTGATAAAGGCACTAAATAGCTATAAAATTGAAAAGTAAGAGCACTTGCACGGTAATTATACCAATAGAAAAGTGAGGAGACCAAGATGGACACATAGTAGGTGGATTTGGTGAAGTTATTAAAAGGTTAAATTGGTAAATAAGTTAATAGGTATAATAAGACAAAATAGCAAAAGCTATCATCTTTATTTTTCTTCTTCTTCAACCGTAATAGAGAAAAAAAATGGCAGCCATGGAATGGATTTCATTCAGCAAGCTTTGGATCTTGATAGGTAAGTGGTTTTTTCCCCGTTTTTAATGATTTCTATGTTTTTGGAGTCGTGGTAACTCGATTTAGCTGTCCTGTACCTTCGTTTTCAAAACTGTTAAAGTTTGTAAATTTTGCCATTGTTGATAAAGTGTGTATTTTGATAATTGATGATAGAAAATACATCCTTGTTGTTAGATAAACAACATTTGTAAAGTGATTTTTGATAGAAATGTCGATTATGGACTAAATTGAGAAATGAGATAAATTGTGTGGTAAAAGTGTGAATATGTAAAAAATGTGGGCTACTGTAAGTATGATAAATATTCGACTAGGCATGGGTAGCAAAGAAATTGAATGAATTTCATTTTACGAGCCCAGGGGAAAAAGTGTAAATATGATAGTTTAGGGGGGAAATGTAATTTTATCAAAAATATGTTGGGCTAATTTGAGAAGCATGATGAATAAATAAATTAAATGTGTTGTTATAACAGGACACAACCGATCATATAACAGGACCCTTACAAAGAGCTGTGGTAGTCCACAACACATGCAAGATCACTACTGATCAGGATGCTCGCAGGAACCATATAATGGGAAGCTTGAGAGGTCTTATAACAGAATTCTCGTAAGAGCTATGGTATGTCTAGAACATATGCAAGATCACAACCAATCGGGAAATCCTGTATCCATCAAATTCCATTATTCAAACGGGACTTATGAGACGTCGGGCTTTGTCGGATATAAGATTAATTTCATATCCATGACAATGATACAATTCACATACATATCATTCAATTTAAAAACATATAAATAAACAATTTAGTTACACCAACTTACCTCAATAAACGTTTGTATACAAGGATCTACTAATCAATACATTTTTTTTTCCTCAATCTAACTTCATATTTGAGTTATTCGGATCTATATAAATGAATTTAACATTAATTTGATAAAATTCACATTCAATTTCATTCAATTCACATATTAGGTAAAATTATTGTCTTGCCCCTATACATTTGATAAATTCCAATTTCGTCCTTAAGCTCGAAAAATAAAATTCATGCAATTTAATCCTTAATCCAAGCCTAATCAATTTGTACATATAACATTTACAGCCCATGTATTTCACAAAAAGCATGAATTTTTCATGAATTTTTCATCTTTACAATTTAGTCCCTTAATCACAATTCAATGGAAATTTCCTTTACAAAAGTTGTTTATCTATCAATAATCTTTCATTTTCTACAATAAATTTCAAAATTTTAGCATATTCATCCATGGAAAAAATTTTACACTTTGATATCTTTACAAATTGATCCCCAAAATAGCTAGATTAGGTTATTCCGATCTAAAAAATATAAAAATTACTAAAAACGGGACAATATTACTTACTCAGTTAAGGTTGCTTGATTTTCTTTCTCTTTCCTAGGGTTTCCATTGAATTTGGGGAAGAAAATGATATAAAATGATGATATTAGTTATTTATTTAATTTATCATCTTTTATTTATTTTAATTTCCAATTTAGTCCTTTTCTTTTTCCAATTTTCCATGGATGAATCATCAAAATTATCTACTAACTTTTCTTAATGGTCTAATTACCATGTAAGGACCTCAAATTTTGAATTCCATAACTATTTAATCCTTCTAGCTACTAGAATTCAACTTTTGCACTTTATGCAATTTGGTCCTTTCTTTCTAATTAAACACAAAATCAGTAAAATTTTCTTATCAAAATTTTCATACCTATTTCCTATCATGATGCAGACCATGCAACAATATTAAAATATATTTTCTTTCTGAGTTGGATTTGTGGTCCCGAAACTACTGTTTCGATTTCACTGAAAATGGGCTGTTACATGTGGTCAATAGTGGTAAGTAAATTATTCATCATGTTAAAGTTGTTCGTGAATATGAAATAGCTAATCATGTGCTCCGAAGTCAAGACTTTTATGATATTTGTTCAAGGGATGTCGTTTTTATTTCTTGTTTTTGTTTGTGTTTTTTTAGGACAAGCAATGAATTATGTGTGGCGGAGTTTGATCTGTCATAATTTGGTGTAGTGTATTAAACTAATTTCCACACTTTAGAAGCTTGAAAGTGAGAATTTCCATTAGATTTAGTTATGTTTTCATAAGTTTCCATTAAGTTAATAAAATGTGCAAATTGAGTCTTTTATTAACCTTAGGGCCGAATGAGTCCTATAGGGAGCTAACAAACTATGTAAGTGTGTAGGAGACCATTAGAAGGCGTATTAAATAAATGTCACAACATAGGGAGCAGAATGGAGAAATCATGAATCTACATTCGCTGTTGCGACACAAACTAAGGGTGTCGCAACATACCCCTAAATATATCCCCAAGAGGAGTATACTAACTCCTATGTCACGACACAGGTCTTGGTGTGTCATGACATCAATTTTGGATGAAAACTACCACGAGCTAGGGGGTGTTTTGGTCTACACAATCAAACTTAAAGCTTGGGAACATCAACTAACCTAGGGTTAAGGACGATGGCCACTTGAAATCTATAAATAGGCTCATTTGTCACATGTTATGTACACCATTTACTTAGTTTAGAATTTTGTTTCTAATTTTAGTTTACCTTTTCTTTATTTTTTGGTTTAAGATTTGTTTTCAAGTTGTTCTTTGTTTATCTCGAGAGATCTTATTTGTTGAAGACGATCAAACTTGTGGATTCATATTCAACTTTAATACAAATCAGGCATTTTCTTAAACTCTGAACTTTCGATTCATTTATCATGCTTATTCTCTATATTGAACCCATATTGTTCATGAAAATTGTAAGGAATTAATCCTTATATGGGGGGATTAGCAAGTGGAGGTATGATCCATAAACTGTATTGTTGGGTTACTCAATGGATTTGTAACAAACTAAATTTTTGGGCCTATGCGTTTAATGGGTGAATATGTGGAATGAGTTAATTTAAGTGTTAAGGGTCCAAATTGGGCTCAGGCTTAGGCAAAGGCCTTGATCAAAATTATCTGTTTGGGCATTATAGGGTTTAAAAGGTAGTATCTATGTTTAAAATACCAAAGTGGGCTTGTGGCCCAATCTTAGGAGGTGACGCCACACACAAGGAGAAAGGGGCCCAAATTTAAGTTTCATGGAGCCCAATTCTTTTAATTTAAGTTAGCTAAATTTTGGCCATTAGGATTAGGTGGAGTGGATGGAAACAAGGCTAAAATTTAGGGGTTTTAATGTTTAAAATATGTGGATAATAAGCAGATAAAGGCTATTATTTAGGAATTTATTTTATGTGGATAATAAGCAGATAAAGGCTAAGATCTAGGGATTTTTATGATTAAAATATGTGGATAATATGCTGATAAAGGAGGGAGGAGTTAGAGATAATTAAGTCTCTTTTAGATGAGCTAGTAGATTAAGTTAAAGGAGAAAAGTTAGGAATTTATCTACAAAGAGAGTTGTAACATCCTAGATTAGGGGTTATGCGTTTGTTCATAATTCATGAGTAGTAGGTTTTGACAATGGTTGGAAGTGAATTAAGGGTTTTTAAAATCCTAGGATGGAAGAGAAAGCTTTGGACAATTATTGGTTTTTAAGTTAAAAATAAGAAGTGATGTGGAAAAAATGGCAAAGGACGCCACCTAAGGTGCAAGGGTTATGGCATCAAGTGAAGTACTTTGAGGGAAGAGGTTCGAATCCCATTGTGTGCATTTTTGCTTAATGAAATAGCATGTTTACTGTGATATGGATGTGTGGTGTGCATCTTTAGAACCTTGGAAATGTAAGGAAATGTAAGGAAATATAAGGAAATGTAAGGAAATAAAAGGAAGTATAAGGAAATGTAAGGAAATGTAAAGAAATGAGAGGAAATAAAAGGAAATGTATGGAAATGTGTGGAAATGTAAGGAAATGTATGGAAATGTAAGGAAATGTATGGAACGATTAGTTAAAAGAGGAAAGTGAACATTTTGGAAACCTAAGCTAAAGAGGAAAGTAAACATTTTGGAAACTAAGCCAAAATAGGAAAGTAAACATTTTGGAAACCTAGGAAATGTCAAGTTTACAGAGCATGCTGAAAATTTTTGGAAACTTAAAATGACCCCAAATGTCGAATTTTAAAGTTCAAAGGGAACTTAGGGCGGTGACCCTAAAATATAAAGTATGTGAAATTTGACCCATTAACGGACTTGGAAAAGTGGCTGAAGATGCCACTTAAGGCCTCGAGAAATGGCCCACATGCAAGGGTGTTGGGCTTGAGTTCGAGTCACATAAGAAGCAAATAAAATAAGTTTTATTTTGCTTCTAGAAGCCCAAGAGGTGGACGGCACAAGGCTTGCAAAAGAGGAGTTTCACTCTCTTTAAAACTCGACTAATTAGAAGATCATAAGGACTCTTAAGGGAAGAGTTTAATTCTCTTTAAAATTTGGCTAAATAGGTGGATAAATGAAGAATTATTCTTTAATTAGGAAAATAAGGAAGAGCGGTGGCCAAGTTAAGGATTCTTGGCCTAGTAATTTCGGCTATAAAAGGATGAGACTAGGGCCATTCATTATTCATTCTCCCTCTCTCTTTTCCTCTGCCGAATATTCTTCTTGAGCATCCATTCTTTTTCTTCTTTTCTTTTAGCCTCCTAGCCGATTCCTTCTAAGCCTATTATTCCTCTCTTCTTTCATCTTTGAAACCGAATACATAAGGGAATCATAGCCGATTGTTCATCAAGTCTCTAAGCCGAATCTCTGAAGGTTGAAGTGAAGGTGCAATCGATTCCTTCAAATAAGGGTAAGATCCAAGTTTGGTTTCCATTCTTTTATATTTTAGACTTATCGAAATCTAGGGCTAATCCCATTAATGTTCATGGTTGCCGAAACTTTGAAAAGATCTTTCGGGATTTACTAAGTGTAGGCTACAAGGAAGGAGAAGTTCTTTTCACGAAGGTACACCATAGGCAGCGTGTTCCTAGTTATTCGGTGAGTTTGAGATTTAAAATCCACAAGGTAAGTGTCTATAGCTTTCGGCTAAAGCCTATTTTGATAATTAGATCTAATTCTTGTTTGTTTAAAAGCGAAACTAACCCCGATGAGATTTAGTGCTTGGCGAATACAAGGAGGAGCATAGCATAGATTTGGGATTTGATTAGTATTGAAATCGGCAACAAGGTAAGTTTTAAGAATACTAATCCTACTAGGATTTGGATTTATGGTCAAATGGTTTTTTATTAAAGTAGTAAGTGATTAATCAAATGTAGGAATTGAGATCTAAAGCAATAGATCGGGTTTTCGGGATTTCAAGGAATTGATAAGCAAATCAGGTGTGTACCCTACACTAAATCTTGATAGATTTACGGCTTTAATTCAATATATGTGTTAATATGAAAGTGTAAGAATATGGCTAAGGTACCGTGTGTACCCCACACTAATCTTAATAGATTTATGGCTTAAATATGATATATATGTTAATGTGAAAGTGAAAGAATGTGGCTAAAGTACCATATTATGGTACAAAGTACTCAGGTACGTTTTCCTACTCCTACTAGGATTTCGAAATATGTTATATTTAACATGTGAAAAGTGATGTGAAAGTGAAATTAAATATGATATGCATGATATGTATAATTTGGGGCATTCGGGTTATTTGAGAAAGGGGAAGTGAATGTGATGACTTCGGTCTCACTAAGTGAAACGTGATGACTTCGATCTCACTAAGAATATGTGATGACTTCGGTCTCACTAAGAATATGTGATGACTTGGTCTCACTAAGTGAATGTGGTGACTTGGTCACATTAAGTGAATCGGTAACCCGGTTACATTATCTAAATGTGGTGTCTCATGACACAAATATCCGGTGGCTCAGCCACGGCCTTGTCAAAGGTGTCTGCCGAGGTAAGATATGTGGGATCACTTGGTTGTGATCGGTGGATTAGCCACGGCCTTGAGCAGGGAGTCTGCTAAGGTTGGTGTAACGGATGGACCTAGGTTTGGGTTCGGGTTTGCATCATTATCTTGAATTTTTATATGAATATGATATGTATGGTGTGCCTATTTCTATTATGTTTTGGTGTTGGTTACACATTGAGTCTATCGACTCACCCCGTTGTGGGAACATGTTTCAGGTGATGAGCAGTAATGGACCGGGACGGCAGAACTTGTGGTGGCCATGTTCAGCTTGAAGTTTAATTTTATTTGAATCTTTATTTTATTTTAAGTACTGTATAATTTTATTTTGGGTTTCATTTTATGTAATAAGGCCATCGTGACATTTTATTTACATTTTAATTACTATGTTATGAATTTAGGGCTTTACAAAGAATAAGCCCATTTAATTTAAAATAAGTTTAAATATTTTGTCACCTGAAACAAATGGGTTTTTGTTATAAGATAAATTTGTTTTCAACTCGAGCCCAACCCACAACAAACTATCTTTCAAAACACACAGTTTTCAAAGTATTGAATGAATTTTGAACCGGTTACTTGAGGAACATACCGGATCCGGTCCATTCTCGTAAGTAGGGTGTGGGTGTTTCGATTTAGTATTAGAGCCCGATTTAAACTCTCGACCTATGGGCTAAGGCCCAAAATGTTTTCAAATCGAGCCCAAATAAGCTTTATAAAGTATCTTATGAAATAAGCGAGTTTTTACGGCATGGCACCTAAGTCTCCGACCATGATCCACGGTAAGTACCCCAACTATCGTGTGATTACGTGAATTATAGAAGGGTAGAAAAGGAATGGAGCGTAGAATAGCATGATAGGAACTTGAACCCTAGGATTAGTCTACTCAAACACAAATACATAAGACTTAATACACTAGACAAACACATGATTAAGTCACCGAGCTAGGTGTGGTAACTATTGTGCGCATGTCAGGAGTGGATTCATGAAGAGCTTGGTATTTAAGCGGTCCTAGTGACTCACCTCCTCTTTACTCGAATCCTACCTGGTGCGTAGCCTCGGTTCATCCTAACCAAGAGGACTTATACACGGGCTAAACCCTTAACTAAAACCCGAAAGGGACTAGCCATATTTTATGGAAACCCTAGTTTTATAATCACCAAATTACCCCTTGAATAGTAGCAAAAACTTATTTTGGAAAATTTTCAAAATATTTCCGATTTATAAAAATTTCAAAAAAATACCCCTAGTGGTAAAATTACAAAAAAACCCTTAATTTATGGAAATTTTCAAAATACCCACAGTTCTTATCAAAATTTCACTACTTTGCTTAAAGGAACCCTAATTTGCAAACTATCGAAAAAATATATATATACCTTGATCTATGAAAAATTACAAAATTGCCCCTAACTCACTAAAATTACCAAAATGACCCTGATTTCCAAAATTTTTGCAACAGCACTGATTTGGAAAGTACAATTTTCAAAAAGAACCTTCAAAATTTTGCAACTTCTGAAATATCCCAGATTTATTAAAATTTTACAATCTACCCCGATTTATGGGAAAATTACCAAAATACCCTCAAGGTCCAAAAAAATTTTCGAAATACCCTCAGATTTCAAAAATTTTCCAAAATACCCCGGGAATTTAAAAATACCAAAATACTTTGTGACAAAATCACCAAGGAACCTTATTTTGACAAATTACGAAAAATACCCCCGTAAGACAAATTACAAAAATACCCCTAGGTAGTGGAAAAACAACAACAATGAAAACTACAACATTTCTCTGAACGAACGAAAGTTCATAATTGATTGATGGATGTATGAATGTAAAGACTGTGTGCATACGAAAGGACCACTTCTAAAAAAATTCTTTCCATAAAACTTCTTCGCGGTTAATCAGTGAAACAAATTTTTTTTAATACATAAAACTTCTTAATCGATTAAATCGCGACGTTAGAAATGAGTTCTAAAGGATTTGAACTTAGAGATTGTGCCCGGAAAGTATGATGGTTCTATTAAGATCGAGTCTTGCGTAAGCATAGTGCGGTGAGAAAGATTGTACTGTTGTCAATAAGTAATTTCGAGGACGAAATTATTTTAAGGAGGGTAGAACTGTAACATCCTAGATTAGGGGTTATGCGTTTGTGCATAATTCATGAGTAGTAGGTTTTGACAATGGTTGGAAGTGAATTAAGGGTTTTTAAAATCCTAGGATGGAAGAGAAAGCTTTGGACAATTATTGGTTTTTAAGTTAAAAACAAGTAGTGATGTGGAAAAAGTGGCAAAGGACGCCACCTAAGGTGCAAGGGTTATGGCATCAAGTGAAGTACTTTGAGGGAAGAGGTTCGAATCCCATTGTGTGCATTTTTGCTTAATGAAATAGCATGTTTACTGTGATATGGATGTGTGGTGTGCATCTTTAGAACCTTGGAAATGTAAGGAAATGTAAGGAAATATAAGGAAATGTAAGGAAATAAAAGGAAGTATAAGGAAATGTAAGGAAATGTAAAGAAATGAAAGGAAATAAAAGGAAATGTATGGAAATGTATGGAAATGTAAGGAAATGTAAGGAAATGTAAGGAAATGTATGGAACGATTAGTTAAAAGAGGAAAGTGAACATTTTGGAAACCTAAGCTAAAAGAGGAAAGTAAACATTTTGGAAACTAAGCCAAAATAGGAAAGTAAACATTTTGGAAACCTAGGAAATGTCAAGTTTACAGAGCCGCGCGAAAATTTTTGGAAACTTAAAAATGACCCCGAAATGTCGAGTTTTAAAGTTCAAAGGGGAACTTAGGGCCAGGTGACCCTAAAATATAAAGTATGTGAAATTTGACCCATTAACGGACTTGGAAAAGTGGCCTGAAGATGCCACTTAAGGCCTCAGGAAATGGCCCACATGCAAGGGTGTTGGGCTTGAGTTCGAGTCACATAAGAAGCAAATAAAATAAGTTTTATTTTGCTTCTAGAAGCCCAAGAGGTGGACGGCACAAGGCTTGCAAAAGAGGAGTTTCACTCTCTTTAAAACTCCACTAATTAGAAGATCAAAAAGACTCTTAAGGGAAGAGTTTAATTCTCTTTAAAATTCGGCTAAATAGGTGGATAAATGAAGAATTATTCTTTAATTAGGAAAATAAGAAAGAGTGGTGGCCAAGTTAAGGATTCTTGGCCTAGTAATTTTAGCTATAAAAGGATGAGACTAGGGCCATTCATTATTCATTCTCCTCTCTCTTTCCTCTGCTCAATATTCTTCTTGAGCATCCATTCTTTTCTTCTTTTCTTTTAGCCTCCTAGCCGATTCCTTCTAAGCCTATTATTCCTCTCTTCTTTCATCTTTGAAACCGAATACATAAGGAATCATAGCCGATTGTTCATCAAGTCTCTAAGTCAATCTCTGAAGGTTGAAGTGAAGGTGCAATCGATTCCTTCAAATAAGGTAAGATCCAAGTTTGGTTTCCATTCTTTTATATTTTAGACTTATCGAAATCTAGGGCTAATCCCATTAATGTTCATGTTTGCCGAAACTTTGAAAAGATCTTTCGGGATTTACTAAGTGTAGGCTACAAGGAAGGAGAAGTTCTTTTCCCGAAGGTACACCATAGGCCACGTGTTCCCTAGTTATTCAGTGAGTTTCGGGATTTAAAATCCACAAGGTAAGTGTGTATAGCTTTCGGCTAAAGCCTATTTTGATAATTAGATCTAATTTTTGTTTGTTTAAAAGGCCGAAACTAACCCCTGATGAGATTTAGTGCTTGGCGAATACAAGGAGGAGCATAGCATAGATTTCGGGATTTGATTAGTTTTGAAATCGGCAACAAGGTAAGTTTTAAGAATACTAATCCTACTAGGATTTGGATTTATGGTCAAATGGTTTTTTTTATTAAAGTAGTAAGTGATTAATCAAATGTAGGAATTGAGATCTAAAGCAATAGATCGGGTTTTCGGGATTTCAAGGAATTCATAAGCAAATCAGGTGTGTACCCTGCACTAAATCTTGATAGATTTACGGCTTTAATTCAATATATGTGCTAATATGAAAGTGTAAGAATATGGCTAAGGTACCGTGTGTACCCCACACTAATCTTAATAGATTTATGGCTTAAATATGATATATATGTTAATGTGAAAGTGAAAGAATGTGGCTAAAGTACCATATTATGGTACAAAGTACTCAGGTACGTTTTCCTACTCCTACTAGGATTTCGAAATATGTTATATTTAACATGTGAAAAGTGATGTGAAAGTGAAATTAAATATGATATGCATGATATGTATAATTTGGGGCATTTGGGTTATTTGAGAAAGGGGAAGTGAATGTGATGACTTTGGTCTCACTAAGTGAAACGTGATGACTTCGGTCTCACTAAGAATATGTGATGACTTCGGTCTCACTAAGAATATGTGATGACTTCGGTCTCACTAAGTGAATGTGGTGACTTCGGTCACATTAAGTGAATGTGGTAACTTCGGTTACATTATCTAAATGTGGTGTCTCATGACACAAATATCCGGTGGCTCAGCCACGGCCTTGTGCAGCAGGTCTGCCGAGGTAAGATATGTGGGATCACTTGGTTATGATCGGTGGATTAGCCACGGCCTTGAGCAGGGAGTCTGCTATGGTTGGTGTAACGGATGGACCTAGGTTTGGGTTCGGGTTTGCATCATTATCTTGAATTTTTATATGAATATGATATGTATGGTGTGCCTATTTCTATTATGTTTTGGTGTTGGTTACACATTGAGTCTATCGACTCACCCCGTTGTGGGAACATGTTTGGTGATGAGGTAATGGATCGGACAAAGAACTTGTGGTGGCCATGTTCACTTGAAGTTTAATTTTATTTGAATCTTTATTTTATTTTAAGTCTTGTATAATTTTATTTTGGGTTTCATTTTATGTAATAAGGCCATCGTGACATTTTATTTCATTTTAATTACTATGTTATGAATTTAGGGCTTTACAAAGAATAAGCCCATTTAATTTAAAATAAGTTTAAATATTTTGTCACCCTAAACAAATGGGTTTTGTTATAAGATAAATTTGTTTTCAACTCGAGCCCAACCCACAACAAACTATCTTTCAAAACACACAGTTTTCAAAGTATTCGAATGAATTTTGAATCGGGTTACTTCGAGGAACATACTAGATCCAGTCCATTCTCGTGGGCCGGGTGTGGGGTGTTTCAAGAGTGATGGCCAAGAATCCATCACTGAGAGAAGTAAAGAAACCATCTACTACATGGCAAAGGGTTGCCGAATTTCCTATAAATAGGGGGGGCTTGCTCCTTGTTTCTGACATTAAATCCTCTCCCTTTTGTGCCGAAATTCCTTAGTTTCTTTTCTCCAAATTTCTTTCTCCAATTTCTCTAAAAGCCGAAAACTCCATTATTCTCTTCTTTCTTTTAAAAGCCAAAAACTCCATTATTCTCTGCTTTCTCCTAAAAGCCGAAAACTCCATTATTCTCTTCTTTCTTCTAAAAGCTGAAAACTTCATTATTCTCTTCCTTCTCTAAAAAGTCAAAATCTCTATAGTTTTTATTTTATTCATCCTATTTGAGAAATTGTTCTATACTTCCGGCATTTAAATCCTCCATTGACATTGTCGAATTCTCTCTCTAGTACTAGCCGAATCTCCTAAGTTAAGGTAAGAGTAGATTTTTGATTAGTTCTCATAATCTATTCCCGATTTTTGAAAAGGAAAAAGCCGAAAGCTAATAGTTTAATGGTTTATGATGGGCGGCAAGTCGAGATTTGAAGGAAGCCTAGTCGACTAGATCTAAAAGCCGAAATTCATAAGTCTCTAATTTCGGGATTTTTAAGGTAAGAAGATTTCCTAGATTTCTATTAGATTTCATCATTATATACAATATTTTAACTTTATAAGGAGGATTAACGATTAAATATTATTATAGTAACTCTGATAAGGATTTATGATGGAATTAAATATGGATCAAGCAAAAGAAAGAATCCTAAGTTTAAGAAATGAGCGATTCTATTGCTCGAGATTGGCCAATTGGTTGTGGACCGCTTCTAAACAACACCTTAGGCGATAGCGCTTGTGTCGACTAAGGATAGTGTCGATATAGAAAGCCTCATTTTATCGGTAATCGTGTGTGTAGATTCTTGACACATAAGCTTTGTTATATTATATGTATGTTATGGGCTAAAAGCTTAAAAGGTGTGTAGATCTCTATCACACTAGTTAATCTGAATTATATGTATGTTATGGGCTAAAAGTCGAAAAATGAGGTCAGATGAATAGTCATATTACCCGTAAAGGGTAGGCAAGGGATGCAGTGCGTAATCATAGAAACTTCTCTATGTGTATCAAGTATGTAAAAATATGTGATCTGTTTAGATAGTTTAATGTTTTGATTCTTGCATGTATGTATGGGATGGGATTGATTGATTCACGGAAAGGGAGCAGGTCGCGAGGCGATCGGTGGCTTTGCCATATAGGTCACATAGTGATCGGTCTTTATGACAGGCAGCACAGTTGTCGATATATTATTAAGGTCGCACAGCGATCGGTGGCTTCGCCATATAGGTCACATATTGATCGGTCTTTATGACAGGCAGCACAGTTGTCGATATGGTGTGTAGCGGATGGAGAGTTGATTGTAGAAATCCCCACGGTGTGATGGTTGGTACGGGGGTGTGTAGAGGATGGACTCATAGGTTTGGGATGGGCCATGTTGCATATTTTTTTACCCTTGTATACGGGCCAAGGCTCATAATGTGTTTGTGGGCCTCAAGCCTTTTTATGTGTTCTCGGGATTTGCACACTGAGTCTTGGTGACTCAACCTTTTATATTTTCCAACATTTCAGGTGAGCAGTAGATCGTTAACATGGGAGCCGAGGCGGACTCGAGGGGCCATCAAGTTTTATTTCTACAAATTATTTCGGGATTTCTTTAGGTTTATTTTATTTTTATTTGGGATTTTTTTAAGGCCCCTAGTTTTTATTCGACTAAGAAGTTTTCAATGTTATACAACTTATAAATTTTATGTCAAGGTTTATTTATACTTAATAATACTAATATAAGATTTTATTTTTAAAATGTCACTTATTTACTCTAATAATGTCTAATTAACTTACGACTTCCAAAACCAACAAGGTAAAAGTTTTCAATGTACAAGTCGTGACACGCCAGATCCAGTCGAAACGCATGGGCCGGGTTTGGGGTGTTACAGGATTACCCATTTTAGAAAGGAAGAACCTAAAACCCTAGGCTTGACAACCCTTGGAAGTCATCAAGGTAGGAATTAACCAAAAATTGGTATGTCTATCCGTGAACACCTTCACCCAAAATCAGCCTGGACTGTGAGGTCAGAAGATAAGTAGTCCTTGTTGACTCGTTATTTAAGTGGAAGATCGAAAGATCCTGTTGGGAAAGTGACTAGTTAATTAACGAGGAACCTGAAGCGACACTTGATGGGAATTGCTGAAGTAAGCTAATCACCCATAATTAGATTTGATTTATTCTATTCTTTGATCTCTTGAAATTTTATTTCTTTATGTTATTTTATTTTATTATTATAAAAATCTTAAAAACTCATTTTATTTTACTTTCATACTATAACTAAATTAAAGTATTAATTAGATCTTTCGGTGTTTAGGTTAAAATTGATCTAGCACTCGCCTCTTTTGGGTACGATCCTCGGAGTACTCACATACTCCATTGTAACTATTTTACAACTAGACTTGTATACTTGCGAATACCACCTCATATATCCATATCGTTTACTGCAGTATCCATACTTTGGATGTTAGTATGTCTAGAGGCGATTAGAAGTCGAGCACCCAGTGTCTAAATCGGTAATCACCAATTTGAGCACAATGAAGGTACCATTCCTGACAAGATTATAGGACAAAAAAAATAGCAATGAGGTAGATTTTATCAACTTTTTTAATTTATTTAAATCTCTCAATGTTAATTTTCTACTCTTGGAACTTATCGAGAAAATCCCAAAATATGCTGTAAACTCTAAAATATATAGATATTTCAGCACTCTTTTATGTACATTTTATGCTGATTCCGAATGGTTTTTCACTTAATTTCATGATATTTTATAATCTCCATAGGAATGTGTTAAGTTTGTGAAATTTATGTTAAACACATGTTATTTTTTTCTTTTTTAATAATAATTGGGCTATGGGAAAGGATGGCATAATTTTGTTTGTATTTGGGTCTTAAATAGGTACAAGTTGGAAGATCCAAGATGTAGTCACGTGGGCTTCAAAATGAATTCATTCCATATTCAATTACATGGAGGCCCATTATTGTCTAATTAGAGGCCCAAAATCGTTCCACTTACGCACTTTACACGAAATAAAAATGGCAACATTCATTGCTAAAATTAGCTGTCCATAACTGACCACTAATCTCCCAAGAATAGAATATTTGACCCCCAATCTCCATCAAATAAAAATTAGGAGCCATTCTCATTAATTCAAGCCTCAAACATCCATTCCTATACTAAAATAGCAGTCAAACCCACCCCTACTTTTACCATTTTATGGCCGGCCATACAAGGAGAAAAATGAGCAACTCCTTTTGGTAAAATTAGCAAAACACCACCCACTCATCCACATATCAAGGAATGAAACATATGGGGAAGAAAATTAAGGATTCCCTTGCTAAAAATTGCAAGGGATGTTGGGGCTTAAAGGCTATAAAAGGAGGCTTTCACTTTATTCAGAAATGTACCAATTTTCAGAGAAAAATCTCTTTAGTGTTCTTGTTTTTCTCATGGCTTGTTAAACATTTGTTTTCCACAAAATAATGTAATTTACTTGTCAGAAATAAGAGTAGTTAGAGAGAGAAACTTGAAAGCATTTTGATGATTTAATGTAAAGAAAATGAGGTGCGAGTTTTAAGTTGGTGATAAGGTGTTCTTAAAAGTTTCACCTTGGAATAAAGTTTTGAGGTTTGGTAAGAAGGGTAAATTGAGTCCAAGATATGTTAGACATTATGAAGTTGTTGAGAGGATTGATTAGGTAGCTTATCAACTCAAGTTGGTGCCAGAACTTAACGGAATCCATGATGTTTTCCATGTATATATGCTACAAAAGTATCGCTCAGATCCATTGCACATTGTGCCAGTGGAGGAGATTGAAGTTCGAACTGATCTCACGTATGAGGAAGATCCAATTGAGATTCTAACTCACGAAGAGAAGGTTTTTTGAAATAAGAGAGTTCCATTAATTAAGGTTTTGTGGTGTAACCACAAGACAGAAGAAGCTACTTGGGAAGCTGAGGATGAGATGAAACAACAATATCCTTATTTGTTTAGCTTAGGTAAATTTCAAGGACGAAATTCTTTTTAGAGAGGGAAGTTGTAACACCCCAAAATTGGGCCTAGTAATTTTGAGGGTAATTTAGGAATTTTAGCTCTAGTGTGCTCGAAAATTTCTTAGCATGGTAAACCAAAAATGTCTTCATCTATGACTTTTAGAAATTAAATCAATTTTTGAAAATGATATTCTAAAAACCTTCAATTTTGATTGGAGGATTGTTTTGAAAATGGGGTTAAAGTTGGGAGTATCAAAAGCGTATATTTACCAAAATTTAAAATTAACCTATTTTGTAACACCCCTCGTCACCGAAATAGGGATTAGAGGCATTACGGAACAATAGGATCATTTCACATCACCTTCACGACACAAAGTCAATCATCATCAAACACATTCATATACAATCATAGCGTCCCTTAAACGAGTCATCAAGACCCTAAGCATACTTATAAACCGAGTCGGGACTAAATCGAAACACATATAAAATCTTATGAAAAATTGTAACTTTTCTAGAATACAGGGGAGACACGCCCGTGGGGGGTAGGCCGTGCCTCTCCCACGGCTACATGACACACCCGTGTGTCCTCCCCGTGGTTACCTACTGCCAAAATCAACACGGCTAACAAGCACGCCCGTATGCTAAGGCTGTATCCTATAAGGTCATATACTGTCATTTCTCACACGGCCTGTAGGCACGCCCGTGCCATGGCCGTGTGCAATTTTGCCACATTCTGCCAATTTACCCAGGGTCTGAGGCACGCCGGTGTGCCCCAACTGTGTGGCATTATAGGCCATTTTGCAAGGCTACAATTCCACTCATAAGGGTCCAACCTACAAGCCATACAACCAAAACATCTCATGCTCATATTATCACCATAAACATACCAATATTGCCATTCAACTCATGCATTCAATTTCAACTCTATTCATTCTAAATGCAATACCAATACTTATTATATCACAAGCATAATTCATTCCCAATTTCACTAACACCTATTAGCATCTATCAACACAAAATTACCACTTGATAGCAATTTATCAATCCACAAATCATGCCAAAAGATGCATCACACATATCACATTCATTCATGCCAAACCTATAACATATCTAGCCACATCTCATGGCTAATTACAAACCTCAAACTTGATTCAATTTACTAGCCTATACATGCCATATTCTAGCTATATACATCTTTCCAAAAGTACCAAAATAGAATGCCGATAGTGTGACTGAGAAGCTGACGATCCTAGATCTAAGCTAGCTTTACTGATACTGCAAAGCAGAGAACAAATCACACAGTAAGCTTTCCACGGCTTAGTAAGTTCGTAATATAATACATACTACTCAATACTACAACATCAACATGTGTAATATAATACCGTCACATAGATAAAGGCACATCTAGTCACATTATCAATCTCAACCACATACCCAATTAGCTATTCATGCAACTCTTAAATCTATCATCAACCACATAGGTTCAAACGTACCTTGTTCAACACATAGTTGCTTATCATTTATGCTACTCAATTGTTCGATATTACCTCTCGTTCATCCCTGGCTAATCCTTTGATTTATTCGCACACTTAGTGCCAATTTTACAATTGAAACATAATCATCACCGCACACTTAGTGCCAATACATTAAACCGAACTTATATCGTATCGGGCGCACAGTGCCAAGTCAATAAGCCGAAGCTTCTATCTTTTCGCACACACAGTGCTAATCATCTCTTTCTCGTTTCCAACTTCACACACTTAGTGCCCGTTTATCTCAATTCAACACATAGCATTTCAAAACTCATAGATACATATACATCCATTCAATTTATATCACATAGACATAGTTTACAACTAGTATTATATCCGAACTTACTTCGGACGTCGAACTATAGATACTGACAATTAATCGAGCACTTTATCTTTGCCTCGATCTCGATCCGAACCTCTCCTCTCTTGGTCTATACACGTTCAAATTCAATCCATTCAATCATCAATTCATTCATTTTAATTTGAACACACATATTTAGGGAATTTTACAAAATATTCCTCACATTTTCACATTTCGGCACTTTAGTCCCTATCTCACAAAATCATCAAATACTCAAAATTTCAATATACATGTGCTTAGCCGATTTCTCCCCATGCTTATACAAGCCCTCACATTTCATTTATTTCACATTTTAGTCCTCCAATTTCCCATTTTTACAATTTAGCTCAAATTACTCAATGTCACCAAGATTTCAAATACAAACTATGTTCATCTAACTCATATCTTTCATTTAACACTAAAAATCATAGTATCAATGGCATCTCACACAAATATCATCAATACTCAAAATTCAAGCATGGGTTTTGTAGAGCACGAAGCAACAATTACGAAAACGTAGAAATTATCAAAAAATCAAACGAAAGACATACCCGATTGAGATATGAATGTGCCGAAATTAAAGGAGCCTCAAACCCTCATTTTTCTTTCTCAAATTCAGTGGAAGATGAACACTATAGCCACCAATTTCTTGTTTATTTAATTTTATTACACATTAATACACCATTTACCATTTTGCCATTTTTATTATAACATATTATAATACATTTTAGTTGGTTAAAAATGTCCATCTACCATCCACTAAGTGCAAAATGGTTTAATTGCATCATAAAGCCTCCATATTTAAAAGACAACAACATTTAGATACTTATAAATCAGCACATAGTTTTTACTATTTACGCAATTAAGTCCTTTCTCTTAATCCGACACTAAAACGATCAAATCATCATACAGAATTTTCACACAGACCATGTTGCATACTATTCACACAAAAAATAATATTAAATTATTATTTTGACCTCAGATTTGTGGTCTCGAAACCACTGTTCTGACTAGGGTCTAAACTGGGCAGTTACATATTTCTTCCCCCTACCTACAGCAAACTCGCGAAACTTTTTTCCCTTCCCTTTGTTTTTGTCATCCCTTTCATTCCTAAGCATCCTTCACTTATTTTCTCTTCCAAACATCAATTCTTTTTTTTTCCTATCATCTTCCAACCATTAAATCTCTCTAGAATTTTATAAAAACACTAAAAAAATGCCATCAATTTTTTCCATCTCTGGAGCTTATGGGTTTTCTGGATTTTCAATTAAGCATTTTTTTCTCCCATCGAAGGTAATGATTTGATTTCCTATTAGTTTTTAATGATATCTTTTCTTTTAAATAGAGTTTTAGCTATTGAATCAAATGTTCTTAATAAAAGCCTAAAATTGAGTAATTAATGGTAGATTTCAGGATTTTGAAGAAAAATGATGTTTTAAAGTGTTTTTCAACTTGTTTTGTTGTAATTAGAAGGTTTCTAAACTTCCTTTAGAGTTTCATTAAGGAATTCTAAGGTTTAGTTTAATTTTTGAGAAAATTTCCATAATATGTCAAAATTTTAGAACCATGAATCTGCATAGTTTTGAGTAGTTTGAAGGTTGGGAATTATTCTTGTATGTTTAATTAGTCGATTGGAATCAATTTCATGCAATAGGAACGAGTAGCTGTTGAGATTTTTTTGTTTCAGCTAAGCTAGTCAAAATTTCATGTAACACCCCAAACCCGGCCAAGAAGTTAGGCCCGAATCTGGCATGTCACATGGAAGAAGTTTTTTTTTTTAAAAAAATCATCTTTTCGATTGTTAAAAACTTATTTGAGAATTACATTCTCTTTGTTTAAAACAAAACCCTTAAGCAATTGTTAACTACTTGAAAACGTAATTATCTTTAGAAACCTTTTGGGTTGCGAAAACATATTTGAAAACAATGCGGAAACGTAGGTAAAATACAAGTATTTTTGATAGGTTGATTAATGAGTCGAAAATCGAGGTAGTGAGCTTTTAAAACCATGACTTTTGAAAATATCATTGATAATTTGAAAAAGAATTTCCAAGTTAAATCATTTGTAAAAGTTTGCTATAAAAACCATTGTTAATTGATTTTGGAAACCATTATTTAAATTTTTAGAAAATTCCCTTTTTAAACAATTTAAGAAAATAATAAAACTATCCCAGAGGCCTTATTACAACTTTAAAACCCGAAAACAATAAAAGTAATCAAATAAAACAGAAAGTTAGTTTACTAATATTCAAAAATGTTATTTCCGAAGCATGGCCTCCACCAAGTCATCCATGGCTCCAAGTCCTCATCACTGAGTATTACCTACAAGGGTTAAGAGAAAGGGGTGAGTTACAAGAACTCAGTGTGTAAACCACTTACCATTGTCACTGGGCCAAAAATTCAATTAAGCATTTATTGGGCCAAAGACCATTACAATCATAACATAATATCATATATAACATGCATGTGTTATGCAATTTCCCAACCAAACCTAGTTTTCCATCCGCTACACACCACCCGTACCAACCAACACATCTATGGGGAGCTTTAGTCACCCACCCCGCCAACACACCAAACTGGGCATTAAGCCATATATCAAACTGGGCACGAGGCCATATATCAAACTGGGCACGAAGCCATATATCAAACTGGGCATGAGGCCATATATCAAACTGGGCACGAGGCCATATATCAAACTTGGCACGAGGCCATATATCAAACTGGGCGCGAGGCCATATATCAAAGTAGGCACGAGGCCATATATCAAACTGGGCAAGAAGCCATATATCAAACTAGGCACGAGGCCATATATCAAACTGGGCACGAGGCCATAAGAATTTTGTAGCAAAGCTACCAGAACTTCTCTTCGTTAAATATCCCAACCCATGCAAATCATGTATGCATATTCATTTATAATAATTCGCTCATATAATTATTACAAACATACGGCCCATTATAAAAATTTAAACAATCTGGCCCATATCATATTTTGGCTCATATAGCAAATATCACATTTGGACCATATAGCAAATATCACATTTGGCCCATATATCAAATATCACATTTGGCCCATATAGCAAATATCACATTTGGCACATATATCAAATATCACATTTGGCCCATATATCAAATATCACATTTGGCCCATATATCAATTTTATCGATTTAGTCCATTGAGGGCAATTCTGTAATTCAACCCATAAGGGCATTTTCATAATTTTACCCGTCGAGGGTAATTCGGTAATCTCGCAACCCAGGGGTATTTCTGTAATTTACCCTCTAAGGGTATTATGGTAATTTCGTAAGCTAGGCTTAACTACTAATTTGGGGCATAAAAGTTTGAAATTGTCCATCTGTGTAATACTGACTAAATTGACTATAACTCATTTTAGGAATCTCAAAATCTAAATCCGTAAATTTTCCTTGAAACTAGACTCATATTTCTTCTTACTACAATTTTTCCAAAATTTTTACCTTAACCATTTAGTACAGTTTATTCCTTAAAGTTTGCCTTGTTTCACTGTCCAACGATTCTGACCTCTCTTACCCAAAATCCAAATATCTCACTGTAAGCCTTAAGGTCACTTACTCTATCTCCTTAAAGTGCTAAAATACCAAAATTTTCCTAAGGCCCAATTAAACTCGAGACTTCATAGAAACCTCGTAACCTTCCAAATTCACTTAACTAATTGTCCAATTTGCAACAATGCCATTCTCTTGTTCTCAGAATTTTAAACATTCCTACGCCCAAGGCCCATTGGGCCCAATCCTACTAAGCCCAATTTTGGGATGTTACAATTCTACCCTCCTTAAAGAAATTTCGTCCTCGAAATTTCCAATCAACTACTAAACGTATCGCTCAAATCACATTACTAAGCTTTCGCTGCGCACTCTGATCTTAAAAACCACAATGTACTTTTAACAAAATCTTGAATCCTCTTTCATACAACCAAACATCTAACCACAAAAGCAAACAGTTGTCTACCATTTATACTTAAAATTTTCTACATTCAAGCTTCACGTCCAACCAAACATACCTGACTTGATGGTGATGTAACAATCCCAAGCCTTATGCTCTTTTACCCGCATCTCAAGCATGCTCCTGACTTTCTCCAGCATTCCCCCAGATGACGCCTTCTGCAATAATCGCAAGCTGGAAAGTTTGGACATGCCTTGAAACTCTTCACAAAACAAAACTGCGACCCTAAATAACCATGATCTCTTTTCTTCTTATAGTCCACGCACCCAACTCGAAGGCCTAACTGATTCCTTTAACCTCCTCCAATACTTTCTTAACTATCTGAGTCAGCTCATCAACCTCAACTCGATTATGAGATCCCGTCTCAGCCACAAACGATGTCTGCGCCTCCCTTTCGGGAACATGCCTTGGCACCAAAGATCTAGCCCTAGCACCTCGGCCTCTAGCACATCTACGTCTACCGCGTCCGCGTCTTCTAGCGCTCATGTTCACTAAGTCGATATAATCAGATTAAGAGTTTTATGAATCATTATACTATTTAATGTTTATTAACTAATGTTTTATGAAGTGTGAGTAGGAAAGTTGTTTCCGAGAGTCAAATCTGCATCCTAGAGTTTCAGTCTCTATAGTTTCAACTCCTAAAGCTAACAGTTCTAGAGTATTCTACTTTGTAGAATTTTCGTAACACAATAATCATAAAATGAAAACAATTACTTACTTGACTTGGTGCCGGATACTCGTGGTACCATACTTCCTTTAGAACATATATTTATAAATCAAAATTCTAAACAGCTTTGGAAAACACTTTTGAACCCAAACCACGGCCGAGTTTTGCAACTGGGCTTTGATACCATAAAATGTAACACCCCAAACCCGGCCTAGAAGTTAGGCCCGAATTTGGCATGTCACATGGAAGAAGTTTTTTTTTTAAAATCATCTTTGCGATTGTTAAAAACTTATTTGAGAATTACATTCTCTTTGTTTAAACCAAAACACTTAAGCAATTGTTAACTACTTAAAAATTTAATTATCTTTAGAAACCTTTTGGGTTGCGAAAACATATTTGAAAACATTGCGGAAACGTAGGTAAAATACAAGTATTTTTGATAGGTTGATTGATGAGTCAAAAATCGAGGTAGTGAGCTTTAAAAACCGTGACTTTTAAAAATATCGTTGATAATTTGAAAAAGAATTTCCAAGTTAAATCATTTGTAAAAGTTTGCTATAAAAGCCATTGTTAATCGATTTTGGAAACCATTATTTAAATTTTTAGAAAATTCCTTTTTTAAACAATTTAAGAAAATAATAAAAATATCCCAGAGGCCTTATTACAACTTTAAAAACCGAAAACAATAAAAGTAATCAAATAAAACGGAAAGGTAGTTTACTAATATTCAAAAATGTTATTTCCGAAGCATGGCCTCCACCAAGTCATCCATGGCTCCGAGTCCTCGTTACTGAGTATTACCTACAAGGGTTAAGAGAAGGGGGTGAGTTACAAGAACTCAGTGTGTAAACCACTTACCATTGTCACTGGGCCAAAAATTCAATTAAGCATTTATTGGGCCAAAGCCCATTACAATCATAACATAACATCATATATAACATGCATGTGTTATGCAATTTTCCAACCAAACCTAGTTTTCCATCCGCTACACACCACCCGTACCAACCAACACACCTGTGAGGAGTTTTAGTCACCCACCCCGCCAACACACCAAACTGGGCATTAAGCCATATATCAAACTGGGCACGATGCCATCTATCAAACTGGGCACGAGGCCATAAGAATTTTGTAACAAAGCTACCAGAACTTCTCTTCGTTAAATATCCCAACCCATGCAAATCATGTATGCATATTCATTTACAATAATTCGTTCATATATTTATTACAAACATACGGCCCATTATAAAAATTTAAACAATCTGGCCCATATCACATTTTGGCCCATATAGTAAAGATCACATTTGGCCCATATAGCAAATATCACATTTGGCCCATATAGCAAATATCACATTTGGCACATATATCAAATATCACATTTGGCCCATATATCAAATATCACATTTGGCCCATATATCAATTTTATCGATTTAGTCCATTGAGGGCAATTCTGTAATTCAGCCCATAAGGGCATTTTTGTAATTTTGCCCGTCGAGGTATTTTTGTAATTTTACCCGTCGATGATAATTCGGTAATCTCGCAACCTAGGGGTATTTCGATAATTTACCCTCTAAGGGAATTAAGGTAATTTCATAACCTAGGCTTAACTACTAATTTGGGGCATAAAAGTTTGAAATTGTCCATCTGTGTCTTACTGACTTAATTGACTATAACTCATGTTAGGAATCTTGAAATCTAAATCCGTAAATTTTCCTTCAAACTAGACTCATATTTATTCTTACTAAAATTTTTCCAGAATTTTTACATTAACCATTTAGTACAGTTTATTACTTAAAATTTCCCTTGTTTCACTGTCCAATGATTCTGACCTCTCTAACCCAAAATCCAAATATCTCACTGTACAGTTTTCATATACTGCTCCCACTTGTCTCTATTAATAATAGGATCAATAAGGAATCCATACATATAAATTATGTCCCATAATTCACTTTTTAAAATTTTATATGATTTTTCCAAGACAGAACATAATACCTCGAAGTCATTCAGAACCAGTCTCACTAAAATTAACATATCTCAGAATATAATATTCCTTTTCCTTCTCTGTTTCTTCCATATTAAAGTAGACACAGTAATATTTAATCTGATATCTTACTCACTTTGTAATTCTTTCCATACAATTTTTCGTGATTTTTCAAATACATGTCACTATTTCTGACCGAAACTGTTTTATTACAAAACATGATTACCACTACGAGCATACGCATGTCCGAGTGATCACGGATGCCGGTTATCGGTTTTCTTCGCTATTTCTACCGAATCGCAGAATAATTCATGTAAAATTTAAACGAGATGTGAGACTTACTCACCATTTCAAACATATATTCGGAAGGGTATGGGATTACACACCTTATTCGGAATCCGTAACACGATATTCTCTGCGGCCCCTAAAGATATAATCGGTCAACAATTAGTCCAAAACCGAATTTACCACTTCAACCAATTATTTCAATTGATTAAAAATCTATACACTTACCAACAATCCGAGTCTCTTATTACGAGGGATAGATCGAGCGATTTAGTCCCTAAAAATATAATCGATTAGTCACAACCACTATTTCGTTAAGCAAAGTAACCGGTCAACGAAAAAGATCCAAAAAGAACCATGATGAATCCCTTACCTTAACGATATGAGTTTCGATTTCTAACAATTGTTCAATGGCTACAGATGAGTCAAAGTTTGAGCCTTCCACTATCACTCGATTGATCAGAGGAGTAAATATCAACACAAATGAGAAGAAATGATTAAAAGAAAGGAGAAGGTGTATCAAGGTGTTTGGAATGTTTTGGTCAACACTAAAAGAAATATGAACCAAAATGAAATGTGAGTATTTCAGTAACAAAAAGAATGGTGAAAGATAGATTAAGGTTTCGGCCCCCGAGGAAGAAATGAAGAAAGTGTGCTCACCAATGGCTTGTAAATTCGGCACAAAGCAAAAGAAATTTGGAGAGTACCAAATAGTGCAAAGAGAAAGGTTTTTGGCCTAACAAGCACCAAAAATTCCATCAAAAGGCAATGGTGAATTTCGGCTATCAAGGAAATTAGACGAAAGATGAATATGTGACCAATTTAAGAGAAGAGAAAAATTGCACTATTGTGCTAGAAAATTTCGGCAAAGAAAGTAGCAAAAGGAGAGAAGATGACACAAAGGTTGCAATAGGATTTTTTGCCAAAACAAAACCAAGACCTTACCAAATTCCAAGGTAAAATTTTCAGCCACCTATCTACCTCAAAATCGTCCACATGCATCCCCCCCAGGATAAGAGTTTGGCCACCCATACCTTCCAAAGCACCTCCCCCGATATTAGCCTCTTGTCCCCCTTTCTTTCCTATTGCTCTTGATTCTTTTCCCAAACTTTAACCTTGTCATATTGTTTTAGCCACCTTACCAAAATAATGAAGTCGACACTTACCAAAAATACTTCTTGGCTGACACATAAGGAAGGAAAGCAAAAATAATAGTCAAATTTGCAAACAATGGGATTTGAACCTCTTCCCTCAAGGTACATCACTTAATGCCATAACCTCTTTACCAATTACTCATCTTATGCTAACCATCTACTCATTCATTACTATAAACCTTAAGGTCACTTACTCTATCTCCTTAAAGTACTAAAATACCAAAATTTTCCTAAGGCCCAATTAAACTCGAGACTTCATAGAAACCTCGTAACCTTTCAAATTCACTTAACTAATAGTCCAATTTGCAATAATGCCATTCTCTTGTTCTCAAAATTTTAAACATTCCTATGCCTAAGGCCCATTGGGCCCAATCCTACTAAGCCCAATTTCGGGATGTTACATTTCATTTTTATGAGAATTTAGCTTAGGCTTGTGTTTTTAGTTGATTTTGGTGACTCCTTAGTTGAAGGATAATTTTGTTTATTGTGTAATTTATTGTGGTGAAGCTTCAGAATCATTAGGACCTTCTTCAAGTAAAACAAAAGGCAAGGAAAAGATAGTTTCAGCTTTCAGCGACAAGGCGAAAGCACGAACATCACTGCTTGTAGACACAATTCATAGTGTTAATTGGGAACATAGGAGTAGCCTAAACCCCTACTCTAATTTTGGAGTGTAAGCGTTCTCATAATTTGTGAAACATGTAATTGTGTTGTGTAACTAAGAATTATGATTTGATACTGTACATGTGAAATATGCTTGTGATGGCTATTGAGAAAGTGTTAATTGTGGGCATGTTGTACATGGCTGTTGACAGTGATAATGTTGTGCTTATAATGTGATTATGTAGTGAAAGAAAGTGCAGAAAATAATATGTGGTTTATTATAGATACTTTGGCCTTTTGACTTTATGACACCATTGGATATAGTTGGCATGCAATAGGATTTGTAAGTACTCAACTTTATGTGTGTTTTTGGGGCATTGAGGCCCGGGACACTTTCAGAGAGATAAGTGATCTACCGTAATTCGGCGTAGTAGATTAAACTAGTTTTCACACTTTGGGATCTTGAATACAAGCATTTTCATTAAGTTCTAGTTATGTTTTCGGAGTTTAGTTTATATTCAATAAAAAGTGTAATTTGAGTCTTTTATTGACCTTAGGGGGTCGAATAAGGGCTGAAGGTGAGCTAATGTACTTAGTGAGTGTGCAGCAGACCATCCAAGGACAAAAAACTTAATACAGGTCGTTATGTTGCAACACGGGGAGTTTGATGTCTTAGCATAGGGAGCAGAATGCACAAATTTTGAGACTGCATTTGGTGTCGTGATACAGACAAGGGATGTCACAACACACCCCTGAAGCTACCTTGAATCTAAGTATACTACCTTCAATGTCGCGACATCAGTCCTATATGAGAAGCACTTACGATTCAGGTGAGTTTTGGTCTACACAATCAAAAGATAAACACGAGAGCGTCAGCTGACCTAGGGTTGAGGACGACGGTAGCCCTAACTCTAGAAATAAGCTTTTAAAACACTCACTGGGGGACAGCTTTTGATATTCTAAGTTTTTCTTTGTAATCTAGTTTTTAGTTTTTCCTTTTTTTTTTTTCTTTGTAATCTAGTTTTTAGTTTTTCCTTTCTTTCTCTTAGGGTTTAGATTTCTTTTCAGTTCTTTTCATTCGCATACTTCAGAGAACTTGATTTGTAGGTGCAATCAAACGTTTGAGGATTTCTACGCTTCATCAATCTAATACAATCAAGGTCCTTTAAACTTTATTCTTGATTTATTTTTCATGCATATATTTATCATCAAGTTTACTATGTTTATGGATTCCATAGGGAGCTAATCCTTTTATGGGGGATTAGCAAGTGGAAGTGTGATTGATTAATTGCTATGTAGGGTTTTCTTAATGGATCAGTAGTCCAAGAGAGGAAGAACTTAAACCCTAAGCTTGATGACTCTAGAAAGTCATTTAGGAAAGAATTAACCCAAATTTTGTAACACCCCAAAATTGTCTAGACGTTACGATCGGATCTGACGTGTCACATCAAAGTGACGTTTGAAAATCGAGCTTGTCGATAAAAGCTCGTTACTAACTTTTAAATCCATTTTGAAAATGTTGGGGTTGTAGAATCATAACTTGCTATTCGCTTATTAGTCATATCATTTATTAATCAGGATTTAGATGTCACGGAAGCTTTCCCAAAAGTAAACTTTCAAATTTGAAAATGCGTAGTTTTGTTTGCAAATAGTTATTATTTTAAAAACCTGTGTTCCCTAATCTAACAAGTTAACGTAAAAAGCAAAACCAAATAAAAGTTAAAAACCTTGAATGGCCTTATTACATAAACATCTCCCCAAAATAAATAACCTAAAGAAAACTATGTATAAATCAAAATACTTGCGAACGTGTGGCCACCTCCGAGTCCCTCGCAGCTCCAAATCCTCTAAGGCAGGGGATTACCTGTATAGTTAAAAGAAAAGGGTGAGTTATGAGAACTCAGTGTGTAATTCCCAATCATGCAGTAAGAGTCTGGGCCTGAGCCCTATTCAGTATCAGTTCAGTCTGGGCTTTAGCCATATACAGAAGTAGTGTGGGCCAAAGCCTAAATAATCATAGAATAGATCAGTGATGCAACCCAACCCAATCCAACCAACACACCACCCGTAGCAACCAACACACCATGTGGGGACTAAGTCGACCCACCCAGCCAACACACCAATATCGCAGCATAGCTGCTAATAATAACGCAGCAAAGTTGCTAAATACAGAAAATGTGGACAAGCCACTAAAATTAGAATACGTGGCGAAGCCACTAGAACGGTAAAAACGTGGCAAAGCCACTAGTACAGTACTTCCTCCAAATCAGAACCCAACCCCAATGTAGAATGTCGTGACAAAAATATTAAATGCATGCAATACGTTATACTCATAATCAATCATATAAATATCATACACACATCACCTAACTATCACTAGAGGTGTAGTGGTCATTTGTCAGTTAGGGGTAAAATGGTAATTTTACCCTTCAAGGGTATTTCGATAATTTTACCCTTCGAGGGTATCTCGACAATTTTATCCTTCGAGGGTATTTTGATAATTTTACCCTTCGAGGGTATTTTGGTAATTTTACCTTTCGAGGGTATCTCAGTAATTTTACCCTTCGAAGGTATTTCAGTATTTTTACCCTTCGAGGGTATTTTGATAATTTCACCCTTCGAGGGTATCTCGGTAATTTTACAACCTTACCTTAGGCCTACCGTCGTTTCAAACGACTCGAATAACTTATCTAGCCAAAATGGTGTAATTGGGCCCAAAGCCCACTATTCAGCCCAAGTGGGCCCACATGCTCGTGCGGCCTAAGTGGGCCTACACGCTCGTGTGGCCCATTCAACCCAATTTTAGTCACGGCTATACGGATATCACTGCCCAATCTATTAATATCCGCTTACTGTGGATTTTACCATATGGGGCTCATTGGGCCCATTGTGGCTCGGTTTATCCCTACGAGCGTTCGCACGCTCGAGGGCCCTCAAATGCCAAAGTTTTAGCTTTTTGGCTTTTCAGATTTTGCCATTTCACAATTAATCAGGGGTGTGAATACGTACCTTCCTCCATCATTTTTACAGAAACAGCATTGGGTGTACGATTACACACATGTTATGAGTTCTAGTTTGAAGTGCTTCCAAGATTAAACACCTATGATACAAGAGCCCCATCAATTAGTCTCAAACCCTTGTTAAACCATCACCATAATGCTGAAAACGTTTTAATCAAACTAACGCTACTTACAACAAGTCAAGAGGTCTCTTGCAGGGGAGAACTAATCGGACCGCCCCTTTGTTAAGGAAAACGAGTCCCTAACAACATTTGAACAAAAAGAAGGTACTAGCTAAATGTAATATCTGAGATTTAGGGGTTATGCATTTTCACTTAAATGAATGTGATTGCATGCTTGAGTATGACTTGAATGTGTTTTGGGGCTTCAAGAACCTTGGGATGTAGGTAGAAGCCTTAGAAAAATATTTTATTTTAAGCCTAAAAAGGGGAACTAAGGGAGCTAGGCCTTAAGGAGTTTATTGTGAGACTTAGGACATAAGAATTAAGCTGGTAAGGTGGCAAGGAGGCACTACTTAGGGCCTTGTAAGGTGACGCCACAGGGAGTGAGAAGGGGGCCTAGGTTCGAGCAGCAAGGGAACCATTTTGGAGCTTTTATTTTTCAAAGAAGGAGAGCAAAGGATGGATTACACAGGACACTTCAAGGATGAAGTATAGATTGGGTCAAAAGCTTAAAGATTCGGCTAAGTAGGAGTGAAAAGGGGGATTGAGTGGAGAGAAGGAGAGTTGGCCGGCCAAGGGAGTTTCATGATGACAAATTCGGTCACCTAGTAGCCAAAACTCCCTAAGCCGAATTGTAGCCTCACTATCACTTTCTTTTTCTTTTCTACTCACCATTATTTCTTCCTCTTTCTTGCCTTAGCCAAACCATAAACTGAGTTTCAACATCATTCTTTCTCTTCTGTCATCAAAAGCCGAAATCTTCTTTTTCTTGCCGAAACTCCCTTAATTTTTTCTCTTTAAACCAAAGCCGAATCTCTGTGTTTCCAAACAAAGGTGCAATCGGTTTCAACATTGTGGTAAGGGATCCTGTCATTCGATTTCTTTCTTTTCCTTTTTCCTTTGATTGCCAAAATCTAGGAATCTAATTCCTCTCATTTTCTTTGGCCGAAACTATGAAGGGAGAATTTGGGATCCACTTGTAGCCGACGGTTTAAGGGAGATCTTTCAGGATTTCGAATATCTAAGGTAAGTAAGACATACTATTCGGCCAAAGGCCATACTACCTATTGAAGGTTGCCGATTCTAACTATGGTGTCTTAGGGAGTTTTCGACAGATTTTCAGGATTTGGCTAAGCAATCTAGGTAAGAGTTCTAGTGTTTTAGATCTGTTCCTTATTCGTTCAAAAGCCAAAAACTAATTGTTTGAGTGTACTAGTGCTTAGCCGATTGAAAGGGGGATCATCACGAAGTTTCGGGATTTGGTTGGTAACCAAATCGACAGCAAGGTAAGGATTTTGGTTGCATTAACCCTTCGAGATTTGCTGTATAGCCGAATGGCCTATTTGCTAATGTTCTTAGTGTTGGCCAAATGTAGGAAAGGGGATCTAGTGCGTTAGATCAGGATTTTCGGGATTTCGATTAGATCACAAATAGTCAGATGTATAACCCAACCTAAATTCCTGATTAATAATAATAATGCTATGAATATGTTAATAAGGCTATGAATGAATATGGCTAAGGGTACCATTTAATGGTACAAAGAATTCAGGTACGTTACCCCTTAATACTCGTTAATAATGTTTAATAACATTGATGTGAAAATATGTGGAATTCCATTATGATTTTGGGGGTAAGGTAAATTGCATGATAATTGTATGTTTTGAATATTGCATGGGCATATGGGTGATTATGTTAAAGGGGAAGTGATCTGGTGGTTTCTACCACATTATCTAGTGACTTATGTCACATATTATGAATCTGGTGACTCTGTCACATTATCTGGTGGCTATGCCACAATTATAAGGGCGATGTGCAGTTGACTACAGCGACTGCCTTCGATGGTGTTAGCGAATGGAGGGTCGATTTAGTAATCCCTACGGTGTGATTGGTAGGTACGGATGATGTGTAGAGGTTGGATATCTAGGTGGGTTTGGGTTGCATCATTGTCCATATTTGTTTTATGTGATTTAATATGCCATGATTATTTGGGAGTCTGTGATGGTTGTTACACACTGAGTCTGTTGACTAACCCCTCATGGGCTAACATTTTGCAGATGGCACTCAGTAAATGGACCGGATCGGCAGGAGGCACAGCTCAGTTTTTTTTTGGTTTTTCTTATTAAGTTATTTTGATTTATTTTGGGTCATGTTTTGATGTAATAAGGCCATTATCACTTAACTGTTTTATTTATGCGTTTAAATTTTATTATGATACTGAACAACATCGAACAAGACGATTAAACATTTTTCAGAAACAAAGATCAATTGTTTTGAAACCCAAACACCTACGATTTTCAAGTTAATAATAATAAACTCTAAAATTTGGCATTTCTTTTAACTTGTAACTTTTGAAATATGAAAATATCGTTTTAGCACAAATTTAAATTACAACACGGTTTTTAACATGAGAACAATCCGAAGCTATTTTCTTCAAAACCACCAAGATTTCCAAAATGTCATTCAAGACTTAACTACGTTTTACTCAAGGAGCATGCCAGATCCAGTCAGGGCTTGTGGGTCAGGTTTGGGGTGTTTCAATTTGGTATCAGAGCCAGGTTCAAAACTCGGCCTTGAGGGCTTTTGGGCCAAAACGTTTTTCCTTATTTTGAAGTTGGGTTTTACTAAAGATTGAACAGGTTTTCTGGCATGGCACCTGAGTCTCTGGCCCGAAGTCCACCAGGTAAGTACCCCTAACCATTGTGTGATTTGTATGTGGGTATTATGGGGACGTAAACTAGTAGACTAGGAGCTAATGAACCCTAGGATTAGCTTGCTCCAACATAGAATTGCATAAAATTTAAAGTCTAACCAAACAAATCTGTGAGTGAGTCGTTGAGTTAAGGGTGTGGCAACTGCAGTGCGCATGTCTAGGATTGGATTCTCGGGGAGCTTGGTATTTAAGTAGTCCTAGTGACTCACCTCCTCTCTCGCCGAATCCTACACAGTGCGTGAGTGACAGTTCACTCTAACAAGAGGACTTAATCACAAAGCTAAATTCAATAATTAAAATCCGAAGGGATCACCACACTTGTTTTGTACAACCTTAAAATTAAACCTTGGTTTCAAAATTACCAAAGTACCCTTGATTCAAAATGACCAAAATACCCACGATTTGCAAGTTGACCAAATTACCCTAACTTAAAAATTTCTAAAATACCCACGGTATGGAAAGTTGCCGAAGTACCCCCGAATTGAAAATTTCCAAAATACCCTTATTTAGTAAAACCACCTGGAACCATATTTTGCAAAATTACTGAAATACCCCTGGTTTGTAAAATTACAAAAATACCCTCAGTTTATAAAATTACCATATTACCCTTGAATCTTCCTATCAAAATATTCCTATTTTGCAAAAATACCCAGAAACCTC
The DNA here is from genome assembly GCA_025506655.1 of Gossypium rotundifolium. Lineage (NCBI taxonomy): Eukaryota > Viridiplantae > Streptophyta > Magnoliopsida > Malvales > Malvaceae > Gossypium > Gossypium rotundifolium. Next base: position 106,911,081 of record CP106722.1, read on the forward strand.
TATTTTATGAAATTTCAAAATACTCTGACTTGGAAAATTACAAAAATACCCACAGAGGATAAAATTACAAAAATACCCTTGGGTAGTGGAAAACAACAACAGTGACAACCACAACACTTTTCTCTGAATGAACGCAAGTTCATGAATAGTGATGATTGAATGAATGAACTTGAGACGGTAGTGTGTGTATGAATTCAAAAGACTAATTTTTAGAACTATTAATCATAAGACATTCATGATAAATCGGTGGAAAGAAATAATGATTCATAAAATTAATCGATAAACGCAACTCAGAAGAATGAGTTCTAGAGGACGTGGTCGTAATGTGTGTGGTCGTGGTAGAGGCCGAATGACCGTATCGGAACCCGTTAGGTCTGGTCAAGGGTCCGAGAATGAAATGCCACCACCACCAGCTGCTGGTGTTGAATATCAGGATCAGACGGGGGATGATTTAGTATCGCAGGCGATGCTGCAAGTTCTTGAGAGGGTGGCTGGAGCAGGTGGAGGTATGGGAGCTCGGAAGTCTGTACCTGAGCGACTCCGAGCCAATGAAGCTGAGGTATTCCGACGTATATCTATGTGGCGCCCAATACAGCTGAGTATTGGTTGGAGGCGACGGAGCGAATTATGGATGATTTGGACTTGACTGCTTAGGAGAAACTAAAATGGGTGGTGTCGCTTCTCCGCGATGAGTCATACCAGTGGTGGCTCACGGTTCGGGATGGTGCTACAGCAGATGATCTCACTTGGGAGTATTTTAAGGTGGCGTATCAGAAGAAGTATATTGGAACTAGCTATATTGATGCACAAAGGAAGGCATTTCTAAGGCTGGTTCAGGGGAATAAGTCCGTAGCGGAGTATGAGGCACAATTCTTAAGGTTGAGCAGATATGCTCGAGGTATTGTGGCTACGGAGCATGAACGATGTGTCCGGTTTGAGGACGGACTGAGGGATGACCTAAGATTGTTGATTGCTCCACAGTAGGAGCGGGAGTTTGCCATGTTGGTAGAGAAGGCTAAGGTAGCCGAAGGGGTTAAGGAATCTGTGAGGAAAAATGCAGACAAAAATAGACAAAAGAGAGGTTTTAGATCATCAGGGTCATTTGGGAATGTTCAAAAGAGACCTAGAGTTGATGGGTCGCGAGGTCAGCAGGTTGTTACGGGAGGACAGTATCGTACGTGTGCTCAGTGTGGAAAGATGCACCTAGGAGAGTGTTAGAAGAGGACGGGAGGATGTTTTAAGTGTGGGTCCAAGGATCACATGATTAGGGACTGTCCTATGAAAATAGACGGAGCCGACCAAAAGTCGTGGTCTTAACCAGCCGAAGAGGTGAGACAAATGACCACCGCGAGGTCATGGTCCGGTGGCGAGAGGTAATGGTTACGAAGAGGGTCGGGGAACACCGGGCAGAGGTGTTGGTAACACGGAGGCGAGACAGCGGGGTCTAGTGTATGCAGTTCGTCAGAGGGAGGATGGTGACGCACCTGATGTCATAACGGGTATGTTTCTTATCTTTGGATTACCCTTTATTGCGTTGATAGATATTGGGTCAACTCATTCATACATTGCTAGTAAGGTGTCCGAACTCGCATGTGAACTACGAGACGTACCTAGGAAGATGACTATTTAGTCCTTTAAGGCAATCAAGAGTATTAGACAAACTCTTTAGGGCAGTACCTTTGGAAGTTCAGGGGGCGCAGTTTCCAGCTGACTTAATGGAGTTGCCATTTGAGGAATTTTATCTAATCTTAGGCATGGACTGGTTAGTGAAGTACCATGCGAATGTGGATTGTGCTGCTAAGCGCATGTCGTTAAGAACTTCTGATGACAAAGAGGTTGTGGTAATGGGCGAGAGGCGAAATTGCTTGTCAAATATAGTATCTGCCCTTAAGGTAGAGAAGATGGTGAGAAAAGGGTGTGTAGCTTTTCTGATGTTGATCAGTGCCTTAGAGGCTAAGGAAGCAGCTATAGGAGGAGTTAGAACAGTAAGGGAATTTGTGGATGTCTTTCTGGAGGAGCTGCCTGAGTTACCCCCGGACAGGGAAGTGGAGTTCAGAATTGATTTACTGTCGGGTACAGCTCCCATGTCAATTGCTCCGTACCGAATGGCACCAAAAGAGTTAGTAGAGCTTAAAGCCCAGATCCAAGAGTTACTCAATCGTGGGTTTATCTGACCTAGTGTGTCTCCATGGGGAGCACCGGTCCTATTCGTGAAAAAAAAGGACGGGACTATGCGCATGTCCATAGATTACCGGCAGTTGAATAAGCTGACCATCAAGAACAAGTATCCATTGCCAAGAATAGATGACTTGTTCGATCAGCTTAAGGGGCAGTATTTTCGAAGGTAGATCTAAGGCCAGGATATCATCAGCTTAAGGTGAAGGAGGCAGATATCCATAAGACAGCTTTCTGGACTAGATATGGGCATTATGAGTTCTTGGTAATGCCGTTCGGATTGACAAACCCCCAAGCCGCGTTCATGGATATGATGAACTGGGTTTTCCAACCCTACCTAGATCGGTTCATTGTTGTGTTCATAGACGATATCCTAGTGTATTCCAAGTCTGAGGAAGAACACGATGAGCATTTTCGGGTTGCGTTGCAAGTGTTAAGGGAAAAAAAGCTATATGCCAAGTTCAGCAAGTGCAAATTTTGGCTGAAGGAAGTTACATTCTTAGGGCATGTGGTGTCTGCCGAAGGAATAAGGGTGGATCTTCTAAGATTGAGGCGAGATAGATTGGAAACCACCTAAGTCTGTGGTCGAGGTCCTAGTTTCTTGGGGTTAGCAAGGCTATTACAGAGATTTGTCAAAGGGTTCTCGACAATAGCAAAGACCTTTGACGAAGTTGTTAAGAAAGGAGGTATCTTCGTATGGACGGATAAGCAGCAGGAGAGTTTTGAGAAGCTTAAGAAAGTATTAACAGAGGCTCCGATTTTGATTCAGCCGGAAGCAGGGAAAGACTTTGTGGTGTATTGTGATGCTTCCCATACAGGATTGGGATGTGTCCTTATGCAAGACGGGAAAGTGGTCGCTCATGCGTCTCGGTAGTTGAGGCCATATGAGGTTAACTATCCGATGCATGATCTGGAATTGGCGGTGGTTGTATTCACTCTTAAAGTGTGGAGGCACTACTTGTATGGAGAAAGGTCGATGATCTACACGGACCACAAGAGTCTGAAGTATTTGTTGACCCAGAAAAAGCTGAATTTGAGACAGCGAAGGTGGGTAGAGTTGTTGAAAGATTATGATTGCTCAATAGAGTATCATCTGGGTAAGGCGAATGTTGTGGCAGATGCCCTAAGTCAGAAAGTAGTGTCGGAGTTAAGGGCGATGTTTGCACATTTGAGCCTTTATGATGATAGAATTTGCTAGCGGAGTTGCAAGTGAAGCCGACGTGGTTAGGTTAGGTAAAGGAGAAACAATTGGTAGATGGTGAACTAAGTGCTAAGCTGCTACAAGTACAAAATAGGGAGTTGGAAGACTATGGTGTAAACGGTGATGGAGTATTGTTTTTTCGGGGCAAGGTCTGTATGCCGAAGGATGAGGAGTTAAGGCAGAGAATTCTTCAGGAATCGCATAGTAGCCCTTATGCTATGCATCCTGGAGGAAGTAAGTTATATAGGGATCTACGGGATCGGCTTTTGGTGGCTCGGTCTTAAGCGGAAGTTACTGAGTTTGTAGGAAGTGCCTAACGTGTCGACAAGTCAAGGTGAACACCAAGTACCATCGATTGCTTCATAGATAAAGATTCCACAATGGAAGTGGGAGAGAATTACCATGGACTTCGTTAGTGGGCTTCCCTTACGCCTACTAAGAAGGACTCGGTATGGGTGATAGTAGATCGGTTGATGAAGTCGCACATTTCATACCAAAGGGGTTGACTATTCTCTATGTAAATTGGCAAAGTCGTATGTAGCAAAATCATGAGGCTGCACGGAGTGCCAGTGTCGATTATCTCGGATAGGGATCCGAGGTTTACGTCTCGATTTTGGAAAGCACTACATCAATCTTTGGGCACCAGGTTAGACTTCAGTATGGCATTCCATCCGCAATGGACGGCCAATCTGAAGCCAGGTAATTCAAGTCTTTGGAGGATATGTTGAGAGGTTGCGTGATAGACTTCAGAGGGAGTTGGGAGGAGTTCTTGCCTTTAGTGAAATTTGCGTACAATAACAGGTATCAAGCAAGTATTCGGATGGCACCATACGAAGCGCTATATGGACGGAGGTGTCGCACTCCTACGTGTTGGACAGAATTGGGGGAATGTCAAGTTTTAGGTCCAGAGATTGTGGCAGAATCGGAAGAAAAGGTTAAGGTAATTCGAACACGGTTGAAGGAGGCATCTGACAGGAAAAAGTCATATGCAGATCTTAAGTGGAAGGAGATTGAGTTTGCTGTGAGAGATCAGGTGTTTCTCAAAGTTTCGCCATAGAAGAAGGTGATGATATTTGGTCGCAAGGGAAAGTTAAGTCCTAGGGTTATAGGACCTTATCGGATTCTAAAGCGAGTTGGACCAGTAGCGTATCAGTTAGAATTGCCTTCGGAGTTGGGGAAGATGCATGATGTGTTTCACGTTTCGATGCTATGTCGTTATCGATCGGATCCATCTCATATAATACCGATTGAGGAGGTGGAGCTGAGACCAGATCTGTCCTATGAGGAAGAGTCGATTCAAATTCTGGAACGGGATGTGAAGGTGCTTCGGAGGAAATTAGTTCCTTTAGTCAAAGTGTTATGGCATAACCATGGAACGGAAGAAGCTTCGTGGGAGTCAAAGGAAACAATGCGACAGTAATACCCTCACTTATTTTAGCCAGGTAATTTCGAGGTCGAAATTATTTTAAGGGGGCAGAACTGTAATATCCGGGATTTAAGGGTTATGCATTTTCACTTAAATGAATGTGATTGCATGCTTGAGTATGACTTGAATGTGTTTTGGGCGCTTCAAGAACCTTGGGATGTAGGTGGAAGCCTTAGAAAAATATTTTATTTTAAGCCTAAAAAGGGGAACTAAGGGAGCTAGGCCTTAAGGAGTTTATTGTGTGACTTAGGACACAAGAATTAAGCTAGTAAGGTGGCAAGGAGGCGTCACTTAGGGCCTTGTAAGGTGACGTTACAGGGAGTGAGAAGGGGGCCTAGATTCGAGCAGCAAGGGAAACATTTTGGAGCTTTTATTTTTTAGCAAGGAGAGGCAAGATGGATCAAGACAGGACACTTCATGGATGAAGTATAGATTGGGTCAAAAGCTTAAAGATTCGGCTAAATAGGAGTGAAAAGGGGGATTCAGTGGAGAGAAGGAGAGTTGGCCAGCCAAGGGACTTTCATGATGACAAATTCGGTCACCTAGTAGCCAAAACTCCCTAAGCCAAATTGTAGCCTCACTATCACTTTCTTTTTCTTTTCTACTCACCATTCTTTCTTCCTCTTTCTCACCTTAGCCGAACCATAAACTGAGTTTTAACATCATTCTTTCTATTCTGTCATCAAAAGCTGAAATCTTATTTTTCTTGCCGAAACTCCCTTAACCTTTTCTCTTTAAACCAAAGCCGAATCTCTGTGTTTCCAAACAAAGGTGCAATCTGTTTCAACATTGTGGTAAGGGATCCTGTCATTCGATTTCTTTCTTTTCCTTTTTCCTTTGATTACCGAAATCTAGGAATCTAATTCCTCTCATTTTCTTTGGCCGAAACCATGAAGGGAGAATTCGGGATCCACTTGCAGCCGACAATTTAAGGGAGATCTTCCGAGATTTCGAATATCTAAGGTAAGTAAGACATACTATTCGGCCAAAGGCCATACTACCTATTGAAGGTTGCCGATTTTAACTATGGTTTCTTAGGGAGTTTTCGACAGATCTTCAGGATTTGGCTAAGCAATCTAGGTAAGGGTTCTAGTGTTTCAGATCTATTCTTTATTCGTTCAAATGTCAAAAACTAACCGTTTGAGTGTACTAGTGCTTAGCCGATTGCAACGGGGGATCATCACAAAGTTTCAGGATTTCATTGGTAACTAAATTGGCAGCAAGGTAAGGATTTTGGTTGCGTTAACCCTTCAGGATTTGCAGTATAGCTGAATGGCCTCTTTGCTAATGTTCTTAGTGTTGGCCGAATGTAGGAAAGGGGATCTAGTGCGTTAGATCAGGATTTTCGGGATTTCGATTAGATCTACGAATAGTCAGGTGTGTAACCCACCCTAAATTCCCGATTAATAATAATAATGCTATGAATATGTTAATAAGGCTATGAATGAATATGGCTAAGGGTACCATTTAATGGTACAAAGAATTGTGTACATTACCCTTAATACTCGTTAATAATGTTTAATAACATTGATGTGAAAATATGTGGAATTCGTTATGATTTTGGGGTAAGGTAAATTGCATGATAATTGTATGTTTTGAATGTTGCATGGGCATATAGGTGATTATGTTAAAAGGAAGTGATCCGTGGTTTCTACCACATTATCTCGGTGACTTATGTCACATATTATGAATCTGGTGACTCATCACATTATCTGTGGCTATGCCACAATTATAAGGGCGATGTGCGCTTGATCGCAATGATCGCTTTCGATTGTGTGTAGCGGATGAAGGGTCGATTTAGTAATCCCCACGGTGTGATTGGTAGGTACGGGTGATGTGTAGAGGTTGGATATCTAGGTGGGTTTGGGTTGCATCATTGTCCATATTTGTTTTATGTGATTTAATATGCCATGATTATTTGGGAGTCTGTGATGGTTGTTACACACTGAGTCTGTTGACTTACCCCTCGTGGGCTAACATTTTGTAGATGGCACTCAGTAAATGGACCGGGTCGGCAGGAACTTAGTGGTGGCCATGCACAGCTCAATTTTTTTTTTTTGGTTTTTCTTATTAAGTTATTTTGATTTATTTTGGGTCATGTTTTGATGTAATAAGGCCATTATCACTTAACTGTTTTATTTATGCGTTTTAAATTTTTATTATGATACGAACAACATCGAACAAGACGATTAAACATTTTTCATAAAACAACATCAATTGTTTTGAAACCCAAACACCTACGGTTTTCAAGTTAATAATAATAAACTCTAAAATCTGGCATTTCTTTTAACTTGTAACTTTTGAAATATGAAAATATCGTTTTAGCACAAATTTAAATTACAACACGGTTTTTAACTTGAGAACAATCCGAAGCTATTTTCTTCAAAACCACCAAGATTTCCAAAATGTCCTTTCAAGACTTAACTACGTTTTACTCAAGGAGCATGCCAGATCCGGTCAGGGCTTGTAGGCCTGGTTTGTGGTGTTTCACTAAACATATCACCATGGAAAAAAAGAAAAACAAGATAGCCTTTCGGCCCGAGAGATACATAACCTAGCATAGAAAAAGAAGCCAACCAAGATTCGGCTAGAGTATCGACTTACCACAAGATCGAAGAGAGTCAGAAATGGTTAGGAACGAAGAAGAGAAGGTGTTTAGGCCACCACAGATTCGGTCAATCACAAGAAGAACAAAGAGAAAGGAAATGGATTAAGTAAAGAAGAAATTAAGGAAAGAAGAAAGGAGGAATGCCGAGTCGGCAAAAAGGGATAAAGAAAGAGAAGAACTTCGAGGGAGAATTCAACACCTGACGCTTAAGTTTCGATAAAGAACGGGCAGCAATTGAGAATAAATATGGAAAGGGAAAAACACTCGAATGGTAAAAAGGTTGCACGACCACAAAAGAAACAAATCCTGAAATTTGTAGAAAGGGTTTTTGATTTTTCTCCTCACACAAAGCTGCCGAAATGCTCAAATGGCACCCCTTAGTCGAAATTCCCTTACTCATCCTTTCCCAAATTCAGCTAAGAATCCTACACACCCCAGCTCCTTCAACCTCTTCACCAATTCCTCCTTGCATTGCTCTCAGCCTCCCATTCTAATTTGTTGACCAAGTCTTCAACCTCCTCTGTAGAGTTTTATTCAAACACTACCTCTCACACCACCAAGTCATAATATAAAAGTCTCCTATTTGCCTGCCATGGGATTCGAACGCCAACTCCCCTTGCCACCTTAGTGACGCCACAACCATCAAGTCACAAGCTCTTTTTGTGACACACAATCATACACATTGATACACAAGTCCTACTACTAACAGCCAATTCCACTTAAGAGCAAAAACTAAAAATTTTCCAAGGCCCAGACTCGAACCCAAGCTTCCCAAAAACCCTCAAATACACTCAAATACTTAGTCATTGAAGCAAATATTGAATTTAAGCCAGATCATGCAAAATTACAAACCCTACATTTTTGGGGCGTTACAACTCTACCCCCTTAAAGAAATTTCAGCCTCAAAATTTACCTGGTTAGAACAAGTGAGGGTATTATTATTGCATTGCCTCCTCAGGCTCCCACGTGGCTTCCTCTGAACCGTGATTATGCCAAAGTACCTTGACCAAAGGAATAGATTTCCTTCTTAACACCTTAACGTCACGATCCAGTATCTGCACCGGTTCTTTCTCAAAAGTCAAATCAGGTCTAACCTCGATCTCCTCTACCGGCACTATATGTGAGGGATCAGAGCGGTATCACCTCAACAAAGAGATGTGGAACACATCATGTATCCGATTTAACTCAAGAGGTAGCTCAAGTTGATAGGCGACCGGTCCCACACGCTTTAATGTCCAGTAAGGTCTGATGAATCTAGGACTCAATTTGCCTCTCTGACCAAATCTTAAAATCTTCTTCCATGGTGAGACCTCCAAGAAGACATAATTCCCCACAGAGAACTCTATCTCCTTACGCTTTAAATTGGCATATGACTTCTGTCTATCAGATGCCTCATTTAATCGATCTTGGATCAACTTTACTTTTTTTTCGGTTTTAGAAACTAATTCTGGTCCCAACACTCGCTGCTCACCAAGTTCTGTCCAATAGGTAGGGGTGCGACACCTATGACCATAAAACGCTTCGTACGGTGCCATCTGTATACTGGCTTGGTAGTTGTTGTTATAAGCGAACTCTGCTAATGGCATGTAGTCTTCCCAACTGCCTTTAAAATTGCACAGCTTCGTAGCATGTCTTCCAATATTTGGATCACCCTCTCTGACTGCCTATCTGTCTGAGGGTGGAATGCAGTACTGAAATCCAATATTGTACCCAATGCCTTGTGTAACTTCTTTCAGAATCGAGATGTGAATCTAGGATCTCTGTCAGATATGATAGAAACTAGTACACCATACAGTCTTACAATCTCAGCCACATACAACTTAGCCAACTTCTACAATGAATAACCAGTGTAGACCAGTATAAAATGGGCGAATTTAGTCAACCGGTCTACAATAACCCATATTGAATCCTTCTTAGTAGGCGTAAAGGGTAGCCCACTAACAAAATCCATGGTTACCCTCTCCCACTTCCAGAGTGGAATCTTAATGGGTTGTAGTAATCCAGAAGGTAATTGATGCTCAGCCTTAACTTGCTGGCATGTCAGACACTTACTCACGAAATCTATAACCTCACGCTTGAGCCTTGGCCACCAATACAGTTCACGTATATCTCGGTACAACTTGTTTCCACCAGGATGTATGGCATAAGGATTGCTATGAGCCTCCCATAGGATAGACTGCCTCAGATAAGCATCTTTCGGTACACAAACTCTCCCACGGAAACATAGTACTCCCTCACTATTCAGCCCAAAATCCATAGTCTCCCCCTTCTCAACCAATCGAAAATGAGGAACCAACGATTCATCCAACAACTGCTTCTCCTTAATCTAATCAGTCCGGGTCGATCTCACTTGGAGTTCAGCCAGCAGACTACCATGCTTAAATAGACTGAGACCAGTAAACATTTCTCTCAAATCAAATACGACCTTACGGCTCAGTGCATCCGCTACTACGTTAGCTTTACCTAACTGGTACTCAATTGATCAATCATAATCCTTAAGCAACTCTATCCATCTTCGTTTCCTAAGGTTCAACTCCTTCTGAGTAAGGAGATACTTGAGGCTCTTATGGTCTGTGTAAATAGTAAACTTCTCACCGTATAAATAATGCCTCCAAATATTCAATGTAAATACCACTGCAGCTAACTCCAAGTTGTGAGTGGGGTAATTCGTCTCGTAAGGCTTCAGTTGGCGAGACGCATATGCAACCACCTTACCCTCTTGCATCAACACACAACCTAATCCAGTGTGTGACGCATCACAGTAGATAATGAATTCCTTCCCAGACTTTGGCTAGATTAATACCATAACTTCAGTCAAAACTTTCTTCAGTTTCTCAAAACTCTCTTGCTGCTTATCGGTCCAATTAAATAGCACCTCTTTACGCAACAACTTAGTTAGAGGTGCAGCAATCAATGAAAACTCTCCACAAAACGTCTGTAATACCCAGCCAAACCCGAAAAACTTCGAATCTCAGATACAATCTTTGGTGGTATCCAATCCAATACGGCTTCAATTTTTTGAGGATCAACCCTAATCCCCTCGGCAGACACCACTTGACCCAGAAATGTCACTTCTCATAACCAAAATTCACACTAGCTGAACTTAGCATATAGACACTTTTCCCTTATTATTTGCAAGATAATTCGAAGATGTGCATCATGATCCTCCTCGATTCTAGAATACACCAGGATATCATCTATAAACACAACTATGAACCAATCCAAATAGGGCTGGAATACTCGGTTCATCATATCCATGAAAGTAGCTGGTGCATTCATCAACCCAAACAACATTACTATAAACTCGTAATGACCATAATGAGTCCTGAGCGTAGTCTTATACACATCTGCCTCTTAACCCTTAGCTGATGGTACCCAGATCGAAGATCTATCTTGGAGAATACTGAAGCTCCTCGCAGCTGGTCGAACAGATCCTCTATTCTTGGTAAAGGGTACTTATTCTTAATCGTCAGTTTGTTCAGTTGACGATAGTTGATGCACATGCGCATGGATCCATCCTTCTTCTTTACAAATAACACTGGTGCTCCCTATAGAGACACACTCAGCCGAATGAATCCTCAGTCCAGTAGCTTTTGAATTTGAGCCTTCAACTCTACCAGCTCCTTCGGTGCTATCCTATAAGGGGCGATGGATACCGGAGCTATTACCAGTAGGAGCTCAATACCGAATTTAACCTCGAGATTTGGAGGCAACCCAAGAAGCTCTTCAGGAAATACATCTGAAAACTCCTTAACAGTTCTGACATCTCCAACAGAAGGACCTTTAGAGTCAGAACTGCTAACGTAAGCTAAAAACATCTCGTAACCCTTGCGAACCAGTTTCTCGGCCTTTAATGCTGAGATTACATTAGACAGATAATCTCTTCGCTCCTCTAACACAACCACCTCCTCATCCTCAGAAGACTTCAACACCATACGCTTAGCAGCATAGTCCAAACTCGTACGGTGTTTCACTAGCTAATCTATGCCCAATATTAGATCGAATTCACCAAACAGTAGTTCCATCAAATCTCCCGAAAAGACAACCCCTTGGACCTCTAAGGGCATGTTTCTGAATAACTTATTCACCCTAACTAACGGTCCTAGTGGACTTAACACAGTCATCTCCCTATCAATAATTTTAAACTGAAAACCCAGCATCCCAGACATAGTGCATACAACATATGAGTGTGTAAACCCAATATCAATTAAAGTAGTGTATGGTTATGACGTCAAGAGCGTCGCCATCCTCTCGGCCCCGAACAGTATAAACCAAAGCTAGCTGTCTCATCTTAGTATTACCAGCACCTCTGCCCAGTTCTCCACGACCTCTTCCCAAACCATTTCCTCCTCTAGCCTGGCCACGACCTCTTGGTGGCTGCTGACCACCTCTTCCTGGCTGAACATAGCCCTGACCAGTGGCTTGAATCTAAATAGGCCTCTGAGTATAGTTCTTGGCCTGATAATCCATGGACCCACATCTAGAGCACGCCTCAGTTCTTTTCTAGCATTCACCTGGGTGAGATCTCCCACAATCAGCTCAAGGCTACGGTCTAGCAACAACAGCAAGAACCCCAGCTCAGACTAGCCTATCAAATCTAGGCTTCTTCTTAAGCCCACCAAAAGAACTTAAGGGCTAAAAATTCCTCTGGATTATGCCCCTATCTTTTTCACAGTTCTGGTGCTCTGAGCGCTTTACATCCTCGGTAATTTTTTCCTTCTCAACAAGAGCAGCAAAGTCTCGTTCCCTCTGCGGAGCTACTAGCACTCGCAACTCATCTCAGATCCCATCCTCAAAACACACACAGCGTCCAGACTCAGTTGCGCCTATGCCCCGAGCATACCAGCTCATCCACAGAAACTCTACATCATACTCTGCCACAGACCTATTCCCCTAGACCAGGCTCAGAAATTCCTTCCTCCAGGCATCCACATAACTCGCCCCTACATACTTTCCTTGAAAGGCTGTCTTGAAGAATTCCCACGTCAAACGGTCGGCCTATGTACCCTCTCTTACAGTGAACCACCACTGATATGCCTCGTCTCGCAGCAAGGACATAGCTCCTTTTAATTTTTGCTCCACAGTATAGTCGAGGTCATCTATTATCTGCTCGGTGGCCTCTAACCAATACTCTGCCACATTCAGAGCTACACCAAAAATACCCCTAAAGATTTCCGCTCCATTAGACCGGAGTCACTCAGAAATTGACCCTCGGCCCACTGATCTAGTACTTACTCCAGCAACCCTCTCGAGAACCCATAGCATTGCTTGGGATAGGGCATCATCCCCAACTACTCGGTCATGGGACCCCGTCTCAGTTACTAGTGAGGCTGGTGCCTCCCTAGCAATCATGTGGCCCGACGCTAAAAACCCAATTCTAGCACCTCATCGGCCTCTACCGCGGCCACGTGTACCCCTTCTGCGGCCTCTTGTACTCATATCGATATAGTGTATTTATCTGTTTTAAAAGTTTTATGTCTCAGATTATAATTCCAACAATTAATAACGGATATTTTATGATAAACAGTAATTAGGGTTATTTTCGCAGATCGAGACCTCACTACAGTTTTCAGTCTTCTATAGTCTCAGTTTACTCCAACTAAAGAGTTTCAGTACAATACTACTATCCATAGTAGTTTCTCAAAATAACATGTAAATCTATAACTGTAAACAGCGTTAAAGAACTTACAGATTTGGTGCCGGAGACTCGGTGTGCCACACTTTCAGTAACAACCTTTCTTTCCAACCAAAATTTAAACAATTTTAGAAAAATTTTCATAAACCCATTCCACAACCGAGTTTTGCAACTAGGATCTTATACCACTAACTGTAACACCCTAAACCCAACCTAGACGTTACGATTGGATCTGACGTGTCACATCAAAATGACGTTTGAAAATCAAGCTTGTCGATAAAAGCTCGCTACTAACTTTTATATCCATTTTGAAAACGTTAGGGCTGTAAAATCATAACTTGATATTCGCTTCTTAGTCATGTCCTTTATTAATCAGGATTTAGATGTCGCGGAAGCTTTCCCAAAAGTAAACTTTGAAATTTGAAAATGCGTGGTTTTCTTTGCAAATAGTTATTATTTTGAAAACCCGTGTTCCCTAATCTTACAAGTGAACATAAAAAGTTAAACCAAATAAAAGTTAAAAACCTTGAATGGCCTTATTACATAAACATCTCCCCAAAATAAATAACCTAAAAAAAACTATGTATAAATCAAAATACTTGCAAACGTGTGGCCACCTCTGAGTCCCTCGCAGTTCCAAATCCTCTAAGGCTGGGGATTACCTATACAGTTAAATGAAAAGGGTGAGTTACGAGAACTTAGTGTGTAATCCCCAATCATGTAGTAAAAGTGCAGGCTCGAGCCCTATTCAAGACGATTCGATGCAGATTTATCCTATACAAGAGTGATATGGGCCAAAGCCCAAACAATTACAGAACAAAACAGTGATGCAACCTATCCCAATCCAACCAACACACCACCCTTACCAACCAACACACCATGTGGGGACTAAGTCGACCCATCCAGCCAACACACCAATATCACAGCATAGCTACTAATAATAATGCAGCAAAGCTGCTAAATACAGTAAACATGGCCAAGCCACTAAAATCAGAATACGAGGCGAAGCCACTAAAACGGTAAAATGTGGAAGAGCCACTAGTACAGCATTTCCTCCAATTAGAACCCAACCCCAATGCAAAATGTCGTGACAAAAATATTACATGTATGCAATACGTTATACTCATAATCAGTCATATAAATATCATACACACATCACCTAACTATCACTAGGGGTGTAGTGGTCATTTCTCGGCTACGGGTAAAACGGTAATTTTATCCTTCGAGGGTATCTCAATAATTTTACCCTTCGAGGGTATCTCGATAATTTTACCCTTCGAGGGTATTTTGATAATTTTAACCTTTGAGGTATCTCGATAATTTTACCCTTAGAGGGTATCTCGGTAATTTTACCCTTCGAGGGTATTTCGATAATTTTACCCTTCGAGGGTATTTCGGTAATTCTACCCTTTAAGGGTATCTCAATAATTTTACGACCTTACCTCAGGCCTACTGTCATTTTGAACAACTCGAATAACTTATCTGGCCAAAATGGTATAATTAGGCCCAAAGCCCACTATTCGACCCAAGTGGGCCCACACGCTCGTGCAGCCCATTCAACCCAATTTTAGTCACGGCTATGCAGATCTCACTGCTCAATCCATTAATATTCACTTACCGTGGATTTTACCCATGTGGGGCCCATTGGGCCTACATGGCCCACCTCAGCCTAACGAGGCCTATTACTACCTAAGCCCACAAGAATGTTCGTGGCCGTCTCAATGGTCTATCGCCAAAGATTATGGCTTAGTTTATCCCGACGAATGTTAGCACGCTCGAGGGCCCTCAGATGCCAAAGTTTCGACTTTTTGGCTTTTCAGCTTTTTTCGTTTCACAATTAATCAAGAGTGTGAATACACACCTTCCTCTATCGTTTTTACAGAAATAGCATTGGGTGTACGATTACACACCTGTTACGAGTTGTAGTTTGAAGCACTTCCAAGATTAAACACCTATGATACAAAAGCCCCATCAATTAGTCTCAAACCCTTGTTAAACCATCACCATAATATTGAAAATGCTTTAATCAAACTAACGCTACTTACCACAAGTCAAAAGATCTCTTGCAGGGGAGAAGTAATAGGCCTACCCCTTTGTTAAGGAAAACGAGTCCCTAACAACGTTTGAATGAAAAGAAGGTATTAGCTAAACATATCACCACGGCAACAAAGAAAAACAAGATAGCCTTTCGGCCCAAGAGATACAGAACCGAGAATAGAAAAAGAAGCCAACCAAGATTCAGCTAGAGTATCCACTTATCACAAGATCAAAGAGATTCAGAAATGGTTAGGAACGAAGAAGAGAAGGTGTTTAGGCCACCACAGGTTCAGTCAATCACAAGAAGAACAAAGAGAAAGGAAATGGATTCGACAAAGAAGAAAGGAGGAATGTCAAGTCGGCAAAAAGGGATAAAAAAATAGAAGAAGAACTTCGAGGGAGAATTCAGCACCTGACGCTTAAGTTTCGACAAAGAACGGGCAACAATTGAGAATAAAGATGGAAAAGGAAAAAGACCCGAATGGTAAAAAGGTTGCACGAGACAGTACAAAAGAAACAAATCCTGAAATTTATAGAGAGGGTTTTCAGTTTTTCTCCTCACACAAAGCTACCAAAATGCTCAAATGACACCCCTTAGCCAAAATTCCCTTACTCATCCTTTCCCAAATTCGGCTAAGACTCCTACACACCCCAACTCCTTCAACCTCTCCACCAATTCCTCATTGAATTGCTCCTAGCCTCCCATTTGAATTTGTTGACCAAGTTTCCAACCTCCTCTGTAGAGTTTGATTCAAACTCTACCTCTCACACCACCAAGTCATAAAATAAAAGTCTCCTATTTGCCTGCCATGGGATTCAATCCCCAACTCCCCTTACCACCTTAGTGACACCGCAACCATCAAGTCAAAAGCTCTTTTTGTGACGCACAACCACACACATTTATACATAAGTCCTACTGCTAACAACCAATTCCACTTAAGAGCAAAAACTAAAAATTTCCCAAGGCCCAGACTCGAACCCAGGCTTCCCAAAAACCCTCAAATACTGAGCCAATGAAGCACATATGGAATTTAAGCCAAATCATGAAAAATTACAAACCCTACATGTTTAGGGAGTTACAAATTTGGTATGGCCTATCCGTAAACACCTTAGCCCCGAACTGGTCTGGACTGTGAGGTTGAGACATAAGTAGTTCTTGCGACTCACTAGTTTAGTGGAAGATCAAGAGACACTGTTAGGGTAACGACTAGTTGATTGAATAGAAACCTAAAATAGGATTTAGTTATAATCACCAAAGTGAGCTAATCACCCCTAACTAGATTTGATTAAGTTGATAAATTAAGTTTTCCAAAGTCTACTTTATTTATGCATCTTTTATTTCTTCATTTATAAAAATTCAAAAATCCTTCTTTATGTTTCATCGTACTATAATTTATTTAAACTACGAATTAATTTTATTTGCGTTTAGGTTAACACTGATTTAGTACTCGCCTGCCTTGGGTACGATCCTCAGAGTACTTACCTACTTCATTGTAAAAACTATATTACAACTTGACCCGTATACTTGCGGACACCTCCTTAATTCTTTATCTTTGTTTCAATATTCATACTCTGGACATTAGTACTTCCGAAGGCGGTCAATAAGGGAATGTGAGCTAAAGCTCCATTCACTGGGATATGTTGGTGTGTTGGAGAGTGTTAGCTATATGCTATGTTTTTTGTATATGTTTGACTCTACAAGTCATTTGGTGTGTTGGAGATCCGTGTATTCGATGTGTGGTGATAGAACCCACTTTTATTTTTCATAGCCTCAAGTGCCAAACTATCGCTAAATATGTTTTCATAAAATGTGATATTATGATATGTGATGTATGCATGAACATATGGATTAATAAGCTAAATGTGTTAATTAGTATTACATGAATATGATTGTATGTTCTCATAATATTATGCAGAAGTAGTTGACTATTGATCATTTTCTGTTAACATGTGACTGCATGTCTATTTTGTGGTTATTCTGATCATTCATTTAGCTTGTTTAAGCTCACCCACTCCTTTCTAAACCTTTGCAGACTAATAGGGTTGCAGTGTGAGCAGTGCGGAAAATTTCTAAAGGAGTGATCCAAGTATACTTAACGTTGAGTAGGTGCTTTATAGTTATTATTTTACACTATGGGAATAACGTAATGTGGTAGAATTCTTGGTTCTTTATTGCCATGATGTTTTAGATGATGGCTCGATATTATTACTCTTAGGAATTATGGATGTTTGATATTAGTTCATTGGGTTGCTTAGCTTAAATTATTAATGGTGCATCGAACTAAAAATTCTGATACTTTTGATGATAAATTTTGAGGTTATAAATCCATGATGTTTTGGAATATGTATGGTTGTGTTAAATGCCCTATTCTGGTGTTATTTTTGTTGTCTTATGCAGAGGTATTGATAATCGGGTATTAGTATCGATACCTTTATAATATTTTGAATCTGCAGGAAGTTAATAACTCATTTTGGTATCGATACCATTACTCGAGTATTGATACTTAGGCTAAAAATACCGATATGTTTTGGATTTGTACCGATAACCGTTGGGTTTTAACTTTTTCAGGAAAACATAATGCTGATTTGGTACCGATTTTCTGATCGGTATTGATACCATCTATGAGAAATATCGATACCATTGAATTAGTATCAATACCTACGTGATTTTTTTTTGGTAATTTTTCTTAAGTGGTCTTAAAGCATGCTTCGAACTTGTTATAGGCTCGTTTTATGTATTTAATGTCGCCTAAGGTATTCTTGGCTTCAAATCTCTATAATTGTTCAAATTTGATGATGTTTCCATGCTAATAATCATTATGTAATGTGTGATGTTGTGACTGTGGTGTAGCGTCTTGTTACTTGGGCTCGGTGACCGGGCCGGGTGTAGGGTGTTCCAATATCACCCATATACCTCAGCATTTAACAATTCACTATTGAGTCTGTAATATCCCTAAATCAAGTCTAGTAGTTTCAGGTATATTTTTCGGGTTCCGAGTGTGAAACTAGGAATTTATGGGCTTCATAGTATATTTTAATTTAATTTAAGAGGTTAATTTCATCTTAAATCGATTAAACAATAATCTAAAAAATAAAAACATTTTTGGAAAATTAATTTTAAAGTAATTAAAAATGTGACACCCCAAACCCGACTCGAATGGATCGGCCCGAATTTGAAATGTTACATTAGCCACCTAAGTGACTCTCCTGCTAACGACCACCCAAGACACACCCTAATCTTATAACACTTCAATCTTATCTGATTATTAGTTATTTATTAATGTGGAAGCAAATTATGAGCCAATTTTAAACTTTTCCTAGGTAATTTAACATAAAGGCATTTCCGTCATTTTATTGCCTATGGTAAAACTAACCCAATTTTAGATCTAAACGTTTACCAACCTTCTTTTAGTCAAAATTATGCAAGCCTAAATATTTTAGCTTAAATTGAGTTTGTTTGCTGTCTAATTCAATTTTTACTATTAGGGACTAAATCATAATAAATACCAACTATTAGGACCTATTCCAATTTACATATTAAGTGTGTTTCTATCAAATTTTACCCATTATGAGACTAATCCTAAACTATTACCAGGTTTCCTTCTCATCTAGGGCTCTAATTAGACTAATCAATTTTCAGGACTAAATCGTAACTTAAACAAATTAGAATACCAATTTAAAAAGACAAAAATTCAAACCCCCAAAACCCACACAGCTGTGTCCCCCAGGCCGTGTGCCATTAAATGCTCATGCTCGTGTAATGGAAAACCTTTTAGCAGATCGCACACACTCATGTGGAAATCCCACATGCCCGTGTGTGATAGCTCCATTTTCCACACGCCCGTGGCACTTACCCACACGCCCGTGTCCAACCCCTCACAACACCCGTGTTGTAACACCCCTTACCTGTGTTCAACTCTAGAATAGGGTATGAGGCGTTGCCAGACAATAACACTTGCAACTGAACAAATTCAAGGCATAAATTTTTGTTTAAAATTTAAAACTTTTATCTTATATCATCAAGTCCCTAAAACGGGCCTACGAGGCCCAAAACTTGCTTTGGGAGTGATTCGGGACTAAACTGAGAACTTTTAAAACTATTGGAAAATTTAGAAAATTTTTGTGTTTTGGAGAGTCACACGCCCGTGTGGGCAAGAAGTGTCCTCCACATTGCTAAGACACACGGCCGTGTCTCTGCCTGTGTGGCTAAGGAGTTGGCTATTTTCCAAGCCAATTTCTACCCTATCATGCCCATACTTGAGTATAACTTGAATGACACATTTCATGACATATTAAAGCTACCAAAACATCCACCACACACACGTAACAAGTCATAGCATACAATTTACTCAACCATGGAATGCATCATCGTGAGTTTATAGCATAACCAATTTATTGGCCACATTAAATGGCCTTATACAACTATGAACTAAGAATATCAAGGGTCATTATTCTAGGACAACTCATAGTAACATATACACATGACCAAATTTCCTATACACGCCATAACCTTAAGTATAAAATCATCAATACCTAAATTGTAAGCTTGATAGTGTGATAAGTTCTCTGACTTCCAACCTGAGCTAATCTGAGTAGATTATAAACACGAAAAACAACGAATAAGCTATAAAGCTTAGTAAGTACGTATGTAAATAATAAACAATTTATTACCATGCTTTTAACAATCCTCATTATAAGCTCTCAAGATAATACCATCATTATTGCATAAAAATTCACAATTCATTTATGTTCATCTTGAGCTATTTACTCGAGTTACAATTACTAAATTATTTTTATCCAGAGTTACAGAACTCCAAATTAAGATCTGCTAATTTTCCCTGAAGCTAGACTCACATATCTTTTTACCATAAAATTTCCAAAATTTTTGGTTCAACCAATCAATACAGTTTATTCTTTAAAGGCTCCTCTATTTTTCCATCCTAGAGTTCTGGCCCCTCTTCACTAAAAATTAATTATCTTGTTGTATAGAACTCGAATGATGTTCCTATTTATTTCTCTTGAAAATAGACTCATTAAGAAACTCGAGAATATAAATTTTATCCCATGATTATTTTGTACAATTTTTAATGAATTTCCCAAGTCAGAACAGGGGATTCTAAAATAACCTTGTCTCACTAAAATCCAAATATCTCACCATATGAAATTCTTTTGCTTATTTTGTATCTTTTATGTAGAAATAGACTCAATAAGATTTAATTTCATATCTCATTCAACCTATAATTCAATTTTCACCATTTTTTGGTGATTTTTTAAAGTCACACAACTACTGCTGTCCAAACTATTTTATTGCTAATTTTACTCTTCCATGTTTCCATTATATTAATTTTCATTTACACACATATAACACCAAAGTATATCCATGGTTAGCCATCCCAATAACTAGTCATTATCAAATATTTACTAGCCATTCATTGGCCAATTTAACCTATACATCAACAACAAAGACTTGAACATATAATTACTCAATTTAATTTGGCCTAAAAGCCTCACACATGATCATCAATCACATTTGCCATATATTCATACATCATAAGCATGGACTTATAATCACAAGGTCATTCTCATAGGTATAACTTACTCGTTTACATTCTTACCAAAATTCGATCACTTACCAAGCACATTTCTCATGAGTGTATACATACATAGACCTGCACTTGATCGTCCCATATTCACATTCATTTACACTTTAGTCATTTTCCTTTGAACACATCAGAATATTAACGGATACTCGAAATGCTTCCACATACGTGCCACATATATGTAGTCGAAGCTACCTCTTATCACATTTCACACATATGCTCGTTCTCAAGCTATTCACATTTACATTCTCGGGTTTGCTCACACAAGCTGTCAGTCATACGTAACTACTCAGTGCTGTTCACACAAGCTGTTAGGTATCCGCAACACATGCCGGATTACCCAACCACTAGTAGAACTTATAAGACCAAAGACCAATCACTTAACATTCACAGTGCCTTACACACAGTCGCCGCTAGACATAGCTACATAGTCTTTGCTCACACAAGTCCGTCGTGCATCGCAACATATGCAGGACTACCTAGCCGCTGGTAGGCGTACAAGACTAGCACCCGGACATCACATAATCACATAACACACATAGGCTTGTTCTCGAGTTATTCACATTTACATTTTCGGGTCTGCTCACACAAGCTATCGGTCATACGTAACTAATCAGTGCTGCTCACACAAGCTGTCAGGTATCCGCAATATACCGAAATACCCAGCCACTGGTAGGACATACTAGACCAGCACCCTGATTCACTTAGTTGCAATTTCACATAGTTTTCACATTGTCACACTATGCCATGGTTCGTCCATTGTCTTTTCTGTCAAATTATCATTTAGCACTGAACAAAATAGTTCAACCCTGCGTTTACTTGTTCAAACATTAGTTTCCAATATTCAACAAATAATATGAGTAATTTCATCAATTATTCGTCAATCTAACAAATAAACATTAATGTTTACCATACAAACTTACCTCGACTTAAAATGGTGAAAGGGACTGAGTCATCCAATATTCGTTTTTCCCCCATTCTAAGTTCGAAACTCATTTTTCTTTATCTAAAATATCACATTTGACTTAGTAAGTTATTATACTATTCCATTCAGTCCAAAAAATCATATTATGGAAAATTTACATTTTTTCCCCTAAATTTTGTCATATTTACACTTTTGCCCCTAGGCTCGTAAAATAATTTTTATTCAATTTCCTTGTATTTTAAGCCTAGCCGAACCATTTTCATAACTACAATAGACCACAATTTCCACTAATTCACACTTTTATGAAAAATTTCATAACTTTTACAAATTAGTCCTTTTAGGCATTTTTACCAAAATCACTTAGTAAAAGTCATTTCTCTAACCATAAATATGCATTTTCTACCATTAAAAACAAAAATACACACATATTCATCATGGGTAAAAACCCTACACTTTAACCATATCTCAAATTAGTAGTAGAAATAGATAGATCTTGTTACGAGGATTTAAAAAACGTAAAAATCATTAAAAATGGGGCAAGAACAGACTTACAATCGAGCTTGAAAGCTTGAAAAACCCTAGCCATGGTTTCCCCTTGTGAAATTCAACCATGGGTACACTTTAACCATATCTCAAATTAGTGGTAGAAATAGATAGATCTTGTTACGAGGATTTAAAAAACGTAAAAATCATTAAAAATGGGGCAAGAACAGACTTACAATCGAGCTTGGAAGCTTGAAAAACCCTAGCCATGGTTTCCCCTTGTGAAATTCAACCATGGGGTTGAAGATGGACAAAAATTGGCTTTTAATTTTGTTTTTAATTCATTTCAATTACTAAATGACCAAAATGCCCCTAACTTAAAATATATTCTATTTAACCTATTTCATGTCCATTTTTGTCTAACAAATTAACCAATGGTCTAATTACCATTTAAGGACCTCCAGTTTAAAATTTCATAGCAATTTGACACCTCTAGCTTCTAGAACTCAAGTTTTGCACTTTTTATAATTTAGTCCTTTTGACGAAATTGAGTGCCCAAACGTCAAAATTTTCGAACGAAATTTTCACGAAATCATTCCGTGAAATTGTAGACCATAAAAATATAATAAAAATAAAATTTTTTACGTTAGATTTGTGGTCTCAAAACCATTGTTTCGACTAGGCCCAAAATCGGGTTGTTACACATGTGGACAGGCACATGCCCGTGTGAAAACCACTGTACCTATTTTTGTGAAAAACTCGTTTTAAAATCCAATTTTTCATATTTTAATGACCAATTAAATCTAATTTAACCACGATTAACTAACATACATATACACACAACTTCAATTGAATTTATTGGCATCAATTAGGCATCGAAATAGAATTAGGCAATTAATTTTATACACATCAAACACCGAATAAATCAAACAAGTGGCGTACCTTAGTCATTACTAAACCACTCCATGGAAGCTTCATTTAAACAATCTTTAGTATAAATTTCATGCTTCACACACTGTATTATCAATCATCGTGTTATCAAGAAACAATACACCGTAAATCATTCAGTAATTAAACTCAAACATGCATCAAAATTATTATAAAACCATCCAAAATTAATGTCCAATGTCCAATTACAATCAAAATCAACAAATTCCCGCAAGTTCCACAATGCCTGATGACATTTTCTACAATACGTAATAAAGTCTCTACCAAGCCTAGATCTTTTGGAACTCTCTTGCTCGGCTCCTCAGCTCCTCAATCCCAATGATTATCTGCACGAATGTGAGGGTGTGAGCTTTAAAAAGCTCAGTGAATATTAATAAAAATGACAAGTAGATTAACATCCAATTCATGCTTAATTCACAACCAATCAATCACCAATTATCAGCCAAAATAAAGAAAAATGTCAATTAAATTTCCATAAGCATTTTCAATACCAAAAATCATTTATTCATTGCATTCAATCATCAATTGATATAGCAACAGTCACACATAAATATATTGGAATTCATTTCTTATGGCTTAATCGAGTGATCATACATCGGATAAACGGATCTCAGAACTCTGACAAATATCAAATATAGTCCACCAAGTTGAGCAAGCTGAAGCACACGCTCCCTTATAGCACCTCAAATAACCCATTGAGTGGAGACTCATGCTCAACACCCTCACATTAATATATTGTCCAATGTCCAATTACAATCAAAATCAACAAATTCCCGCAAGTTCCACAATGCCTGACGACATTCTCTACAATACGTAATAAAGTCTCTACCAAGCCTAGATCTTTTGGAACTCTCTTGCTCGGCTCCTCAGCTCCTCAATCCCAATGATTATCTGCACGAATGTGAGGGTGTGAGCTTTAAAAAGCTCAGTGAATATTAATAAAAATGACAAGTAGATTAACATCCAATTCATGCTTAATTCACAACCAATCAATCACCAATTATCAGCCAAAATAAAGAAAAATGTCAATTAAATTTCCATAAGCATTTTCAATACCAAAAATCATTTATTCATTGCATTCAATCATCAATTGATATAGCAACAATCACACATAAATATATTGGAATTCATTTCTTATGGCTTAATCGAGTGATCATACATCGGATAAACGGATCTCAGAACTCTGACAAATATCAAATATAGTCCACCAAGTTGAGCAAGCCGAAGCACACGCTCCCTTATAGTGCCTCAAATAACTCATTGAGTGGAGACTCATGCTCAACACCCTCACATTAATATATTGTCCAATGTCCAATTACAATCAAAATCAACAAATTCCCGCAAGTTCCACAATGCCTGACGACATTCTCTACAATACGTAATAAAGTCTCTACCAAGCCTAGATCTTTTGGAACTCTCTTGCTCGGCTCCTCGACTCCTCAATCCCAATGATTATCTCTGCGAATGTGAGGTGTGAGCTTTAAAAGCTCAGTGAATATTAATAAAATGACAAGTAGATTAACATCCAATTCATGCTTAATTCACAACCAATCAATCACCAATTATCAGCCAAAGTAAAGAAAAATGTCAATTAAATTTCCATAAGCATTTTCAACACCAAAAATCATTTATTCATTGCATTCAATCATCAATTGATATAGCAACAGTCACACATAAATATATTGGAATTCATTTCTTATGGCTTAATCGAGTGATCATACATCGGATAAACGGATCTCAGAACTCTGACAAATATCAAATATAGTCCACCAAGTTGAGCAAGCCGAAGCACACGCTCCCTTATAGCGCCTCAAATAACCCATTGAGTGGAGACTCATGCTCAACACCCTCACATTAATATGCTCACAATGTCAAAAATAAAGGTACTCACCCACAAATCCTATGGCATGCCAACTATATCCAATGGATCCACCATGCATGTTGCCAATATATAGTCAAACATAGCATATAAATCAATCATTATTGTGCTCAATTTAATGTGACAAAATGATTATGTATAACTTGTAACATAGCCATTTAGCATCCATTTAAATCAAGCAATTCATTCATCAATTTCCCATATTCAATTACCAATTGTAAGACCAACATATCACGATCAAAAATTTCAATACACATGCTTAAAATCATCCTTAAAATAAATCTAATTAAATAGCACAACACCACCCAAAAGCTCACTCATTTTTTTCAACACAAATTCAATTTTTGCACATTTAACACCAATCTTGCAAAATCAACCATTCGTCCATAACTAATTAATTTTAATCATTAATTAAGTACTAATTAAACATAATTGAGGGTCAATTTACCAAATCACCCTTAGAAACACTCACCACGCAATTTTATTCTATCAAAACAAGTGATCAACTAGGCAATTCCAAGCTTCAATTCTGGTTATCTTGGTCCTCTTCAAGATTTGAAACTTCAAAAAAGGTAAAATAGACATTACCACATTTCCAAAGCTATATTAAAAACGAACTTTAATTAACTATGCTAATCAAAATCATTTCACAAAGATACCTTACCAAATTTGTAACATCTAGTCGAAAAACTAGATTACTCACAAAATCGATCTCTCCAGCCCTCCTAATCACTTCCAAACATCAATACTAAACCAAATGCACATAAACTAAGCATCAATTTCACATTTAAATCAATTTCACAAAAATATGGAAAATCAATTCATGAAGATGACAAATTTCAGATTTCTTCAAATTACCTCACAAATCATGTTTAATCTTGATAATTAAGACCAAAAACCTTTTAATAGACCCATTTTGAGTTGGAACATCCATTGATTTGTGTATTTCCTCTCAAAATTCAAGATCCACCATTAAAGCACCTTAAGCTTTTAAAGAAGATGACATTGATAAAAAAAATCCTTTAATTGACTCTCAAATCATGCAAAAATGTTTCTAATTTTCATAAAAACAAGTTTAGGATTGAAGATTACCTTTGATTCGCTCTAAATTAGTTGATTGAAAATCTTGATTTAAGAAGCTTAAGAAATTTTAGAATATTTTTGGCTACGTTTGAGAATAATTTCGAGTGAATTGAGACAGTATTTTGAGAAGAAAATTAGTTGGATCTATTCTTTGATGATAAATCTTTAAAACCATGCAAAGAAAACGAAATTTATAGCTCTCTAATCTTATGTAAATGATGTGAAAAGTAGGCTAGATACATTGTGTTTAAAACTGAAACAACCCGCCAGAATTTAAAAATTGGGGAATTTGCCTAATGGTCACTCCCATATTTCCCTTACCTTACCAATTGATCCTTTCCCTCCAAACTTCTGAATATTAAAGTTTATTTGCCAAATAAATACTCTAAATTTTCACTTGTTTAACAATTAAACCCAATTTAATTAATATTTAAATTTAACTCAAATTAACCCCCAATAAAAATTATTTTAAAATTCTTTTTCAACCCAAATTAATTATTTTCACTAATAATTATTTAATTAATTTAAAATTAATTTTCCAAAAATATTTTTATTTTTTGAATTATTGTTTAAACGATTTTAGAAAAATTAACCTCATAAATTAAATTAAAATTACTAGGAACCCCATAAATTCCTATTTTCATGCTCAGAACCCGAAACTACTAGACC
Source organism: Gossypium rotundifolium (assembly GCA_025506655.1). Lineage (NCBI taxonomy): Eukaryota > Viridiplantae > Streptophyta > Magnoliopsida > Malvales > Malvaceae > Gossypium > Gossypium rotundifolium. Next base: position 106,937,750 of record CP106722.1, read on the forward strand.
CGGTTTAGGGATATTACATACTCTGCATTCACCTTAGCTTTCATTTATAACAAATTACTCTCATTGCACAACATTTACAATTTATATTATCAAGATCCTACAACAAATATTACGTACAAACACATCTTAATACACTACTAACTTACCATATATTTGGCTAACGAGCAAATTTGTAGGGACTATTATTCGATTTTCTCTTTTCCCTTATTTTCCTCCTATCAGTTCAATTATTGATCTATATAATAGTTAAATTCAATTTATCAATTTCAAAAAAATTATCATGGTCATTTTATGCATATGACTTATAAAATTTATTTTACAAATTTTCCCTGAACTTTTACACTTTGGTCAATTTAGTCCTAAAACCGAAACTATTTTAATTTTCACAGTCACACCCCAAGATACAAAACTGATTGTAACCTCATCCCTTAGCAGCCCTGACATACTAAAATTTTGTAGAATTTTCATACTAAACATTACATATTTTCATATTTTTCACAAAACAATCCTAATCAACAACCAAGCTTATAAATCTTTCATTTAATCTCATGAACACAAAAAATTCATCAATTGGAAAGTCCTAAAATCTTTAACAGTTTTATGAATTAGTCACTGGGTTAGCTTGATTAAACTACAATTATCACAAAACATAAAATTTACGAGAAACAGATAGAAAAATCACTTACATGCTTGAATCTACTGTTGGCCAAACCTTAATCTCAAAAATGGTGTTTCTTTGGTTTCTCAATTCGGTGGGAAGATGAGTTAAGGAAGATTATATGTTAAATTTCTTTTTGTTTATATGTTATTTAATTAATTAAAATTTTAATAAACATTAAATTTAACTAATCACAACCCTTAACTGTCCATTAACTAATATAATGGTATAATTACAATTCAAATCCTTAAACAAATTTTACTTATACGCTTTGGCTAATAATAATTAATAGTGATGAAGTTCTATATCTTTTACAATTTAGTCATTTTCTTTAATTAACTATTCAATTGCTAAAATTACTGGACCAAAACTTAATTTAACTTTATAATAGACACATAAACATTATAAAATAATATTTATTGACTCGATCATTGGAAGTCGGAGTTTCAAAATCACCATTTCTGGTACCACTAAAAAACGGTATGTTACATAGATAAACTCGTCAATTTCTTCAGTTGGCACCTCCTCCTCGGTTTTTACCAGAAAGCATATAGGCTTGTCTACACTTTCATTTAGATTATGGTTAAGCTCCATGTTAGTGATTAGATCTACTTCTACATCTACATCTACGACTATGTTTATCTTTATGTTAATTGGATTGGAAATGCCTTCAGCTATATTCAATGCCTCCTCATGGTCTCCGGATCCAAACTCTTGCTAACTATTATCATCTAATTCAGAGTGGTTGACGACTTACAGTGCTTCTTGTTATCAAAGTTGGGAACATCATGTTTGATCTCTTCAAAATAACTCTACGCCTCTATCTGTTATTTCAGTGATTTTTTCATTTCCAATCTTTACGTCAGCGGTTCTTTTATTTCCACCACATCTTCAGTGTAGGTTGACGTGGTTTGTTTGCACGAGGCTATCTCATACGAATTACAAGAGAGCACGATTGGATATTCGGGTGTCTTTAACTGGTCTAATTATTCTTGGACTTCCTCTTATTTCGCTTTAGATTCTAAAATGAGGCGAAAAGACTTGTATTCATCCGTCTCTAGAGGAAATTTGAATTAATATTCGTAATCTCCACATCTTCGATAATGACTCTGCTAGTTCATCGAGGCTCCATTAAACCATCGTGATATTTTATTGATCCTATGTTGCTCATACAAATCTCAATATACATTATCATCCATGATTAAGCCCAATTCTTGTTGGGTTGAATATCAGGGCACACCGTATTCTCCGTCATAACTCGTAAAAGTTTCATTTGGCCAACTTGGTCCTTCGTTAACGTATCTTTCCTTGTACTGCAAAGATATCCCATACATCTAACCATGAGGTTCGGTTGAAAATTCAGTCTTTTCTAAACTCCAATGGTTTGTTGAATTTCTGATTGCCCAAATTGATCCTTTGTTGTAATACCCTTCATCATCGTACCATGCAGATATCTCACATTCCTCGTCCCAACTGTTATCATCATCAAATTTATCATCAACTACATCCATTATTAAATTAAATTATCGACAAGGAATCTAAAAAAATTAAATAAATAAAATAATGAAAATAAAAATAATTCAAAATTTATACACTATCTAACTCATATATCTTTTGACTAGTATTATTTTACAAACCAATTAGTTTAATAACAATTTTCAATGTTGCAATCCCCGGCAACAACGCCAACAATTTGATCACTAGACGTGAGAACGTTAGGACTTGAAATACTACAATAAAAAGGTATCGAATAAAGTAGTGGTGACCTCAAGTACATGTGTCAAATTGTAATATAGTTTGTTTAGAACGAAACACTTGGAATGTAACAGCCCGTTTTTAGTCAAATAAGAACAGTGGTTTTAGGACCACAAATCTAAAGTTAAAATAATTATTTTATTATTATTTTAATGTTTATAGCATGATAGAATAATTGTGTGAAAGTTTCGTTAAGAAATTTTATCGTTTGAGTGCTTAATTTGATAAAATGGACTAAATTGTGTATAGTGTAAAACTTGTGTTCTAATAGTTAAAGGTATTAAATAGCCATGAAATTAAATAGTTAAGGGATTTATGTTGCAATTAGCCCATTATTTATTTGAGTGGACAAATATGGACATGGTTAGGTAATTTTAATTGTTACATATTAAGGTTATTTATATAATTTAGTAATAAATGTTAACAAATTAAAGAAAAACAAAGCATTATGTTGGTTATCATCTTCTTCACCGATTTTGGAAGGAAGAAAAAGCCATTGCTAGGGCTTGGAAGTTCTGCTATCATCTATTGCTTGCATGGTACAATTTTTTATTCTGTTTTTAATGATTTCTATGTTTTTGAGATCATTGCAGCTTTGTAACATCCTGAATTTATGGGCCTCTTCATTTTGTGTAATGAATGCTTAAATATGTTAAATTAAGAATTAGAGGTTCAGTTTGGGCTCAAGAATGGGATGAGGCCTTGACGAAATATTCTTTTAGGCACTCTAGGACTTGAAATAAACTAATGGTAGTTTAGTTGGCCTAATAGGCTTGTGGCCCAGTAGCAAGGGGTGCAAATGAGGAAAGTCATTTAAGTGGCACCTTGATGATGAGTAGGCCCAAATTTGGCGCATGGGGCCCAAGAAATTGGGTCAAAATTTGGGTCTAGGAGAGCTAGGAGGACAGAAGGCTATTAACTTGGGAGGATTTTATATTTTAATTATGTGGATAATAAGCAGATAAAAGGGGAAGTAGTGGTGTGATGTAGGTCTCTGATGGATGAGTGCTCATATAGGGATAAGGGATAGAATGATCAGAGTGATCTCCTGGAAGCTAGTGTTGGCCGAAAATCAAACTCAAGAGGGGGGAGGAATCGGTTTAGTATAGGCAGAGAGGTGTGCCAAAAAATTTCTGCTATGTTCTCATCATCTTTTTCTTTCTCTGTCGAAATCCCCACTCCATTCTCCCTCTCAACTTTCTTTCTTTTCTTTTTCCATTTGGCCGAACCCTTTGACAATTTCTTTCTTATTCCTTTCAAATACTTTAGCCGAAATCTCTAAGCCTTTCCTTGATTTCTTTTTACTTTCTTTCTAAGCCAAAGCCGAAACACTTTACTCAGACCTTCTAAAAGCTGAAAGCGCATCAGTTCATCTTTTCCAGGATTTTCATAAAAGCCGAAATCCCTAGATCTTATCTCTTGTGTTTGCCGAATTCTCTCTGAGGTGTCTGCTTGTGCCGAATCTTGAAGAAAACTCAGGGTAAGTGTCGATTCGTGAGATTTCAGTCTTTTTCAGCTTTTTAGAGACTCTAGCCGAATGGCTATATGGAAACAAATCTTGTGTTTTTCACTTATTTGCAGTATTCAGGGATTTGAAGGGGAGTCAATCGCTTAGATTTCTAAGTCAGACTTCAGTAGCACTCGAATCGTGCTACTTTCAAGAATTCAAGGTAAGGAGATATGTTACTTTTAAGCGTATAGATTCGAGTATACTCTAACCCTTGGTCGAATGTAGGAAGGCCTTATCTTTGTGTTCTTTCGGCTTTTGAGCAAAGTTGTAGACAAAAGGCAATAGATCTGATTAGTGAGGGTATCGACGTAAAGAATAGTCCTACGTATTTATCAGGTGTATAACACTTCCACACCATTTAGATTGCCTGTTATAATATGGTTATAAATCTGTTAAATTCTGTTAAATGTCAAAATCCCGGCATAACGGTTGAAACCCGAAGAGGGTAAAGGCGAATCACCAGGTTAGTAAATTCTGTCATTCATAAATAAATGTTTCTGTTGAGATGATATGTTTATATGTATGTCGATTTCTGTGATAGCACGGGGTTGGGAGATTGATGAAAGGGGAAGTGTTCTGTTGTAGTGGCTTTTGCCATGATCTGTTGTAGTGGCTTATGCCATGATCTGTTGTAGTGGCTTTTGCCATGATCTGTTGTAGTGGCTTTTTGCCATGATTTGACGATGAGCAGCTAACTGCAGCATGACTACCATCGATGGTGTGTAGCGGTGTGGGTTGATTGTAGAAATCCCCAATGGTGTGATTGGTAGGTAAGGGTGGTGTTAGCGGATGGAAACTTAGGATTGGGTTGGGCTTTGCATAATTCCTGATATATTATATTTTGTTATCTGTTCTGTGGCGATAAGGCCCAATCTGATGGTGCACAAGGGTTGCACACTGAGTCTCGCGACTCACCCTATTATTTAACATCTTTCAGGTAGCACCTAGTGCATCGGATCGGGCTGGAGAGGAGCGCATGGTGGCCATACGAGAGAATATTTTGATTCAGCAAAAGACTTTACTTAGTTTATTTATTTTTATTATTTTTAATTAGTGGGTTCTAAATTTCATTGTAATAAGGCCACGGGCCACTAGCTTTATATTTTTTTCGATTTTATTTTGGGCTTTTATTACTATTAGACATTTAGATTTTTCATCTTAATTAAGCTAAGGCATCATATAAAATTTATATCTTTCATAAACTATCAAATCGTTAAGTTTTCCGGAATACATGTTTAAACTTGACAAATGTTTTCCAAAAATGCGACATGTTTTACTAAATCTTCTTAGTGACATGCCAGATCCGGTCGTGGTGTTTGGGCCGAGTTTGGGGTGTTACAAATTGGTATCAGAGCCCGGTTCAAAACTCGACTTTTGGGTTTTGGGCTCAAAACATTTTCTAAAGATGGGTTTTGAAACATGCATTTTTATAAATGATACAGGTCTGTTAGCTCGGCATGGCACCTGCGTCTCCGGCCAAGTCCGCCAGGTAAGTATTTCGAACCATTGTGTGACATATACATGTGGGCTTGATGGGCTTTACGGGATGTAGATTATTTTAATTAGAATTTGATGGACTTTAGGCTTAGCTTAAACAAATCTTTACCCTTCATAAAACTTAATTTCCCTAATTAAACATGTCTATGAGCAAGTCACAGGGTTAAGGTGTGGAAACAAGCATACGCATGTCTAGGATTGGATCCAGGAAGAGCTTGGTATTTAAACAGTCCTAGTGACTCACCTCCTCCTGTCTAGAATTCTACCTGGTGCATAGTGACTGTTCGCCTTAGCCATAGGGACTTGTTGACAGGCTAAAATTTATAACTAAAACTCGAAAGGGACCAGTACCCTATTTTTGTAAAATTACTTATATGACCCTAATTTTTTTAAAATTATCCCAAAAACCCTAGGTTGAGGAAATTTATCGAGATACCCTTGATTTTGCAAAATTACCAAAATACCCCTGGATTGCAAAATTACCAAAATACCTCCAGATTGCAAAATTACTAAAATACCCCTATCTTGAAAAATCACCAAGAGACCTTATTTTGAAAATTACAAAAATACCCCTGTAGGTAAAAATTACAAAAATACCCTTGGGTAGTGAAATGACGCAAATACCCCTAAGTGATCAATGTAAGTTCATGGATGCTGTTTGTATGACTGAATGTGAACTCTAGAGCTAGGAAAGACTGATTTAAAAACTGAACTGGTAGATAGAATCTGAAATCGAAAGAACCACTATCAAACTACTATTTCATAAAATTATTCGTGGATAATCAGTGGAAAGAGTTAATAATTCATAAAATTTTCTTAAATCAGATAAAGGCGATATTAGGACGATGAGTATAAGGGGTCAAAGACGTCCACCGCGTGGTCATGGTAGGGGCAGGATGACTGTATTCGAATCAGTAGGGTCTGGCCACGGGTCAAGAGATGAGATGTCGGATCTGCCACCTGTAGAGGGAGAATTTCAGGACCAAACGGGTGGAGATGATGCAGTGTCTCAGGCGATGCTGTAGGTCCTTGAAAGAGTGGCTGGAGTAGGCACGGGTTCAAGAGCTCGAAAGTCTATGTCTGAACGACTCCGAGCCAACGGAGCGGAGATGTTTAGGGGAGTTTTTGGCGTAGCCCCTAACACAGCTGAGTATTGGTTGGAGGCAACTGGGCGCATAATGGATGACCTTGACTTCACTGTGGAGGAGAAGTTGAAGGCGGTCGTGTCTCTTCTTCAAGACGAGGCCTACCAGTGGTGGCTCATGGTGAAGGAGGGTACTTTCGTAAATCATATTGATTGGGACTTTTTTAAGGAGTCATTTCAAGGAAAGTACATCGGGGCCAGCTATGTGGATGCACAGAGGAAGGCATTCCTAAACTTGGTACAGGGAAGTAAGTCCGTATCTGAATACAAGGCAGAGTTTCTGCGGTTGAGCTGTTACGCTCGAGGGATTGTGGTGACTGACTATGAGCGTTGTGTGCGGTTTGAGGATGGACTAAAGGATGAATTGAGGGTATTAGTGGCACCGCAGCGAGAAAGGGACTTTGCAGTTCTAGTCGAGAAAGCTAAAATTTTCAGAAAAGGCCTAGGTCTGATGGGCCAGCTCGTGCTCCGACGGGTCAGAATCGATCATGTCCTTCGTGTGGGAAGGTGCATTATGGGGAGTGTAAAAGGAGAACCGGTGGATGCTTTAAGTGTGGATCCACGGAGCATATGATTAAGGACTGTCCACAGTGGAGCGAGCCTGACCATGGGACAAGGTTCGATCGAGTTAGGAGAGGTGGTCACCAAGATCTTGAGGGTCGTGGCGCGACCAAAGGAGGAAATGGATTCTTCGGGTCGTGAAGCACCTGGTAGGGGTGCAGGTAATGTAGACACGAGGCAGCCAGGTGTAGTTTATACAGCTCACTGACGGGAGGATGGTGACACACTGGACGTCATAACCGGTACGTTTTTTATTGCTAATAGGCCACACCTTTCTTTGATTGATATTGGGTCAACCCACTCCTATGTTGCGTGTTTGGTATCTGAGACCCTAAGGTTAGACTCTGAAATAACTACTAGGAAAATGACTGTGGTTAGTCCTTTAGGACAATCTAGGGTAGTGGACAAACTGTTTAGAGACGTACCTTTAGAGACTCAAAGAGTAGTGTTCCCGGCAGACTTAATAGAGTTACCGTTTGGAGAGTTTGATCTTTTCTTAGGAATGGATTGGTTGACTAAACATCGTGCTAAGTTGGATTGTGAGACTAAACGCATGGTGTTGAATACCCCGGAAGGCAGGGAGGTAGTTGTGTTGAGGGAAAGAAGGAACTATTTTTCCAACATAGTATCGGTATTGAAGGCTGTTAAGATGATTCGGAAAGGATGCAACGCATTTCTAGCCTTTATCAGTGCTTTGGATGTTAAGGAGGTGACTATCAATGAGGTTCGAACAGTCAAGGATTTCACAGATGTCTTTCCTGAGGAGTTGCCAGGATTACCCCTAGATCGCGAGGCGCAGTTTGGAATAGAGCTACTTCCAGGTACAGCTCCGGTGTCCACTGCTCCTTACAGAATGGCGCCGAAGGAGTTGGTGGAACTCAAAGTCCAGATCCAGGAACTATTGGATCTTGGATTTATCTGACCGAGTGTGTCTCCGTGGGGAGCCCCGATCGTGTTTGTGAAGAAGAAGGACAGATCTATGCGTATGTGTGTGAATTACCGTCAACTGAATAAGTTAACGATTAAGAATAAGTACCCACTGCCAAGAATCGACGACCTGTTCTATCAGCTTAAAGGAGCTTCAGTCTTTTCTAAGATTGACTTAAGGTCGGGATATCATCAGTTAAGGGTAAAGGAATGAGACATTCATATGACAGCGTTTCGGACTCGGTACAATCATTACAAATTTTTGGTGATGCCGTTCGGGTTGACAAATACGCCAGCGGCATTTATGGATATGATGAACTGGGTATTTCAACCGTATCTTGATCGGTTCGTCGTGGTGTTCATCGACGATATCCTGGTTTACTCCAAGTCCGAGGAGGAGCATGATGCACATCTTCGTGTGGTGTTGCAAATTCTGAGGGAGAAGCAGTTGTACGCAAAGTTCAGTAAGTGTGAGTTCTGGTTGAAGGAAGTGACTTTCTTAGGGCATGTAGTTTCCACAAAGGGAATTAGGGTGGACCCTCGGAAGATAGAAGCCGTAGTGGATTGGAAACTGCCGAAGTCTATGGCAGAAGTTCGAAGTTTCTTGGGATTGGCCGGGTACTACAAAAGGTTTGTTGAAGGGTTCTCATTACTAGCGGCACCTTTAACTAAGTTGTTGAGGAAGGGAGTATCATTTGTATGGACCGACAAATAGCAGGAAAGCTTTGAGAAGCTGAAGAGAATCTTGACGGAAGCGCTAGTGTTAATTTAGCCAGAGGCGAGAAAAGAATTTACCGTCTACTGTAATGCGTCACACACGGGTTTGGGATATGTGTTGATGCAAGATGGAAAAGTTGTTGCATATGCATCTCGACAGTTGAGACCGCATGAATTGAACTACCCTACGCACGATTTAGAATTGGCGACGGTAGTGTTTGCTCTGAAGATTTAGAGGCACTACCTGTATGGGGAGAAGTCGGTTATTTACACGGACCATAAGAGCCTGAAGTATCTCCTTACCCAGAAGGAGTTGAATCTGAGGCAACATAAGTGGATTGAGCTCTTGAAGGACTATAACTGCTCGATCGAATATCATCTGGGTAAGGCTAACGTGGTGGCAGATGCACTGAGTAGGAAGGCGATAGCGGATTTGAGGGCGATGTTCGCTCATCTTAATTTGTATAAGGATGGAAGTTTGGTAGCTGAGCTCCAAGTAAGACCTATTTGGACAAGTCAGATCAAGGAGAAGTAACTTCTAAACAATGTTTTGAGTGCTCGACTCCAGCAAGTGCAAAGTAGTGAAGGAGAGGACTATAGTTTGAATGGTGATGGAGTCCTGTGTTTTCGTAAGAGAGTTTGTATGCCAAAGAATGTGGAGTTAAGGCAGATGATTCTTCAGGAGGCGTATAGTAGCCCTTACGCTATGCATCCTGGAGGGGTTAAGATGTACCGGGATTTGCGAGAATAATTATGGTGGCCAGGTTTGAAGCGAGAGATAACAGAATTCGTGAGTAAGTGTTTGACGTGCCAGCAGGTGAAACTGGAACGCCATTTGCCTTTGGGGTTGTTGCAGCCAGTAAAGATTCCGCAGTGGAAATGAGAAAGAATCACGATGGATTTTGTTAGTGGGTTACCCCTTACGCCCACTAAGAAGGATTCAATTTGGGTGATTGTGGATCGGCTGACGAAGTCTGCTCACTTCATACTGGTTCGTGTTGACTTTTCTCTGCAAAGGTTGGCTAAGCTGTATGTGCCTAAGGTGGTGAGACTGCATGGTGTACCTGTGTCGATTATATCGGATAGAGACCCTAGGTTCACGTCACGGTTCTGGAAGGCTTTGCATCAGGCAATGGGAACAAGGCTAGACTTCAGCACCACTTTTCATCCATAGACTGATGGTCAGTCTGAAAGGGTAATTCAGATCTTGGAGGATATGCTAAGGGGTTGCATCATCGATTTTAGGGGAAGCTGGGAGGAGTATTTGCCTTTGACAGAATTCGCGTACAATAATAGTTATCAATCTAGTATTCGGATGGTGACTTATGAAGCGTTATACGGAAGAAGATGTCGTACCCTAACTTGTTGGACAGAGTTGGTTGAGCGTCAGGTGTTGGGCCTAGAACTAGTGTCAGAAATAGAAGAGAAAGTTAGGTTAATTCGGACTCGGTTGAAGGAAGCATCTGATCGGTAGAAGTCGTATGTGGATCTTAAACGGAAGGGGATGGAATTTGCAGTAGGAGATCAAGTCTTCTTGAAAGTATCACTGTGGAAGAAGGTAATGAGGTTTGGTCAGAATTGTAAGCTAAGTCCCCAGTTTATTGGACCTTATCGAGTGCTAGAACGTGTGGGCCCAGTGGCATATCGATTGGAGTTACCTTCAGAGTTGGAGCGGATACATGACGTGTTTCATGTCTCGATGCTAAGACGTTACCGTTCTGATCCCTCGCACGTTGTGCTGGTGGAAGAGATTGAAGTAAGGCCAAATTTGTCCTTTGAGGAGGAGCCAGTGCAAATTTTAGATCGAGACGTAAAGGCGTTGAGAAGAAAGTCTGTCCCTTTGGTCAAGGTCTTGTGGCGAAACCACGGTGCAGAGGAAGCGACATGGGAATCAAAGGTGTTATGCGACAGCAATATCCCCATCTCTTCTGATCAAGTAAATTTCGAGGCCGAAATTTATTTTAAGGGGGTAGAACTGTAACATCCTGAATTTATGGGCCTGTGCATTTTGTGTAATGAATGCTTAAATATGTTAAATTAAGAACTAGAGGTTCAGTTTGGGCTCAAGAATGGGTTGAGGCCTTGACGAAATATTCTGTTAGGCACTCTAGGACTTAAAATAAAGTAATGGTAGTTTAGTTGGCCTAATGGGCTTGTGGCCCAGTAGCAAGGGGCGCAGCGAGGGAAGCTGTTTAAGTGGCGCCATGGACTGATGAGTAGGCCCAAATTTGGCCGCATGGGGCCCAAGAAACTGGGTCAAAAATTTAGCAGCCCAAGGAGAGCTAGGAGGGACGGTACAAGGCTATTAACTAGGGGGATTTTATGTTTTAATTATGTGGATAATAAGCAGATAAAAAGGGAAGCAGTGGTGTGATGTAGGTCTCATGGATGAGTGCTCAGATAGGGATAAGGGATAGAATGATTAGAGTCATCTCCTGGAAGCTAGTGTTGGCTGAAAATCAAACTCATGAGGGGGGAGGAATCGGTTTAGTATAGGCAGAGAGGTGTGCCAAAAAATTTCTGCTAGGTTCTCATCATCTTTTTCTTTCTCTGCCGAAATCCCCACTCCATTCTCCCTCTCAACTTTCTTTCTTTTCTTTTTCTATTTGGCCGAACCCTTTGACAATTTCTTTCTCATTCCTTTCAAATACTTTAGCCGAAATCTGTAAGCCTTTCCTTGATTTCTTTTTACTTTCTTTCTAATCCAAAGCCGAAACACTTTACTCAGACCTTCTAAAAGCCAAAAGCGCATCAGTTCATCTTTTCTAGGATTTTTATAAAAGCCGAAATCCTTAGATCTCATCTCCTGTGTTTGTCAAATTCTCTCTGAGGTGTCTGCTTGTGCTGAATCTTGAAGAAAACTCAGGGTAAGTGTCGATTCGTGAGATTTTAGTCTTTTTCGACTTTTTAGAGACTCTAGCCGAATGGCTATATGGAAACTAATCTTGTGTTTTTCTCTTATTTGCGGCATTCTGGGATTTGAAGGGGAGTCAATCGCTTAGATTTCTAAGTCAGACATCAGTAGCACTCAAATTGTGCTACTTTTAGGAATTCAAGGTAAGGAGATCTATTAATTTTAAGCGTATAGATTCGGGTATACTCTAACCCTTGGCCGAATGTAGGAAGGCCTTATATTTGTGTTCTTCCGGCTTTTGAGAAAAGTTGTAGACAAAGGGTAGTAGATCTGATTAGCAAGGGTATCGACGTAGAGGGTAGTCCTACGTATTTTATCAGGTGTGTAACACTTCCACACCATTTAGATTGCCTGTTATAATATGGTTATAAATCATTAAATTACATTAAATGCCAAAATCTCGGCATAACAGTTGAAACCGAAGAGGTAAAGGCGAATCACCAGGTTAGTGAATTCTGTCATTCATAAATGAATGTTTCTGTTGAGATGATATGTTTTATATGTATGCTGATCTGTATGATAGCACGGGGTTGGGAGATTGATGAAAGGGGAAGTGTTCTGTTGTAGTGGCTTTTTCCATGATCTGTTGTAGTGGCTTATGCCATGATCTGTTGTAGTGGCTTTTTCCATGATCTGTTGTAGTGGCTTTTTGCCATGATCTGACGATGAGTAGCTAACTGCAGCATGACTACCATCGATGGTGTGTAGCGGTGTGGGTTGATTGTAGAAATCCCCAATGGTGTGATTGGTAGGTAAGGGTGGTGTGTAGCGGATGGAAACCTAGGATTGAGTTGGGCTTTGCATAATTCCTGATATATTATATTTTTTTTTCTATTCTGTGGGGCTAAGGCCCAATCTGATGGTGCACGAGGGTTGCACAATGAGTCTCGTGACTCACTCTATTATTTAACATCTTTCAGGTAGCACCTAGTGCATCGAATCGGCCGGAGAGGAGCCTTAAGGTGGCCATGCGAGAGAATATTTTGATTCAAAGAAAAGACTTTACTTAGTTTATTTATTTTTATTATTTTTAATTAGTGGGTTCTAAATTTCATTGTAATAAGGCCACGGGCCACTAGCTTTATATTTTTTTTCAGTTTTATTTTGAGGTTTTTTTACTATTAGACATTTAGATTTTACATCTTAATTAAGCTAAGGCATCATATAAAATTTATATCTTTCATAAACTATCAAATCGTTAAGTTTTTCGAAATACACGTTTAAACTCGACAAATGTTTTCCAAAAATGCGACATGTTTTACTAAATCTTCTTAGTGACATGCCAGATCCGGTTGTGGTGTTTGGGCCGGGTTTGGGGTGTTACAAGCTTAATCTAGCTAACGCAAGGACTATTTTGCAAAACTGTTAAAGGTTTAGGGTTTTGCCATTGATGAATGTTGGTGTGTTTTGATGTTTGATGATATAAAATGCATGCATGTTGTTAGATAAACAACATTTGTTAAGTGATTTTTAGTAAAATGTCCAATTCGGGATTAAATTGTGAAATGTGTAAATTGTGTGGTTAAATTGTGAAATAATTGAAAAATATGGACTGCTAGGGAGCTAATTGAAATTTCGCTAGCATGAGTTTTGGTTGAATTGCATGAAATTGTGATTTTATGAAATAAGGACTAAATTGTAAAAATGTGAAATGCTAGGGGCAAAAGTGTAAAGTGTGATACAAACCCGTGCTCAGAGTGATTACGAGTTGCTTAGATTCCCGATCGTAAATTGAGAAAGTTTTGGATTGAAGGCTGGAACAAGAAGGTTTGAAGTTGATGGTTTTTGTAAAAAATAATATGGAATAAATCGACTGAATTTTGGGGATAACAAGTTTAAGAATGAATCGATATTAAAGGCAAATATCAACCCTAATCTTATAAAAAACTTGGAATTGAAATTTGGTTAGATTTTAAATTGATACCCACTATCAAAGGTGATAAAAACCTCCGGTATAGGTTGAACGCCACACTTGTTTTGCAAATGATAAGTTCATAATCAAGAAACGGGGTTGACGCCACTAGACGGAGCTAAATAAGTCAATTGAGCCTCAAATGAACCAAGAGAGTTGAATAACTCACTAAGTTAATATTCATAAAAATAACAAAGTTAAGTAACCCTCAAAATAGATTGCAATCAGCTATTTATATGATTACATAGCTCCAGCCGAATAGCCTAAGTAAAGGATAGTTAGTTAAGCTCTAAATGCTACTTTAAGCTCCAGCTAAAGTATTGAAAGAATTCCTTAATGAGCAGCTGACTAATGCTGTACCTGAACAACCATGAAGCTAAAATAATAGCTGATCAATCCTCCCTGACATGTTCAATTTTTGAGCTGGAATAATGAAGCCAAAAATCAGATGAATCAATTCATAGGAGACGCCAACAGCCTTGCTTGTTGCTCTTCCCAATCGGCCATTTATGGGGACTTAATAGCTGAGCTGAATTTTGGAAAGTATATAATCAGCCAAAGAGATGTGAATGTGATTAAGACTTCTCTTGGGAAGCCGAATGTGCAGCAACCATTTTAATGGAGTTGTGGCGCACGAACAGCCACCAAATGTGAACATTCAGCAAGGAAAAGACACCAGGTGTGAATGGCTGGTCATTTTCATGTGGAATCAGCTGTTGAAATCAATTGAACACACTTGGCCTTTGAGATCCACGAAGTGCTGCTTGGCAAAAAGTAAACAACAACTACAAGTGCATGTATTTCTATATACATGCAGCTCATTTAATTGTCGTCCATGCATGCATTGATGAGCAGCCTATTTAGCCAACCTATAAGACATCAATTAAAGTAACATTAAAACTGATTTTAGAACACATTTAATTTGTCTAAACTAAGACCAATTAAATCACATTTTAAAACTGTTTGAAATTGGACAGATTTAATGGTCTTAAGACATATTTAATTTGTCTAGATTTTTGACACATTAAACTTAATTATTTAAGTATAAATCATGACATATTTATAAACTAATCAATTAGCTAAAAATAATTTAACTAACTAGTCCAAATTAATGTTTTTATTCCATCAAATAAAAATCTAAGCTGAAATAAACTAAATTGAGCTAAAATTGAGCTTGGTGAAGATTGCACAGAATGCTCGAATTATGGTTCCATGACTGATCAAAGAGTCCAGCAATGGTTTTTCCCCAAACTCGGTCTATAAGAGCCGTAACTCCATCCTTGAACCTCTTGGCACGAGCACGAGTGACCGGACCCGTTGGAAGCTCCAAAGGTTCTTCGCAGCCTTGGTTGGTTCTCGAGCCATGATCGTATCATCCCCTTCTTTTAACTATTTATCCCCAAATTGTCACCTACATCATAAGGAGACATGTCAGATACATTGAAACTAGCACTTACGTTATACTCACCCGAAAGGTCAAGTTTTTATGAATTTTCATTGATCCTTTCCAAAACTTGAAAAGGACTATCACCCTTCGGAAGTAGCTTAGACCTTCGTTGGGCTGGAAATATTTCGTTTCTCATATGTACCCATTCCTAATCTCCACGCTCAAAGATGACTCGTTTTCAACCTTTATTGGCTCTTTGCGCATATTGCTTAGCTCTTTCCTCGATATTCTTCCTCACCTTTTGGTGTAAATGCTTTACGTACCCAGCCTTCCATTTAGCATCTGCATTCACAAGTTGTTCGTTAGGCAATGGAATTAAATCTAGAGGTGTCAAAGGGTTAAAACCGTAAACAATTTCAAAAGGAGAATGTTGAGTCACCGAATGAATAGATCAGTTGTAAGAAAACTCTATGTGTGGCAAGCATTCCTCCCATGACTTAAGGTTCTTTCGAATAATGGCTCGCAATAAATTCGACAAAACTCGATTCATCACTTCCGTCTGTCCGTCCGTTTGTGGATGGCAAGTGGTCAAAAATAAGAGCTTTGTGCCAAGCTTTCCCTATAGTGTCCTCCAAAAATGGCTTAGGAACTTGGCATCTCAATCAGAGACGATAGTCCTCAGAACTCCATGCAAATACACAACTTCCCTAAAAAATAGATTAACAACATGCATAGCATCACCAGTTTTGTTACAAGAAATAAAGTGTGCCATTTTAGAAAACTGGTCTACGACAAAAAATATAGAGTCTTTGCCATTTTTAGTTCTAGGAAGGCCTAGAACAAAATCCATCGAAATATCGATCTAAGGCCTTTCAAGAATAGGCAACGGTGTGTGCAAACTATGAGGTTTGATTTCTGATTTGGCCTTCTTGCAAATGATACAACGATCACTGACTTGCTCCACATCTCTTTTCATTTTTAGCCAACGGAAGTGTTCACACAATGTAGCCAATGTCTTTGTAACTTCGAAATGGCCCATGAGACCTCCGCCATGTGCCTCATTCACCAATACATTCCTAACAGAGCCTTGAGGGACACAGAGTTTACTTTCTCGGAAAAGATAGCCATCGTGACGATAAAATTTCTCATACGTCCCAAGTTTACAAGCTTTATATAATTAAGAAAAATCAGGATCATTTACATATAATTCTTTCAAATATGAAAAACCAAGCAATTTTGAATCCAAGGAATTAAGAAGGGCATACCTCCTCGACAACGCATCCACTATGACATTTTCTTTACCTTTCTTATACTTAATGACGGACAGAAAGGATTCTAAGAACTCCATCCACTTGGCATGTCATTTGTTTAACTTGTGTTGGCCCTTGAGATGCTTCAACGCTTCATGGTCCATGTGGATGACAAATTCTTTGGGCCATAGATAATGCTGCCACGTCTCTAATGCCCGAATCAATGCGTACATCTCCTTGTCATAGGTAGGAAAGTTAAGTGTCGCGCCATTTAACTTTTCACTAAAGTACGCTATCGGCCGTCCGTCTTGCATTAACACAGCTCCTATGCCTAGGCCCGAGGCATCACACTCGATTTCGAAGGTTTTGTTGAAATCAGGCAAAACAAGCAAAGGGGCGTTAGTTAATCAATCTTTAATAGAATTGAAAGAACTCTCATGTTCATCACTCCAAAAGAAGGTAGAGTTTTTCTTGAAAATACCGGTTAATGGGTCAACGATGGTGCTGAAATTAGGAACAAAACGCCCACAGAAACTTGCCAATCCATGGAAGTTTCGAACTTGGCTGATGCTCATTGGTCTTGGCCATTCTTGAATTGCCTTAACTTTCTCTTGGTCAACTTTGAGTCCTTTTGAGATGACAACAAATCCTAATAAAACAACTTGATTAGAACAGAAAGTACATTGCGAACGGGTTGTCTTTCGGCTCTTTCCTTCATGTTTCGATTCGGACTCTTTGACATGAGAAAAAGCTTAAAATCTTCACTGCAAACCTCACAAGTTCACTCAGAAAAAGAAGATAAAATGCACTCAACACTCGTTTTTAAACTCGAATATAGGCTTTTTCCTTCACTCTATTGCACTCACATGCACTCTTACCTTTTACCACTCGGATTCGCCTCCCAAAGTTCGTAAGAGACTACTTTGCCTTAACAGCACATTCGTGGTGTCGGCTTCAAAATTTGATGTAAAGGTGGGATGATGTCGGGCTAATATAGGTAGGCTTAAAAAGAAAAGAAATAAGAGTCAAATTGGGAAAAGTGTGGCTGAAAATATTGTAAAGGATCAGAAATTCAGTTTCAGGAAAAAAAATTTCAATACGCTCGAGCTAACTTTTTTTTATTTTTTTAACTCAAAACACGTCCCCCTTGTTGTATTTTCAGACTTTGTACCATTCACTTTTTTTTTCAAATTTTTTTTACGATTTTTTTTTATAAAAATGCAATCTTGGGACTTCAAGAACGAAATTACTTACTCAATTTAACTAGCTCTGATACCAAATGATACAAACCCGTACTCGGAGTGATTACAAGTTGCTTAGATTCTCGATCGTAAATTGAGAAAGTTTTGGATTGAAGGCTGGAACAAGAAGGTTTGAAGCTGATGGTTTTTGTAAAAAATAATATGGAATAAATCGGCTGAATTTTGGGGATAACAAGTTTAAGAATGAACCGATATTAAAGGCGAATATCGACCCTAATCTTATAACAAACTTGGAATTGAAATTTGATTAGAGTTTTAAATCGAAACCCACTATCAAGGGTGATAGGAACCTCCGGTATAGGTTGAACGCCACACTTGTTTTGCAAGTGATAAGTTCAAAATCAAGAAATAAGGTTGACGCCACTAGACGGAGCTAGATAAGTCAATCGAGTCTCAAACGAACCAAGAGATTTGAATAACTCACTAAGTTAATATTCATAAAAATAACAAAGTTAAGTAACCCTCAAAATAGATTGCAATCAGCTATTTATATGATTACATAGCTCCAGCCGAATAGCCTAAGTAAAGGATAGTTAGTTAAGCTCTAAATGCTACTTTAAGCTCCAGCTAAAGTATTGAAAGAATTCCTTAATGAGCAGTGACTAATGTTGTACCCGAACAACCATGAAGCTAAAATAATAGCTGATCAATCCTCCCTGACATGTTTAGTTTTTGAGCTGGAATAATGAAGCCAAAAATTAGATGAATCAATTCATAGGATACGCCAACAACCTTGCTTGTTGCTCTTCCCAATCCATGCATGCATTGATAAGCAGCCCATTCAGCCAACCTACAAGACATCAATTAAAGCAACATTAAAACTGATTTTAGAACACATTTAATTTGTCTAAACTAAGACCAATTAAATCACATATTAAAACTGTTTGAAATTGGACAAATTTAATAGTCTTAAGACATATTTAATTTGTCCAGATTTTTGACACATTAAACTTAATTATTTAAGTATAAATCATGACATATTTATGAACTAATCTAATTAGCTGAAAATAGTTTAACTAACTAGTCCAAATTAATGTTTTTATTCTAGTAAATAAAAATCTAAGCTGAAGTAAACTAAATTGAGCTAAAATTGAGCTTGGAGAAGATTGCACGGAATGCTCGAATTATAGTTCCATGACTGATCGAAGAGTCCAACAATGGTTTCTCCCCAAACTCAGTCTATAAGAGCCGTAACTCCATCCTTGAACCTCTTGGCATGAGCACGAGTGATCGAAACCATTGGAAGCTCCAAAGGTTCTTCGGCAGCCTTGGTTGGTTATCGAGGCATGATCGTATCAAAGTGACTTTAAAGTGTATTTTGGACTAAATTGAATAGAGTGATAATTAAATAAGTTAATTTTTATTGCAATTAGATCAAGAAAAGTGAAATACAAATTTAGATCAGAGAAAGAACAAGGTTTCAAATTAATCAACTTAATTCATCATTTTTACATTCGAGGTAAGTTTATATGTAATAAGCTTTGTTATAATTGTATTTTAGATGCTTTGATATTTCATAAATTGTGATTATGACTATACGGACATGTTTGACGATAATTCGGCAAGTGTGAAGTCCCGGTTGAACCTTAGGAATAGATTAGGATACGAATGACATGTCATTAGGGGTTATTATTGTTTTAGGTGATGGTCCGTACGTCCTACCGGTGGCTAAGTTATCCAGCATGTGTTGTGAATTCTCATCAGCTTGTGTGAGCAGCATAGTGTAGCTACGTCATGACCGCCAGTTTGTGTGAGCAGACTCGTTAATAGCTCGAGAGTGAGCATTATTGAGATATGATATTAAGATAGCTTCGACTATGTATTGGCACTTCAGTACAAGATTTTATTGAGAAAGCTTTGGCTATATATATTAGCACTTAGGGTGCAAGATTCTCGAGTATCCTGTATTATTCCAAATGGTTCAACAGGTATATCAAGGATATGAAATGGTGAGAAATAGATACGTATCAATACATGTATGTATGAAAACTGAATATGCATTGAACATATGAAAGAATTGAGTTCATGGTTAAATAGATGATTGAATATATGTTAACATTGTGGTTATATATATTTTGCAGTATGTTATTTGCAAAATTTGAATGGTAACTAAATGGTGAGTTTTGCTTATTGTTTTCATACGAGCTTACTAAGCTTTATAGCTTACATCGTTTATTTTTTCGTGTTTTATAGTGAAATCAAGCTAGCTCAAATTTAGGGATCATTGGAGACTTCATCACACTATCCAACTATCACTTTGGTGCTTTTGAATTTAAGTATTTTAAGTATATGGCATGTATAGGGATTTTGGGTCATTTTGGTTATGGATTGATAATGAATTTAGCCATTTGGATTGGCTTGTAAATGTCTAAAGTTTGGTTTGTATATAGCCATGGAGTTGGCTTTTTTTTATATAGTTGATCATGTATATATATATATATATATATATGTGCATATGGCTTGTGTGATGTGTTGGATGTTAGTTATATGATGATTGTTGATAATAGATGATATGGATAGCAAATGGTTGAGTTATAAAAATTGGTATGCTAGTGAATTTAGTCAAATAATGCATATTTGAAATTAGTTAGTTTGTTGTATTGTAAAAGTGAGTTTTGGTATGAAATTGATTGGTGTGTTGTGGTAATTGTGTAACTTGAAATGGTTGGTATTGAAATGGTATGAATTGAGTTTGATTGGAGATTATTTAAATGCCTAGTTTTGCCATGTTTTGTGCCATTTGGGTTGATGCAGGTATATGCAAATTTGGGTGGCAAATTGGCTTGGTAAATAGCCTATTTTGTCCACACGGGCATGTGTCTCAGCAGTGTGTGACGCACGGTCAGATTACACGGCCATGTGTCCCCTGGTCTTGAATTAAAAATCAAGTTAGTATGCTCCACATGGCCCAGCACACGGGTCTGTGACTTGGACGTGTGGCCTAAGTCAGTATACCCTACAGGTTTGGCACGGCCTGGCACACGAGCATGTTAGGCCATTTTTAGGGCACATGAGCGTGTGTGTTGGCCGTGTGACCCAAGTTAGAGAGTTACACAGGGTCGGACATGGGCTGGGGCACGGCCATGTGATCCTATTTCGAATGTCCACACGGCCTATGACACGGGTGTGTCTTTGGCTGTGTGAGACACACGGCCGGGCCACATAGGCGTGTGTCCCTTGTATTTTTCAAAATTTTCTAAGTGTTTCAAAAGTTTCCTAAGTTATCGATTTAGTCCCGAACCACCCTGAATGCATTGTTTAGGCATCGTAGGCTTATACTAGGGACGATATTCATGTTGCTGAATGATGATTATTTGAAATTGAAAATGTATGTGAACTGAAAGTTAAATTGTTTTATAAGTCTGGTAATGCTTTGTAACCCTATTCCGGCGCTGAATACAGGTAAGTGGTGTTTCATGGAAAGTCTTCTAAGGACCGTACCCAAGGGATCGCTGGTTGAAGAATTTTATTATTAAATTAATTATCGAAAGTAATTACTAATCTAATCGAATCACGGATTAGTAGTGTTGATGCAGAATTAAAATATTAATTAATCTAATTAAATTTATTAACCTTAAATAACCTAATGGAATTTACTATCCCTAGCGTCGACGTTACGAGCTCCAGATCTATGATCAATTAAATCCTTAATTATCTAATTAAGCCATTAATTAACCTTAATTGAAACTTTATCACCCTTAGCTAAAAATACCCGTTAGGTCTCATCTTTTCTAATGATTACCACTTACGTCACCCTTTCGGTCTCTTCCTAGGCATACAGATACCCTTTCAGTCTCACCGCCTGGCACAAGTTATGCTTGACAGGATACCCTCTCGATCTCACCTATCTAGATATTCTATTAGGTGCATCACTTCCTAATATACTAAATCTCTTGAATAATCAATTCCATACTCAATCAATTAATTAATTCCATAATTGAATCATGCAAGATATAAAATAAGCGCGAGAAGTTATCCCAATATTCATACAACGTTAGTTTATCAAGTTAACGAAATATAAATAAAGGAATAAAGAGAATGTTCATTAATAATTAAATTGAAGCGTGGTTCTAGAACAATTTCCATTTGCAAACGTCTTCACATTAGAATAGAAAAGTTTCAATCAAGCGAACATAAGAAAACTAAAATAAAAACTAAAGAAGAACAAAAGAAAACTGAGAACTAAAATTAAAATTAAAAGTATGAAATATGTAAGACAGCTCCTTAGAGTGATTCCCTAGGTCGACTCCCCTTCTAATAAGGTTATAAGGTTGTTTATATAGGAAAAAACTAGGTAAAATCCAAATGACTATAGTGTCATTTCAATTATAATGTCAATTAGGGTTTTAGGTTGAAAAAAGACCCTTAATTGCCTTAAAAATCGCAGCCTTCGCATGCAAGAATTTTTGGTTACATAGAAGCCAATGTTACGACACTAGGTTCCGGTGTTGCAACATCGAGCCAATGTCATGACACCCAATTTTGGTGTTCCAGGATTTTGTTTTACGATTCGATCTTCAGTATCACGACACTGAATGCCAATGTTGCGACATGGTTGTTGTCCTTTGTATTTTGGGGCTTAAAATGACACCCTTCACACTCAAATAGCTTATTAGTCATTCCTAAGGCCTGAGCTGACCTAATAGGTCATCGAAAAACTATAAAGTACATAAAAACACTTATTTTGCTAATAATTACGCCTAAGCTACTAAAATAGAAAATGAAACAAAATAACATAAAACGAATTGAAATCAAACTCATTAAATGCTGAAAATAGTCTAATTTGCCACAACGAATTGTGGCAAATCACTTGTTTATTTCATGATGGCTACGTCATGACATTTATTAAAGGTATTGCAATTCATAAAAAAAATTATTATCTATTATGGGTGGTTGAAAAATAATATCTATTTCATCAAACCAAATATGTACTCATAGCTTGAAATTGAACTGGTAAATTCTCATTCGAATAAAGCATACTTAAGACATTTAAGACTTGGATTGAAACACCCCAAACCCGGACTAAAAAGCCTACCCGGATTTGGTATGTTCCTCGAGTAAAACTATAGCAAATTATCGTTTTTAAGAAAAACTTGATGATTTTATAGAAAACAGAGTAACTTAACATTTTCGGTTGAAAACAAATTTGTAAAGTAAAATTTATATCTTTTAAAAACATTATTTGTAAGAGGAATTAATAAGTCAAAAGAAAACCACATTTAAGGAAATTACTTTTAAACATATATATATATATATATATATATATATTAGTTCACAAAACATTTTGAATTATTATTTATCGAAAACCATTTAGTTATTTAATAGTTATTGTTCATGGCAAAATAAGAGAAAATCCAAACACAAAATTAAAGATAGTTTATAGTGGCCTTATTACATAAAATTGGCAAACCCATAATAAAGTCTAAATAATAATAATTAACTTAATAAGTTTAAGTAGGAAAATTTCCAAACTTCATTGTTTGAGCTTTGGCCACCTCTAACTCCTTCACGAATTCGATCCATCGCACTACTTAATTCTCTCAAAAGTTGTCCCACAAAAATGGGTGAGTTATAAACTTAATGTGTAACACATACATCAAAAAGTCCATTTGATTAAGCCTTTAAGCCCATTAATTACACATATGGCCATAGGCCCATTTAAGTCATATTTGGCCAAAAGCCTATTTAAATCATATATAGCCCAAAAGCCCATTTTCATAGCAGATCAAATAATAATCATTCAATATTCATGATTATGTACATGAAATGAAATGCAAGCCCGGCCCGCCTAAATATCCATCCGCTACACACCACCCGTACCAACCAATACACCGTGGGGATTACTAAATCGACCTCCAACCGCTACACACCATCGAAGGCGATTCTTTGCAGTCAACATGCACATCGCCTTATAATATTGTGGCAAAGACACCAAACAGATGTGACCGAAGTCACCTGACCGAAGTCCAAATTTCAAATCGTGACCAAGTCACCAATTCACATTTGTGACCAAGTCACCGGATTTCAAATATGTGACCAAGTCACCGAGCCAAATATGTGACCAAGTCACGGAGTCAAATATGTGACCGAAGTCACCGGAAATGTGGTAAAACCACCGAATACTTCCTCCTTTATCAAATATACCCATATGCCCATGCACATACATATCAAATTAGATTTTCATGCTATTTACCCCACAAATCATAATACATCATGCTTATTTCACTTTTATGCATATAGCAAAATGAACAAAATATTAGGGTAAACATACACGAATATCGTATACCACCGAATGGTATCCAAAATCACAATCATATACATGGTCATATAGTCACATTTAAATATATGTAAATCTTATGAGATTTTTAATGTAAGGTTACACACCTAGTGACGGTGAGAACAATACCCTCTCGCTCGTCAACACCTAATTGATTAACACACTTGGTTAGTATACACTATTGCTAAAAAATTGTACTTATTGATGAGGATCTAAATCCTTACCCTCAGTTCTCGAGACAAGATGTCGTGGTTTTCTCCACTAGATGGATCAAAACCACTGATATTCCACCAACGTAAAGTGGTTCGGTTGTCCGCACTACTTCAAATAACCGATCCTCGTTAGCGGAGGGTCCACAACCCGTGGAAAGTCTCTAACGGTGATCTGACCCTTCGTTTGAAGTTTGATGGTAAAGGAATACCTCCTCTCTTCCAAACACTCAGTACGGCTCTTTTCTTACCTATCTTGTTGGTCTTAAATCGCCCCTAAAAATACGATCGATTAGTAGTCTATCTAAAGAAATCGATATGATCTAAATTAATAACCTTACCTTGATGATTTTGAATGGTCACTTCTTAAGAGTTGTCTTCAACAAATTTGAAAAATCTTTTCAATGGATTCGGCCTAGGAGAGAAAATAAGAGATCATAATTCTAAATTTGCCAAAGTAAAAAGAAATGATGAAAATGATTGACAAAACCTTACTTTGAGTTCTTCAAGATTCGGCCTTGAATAAGAAGAAAAGAAGGATTGATGATTCGGCTTTAACAAAAAGATAAAGGAAAAAGATATTGATTTTTAGCATATAATAGTTTCGGTTTTAAATAAAAGAAAATGAGAAAGGAGATTGAAAAAGAATATGATTCGGCTTTGAAGAAAAATAAGAAAAGGATTGATGATTCTTGGTTTAGAAGAAAATAGTTTCTATAGAGAGAAGAAAGAAAGAAAATAAAATGAGAAGGAAAGAGAAAAGGAGAAAAAGAGAAAGATCAAAGAGAAAGGAGATTGGTTTTGGGGCTTAGGTGCATTCGGCCAAGAGGGAGAAATGAAGAAGAAAATGGTGCTTGAACTTTTGGTACTTTCGGCAATGAGAGAAAAGACAGAAAAGAAGAAAGTGTTTTCTAACTTTTTGATGCTTTTGATAAGAATTTTGAGAGAAAGGAATTTTAACCAATTGGTCAAAATGAGAACCAAAACAAAGAGAAGTTTTACCTAATGCCCAAAGCAAGATTCGGCTAAGAGGAGAGTTATTGGAGAAAAGAGAAAAGATGGACCATTTGCTAGGATTTTTGGCCAACTAGCACCCTAATGGCTACACTAAATTTTCGGTCAACCTTAGCCAACATCCTCCCCCTTTTTCCTCCTTGTTTCTTCCCCATCATATCCAAAATTTCCAAGGCAATTAATCACTCCCTTAGCCCTTCATGCCGTCTAGGTTCATGGTCAAATGACCATGAACAAATTCCCAAAACATTGCCCTATATCATGCCTTTTGCCCCCCTCATCTTATCATCAACTTATGATTCCATACCATAAGTTCCTAGCTTCCTTTTTCACATGGTCAAATAGCCAAAATTAAGAGAATACTCATCCACTCTAGAACATTCTTGGCCAACACAAAAGGGAAGGAAACAAAAGAAATAAAATTTTTTTCATTATGCTAGCTAGGAGATTCAAACCTCACTCCTCAAGCACACATCCATACATCCTAACCACTTTGCCAATTACTCAACTTATGCTTAAAACTCCTTGTCATTAATTCTTAAAGCCTAACTTGCTTAGCTCTCTATTAATTATTAGAAATTAAACGTTTCACTAAGCATTCACTTAATTAATGAAGCTCAAATAACTTCCAAAAATACACTTAAAAATAATTGAGCATGCAACATCATTCAATCAAGTAAGATGCATAACCCCTAATTATCAGGATGTTACAGTTCTACCCCCTTAAAAATAATTTCGTCCTCGAAATTACCTGGTTGGAATAAGTGAGGGTATTGCTGTCGCATCGCTTCCTCCGGTTCCCACGAAGCTTCTTCTGATCCATGATTACGCCATAATACTTTGACGAGAGGAACCGTCTTTCTCCTTAAAACCTTTACATCCCGTTCTAGAATTTGAATTGGCTCCTCTTCATATGACAAATCTGATCTTAATTCCACTTCCTCAACTGGCACTACATGAGATGGATCCGACCGATAACGGCGTAACATTGAAACATGGAATACATCATGCATTTACTTCAATTCCGAAGGCAAATCTAACTGATATGCCACAGATCCGACCCGCTTCACAATCCAATAAGGTCCAATGAACCTGGGACTTAGCTTCCCTTTGCGACCAAATCTCATCACCTTTTTCCAAGGTGAAACCTTTAGGAAAACTTGGTCCCCCACAGGAAACTCTATTTCTTTCCGCTTTAGATCTGCGTACGATTTTTGTCTGTCAGATGCTTCCTTTAACCGAGCCCGAATTACTTTAACCTTTTCTTCAGATTCACCACTATTTCGGACCCAAAATCGACGTTCCCTAATTCATCCAACACGTAGGAGTGCGACACTTCCGTCCATATAGTGCTTCATATGGTGCCATCCGAATCTGGCTTGGTAATCGTTGTTGTACACAAATTCGCCAACGGTAAGAATTCCTCCTATTTCCTTGAAATCTATCATTCATCCCTTAACATATCTTCTAAGATTTGATTACTCTTTCAGATCGACCGTCGACCGAGGATGAAATGCCGATCGAATCCAACTCGGTGCCCAAAGCCCGATGCAATGCTTTCCAAAATCGTGGCGTAAATCTCGGATCTCTATCCGAAATAATCGACAACGGCACTCCATGCGATCTCACAATCTCAATACATATAACTTCGCCAATTTCGCAAAGAGTAATCAATCCGTACTGGGATAAAATGTGCAGATTTCGTCAATTGGTCCACTATCACCCATACAGAGTCTTTCTTAGTAGGCGTAAGAGGAAGCCCACTAACAAAGTCCATGGTGATTCTCTCCTACTTCCACTGTGGAATCTTTATTGGCTGAAGCAATCCCGAAGGTACTTGATGTTCACCTTGACTTGTCGACACGTCAAGCACTTTCCTACAAACTCCGTAACTTCCGCTTAAGTCCGTGCCACCAAAATTGATCTCGCAAATCTCGGTATAACTTACTTCCTCCAGATGCATAGCATAGGGGCTACCATGCGATTCTCAAGTATCTTTTGCCTCAACTCCCGATCCCCGGCATACGACTTTACCTTTGAAGCACAATACCCTTCACCGTTAATACCAAAATCTTCCAATTTTCCACTTTGCACCGTCAAGCTTTTCACTCGATCTTCATCCACTAATCGCCTCTTTTCACTTGACTTAACCATGTCGACAACTTGAAGTTACGCCAACAAGCTTCGTCGTCGTAAAGGCTAAGATGTGCAAACATCGCTCTTAAATCGACACCACTTTCCGACTTAGAGCGTACGCCACTACATTCGCCTTGCGGGTGGTACTCGATAGAAACGAAATGTAGTCTTTCAACAACTCTATCCACCTTCACGCCTCAGATTCGATTCTTTCGAGTCGGTAGATATTTCAGACTTTTGTGGTCCGTGAATATCACTGACTTTTCCCCGTATAAATAATGTCTCCAGACTTTAAGAGCAAAGACTACAGCTGCCAACTCCAAGTCATGCGTCGGGCAATTAACCTCATGCGGCCTCAATTGCCGAGACGCATATGCAACTACCTTTCCGTCTTGCATCAGAACACATCCTAATCCCGTGTGAGAAGCGTCACAATACACGACGAAATCCTTTCCTGCCTCAGGTTGGATCAAAATCGGAGCTTCAGTCAAAACTTTCTTGAGCTTCTCAAAGCTCTCTTGCTGCTTATCAGCCCACACGAAAGGTACTTCCTTTCTCAATAATTTCATTAAAGGTGCAGCTATCGATGAGAATCCTTCGACAAATCTTCGGTAATATCCGGCTAATCCCAAGAAACTACGAACCTCTGTTACTGACTTAGGTGGTTTCCAATCTAGCACAGCCTCAATCTTCCGAGGATCCACCCTTATCCCTTCTGCCGATACCACATGGCCTAAAAACGCAACCTCTTTCAGCCAAAATTCACACTTGCCGAATTTGGCATACAGCTTCTTCTCCCTTAAAACTCGCAACACAATCTGGAGATGCTCATCATGTTCCATTTTGGACTTAGAATACACCAGGATGTCGTCTATGAATACCACGACGAATTGATCCAAGTAGGGCTAAAAAATTCGGTTCATCATATCCATGAACGCAGCTGGGGCATTCGTCAATCCGAATGGCATTACCAGAAATTCATAATGCCCATATCTAGTTCGGAAAGCCGTCTTATGGATATCCACTTCTTTCACCTTAAGCTGATGATACCCCGACCTTAGATCAATCTTTAAGAATACCGCAGCTCCTTTACGCTGATCGAACAAGTCGTCGATCCTCGGCAAAGGATACTTGTTCTTGATGGTCAGCTTATTTAACTGCCGATAATCTATACACATCCTCATCGATCCGTCCTTCTTCTTCACAAAAAGGACCGGTGCTCCCCATGGAGACACACTAGGTCGAATGAATCCACGATCAAGCAACTCCTGAATCTGAGCCTTAAGCTCAACCAACTCCTTCGGTGCCATTCTATATAGAGCAATAGAAAGCGCGCCGCCTGCAATAAGTCTATCCCGAATTCTACCTCTCAATCCGGAGGCAAACCTGGAAGTTCTTCCGGAAAAACATCTACAAATTCCTTCACAGTCCTGACTTCATTAGCAGTTGTCTCCTTAGCCTCCAAAGCATTCACTAACATCAGGAAGGCTTCACATCCCTTTCTAACCATCTTTTCCGCCTTAAGAGCGGATACTATATTAGATAAGTAGTTCCGTCTCTCACCCATTACTACAACTTCCTTATCATCAAAAGTTCTTAAAGTCATCCTCTTAGCAGTACAATCCACATTTGCACGGTACTTCACAAGCCAGTCCATGCCTAAGATTAGGTCGAATTCTCCGAATGGTAACTCCATTAATTCAGCCGGAAATTTCGTTCCTTGAACTTCTAAAGGCACTTCCTTAAAAGTTTGTCTATAACTTCTGATCATCCTAGAGGACTAAGTACGATCATCTTCCTAGGTACGATTTGAAGTCACATGCAAAGTCCCAGATACTTCACTAGCGATATAGGAATGAGTTGACCTATATCTATCAAAGCAATAAAGGGTAACCTGAAATCGAACGCACCCTTAATAACATCAAAAGGCCATCCTTTTCTTCTCTGCGATTTAACCGCATACACCAAACTCGGTTGTCTCGCCTTAGAGCTACCACGCCTCTACACAAGTTCCGCGACCTCTACTAGAACCATTGCCCCTTCCATTTGGACCACGGCCTTTTATCGGCTGCTGTCCACTTCTGTCAACCTGATTAGCACCCTGACTTGCTGGACGGTTCTTCTCCGAATTCATCGGGCAATCTTTGATCATATGATCCTTCGAACCGCACTTGAAACATCCGCCGGTCTTTTTCCAACATTCTCCCGAGTGCATTTTCCCACATTGAGAACAAGTACGATTTTGTCCACCCGTAGCAGTCTGTTGACCTAACGGTCTATCATTTCTTGATTTTTTTTGAAAATTCCCGGACGACCCTGAGGACCCAAAGCTTCTCTTATTCTTGCTCTGACCTCTGTCCCGGTTTTGTCTCTCGGTCCATTTAGCCTCTTCGGTAATTCTTGCCCTTTCCACTAAGATTGCAAAATCTCTTTCACGGTGCGGAGCAATCATCACTCGCAATTCATCTCTAAGTCCATCTTCAAATCTGATACACCGTTCATATTCCGTAGCCACTATCCCTCTGGCATAACGGCTAAGTCGTAAAAATTCTACTTCATATTCAGCTATCGACTTGTTTCCTTGTACTAGATTCAGAAATGTCTTCCTCTGGGAGTCGATGTAGCTAGCTCCAACGTATTTTCCTTCGAATTTCACTTTAAAATACCCCCAATCCAGACGATCCACAGGGGTACTCTCCTTAATAGTGAGCCACCACTGGTAGGCTTCATCACGGAGAAGTGAAATAGCACCTTTCAATTTCTCTTCAGCAGTGCAGTCTAAATCGTCCATAATCCTCTCGACTGCTTCCAACCAGTATTTTGCTACATTTGGAGCTACTCCAGATACTCCTCTGAAAACCTCAGCTCCATTCGATCTTAGTCTCTTAGCTACTGACTTTCGAGACCCATTTCCAGAACTAGCTTCTACTACTCGTTCCAAAACTCGCAGCACAGCTTGTGATACTGCGTCACCTCCATCATTTTGTTCTTGAAAATCCACCCCAACAGCCGGTGGTGGAGCATCATTCTCGGAACCTTGACCAGATCTAACTGGTTTCGACACAGCCATTCTTCCTCGTCCACGTCCACGACGTCCACGTCCCCTAGAGCTCATGTCTACTACGTGTCTTATCTGTTTTTACGAAAAGTCTTATGTATTAGAATCTTTCCACTTCTTATTAAAAGAGAGTTTTATGAAACAGATATTTAGTGGTTTTTCCGTGGTAGTGTACAAACACCTAGGGTCTATGTCTCTAAAGTATAGTTTAAGCTTAAACTATCATACCTATCACATATCGATAAAGTGCTTACCTGATGGATCTGGGCCGAGAACTCGAGTGCCATGCTATTGTAAAACCATTTAACTTAAGTAAAACTTTCAAAAAAGTCATTTGGGCCAACTTTTGAAAACGTTGTGGGCTTCAAAACCCAAGGCCGAGAGTTTAAAACTGGGCTCTGATACCAAGTTGAAACACCCCAAACTCGGCCTAAAAAGCCTACCCGGATTTGGTATGTTCCTCGAGTAAAACTATAGCAAATTATCGTTTTAAGAAAAACTTGATGATTTTATAGAAAAGAGTAACTTAACATTTTAGGTTGAAAACAAATTTGTAAAGTAAAATTTATATCTTTTAAAAACATTATTTGTAAGAGGAATTAATAAGTCAAAAGAAAACCACATTTAAGGAAATTACTTTTAAACATATATATATATATATTAGTTCACAAAACATTTTGAATTATTATTTATCGAAAACCATTTAGTTATTTAATAGTTATTGTTCATGGCAAAATAAGAGAAAATCCAAACACAAAATTAAAGATAGTTTATAGTGGCCTTATTACATAAAATTGGCAAACACATAATAAAGTCTAAATAATAATAATTAACTTAATAAGTTTAAGTAGGAAAATTTCCAAACTTCATTATTTGAGCTTTGGCCACCTCGAACTCCTTGCTGACCTGATCCATCGCACTACGAATTATCTGAAAAGTTGTCCCACAAAAATGGGTGAGTTATAAACTCAATGTGTAACACATACATCAAAAAGTCCATTTGATTAAGCCTTTAAGCCCATTAATTACACATATGGCCATAGGCCCATTTAAGTCATATTTGGCCAAAAGCCCATTTAGCTCATATATAGCCCAAAAGCCCATTTTCATAGCAGATCAAATAATAATCATTCAATATTCATGATTATGTACATGAAATGAAATGCAAGCCCGACCCACCTAAATATCCATCCGCTACACACCACCCGTACCAACCAACACACCGTGGGGATTACTAAATCGACCCTCTATCCGCTACACACCATCGAAGGCAGTTGCTGCAGTCAACATGCACATCGCCCTTATAATATTGTGGCAAAGCCACCAAACAGATGTGACCGAAGTCACCTGACCGAAGTCCAAATTTCAAATACGTGATCGAAGTCACCAGATTCACATTTGTGACCAAGTCACCGGATTTCAAATATGTGACCAAGTCACGGAGCCAAATATGTGACCAAGTCACCGAGTCAAATATGTGACCGAAGTCACCAAAATGTGGTAAAACCACCGAATACTTCCTCCTTTATCAAATATACCCATATGCCCATACACATACATATCAAATCAGATTTTCATGCTATTTACCCCACAAATCATAATATAGTCATGCTTATTTAACTTTTATGCATATAGCAAAATGAACAAAATATTAGGGTAAACATACCTGAATATCGTATACCACTGAATGGTATCCAAAATCACAATCATATACATGGTCATATAGTCACATTTAAATATATGTAAATCTTATGAGATTTTTAATGTAAGGTTACAAACCTAGTGACAGTGAGAACAATACCCTCTCGCTCGTCAACACCTAATTGATTAACACACTTGGTTAGTATACACTATTGCTAAAAAAATTATACTTATTGATGAGGGATCTAAATCCTTACCCTCGATTCTCGAGCAGACAAGAATCTATGGTTTTCTCCACTAGATGGATCAAAACCGTGATATTCCACCAACGTAAAGTGGTTCGGTTGTCCGTACTACTTCAAATAACCGATCCTCGTTAGCGGAGGGTCCACAACCCGTGGAAAGTCTCTAACCGCCGATCTGACCCTTCATTTGAAGTTTGATGGTAAAGGAATACCTCCTCTCTTCCAAACACTCCGTCGGCTCTTTTCTTACCTATCTTGTTGGTCTTAAATCGCCTCAAAAAATACGATCGATTAGTAGTCTATCTAAAGAAATCGATATGATCTAAATTAATAACCTTACCTTGATGATTTTGAATGGTCACTTCTTAAGAGTTGTCTTCAACAAAGATCTTTGAAAAATCTTTTCAATGGATTCAGCCTAGGAGAGAAAATAAGAGATCATAATTCTAAATTTGCCAAAGTAAAAGAAATCATGAAAATGATTGACAAAACCTTACTTTGAGTTCTTCAAGATTGACCTTGAATAAGAAGAAAAGAAGGATTGATGATTCGGCTTTAACAAAAAGATAAAGGAAAAAGATATTGATTTTTAGCATATAATAGTTTCGGTTTTCAATAAAAGAAAATGAGAAAGGAGATTGAAAAAGAATATGATTCGACTTTGAAGAAAAATAAGAAAAGGATTGATGATTCTTGGTTTAGAAGAAAATAGTTTCTATAGAGAGAAGAAAGAAAGAAAATAAAATGAGAAGGAAAGAGAAAAGGAGAAAAAGAGAAAGATCAAAGAGAAAGGAGATTGGTTTTGGGGCTTAGGTGCATTCGGCCAAGAGGGAGAAATGAAGAAGAAAATGGTGCTTGAACTTTTGGTACTTTCGGCAATGAGAGAAAAGAAAGAAAAGAAGAAAGTGTTTTCTAACCTTTTGATGCTTTTGACAAGAATTTTAAGAGAAAGGAATTTTAACCAAATGGTCAAAATGAGAACCAAAACAAAGAGAAGCTTTACCTAATGCCCAAAGCAAGATTCGGCTAAGAGGAGAGTTATTGGAGAAAAGAGAAAAGATGGACCATTTGCTAGGATTTTTGGCCAACTAGCACCCTAATGGCTACACTAAATTTTCGGTCAACCTTAGCCAACATCCTCCCCCTTTTTCCTCCTTGTTTCTTCCCCATCATATCCAAAATTTCCAAGACAATTAATCACTCCCTTAGCCCTTCATGTTGTCTAGGTTCATGGTCAAATGACCATGAACAAATTCCCAAAACATTGCCCTATATCATGCCTTTTGCCCCCCTCATCTTATCATCAACTTATGATTCCATACCATAAGTTCCTAGCTTCCTTTTTCACATGGTCAAATAGCCAAAATTAAGAGAATACTCATCCACTCTAGAACATTCTTGGCCGACACAAAAGGGAAGGAAACAAAAGAAATAAAATTTTTTTCATTATGCTAGCTAGGAGATTCGAACCTCACTCCTCAAGCACACATCCATACATCCTAACCACTTTGCCAATTACTCAACTTATGCTTAAAACTCCTTGTCATTAATTCTTAAAGCCTAACTTGCTTAGCTCTCTCTTAATTATTAGAAATTAAAGGTTTCACTAAGCATTCACTTAATTAATGAAGCTCAAATAACTTCCAAAAATACACTTAATAATAATTGAGCATGCAACATCATTCAATCAAGTAAGATGCATAACCCTTAATTATCAGGATGTTACATGGATATATTAACCAAGAAAGAATCACTAACCAAGAAATCAAGAAACCAAGAAATCAAATCAAAGGCTAGCTTTAGAAACCTCACAGTAATCCATTAAAGAAAAGCACTTGATAACCTAGATCAAGACCCTACCCTAAAAAAAAAGGACAATGCTAACATGTTAAGGAACCCCATGAAAAGTTGAATAGAGGCAATTGTGAACCAAGGTGAGCTAAAAGCCCTTAACGAGATTAAAATTAAGCCTATCCATAACTTCCAATTCAGAAAAACACAAAAAACCCTTGATTGTCAAAAAAGTTTTATAAAAGAGTTTCAAATAAAGAAAAACCAACCTACAAGATCGCTATAAATAAAGAGGGAATGTCGTAAATAAGAGAAACATTGGAACCATAAAATAGAGAATCCACACCCAAACCTACAAAAATAAGAAACAATCTAAGAAAACCAACTGAAAAAGAGCAGGAAATACTTAAGCGAGGTTCTACTTCCACTGTGAGAGAATAAGCTAAATGACATAAGTTTCCTTATAGGGGGTGAAATTGACCACTTCCAAATAATTCAGAACTTAAAATTGATTTTTTTTTTTTGTTTAATTGAACATAAGGCCCTTAAACTATGCCCTGTGTTCAAGTTAAGTAACTAAACATTTTTTTTTGGTTAAACTGAATACATAAACTATAACTCCTTAGCCAATGTTGGCCCCTATTGTTACATCCGTTAAAAAAAAAAAACCCTTGCGACCAATAAAAAGCGACATATGTTGATAAAAAAATTATTCAATCTTAATTTAACTACAAAATTGAAAATACTAAATAAAATAAAAATATCTCCCTCTCCCTCCCACTCTCACGCTCCCTCCCACTCCCATTCCATCTTCTCCCTCTCTCCTTCCATCTTCATATTTTTCCTCCCTTCCCCGTCCCCTCTCTCTACTCTGACCAGAATTTGTGGTCTTAAAGTTCTTTCATTACTCATTTATTTTTGGTTTCTTTAGTTCTCTCCATGTTTTATCTTTCATTTTGAAGCGACTTTAATATCCGCCACAACGCGTCTGCAAATCAATGATCATCATTTGCAAAAATCAGTCTAAATTCCCAACGCAACCAACAAAATTGTTTTGTCGCAACCTTAGCCCTTTTTGAATTGAAATGGTTTTTAATGTATCAATTAACAAACAAAACATAGGTCACTAAATATGTCTATATAAGGAATGAATACATTTTGTATGTGAATAGTTAGTTTTTAGGTATGTTTCACTCTTTGTGGTCTTAAGGTTCTTTCAATGCTCATTTCTTTCTAGTTTCTTGAGTTCCCTCGCTCCATCAAGCAAATTGGTTGTTCTATTAGTGGGAGAAGAAGAAGATGGGAGAAAGGAGGGGAAAGAAAAAGGCAAACTACTTCTTCTATTAGTAGAAGGAGAAGAAAGGGAAGAAAGGAAGAGAAAAAAAAAAGAAAATATGAAAGAAAATGAGACAGAAAAGAAAAAAAGTGAAAATATTAAAAAAGACCATAAATAAAAGTGTCACGTGTTATAATTTGATTAATTCGAATTTTTTTAACATGACGAATATTGATTACCAAATTATAGTTTAGGTAATCAATTTAAAAGAAAAATTAGATAACTAAAACAAATACTATAGTTTAGAGATGAGCAAAACTCGATTCGACTCGAAAAAATAAAAAAAAAATTCGAATTTCGAGTTAAACGAATCGAATTATTCGAGTTAATCGAGTTATTCGAGTCAACTCGAATTTTTTTTCGAATTTTAAGTTCGAATCGAGTTGAATTTTTGAATTCGAATAACCGAATAATTCGAATATCAAAATATAATATTTTACATTTTTAACCTAAACTCTCAAACCTTTTTTATTTTTCCCTCAAAACTTTTACTCATTTCCACTTTCCCCCCAAAACTTTTATTTCCCTCCAATCCCAACCTTCCAATCTATCCAAAATCCATTTCCCACCAAAATTTTACTTTCTTATTTACTTTTTCTCAAAATTTTATTCTAAAAAACCTTCAAAACTTTTCATTTTCCCCCCAAATTTTTACTTCCTTTCACTTTTCCCCTAAAGCTTTTATTCCTTTCCCATCCCACCTCCCATCTACCCCAAACTCATTCCCCCCCCCCAAATTTTTTTATATTTTCCTCCAAAATTTTACTCTCTCTATTTACTTTCCTCAAACTTTTATTCCCCAAAACTTTTATTTTTCTCCTAAACTTTTACTTCTCACCTTTACTCTCAAATAAAAATCAAAATTATCCAAAAACCACTAAACATAAATAGTAATAATTTTATTTATATCTACTATTTATATTATTAAATTAAATTTCACATTTTATATTATTTATATTATTGAATTCTTTAGTCATATTGAATATTTATATTAAATGTGAATTATTAATTATGCCATAAAATATTCTTATTAAAATTTTATATTGGTATCAATTTCACATTTTATCTTTAAAATAACTTTTATTAAAAAATACATTTTACATTTAATATATATTTTAATTCCAAAATACATAGTAAAGAATCAAGATAATTGAAACAACTAAACAAGCAAAGAAACTAACCCGTATATAAAAGATTAATAAATAAATTATGAGGTGATGAAAGTTAATAAAAAATTTGATTAAGGTGGATAAATTTTATTACGATGGGTGGCAGTAGTTACAAGGACCAAAATTATTTTTTAAAATTTAACTCGAACAAATATATTCGATTCGAATTCCATCTCACTCGACTCGATTCGAGAAAATTTTAAATCAAATTAGGATGATAAAATATGATTTGTCAACTCAATTAACTCTAAATTTTTTCAGTTAATTCGATTCGATACGATCGAACGCTAACCCAACTATAATTTATTCAAAAGGTTTTTTTCCCCCAAAATCGTAAAAAAAAAAAAAAAAAAAGTTTATTTGGAGAGATTTTACAATCCTATAACAAAGAACTGCCGCATATATTACACCCTTTGATTCTTTATAGCTGCCCTGAGATAGTTTTTGCCTCCCGAATCGATAGTCTCCTTAATCCCTTATCCATTCCACTTCTCCCTCTCAAAAACCTCAAAGAAACCAAATCACTGTTTCAAACATCGGCCTTTTCTCCCATGGCTCTGCTTCGTCTTCCCCACCAATTTTCTCTCTTTCCTCTCCAACATAAACCTCAATCCATCTCCAATAACTTTAGCTCCATCCCAAACATTTTTTCCACTTGTTTTCTTCCTCCATTCTCTCCTCTCACTACAACTCTTCGCTTCAAAGCTACACCGTTTACCAGTTTCATCCTCCATTTTTCTGCCACTACCCAAGACCCTGCTTTAGAAGCAAAACAAGAAGAAGAAGAAGAAGAGTTTTCGAATACTAGATTGATTGCCGAGAACGTACCTTGGAGTTGTACCGTTGAAGACATTCGTTCTTTGTTCGAGAAATACGGCACAGTCGTAGATGTTGAGGTTTTTCTCAACATTTTTCTATTCTTAAATTTAGGTTATGATTTGTGGTTGAAATATTGATGTTATTTTTTCTTAATTGTGTTTGGCTTAGCTTTCTATGCATAACAAGACCAGCAATAGGGGATTGGCATTTGTTTCAATGGCTTCGCCTGAGGAGGCTCTTGCGGCTCTTAATAATCTTGAGTCATATGTAAGCATATTTATTTAATAGATATATTTCCTTAAATACTAGTTTAACAAGTTCTCTCAAAGTGTGTGTATGAGGTAATTTCCCCTGGCTAACTACTGATAAATTGGGTTTCTTTTCTTTTTTGTTAACTGATGTAGGAATTAGAGGGTCGTACTTTAAGGCTCAATTATGCTAAACCTAAAAAGAAGAAAGCTGCTCCACCTGAGAAACCCAAGCCAGTGCCAGCATTCAACTTGTTTGTAGCAAATCTTTCATATGAAGTAAGGGCTAAACATCTTAAAGAGTTCTTCAGTTCTGAGGGTGCTAATGTTGTTTCTGCTGAAGTTATATTTCATGATAGTCCAAGAAAGTCATCTGGTTATGGCTTTGTCTCTTTCAAATCCAAGAAAGAAGCCGATGCAGCAATGTCTGCTTTCCAAGGGAAGGTAATTTCTTCTTTTTGTAAATTTCTAGATTATTTGTCTGATTTTTCGAATTGGGTGTGGCCGTTTCGATGGTATTAATCTGCCTTTTTGTTTGTTTGTTTGTAATCAAGAGACTGATAAGTTGTGATTCTGTAGATGTTCATGGGAAGACCAATCCGAGTTCAACGTAGCAGACAATTCGTGAAAGTTCAATCAGACGACGGTTCCTGGCCAATAATAAATTGACTGAGTCGAACAATAATTCGAAACAGGCAGCCATGGATTAAAGTTGAATTTGAGTATACTCAGAGCAAAGAGAGTTTATTGTTTGTTACTCTGTAAGTAAGCAATATATGTACATGAATGTTTCAGTCATTTTAGCTCTGTGTTATTTTTGGTGGCTCTTTGAAAAAAAAATTCCGTTCTTTGGCGAATATAAATGCTGTTTTTTCTAAAAAAAAAAAAAGTACTAGTTGGGTGAGTGGCTGAATTCTGATCCTTTCTATTCATATTAAGTGTAGGACTCATGCCATGTCCTTAGATTAAATGACTGCTGTAGTGTAGACTTTAAGCTATGATATTCCAACTGTTCATTTTCCCAACATGTACCTGTATATGAGTCAGGGTATAATCTTCTAATATTTGGAACAACTACAAAAAAATTGAGTGAACTCGTATCAAATGCGTATTTGTATCCAACACTCACTCTCTAGTTTGATCAACATCAAGTTTAGGACTCATGCCAAGGGCTGCAATCATGTAAATGGATTGTTAATTTTGTATATATTCGCACCATTGAGGAGATTTATGTGCTTCAAGTCCAAAACCTTGGTGCAAATGTATCTTGAAACCCATTAGATGTTTAAGTTGGAAACCGTTCTGATCTGAAAAAACAGTTGGCCATCGAAGTGTTGCTAAGGTCACTTTGCTTTTCTCAATTAACGGAGAGAATGTAAAATAACCGTAGGGTGTGGGACATGGAGTTTTCATCTCTAGGTATTTCGCTCACACTTGAGTATGAAAAGTAAATTAGTTGGATCGAAAACCGGAAGTCCGCTCAGTTGAATTTTGGATTCAAGTTTTCTATTAATGAAAAGATGCCTAAAGGGTAAGTTGGAAAATATGTTTGACCTTTCAAATATCGAGTGAGGTGTGTAACCGTAGTAGTCGGTAGAGACATTATATATTTCATGAATTTCGTCTCAATTGAGGTATATAATTGTTTACCTATTTTCCCAATATGAAATTGTGAAATCTAATGAGTTGAATCAAACAATACTACCCATTATGTTATACCCATCCATGATTTGAGTAGAAAAATTATGGGAAAATTTGATTTGTTAAAAGTTTATATAAAATATCAAATAAAGATTTTCCATTTGCAGGATTTTATTTATTTTAGGAATAAATATCAAAATTACATATGAATTTTATTTCAATGTGCAATTCGATATATGAGCTTCGATTTAGTACAATTATGTACATGAAATTTTAGTTGTAATTCAAATGTGCACATTAAACTTTGATTTTGATTCAATTGTACAAATTTTAAAAATAAACATATTTATATTTTTTCATATTGGATTAATATAATTGTGTGTGTAATAGATAAACGAAAAATTGTGCTATGTTGATAATGTTGCCAGTGGTTTGTAAAATTTGAATCAAAGTAAAATTTCATGAATAGAATTATGAAAATTTAAAATTTACGTATAACATTATATATTAAAACAAAGTTCATGTGTAGTTTTGATATTATTTTATATAAAATATCTTATAAAGGCAAAAGCACCCTTATAATACCATAACTAGCTTTGTAATAATAATGTCTTTCCGTCAAACCTAATTGAATTAGTATTTGGTTGACATGTGAGAGCAACCTAAGTTTTATTTTCAATGGTTTAATATTTTACACATGTTTGATAATCCAAAATAAAAATACTCCAATAGAATTTTTGAACAAAAAGTGTGGGAAATAATGAGCAGATAATACCTACTTATCACTTAATAGAGAATATTTTCAACTAACTCAATTTTATTTTATTTTATTTATTTTTATATTGTATTATCCTATAAAAATTTATCTTTAAAAAATTTGTTTTTGGTTTAGAATATGGCAAAATGTTTAAAAATAAAAGATAAAATGTAGAATATATTTTTATAATTTAATATTTATATTATCAAACAATCTAATTATATTTCAAAATTAGTTTTAAGTAATATACCAAACAAAATTTATATCTTAAATTTAGTACTTAATTCCAATGCTTAATTTTCAACACTTATTTTTTCAACACTTCATTTTTCTTGTCGAAACAACACTTTAATCAAAAACACCCTCATAAGAATATAACTATGTAAAAATAATGATTTTTTTTTAACATTTCTCAATTAAATTGATGTCCAGTTGACTTGTGATATCAACTCAATCAAAATTTTAAATGATAATACCAATTTTGTTGTTTGATATAAACAATAAAATTAGGGATTCATTTAAGATAGTAATGATGTGCGATTACAAATGGTAGATTTTGTTTATCTTAAAGTTGTCATCATTTTAAAAGGGGGCCATTAGACTAAAAGTATAACTGTTAAACAAGCAAGCTGATACGACCTTAGCCCGGGATGTCTCTATTGAATCCATTAAGCTGCCACAAGGGCCTATAAGTAGGTCACGAGCTAAGAAATTTAAAGATGCATTGGCAAGCTATGTGGATCGAGTTTGGGATGAACAAGAAGCCGAATCTATTCGTCATGCATGGATTAACCCAATAGGCGTCACCTGCAATTTATTGCAAGTTGAATTTAAATTTTAATAAACTCATCTTAAGTTTAATAAATGAGTTGTTGGTTTTTAACTCATCTTAGTTTATTTAATTGAGTTTTTATTGAACTTCAATTAATTTGTTTTTATTGAAGCATATGTTTAAGTTTATTTAATTTTGCTTCATTTAATTAAACTAGTTGATGAATTAATTGATGCATTTGTTTCTAGTTCATTAATTGAAGTTAAGTGTTTAATGTTTTAAATTTAATTAGTGTTTAAATATGTTTAATAAGTTCATTTTAATGTGTTTATTGCAGGTGTCTCTTCAGCCTACAACCGTTACATTTCAAGGCCGTTACAACTTGATTGAAGTGACTTTTCAAGTGTTTTTTGGTTACAAAAGAAGGATATGTTACAAAGGGGGTTTTATACATCATTTAAGGAGTTTGAAAGAGTATTATAACACCTTTAAAATTTGGCAGCAACCACTACACCAAAACAGACTTTTAGCGGCGTTTATAAGCACCACTAAAAGTATTTGTGGCGCTTTTGAAAGCACCGCAAAAAACACCGCTAATACAAACGCCACAAATTTTAGCGGCGTTTATTAAAAAAAAGCAGCTAAAGGTTTGTCCTTTAGCGGTGCTTTTCCCACAAACGCTACTAAAGGTCATGACCTTTAACGGCGCTTTTCCCAAAAACGCCGCTAAAAGTCCTGTCCTTTAGCGACGCTTTTCTCACAAACGCCGCTAAAGGTCCTAATATTTAGCTGCGTTTTTCCCACAAACGCCGCTAACATTCCTTTAATTTTTTTTTCTAATATCACACCCTTCTTGCATTAAACTATACAGGTTGTATTTTTCTATTTTTGAAAATTTTAATTATTTATTTAATTACTATTGATCTAGTAGTTGAACTGATTAAATTGACCGATTAAATGAGAACCATTGTCTAATTAATTCAACTACTAATCTGGTTATTAAAACAGTTACTAATCTGGTTATTAAAACAGTATCATTGAACTTTTATATTTTTCAAGTTTAGGGACCAAAATGAATCTAGTTGCTAAATTCATATATCAAAGTGGATAAAAAAATGTACCAATATAAAAATAGACCTAATTTTCAAGTTTAAGGCGAAAAATAATATTATTTCTATAAAAAAGTGTATAATTAAAAAACACAAACACAAATCAAAAGAGCAAACAGTGAAAAAAACGCACGTCATTCATTCATACCAATAATGTCATTACAAAGCTAAAGACCAATACAAGAAGGTAGTCAATGCCACCAAGCAATATCTTTGTGCACTATGATATATGGTATCATTTAGCAGTACATTTTTCTCAGAATGTCTCATACAAAAAAAAAAATCCCAACAACAACAGCAGCAATCAATGCCATCTATAGTTCCTTTATTCTAACCAAGTAACCACTATAGATGAACATAACTTCTGCTATCTATGTATAATAATCTTTCGATATAAGATGCAAATAGTTTAAGATTGTACCCGGTAGGGATGAACAATGAACGATAATTTCATTGGCTTCAAATCATAACTTAGCCATTTGATGTTCAAAGCTTGGATCGATGCAAACGACAACCTACAGAATTTTGACAGTAATATAAACACATTAGAGGTCCAGGTTGGATTACTTGAATGCTCCCATTTTATTGAAAATTTGTGCTCACCTTGCCAGTACTTTTACCAGAATGTAGATACTCAACAGCATCTGCAACTGAATGCAAACCTGAAAATCTTTTCGAGTCTATTACAACCTGGTAGAATTGAATTACAGCATGTTAGGAAAGGTTTCCTAGAAGTATATCAAACACAGAACAGAATATATGTATTACCTTAAGCTTTCCTGAAGAGTAAAGATGAAACAGTCTAAGTAGGTGTTCTTTCCATAAATGGCCATACTATACCAGGACAAAGCCAGACTGAAACACAAAAGCTATTTTCAGTTCAATCAAAGTATCAAACCACAAGATTTGAAATGCCGATGTGCGAAGATGTACAAACATATACGATAGGATCGAAACCACAAAATTCACGATAACCAGAAAATGGGAAACATTAGCTCAATGAATTATCC
Organism: Gossypium rotundifolium; assembly: GCA_025506655.1. Taxonomy (NCBI): domain Eukaryota; kingdom Viridiplantae; phylum Streptophyta; class Magnoliopsida; order Malvales; family Malvaceae; genus Gossypium; species Gossypium rotundifolium. The sequence goes on from CP106722.1 coordinate 106,980,476, forward strand.
TAAATCTATATGTATTTGGCTACAATATTGGCTTTTTTTTCATATTCTCTGAAACTAGTCGTTTCTATCTCCAACGATACACAAACACCGCATGGATACACAAATCTTGTAGTTATACCGGAAGTATTTAAGACAAAAATGTCAAACACAAATAGTTTAAGAGAAATGAAGTCATTCGCAAATTTTACCGACTACATATCACATTTTGGATTTGGGACAAAAGCTTCTCAAGTCTTGGGTAGTTTAATGGCGTCGACCCATTTTTCCCTCTATACTGTAAATAAGAAGTAGAACATCAGAAGCTGTATCATTCAATTTTGAATGGCTGCATTAATGATGCCTTATAATCACTAAGGAATGTAACTAAACTATACCGTAATGGAAAGGACTGTAATTTTTTCATCTTTCTACCTTTTAAGATGAATAATGATACAAAGAAAGAGAATAACAGAAGAAACTTGCATAGTTCTCCAACTGACAGAAAATTTCAGTATTCAGTCTTATGCAAATTATTCTTTAGAAGTGGCAAATACAATCCTTATAATAAAGTCGATATCAAAAGCAACATAGATTTACTTGCAGCATGTTTTGAAGGTACTGGACACGTAAACTGGTTTATAATGATGAAACTATATCTCTTCTGGTCGAAATCCTCCAAAACACTCAATGTACAAATATAAGTCCAAAGCAAAAAAGCAGGGGCATATAATACAACAAAGACATGACAAGAGAGTTGCTTTAAAAAGTAATACATAAATATGGCATGACAGCAATAAAAAATATTTTTATATCATAATATACAATAAAAATATAATTTTGATAATTTTCAATAAATATTAAATGCAAATACATTTTTATTTATTTTTTAATCTTCTTTTTTAATTTAAAAACTTGAACCTTAGGAAACCATTGGAACCAAATCATTCTTGATTCCATATTGGGTAGAAAAATGCAAAAGAAAAAAACCATCACATGTCTGAGTGTCTTTGACTGTTTCCAATTTTATTTTTATTTTTATATTTTTAAAGTGACCCAGCATGTATTCACTGTGTCGGAGCATGTCCAGCACTTTGATATTCCCCTGATAGAAGTGTTTGATGGGTTCAAAAGCTCACCTAGATTTCCAATGATTTAGAAATAATGGAGAGATGAATATTTGCTTTCAGTTGCAATACACATATTAACAACTACGAGTACTTAGACTAGCAAAATTTAAGAACTCAACCTAGAACCTTAACTTCATGACAAGCGGAGTTTATTTACTTCAGATATAACTCCTAATACTCTACCATGAAAACTTACTGCTTATATGCATTTTCATGCCAGGACAAACACCATTGGGATATTGGTTGGACAGTTATGTTGGCATAACTGTCTAAGTGTATTTCTCTTATGATCTTTATTATGAAAATATATATTCAAATATATTAAGTTTTTGAAATTTTATCAATATATTTGTTTAGCACTTCAAATACATGTTTGGATATGCTTTGAAATCTGGAAACAACATGATAACAACCCGTTTGGCTACTTCAGAAGGTAAGTAATGCATCATTTATGTAATTATACCTCAAGAAGTTATGGATCACCATCATCCTCTTCATACAATGGCTGAGAAGAACTGTCCTCACACATTTGGATTAGATTAGAACTCCCTGAAACATAATTCTTTATCTTCCATTAATATACAAGAAAACAGATTCCAAACTACTGGATATGCTTCCTTTGGCAATTTTCAAAATTGTAGCAATGTTTCAAGAACCAGACAATCACATGTAGAAGAATTCAACAGACAGCATCAACAAATCTAGATCAGATTCATAATCAAAAACTCTAGAACGCCACTCTAACTCTTCGGACTCATCAATGTAGGAGCACTGTGATCCATTCTCCTGATCATTCTCCCTCTTAGAACCAGTTTCAGAATTATTATCAGATTCCAAACATATCAATCTACTTATTCCTGTTAGGTAAGGAAACAAAGGAAGAAAAATAAAAGTAAACATTATGCAGAAGGACAAATAATAGTGACCCATCAGAGTTTCTTTTCAACCAACAAAAAACTTTGAAAAAAAAATGAACGAAAGATGAATCACTCCGAAATGACTCCAGATAGAAAAGCAACTAAAAAACAAAAAACTCAAAAAGAAACATAAAAACATCAAATGCCAAATTATTTTATCCAAAAACTGCTAATAGAATGAACCTCCTAAGTTTTAACTGCAATAATTTGTCAAAAAATTACACTTGTCATGATTTAGCAAAAGCTTTAATTTTATTTCGTTTTAACTTCGCTGCTTGCTTTTTGCTTCTACAAGAAAAAAATAAGTAAAAGAATGTCTCTGGATACAAAAGCATGTAACATTTTTGCATGATTAAAAGTTAAATATTTAACATTTCTTAACAACAAAATATACTAGTTTACTTTTACATAAAGCAAGGAAATATATGTTCAAATGCAATTATATTTGAGCTATTTTACCCATTTTCATCATACACAGCTTTCATATAAGACAAAATTACCAAAATTGAACCATCTCTATTTCAAATTAAAATGAAAATGAATAAATTCCAAACTGCAACCCTAAAACGAAGCCAAAATTCAACTAAAGAATGTATGTAAAAGAGAAAGGTATAGACCAGAGAGCTTGGCATCTCCAATTTGAGGATCCGAAGCCTCAATTGAAGGGCCAGCATTGGAGCACCTAACGACCGAAGGCTCTGACATCAAATTTTCGACCACAAAGGAAGGAGTGGAGCCGCAGGTGAAGGGGGCCCAGTGACAGTTTTTGTGGGGTAGAGTCATCGTCGAGAATCAAAACCAGAAGTAAATGACTGTTCGGTAAGGTTCTGGGCTTCTTGGAGATGGAAGGGCGGAGGATCTTTGGGTCGTCTCCATCGGATAGGATGATTGGATCCGACATTGAAGCTGCTGTGCGCTGCAAATTGGACTCTGAAAATCAAAAGATTTGGCCTTTGGGAGTGTTTTGCTTTCGGCTTCGAATAACCGGTCGGGTTTTCAGCATGAGAGGGTTAGGGGATGTTGTGGAGAAATTAGGGATTAGGTCTGCTGTTTTGGGGGAGGAAGGGATGGCTCGTTTTGCTAAAAGGGTGAAAGAAAATTACGAAAGTAAAGTTTTGTTAAAAAAATTGGCCTTTTGTGGAGTTCTCAAAAAGCGCCACTAAAATATGGTCTTTTTATTTGTGGCGTTTACTATAAAGCGCCACTAATAGTCTATAGAGAACAACATCGTTCCAATTAAAGTTAATAGTTTTTTTGTCATTTTGGGAAAAAAACGCCACTAATACTACTCTTTTGTGGCGTTTTATCGCTAGCGCCGCTAAAGCCCCAAGTAAACGACGTCGTTTTGTTTAGTAATGTGCTTTTTGCGGCGTTTTTTCTTGAAAACGCCGCTAATACCTTCAATATTAATAAATTTTTTTAGTTTAATTATTAATTAGATTCCTTCAATATTAATGATACAATCCGCCTCGGTGATGAGTCGAGTAGACTAGGGGTATGTCGGTAATTTTGTAAACTAGGGGTATTTTGTTAATTTCGTAAACCAGGGGTATTTTATTAATTTCGTAAACCAGGGGTATTTTAGTAATTTTGCAAACTAGCGGTATTTTGGTAATTTCGTAAACTAGGGGTATTTCGATAATTTCGCAAACCATGGGTATTTTAAAAATTTTGCAAACCAGGGGTATTTCAAAAATTTTGTAAACTAGGGGTATTTCAGTAATTTTACAAACCAAGGGTATTTCGATAATTTTACAAACCAGGGTATTTCGGTAATTTTACAAACCAGGGGTATTTTGATAATTTTGCAAACTGAGATATTCTAAACAGAGATAATGATGCGAATGGGCCTAGGGCCTATTCTCGGCCCAAATGGACCCACACGTTTGTGTGGCCCATTTAGCCCAAATCTAGTCATAGATACGAGATTCCCATAGTCCAGTTCACTATCTACTACACAATCATACAATTTATTCATATGGGCCCATGAGCCCATTGGGTCCACTTGGCCCCTTTCAGCCCATCGTGGCCCAAACAACCTAAACGCACAAGAACACTCAAGCTGGCCTCAACTATCGCGTCGAAGCTCCCACACGTGCGCTCACACGCTTGTGTGGCTACCATCGTCGTGTGACCGACATTTCAGCATTTGCCGCTCTACAGCTAGAGTAAAGAGAATACACACCTGATAGGAGTTTGAAGCTAATCCGCACTCTGAATGCTCCTATGCCCAAACACCCACCAAGGTATGCTTCCTCTCCTCATGGTCAGTTCTATATATATAGCCAGCTTCTCACCTTCCTTCTTGCTATCTTTTCGATGTGGGATCCCTCCGTCAACAAAGTTTAAATCCAACTCAAACTCTGGCCGCCCAATCCGCAAAATAAATACTCCCCTACTTGTCATGAGATTCGAACCCAGGCTCCCTTGCACCCTTAATGACGCATTGTCACTAGACCACTCACTTCCTTGTATCTAACATCATGCGCAACTAAATATAAATCTATGGGCCAAAGTCCAAGTTCACTTAAAAATAAATCAAAATGAAATGCCCGTGCCAAGGCTTGAATCTTAGACCCCTTACTTCCTTGTGGCGTCACCTCCTTGTCTCCCATGTGGCGTCACTTTGCCACTACACCACAAGCTCTTTTTGTGTCATTTTTTCTACATTTTATTCTTAAATTCTACTTACTAACTCTCAGGGTTTTATTCACCTAAAATCAAAATTTCCTAAAGCCCAAGTTTGATCCCGAGACTTCATAGAAGCCCCCTAACCTTCCAAAATCACCTTCCTAACAGGTCCAACTTAAAATAATACCGTTCTCCTAATCCCAAAAACTCTAAAATGCTTCTGCGCTCGGGGCCCAATAGGCCCAATTCTACTAGGCCCAAACTTAGGGTGTTACAAATTGACCCCCTTAAAGAAATTTCATCCTCGAAATTTCCAACTATCTAGTAGCCGCACAATATTTGTTATACCACTATGCTTTTGATGCGCACTCTAATCCTAGAAGCAACCTAAGTAAATAGCACATTATAGATAAAGTACGTACCAGTATCTACCTACAGTATAATAGTTTAAAACAGATAGGAGAACTTACTTGGTCTGACGATGGAGACTCAGTGTGCCACACAAAAATCCTCCAAAACCACTTCAGATTATTTTGTAAGCATCTTTAAAATAGAAACTAAAGCCCATTTCACCGCTCGAGTTTTGCAACCAGGCTCTGATACCATAACATGTAACATCCCAAACCCTGCCTAGAAGTTAGACTCGAATCTGGTGTGTCACATTGAGGTTTTTTTTGAAAACTGCGTTTTCATTGAAAACCCCTCTTGATATTTAAAAACTGAAGTCCCAGTTTATGATTGTTATTAATAATCGACATTTATTAAGAAGTCATTACCTTCAAAACCTTGTTCGTTGCGAAAGCTTAATTTAAAACAACTCACTTATAAAACGTGATATTTACAACTTGGTTTGGAAAACATAATGTTTTGAAAACAGATATTATTTTGGAAAAATCGCGATTCAATGTTGAGCAGATTTAAAACATAATAAACTAAAAATCCCAAACTATACCAGAATTTAAGAATACAACCCAATAAAAACGATTTAATAAAGTAAAGTAGAATACTAAAATCTAAAACTGCTCATAGTGTGGCCACCTCTGAGTCCTCCAATACGTCGAACCGCCACCGAGGTTACCGGAAAAATTAAAAAGAGGGGGTGAGTTTGCAAAAACTCAGTGTGTACAACCCTCATCAGTAAAAACATGCATCACAACAATCCGACCGAAGCCCATTACAATAACGATGGCAATTGGGCCTTAGCCCAAAATAGCCTCGGTTGGGCCTTAACCCATATCATATGTCACATATCATAAATATCTGGGCCTAAGCCCGTCTTAATAATGTAATCCATATATGCAATGCATTAATGCCCATGCCAACCTTGCACTCCGTCTCCTGTCCAACCATGTACTCATGTGGGGATTTAATCGACCCACCCATCCATACACTCCTTATGTAGCATCGGTTGCGGTACAACTTATCAGTGCAGTAGGGCTGCTCGGTGGCTAAAAAGCCTTCGGTGGATCCACAATCGTCAAACGACCATGCGATCCTATTAGCACTTCCTCCGTATTAATAAACCCATCCCCATGCAGCATAATAACACATGAATGCATCATACGATAATAAACATACCATAATAATCACAAATAGCATACAATAATAACCATATAACATGTAGGGGCATTTTTGTCATTTTGCACTTTAGGGGCATATCGGCCATTTTACCCATCGAGGGTACTTTGGTAATTTTGCAAACTAGGGGTATTTCGATAATTTTGCAAACCAGATATTTCGGTCATTTTACCCATCGAGGGTACTTTAGTAATTTTTACAAACTAGGGGTATTTTGGTAATTTCGTAAACTAGGGGTATTTCGATAATTTTGCAAACTAGGGGTATTTCTATAATTTTACAAATCAGGGGTATTTTGATAATTTCACAAACGAGATATTCTAAACAGAGATAGCGATACGAATAGGCCTAGGGCCCATTCTCGGCCCAAATGGACCCACACGTTCGTGTGGCCCATTTAGCCCAAATTTAGCCACATATACGAGATTCCCATAGTCCAGTTCACTATCTACTACACAATCATACAATTTATTCATATGGGCCCACGGGCCCATTGGGCCCACTTGGCCCCTTTTGGCCTATCATGACCCAAACAACCTAAACGCACAAGAACACTCGAGCTGGTCTCAACTATCGCATCGAAGCTCCCACACGTGCGCTCGCACGCTTGTGTGGCTACCATCGCCATGTGACCGGCATTTCGACATTTGCCGCTCTACAGCCAGAGTAGAGAGAATACACACCGATAGAGTCCGGCTAATCCGCACCAATGCTCCTATGTTAAACGCCCACCAAGGTATGCTTCCTCTCCTCATGGACAGCTCTATATATATAGCCAGCTTCTCACCTTCCCTCTTGCTATCTTTTTGATGTGGGATCCCTCCGTCAGCAGAGTTTAAATCCAACTCAAACTCTTGCCGCCCAATTCGCAAAATAAATACTCCCCTGCTTATCATTCGAACCTAGGCTCCCTTGCACCCTTAATGACACCTTGCCACTAGACCACTCACTTCCTTGTGTCTAACATCATGTGCAACTAAATATAAATCTATGGGCCAAAGTCCAAGTTCACTTAAAAATTAATCAAAATGAAATGCTCGCGCCAAGGCTTAAACCTTGGACCCTTTACTTCCTTGTGGCGTCACCTCCTTGACTCCCATGTGGCGTCACTTTGCCACTACACCACAAGCTTTTTTTTTTTGTCATTTTTCTCCATATTTTATTCTTAAAGCCTACTTACTAACTCTCAGGGTTTTATTCACCTAAAACCAAAATTTTCCTAAAGCCCAAGTTTGATCCCGGGACTTCATGGAAACCTTCTAACCTTCCAAAATCACCTTCTTAACATGTCCAACTTGAAATAATGCCTTTCTCCTAATCCCAAAAATTTTAAAATGCTTCTGCGCTTGGGGCCCAATAGGCCCAATTCTACTAGGCCCAAATTCAAGGTGTTACACTATGGAATGTGACTAAAGAGATCGGAGACGAGAAGATGATGATCTTAAGAATATAAAGCTGTTAATACCTACCTTCCAAGGTAAATCCAACCCAGAGGCATACTTAGAGTGGGAGAAAAAGATTGAATTAATATTCGATTGCCACAACTATTCCGAGAATAAGAAGGTTAAACTAGCCGTAATCGAGTTTTTCGATTACACGATGATCTGGTGGGATCAATTCACCGCTAGTCGAAGGCGCAACGGAGAAAGGCCTATTACTACTTGGGTTGAGATGAAAGCGGCAATGTGACGACGATTTATTCCTTCATATTATCATCGGGAACTTCATTAGAATCTCTAAAATCTTACTCAACGAACTATGAGCGTAGAAGATTATTACAAGGAGATGGAGGTGGCGATGATTCACGCGGATGTGCAAGAAGACCGCGAGGTGACGATGACTCGTTTTCTAGCTAATCTCAATCGTGATATTGTTAATGTCATCGGACTTCAACATTGCATTGAGGTGGTGGACATGGTACACATGGCCATCAAAGTGGAAAACCAAATGAAGTGAAAAGGTGCTACCCGAGGCTATTCCACCCCAAATCCTTCAAGATAGGAACAAGGCATTAGCAAAAGCTTTCCATCAAACCGAGCAAAAGAGTCGATGGTGTTGCCCAATACAAATAAGTCTTTGGCCGAATTAAGCAAAGGTAAAGCCATTGAGAGTTCATCCAACCGTTCTAGAGATATCAAATGCTTTAAATGTTTCAGAAGAGGACATATCACGAGTTAGTGCCCAAATCAGAGCACAATGGTGTTGCGTGCCAATGGTGAAATTGAAATAGAGGATGAAGAGGAAGATGAGGCCTAATTGAATTTTGACAAAGAAGAAGATTTGGAGCACCCTGTCGAAGGTGAGTTGTTTGTAGTAAAACAAAGTTTAAGCCTTCAAGGAGTGGAGAACAAGCAACAATAATAGAATATCTTCCATTCGAGATACCAACTCTAAGGAAAAATTTGTAGCATTATCATAGATGGTGGAAGTTGCACGAATGTGGCAAGTACTTTCATGGTGGAGAAGTTAGGACTGCCGATCACCAAACATCCGAGCCCGTACAAGCTTCAATGGCTCAATGATGGTGGTGAGCTCAAAGTCATGAAACAAGTCCTTGTTTCTTTTAGTATTGAAAAGTATTCCGATGAAGTTCTATGCGATGTGGTGCTAATACACGCGGGCCATTTGCTGTTAGGACGACCATGGTAGTTTGATCAGAGAGTGGTTCATGATGGCTATACCAATAGGTATACCTTTAAGCATTGTGGCAAGAATGTGACACTTACACCATTAACCCCGAAGCAAGTATATGAGGACCAACTCAAACTCAAAACTTCTATGGGACAAATGCAAGAAAAAAAAAAAAGAAGTGCGAGTGGAAAAGAAAAGAAAAATGAGAGAGCTAGAGGTAAAATTTTAAAAGAGAGTGAAAAGGAAGCAAGAAAAGAAAAAAATGGAAAAGAAAAAGAAAATGAGAAAATAAGTGTGTTTGCAAGAGCGAGCGATGTTCGAAGAGTGTGTTTGCAAGAGCGAGCGATGTTCGAAGAGCATTAACTTTGAGGCAACCTGTATTTGTACTCATGTACAAAGAAATTTTGTTAAACACTAACGAGTTACGATGATCTACCTTCTTCTATGCTGTCTCTTTTACAGGAATTCAAGGATGTTTTCCCCAATGAAGTGCCAAGTGGTTTGCCTCCCATTTGAGGCATCGAGCACCAAATTGACCTAGTGCCTAGAGCCGTACTTCCTAATCGACCTGCTTATCGAAGTAACCCGGAAGAAACCAAGGAGTTGCAAAAGCAAGTTGCTAAATTTATGGATAAGGGTTACATCCAAGAAAGTCTCAGTCCTTACACGGTGCTGGTTTTACTTGTGCCTAAAAAATATGGTTCTTGGTGAATGTGTGTTGATTACCGTGCCATCAACAAGATCACCGTCAAATATAGACATCCTATTCCTCGTCTCGATGATATGCTCGACGAGTTAAGTGGTGCCAAGATATTCACGAAGATCGATCTTAGGAGTGGCTACCATCAAATCCGTATGCGAGAAGGCGATGAATGGAAGACTGCCTTCAAGACCAAACATGGTTTGTACGAATGGTTGGTAATGCCATTCGGTCTTACAAATGCACCTAGTACTTTTATGCGATTAATGAACCATGTGTTGCATGCATATATTGGAAAATTTTGTGTAGTTTATTTTGATGAGATCTTGATATACAACAAGTCATTGGAAGAAGACATTCAACATTTGCGAGTAGTGTTAGAAACATTGCCACAAGAGGTACTCTATGCAAATTTTAAAAAGTGTTCATTTTGCATTAACAAAATTGTGTTCTTAGGTTTTGTGGTGAGTTTCGAAGGATTGGAAGTCGATCAAGAGAAAGTTCGAGCGATCCAAGAATAGTCGTGCCCGACAACATTAGCCAAATTCAAAGCTTTCATGGGTTGTCTAATTTCTATCGACGTTTCGTGTAACATCCTAAAATTTGGAATTTTATGTGTTGAGTTATTTTGGTGATAAACTGGTTAAATTATTAATTGTGTATGTTTAAGAGGCCCTGAGAAGGTTAGGGGCTTAATTGGACCTTATAAAAAATTTTGGCATTTAGAACTTTAATGAAATGGAGAAAGTGATCTTAAAGCATATGGGAATAAGTGAGTAAATGGTTACCACAAGTGAGCAATTAGTAAAAAGGTTATGGCATTAAGTGAAGTACCTTGAGGGAAGAGGTTCAAATCCCTTTGTGTGCAAATTTTGCTTTTATTTTTGCACCCTTCCATCAAGTGTCGGCCAAGCATGTTATTATGTAAGTTGGACTTTTATTTTTATGGTAAGATAGCTAAAGAGATTAAGGAAAGGTTGAAGTTAGGGAAAGGAATCAAAAGGAAAAGGTAAGTAAGGGGAACAAGTGGCTTATTTCATGGTGAACGCTATGGAAAGTTTGGTTGGAAAAAATGTTGACCATTTGGCTATGAACATGGACGGTTTTGGGGCTAAGGGGGATGGCCGAATTTTTGTTAGTATTTTGGTTAGCCTTAGGTGATAATTTTGGGTCATTTACATTAGCATCAAGTGTGTCTTTTTCTCAAAGAAAATTCTAATCTTTTAGCCAAATTTTGTCTTGGGCAATTGGTAAGAGTTGTGGGTATTGTTTTGGTCAAAATCTCTTTATGCCACTTTTGTGACATTTTTCTTTTCTCTCCAAACTTTCTTCTCCTCTTTGCCGAATTTTAGAACTTTGAGTGTGCATACCTTTTTCCTTTCTTTTCTTTCTTCTTGCCGAATGGACTTAAGCCATTGAAACCATATTATTCACTCTTTCTCTTTTGAAAAACCGAAACCTCACAAACCCTTCTTTTCATCTCTTTTCTCTTTTTACAAAATTTTCCAAACACCTCTCTTCTTCCTCTCAAATCAATAATTTCCAGAACCAAATATTATTGTTTGTTTTTACCCCATACCTGAATATCATTGTTCATCTTCCGTTATAGCCGAATCTTTCATTTCATACATATTTTCTTCTCAACTGTATTACTACTCATACTTTGATCAATCGGTAAGTGATCCATTCTAACATTTTTATTTTTATTCTTTCTCTTAGTGCCGAATCTATGCCTTGGTGTGGGATGGCCTTTTTGATCGAGACCATCACCATACTTTCTCTCATTCGAAATTCTTCGTAGAAATATAGTGGAAGGCCGAAACTTGGAGTATCCGAAGTCATCATTTAATCGTTAGAATTCGGTCTTAAAATATCTAAGGTAAGAGTTCTTCACGGATTCTATAATCACTTTTTATTCATTAAGATAGTGATGATTAACTGGTATTATTATAGGGACTCTATCGCTCGATCTTTCATCTTGAGATCATACGAATTTTTGTGGTAAGTCAACCCTATTCCTCAAATCAATCATTCATAACAACGTAATATTAGTTTTGACTAATATTTGATTTCAATGGAGTCAAGCAATATTGAATCAAAAGGAATAGTGATTGGAGATTGAAAAAGGAGCGGACTAGTGATCCCTACTCCTAAATTTAAGCGGAGGGCGGTATCGGTGATTCGGGACTTCCCACCAGGGTGTGGACCCTCATCCGGTGAGAATCAACTATTCGAGGTCGTTCGCAATTTTGAGGCATCATCGATTCAAGATTTTCCATTGGGTTGTGAACCGCTAACCGGGGAAAACCGACAAATTGTGGTCATTCACGATTCCAAGGGTAAGTATCGTAGATCGTTCATTTCGTGTTGATAAATCGCGTATGTCGACTAATAAGCGTTGTAATATTCTAGGTGTCGACGATCGAGAGAGCGTAGTACTTACAGTAATCAGGTGTGTATTCTCACACCGTATTCCGTGGGTTGAAAACTATTATCGTATTGGTAGTAAATCGCTTGATTAAGTCGTAATTTGGGAGATCAAAAAAATTGGCTTAGATCTCATTATTTGATAAAATTGTTAAAATCGTGAAAGATTACAAAAATACCTTAAATGGGCCGAATCGATATATTTTGTTTCGTGGGCCAAATTGATATATATTTGCTAAGTGGGCCAAATTGAAATGTGTACTATGTGGGCCGATTGATATATGACTAAGTGGGCCGATTGAAATATGACTATGTGGGCCGATTGATATATGACTATATGGGCCGATTGATAATTTGCTATATGGGTCGATTGATAATTTGCTATATGGGCCGATTTGAAAATTTGTGAAATGGGCCAAGTTGATAATTGCTTAATGGGCCAACTTTGATAAATTGATATAATGGGCCATAATTTTTGGTAATAAATGACCGAATAAATTATTGTGATATGTTATGCATTATATACATGAATTGCATGGGACGAGATAATGATGAAGAGAGGTTTTGGTAGCTCTACTACATAATTCTGGTGGTTCTGCCACAAATCTGTATAGTGGCAATGTGACATAAAATTTGCTATTCTGGTGGCTTGTCCACAAATAATCTGTTATAAATGGCTTAATGCCTGCGATTGGTGTGTTGGCGGGGTGCGTTGACTGATGATTACCCACAGGTGTGTTGGTTGGTACGGGTGGTGTGTAGCGGATGGAATACTAGGCTGGGTTTGGGAATTGCATTTCATATTCATGTTATATTCATTACATTATTATTATTGTATGTGGGCTCAGGCCCAAATAATTGTTTAACAGATTTTGGCCCAGTGAACAATGGTAAGTGGGTTACACACTGAGTTCTAGCAACTCACCCTGTCTTTCTTACCTTTTCATGTAATGATCAGTAATGGAGACTTGGGCCGTGAATAACTTGGAGGAGGCCATACTACAAATAAATGGGTTAATTTGAAATTTGGTTTTCTTTAAGTATTTTTAATTATTTTGCTATTTTGTTGAAGATTGTAATAAGGCCTCGGATTAATTTTTGTTTTGTTTTATGTTTGGCGAAATTATTAATTGCTCTCAGATATTTGGATCGAGATTTTACTAAAAATGAAAATATTCATTTTATTTAAATAAAAAGGGTTTTATAATAAACTTTTATAAACATAACTTTTAATTCAAAATTTATATTCAAATTTTTTTAACATTTGTGATATTTTTAAAAGTCATGCTTTATAAGATTTTCATATCTCAATTTGTCAGAATTATCAATCAAATTTTTATTCAACAATTTTTCTTAAAAGTGAGCTGTTTTAATCGACTTATTTATAAAAAGAAATTAGTAGAATTTTCTCAGGTGACATGTCAGATCTAGCCTTAACGCATGGGCTGGGTTTGGGGTGTTACATTTCGTACCTAATTTTAGTACAATTCCTGCGCCATTGACAAGTGTTATTAAGAAAAATTCAACATTTTATTGGACAGATGACCAAGAAAATTCATTTAATAAAATTAAACAATGTCTTGTGCAAGCACCTTTATTATCATTTCCTGATTTTACTAAAACCTTTGAAATCGAATGTGATGCTTCAGGTGTAGGAACCGGGGCCGTGCTAACCCAAGATGGAAAATCGGTGGCGTATTTTAACGAGAAGATAAGTGGGGTTGTTCTCAATTATCCCTTGTATGACAAGGAAATGTATGCCTTAATTCGATCCCTCTAGACGTGGCAGCATTACTTGTGGCTGAAGGAGTTCGTGATTCACTCTGATCACGAAGCCTTAAAGCACATCAAGGGCCAACATAAGCTAAACAAGCGCCATGCAAAGTGGATTGAATATCTTGAATCCTTTCCATATGTCATCAAGTATAAGAAAGGTAAAGGAAATGTAGTGGCTGATGCCCTATCAAGGAGGTACACTTTATTTTCTTATCTTGATTCTAAGCTACTTGGGTTTTTTTATTTAAAAGAATTGTATGTTTCCGATGATGACTTTGGTAATATCTTTGCTACTTGTGAGAATGAATCTTTTGAGAAATTTTATAGGTACGAGGGATTCCTTTTTAAGGAAGGCAAGTTATGCATACCATAAGGCTCGATCCGAGAATTGCTTACGCAAGAGGCGCATAGTAGAGGTCTCATGGGACACTTTGGTATAAGCAAGACACTATCAACCTTACAAGAACATTTTTATTGGCCAGGAATGCGAAGAGATGTTGCACGTGTCTGTGAGCGTTGTGTGACTTGCAAACTAGCTAAGTCCAAAATTCAACCACATGGTTTGTATATGCCACTGCCCATACATGAATTCCCTTGGACGGATGTATCCATGGACTTTGTCCTTGGGTTACCAAGAATAAAAACGGGAAAGGACTCTATATATGTAGTAGTTGATAGATTTTTGAAAATGTCCCACTTTATTTCATGTGCCAAGACTGTTGACGCTGTTCATGTAGCTAATCTCTTCTTTAAGGAAGTTGTTCGTTTATATGGAATCCCAAGAACAATCGTATCTGATCGTGATGCAAAGTTTTTGATCCATTTTTGGAGATCATTGTGGGGGAAGTTTGGAACGAAGCTGTTATTTTCGACCACTTGTCATCCACAAACGGAGGTGGTAAATTAAGTATTGTCTACTTTGTTGCGTGCCATCGTCCGTAAAAATCTAAAGTCATGGGAAGAATGTTTACCTCACATTGAATTTGCTTACAATGGCTTTGTCCACTTTGCTACTAAGTTTTCTCCCTTCGAAGTAGTTTATGGCTTTAATCAATTAACTCCCCCTAATTTATTGCCATTGCCTAACGATCAATTTGTACATGTAGGTGCTAAGAAAAAGGCCGACTACGTCAAGGAGCTCCATCAAAAAGTGCGAGCTAACATTGAAGCTCGAATCGAGAGTTATGTTCAAAGAGTGAACAAAGGAAGAAAATGAGTTATTTTTGAACCCAGTCATTGGATCTAGGTTCATATGAGGAAACAACGGTTTCCAGCCCAACAATGATCTAAGCTGTTACCACGAGGAGACGGTCCATTCCAAGTTATTGAACGGATAAATGAAAATTCATATTGACTTGGCTTACCGGGTGAGTATAACATTAGTGCAAGTTTTAGTGTTGCTGATTTGTCACCTTTTGATACAGGTTACGACTTGAGGACAAGTCACCTTCAAGAAGGGGGAATGATACGACCTTAGCCTAGGATGTCTCTACTGAATCCATTAAGCTACCACAAGGGCCTATAACTAGGTCATGAGCTAAGAAATTTAAAGATGCATTGGCAAGCTATGTGGATCGAGATTGGGATGAACAAGAAGTCTAATCTATTCGTCATGCATGGATTAACCCAATAGGCGTCACTTGCAATTTATTGCAAGTTGAATTTAAATTTTAATAAACTCATCTTAAGTTTAATAAATGAGTTGTTGGTTTTTAACTCATCTTAGTTTATTTAATTGAGTTTTTATTGAACTTCATTTAATTAGTTGCTTATTAATTAATCTAGTTACTAGGATTATTTATTGAAGCATATGTTTAAGTTTATTTAATTTTGCTTCATTTAATTAAACTAGTTCTTGAATTAATTGATGCATTTGTTTCTAGTTCATTAATTGAAGTTAAGTGCTTAATGTTTTGAGTTTAATTAGTGTTTAAATATGTTTAATAAGTTCATTTTAATGTGTTTATTGCAGTGTCTCTTCACCTACAACTGTTACATTTCAAGGTCATACAACTTAATTGAAGTGACTTTTCAAGTGTTTTTGGTTACAAAAGAAGGAGTCATTACAAAGGGGTTTTATACATCATTTAAGGAGTTTGAAAGAGTATTATAACACCCTTTAAAATTTGGCAGCAACCCTTTCATCTACCAGTTGTTTTTGCTCTTTCAAAAGATTAAAAGCATTCAAAACACCATTAAGGAGCTGGTATCTTTTCGGCTAGCCAAGGGACAATTCAAGAGTCATTTTACAAGCATTCAAGGATATTCATTCAGCTGAATTAAAGTGAATTCAAGGGTGGAAGTTAATTGTTACAAGAATGTCAAGAGACTTGAGTTTTATTTCAGCTTTAATTAGCATATTAAGATGAATACTTGTGACTATTCAGCTAGCTTTTTCTAACCTTATAAATATGTGTAATCAGTCACTTTGAAGGAAATTTTTGGAAATTTTGATTGAAACTCTGGTCATTTGGCGAGAAATACTTTTCTCCGATTTTGCACAAAGATTTGTTAGCTTATCTACAAAGCTAGTGGCGTCAACCCGTTCTTTGCTTTATGCCGAACTTATCACTTTCGCAAGTGTCGTTCGAACCCTATACCGAGGTTCCTATCTTTCTAGATAGTGGGACGAGGTTTTGAATGAATTTTCAATCCATCTCAAATGCTTATAAGTGTTGTGTCGACACTTACTAGTGTTAGTTCTTGCTTGTTTCTTGAGCCATTTCTTTCCATCGTTTTACTATAATCGAACACATCCAAATAGCCATTTATGAACCTTGTTATTTTTAAACAATATTGAGCCTACGTCACCAATTTTACTTACTAACCATCCATTTGATCCTTACTTCATCGTAGACGATCGGGCAACACAAGTACGACTCGACTCATCACCGAGGCGGATCGTATCACGAGCTTAGGTGGGCTTAAATTGGGCTTACTTTGAATTTGGATTTTTTAGAGTTCGGATAAGTTTGAGTTCGTGCTTTCTCGAGTTGAGATCTATTATCGGTTCGGACTATTTTGGACTTGAATTTTTTTTGATTTGAGCTCAGATCGAGCTAGGCAGGCTTCAACTGATTCAAATAAATTTGAATTTTTTAATTTTTAAATATTTTAATTTTAAATGCAATAACTCATTCAACTTTTTTATGATGACAACATAATTCAAATTTTTCTTACAAAAAGTATAAATTATATATATAATACAATTATTTTTATATAAAATAATTAGAATGCTTATTGTAGGTAAAATTTATTACCGTATGATATTATATAACTTTTATTAACAATTGAATAACTTTTCATCTTTCTTATTAAATTTATAAAGCTAATAATCGTATTCTAAAATATTTATTCCAAAACCCAAATATATTATCTGAAGCCCAAACCTAAATAATATACTCACTATTACCCAAACTAAAATAAACTAATTATAGCCCAAATCTCAAGTCCAACATAAAAAGAAATTAAATTCAATACCCAAATACAATTTGTAAAAGTTAAAGACCAATTCAAAATCTAATTTAAAAATAATGTTTTATTAAAATATTAATTTTTAATAATATTTTATATATTGTTAGTTATAATTATAAACATGTATTTTAATATACTCAATTACGCATAACTATTGATATTATATATTATATTATAATCTATAATATAATAATAGTTATTATATTTATATTTATAAAATATATTATTCCATTTATATTGTATCATAAGCTATAATAGTAGAGTAATACACAACATATTAATTATTATCATATATTATTGTTTATTTTATTGGTTGAAATTTGCTATAAGTCCTTATACTTACGTACATTTGAAAGCTAACCTCCTATATTATATAATTCTATATCACATCATATAGTATATAATATATTAAGTTTATATATATGCATAAATGATTAAAATTATAATATCATGTAATACTATATATTTTCTTATAATCTATAATAAAATAATAGTTATATATAATAGTAGTATATTATATATATTAATTATTATTATATATTCTTTTCATACATTTAAAAGTTAACCCCTTCTATATTATATAATGCTATACTATATCATATATTAATAGTTTATATATATGCATAAATGATTAAATATTATAATATCATGTAATATTATTTTTATTATAATCTATATTATAATAATAGTTATATATAATACTACTACATTATATGTTACTTATTTATATATTATTGTTTATAATTATACTAGTTAAAATATGCTCTAAGTCCCTATACTTTTCTTATATTTAAAGTTAGTTCTCCTACTATATTATATGATGATATATCATATCATATAATATAGTAATAGGTTATATATATGCATCAATGATTGCATATTACAATATCATTTAATACTATATCTTTTATTATAATAGTTATATATGTATTAATATTTCAAGTAATATTTATATATTATTTTAAGTATTAGTAACATACTAATTTAGTATATCGGTTTAAGGTTGGGTTAGGTAATCATTTGATTTCAATAGTAGTTATATAATAAATTATTATATTATCAATAAAGTTTAATTTTATAGATTTTAATAATTATTAATTTTGTAACACCCCTAACACGTATCCATCGCCGGACTAAGGTTAAGAGGCGTTACCGGACATATCGGATCAAAATACAAACATTTCATTAACATCAAACATTCACAAACATTCATTAACGAAAAATACACATAGAGTCTCTTTTGAAGATCTACGAGACCCTAAACATGTATTAGGAAGGGGTCTGGACTAAATCTAGCACATACAATTTTTTTTCAAAACTTAAACATTTTTCAAAGTTACAGAGGTCACACGCCCGTGTGGACAGGCCGTGTGGGCAAATATAGGCCATTTGCAAGGCCAATTTGCCACCCAAAATTTGGGTCAAACCTACAAGCATCAAACAAACCTCAATTCATGTCCCAAAGACAACCAAAAACATACCAAATCATGCACAATTTGACCCTTAACAACTTCATTCATTTCCATATACAAATCCAACTCAAACATACCAATTCAAAGCACCAACTTCACATCAAAAACATATGAATCATACATCATTTTAATCCATATCAATTCATAACATTTCTCATCATATCAATTTCCCAAATCAACCATGAAACTTACCAGAATTGACCATTTAATTTGGCCATTCATGAGCACATCAAAACATACGAAGTTTTGCATCATATAGTATGGACTAAACTCATCCATAAACATATTCATTAACAAACCATATCACAAGGCTATATTTACATATTTCAAAACATAATCAAAGTTCTCTAGCCTATACATGCCATACTTTAATATGTACATTTTCAAAAGGTACCAAAATATAGCTCGATAGTGTGGTGATGATCCTCGATGATCCCCAAGCTTCCTATAGCTTTGATAATCTATAAAACAATGAACAAACACACACACATAGTAAGCTTTCATAGCTCAGTAAGTCATAAGCAAATAATGATCAAATAAACATTTGCATTAAATCAACTAGCCAAATCAAACAAACCTTAACCAAATGTACAATTATTATACTAGCAAACTCAAACCTTATCACATATACAATAGCATTATAACATCAATGGCCAAATGCACATATACTCATAAGCACATATAAATTTCTCTTTTACCATGTCTAATTCATATATTTATCTCAAACATATAATTACCTTGCTTTCATATTCATATAACATAGCACGTACCTGAACCTTTTAGTTCATTTTCACATTCAATCTTAACTCGATAATGCTTGTTGAACCATTCGGAATCAATAAGGATACTCGAATAGTAGAAAATCTCGTACAATGCCAACGTCCTAGACATGGTCTTACATATAATCACATATTGATGCCACTGTCCCAGACAGGGTCTTACACGAATCAAATACGATGACAATGTCCCAGACATGGTCTTACACGTAAACACAAGTTGATGCCAACTTCCCAGACGTGGTCTTACACGAAAACACATAACAAAATCCTATGTCATGACATATGTATCCTAACTATTCCTAAGGTTTATACAGGGCTTTCGGACTTCATAACTCGATTGATTCAAGCTCGTAGACAATTCTTCCACACTTTTACCAATTCGGCATTCACATAAATATACAAGTAATAATTCAATTCGATAAAAATAAAATATATATACATTTGAATTTAACGACATTTATTTACTTATGAACTTACCTCGAACAACGACAAACGAAAATAAACAGCTATTCAATAATTTTCGATTTCCCCCGATCTAATTCCTTTCTCTTTGGTTCTTGATCTATACACATTCAAATTTAAACATTTTATTCAAAAAATCATTCAATTCCATTCATATACTCATATTTAGGGAATTTTACAAATTAGTCCTCATATTTTCACATTTTGACACTTTAGTCCTTATTTCACAAAATCACAAAATTCACAAAATTTGACCACACTATAGCTTAGTCGAATATTCAATAAGCTCATATGAGTACACACATTTCATTTATTTCACATTTTAGTCCTTCAAAATAACATTTTCACAAATTAATCCAATTTACTCAAATTTATCAAAAATCCAAAGACAAAACATATTAATCTATCACATATCTTTTATTTTCCATCATCAACCAAACAAAAATCACAAACTATCATCAATGACAATTCACGAATACATCATAAATTTCAAAAATTCAAGCATGAGCTAGCTAGTATTCAAAGCAACGATCTCAAAAACATAAAAATTATCACAAACCGAACAAAATCCATACCTTAATTAAGTAAAATGAGTGCTGAACCTAAAACCACATTCAAAGCTTTCTTTTCTTCTAAACTTTTGGCAATTAGAAAGATGAACATGCAAAAATTTTGCTTATACTTTATTATAATTACTTAAATTACTAATTTACAAAACTAACCGTTAAAAATTAACATTAAAACCATATATTATTAACCCAAAATCATCCACTCAAATAACTAAGGGTCAAATAACCACTTTAGGGCTTTGTAATTAATTAATCAGAGCAAATAAACACTCAAACAATTAGTAATACACTTTTACATTTTATGCAATTAAGTCCTTCTTGCAAATTAAACACACAAACGATCAAATTTAATCACGGAAATTTCACATATGTCAATTCACATACTATAAACACAGAAAATAATATTAAAATATTTTTCTAACTCGTATTTGTGGTCATAAAACTAGTATTCGACTAGGATCTAAACCGATCATTACAAATTTTATATATTCATTATACATATATAATTATAGTATTAAAATATTTTATATTAAATTAATGTTTTTAAAAAATTATTTGATTATAATTTATAATAAAAATTATTATTAATTACATTTCCTATTAATAAAATGCTAATATAAATATGTAATGCTTATCAATACATTTTCAAAAAAATAAAGAATTCATTTATTTATATTTTAAGTAATATCATAAATTTATATTAATTATTAATATCATTATGGCTATTTAGTTATAAAGTTAGACTTTTTTAGGCTTTGAGTCGAATTTATCTCAAGTTCGAGCAAGATTGGTCTCAAGTTCAGGTCTGTTACGGTCTCGAGCTCGAGTTCTATCGGACTTGAATTTTCTCAGGCTTAGGCTTCTTTAGGCTCAGATTTTCTTGAGCTTGGGCTTTCTCGAACTCGAATCATTGCAGGCTCAGATCAGCACGAGTGGATTTTCAAGCTCGAGCCCATTTTGTCATCTCTAACTAAGAGGGCAGATGGTATATGAAAAGTACTAATTCCCCCCTCCCAAAAAATATCTTGGAACGTTATTCTATGTTTAGTTTTTAAAATATTGTTCACTTTCCTTATAAAGTCAATATTCTCTTAAAGTTTTTTTCCTACAAATAAATGAAAATGATTCCATTGACAATGGGTGGAGAAATTACTTTTTCAAACAAATGAAAATGAATCCATTGATAATGCGTGAGGAAATTACTGTTTCATCTAGTTAAAAATATAAAAAATGGTAAAACAATATTAATTTCTTCAGCTTTAAAAAATAAAGTTCTTTCTATTCTCAAACACTGTCCCCTTTCATTCCGGGGTCATGCTTACCAATGTTTCCCACCATTGATACACCCCTCCCTCCAATAAAGAAACAACGCATAATAGACTATCCGTCGGCTTACATTTTAGCTCTGCAATCACTTTCCTACGTGAGATAGTCATTGTTCCACTATGGCGGGGTCATTACCCTCATTCCCTAGAAGTTCCTTAACACCATGCTTATGTATCTCCTTGAAACTATTTCGCAGTTCATACAGCTGGAATAGATGCTCTTGGTGGAGCAACTCATGACTGAAACTGAGGTTGGGGTAGAGGCACATGAGTAGTTCCCATAAATTGGTTAAACCGTCGTTCCATCATCTTGATAAAAGTATCTCTCGTAGAATTTCCAGTTGCTCTTGGATCAGCCAAAGGTTTCGAACCACAAGTTTGAGGAATATTGATATTCATTCTTTCACCAACAACATCATGGGAATTTGAAGACATTCTAAACTACATACACAAACCCAATTTAGCAAAACTACAAGGGACTAGCCAAAAACATGTAAAATGCATATCTAGGCTCTGATACCAAAACTTATAACACCCTAACTCCCAGTTGGTGGACTGAGGTGTTACATGTAACACCCCTCACCCATATTCAACGTCGGAGTAGGGTTACGGAGCATTACCAAACTTACAACACTTATAAACATATATTTCATAAATAAATTATCAATTAAAAAACAATTCAATCACAACCAATCCTAGTGTCCCTTAAACGAGCCTACGAGGCCTTTAACATGTATTAGAAATGGTTCAGGACTAAACTAATAACTCGGGAAACTTTTCCACACTTAGAAAATTTTTTTCCAAGACAGGGGACACACGCCCATGTGGCCAGGCCGTGTGTCTCACACGGCCATCAGACACGCCTGTGTCACAGACTGTGTGAATAATCGAAATGGAAGCACATGACCGTGTGCCAGTCAGTGTCCTAACAAGTAAGGTTACTGACTTGGGTCACATGGCCGACCACACACTCGTGTGTCTAGACCGTGTGCCCTTCAAAGTGGCCTCACACGCTCGTGTGCCAGGCCGTGCCAAACCTGTAGGGTATACTGACTTATGCAATATGGCCAAGTCACACGCCCGTGTGCTAGGCCTTATGCCAATTAGGGGGTATACTAACTTGTGCCACACGACCGATCACACGCCCATGTATGAGACAGTGCGGAACATACTAACTTGATTTTTAATTCAACACTAGGGACACACGGTCGTGTAACATGACCGTGTGTCACACACGACTGAGATACACGCCCGTGTCTCTTCCCTTGTGGACAAAAATAGGCTATTTACCAAGCCATTTTTCAACCCATTTTGCATATACCTATACAAGCTCAATTGGTACCAATTTAAGACACAAATATACAGCCAAAAGTCATCAACCAATACACAATGATACGATATCCTTTTCGACCATTTCAATACTCAATTTAATGCCATTTACCTATTCAAATACCTATCAATTCAACTTACTTTACTAGACATAATTCACATATATGATTCATTTAATTAAACCATTCCAAACATGCATTATCACTTCAACCTCATTCACTCATTATAGATCAATTACCTAACTCAAAATAAAGCTATTTACACATCTTTATACATTAGTAAATTCATTAACACAAGCCAACTTAAATGACCCAAAATACATGTTCATCAAACATACCAAAATGACTCAAGCCTATACATGCCATATACCATATATACACAACTCAAAAGTACCAAAATAGATGTCTGATAGTGCGATGAAGTCTCTGATGATCCCCGGTTCCGAGCTAGCTTCGATATACTACAAAACATAGAAGAAAATAGACAAGGTAAGCTATAAAGCTTAGTAAGTTCGTATGTAAATATGAAATAGTCAACATCATTCATTAACAATTCCAAATAGATAACATAATTTGCAATTAAAACCTCAATCAATGAGATAACATAAATTTTAACCACAAAGCAACTTATAAGTTATCATCTTCTTTTAATTCACCATTCGAATAGTTTTTGTACATACCTGTACTGATACATATCTATTCTCACCAATTCACTTATCGAATCACTTCGAGTTTATAAATGCTTACTATAACATCCCGAAATTGGGCCTAGTAGGATTGGGCCCATTGGGCCTAGTAGGATTGGGCCCATTGGGCCTTAAGAACGGAAGCATTTAAAATTTTTGGAGAATAAGAGAATGGCTTTATTTCAAGTTGAACTTATTAGGAAGGTCATTTTGGAAAGTTATGGGGTTTCTAAGAAGTTTCGGGTTCAAGTTAGGCTAAATAAAAATTTTAGTGTTTGAGTACTTTAAGGAAAGATGGTAAGTGGCATCAAGGTTTAAGGAAATAAGTATGTATTTAGCTAGCACAAGAGAAGCTAGTAGCAAGGTGGTGAGGCATCACATGAAGGGCTTTAGGGGAAGAGGTTCGAATCCCACTTGGTGCAAATTTTGATTATTTTTTTGTGCCATTCAGCCATAGTGTCGACCAAGGCTTTAATTATGGTAAGGAAGACTTTTCATTTTAGGAAATATGGCTAAGGAAATAAGGAAAGGATGGGTGGAAAGAAAGAAGGAAAAAGAAAAGGAAAGAATAGGGAACATGTTGGCCAATTTTGTGGAAGGTGTTTTGGAAAGAAAATTGGTCAACCATCATTTTTGGTGTAGTAGGCACACGATTTTGTGAGGGAGAGGGAGAGCCGAATTTCTCTTGGCCATTTTGCAAAGCTTTGTTCATTTTGGCATTTTCTTTACCAACTACTTTTCTCTTGTTTTGGTCGAAATACCTAGTCATTGTTCATCTTGTCCCCGTGTTGTGCCGTAAGCCTTAATCCATCATTGTTCATTCTTCTTTGGTTGCCGAAACTATCAAGCCATCCTTTGCTGCTACTTATCATTCTCTTAGCCTTGGTTTCGAAAGTTGATTGGTAAGTGGTGATTAGGCTGAATATTGGTGGTAAGATGTTACTCTTTATTTCGATGTTTTACACCACTCCTGTGATTCTAATTTTGTGGTAATGATATTGACTTCTCGCTCTTGTGGAAGGGCCGAATATTGGATAAAGGCTAACCCCTTTGGTACATCACTTATTTACTTTAGGAACTCGTTGCTATAGCCAAAGTGCAAGGCTGGATTTCAGAACCTAGTAGGGAAGGATCACGATTGTGGGGGCAACGAAGAGTGGTTCTTTAAGAAATCCGAATAAGGTAAATCTCAGTGACGAGGACTTGGGCCCATGGATGACTCGGTGGAGGCCATACTTTGGAAATGAATGTTTTGAACTTTAGTAAATTAATTTTCTGCTCTATTTTGTTACTTTTATTATGTTAGGTTTAAACTTGTAATAAGGCCTCTAGGATAAACTTTAATTTTCTTTATGTTTGGATGTATTTATTATTTTTCTTGAATTGTTTTAAACGGGGATTTTTCTAAAATCATTAACAACGGTTTTCCAAAATTGATTAATGGATTTTATAACAAATTTATATGAATAATTTAACTCAAATTCTCTTTCAAATTAAGAACGACATTTTCAAAAGTCACAGTTTTAATGTTCACTACCTTGATTTTTGATTCATCAAACAACCTCTCAAAAATAGTTGTATTTTTATCAAATATTTACATCCAAACTTGTTTTCTTAACCATAACCAAATAACACCTATTTAAGTACAAATCACAAGGACTTTATACATTTTCCTCATGTGACATGTCAAATTCAGTCGTAACTTCTGGGCCGAGTTTGGGGTGTTACATTTTATGGTATGAGAGTCCAGTTGCAAAACTCGACTGTGGTTTTGGTTCAAAAATGTTTTCAAAGCTGTTTAAAATTTTAATTTGTACATGCATGTTCTAAAGGAAGTATGGCACCACGGGTATCCGGCACCAACTCAAGTAAGTTTATGTTTTCATTTTGGAAATTATTATGGTATGACTGTAGAAATACTCTAAAAATTTTAGCTTTAGGAGCTGAAACTATAGAGATTAAGACTTTAGAATACGTTTTGCAAAAACGAATTTACTTCCTATACTTCATAAAATATTATTTAATAAACATTGAATAGTATACTGATTCATAAGACTCGTAATAAGATTAAATTGACTTAGCAAACATGAGAGCTAGAGGATGAGGACGAGGTACACGTAGCTGTGGTAGAGGCCGAGGTGCTAGGACTGGATCTTCAGCACCGAGGCATGTGCCTGAAATGGACGCACTAGCTTCACTAGCGGCTGAGATGGGATCTCATGATCGAGCTGAGGTTGATAAGCTGACTCAGTTAGTTAAGGAGGCATTGAAGGAGGTTAAAGGAATCGGTGAGACACTTCAAGTTGGGTGCATAGACTGTAAGAATAAAGGAGATCGCGGTTCTTTAGGGTCGCAGCCTCGTTCCGTAAAGCATGTTAAGGCACGTCCAAACTTTTTAGCTTGTGATTATTATAGAAGGCGCCATCCGGGTGGGTGCTGGAGGAGGTTAGGAGCATGTTTAAGATACCGGTCTAAGGAGCATAAGGCTCAGGATTGTTCCATCACCAAAGAAGTCAGCATGCGTTTTATGGTGTTTGAGCATAGGAAATTTTATGTATGTGTGTTAAATACCTGTTTGCTTCTGAAGATTAGATATTTGATGATGTGAAGAGTTTCCAAGATTAAGACAGAAAGCGAATTAGTGTTTTAGTATCAGAGTGCGCAGCGAAAGCATAGTGGTGTGACTTGAGCGATGCATTTAGTAGTTGGTTGGAAATTTCGAGGATGGAATTTCTTTAAGGGGGTAGAATTGTAACATCCTGAAATTGGGCCTAGTAGGATTGGGCCCATTGGGCCTTGAGCATGGAAGCATTTAAAATTTTTAGAGAACAAGAGAATGGATTTATTTCAAGTTGAACTTATTAGGAAGGTGATTTTGGAAAGTTATGGGGTTTCTAGGAAGTTTCGGGTTCAAGTTAGGCTAAAGGAAAATTTTAGTGTTTGAGTACTTTAAGGAGAGATGGTAAGTGGCATCAAGGTTTAAGGAAATAAGTATGTATTTAGCTAGCACAAGAGAAGCTAGTAGCAAGGTGGTGAGGCATCACATGAAGGGCTTTAGGGGAAGAGGTTCGAATCCCACTTGGTGCAAATTTTGATTATTTTTTTGTGCTATTCAGCCATAGTGTCGGCCAAGGCTTCAATTATGGTAAGGAAGACTTTTTATTTTAGGAAAGATGGCTAAGGAAATAAGGAAAGGATGGATGGAAGGAAAGAAGGAAAAAGAAAAGGAAAGAATAGGGAACATGTTGGCCAATTTTGTAGAAGGTGTTTTGGAAAGAAAATTGGTCAACCATCATTTTTGGTGTAGTAGGCACACGGTTTTGTGAGGGAGATGGGGAGCCGAATTTCTCTTGGCCATTTTGGAAAGCTTTATTCATTTTGGCATTTTCTTTACCAACTACTTTTCTCTTGTTTTGGTCGAAATATCGAGTCATTATTCATCTCGTCCCCTTGTTGTGCCGTAAGCCTTAATCCATCATTGTTCATTCTTCTTTGGTTGCCGAAACTATCAAGCCATCCTTTGCTGCTACTTATCATTCTCTTAGCCTTGGTTTCGCAAGTTGATTGGTAAGTGGTGATTAGGCCGAATATTGGTGGTAAGATGTTACTCTTTATTTCGATGTTTTACACCGCTCATGTGATTCTAATTTTGTGGTGATGATATCAACTTCTTGCTTTTGTGGAAGGGCCGAATATTGGATGAAGGCTAACCCCTTTGGTACATCACTTATTTACTTTAGGAACTCGTTGCTATAGCCATAGTGCAAGGCTGGATTTTAGAACCTAGTAAGGAAGGATCACGATTATGGGGGCAACGAAGAGTGGTTCTTTAGGAAATCCGAATAAGGTAAATCTTAGTGACGAGGACTTGGGCCCATGGATGACTCGGTGGAGGCCATACTTTGGAAATAAATGTTTTGAACTTTAGTAAATTAATTTTCTGCTCTATTTCATTACTTTTATTATGTTGGGTTTAAACTTGTAATAAGGCCTCTAGGATAAACTTTAATTTGCTTTATGTTTGGATGTATTTATTATTTTTCTTGAATTTTTTTAAACGGGGATTTTTCTAAAATCATTAACAACGATTTTCCAAAATTGATTAATGGATTTTATAACAAATTTATATGAATAATTTAACTCGAATTCTCTTTCAAATTACCAACGACATTTTCAAAAGTCATAGTTTTAATGTTCACTACCTTGATTTTTGATTCATCAAACAACATCTCAAAAATAGTTGTATTTTATCAAATATTTACATCCAAACTTGTTTTCTTAACCATAACCAAATAACACCTATGTAAGTACAAATCACATGGACTTTATACGTTTTCCTCATGTGACATGTCAGATCCAGTCGTAACTTCTGGGCCGGGTTTTGGGTGTTACACTTACGTTATGAGTAACGTCGATTTTATGATGCCATAGTCCAACTATGGTCTTACACATACATTGTCAAGGCCCTACCGTGGTCTTACATTGACATGCCATAACCTGGTTATGGTCTTATTATCCGATTACCATAACCCAACTATGGTCTTATTCAGTATCTTGTCGTCTTAAACCGTACATTTAAATCAAATTCATCAAATTTTGCCATAGAATAAATAAAATCTCAATACCATCCATCAATTGAATAATTACACATTAAAGTTCAATTATACAAACTTACCTCGTGTATGGAAATGATGGAACGAACCGGCTATTCAATTACTTTACTTTTTCCCTGATCTAAGTCTAAATTCTTCTTTTCTTGATCTATAAGTAATCAAAATCAAATTATTTATTCAATTCAATCCAAAACACACATTAAGGCTATTTTACACATTTTCCCCTAAACTTTTACATTTTTGTAATTTAGTCCTTATTACATAAAATTCAAATTCATGCAATAAAAATAATCAAATTACTCAAGCATTCAACAATGACAGCATGATAAATCTTTAACAGTTATGAAATCTAGGGTACGAGCTAGCTAGAATACGAAGCAAATATCACAAAAACATAAAAATTATTAAAAACGGGTTTAAAATGCATACCTAATTGAAGAATAATGGCTTACCTAAATTTAAGCCCTAAAATGGCTTTTCTTGTTGCTAATTTTGGCTAAAGCATGAAGATGACACCGAATTATAATGTTTGTTTTATTAATTTAACTTAAATTAACCAATTTACTAAATTAACCTTTAATATCTTTAATATTCACATCAATACCAAGCCACTAGCTTCCACTAACTCCATTTTGGGCTAATTAATACTTAAGGACCTTCACTTTAAGGTTCTATAGCTATTTAATACCCTTAGCTAATAAAACACTACTTTTACACTTTACGCGATTTAGTCCTTTTTATCAAATTGAGCAACCAAATGCTAAAATTTCTTAACGAAAATTTCACACAATCATATTTTCATGGCATAGACATTAAAATAATAATAAAATAATCATTTTTATCTTGAACTTGTCGTCCCAAAAGCACTATTCTGATTTAACTAAAAACGGGCTATTACATTACAACAGAAAACATGCTTAAACTTGATTTATTATTTTTATAATTTAGCAAAACGTAGGAAAATATTTGGCAATTTGCAATAAAAAAATAGTTGAAACTATTGAACCATAATTGACAAAGTAGGGTACTTCAATACTATTTGCCAGCATGTTATTCTAGGTGCTCCAAAAAGATTGTAAAATATATTCATAGTAAGAAACATATACATTGTTCAAAATACAAGACTAATATTTCACGCCACCCCAATGTAACACCTCATTTTTAGTCAAATCAAAATAGTGCTTTTGGAACCATAAATCTAAAGTCAAAATAATTATTTTAATGTTTACAGCATGATAATATATTTGTGTAAAATTTTTGTTAAGAAATTTTATCGTTTGATTTGTCAATTTGATAAAAAGGACTAAATCCCGTAAAGTATAAAAGTGGAGTTCTATTAGCTAAAGGCATCCAATGGCTATGGAATCCAAAATTAGAGGTCCTTATGTTGTAATTAGACAATTATTAAAGTAAGTGGACAAAGATGGACATGCATTATGTAGTTTCAATGTTTTAACTTAAGGTTAAATAAGTAATTTAGTAATAAAATTGAAATTTAGTAAAAAAAAGACATTTTCTATTCATTCATCTTCTCCACCGAATTTCCTAAGGAGAAAACACCATTTTTGAGCTGTTGAACATTCGACCTATCTCTCTTGTGCATGTAAGTCCATTTTGTTCAGTTTTTAATGATTTCTATGTTTTTGAGATCGTTGCAACTAGGTCTAGCTAGCCCAGGGACTACTTTGAAAATTTTTTAAAGATTTAGAAGTTTCCATTGATGAATAAGCATGTATTTTGATGTTTGATGATAGATTTTGAATGTTTGATGATGGTTATACAAGTTTTGTCAAGTGATTTTTAGTGAAAATGTAAAATTAGGGATTAAATTGTGAAATGTGGGAAATTTGAGATTAAAGTGTGAAATAAATGAAAAATATGGGATGCTAGGGACCTAATTGTAATTTGGCTAGCATGGGTTGTAGTTGAATTTCATTAATTTGTGTTTTAATGAAATAAGGACTAAATTGTAAAAGATGTGAAACATTAGGGGCCATTGTGTAAAAATTCCTTTAAGTGAATTTTGGACTAAATTGAATAGATTGATGATTAAATAAGTTAATTTTGACTACATATAGATCGAGGGAAAAACAGAGTTCTCGATTAATTGACCAGTTTAGCTGTTTTTACATCCGAGGTAAGCTCGTATGTAATAAGCATTGTTATAATTATGTTTTTAATGCTTTGATATTGCATAAACTATGAATACGAGACTACGGACATGTTCTACAATGATTCACGATGATTCAACAAGTGTGAAATCCCGATTGAACCTTAGGAATAGATTTGGATATAGTGGCATGTCATTAGGGTATATGATGATTATGTGATTTGGGTGCTAGTCCTGTACACCCTACAGGTGGCTGAGTCTACCAACATGTGTTGCGGTTACTTGAAAGCTTGTGTGAGTAGGCCCGTTGATAGCTCGAGAGTGAGCATATATGTGATATGTGATTGAGATAGCTTCGGCTATATATGTGGCACTTCGGGTGCGAGTTTCCCATGTATCTGATAGTATTTTGCATGGTTCAACGGGTAAATGAAGGACGTGGTTGAGTATGAGATGGATACGAGATGGTACAGGTATGTACATAAACCATATAAACCTTAAATCAAAGAAGTTGTGAAGTTTGTATATAATCATGTGAGTAAAGATGTGAAAGGTTTGTTAGTTAATGTGTGCTACATGTTGATATAGTCAAATTGTTGAATTGTGTATTTATGTTTAGTTTAGTTTATTTCATACGAGCTTACTAAGCTATAAAGCTTACTTTGTTTATTTTTCTATGTTTATAGTGAATTTAAAGCTAGCTCGGATTTGGGGATCGTCAGAGATTTCGTCACACTATCCAACTATCATTTTGGTACTTTTAAGTTTATGTTATGGTTATATGGAATGTATAGGATTATGGTCATTTTATTATGTAGTTTGGTAATGAGTTGTGCCATTTGAATTGGCTTGTAAATGCTTATGTTTTGGTTTGTATATAAAGCCATGAGAATTGGCTTAATTTGGTTGGTTGGTTATGTATATAAGAGTGTATGTATGGTTTGCAATGTGGATATTAAATGGTTGATATTAGAGTAGTTACATACTTATGATTTTGGTGCAAAATGATGTATGTTTAGAAGTATATAATTAGTTGAATTATAAATGTGAATTTGGTATAAGTGATATAACATGTTTTGTGATTTGTGTGTATGGAGAATAGGAGTATAGAATGTGCATGAAATATGTTTGAATTGGTTGATTTAGATGCCTATTTTAAGCCATGAATTGTGAAATTTGATTTGGTATAGATTTGTACAAGTTGGGTGGCAAAATGGCTTGGCAAATAGCCTATTTTTGTCCACACGGGTAGAGACATGGGCTTCTGTCTCATCCGTGTGTGATACACAGTCATGCAGACAGCCGTATGTCCCCTGGTGTTGAATTAGAAATCAAGTTAGTATGCTCCACACGGCCTCACACATTGGCATGTGACTTGGCCGTGTCGCATAAGTCAGTATACCCTACAAGTTTGACACAGCTTAGCACACGGGCTAGCCACACGGGCGTATGTGTTGGCCATGTAACCCAAGTTAGAGAGTTACATGGGGTCGGACATGGGCTGGGGCACATCCATGTGTTCCCATTTCGAATGTCCATACGGCTTGCATAGCGTGTCTTTGGTCGTGTGAGACACATGGCCAAGCTAAATGGGCGTGTGTCCCCTATTTTTGAGAAAATTTTCTAAGTGTTCTAAGGATTTCCAAAGTTATCGGTTTAGTCCCGAACCACTCTTAAAGCATGTTTAGAGCCTCGTAGGCTCATATTAGGGGCATCATGATTAATTTTGAATGATAGTTGCATGAAATATGAAAATGTATGTGAAATGAGTGTTTAATTGATTTATAAGTCTGGTAATGCTCCATAACCCTATTCCGGTTTTGAATATGGGTGAGGGGTGTTACACCCAAAATATATATATGCATGCTACAAAACAAACATAGGCGAGGCTCAAAATAGAGGTCGCTTTTTCTGGCTAAATCCCTTCTACAAGTCCTATACGGCGATATGAGTAAGTTCGAAAGAACTTAGTGAGCTCTAGAAATAAAAATGCTCAACCCTTTCTAATCAAATTCCATGGACATGATTAACTAAATGTATATATATACCTATATAAATAGCAATAAGTCAATAGACTTCACATAGAGGCAACTGTACTTATACCCTCTTACATACAATAATGACGGGTACCTATCCTTGGCGAACTCTATACTCTGTCGAATACAATCTGCAACTACTTTGCTAGAGAATAGTTCCATTAACATCAACAGAACAAATACTTCACAAATGCTACCAGCACTTACTTTATCATCCCAGACATACCGATTGACTGGTATCTATACGCCTACTGAGTATAACTCTTTTTTGGCGGATAGAATATGCCATGCACTACAACTTAACATATATGTTTCGTCCAAAACACATTAAATAAGATTAAAACTTAATACTTATCATGTAATAATACTATGTAATGCACCTACATAATCTACATTTATGTTTGAAGGTCTCATACTTCGCTTCGAATATACAAAACAAGCATTACATGCAACAAATCCAGATTTATATTTTCTTACTCTTTTCCATACCCTTCCTTGTGCTAACCTCGGATCCCATATTTACACTTCATAACTAATGTCATAGTCCTTACTATTTTGTACATATGCGTGTTTTCCCACGAGATCAGGGCTCTTTGCCATGGTTAACAACTAAATTGTCCTACCAGTAACCTAGCACATAGGCCAATTTGGTTATCAACTAACATGCCCTACCAGTGACCCATCATATTTGGATACCGAGTTTGCACACTAAGGAAGCCGTATTTATTTCTTATCACTTACATGCACAAGCAGATGGTTACATGCAACAACTTACCTCGTTCAAAAGAGACAATTTTACCTGAATTCATAACCCTTAACTATGACAGCCCGAAAACTAAAAGTATACAGGGACTCAGAGTAGAATCACAGAAAACTCACACAAATTGGATACTCACAGAAGATCTCCAAGAAGTTAGTTTTACCACAAGTCTTTCACTACACTCCACGACCTTGTTATTCAAACACTTGCTGGTTCTTCTTCGACAAGGTTATTCCCTCTTGTCGGGGTAAAAGAAAAAAAAAAAGCAGAAGAAAGAAAGAAGAACCCCCACTACATTAGCCACACTGTTATTTATATCCCACACGACTCTCACAATAAACCCTACATGTGGCTAGAAACTAGAATTGATTCAGCACCCCTTGGTGGCTGACACATCAATCTATAGACGCTCATTTCTACCAAACACAACTACTACCACTTGTAACACCCCTAACCCGTATCCGTCGCTAAAATAGGGTTACGAAGTGTTACCAAAAATTTTCAAAACATTTACAGATATTTTATATTAATCACTATTCATTCACAAAGATTATACATAACGTCCCTTAAATGGGCCCTCAAGGCCTAATATGAGCATTAGAAATGAATCGGGACTAAATCGGGATCTCAGCGAGTTTTTTGTGAAATTCCAAAATTTTTCTTACATACAGTGTCCACATGCCCGTGTGTTCGGGCCGTGTGACTACACTCGCCTGTGTCCTTAACCTGTGTAACTCTCTAACTTCTAAGGCATGAAGAAATTGAAGACATATGGCCAAGTCACACGCCCATGTGGTGAATTTTTATTTTCGAAATTAGGTGTAGTTTTCACATGGCCATGTAACATGCCGGTGTTCAAGGCCGTGTCAACCACACAGCTGAGACACATGCCCGTGTGCTCAATTCTGAGCATTCTGTTTCTCATTTTTAAGATGTAGGAGACACATGGTCGGACCAAAGGCCCATGGGGCTGGACACACGCCCGTGTGCCTACCCGTGTGGAAAAAATAAAGCCATTTCCTAGCCTCATTTGTCACCCAAATTTACCATTTACCTGCACTAAAACATACCAAGTACAATTCAACCATTCCAAGCATTCAATTTAAGCAAATCCCATCATTCATCATGGCATGCTATTACATGCATATGTGCTTATAAACTTACCTTGGATTAACTTAGGCTTTAATATCATTTGATCTCATATACTTAACGTAACACATATGAATATATCATAATAGCCTACTTAATCATACCAAAATAAACCATTACTAGCCATTCCAATGGCTAGGTTACAAAACATAATTTTCAAGCCACTATTGGCCAAGTTGTCCTATACATGCCATTATACCAAAATAATTTTGCTAAGTATACCCAAAATAAGCTAGTTGAGAGTGTGATGATGCTCCAATGATCTCCAACCTCTGCAAGCTTCTGAGCACTATAAAATAGGGAAATTAAAATGGAGTAAGTATTACATGCTTAGTAAGTTCGTATAAAGAAAACTAAACTTACCAATCTCGTTTATTAAATCTAAGCATACAATATCATGTTTTCCATCCATTAGCAAAATTTGCCTAAACACATGTATTCAATCAAACATGTTAGTCACCAAAATCTTCATATCAATCAAGTAAACATAGATGAGATCATCAAGCAATATTTTTCAAATCATTATCATTTCATCACAAAACATTCATACCAGGTCAAGAGTTGTGTCTGTTGAATCATTGAAATTTCGATGGATCTCAAGTAATACTCTTGAGGTGTACGATTCGATAATCCGTCAATTCATATTCAAGGGTACCCATTAAGGCACTTAACCAAGGAACACACTCTCGAGCCACATATCGTATAACAGGGTTACTAGTCCAGGCAAAATCCTTTATATAACGTATGCTCAGAAGAGCTCGATTAGGATTACCAGTCTAGGCTAAACCTTAATCATAACGTATACTCGAGAGGTATTATATCAGGATTACCCATCCAGGCTAAATCCTTTCTATAATGAGTTCAGTAGGCTTACTCATCCGAGCTAAATCCCATCCGCAACAAAATGCAGGATTCATCCATTTCGGGAAAGCACGTATATTCATCGGAATTCAATATTCAATCGGAGCTTAACCTTTTTTCACCATTCAAGCATGTATTAATTTCCTCCTTATAACATTCAAGTAATGTACATCAATATAAGTCACATTCCATACAAGCACAACGTTCAATTAAACATATTTACATGCTTGATTAAGTTACACAAACTTACCTTGACACTTGTTTGCGTAAGTAATCTACTAATCCGGAACCTTTTCTTTTCCTCGATCTAACCTCAAATTTGAGTTGTTCAGATCTATATAAATAACTTTAATCGTCAATTTCACACATTTCATACTCATTTGGACTCAATTTATGTCCTAGGCAAAAATACCATTTCCCCCTAACTTTTCCATAAATTCCAATTTCGTCTCTAGGTTCGAAAAATGAAATTTGTGCAATTTACTCCCTATTACAAGCATAACCAAAATCCCATTACAAAATTTATAGCACATGTATTCATAAAAATTTAGAATTTTTCATCAAATTTCACAACTTTATATTTTAGTCCCTAAATCATGTTTTCATCAAAAACCACTTTGTAAAAGTTGTTCATCTATCAACAACCTTTCATTTTCTACCATAAATTTCTAATTTTCAGCATATTCATCCATGACCCAAATTTCATACCTTGATAACTTTTCAAATTAATCCCCCAAATAGATAGATTAGACTATCCCGATTCCAAAAATATAAAAATCACTAAAAACGGGGACTTGATTTCATACCTTATTGAGCTTGAAAAGTTTTCATCCTCTCTCCTAGGGTTACCATAGGAATTTTAGGGAAGAAGATGGATAAAAAGATGATAATTTCCTTTTCAATTATTTTTCATCTTTTAATTTTATTGATTTCCAATTTAGTCCGTTGCCTTTTCTAATTTTTCCATGGACGAGTTATTATAATATCTACATACTTTTCTTTAATGGTCTAATTACCATATAAGGACCTCTAGTTTTGAATTCTATAACTATTTAATCCTTATAGCTATTAGAATTCAACTTTCGCATTTTATGAGATTTAGTCCTTCTCGTAATTAAGCACTTAATCGATAAAATTTTCGTATCAAAATTTTCATACGACATGTCTATCATAATACAGACCATATAATAAAATAAAAATAAGCTTTATTTTTTAGTCGAATTTGTGGTCTCGAAACCACTGTTCCAATTTCACTGAAAAATGGGCTGTTACACCACTACTGTAATATCCGAGATTTAAGGGTTATGCATTTTCGCTTGAATGAATGTGATTGCATGCTTGAGTGTGTTTTTAATGTGTTTTGGGGGCTTCAAGAACCTTGGGGTGTAGGTAGGAGCCTTAGAAGTTATTGGATTTTAAGCCTAAAAAAAAAAAAGAACTAAGGGAGCTAGGCCTTAAGGAGTTTACTGTGTGGATTAGGACACAAATAACCCAGTGGTAAGGTGGCAAGGAGGCGCCACTTAGGGCCTTGTGAGGTGACGCCACAGGGAGTGTGAAGGGGCCTAGGTTCGAGTAGCAAGGGAAGTGTTTTGAAGTTTTATTTTTTAGCAAGGAAGAGCAGTGGTGGATGGCACAAGGACTCTGATGGAAGAAGTATAGATTGGGTCTGACAGCTTAGAGATTCGGCTAAGTTGGAGTGAAAAGGGGGATTTGGATGAGGGAGGTAGAGTTGGCCGAATGAGGGAACTTTGGAGAGGGGCACATTCGGTTCTGTATATGGGAGCTATGTGCCAAAATTTCTTAGTCTTTTCTACTCATCTCTTGACCAAAATCCTTACCCCTTCTCTTTTCTTCTTCTTCTTCTCACCACTCTTTCTTTCTCTTACTCACTAAAGCCGAAATCCCACCTCTTTTGCCATCACCTCCACAGCTGATTTGCTCAATAAGCATTAAGCCGAAATTTTCTTCTTCTTCTTTTTCATTTTTGCCGAAACTTCCTTAAACTTTTCTTTTTTAACCAAAGTCGAATCTCCTATTTCCTGGCCATAGCCGATTGTATCTCTGACTTTTGGAATCGAATTACTTACTAGATCAAAAGCTGAATCTTCCGGTAAGTACACTTCCTATTTCTTTTCTCTCCTTTACTGATTTGATTAGTGCCGAAATCAAGGACACTAATCCCTCCTATTTTCTTTGGTCAAACCATGAAGGAGAATTCGGGATCCACTTGTAGCCAAGCGGTTTAAGGGAGATCTTTCGAATTGAGATATCTAAGGTAAGTAAGGCTTACTATTCGCCAAGGGCCACTTTTACTTGTTCAAAGGCTATGCCGATTCTAACTATGGTTTTAGGGAGTCTTCGACAGATCTTCGGGATTTGGCTAAGTAATCTAGGTAAGGGTTCTAGTGTTTCAGATCAATTTTTTATTCGTTCAAAAGCCAAAAACTAACTGTTTGAGTGTGCTAGTGCTTAGCTGATTGCAAGGGGGATCATCACAAAGTTTTGGGATTTGGTTGGTAACCAAATCGGTAGCAAGGTAAGGATTTTGGTTGCGTTAACCCTTCGGGATTAGACTGTTTAGCCGAATGGCCTTTTTGGCTAATGTGTTAAGTGTTGGCCGAATG
Organism: Gossypium rotundifolium; assembly: GCA_025506655.1. Taxonomy (NCBI): domain Eukaryota; kingdom Viridiplantae; phylum Streptophyta; class Magnoliopsida; order Malvales; family Malvaceae; genus Gossypium; species Gossypium rotundifolium. The sequence goes on from CP106722.1 coordinate 107,018,490, forward strand.
TAGGAAAAGGGATCTGGTACGTTAGATCAAAATTTTTGGGATTCAATAATCACGTTAAAAATTAGGTGTGTAACCCTACACTAACTTCCCGATAGTTTAATAATAATTATGTTAATCATGTGTTAGTGAAGTGACGAATAAACATGGCTAAGGGTACCATTTAATGGTACAGTGTATTCAAGTACGTTACCCCTTAACACTCGTAAATAATGTTTAACAACATTGATGTGAAAAGAATGTGGAATTCCGTTATGATTTTGGGGTAAGGTAAATTGCATGATAAATAGCATGTTTTGTATGTTGCATGGGCATATGGGTGATTATGTTAAAGGGAAGTGATCCGTGGTTTTACCACATTATCGGTGACTATGTCACATATTATAAATCTGGTGACTCATCATATTATCTCGGTGGCTATGCCACAATTATAAGGGCGATGTGCGCTTGATTGCAATGATCGCCTTCGATGGTGTGTAGCGGATGGAGGGTCGATTTAGTAATCCCCACGGTGTGATTGGTAGGTACGGGTGATGTGTAGAGGATGGATATCTAGGTGGGTTTGGGTTGCATCATTGTTTATATTGGCTCGTATGTGATATGATATGTTATGACTGTTTGGGAGTCTATGATGGTTGTTACACACTGAGTCTATTGACTCACCCTTCGTGGGCTAACTTTTTGTAGATGGCACTCAGTAAATGGACCAGGTCGGCAGGAACTTAGTGGTGGCCATGCACAATTTCGCTTTTATTTCGTTTCCTTATTAAGTTTATTTGATTTATTTTGGGTTATATTTTGATGTAATAAGGCCATTATCACTTAACTGTTTTATTTATGCATTTTAAATTTTTATTATGATATGAACAACATCGAACAAGTCGATTAAACATTTTTCGTAAAACAACATCAATTGTTTTAAAACCCAAACACCTACGGTTTTCAAGTTAATAATAATAAACTCTAAAATCCGGCATTTCTTTTAACTTGTAACTTTTGTAGTATGAAAATATCGTTTAGCACAAAACTAAATTACAACACGGTTTTAACTTGAGAACAATCCAAACCTATTTTCTTCAAAATCACCAAGATTTTCAAAATGTCATACGAGACGTAACTACGTTTTACTCAAGGAGCATGCCAGATCCGGTCAGGGCTCGTGGGCCGGGTTTGGGGTGTTTCAACTACTCAGATTAATGAGTAGTTAAACGTTGCTTGCACACTAAAACAAATCATTTAGCTCCCTAAACACATCAAATTGTTGTTCAATTCCAACTAGGTCTCGACAAGTATTCAACTAAAACTGGACAGTATACTCGCTCTCACATGCAAGCATGGTAAATCGTTCCACAGTTACGGCCTTACTTGTTATGCTCGCAAAGAAAACTATTGGGTCCAACAATCCACCACTAGCAGACTATACCCCAAATAAAACAGACCATTTGGTGGATACTAACAAAAAGATCTGCCGACACAAAACTCACCAAGAGAATCTGTTGATTGGCGAGTTCTGTAACATCCTAAAGTCTAGGGGTCTGTAAAATTTGTGAAATTGCAGGTTATGCTAGTTTTCTGTGTTATTTGAAGGTGTTTAGGGGGCTTTAGGAAGGTCTGGGGTCGAGTTTGAGCCGTAGTGGAAGTTTAGTTTTTGAGTACTTTAGAGGGGAGGATCATTGGAGATAGGGTTTAAAAGGAATTAAGTGTATTTTGTTATCACAAATAGAAAGGTGGCCTAGTGGTTGGCGTCACAAGGGAGCATGGAAGGGGGAGTGGGTTCGAATCCCACCTATTACAAAAGGAGTTATATTTTTGTGCTCAGGAAGGGAGGAAGCTGAGTGAAGTTCAAACTCTGTAGGAGAGAGGGGAAACTTAGTCAAATATTTTGAATGGATGATGGAGAGTGAGTGAGGGAGTAAATCAAGGAGAAAATCAAGGGAGTGGGAGTGTGGTGATAGTTGGCCGAAAGTGAGGAGTGTTTGGGGGGGAGTAAATTCGGTCAAGTAAGGGGCTTTTGGGGAAATTGTTTTGGAAAGTGTGGTTGGCCAATTTTTTTGACCAATATTGTCATGTATGTGGACAGTTTTGGCATGGGGTGGGCTTAGCCGAATTTTTCTTTGGTAATTGGTAAAAGCTTTGGTGTTGTTTTGGCCAAAATTCCTATTTGCAACTTTTGTGTCATTTTTCTTTTCTCTCCAAAATTCATTCTCTTCTCTTTGCCGAATTTTCAAGCCTTTAGTGTGCATTCTTGTTTCTTCTTTTCTTCCTTGTTGCCGAAAGTACCTAAGCCTTGGAGACCAAATTGTTTCACTCGTTTTCCTTGGAAAACCGAATTCTCATAAACAATCCTTTGTATCTTCTTTTCCTTTTTACAAAATTTCCAACCCTTTCTTCTTCTTCTCAAATCCATATCCTCTATAGCCAAATATCATTGTTCATTTTCCTCTATAACCGAACCCTTCATTTCTTCTTTATCGTTCTTCTCATCCGTATTAACACTCACTCCTTTGATCAATCGTGTTCTAAGTGGGAAGGCCGAATCTATCACATTTGATTCCCCTGTAGCCATAAGTACAATCGATAAGTAGTAGTTCTCTCTTTGTCAATAACTTTGTTTCATCCGAGTTCTTCATTAATAATCTTGTGTTCTTCTTTCTCTCCCTCGTTGGGTCTAAGTTACGTTCTTTTCTGTGATATGGCCATCGTTGGGCTAAGGACTTTCAATAAGGTGAAGGAGCACAAGTGATTTGTATTAACCAAATCGTTATCGTCGACTCTTCAAGCAAGTGGGGTAAGAACATTGTTATAAGATTTGTTTTGGCTAAAGGTGGGATATTTGCTAACAACTCTTTCGCTCACCAAATATTGTTAGGACGGGATTTCAGTAGCCAAAGAGTAGGATCGATTCTTGGTGCATTGAGGGAGATCACATTCGTTGTAAGTGGAGTTAGCCTAATAAAGTGTTTCTAGTTACGATTATCAAAGTTGAGACTAACCTTCTATCAACCATCATTATAGGTGTTGAAATCGGTAGAAAGCACAACTCGTAAACAAGGTGTGTAATCCCGTACCTTCCGAAAACATGTTTGAAATGGTGTGTAATCTCACATCTCTCTGAAATTTTGTATGATATGTTTTGTGATTCGGTCGAAATACTGAACAAAACCGGAAACCGGCATCCGTGATCACTTGGGACTGCGTATATTCGTAGTAGTAACCATATTTTGTAATAAAACAGTTCCGGTTAGAAATAGTGACGTGTCTTTTAAAAATCACAAAAAATAAGAGAAAGATAATTATAAAGTGAATAAGATATCAAATTAAAACTTACTGTGTCTATTTTGATATGGAAGAAACGGAGAAGGAAAAGGAATTTTATATTCTGAGATATTTTAATTTTAGTGAGACTGGTTCTGATTGACTTCGTGGTTCCCTGTTCTGTCTTGGAAAAATTGGTTAAAATTGTACAAAGTGAATTATGACGAATAATTTATATGTACAGATTTCCTAGTGAGCCTATTTTCAATAGAAACAAGTGGGAGCAGTATATGAAAACCGTACAATGAGATATTTGAAATTAAGAAAGGAGAGGTCAGAATCATTGGACAGCGAAACAAGGGAAACTTTAAGGAATAAACTGTACCAATTGATTAAGCTAAAAATTCTAGAAAAATTTTAGTAAGAAGATATATGAGTCTAGTTTTAAGGAAAATTTACGGATTTAGATTTCGAGATTCCTAACTCAGGTTATAGTCAATTTAGTTAGTATGACGCAGATGGACAGTTTAAGTTTTTTTTATGCCCAAATTATTTGTTAAGCCTAGGTTACGAAATTGCCAAAATACCCTTGGAGGGTAAATTACCGAAATACCCCTAGGTTGCGAGATTATCGAATTACCCTTAGTGGGTACGATTTCCAAATTATGAAATTTCCCCTATGGTCCGAATTACGAAAGTGCCCCTATTGGCTGATTTGATAAGATTGCCTTAATGGGCTAATTTGATAAGATTGCCTTAATGGGCTGGTTTGATAAGATTGCCTTAATGGGCCGATTTGATATATTGCCCTAATGGGCTGATTTTGCAAAGTGTTAATGGGCCAAATTGTTTGTAATGAATCTCTGAGTTATTAATTGTTGTTTATATTTGTAATACCAATTACTATTTATGTTACACATGCATAATTTTGCACGGGATGGGAAAATATTGAAGAGAAGTTCTGGTGGCTCTGCCACATATTTTGGTGGCTCTGCCACAATCTATATAGTGGTTATGCCACGTATATTCTGTTATTCTGGTGGCTTATCCATGAATCAAATATGTTATAAATGGCTAAATGCCTGCGATTGGTGTGTTGGCGGGGTGGGTTGACTTGATCCCCACAGGTGTGTTGGTTGGTACGGGCGGTGTGTAGCGAATGGATTATTAGGATTGGTTTGGGAATTGCATTACATTCTCATGATATAATTGATACATTATTTTGTAAAGGGGCTCAGGCCCAAAGTATTGCTAAATGGGCTCAAGCCCAAGATTATGCTTTATGGGCTCAGGCCCAAGTTTTTGCTAATTGGGCTCCGACCCCGTGGATGATGGTAAGGAGATTATGCACTGAGTTTTTGTAACTCACCCCCCTTTTCTCTTAATCCTTGTAGGTAATGCTCAGTGACGTGGACTTGGGCCATGGATGTCTCGATGGAGGCCATACTTCAAAAATGGTTCATATTGAACTTTAGATTTCTATTTTCGTTCACTTTACTATTTTGGGTTTTATGTTGAAATAAGGCCTCTGGAGTATTTTTATTATTTTCTTTATGTTTGATATACTTATTATTTTGCTTAAATTATTTTAAAGAGAAATTTTCAAAAAATTAAATAAAGATTTTCCAAAATCAATTAACAAATGAATTTCAAAATAAACTTTTACAAATATTTTTAACACGGAAATTGTCTTTCGAATTATCAACGAAATTTTCAAAAGACTCAGATTCTTTTTCGAATTTTCAAACGTCGTTTTCAAAAGTCATGGCTTTATAAGAGCATTAGTTCAAATTTATCGGTTTATCAATCAATCTTCGAGGTCAGCAGTATTTTATCAAATATTTCAAATCAAACTTGTTTTCTTGATTTTAGCGAAGCAATACCTCTTTTTACGTACGAATGAAAAGGACTTAAATGTATTTTTCTCATGTGACATGTCAAATCTGGCCTTAACGCCTGGTCCGGGTTTGGGGTGTTACATTGGTGCTTGTTTGGCCAAAATTCCTTTTAGTATTTTTGTGTCATTTTTCTCAAACTTCTTCTCCTCTTTGCCAAAATTTCAAGCCATTAGTGAGCATTTCTTTTCTTCAATTCTTTCTTGTTTGCCAAAAATACCAAACCATAGAAACAAATTATTTTCATTCATCTTCTCTTGAAAACCGAAATTTGTTAAGCACCCCTTCTCAACCTTTCTTTTCTTTTTCACGAATTTCTCCAACTCTACTATCTTCTTCTCTAATCCATACCCTCATAACTAAAACTATTCTTGATCATTTTCTTCCGTAGCCAAAACTCACAATCCACAATCACTCCTTCATAACTTCTTTCTCGTTTGAGTTGACGTACCTTCTTCGATTAAATCGGTAAGTGAATTCTTTTCTATGTTCATATTCTTTTCTTTTTAGCCGAATAAGTATTTATCATTATTCGGTTGTAAATCGTGATCTTAACCGAAAATGGTGTTATCTTCCACTTCTTCATATCTTAATCACCCTCTTTTTGTAGTGTTCAAAGTGGGTGGTCGTGTATCTTTCTAGCCCTAAGTCAAATGGTGGAAATTGGATCCAATATCTATAAGGTAAGGAATTTTTCGTGGGTCATTTGAAATCGTTCTTTAATCGTATAAGTTGTTATCGGGATAATAGGGGTTTTGATTAATTGATTATATTATTTTAGGGACTTTATCGCTCGATCTATCAGCTAGTTGATCACGCGATTCAAGTGGTAAGCCGACCCTTTTTCCTTAGTCGATCATTTCATAGCAACGTAATATTATTTTTGACTAAGATTTTATTCACTGGAGGCAAGCGATATCGAATCGAAAGGGAAAGCGTGTGGAGATCGAAAAAGGAGCGGATTAGCAATCCCTACTCCTAGATTCAAACGAAGGGCGGTATCGACGGTTTGGGATTTTCTGTAACATCCTGATTTAGGGGGTTGTTTGCAATTTAATTATTTTCATGTGCTTGCTTGAAAAGAAATGAATGCTATGATTGCTAGGCATGTTCTAGGGTCTAGAAATAACCTCGGGCTAGGCCTAACTTAGGGCTAGAAGATTTTTTTTGGCACTTGAGAAGAGGAAGCTAGGTGAATGAGGCTTTAAGAATTGTTTGGTGCGAAGCATGACACAAGAGATCATGTGATAAGGTGGCAAGGGACGCAACCTTAAGGACTTGGAAGGTGGCGTCAAAGGGGAGCTTCAAGGGAAGAGGTTCGAATCTTGGTAGGCTCAAGGGGATGTGTTTTATTTTTTGGGCTTTTTGGCGTTAAAGGAAGGGGGCTAAGTTAAGGAGGCTTTAAAAGATTTTGTGGGTGAGGTTGGACATAAAAGTCAGATTGGTGAAGTGGCATAGGGCCTTGGTGAATGCCGCCCAAGCAAGGGGGAGGAGGACTCCAGTATGAGTCACAATGATAGCATAAGGTTTTTTTTTCTTTCTCTTCTTTTATTTTTGCAAATTGGCGCCATGAAGAGAGAAGAGTTGGACGGCAATTGGGACCTTGAAAAGGGTGTGATAAGCCTTTCTTTTTCTTGATAATTTTGGCTTAGAAGGGAAGATAAGAGTAAGTATTATTATTATTTTATTTTGAAGAGGTGATAAAGGAGGGTGATAATCAAAAGATAGGATTTATCATATTAAGGAGCAATGGCCGAATGTAGAACTCCTTAGGGCCATTCACAATCGGTTTTATCACATTAGGGAGGTGCCGAAATTCCTCTAAATTTCTTTTCTTTTTTTTCTCTCCAATTGTTGTTGGCCAGATTCTCTCTAGCCACATTGCCCCAAAATTTTTCAAATCCCTATCACCATTTTCATTAATTTCTTCTTGTTCTTTAGCCGAAGCTACTCCACTCTTTTGCCGAAATCTAACTCTCCATTCGGGTTAGCCAAATCATTTGGTAAGTAGATCTTTTCCATCTTTCTTTCTATTATAGATCTATATGTTAAACCTACTCTTATTCCTTAAAGGTAGCCGAAACCCCTAACATCACCAAGTGGTGCCGACTTGTGGTGTTTAAAGGCCGAAATAGTCATCAAGGTAAGGGGCGATAACTTCTTTTAGGTTTATGATTATGGTCGATTGGCCTTTAGACTCTAATGGATTGATGGAACCGATTATAGGGGGGAAATACAACTTAACGCAGAGAGCCTCTGGGATTGGAAGTAGTAGATCTTAGCCCTCCATTCTCTATCAATCGACTTGGTAAGTTATTTGTAAGGAATCCTCTTTAGTCTTTCCATTAGATAATTGAAAAGCCGAAGGCTAACTATTATGTGATCTCAAGGTGTGGCCGATTACAAGTGGTGTGTGTGACTTCGGGTTTTGTTTGGAAACCAAATCAGTTTAAGGTAAGTGCCACAAATGAGCCTTCGGGATTTAGTTGTTATAGCCGAATAGGCCTATATCACTAACCTTGATGTTGGCCGAATATAGGGTCAAAAGATCTAGCACAGTAGATCGGATCTTCGGGATCTAGAATTCACGTTAGTAACAGGTGTGTAAAACTCTTTACACACTTTATTAGTTAACATTGCTATTATGTTGCCTTTTAATCATTGTGGTAGTGATTTGCTTGTGGACATGAGCATGGATTTCGGGTAAGTCACTTGTGATTTAAAATCTATTATGGATGACATGATGGGTAATATGCTATACCATGACTATTATGCATGATTCATGATGATATGTTAAGCATGATATGAGCATGTTGGTAATGGGATTGATGAGAGGAGGGGGATTTTCTCTATGGACTGTCACTAGTGGTTTTGACCACAAGATGGGTTGGCCCCATCAGATTAATTGTGACTTCGGTCACCAGTGGATTTGACGACACCGTTGTTAAATTGTGACTAAGTCCCAGTGGTTTGGTACCACCAGTGGTTTTGACCACATATTGATAAATTGTGACCTATGGTCATCGGTGGTTTTGACCACACGATGGGTTGGCCCCATCACTTGATTTGTGACTCTAGTCACGGTGGTTTTGACCACCGGTGGTTTTGACCACGGGGTAGTTAAAGAATACGGATGGTTAGTTGGGTTGCATGCTTGTATGTTATACTAATAATTTGTGTATGAGTTGCACTTAGGGTTGGGGATTTATACACTGAGTCTTGGTGACTCACCCCTTCCCATATTATTTTGCAGATGAGTAGATCGCGGAGATGGAGCCGGAGAGGACTCGAAGCGGCCATGCTTGTTCCTTGGATTTGGAATCTTATTTGATTCAGTTCAAAAGTTTATTTATTTTCCAAATTTTTAATTTGTGTTGTAATAAGGCCGCTAGTTTATTATTTTGGATGTTTACATAGTTGTTTTTACTTTACTTATACTGTATTACAAATGAAACTATAAAATGTTAAGTAAATCGGTTAAAAGTAACATTTTCAAAATTAAGTAACTTCTACGAGTTTTCAAAGATATTACCATCGGGTAGCAAAAATTCACCAAGTCAACCATAACTTTGGAGGTTCTAAATAAAAATAAATGATCAAATGTTTTCAAAGGTTTTCAAATCAAAATCAATCCCTCCCGAGTTTTATCAAACACTGTTTTATAACCATAACAATATTTTTCCATTTTCACCAGAAAATCAAAATACTTCAAACATTTTTACTCCGTGACATACTAGATCCGGTCAGGGCTCATGGGCCGGGTTTGGGGTGTTACATTTTTGGTATCAGAGCCTGGTTCAAAACTCGATTGTGGGGCCCCAGGCCCAAAACATTTTTGTAGGCCTTTATGAATTATTATGAAAATGGTTTTCAGTCTGAACAGCATGGCATCGAGTCTCCGGCACCTATCCGCCCAGGTAAGTATCTCTGACCGTTCTGTGAATACTTGACAACGGTAAAAGGGTAACTTGGGAACGTAGAATAGACTGATAGGTACTTGAACACTAGGACTAGTCTACCCCAACTACTTCATAAGACTTAATTGCTTAATTAAAACAAACCTATATCTAAGTCGCCGAGTTTGGGTGTGGTAACCACGGTGCGCATGTCTAGGATTGGTATTCAGTGGGAGCTTGGTATTTAAGCAGTCCGCGTGACTCACCTCCTCTCCACTCGAATCCTACCTGGTGCGTAGCTTCGGTTCACTCTAACCAAGAGGACTTATTCATGGGCTAAACCCTAACTAAAACCCGAAAGGGAACTAGCTATTTTTTCATAAAACCCTAGTTTTAAAACTCTTAAAATTTCTTTTTAATGTGTGAGAACTATTGTTTTACAACATCTTTCAAAAAAAAAAATTTCGATTTGTAGAATTACTAAAATACCCTTAGTGATAAAATTACAAAAATGCCCTTGGTTTATGAAATTCCCAAAATACCCACAGTTTTAATCAAAATTTCCATTACGAATAAAATGCCCAAAAACCTTAATTTGCAAAATATCGAAAATATCATGATTTTGGAAAATTACAAAATTGCCCCTAACCAATAAAATTACCAAAATGACCCTGATTTTCAAAATTTTTGCAACACTATCAACTTGGAAAAAAATTCTCGAAAAAGAACCCTCAAAGTTTGGCAACATTTGGAAATACCCCAGAATTATCAAAATTTTACAAAGTTACTCTGGTTTATTACCAAAATACCCCTGATCTTCAAAATCACCAAAATACCCCGAATTTCTAAATTATTCAAAATACCCCAGGAATTTAAAAGTTCCAAAATACTTTTTGACAAAATCATTTAAGAACTTCTATTTTTGAAAATTTACAAAAATACCCCTATAGGTTAAAATTACGAAAATACCCCCGGGTAGTGAAATGATGAAAATGCCCCTACACGTTAGATATGGTCTGTGAATGTTGTTTGTGTGATGGATGTACTTAGAACTAGGAGAATAGGTCTGAAACTAGAACTATAGGTAGATTCGATTTCGGAAGAATCACTTCAAAAAATTATTTCTCATAAAATTGCTCGTGGGTAAACAGTGAACAGTATTAATAATGCATAAAATTCTTAATCAGAAAAACACGAACGAGAAGAATGAGTACAAGAGGTCGTGGACGTCCGCCGCGTGGCCGTGGCAGGGGTAGGATGACCTTGTCGGAGCCAACAGGGTCTGGTCATGGGTCTGGAAATATGATGCCGAATCTGCCGGCAGTGAAAACTGAGTTTCAAGATCAGACCGGTGGTAACGATGTAGTATCCCAAGCTGTACTACGAGTGTTGGAATGAGTTGCCGAGGCAGGCGCAGGTGCAGGAGCCCGTAAATTCGTGATTGAACGACTCCGGGCTAATAAAGCGGAAGTGTTTAGAGGAGTTTCTGGAGTGGCACCAGTGCGGCAGTGCGGCAGAGTATTGGTTGGAATCAACTGAGAGGATCATGCGTGACTTGGATTTTACAGCTGAGGAAAAGTTGAAGGGTATAATCTCTCTGCTTCGGGATGAGTCATATCAGTGGTGGCTCACCGTAAGGGATGGAGCAATGGCGGAGGATCTTACATGGGAATTCTTTAAAGCTGCCTACCAAAAGAAGTACATAGGAACTAGCTACGTGGATGCGCAACGAAAGGCTTTCTTGAACCTGGTTCAGGGTAATAAGACAGTGGCGGAGTATGAGGCCGAATTTCTCCGGTTGAGCAGGTATGCTCGTGGTATTGTGGGTACTGAGCATGAACGTTGTGTCAAATTTGAAGATGGGCTGAGAGATGAGCTGAGGATGATGATAGCTCCACAACAGGAATGAGAGTTCGCTGTCCTAGTAGAGAAGTCTAAGGTTGCTGAAGGGGTAAGACAGTTGGTTAGACGGAATCGGGATAGGAGTTGGAATAAGAGGAGCTCCGGATCTTCAAAGTTTTCTGGTAATCAGTAGAAGAGGATGAGGTATGGTGGGTCAGATCAAGCTGCTAGGCCTGCTGCTGCTAATCCTCAATGGTCGCCACGGTGTGCTCGGTGTGGGAAGTCTCACACGGGAGAGTGTTGGAATGGTAATCGGGGATGCTTCGAATGTGGGTCCATGGAACATCAAGTTAGAGATTGTCCGAAAAAGGTAGCTGGGCTGAGGTCAGAAGGTCAGGATCATGCACCGAATAGGACGGATAACCAACAGCCACCGAGAGGTCGTGGTGCAGAAAGAGGAGGTATTGGTGCTGGCAGAGGTCGTGGGGCACCGAGGGGAGGTACCGGTGGTACTGAGGCTAGGCAACCTAGTTTGGTCTATGCCGCGAGGTGTCAGGAGGAGGGCGACGCACCGGACGTCATAACCGGTATGTTTTTGATCTTTGGAGTACCTTATAGTACCTTAATTGATGTTGGCTCAACTCACTCGTACATTGCTAGTAGCGTAGTGAAAACTCTACACTTAGACTCTGAGCTTACTTCTAGGAAGATGACTGTATTAAGCCCTCTAGGTCACTCTGTAGAAGTAAGTAAACTCTATAGGAATGTACCCCTAGAACTCCAAGGGGTCGTGTTCTTGGCGACTTGATGGAACTACCGTTCTGGGAGTTCGATCTAATCCTCGAGATGGATTGGCTAGTAAAGTATCAGGCTAGCCTGGATTACGCGGCTAAGCGCATGGTGTTAAAGACCATGGAAGGAGAAGAGGTGGTGATGATAGGTAAAAGGAGAGATTACTTATCTAATCTGGTTTCTGCATTGAAGGCGGAAAAGATGGTTAGGAAAGGTTGTGAAGCATATGTAGTGCATGTCTGTGCCTTGGAAGCTAAGGGTGCAGCTGTGAGAGATGTCTGGACCGTAAGGGATTATGTTGATGTGTTTCCAGAGGAACTTCCGGGTCTACCTCCGGACCGTGAGGTTGAATTTGGTATAGACTTGTTACCCGAAACCGTGCCAGTATCTATAGCTCCGTATCGGATGGCACCGAAAGAGTTGGTAGAGTTGAAGGCACAGATCCAAGAATTGTTGGATAGAGGGTTCATCTGACCAAGTGTATCACCTTGGGGAGCTCCAGTGTTTTTTGTCAAGAAGAAGGATGGGACAATGAGAATGTGCATAGACTATCGACAGCTGAACAAGCTGACAATAAAGAATAGGTATCCGTTGCCCAGGATTAATGATTTGTTCGATCAACTCAAGGGTGCATCGGTGTTCTCTAAGATCGACCTTAGGTCAGGGTACCATCAGCTTAAGGTGAAGGAGGCTGATGTCCACAAGACGGCATTCCGTACTCGGTATGGGCACTACGAGTTTTTGGTAATGCCTTTTGGTTTGACGAATGCACCGGTCGCGTTTATGGACATGATGAACCGGGTTTTCCAACCCTATCTGGACCGATTTGTCGTGGTATTTATAGACGACATTTTGGTGTACTTGAAGTCTGAGGAGGAGCATGACGCATATCTTCACGTGGTTCTGCAAGTTCTAAGGAGAAAGCAGTTATCGCCAAATTCACAAGTGTGAGTTTTGGCTTAAGGAGGTAACTTTTCTAGGGCATGTTGTTTCAAATTGAGGAATCGGGGTGGATCCCCATAAGATTGAGGCGAGATTGGAATGGAAACCACCCAAGTCGATTCTGAAAATTGAGTTTTTGAAATTTGGCGAGGATATTATAGGAGATTCATGGAAAATTTCTCCTTAATTGCAGCACCATTGACTAAACTGCTGAGAAAAGGAGTTCCATTTGTGTGGTCTGAGAAGCAGCAAGAGAGTTTCGATAAGCTGAAGAGGATCTTGACAGAAGCACTAGTCTTGATTCAGCCTGAGGCAGGAAAGGAATTCACTGTGTATTGTGATGCATCGCATACTGGTTTAGGGTGTGTGTTGATGCAAGAAGGGAAGGTGGTCGCTTATGCGTCACGACAGTTGAGGCCTCACGAAGGTAACTATCCGACACATGATTTGGAATTGGCTGCTGTAGTTTTTGCCTTGAAGATTTGGAGGCACTATCTGTATGGGGAGAAGTCGGTAGTGTACATAGATCACAAGAGTCTGAAGTATCTCTTGACTCAGAAAGATTTAAATCAGAGGCATCGGAGGTGGATTGAGTTGCTGAAGGACTACGACTGCTCAATCGAATACCATCCAAGTAAGGCTAATGTGGTAGCTGATGTATTGAGCCGAAAGGTGGTAGCGGATTTGCGAGCAATGTTTGCTCACCTAAGTCTCTACGAGGATGGGAGCCTTTTGGCAGAATTGCAAGTGAAGCCGTCTTAGATTGATGAGGTCAAAGAAAGGCAGATGACCAACGAAGCTTTGAGTACTCAGAGGTTGCAAGTACGGAATGGTGAGGCCAAAGGGTTTAGCTTGGGTAGTGATGGAGTGTTGTATTTTCAGGGGAGAGTATGTATGCCTAAGGATGATGATTTGAGGCAGCGAATCCTTAAAGAAGCTCATAGCAGTCCGTACGCTATGCATCCGGGAAGCAGCAAGATGTATCGGGATTTAAGGGAGCGATTTAGTGGCCGAGTCTTAAGCGGAAATGTAACCGAGTTAGTGGGCAAGTGTCGACATGCCCGACAAATTAAGGTTTGAGCATCGATTGCCATCGTAATTTTATGACCAATAAAGATCCCACAATGGAAGTGGGAGGAGATTACTATGGATTTCGTGAGTGGGCTTCCTCTTCGCCTAGTAAGAAAGATGCGATTTGGTGATAGTGGACGGTTGACAAGTCACCCATTTCATACCGATGAGGTTGACTACTCGCTTCAAAGGTTAGCCAAGTCAGATATAGCGAGAGATAGTGCGGTTGCATGGAGTACTGGTGTCTATTATCTCAGATCGAGATCCCCAATTTACGTCAAGATTCTGGAAGGCTTTACATCAGGAGTTAGGCACGAAGTTGAAGTTCAGCACGGCTTTTCACCCACAGTCTGATGGACAATCTGAGAGGGTAATCCAAGTGTTGGAAGATATGTTAAGGGGCTGTGTTTTGGACTTCCGTGGTAGTTGGGAGGAGTACCTACCTTTGGTAGAATTCGCTTATAACAATAGTTATCAAGCGAGTATTCAGATGGCACCGTATAAGGCACTGTATGGTCGGAAATGCCGTACTCCCACGTGTTGGACAGAGCTGGGGGAACGTCGGATGTTGGGTTCGGAGTTGGTGGCGGAGACGGAGGATAGGGTTAGAGTAATTCGGGCTCGTCTTAAGGAGGCGTCGGATAGGCAGAAATCCTACGTCGATCTTAAGCGCAGAGAGGTTGAATATGCAGTGGGGGATAGGGTCTTCTTGAAGGTATCACCTTGGAAGAAGGTGCTGAGGTTTGGCCAGAAGGGCAAGCTAAGCCCTATATTCATCGGACCGTACACGGTGTTAAAACGTGTGGGACCGGTTGCATACCAGCTTGGGTTACCAGCAGAATTGAGCCAGATCCATGACGTCTTCCATGTTTCGATACTGAGGCGCTATCAATCAGATCCCTCACATGTAGTGCCGGTTGCAAAAATTGAAGTGAACTCGGACTTGTCTTTCGAGGAGGAGCCAGTACAAATCTTGGATCGAGATGTCAAGGTTTTGAGGAGGAAGTCAGTGCCTTTGGTAAAAGTGCTATGGCGAAACCATGGTACGGAGGAGGCCACATGGGAACCCGAGGATGTGATCTTGCAAACAATACCCCACTCTTTTGATCCGTAATTTCGAGGCCAAAATTATTTTTAAGGGGTAAAGCGTAACATCTGATTTAGGGGTTGTTTGCAATTTAATTATTTTCATGTGCTTGCTTGAAAAGAAATGAATGCTATGATTGCTAGGCATGTTCTAGGTCTAGAAATAACCTCGGGCTAGGCCCGACTTAGGGCTAGAAGATTTTTTTGGCATTTGAGAAGAGGAAGCTAGGTGAATGAGGCTTTAAGAATTGTTTGGTGCGAAGCATGACACAAGAGATCATGTGATAAGGTGGCAAGGGATGCAACCTTAAGGACTTGGAAGGTGGCGTCAAAGGGAGCTTCAAGGAAGAGGTTCAATCTTGGTAGGCTCAAGGGATGTGTTTTATTTTTGGGCTTTTTGGCGTTAAAGGAAGGGGCTAAGTTAAGGAGGCTTTAAAAGATTTTGTGGGTGAGGTTGGACATGAAAGTCGATTGGTGAAGTGGCATAGGGCCTTGGTGAATGCCGCCCAAGCAAGGGGGAGGAGGACTCAAGTTCGAGTCACAATGATAGCATAAGGTTTTTTTTTTCTTTCTCTTCTTTTATTTTTGCAAATTGGCGCCATGAAGAGAGAAGAGTTGGACGGCAATTGGGACCTTGGAAAGGGTGGGATAAGCCTTTCTTTTTCTTGATAATTTCAGCTTAGAAGGGAAGATAAGAGTAAGTATTATTATTATTTTATTTTGAAGAGGTGATAAAGGAGGGTGATAATCAAAAGATAGGATTTATCATATTAAGGAGCAATGGCCGAATGTAGGACTCCTTAGGGCCATTCACAATCGGTTTTATCACATTAGGGAGGTGCCAAAATTCCTCTAAATTTCTTTTCTTTTTTCTCTCCAATTGTTGCTGGCCGAATTCTCTCTAGCCACATTGCCCCAAAATTCTTCAAACCCCTATCACCCTTTTCATTAATTTCTTCTTGTTCTTTAGCCGAAGCTACTCCACTCTTTTTGCCGAAATCTAACTCTCCATTCGGGTTAGCCAAATCATTTGGTAAGTAGATCTTTTCCATCTTTCTTTCTATTATAGATCTATATGTTAATCCTACTCTTATTCCTTAAAGGTAGCCGAAACCCCTAACATCACCAAGTGGTGCCGACTTGTGGTGTTTAAAGGCCGAAATAGTCATCAAGGTAAGGGGCGATAACTTCTTTTAGGTTTATGATTATGGCCGATTGGCCTTTAGACTCTAATGGATTGATGGAACCGATTATAGGGGGAAATACAACTTAACGCAGAGAGCCTCTGGGATTGGAAGTAGTAGATCTTAGCCCTCCATTCTCTATCAATCGACTTGGTAAGTTATTTGTAAGGAATCCTCTTTAGTCTTTCCATTAGATAATTGAAAAGCCGAAGGCTAACTATTATGTGATCTCAAGGTGTGGCCGATTACAAGTGGTCTGTGTGACTTCGGGTTTTGTTTGGAAACCAAATCAGTTTAAGGTAAGTGCCGCAAATGAGCCTTTGGGATTTAGTTGTTATAGCCGAATAGGCCTATATCACTAACCTTGATGTTGGCCGAATATAGGGTCAAAGGATCTAGCACAGTAGATCGGATCTTCGGGATCTAGAATTCGCGTTAGTAACAGGTGTGTAAAACTCTTTACACACTTTATTAGTTAACATTGCTATTATGTTGCCTTTTAATCATTGTGGTAGTGATTTGCTTGTGGACATGAGCATGGATTCCGGGTAAGTCACTTGTGATTTAAAATCTATTATGGATGACATGATGGGTAATATGATATGCCATGACTATTATGCATGATTCATGATGATATGTTAAGCATGATATGAGCATGTTGGTAATGGGATTGATGAGAGGAGGATTTTCTCTATGGATCGTCACGATGGTTTTGACCACAAGATGGGTTGGCCCAATAGATTAATTGTGACTTGGTCACCGGTGGTTTTGACGACACCGTTGTTAAATTGTGACTAAGTCGATGGTTTGGTACCGCCATGGTTTTGACCACATATTGATAAATTGTGACCTATGGTCATCAGTGGTTTTGACCACACGATGGGTTGGCCCCATCACTTGATTTGTGACTCTAGTCATCAGTGGTTTTGACCACCAGTGGTTTTGACCACACGGGGTAGTTAAAGGAGTACGGATGGTTAGTTGGGTTGCATGTTTGCATGTTATACTAATAATTTGTGTATGAGTTGCACTTCTGGGTTGGGGATTTATACACTGAGTCTTAGTGACTCACCCCTTCCCATATTATTTTGCAGATGAGTAGATCGCAGAGATGGAGCCGGAGAGGACTCGAGGCGGCCATGCTTGTTCCTTGGATTTGGAATCTTATTTGATTCAGTTCAAGTTTATTTATTTTCTAAATTTTTAATTTGGGTTGTAATAAGGCCGCTAGTTTATTATTTTGGATGTTTACATAGTTGTTTTTACTTTACTTATACTGTATTACAAATGAAACTATAAAATGTTAAGTAAATCGGTTAAAAGTAACATTTTCAAAATTAAGTAACTTCTACGAGTTTTCAAAGATGTTACCATCGGGTAGCAAAAATTCACGAAGTCAACCATAACTTTGGAGGTTCTAAATAAAAATAAATGATCAAATGTTTTCAAAGGTTTTCAACTCAAAATCAATCCCTCCCGAGTTTTATCAAACACTATTTTATAACCATAACAATATTTTTCCGTTTTCACCAGAAAATCAAAATACTTCAAACATTTTTACTCCGTGACATACCAGATCCGGTCAGGGCTCATGGGTCGGGTTTGGGGTGTTACATTTTCCATCGGGTTGTGGACCATCATCCGGGGGGAATCGACAAATCGTGGTCGTTCACGATTCCAAGGGTAAATACTTTAGATCATTTATTTAGAGTTGATTAATGAAATCACGTATGTCGTCTAATCGAGTGTTATGATATCTTAGGTGTCGAAGATCAAGAAAGCCTAGTACTTACCGTAATCAGGTGTGTAATCTCACACCATTTTTTGTGGGATTAAGATTGATATCATATTAGAAATGAGTCGCTATGATTAAAATCGTAAAGTGGTGTAAACCGGGGAAAATTGGCCTAAATTTCACTATTTTGATAAAATTGACAAAATCGGTATTAACACTGTAAAAACTACGAAAATGCCCCTAAAGGGCCAAATTACGAAAATGCCCCAAATGGGCCGATTTGATATATTGCCTTCATGGGCCAATTTGATAGATTGCCCTAATGGACCGATTTGCAAAAGTGTTTTAATGGGCCGAAATTGTTGTAATGAAGCTCTAAATTAATGAATGTTGTTATATTGTAAATATCATGATTTATCATGTATGTCGCATTTACATAATTTTTCATGGGATGGGAAAATGTTGAAGAGAAGTGATTCTGGTGGCACTGCCACAAAATTGTTTGTTAATCTGATTCGTTATGATTTTGGTTGCTTGGCCACAACCAAACTAAATTATAAATGGCAAAATACCTGCGATTGGTGTGTTTGGCGGGGTGGGTTGACTTGATCCCCACAGGTGTGATGGGATGGTACGGGAAGTGTGTAGCGGATGGATTATTAGGTTGTGTTGGGTTGCATTATCTTCATTTGATTTATTTGATACATTATTATGAAAAGGGCCTTAGGCCCAAAATATTGCTAAAGGGTTCAAGCCCAGTGATCAACGGTAAGGTGATTATACACTGAGTTCTAGTAACTCATCCCGTTTCCTTAACCCTTGCAAGTAATGCTCGGTGACGTGGACTTGTGCCATGGATGACTTGGTGGGGGCCATACTTCAGAAACGGTTTTATTTTGACTCTAGATTTCTTTTTCGTTCACTTTATTACTTTACTATTTTGAGTTAAATGTTGTAATAAGGCCTCTGAATTATTTTATTTTGCTTTATGCTTGACGTACTTATATTTTGATCAAATTGCTTTTAATGGGATTTTTCTAAAACTTAAATAAATATTTTCTAAAATGAATACACAAATGGATTTTATGATAAACTATAAAATATTTTTAACCTGAAAAGTTTCTCTCAAATTTTCATCAATATTTTTCCAAAGTCGCAGTTTGTAAAATCATTAGCTCAAATTTATCGATTTATCAATCAATCCTCGAAGTTAGTAGTATTTTGTCAAATATTTCAATTCAAAATTGTTTTTCTTGATTTTTTTTTTCAAATAAATACCTATTTACGTACGAAAGAAAAAGGACTTAAATATATTTTTCTCATGTGACATGTTGGATTCGCCCTTAACGTATGGGCCAGGTTTGAGGTGTTAAATTTTATGGTATTAGAGCCCGATTACAAAACTCGACTGTGGTTTGGGTTCAAAAATGTTTTCCAAAAGCTACTTGAATTTTAAATTATAAATGTACATTCTAAAGGAAGTATGGCACCACGAGTATCCGGCACAAGTCAAGTAAGTATATGTTATCAATTTATGATTTCAATTATTATGGTATGACTGTAGAAACACTCTATAACTTTTATTTTTAGGTGTTGAAACTATAGAGATTGAAACTATAGGATGCGTTTGCGAAAACAACTTTACTTCTTATACTTCATAAAATATTGTTTAATAAATACTGAAATAGTATACTAATTTATAAGAATTTTAATCAGATTAAATCGAATTAGTCAATATGAGCGCTAGAGGACGTGGACGCAGTAGACGTGGCTGTGGTAGAGGCCGAGGCAATAGAGTTGTGTATGAGGTGTAGGGTCATATGCCAGAAATGGATGCACCTGCGTCACCTGTGACTGAAGCTGAGTCACATGATCGTATGAGGGACGACGACGCTCTGTCCCAAGCAATGTTGTGAGTCTTGGAAAGGGTTGTTGGGGTAAAAACTGGGCTGGCAGCTCGTGGCTCAATTTCAGAATGACTCAGATCGAATGGTGCTGAGGTTTTTAGGGGTATCTTGGGTGTGGCCCCAAATATAGTGGAGTACTGGCTTGAGTCTATGGAGCGGATCATGGATGATTTAGATTGCACTGCCGAGCAGAAACTGAAAGGAGTAGTGTCCTTGTTGAGAGACGTGGCGTATCAATGGTGGCTCACTGTTCGGGAAGGCACTGAGGCCAATTGTATTACCTGGGATTTCTTTAAGACGACATTCTAGGGAAAATATATCGGGGCTAGTTATGTGGATACCCGAAGGAAGAAATTCTTGAATCTAGTTCAAAAAGGTAAAATTGTAGCAGCATACGAGGCAGAATTTCTGCGTCTAAGTCAGTATGCTCGAGGAATAGTGTCGACTGACTACGAACACTGTGTGTATTTTGAGGACGGGTTGCATGATGAGTTGCGGGTACTGATAGCCCCATAGAAGGAGAGGAGTTTTGCCACACTGGTGGAGAAAGCCAAGATAGGTGAAGAGGTTAAACACTAGGAGAGGCAACATTGAGATAGGGATAGGGGCAGGAACAAGAGAGACTTAGGGTACTCAGGTCCTGCTAGAAGGTTTTAAAAGAGGCCCAAGAATGAGGAGCCAGCTCGAGCTAGGGTACCAACTACTACCAATTAGTTACAACCATGTGCGGATTGCAGAAAATGACACCCGGGTGAATGCTGGAAGAGAACCGATGGTTGTTTCAAATGTAGTTCCAAGGACCATCGGCTTAGAGATTACCCTCGACAGACCGCTCAGACTCAGGATGTTCATAACTATGTTGCACAGCCAGCTAAAGGCGCTCAACAACCACCGAGAGGACTTGGGCCAGGTCCAGGTGGCAATGGCGTAGGATGAGGTCAGGGTGCACCGGGTAGAGGTACTGGTAATAGGAGTAATGCGGAGGTAAGACAGCCAGGGTTGTTTTATGCGGTCAGACGTCAAGAGGATGGTGATGCACCTGATGTAATAACTGGTACATTTTTTATATCTAATGTACCTGTTACTGCTTTAATAGATATTGGATCCACCCATTCGTATGTTGCTTATGCTATATCTGGGAATCTGAATATTAGATCTGAGATTACTGTTAGAGGAACAACTGTAGTTAGTCCTCTAGGACAGTCGGTGATACTAAATAAGTTGTTTAGGAATATGCCCTTAGAAATTTAGGGGGAAATATTTTTGGCGGATTTGATGGACTTTCCATTCGGCGAGTTTGACCTTATATTGGGAATGGACTAGTTGGTAAAGCACTGTGCGAACTTGGATTGTGCTGCAAAGCTGATGTTACTAAGAACTTCATAGGATAAGGAAGTGAGGGTGATAGGAGAAAGAAAAAATTATCTGTCTAATGTGGTATCCGCTTTAAAGGTAGAAAAGTTGGTGCGAAAGGGGTGTGAAGCATTTTAGCCTTCATCAGTGTTTTGGATGCCAAGGAGTTGTCGTTGGAAAGTGTTAGAACGGTGAAAGAGTTTTCAGACGTTTTTCCTGAGGAACTTTCAGGATTGCCTCCAGATCGGGAGGTAGAGTTTGGCATTAAATTGTTGCCAGGAATGGCTTCGGTGTCTATTGTTCCTTAGAGAATGGGGCCGAAGGAGTTAGCAGAGCTTAAGGCTCAAATTCAGGAGTTGTTGGATCATGGATTCATTCGACCGAGTGTGTCATCATACTTGTTCGTTAAGAAGAAGGATGGGTCGATGCGTATGTACATTGATTATAGGCAATTGAATAAATTAACAATCAAGAACAAGTATCCGTTGCCAAAAATCGATGATCTGTTTGATCAACTGCGAGGAGCTTCGATTTTCTCGAAGATAGATTTGAGATCGGGGTATCACCAGCTTAAGGTCAAGGAGGTGAATATTCATAAGACGGCGTTTCGAACTCGTTATGGGCATTATGAGTTCTTGGTGATACCGTTTGGATTGACTAATGCACCAGCTGCATTTGTGGACATGATGAACTGGGCCTTCCAACCTTATTTAGATTGTTTTGTGGTGGTGTTCATGATGACATTTTGGTGTACTCGAAGAATGAAGAAGAGCATGATTCGCATTTGCAGGTAGTATTATAGATATTAAGGGAGAAACAACTTTATGCCAAATTCAGTAAGTGTCAATTTTGGCTGAAAGAAGTAACCTTTTTGGGGCATGTTGTGTTGGCCGAAAGAATTAGAGTTGATCCCCAGAAGGTCAGGCTGTGTTGGACTGGAAACCACCGAAGATAGTGGCCAAAATTTAGAGTTTTCTAGGGTTGGTCGGATATTACAGGTGTTTCGTTGAGGGGTTTTCGTTGATTGTTACACCCATACCTAAGCTATTGCGTAAGGAAGTACCATTTGTGTAGTCAGATAAACAGCAAGAGAGCTTTAAGAAATTGAAAAAGATTCTGACAGAAGCGCCTGTATTGATTCAACCTGAGGCTAGAAAAGAGTTTATTATTTATTGTGATGTGTCACACACGGGCTTGGGATGTGTGTTAATGCAAGGAGGAAAAGTGGTGGCTTGTTCATCTCGTCAATTAAGGCCACACGAGGTAAGCTATCCCACTCATGATTTGGAGTTAGCTGCAGTAGTGTTTGCTCTAAAGATCTGGAGACACTATCTGTACAGTGAAAAGTCGATTATCTACACGGATCATAAGAGTCTAAAGTACCTCCTTACCCAAAAGGAGTTGAACTTGAGACAATGGAGGTGGATAGAACTGTTGAAAGATTATGACTTCTCAATAGAATATCATCCTGGGAAAGCTAACGTGGTGGCTGATGCGTTAAGTCAGAAGGTGATATCGGATCTGAGAGCGATGTTCGCTCACCTTAGCCTTTATGAAGATGGTAGCTTGATGGCTAAACTTCAGGTGAAGCTGCATGGATAAGTCAGATCAAGGAAAAGCAGTTGACAGATGAAGCGTTGAGTCCTTAACTTCAGCATGTGGAAGGTGGTGAGATAGGGGATTTTGGATTGAATAGTGATGGAGTATTGTGTTTCTGCGGAAGAATTTGTATGCCCAAAGATTCGAAATTGAGACAAATGATTTTGCGTAAGGTGCATAGTAGCCCATATGCTATGCACCCCGGAGGAAATAAGACGTATCGAGACCTTCGTGAGCAGTATTGGTGGCCAGGATTGAAACGGGAGGTTACTGATTTCGTGAGTAGATGCTTGACATGTCAATAAGTGAAGGCGGAACATCAATTCCATTATGGAAATGGGAAAGGATAACCATGGACTTTGTTAGTGGGTTACCCTTAACACCTACTAAGAAAGATTTCGCTTGGGTAATAGTGGATCAGTTGATGAAGACTACTCATTTCCTACCTGTTCGTACAGATTACTCATTGTAGAAGTTGGCCAAGTTGTATGTAGCAGAGATCGTGAGGTTACATGGGGTACTAGTGTCTATTATATCGGACAGGAACCTTAGGTTTACATCACGATTTTGGAAAGCTTTACATGAAGCATTGGGAACAAAGTTAAATTTTAGCACGGCATTTCATCCTCAGATAGATGGTCAGTCGGAGAGAGTAATCCAAATTTTGGAAGACATGTTAAGAGGCTGTGTGATCGACTTTAGGGGTAGTTGGGAGGATTACCTACCGTTGGTAGAGTTTGCATACAACAATAGCTATCAATCTAGCATCCAGATGGCACCCTTTGAGGCGTTGTATGGTCGAAGGTGTCGTACTCCTACTTGTTGGACTGAGTTGGGGGAGCGACAGTTATTGGGTCCTGAGCTATATCAGAAACGGAGGAAAAGGTAAAGGTAATTCGAGCGCGATTAAAGGAAGCTTCAGATAGACAAAAATCTTACGCGGATCTGAAGTGTAAAGATATTGAGTTTGCGGCGGGAGATCAGGTCTTTCTAAAGGTCTCACCTTGGAAGAAGATCTTTAGATTTGGACGGAAAGGCAAGTTGAGCCCAATGTTCATCGGACCTTACCGGGTGTTGAAGCGTGTTGGACCAGTGGCGTACCAGTTGGAATTACCTCTGGAATTAAGTCAGATACATAACGTATTTCATGTCTCTATGTTAAGGCGTTATCGATCGGATCTGTCTCATGTTGTACCGGTAGAGGAAGTTGAGATAAGACCTGACTTGTCTTTTGAAGAGGAGCCAGTGCAAATTTTAGATCGGGACGTTAAGGTGCTGAGAAGGAAGTTGGTACCATTAGTCAAAGTCTTATGGCGTAATCATGGATCGAAGGAAGCTACATGGGAACCTGAAAACGCGATTCGGCAGCAATATCCTCACCTCTTTTAATCAGGTAAATTTCTCGAGGATGAAATTTTCTTTAAGGGGGTAGAATTGTAACATCCTAAAATTTAGAATTTTATGTGTTGCATTATTTCTTACGTTAAGCTAGCTAAAAATATTAATTGTGTATATTAGGGGTTCTGTGAAGGCTCGGGGTCTATTTGGGCCCTAGTAAAAAAAAATTTTGTGTTTAAGCTTATTAGGGAGAGATAGTAAGTGGCATCAAGGCTTATGGAAATTAGCGAGCATTTTGCTAGCATAAAGGAGCTTATGGTAAAGGGGATATGGCGCCACATGAAGGACTTTGAGGGGAGAGGTTCAAATCCCATCAAGTGCAAAATTTTGATTAATTTTTTTGTGTTTTTTCCCTAAGTGTCGACCAAGATGGTATATAAGGCAAAGTAGACTTTTTAATTTTGGCTAGGTGGCTATGGATTTAAGGAAAGGATGAGGGTAGGGAAAGAAATCAATAGAAAAAGGCAAGCTATGGGAACATGTTGGCATTTTTCAAGGGTGATGTTATGGAAAGAATTGTTGGCCAAATTTTGACCTTATTGTCATAGTATGCACGGTTTTGGTATAAGGAGAGAGTAGCCGAAATTCTTTTTCCTTTTGGTAGAAACTTTGGTGCTTGTCTGGCCAAAATTCCTTTTAGCATTTTTGTGTCATTTTTCTCAAACTTCTTCTCCTCTTTGCAGAAATTTCAAGCCATTAGTGAGCATTTCTTTCCTTCAATTCTTTCTTGTTTGCCAAAAGTACCAAACCATAGAAACCAAATTATTTTCATTCATCTTCTCTTGAAAACCAAAATTTGTTAAGCACCCCTTCTCAACCTTTCTTTTCTTTTTCACGAATTTCTTCAACTCTACTATCTTCTTCTCTAATCCATACCCTCATAACCGAAACTATTCTTGATCATTTTCTTCTATAGCCAAAACTCACAATCCACAATCACTCCTTCATAACTTCTTTCTCTTTTGAGTTGACATACCTTCTTCGATTAAAGTAAATATGAAACTAGGACTGAGTGAAACAATTCCCATTATCGATAAGTGAATTCTTTTCTATGTTCATATTCTTTTCTTTTTAGCCTAATAAGTATTTTTCATTATTCGGTTGTAAATCATGATCTTAACCGAAAATGGTGTTATCTTCCACTTCTTCATATCTTAATCACACTCTTTTTCGTAGTGTTCGAAGTGGGTGGCCGTGTATCTTTCTAGCCCTAAGTCAAACGGTGGAAATCGGATCCAATATCGATAAGGTAAGGAATTTTTCGTGGGTCATTTGAAATCGTTCTTTAATCGTATAAGTTGTTATCGGGATAATAGGGGTTGTGATTAATTGATTATATTATTTTAAGGACTTTATCGCTCGATCTATCAGCTAGTTGATCACGCGATTCAAGTGGTAAGCCGACCCTTTTTCCTTAGTCGATCATTTCATAGCAACGTAATATTATTTTTGACTAAGATTTTATTCAATGGAGGCAAGCGATATCGAATCTAAAGGGAAAGCGTGTGGAGATCGCAAAAGGAGTGGATTAGCAATCCCTACTCCTAGATTCAAATGAAGGGTAGTATCGGCAGTTCAGGATTTTCCACCGGGTTGTGGACCATCATCCGAGGAGAATCGACAAATCGTGGTCGTTCACGATTCCAAGGGTAAACACTTTAGATCGTTTATTTAGAGTTGATTAATAAGATCATGTATGTCGTCTAATCGAGCGTTATGATATCTTAGGTGTCGAAGATCAGGAAAGCCTAGTACTTACCGTAATCAAGTGTGTAATCTCACACCATTTTTCGTGCGATTAAGATTGATATCATATTAGAAATAAGTCGCTATGATTAAAATCGTAAAGTGGTGTAAACAGGGGAAAATTGGCCTAAGTTTCACTATTTTGATAAAATTGACAAAATCGGTATTAACACTGTGAAAACTATGAAAATGCCCCTAAAGGGCCAAAATACGAAAATGTCCCAAATGGGCCGATTTGATATATTGCCTTCATGGGCCAATTTGATAGATTGCCCTAATGGACCGATTTGCAAAAGTGTTTTAATGGACCGAAATTGTTGTAATGAAGCTCTGAATTAATGAATGTTGTTATATTGTAAATATCATGATTTATCACGTCTGTCGCATTTACGTAATTTTGCATAGGATAGGAAAATGTTGAAGAGAAGTGATTCTGGTGGCACTGCCACAAAATTTTTTGTTAATCTGATTCGTTATGATTTTGGTTGCTTGGCCACAACCAAACTAAATTATAAATGGCAAAATGCCTGCGATTGGTGTGTTTGGCAGGGTGGCTTGACTTGATCCCCACAAGTGTGATGGGATGGTACGAGAGGTGTGTAGCAGATGGATTATTAGGTTGGGTTGGGTTGCATTATCTTTATATGATTTATTTGATACATTATTATGAAAAGGGGCTTAGGCCCAAAATATTGCTAAAGGGTTCAAGCCCAGCGATCAATGGTAAGGTGATTATACACTAGTTCTAGTAACTCACCCCGTTTCCTTAACCTTTGTAGGTAATGCTCAGTGGCGTGGACTTGGGCCATGGATGACTTGGTGGGGGCCATACTTCAGAAACGGTTTTATTTGGACTCTAGATTTCTTTTTCGTTCACTTTATTACTTTACTATTTTGAGTTAAATGTTGTAATAAGGCCTCTGAATTATTTTATTTTGCTTTATGCTTGACGTACTTATATTTTGATCAAATTGCTTTTAATGGGATTTTTCTAAAACCTTAAATAAATATTTTCTAAAATGAATGCACAAATGGATTTTATGATAAACTATATAAATATTTTTAACCTGAAAAGTTTCTCTCAAATTTTCATCAATATTTTTCCAAAGTCGCGGTTTGGAAAATCATTAGTTCAAATTTATTGATTTATCAATCAATCCTCAAAGTTAGTAGTATTTTGTGAAATATTTCATATCAAAATTGTTTTTCTTGATTTTTTTTACAAATAAATACCTATTTACGTATGAATGAAAAAGGACTTAAATATATTTTTCTCATGTGACATGTCGGATCCGCCCTTAACTCATGGGTCGAGTTTGGGGTGTTACATTGCTGCTCCTTCACTGTCTTTCTTCTATTTCTCTCCTTAAGCCAAATAGTCCCTTTGGTCCCAAGTGAATTGGATCCATTTTGTTTATTCGATTGTTGGTAAGCACAAGGTAATGGTTTCTTTTATATTTTGTTTGACACATATGTTCTTCTTCTCTCTTTTTTCATAAAAGCTGAACACTCATCTTTTAATCGCAAACTAAATTTGGTTTCTCTTTCGTAATTGATTACTCCATCATGTTCTGACCTTGTTTCTTTTCTGTGCTTCGTGGTAGACTCTCGTTAGATAGGTCGGACACCCTTCATCTACTAGCACAGTTATTTTCGAGTACACTGTTAATAGAGGGAAGTTGTTTGGGCACTCTGCGGTTCTATCATCCTTGGTAAGTTGTCTTTTATAAAAACTTTTGGACAATCGATTTTGGTAGTGGGAGTACCCTTCATGCTTCTAACCCGAATGTTACCTTCTGGTGGTGGGGTGTTAGATTTCAACCCAGATCCTAGGTAAGGCGTGGACTTGGGTATTGGCGCTTAACTTTGGTTGTGATCCAGATTAATTGTGAAGAAGTAAGGTTGATTCGTGACCAAACAACTTAGGAAGTATAAGTCAATTCTTTTAAGGTTCTACGCTCGTGGGTTGCTACGTTTCTCTCCAACAGGTGTGTAATACCACACCTTTATTCGTTATAATATGTATTATTCTATGTGTCGGTTAAAAGCCGAAAATTCCTTAATGGGTAAGCTACTGTGATACCCCTAGTGGGTGAGTTTGGAAATAACCCAGGTGCGTAAAATTTTGATTATACCCTTTCGATTAGATTTGGCATGACTATGTAAACTGTTTAACTGCTATATTGGTATGTTCATGCATGCATTAAATATTATGCCATAGTATGTTGCATGGGATTGGGATGATTTTGATGATTGGGGAAGTGTATTTCGGTGGCTCTGCCACATATTTCGGTGACTCTATCACATTTTGGTTTGGTGGCTATGCCACATATATTTCGATAGTTTGGTGGCTCTGCCACAATTTCGGCTATGAGCAGCATAACTGCCATCGAGGTGTGTAACAGATGGAGGGTTGATTGTAGAAATCCCCACAGGTGTGTTAGGCTAGATACGGGCGATGTGTAGCGGATGGAGTATTAGGATGGGCTGGGTTGCATTGCATTTATCACCTGTGTTATCATGCTATTAGGTCTAAGGCCCAATTCATTTTCATATGGGCTTCTGCCAGTCTGCTTCTTTGGGCTTAGGCCCAACAATGCCTGAGTGGGAAATTACACACCCCCTGCTTTAATTTTGCAGGTAATCGCTAGCTTTAAGGATTTGGAGCTGAGGTGGACTCTGTGGTGGCCATACATCGTAGCTTAGTAAATTTTGTTTTGCGGTACTATAGATTTTATTTAAATTTGGGTTTTTGTTTTGTTATAAGGCTCTTGGTATTTTGTTTTGGTTTTAGCTTTTAATTCGGTTACTGCTTATTAATTTTCAATGCTCAATTTGGGATTTTCTAAAACATTAATAACGATTTTTCTATAATCTTAATAAACGGTTTACAAAGTATAATTGATAAAACTCTGGATTTTCTTAATATGGATAACTCTTTTCAAAATATCGCATGTCTACAATAAAGTAACTGTCATTTTTCTGAAACTCATTGAGTTTGATTAATTATAAACAAGATCATCGGGAATAGCAACGAAAATGTTTTTGCAAAGAGAACTATAAAACAAATTGGATTTTTCACAAGCAACAAAACTTGAAATTTTTAACGAATGCATAGATTCTTTAAGCAACCCTTGCATGTGACATGTCAGATCCGGTCGTAACGTCTAGGCCGGGTTTGGGGTGTTACATTTTATGGTATCAGAGCAAGGTTGCAAAACTTAGCTGTGAATGGGTTCGAAAATGTTTTCCAAAAATTAGTTTGAAACATGGTTTAAAAACATATGTTTTTCTGGGAAGTATGGCAGCCGAGTCTCCGGCACCAAATCCGTAAGTCTTCTAATTTTGTTTAATAGTATGATGGAATTATTTTAGAAAGAAACTACTAGAGTTAGTGATAGTATAGTGAAACTTTAAGCTAAGACTATAGAGACTGAGACATTAGGAAGTTCGATATGCGAAAACAACCCTTAATTTGCTTTACATAAGACATTTGTTAATAAACATCAGAATTATATACTGATTCATAAAATTTGTAATCAGATTAACTCGATCTAGCAAACATGAGCACCAGAGGACGTGGACGTGGTAGACGTGGCCGAGGTGCTGGGGTTAGGTTTGAGGCATCTGGGCACATGCTTGAAATGGAAGCACCTGCATCACCGATGACCGAGATGGGGTCCCATGATCGAGCTGGAGGGGACGATGCTCTATCCCAAGCTATGTTGCGAGCTCTGGAGCAAGTTGCTGGAGCAAGTACTGGGTCGGCGACCCGAAAATCTATTCCTGAGCGACTTGGGGCAAACGGAGCTGAGGTTTTTAGGGGCATTTCTGGTGTGGCCCCAAACGTAGCTGAATATTGGTTGGAGGCAGTTGAGCGGATTATGGATGATCTGGACTGCAAGACAGAGGAAAAACTGAAAGGAGCAGTGTCCCTTTTACGAGATGAGGCATACCAGTGGTGGCTCATAGTGAGGGAAGGTACTCTGTCGGATCGTATCACTTGGGACTTCTTTAAGACAACGTTCCAGGGAAAATATGTTGGGGCGAGTTATGTGGACGCCTAGAGGAAAGTATTTTTGAATTTGGTCTAGGGTAATAAATCCGTAGCAGAATATGACGCGAAGTTCCTGTGCTTAAGTCGTTACGCTCGGGGTATGGTCACAACCGATTATGAGCGTTGTGTATGGTTCGAGGATGGTTTGCGGGATGAGCTACGAGTACTGATTGCTTCGTAGCGGGAAAAAGATTTTGCCATTCTGGTCGAGAAAGAAAAAATCACCGAAGAAGTTAAACATCCTGAGAGGCAAAACCGGGATAAGGATAGGGGCAAGAGTAAGAGAGGTTTTGGGACGTCAGGTTCTTCTGGGGGTTTCCAAAAGAGGCCTAGTTTAGATGGGCTAGCTCGAGCTGTGATGCCGGTTGCTGTAGGTCAGTTGCGACCTTATGCACAGTGTGGGAGAACACATCCGGGGGAGTGTTGGAGAAGAATTGGAGGATGTTTCAAATATGGATCTAGGGATCATTTGATAAAGGATTGTCCACAGGAGTTGGCTAAGGCGCGATCGGTAGGTCAGGGATTTGCACAGCCAGGAAGAGGTGGTCAATAGCCACAGAGAGGTCGTGGTTCAGCCAGAGGAGGGAATGGTTTTGGTCGAGGTCATGGAGCACCGAGCAGAGGTGTTGGTAATAGGAATGCAAGACAGTCGAGTTGGTCTATGCAGCTCGTTAGCGAGAGGATTGCGACGCACCAAACGTCATAACCAAACCTGGCCTAGAAGTTAGGCCCGAATCTGGCGTGTCACATTGAGTTTTTTTTTTTTCAAAAACATATAAAAACCTTATGACTAAAGATGATAATATTTTGTTATAGTTAAGAAAAATAAATCATTTTTAGAAATACTTGGTAAAAATACTACTAATCTCTTAAAAGGCCAATTGAAGAATCGATATTTTTGAAAGAGAATTTCCGAGTTAAATCATTTGTAAAAGTTTGTTATGAAAATCATTTGTTAATCTATTTTGGAAAACCTTTACTTAAGATTTTTAGAAAAATCCCCGTTTATAAACAATTCAAGCATAATACTAAGTACGACAAAAACATAAGCAAAATAAAATATTCCAGATGCCTTATTACAACACAAAATAAACCCAAAATAGTAAGAATAATAAAGTGAACGAAATCAGGAAACTAAAGTTCAATAAAAACCATTTCTGAAGTATGGCCTCCACCGAGTCATCCATGGCCCAAGTCCACGTCACTGAGCATTACCTACAAGGGTTAAGAGAAAAGGGAGTGAGTTACAAGAACTCAATGTGAAATCCCCTTACCATTGTTCACTGGGCCAAAATCTCATTAAACAATTATTTGGGCCTAAGTCCACATACAATAATAATAATGTAATGAATATAACATGAATATGAAATGCAATTCCCAAACCAAGCCTAGTATTCCATCTGTTACAGGCCACCCGTGCCAACCAACACACTTGTGGGGAGCTTTAGTCACCCACCCCGCCAACACACCAAACATAGGCATTAAGCCATTTATAACATATTATTCGTGGACAAGCCACCAGAATAACAGAATTTAAGTGGCATAGCCACCAGACAGATTGTGACAGAGTCAACAAATATGTGACAGAGCCACCAAAATTATGTAGCAAAGCTACCAAAACTTCTCTTCATCATTATCCCATCCCATGCAATTCATGTATATGCATCATACATATCAAATCATGATATTTACAAATATAATAAAAATAATTAAAAATTTAGAAATTTATGACAAACAAATTGGCCCAATAACACTTTGCAAAATCGGCCCATTAGAGCAATATATCAAATCGGCCCATTTTATCACATATCCATTCGGCCCATTTAATCACATATCAATAAGGCCCATTTAGTCACATATCAATTCGGCCCATTTAGTCACATATCAAATTAGCTCATATAGCAAAATATCAGATCGGCCCATATAGCAAAATATCAGATCGGCCCATATAGCAAAATATCATATTGGCCTATTAATCAATATGTCCAATCGGCCGATAAGGCAATATGTCAATTCAGTCCATTAAGCAATATCGTATTTTGGCTCTTTAGGGGTATTTTCGTAATTCGACCCATAGGGGCATTTTCGTAAATTGGTAATATTACCCACTAAGGGTAATTTGGTAATTTCACAATCCAAACTTAACTACTTATTTGGGCATAAAAATTTAAACTGTCTATCTGCGTCGTACTGACTAAATTGACTATAACTTGAGTTAGGAAACTCGAAATCTAAATCCGTAAATTTTCCTTGAAACTAGACTCATATATCTTCTTACTACAATTTTCCAGAATTTTTGGCTTAACCATTTATTACAATTTATTTCTTAAAGTTTCCCTTCTTTCACTGTCTGACGATTCTGACCACTCCTTCCTTAATTTCAAATATCTCACTGTACGGTTTTCATATACTGCTCTCACTTGTTTCTATTGAAAATAGGCTCACTAAGGAATCCATACATATAAATTATATCCCATAATTCACTTTGTACAATTTTATAATATTTTACCAAGACAGATCAGGGAACCACGAAATCATTCAAAACCAGTCTCACTAAAATTAACATATCTTCGAATATAAAATTCCTTTTCCTTCTCCGTGTCTTCCTTACAAAATAGACACAATAAGCTTTAATTTGTATCTCATTCACTTCTAATTCCCTTTCTCCAATTTTTCGTGATTTTTCAAAAACACATCACTATTTCTAACCGAAACTGTTTTATTACAAAATATAATTACCACTACGATCATACGCACGCCCGAGTGATTACGGATGCCGATTTTTGGTTTTCTTCGGTGTTTCGACCGATTCGCAGAATATTTCGTACAAACTTTCAGAGAAGTGTGAGATTACACACCATTTTAGATATGTATACGGAAGGTACGGTATTACACACCATTTTAGATATGTATACAGAAGGTACAGGATTACACACCTTATTACGAGATCCGTAACACGATACTCTTCGCGGAACCTAAAAGTACAATCGGTCAACAATTAGTCCAAACCCAATTTACCACTTCATCCAAGTATTGCTATTGATTAACAATCTATATCACTTACCAACAATCAGAGTCTCTTATTACGAGGGATAGATCGAGCGATTTAGTCCCTGAAAATATAATCAATTAGTCACAACCACTATCTCGTTAAGCAAAATAACCAGTCAATGAAAAGATCCAAAAAGAACCATGATGAATCCCTTACCTTAGCGATATTAGTTCCGATTTCTAACGATTGTACAATGGCTACGGATAAGTCAAAGTTTCAGCCTTCCACTATAACTCGATTGATCAAATGAGTGAGTGTCAACACAAATTAGTAGAAATGATTAAAAGAAAGGAGAAGATGTATCAATGTGTTTGGAGTGTTTCGGTCAACACCAAAAGAGATATGAACCAAAGAGAAATGTGAGTATTTCGGCAACAAGAAGAATGATGAAAGATGGATTAAGGTTACGGCACCCAAGGAAGAAGTGAAGAAAATATGCTTACTAATGGCTTGTAAATTCGGTACAAAGCAAAAGAAGGAGTTTGGAGAAAAACACAAAATAGTGCAAAAGTGATTTTTTCCTAACAACACAAAAATTCTACCAAATGACCAAGAAAAATTCAGCTACCTCCCTCTCCCCCAAAACTGTCCACATACATGACCATAATGGTCAAAAGTTGGCCAACCATATCTTCCATAACACTTCCCTTGAAAAAGGCCACATGTTCCCCTTACTTGCCCTTTTCTTTTGATTCCCTTCCATCCATTCTTCCTTACCATATTTCCTTAGCCACCTTGCCTTATTTTCTTCCTCAATCTCCTCTCCATCTCCATGATTTCCTCCATGAATCCCCCCACTTGTCCCCTTATCATCTCTTCTCCTTTTTGGCAAAAATAAAACTCCCTTGCTTTCCATGAGATTCGAACCCTTGCTCCTTTCAATAGCTCAACACGCCACTTTCCATCAAGCCACAAGCTCCTCTTGTGTCTCCTAAATGCACCCATTTATTCCTAAGTCCTACTTCCATCAGCCATATCCACTAAAAGTCCAAAAATGAAAATTCTTCCTATGGCCTAACTTGAACCCGAGACTTCATAGAAACCTCGTAACCTTCCAGATTCACTTAACTAATAAGTCTAATTTGTAACAACACCATTCTCTTATTCTCAATTATTGTAAACATTCCTACGCCCAAGGCCTATTGGGCGTAATCCTACTAGGCCCAATTTTGGGATGTTACAATTCTACCCTCCTTAAAGAAATTTCGTCCTCGAAATTTCCAATCAACTACCAAACGCATTGCTCTAAACACACCACTATGCTTCCATTGTGTATTCTGATCTAAATAACACTAATGTACTTTTAACATAATCTTGAATCCTCTTTCACACAACCAAACATCTAACCACAGAAGCAAACAGTTATCTACCACTTATAACTAAAATTTTCTACATTCAATCATCATGTCCAACCAAAATGTACCTGAATTGATGGTGATAAAACAATCCCGAGCCTTATGCTCCTTAGACCCGCATCTCAAACATGCTCCTTACCTCTTCCAGCATTCTCCCGAATGACGCTTTCTGCAATAATCGCAAGCCAGAAAGTTTGGACGTGCCTTGACACGCTTCACAGAACGAGACTTGTACCCTAAAGAACCACGATCTCTTTTCTTCTTATAGTCCACGCACCCAACTCGAAGTGCCTCACTGATTCCTTTAACCTCCTCCAATACTTTCTTAATTATCTGAGTCAGCTCATCAACCTTAACTCGATCATGAGATCCTGTCTCAGCCACTGGCGATGCCAACGTCTCCCTTTCAGAAACATGCCTCGGTGCCGGGGATCTAGCCCTAGCACCTTAGCCTCTACCATGGCTACGTCCACCGCGTCCACGTCTTCTAGCGCTCATGTTCACTAAGTCGATTTAATCTAATTAAGAGTCTTATGAATCAATATGCTGTTTAATGTTTATTAAACAATGTTTTATGGAGTATAGGAAGTAAAGTTGTTTTCGCAAACGCATCCTATAGTTTCAATCTCTATAGTTTCAATACCTAAAAAGTTCTAAAGTATTCTTACAATCATATCACAATAATCATAGTTATATAATGATAACAGGTACTTACTTGACTTGGTGTCGGATACCCGTGGTGCCATACTTCCTTTAGAACATGCATTTATAAATTAAAATTCAAATAGCTTTGGAAAAATGCTTTTGAACCCAAACCACAGCCGAGTTTTGAAACTAGGCTTTGATACCATAAAATGTAACACCCCAAACCTGGCCTAGAAGTTAGGCCCGAATCTAGCGTGTCACATGGAAGTTTTTTTTTCAAAAACGTATAAAGACCTTATGACTAAAGATGACAATATTTTGTTATAGTTAAGAAAAACAAATCATTTTTAGAAATACTGGTAAAAATACTACTAATCTCTTGAAAGGTCGATTGAAGAATCGATATTTTTGAAAGAGAATTTCTGAGTTAAATCATTTGTAAAAGTTTATATGAAAATCATTTGTTAATCTATTTTGGAAAACCTTTACTTAAGATTTTTAAAAAATTCCCCGTTTAAAAACAATTCAAGAATAATACTAAGTACGACAAAAACATAAGCAAAATAAAATATTCTAGAGGCCTTATTACAACACAAAATAAACCCAAAATAGTAAGAATAATAAAGTGAACGAAATCAGGAAACTAAAGTTCAATAAAAACCATTTCTGAAGTATGGCCTCCACAGAGTCATCCATGGCCCAAGTCCACGTCACTGAGCATTACCTACAAGGGTTAAGAGAAAAGGGGGTGAGTTACAAGAACTCAGTGTAAAATCCCCTTACCGTTGTTCACTGGGCCAAAATCTCATTAAACAATTATTTGGGCCTAAGCCCACATATAATAATAATAATGTAATGAATATAACATGAATATGAAATGCAATTCCCAAACCAAGCCTAGTATTCCATCCGCTACACACCACCCGTGCCAACCAACACACCTGTGGGGAGCTTTAGTCACCCACCCCGCCAACACACCAAACGTAGGCATTAAGCCATTTATAACAGATTATTTGTGGACAAGCCACCATAATAAAAGAATTTACGTGGCATAGCCACAGACAGATTATGACAGAGTCACCAAATATGTGACAGAGCCACCAAAGATATGTAGCAAAGCTACCAAAACTTCTCTTCATCATTATCCCATCCCATGCAATTCATGTATATGCATCATACATATCAAATCATGATATTTACAAATATAATAACAATAATTAAAAATTCAAAAATTTATGACAAACAAATTTGCCCAATAACACTTTGTAAAATCGGCCCATTAGAGCAATATATCAAATCGGCCCATTTTATCACATATCCATTCGGACCATTTAATCACATATCAACTTGGCCTATTTAGTCACATATCAATTCGGCCCATTTAGTCACATATCAAATTGGCTCATATAGCAAAATATCAAATCGGCCCATATAGCAAAATATCATATTGGCCCATTAATCAATATGTCCAATCGGCCCATAAGGTAACATGTCAACTCAGTCCATTCAGCAATATTGTATTTCGGCTCTTTAGGGGTATTTCTATAATTTGGCCCATAGGGGCATTTTCGTAAATTGGTAGTATTACCCACTAAGGGTAATTTGGTAATTTCGCAATCCAAACTTAACTACTAATTTGGGCATAAAAATTTAAATTGTCCATCTACATCATACTGACTAAATTCACTATAACTTGAGTTAGGAAACTTGAAATCTAAATCCGTAAATTTTCCTTGAAACTAG
This sequence comes from Gossypium rotundifolium, assembly GCA_025506655.1. Classification (NCBI taxonomy): domain Eukaryota; kingdom Viridiplantae; phylum Streptophyta; class Magnoliopsida; order Malvales; family Malvaceae; genus Gossypium; species Gossypium rotundifolium. The sequence goes on from CP106722.1 coordinate 107,055,040, forward strand.
ACTCATATATCTTCTTACTACAATTTTTCCAGAATTTTTGGCTAAACCATTTAGTACAGTTTATTCCTTAAAGTTTACCTTGTTTCACTGTCCAACGATTCTGACCTCTCCTTCCTTGATTTCAAATATCTCACTGTACGATTTTCATATACAGCTCCCACTTGTTTCTATTGAAAATAGGCTCACTAAGGAATCCATACATATAAATTATATCCTATAATTCACTTTGTACAATTTTATAATATTTTACCAAGACAGATCAGGGAACCACGAAATCATTCAGAACCAGTCTCACTAAAATTAACATATCTCAGAATATAAAATTCTTTTTCCTTCTCCGTTTCTTCCTTATCAAAATAGACACAGTAAGCTTTAATTTTTATCTCATTCACTTCTAATTCTCTTTCTCCTATTTTTCATGATTTTTCAAAAACACATCACTGTTTCTAACCGAAACTATTTTATTACAAAATATAATTACTACTACGATCATACGCACGCCCGAGTGATTACGGATGCCGATTTTTGGTTTTCTTTGATTTTTCGACCGATTCACAGAATATTTCATACAAACTTTCAGAGAAGTGTGAGATTACACACCATTTCAGATATGTATATGGAAGGCACAGGATTACACACCATTTTAGATATGTATACGGAAGGTACGGGATTACACACCTTACTACGGGATCTGTAACATGATACTCTTTACGGTACCTAAAAGTACAATCAGTCAACAATTAGTCCAAACCCAATTTACAACTTCATCCAAGTATTGTGATTGATTAACAATCTATATCACTTACCAACATTCCAAGTCTCTTATTACGAGAGATAGATCGAGCGATTTAGTCCTTAAAAATATAATCGATTAGTCACAACCACTATCTCGTTAAGCAAAATAACCGGTCAACAAAAAGATCCAAAAAGAACCATGATGAATCCCTTACCTTAACGATATTAGTTCCGATTTCTAACAATTGTACAATGACTACGGATGAGTCAAAGTTTCAGCCTTTCGCTATAACTCAATTGATCAAACGAGTGAGTGTCAACACAAATGAGTAGAAATGATTAAAAGAAAGGAGAAGATGTATCAAGGTTTTTGGAGTGTTTCAGTCAACACTAAAAGAGATATGAACCAAAGAGAAATGTGAGTATTTCAGCAACAAGAAGAATGATGAAAGATGGATTAAGGTTTCAGCACCTAAGGAAGAAGTGAATAAAATATGCTCACGAATGGCTCGTAAATTCTGTACAAAGCAAAAGAATGAGTTTGGAGAAAAACACAAAATAGTGCAAAAGTGATTTTTGCCTAACAACACCAAAATTCTACCAAATGACCAAGCAAAATTCAGCTACCTCCCTTTCCCCAAAATCGTCCACATACATGACCATAATGGTCAAAAGTTATTAACCATACCTTCCATAACACTTCCCTTGAAAAAGGCCACATGTTCCCCTTACTTGCCCTTTTCTTTTGATTCCTTCCATCCATTCTTCCTTACCATATTTCCTTAGCCACCTTGCATTATTAAAAAGTCCACCTTGCCTTATTTTCTTCCTCAATCTCCTCTCCATCACCTCAATCTCCTCTCTATCTCCATGATTTCCTCCATGAATCCCTCCTCTTGTCCCTTTATCATCTCTTCTCCTGTTTGGCAAAAATAAAACTCCCTTGCTTTCCATGAGATTCGAACCCTTTCTCCCTTCAATAGCTCAACACGCCACTTGCCATCAAGCCACAAGCTCCTCTTGTGTATCCTAAATGCACCCATTTATTCCTAAGTCCTACTTCCATCAGCCATATCCACTAAAAGTCCAAAAATGAAAATTCTTCTTATGGCCTAACTTGAACCTGAGACTTCATAGAAACCTCGTAACCTTCCAAATTCACTTAATTAATAAGTCTAATTTGTAACAACGCCATTCTCTTATTCTCAATTATTGTAAACATTCCTATGCCCAAGGCCCATTGGGCCCAATCCTACTAGGCCCAATTTTGGGATGTTAGAGGTACGTTTCTTATATTTGATATGCCATTTAATGCTTTGATAGATATTGGATCAACACATTCATATGTTGTCTATACTGTATCTGGGACTTTGAGCACTAAATCTGAGGTTGCTGTTAGAGAGATGTCTGTGGTTAGCCCTTTAAGACAATTTATGGTAGTAAACAAGTTGTTTAGGAATGTACCTTTGGAAGTACAAGAAATTGTATTCCCAAAAGATTTGATGGAACTACCATTCGGCGAGTTTGATCTGATCTTAGGCATGGATTGGCTAGTTAAGCACCGTGCGAATTTGGATTGTGCCCTAAGCGCATGATATTGAAGACTTCAGAGGATGAAGAGGTGATTTTGGTAGGAGAAATAAGAGATTATCTGTCCCGTGTGATTTCAGCATTAAAGGCTGAGAAGATGGTGCGAAAAGGGTGTAAGGTGTTTTGACATTTGTTAGTGCATTAGATGCCAAGGAAGTGTCTGTAGGGGATGACAGAATGGTGAAAGAGTTCTCGAATGTCTTTCCTGAAGAGCTTCCGGGGTTACCTCCAGACCGCGAGTTGGAATTTGGCATTGAGCTACTTCCAGGGACGGCTACAGTGTCCATCGCCCATTATAGGATGGTGCTGAAGGAGCTGGTAGAACTGAAAGCTCAAATCCAAGAGTTGTTGGCCGGGGTTTTATCAGGCCAAGTGTATCTCTGTTGGGAGCATCGATTTTGTTCGTAAAGAAAAAGGATGGTTCGATGTGTATGTGCATTGATTATCGTCAGTTGAACAAATTGACTATTAAGAATAAATACCCGCTACCAAGGATTGACGACTTGTTCGATCAGCTGCAAGGAGCTTCGGTTTTCTCCAAGATAGATTTGAGATAGGGGTACCATAACTTAAGGGTTAAGGAGGTGGATATTCACAAGAATGCTTTTCGAACCCGTTATGGGCATTACGAGTTCCTAGTAATGCCTTTCGGATTAACGAATGCACCAGTCGCTTTTATGGACATGATGAATCGGGTCTTCTAACCCTATCTAGGCCAGTTTATAGTAGTGTTCATAGAAGACATTTTGGTGTACTCTAGAACGGAGGAGGAGCATGATTTACATCTTCGTGTGGTATTACAAATATTAAGAGAAAATCAGCTGTAAGCCAAATTCAGCAAGTGTGAATTTTGGCTGAAGGAAGTGACCTTTTTGAGGCATGTTGTTTCTCCTGAAGGGATTAGAGTTGATCCCCGAAAGATCAAAGCTGTATTAGATTAGAAACCACCGAAGTCAGTGTTAGAAATTTGAAGTTTTTTGGGTTTGGCCGGGTACTACAGAAGGTTCGTTGAGGGGTTTTCGTTGATTGCTGCACCTTTAACCAAGTTATTGTGAAAAGGAGTACCGTTTGTTTGGGCCGATAAATAATAGGAGAGTTTTGAGAAATTAAAGAAGATTCTGATTGAGGCACCGGTGTTGATTCAGCCTGAGGCTGGGAAGGAATTTGTCATCTATTGTGATTCGTCGCACATAGGTTTGGGTTGTGTGTTAATGCAAGAAGGGAAGGTGGTAGCGTATGCATCTCGTCAGCCAAGGCCGCATGAGCTGAACTATCCTACTCATGATTTAGAATTGGCTGCAGTAGTGTTCGCCCTAAAGATATGGAGACACTATCTGTACGGAGAAAAGTCGATTATCTATACGGATCATAAGAGTCTGAAATATCTCCTCACCCAGAAGGAGCTGAATTTGAGACAGCGGAGGCGGATAGAGTTGCTGAAAGATTATGACTGCTCGATTGAGTATCACCTGGGTAAAGCCAACGTGGTGGCAGATGCGTTGAGTCATAAGGTGATACCGGATTTGAGAGCAATGTTTGCTCATCTCAGCCTTTATGAAGATGGCAGCTTGTTAGCGAAACTTCAGGTGAAACCAACATGGGTAGGTCAGATTAAAGATAAGCAATTATTGGATGAATCATTGGGTTCTCGAATTCAGCAATTGGAAAGTGGGGAGGCAGTGGATTTTGGGTTGAACAGTGAAGGGGTGATATGTTTTCGTGAAAGAATTTGTATGCCGAAGGACTCTGGGTTGAGGCAGATGATTCCGCGTGAAGCGCATAGTAGCCCATACGCTATGCAGCCCGGTGGAAGCAAGATGTATCGGGACCTGCGAGAGCAGTATTGGTGGCCAGGGTTGAAATGGGAAGTTACCGACTTTGTGAGTAAGTGTTTGACATGCCAGCAAGTGAAGGCAGAACATCAGTTGCCTTCGGGGTTGCTGCAACCGGTGAAGATTCCACTTTGGAAGTGGGAAAGGATAACGATGGATTTTGTTAGTGGCTACCTCTAACGCCTACTAAGAAAGATTCAGTGTGGGTAATCATTGACCGATTGACGAAGTCCACACACTTTATATCGGTTCGTACCGACTATTCGTTACAAAAGTTGGCTAACCTGTATGTGGCAGAAATCATGAGGCTGCCTAGGGTACCAGTGTCTATCATATTAGATAGGGATCCTAGATTTACATCTCAGTTCTGGAAGGCACTACATGAAGCTTTGGGTACAAGGCTAGATTTCAGCACTGTGTTTCACCCACAGACTGATGGTCTGTCAGAAAAGGTAATTTAGATTTTTGAAGGCATGTTAAGGGGCTGTGTGATTGACTTCAAGGGTAGTTGGGAAGATTACCTGCCGTTGGCTGAGTTCATGTACAATAATAGCTACCAGTCCAGCATTCAGATGGAACCCTACGAGGCATTGTATGGTCGTAGGTGTCGTACCCCTACCTATTGGATAGAGTTAGGTGAGCGACAGTTATTGGGTCATAGATTGATTTCAAAAACGGAGGAAAAGGTTAAGCTGATCCGGGATCTATTAAAAGAAGCTCTGATAGGCAGAAATCGTATGCGGATTTGAAGCGTAGGGAGATAGAATTTTTAGAGGGATCATGTCTTCTTGAAGGTCTCACCTTGAAAGAAGGTTTTATGATTTGGACGAAAGGGCAAGTTAAGCCCCAGGTTCATCAGGCCTTATCGGGTGTTGAAACGTGTGGGACCAGTGGCTTATCAGCTTGAGTTACCCCCAGAATTGAGTCAGATACATAATGTATTCCATGTTTTGATGTTAAGGCACCATCATTCAGATCTATCTTACATAGTGCTGGTGGAAGAAATTGAGGTTAGATCTGATCTGTCTTTTGAAGAAGAACCAATGCAAATTTTAGATCGAGATGTTAAAGTATTAAAAAGGAAATCGGTTCCATTGGTTAAAGTGTTGTGGCATAACCATGGTTCAGAGGAAGCCACGTGGGATCTGGAGGAGGCAATGTGGTAGCAGTACCCTCACCTCTTTTAACTAGGTAAATTTCGAGGCCAAAATTTATTTAAGGGGGTAGAACTGTAACATCCTAAAATCTAGGGGTCTGTAAAATTTGTGAAATTGCATGTTATGTTAGTTTTCTGTGTTATTTGAAGTTGTTTAGGGGGGCTCTAAGGAGGTCTGGGGTCGAGTTTGAGCCCTGGTGGAAGTTTAGTTTTTGAGTACTTTATGGGGGAGGATTGTTGGAGACAGGGTTTAAAAGGAATTAAGTGTATTTTGTTATCACAAGTAGAAAGGTGGCCTAGTGGTTGGCGTCACAAGGGAGCATGGAAGGGGGAGTGGGTTCGAATCCCACCTATTACAAAAGGAGTTATATTTTTGTGCTCAGGAAGGGAGGAAGCTGAGTGAAGTTCAAACTCTGTAGGAGAGAGGGGAGACTTAGTCAAATATTTTGAATGGATAATGGAGACTGAGTGATGGAGTAAAGAGCAAATCAAGGGAGTCGGAGTGTGGTGATAGTTGATCGAAAGTGGGGAGTGTTTAGAGGGGAGTAAATTAGGTCAAGTAAAGGGCTTTTGGGGAGAGTGTTTGGATTTGGGGTAAGGTGTGTGTGCCAAAGTTTTGAGCATTTTTCTTAGCATTTGTGCAATTGAGAGCATTCTTTTTTTTTTTTCAATCGGGTTTCAATTTTAGTCTCATCTTCCTTTGCCAAAACCTAAGTCATTGGAGTGGTTTTTTCTTCACTTCTTCATCTCTTCTTGTCACTTTAGTATGAGCCAAATCTATAGAGTGACCAGTCATGCATTTATTTTTCCCTTCATCCATTCTTTCTAACTGTCTTCTCTTTTATTCTCTTCATAGCCGAAACTTTACTGCTCTTTCACTGTCTTTCTTCTATTTCTCTCCTTAAGCTGAATAGTCCCTTTGGTCCCAAGTGAATCAGATCCATTTTGTTTATTCGATTGTTGGTAAGCACAAGGTAATGGTGTATTTTATATTTTGTTTAACACATATGTTCTTCTTCTCTCTCTTTTCATAAAAGCCGAACACTCATCTTTTAATCGTAAATCAAATTTGGTTTCTCTTTCGTAACTGATTACTCCATAATGTTGTGACCTTGTTTCTTTTCTGTACTTCATGGGAGACTCTCGTTAGATAGGCCGGACACCCTTCATATGCTAGCACAGTTATTTTCGAGTACACTATTAATAGAGGGAAGTTGTTGGGGCACTCTACGGTTCTATCATCCTTGGTAAGTTGTCTTTCTTAAAAACTTTTGGAAATCAGTTTTGGTAGTGGTAGTACCCTTCATGCTTCTAACTCGAATGTTACCTTCTGGTGGTGGGGTGTTAGATTTCAACCCAGATCCTAGGTGAGGCGTGGACTTGGGTATTGGTGTTTAACTTTGGTTGTGATCCAGATTAATCGTGGAGAAGTAAGGTCGATTCGTGACCAAACGACTTAGGAAGTATAAGCTGATTATCCTAAGGTTCTACGCTCGTGGGTTGCTACGTTTCTCTCCAACAGGTGTGTAATCCCACACCTTTATCCGTTATAATATGTATTATTCTGTGTGTCAGTTAAAAGCCGAAAATTCCTTAATGGGTAAGCTACTGTGATACCCCTAGTGGGTGAGTTTGGAAATAACCCAGGTGCGTAAAATTTTGATTATACCCTTTCGGTTAGATTTGGCATGACTATGTAAACTGTTTAACTGCTATATTGGTACGTTCATGCATGCATTAAATATTATGCCATAGTATGTTGCATGGGATTGGGATGATTTTGATGATTGGGTTAGTGTATTTCAGTGGCTCTGCCACATATTTCGGTGACTTTGTCACATTTTGGTTCGGTGGCTATGCCACATATATTTCGATAGTCTGGTGGCTCTGCCATAATTTCGGCGATGAGCAGCGTGACTGCCATTGAGGTGTGTAGCGGATGGAGGGTTGATTGTAGAAATCCCCACATGTGTGTTAGGCTGGATATGGGTGGTGTGTAGCAGATGGAATATTAGGCTGGGCTGGGTTGCATTGCATGTATCACCTGTGTTATCATTCTATTAGGGCTAAGGCCCAGTTTGTTTTCGTATGGGCTTTGGCCAGTCTGCTTCTGTGGGCTTAGGCCCAACAATGCCTGAGTGGGAAATTACGCACTGAGTTCTCTTAACTCACCCCTCTGCTTTAATTTTGCAGGTAATCCCTAGCTTTAAGGATTTGGAGCTGAGGTGGATTCTGTGGTGGCCATACATCGTAGCTTAGTAAATTTCGTTTTGCAGTACTATAGATTTTATTTAAATTTGGGTTTTTGTTTTGTAATAAGGCCTCTTGGTATTTTGTTTTGGTTTTAGCTTTTAATTCGGTTACTGCATATTAATTTTGAATGCTCAATTTGGGATTTTCTAAAACATTAATAACGATTTTTCTATAATCTTAATAAACGGTTTACAAACTATAATTGATAAAACTCTGGATTTTCTTAATATGGATAACTCTTTTCAAAATATCGCATGTCTACAATAATGTAAATGTCATTTTTCTGAAACTCATTGAGTTTGATTAATTATAAACAAGATCATCGAAAATATCAACGAAAATGTTTTTGCAAAGAGAACTATAAAACAAATTGGATTTTTCACAAGCAACAAAACTTGAAATTTTTAATGAACGCGTAGATTCTTTACACAACCCTTCCATGTGACATGCCAGATCTAGTCGTAACGTCTATGCCGATTTTGGGGTGTTACAAGTTCTCTACATTGACAACACCAAGATATATAGATCAATAGCCTACACTTTGCCAAAAGACGAACCTACAACCAAGTATTTATAGACTTTCTTGGTTAGCCAAACAATCCGCCAATCATGGCACGACAATCAACACTAACTTAACCTGGCGAATAGGGAGTAAATTAGCCTTCCTTGGCTTATACTTTGCCAATAATCCGCACAAACAAACCACCAACTGGGACTACACCAGACGGGGTGTTATAGAAATGAAACAGAGTAACCTGTAATTTCGAGGCTCAATACATGAGGACCCGAATCAGCACCTAAAAATATTATTTTTCATTTGTGTAATACTTTTAAATTTAATGGGGTCACCAATGACATTATTCATTTTTTAGTTGTTCCCATTCTCATTGTGTGATAATGTTTCTAGTTGGTTGTATTCATAGGCTTGATATCCAATTGACATGTGGGAGGAACTTGCAAACAAATTCTTGATGAAATTTTTTTCGCCAAGCAGGACAATGCAACTTCGGTGAGACATCACAAACTTCCACAAAATTAAAAGGAGACTCTTTATGAGGCATGGGAGAGGTTTAAACTACTATTACACAAGTGTCCATACCACAAACTTGCCGAATGGTTGCAAGTCCATATATTCTATAACGGTTTAGATGGGAACTTGAGGTCCAGATTAGATAGGGCATCCGTCGGTGCTTTTATGTCCAAAACATATTGATTTGCCACAATTTTTTGTGGCGAATTGAGGACTTTTCAGCTCTTAATGAGCTTGTTTTGTAGCATTTTTATATGTTTTTATTTATTTTTTGTTTTTAGTATCTTATGTTTAATTTAAGCAAAATAAGAGTTCTTACGCAATTTTGAGTTATGTAATGACATAATGGGCCACTACGGCCCTAGGGATGATCTAACGGCTCTATCTAGTGTGTAGGACACTATTTTTTGGCTTAAAAGATGAAGAAAGACTACAAAATCATGACACCAAGGAGTGGTGTCGCAACAGCGAATTTCAAAGCCAAAATACCTAAAAAATGAAGGCAGTGTCGCGACACTGATCCTGTTGTAACACCCACGCCCAACCCAATCTTCGGATCCAGGCATGGTATGTCACAACGTAAAACCATTTGGGTTTAACAAAAATATTTGAAAATTTTAACAAGTTTTAAGGTCTCGACGTATACCCCCGTATAGCAATGGACAATAATCAAAATAGTAATATGCCAAGAAAAATATCTTTAGACAAACATCTAGTAAAAGCTTTATAAAAGTATTCAAGGTTATATTTAAAATACAAGATGGGTTATTCCCATATAATAGTTTCAAGTGCATCATTGGTGGTTTAAACAACATTTGTAACCATTTTGCATATATGCCAAAAAGACAATCTCATAAATCAAGATTCACTATATTTAATATATGTATTTCGTGAGTTTATAAAAGTTATCATAAACAATGTCTTGAAAAAAGTTGTAAATCATTATACAACTCGATTACAAAGTATATTTACAAGCCACCCCTCCAAAAGATCATGCATGATACAATAAATAGGCAAGTGGCTCACTTCCAACAACTTTGGCATAGTCCCCTTCAACAGAATTTCTTTCTTTTATCAACACACCTAAGAATGCAAAGATAACATAGTAAGTTCATACGTACTTAGTGAGTTCCATAAATAAAGAAAACAAAATCAATATATAGAGATGCCATTGGAAGACAAGCTTTAATATTCATGTTGTTACTCAACCTTTCAGAAAGTTTAAGTCACACTATTCACAATATGCCCATCGGCATTCACATAACTCAAACAGACTCAACACGTAAACTTAACATGATACACTGATGGTCATTATCCGCCAACTTAAATATAACATATATGACAAGCACAATTATACATAACCCATCCTTGTACCAGCTTCAGACCCAGAATTCAGAATCAAAGTCATATCCATCAGGCATATTTGTATGCATAAACCTCCATAACTCCTCATATAAGATATGTTCAATTGAGCATGTTTTCTCGTGATCTACCAGTCTGGTTTGCAATATAATTGCCCTCCCAGAGGAATTACCAACATATCCCCTTCTCTTCCATCACATATCATAGTTCACATATAGAAGGTACTGGGCTCGAACAATAAAGAGGGTGTTTACATCGAAATATGAACTTCAACTAACCATACTCACACTGATAATATTGGTTTAACACTATTTAACCAAACATCACACATTTCTTTATTGAGAGGAAATGCTTACATTACATAATTTATACAACAAAAGAATTTATAAACAATGGAAGTAAGAAGGAACTCACCAGAAATCTAACATAGTACTCTACTCAGCAGGTCATTTGTCCTTGTTACTTAGACCTTCGTTAGATTTTTAAGCTAAAAGAGAGACAAATACATCAATCAAACCATCAAACTATCAAAATTTGGCATGTATGCATGAATCGGTAGCATGTAGCCTAGAATCAGGAAGTTTTCTTCCTCACAAACAATTTTAAAAATTATGCATGCATTACTGTAAACACGTAAATTCATACATAATGACTAGTTTTCGGTGAAATCGAACGATGGTTTTAGGACCACAAATCTGAACTATAAAGAAAATTTATTTTAATATTATTGCATGGCCTACATTATGATAGGAATGTTATATGAAAATTCTAATAAGAAAATTTTACCAATTATGTGTTTAATTAGGGAAAGGACCAAATTGAATAAAATGTAAAATTTGAGTTCTAGTAACTTTTACAAGCTTATGTTTTTACTAATGATATAGGAGAACAATTTCCTACTATCAAATTTAGGCTAGCTCATGAACCATTTGATATAACCAATATTGAATGGGGATTTGTTAAAGAAATAACAGTCCAAAATCTTTCTTTCCATTTATTAAAAGATTTTCCTGCTATAGTAAAATCTAGATTAATAAATTTTTCTAATATAGATGATTTTGTCTATTATTTTCATATAGAAATAAACATTTTTATTGGTATTTTTGAAAAATAAAAATTTAATCAACCATATCAAATTTGGACTATTCGTACAGTGCTTTGGAGAAGATCCTTCTCAGCAGTAAATGAAGATAATCAACACTTGACAAAAACCATTGACAAGTGTTATAATGATTTTTCTAATTATCAAATCCAAGCCGGAATTGATTTAATGACCAAGGCCCGGTATCTACTTCAACAAAACACTTATATGTTTTGGACCGATGGCAAAAGAATTTTAGCATACGACACTGGAAAAATCCAGGAAGAAAGAGATGAAGAATCAGTTCAGTTATTAAAAAAGATAGCTGATATAGAGACCGATGATTATCCGATTACAATGGAAATCAAAGACACATGGGAAAACTGGAATACACCAGTTCCTTCACCAGAGTCATTACATCTCAATGAAATCGAGGAGATGAATCTCAAAAACATCCAAGAAGGATAACAACAAAACACAACACGTGGAGGAATGACATCCAAGAAAGGAGCATTCAATTTTGGATGTGACATGAAAAGAAGGAAATCTATCACCATCCATAAATGTCCATAAACAAATGAGACAAAGAATGATGAAAGCATGATGGAAGCAACTATTAATGCATGAGAAATGTGGAAGCAACCATCACATCGACAATTACTTCAAGAAGGCTATGTGGAAGCAACCATGAAGCTGACATTTAAGTCATCCTTATCAGGATACTGTTCGGATTTGAATTGTAAATAAATTGGAGTTTAGAATTTGTATTATAACTAGGCATTGTAATAGCCTAAACAAGGTATCGATTTTGGAAATAGAGATTAGAATAGAAAGTAGATCAAGAAAACTCTCTCTTGTATACTCTTTCTCTTGTAAACCCATAGAAATCTTTTCTTTGTAAATTATCGACTATCCTATTGTGAATAAAATCCTACGATATTATTATAGCCTTCCGTTTGTGCATACACCCTTCTCCCCCCGTAATTGGTATAAGAAGAGCCCCAGAGTAACGATTTCTGGAGTCCTAATATTGTAGTACTCATTGTAAGTTTCTATCTTTTATCTTCAATTCTGTTTATTTCACTGTTGTTTATCTTAAAACCGATATATCTTTGATTCTGTCTTCTTGTTTCCGTTGAAGTCTGAGTGGGACGTTGTAGGCATTTGAGTGAAGACGTTTAAGATAACAGATGGTTTTAGGTACCAGAGAAAAATAACATGGAAGAAATGGATTGTTTATATAAAGATAAAACTTGTAATCATACTATGCATATTGACTCTAAAAATGAAAATAATATTTCGACTCTTAGTAAAGGTATCAATAGTTTAATAGATATGATATCTATATATTTTAATAAATTATATAATAAAGTCAGTAAAATAGAAGAAAAAGTAGATAATATAGGAGAAGTAACAAATTTAGATTTGAACAACAAATCTAAAGAACTTTTATCGAGATGTTAATAATAAATTACATCGAGTTATTACTAATCAAAACATAGAATCGATTTAGACTTAGGACCTTTATATTATGGTAATAATAATGTAATATTAACTTTATCGATGAAGATGAAGATTCTTGAAAGAATCATCTTCTACTTATAATAAAAAGAAAATAAAAAGAGAAACTTTTAAAAACAAGAAAAATATGACTTCCAATCCTATAAAAACCTTATAGAACATCGGAAAGAAAAATTTTGTAAAATGAAGATAAATATGAAAGAATAGAATATTTAAAATTAATAAAAGAACTTTATGAAAACATAAAGATCTATTTACAAAGTATAATTATCACTATATGTTGACATATGATACTATAGAAAGTAGTAGTAGTTCCAATAATTCTAACGAAGATATAAATGTCACTAGTCATAATTCTGATGAAGAAAACACTTCAACAGAAGAGGACAAAAATATAGAAATTCCTGAACCCATGGATACTGAACAAACAGGTCCATATGATTATGAAATACTAAAACACAGGGAAATTGATAAACAAGATCCTTATGGTAAAAGGAAAATAGATTCGGATCTTCAAATAGATGATTATTTGAGATCTATTAATAAAAATTATGAAAATGTTGAAAACACAACAAGAATACTAGGTAATCAATTCGAAACTATCACTACTAATGAAATAAAATCTGAAAACCCAGGAGAATCTAGTCAACCTACACCTATATCATATAGGGTAAATGATTTAAATAAAAGACATGTTGCTCAAGGAGGAATATATTTAGACTTAACGAATATTCCTTTATCTGATTATGAAAAAAACCATAGATGATTGGGCACAATCTATGACTATTGTTGTAAATAACAACAATACTATTTGGTCAAAAGAAAAGTTTTTAAATTATTTTGTAGGAACATTTCAAGGGGATGTTCTACAACTTCTCAGACAATGGGAAGAGTCTGCAAAAGGTAATGAACAAAAGGGTCAACTTATTAATCAAATAGGAACCCCTAAAGATTTACTAAAATGATTAACTTCAATTCTAAAAACAGAATTTTGTGGTCATACTAATAAAAAAGATCAAGATAGCCAATCTAGTTATATATTGTCAAAATTAAAATTATGTGATATAAGATATTTAGAAGAATTTTCTAAAAAATTTCTTCATGAATATCAAAAGTTAAAGAATGATAGTATAGATTTTTGGAAAAGCCAATATTTTCATAAATTACCACCACCTTGGGATGAGATTTGTATAAACAAATACGCTTCTTATATAATAAAACATAGTAAAGATTCGGAATAGATTTAGCAAACATAGATTCTATAGGCAATTGAATTAATTTTGCTAAAGAAAGAATAATATTACATTGTTTACAAAGTAAAGTGCTAAACAAGTAAAAAATAAATTAAGTCATAGATATTGTACAAAGATGTTAGAAAATGAATGGGAATTTGGATGTAAACCTATCGTCCTACTAGTTATAAAAAATACAAAAATATAAATTAGCTAGGTGGAAACCGGTAATAAAAATTATACTAGTAATAAAAGAAAAAATTGTTAGGAGAAAGACTTCTAATCCTAAAAACAAATTTGTAAATGTTTCATATGTGATGAGGAAGGTCATATTGTCCTAACAAAGGAAAAAATTCTAGGAAAATGATTAAAAATCTTGAAGAACAAGATTTAGAAATATGTTTCAGTGAAGAAATAAATCCTGTGAAATATTATACGAAATAATATTAGAAACAAATTCTGACGCAGATTCTGAAGAAGAATATATTTTTATGTTAGGAAGCAGTTCTAATAATCAATTAGAAGAAATTCCTAAATCTGAACAACATGATATTAAATTAGAAAATTTAATCGGAGAAGAAACAGACTTTTCTGATGAAATAATAGAGAAAATTACTAAAAATCATATTTCTAAAGAGGAAATTTATAAAATATCTAAGTTTAAAATATGGTCACAAAGACATATAGAAAAAAATTAGTGGTAACACAGTCGCTAAAGACACTAAAGGCGGATTAACGAAATCCCATTATTTACTAAAGATAAAATAAAGAGGATCAAGAAAAATATCCTTAGGTTAGATATATACATTTAGGAATAATTATGATAACAATTAGAGCCTTATTTAGAAAATGTCATGATATTTCTATTATAGCAGTACTATTAGATAAAAGATTTGAAAATCCAATAAAAGCACTTATTGGAGGAATTCAATCTAATTTACATACAGGAGTTATAGGAGTTAAAGTTAAACCAAATTACTTTATATCCATAATAGACCATCTAATAGAAGAGTGCCTATGTCTTAGAATTCAGACAAAAAATTCTGATATTAGTGATTTTGCATAAGATTTAGCAATAAGTTGGACTTCTATTAATGAATATACTAATACTGACGAAGTAGAAATAAAATAAATAAATAATAAAATAATTGAGCTTTTTGAGCCTAATAAGTTTACCACAAAAATTCAACCAAAATTATTGTATTTAAAAGACCTATCAACTCTAAAAGATTGGATGATAGAAAAAGTTATTAATGCAAGTACTTCTAAACCAGTAAGTACTATAGAATATGTGTCATCTGGAGATAAGCTATATTTTAAAAATAATTTGATAACTAATACAGATGATAATTTAGTTTTACCCTCTAGTTCTCAAATAGAGGAAGAAGAGGAAAATATAAGTACTTCTACACCAATAGGTATGAAAACAGTTCATATTCCTATTTTTCCTACTACACCTAGTAGAAATTCTAGAAACACTAGAATGGAAGATATACAATATTCGATAGAAGATATTATTAATTTTCAATCATGTAATAAAAATAAATATATTGAAATTACATTACATAATAAAGAATACAAATCATATTCTTTACACGCTTTATTAGATACAGAGCCACAACCAAGAGTTGTAAAAAGAATGCTATTCTTGAAGAAAATTGAGTACACAAAAAAAAGACAATAAAATCAATGGAATAAATGGTAATAAAACTACTATTTATTATAGAGCAAAAAATACCAATCTACATAAATAATGTTAGACCTATAATTCCAAAAATATTATGTTTTCCTGATATGAATGGTGATATTTTATTAGGAAATAATTATATAAATCAATTTTACCATTATCTATTAATAAAAATCGGTTATGTTATCTCAGAAAAAACTTCTACAGAAATACCACTAGTAGAAAATCCTAAATTTATTTGTACTAATAATTGCTGATTTTCTTAGCATGCCTTATGGATAGAGGTAAAAAACCATTAGAAAAAGTTGGAGAATGGACAACAGTCCATAAAAAACCCAACAAAGGGAAAACGATCAGCCCTAAACAAGGATTCATTATTGTACCTGCTCAAGTACCATTTTATCCTAATTAGGGATATTATGTACCTTATCCAATGGCAAGCCAATCATTTGGAACACAATCACCAAATCCGGTGAGTTATTTTAATTTTTCTCAAGATCCAAATTCGGCATCTCAAACCAGTTATGCTGAGATTTTAAAAGAAACAGAAAATTTGTTGAAAAACAACAAATTCCTGAAATAAAAGATTTTTATAATCCAGGTTTATCTTTAGAATATTATAATTTTATAAGCAAAATATGGAAAACCCATATTTCTGAACAAAGAGCAAACTTTAGAAGATCTCTTACACAATTTTCAAATTTCTTAGTTGAAAAAACAACTAAAGAAAATGAATCTCATGATTTATTACTAAAATCTATTTTATACGAGAGATTGGGATGAGATCCTAATAGAATATATGGATATTAAGGAGATAAATAATCTTCTTGATATATTCCAATATTTTATTAATAAAGGAACAAACAGTCCTATTATTAATAAAATGTTTAGAATATGTCTATATAATAAATGTAGACAAATTCTACCACGATTTTTTCAAAATAAATAAAGCTATTTGCAACCAAAGAAGCTCAAAATTTGAGGTCCTTATATGGTAATTAGACCATTGAAGAAAAGTTAGTAGATATTTTTGATTTAGTAGATATTTTTGATGAATCATCCATGGAAAAATTAAAAAGGATAACTAATTAAATAGAAAATATCATCTTATTTTCATCATCTTCCCCAAAATATACATGGAAACCCTAGGAAAGAGAAAGCAAGCTTTCTTGGCTTAATTGGATCCAGAAAACTCAAATACAAAGTTAGATCGAGGAAAAGAAAAAGCACCAGACTAGTAGATTTCTGTATGCGAACAAGTGTTGAGGTAAGTTCGTGTAACTAAATTGTGTACATTTATATGTTTGAATCAAATGTTGTATATGTGAATTGTATAATTGTCATGTGTACGAAATTGATTGAACATTCGATTATGTATGATAAATGTTAAATTTCGTTTGGATAAATGAGAATCGATGGATACAGGGCTCCCGAATTGATTGTTGTAACACCCCTCACCCGTATTCAACGCCGAAAATAGGCTTACGGAGGTTACCGAACTTATGAAGCAATTAAACATCCATTTAGCAAACACTTTCTCAATTCAAGAATTCATCATTCAATCTCAATCAATTTGTCCCTAATACGAGCCTACAAGGCCCTAAACATACATTGGGAGTGGTCGGGACTAAACCGATAACTTAAGAAACTTTCACAAACTTTGAATTTTTTTCTCAAAACAGGGGACACATGCCCTTGTGTCAGGCCGTGTGTCTCACACGGCCACCAGACACGCCCATGTCACAAGCCATGTGGACATTTGAAATGGGAGCACATGGTCGTGTCCCAGCCTGTGTCCAACCCCGTGTAACTCTCTGATTTGGGTCACACGGACAACACACAAGCTTGTGTGCCCTAAAAATGGCCATACACGCCCGTGTGCCAGGTTGTGTGATAGGCCTTGCCAAACTTGTAGGGTATATTGACTTATGCCACACGGCCAAGTCACACGCTCGTGTGTGAGGCCGTGTGGAGCATACTGACTTCATTTGAATTTCAACGCCAGGGGACACACGGCCGTGTAACATGACCATGTGTCACACACGATTGAGACACACGCCCGTATCTCTACTCGTGTAGACAAAAATAGGCTATATTTACCAAGCCAATTTGTGGCCCAAACTTAAGCACACGTACACAATTTATATGACACAAAATATAGCATCAATAGACATATAATTCAATTCCAAATCAAGCATGATTTATGCCATTTCCAACACCAATCAATACGAAACATAAATACTACATATTGCCATTTAAATTCATACCAATCCTTGTCTTCTTAAATCATCAAAATGACCATTAACAAATATGCATTATTTGGCTTAATTTCACAAGCATACCAATAATCACAAACCATCAATTTAACACTCATAATACCTATTATCATCAATCATCACACAACCATCAACCAACTCAATTCACAAGACATAATCATACGTATATGTACATGATTCAAACCTACCACAAAAACCAAAATAAGCCATCATACATGTCTATATATACATACCAAAACATAAACATTTACAATTCCAATTCATATGGCCAAAATCATTATCAAGTCATAACCAAAATGACCAAAGTCCTTATACATGCCATATACTTAAAATGCCAAGTTCATAGATACCGAGTGATAGGTGGATAGTGTGAAGCGATCTCCGACGATCCCCGAATCCGAGCTAGCTTTAAAAACTATAAAACACAGAGAAACACACAAAGTAAGCTTTATATCTTAGTAAGCTCGTATGAAATAAACTTAATGGAATCGCATAAATATAATTCAATAATTTGAATACACCAATATGTAGCTTACATTAGCTAACAAACCTTTCAAATACTAAATTGTGAGATTATACACTATCTTCACAAGTTTCTTCGATTTGAAACTTATATAATTCATGTACGTACTGTATCATTTAACATCAATCTCATACTCATCCACCTCTTTCGTTTACCCGTTGAGCCATTCGGAATAGAAGACATATACTCAAAGGTCTCACATGATAAGTACTTATACCATGGCCCGAAGCCAAATCAAGGTAACTTATATCCGAAGTACTGATATCATGGCCTGAAGCCAGTTCAAGGTAACTTATATCCGAAGCACTGATATCATGGCTCGAAGCCAAATCAGCTGATACTCATAGCTCGAAGCCAAATCAATATAACTCGCACCTGAGGTGCTAATATCATGGCCCGAAGCCAACTCAATGTATCCCTTAATGACATGTCACTAGTATCCTAAACTATTTTTAAGGTTCATGTAACACCCCAAACCCGGCCCATGCGTTATGACCGGATTTGCATGTCACATGAGAAAAACATGGTAAAACATTTTTATTCATACTAAAATAGGTGTTGTTTTGCTATAATCGAGAAAACAAGTTTGATTTGAAAATTTAATAAAGTACTACTAACCTCGAAGGTTGATTGGTAAATCGATAAGTTGAACTAGAGATCTTATAAAATCGTGACTTTTGAAAATATCGTTGATAATTCAAGAGAAAATTTCCAAGTTAAAAATATTTGTAAAAGTTAGTTATAAAATCCATTTGTTAATCTATTTTAGAAAACCATTATTAATGATTTTAAAAAAAAATCCCCATTTAAAACAATTTAAGAAAAATAATAAATCGTCCAAACATAAAGCAAATTAAAGTTTATCCCGAGGCCTTATTACAAGTTTAAACCCAAAGATAATAAAAGTAACGAAATAGAGCGAAAATTAATTTACTAAAGTTCAAACATTTATTTCCGAAGTATGGCCTCAACTGAGTCATCCATGGGCCCAAGTCCTCGTCACTGAGATTTACCTATAAGGATTAAGAAAGAAAGGAGAGTGAGTTACAAGAACTCAGTGCATAATCTCCTTACTGTCATCCACTGGGTCTGAACCCATTTAGCAATAACTTGGGCCGGAGCCCATGTAGCATAATCTTGGGCCGAAACCCATTTACATGATAGAATATATATATGTGCAGGGTATGCAACCCAACCCATCCATCCAACACACCCCCGTACCAACCATGACACCTGTGGGGATCAAGTCAACCCACCCCTCCAATCACACCAAATCGCAGGCAAATTGCCATTTATCATAATATTTGTGACTGAGCCACCAGAGTATCATAGACGATATTATAATCACGATGGCACAAAGCCATATTTAGGTTGGCACATAGCCATTATCAGAATTTTGTGGCAATGCCACCAGGCTACACTTCTCTTCATTCAATTTTCCCATCCCATGTAATATGTAGAGATGCAACATACATAATAACATAAAATATCCACATATTAATAACAACCATTAATCTATTGAATACTTTTAATGAATCGGCCCATTAAAGCAATATAATAATTCAGCCCACTAAAGCATTTTAACAAATCGGCCCATAGGGGCATTTCGGTAATTCGGCCCATAGGGGCATTTTCGTAATTCTGCCCATAAGGGCATTTTCGATAAATCAGCCCATAGGGGCATTTTTGTAATTTGGCCCATAAGGGCATATTCGGTAGTTCAGCCCATAAGGGCATATTCGTAATTCGGCCCATAAGGGCATTTTCGTAATTTACCCTCCAAGGTTATTTTGCTAATTTCGCAACCCCGGACTTAACTACTAATTTGGGGCATAAAAATTGAAACTGTCCATCAGCGTCATATTGACTGAATTGACTATAACTCGCGTTAGGAAACTCAAAATTTAGATCTGTAAATTTTCCTTGAAGCTAGACTCATGAATCTTCTTACTACAATTTTTCCAGAATTTTTGGCTTAGCCGTTTAGTACAGTTTATTCATTAAATTTTCCCCTGTATCACTGACCAACGATTCTGACCTCTCTTACCTTAAATCCAAATATCTCATTGTACATTTTTCATATATTGCTCCCACTTGTTTCTATTGAAAATAGACTCACTAAGGAATCTATAAATATAAATTATAACTCATATTTAACTTTGTACAATTTTTAATGATTTTTCCAAGACAGAATAGGGAATCACGAAGTCATTCAGAACCAGTCTCACTAAAATTAAAATATCACAGAATAAAAAATACCTCTCCCTACTCTGTTTTTTTCATATAAATAATAGGCACAATAAGCTTTAATTCTATACCTTATTCACTTTCTAATTCCCTTTCCCCTATTTTTCATGATTTTTCAAAATTATGTCTCTCCTGCTAACCACAAACTGTTTCATTGCAAAATATGGTTTCTACTACGAACATACGCATGCCCGAGTGATCACAAATGTCGATTTCTGATTTTTTGATCTGTCGACCGAATCACAAAATATTTCATGCAAATATTCAGAGAGGTGTGAGATTACACACCATTTCAAACATGTATTCGAAAGGGTACGAGATTGCACACCTTATTCGGATTACCTAAACAACCACTCTTTGTTGCCCCCACAATCGTGATCCTTCCCTACTAGGTTCTAAAATCTAGCCTTGCACTTTGGCTATTGCAACGAGTTCCTAAAGTAAATAAGTCATGTACCAAAGGGGTTAGCCTTCATCCAATATTCGGCCCTTCCACAAGAGCAGGAAGTTGATATCATCACCACAAAATAGAATCACATAAGCGGTGTAAAACATCGAAATAAAGAGTAACATCTTACCACCAATATTCGGCCTAATCACCCCCTTACCAATTAACTTCTGAAACCAAGGCTAAGAGAAAGATAAGTAGCAGCAAAGAATGGCTTGAAAGTTTCGGCAAAACAAAGAAAGAATGCTCTCTTTCTGGCTTTGGAGTTACGACTAAGAGGAAAATTTGGAGAAAGAGAATGACACCAAAAAGCTAAGAAGAAAACAACCTCTCAAGCACCAAAAATTGCCAATTGCCTAAAGAAAATTCGGATATCCCTTTCCCCCCTACAAAATGTGTATTACCTTTTGCATTAAGGAAAAATGTTGACCAAAATCCTTTCCAAAACATCTTCCTTACTTTGGGCCAGCATGTTCCCTTCTCTTTCCTTTTCTTTTTTTCTTCTTTCCTTCCACTCATCCTTACCTTATTTCCTTAGCCACCTTTCCAAAAATTAAAAGTCTTCCTTACCTAAAATACCACCATGGCCGACAATATGGATGAATAGGACAAAAAAATAATCAAAATTTGCACCAAGTGGGATTCAAACATCTTCCCCTAAAGCCCTTCATGTGACGCCACATCCTCTTTACCATATGCTCCTTTATGCTAGCAATTTACTCACTCATCTCCATAAGCATTGGTGCCACTTACCTTCTCCCCCTTAAGGGCTTAAACACAAAAATTTTCCTATAGCCTAACTTGAACCCGGAACTTCCTAAAAACCTCGTAACTTTCTAAAATCACCTTCCTAATAAGTTCAACTTGAAATAAAGCCATTCTCTTGTTCTCCAAAAATTTTAAATGCTTTCGAGCTCAAGGCCCAATGGGCCCAATCCTACTAGGCCCAATTTTGGGATGTTACAATTCTACCCCCTTAAAGAAATTTCGTCCTCAAAATTTCCAACCAACTACTAAATGCATCGTTCAAGTCACACCTCTTTGCTTTCACTGCACACTCTGATACTATAACACTAATTCGCTTTCTATCTTAATCTTGGAAACTCTTCACATCATCAAATATCTAACCCTCAGAAGCAAACATGTATTTATCACTCATTCATAAAATTTCCTACGCTCAAACACCATGAAAACGTACCTGACTTGCTAGTGATGGAACAATCCCGAGCCTTATGCTCCTTAGACCCGCATCTTGAACATGCTCCTGACCTCCTCCAGCACTCACCCAGATGACGCCTTATACAATAATCGCAAGTCGAAAAGTTTGGACGTGCCTTAACACATTTTACGGAAAGAGACTGCGACCTTAAAGAATCGTGATCTCCTTTTTTCTTATAGTCCACGCACCCAACTCGAAGTGCCTCACCGATTCTTTTAACCTCCTCCAATACCTCCTTAACCAGTTGAGTCCGCACAATAGCCCCAGCTCCATCATGAGACCCCATCTCAGCCACTGGCAATGCCGACGCCTCCCTTTCGGGCACATGCCTCGGTGCTGAAGATCCAGTCCTAGCACCTCGGCCTCTACCACAGCTACGTGTACCTCGTCCTCGTCCTCCAGCGCTCATGTTTGCTAAGTCGATTTAATCTTATTACAAGTCTTATGAATCATTATACTATTCAATGTTTATTAAACAATGTTTTATGGAGTATAGGAAGTAAAGTTTGTTTTAGCAAAACATATCCTAAAGTCTCAATCTTTATAGTTTCAACTCCTAAAGCTAGAAGTTCTAAAATGAAAACATAAACTTACTTGACTTGGTGCCGAATACCGGTGGTGCCATACTTCCTTTAGAACGTGCATGTAAAAATTAAAATTTTAAATAACTTTCAAAACGTTTTTGAACCCAAACCACAGCCGAGTTTTGTAATCGGGCTCTAATACCATAAAATGTAACACCCCAAACCCGACCCATGCGTTATGACCAGATCTGACATGTCACTTGAGAAAAACATGTTAAATCATTTTTATTCGTACTAAAATAGGTGTTGTTTTGCTATAATCGAGAAAACAAGTTTGATTTGAAAATTTAATAAAGTACTACTAACCTCGAAGGTTGATTGGTAAATCGATAAGTTGAACTAGAGATCTTATAAAATCGTGACTTTTGAAAATATCGTTGATAATTCAAGAGAAAATTTCCAAGTTAAAAATATTTGTAAAAGTTAGTTATAAAATCCATTTGTTAATCTATTTTAGAAAAACCATTATTAATGATTTTAAAAAAAATTCCTGTTTAAAACAATTTAAGAAAAATAATAAATACGTCCAAACATAAAGCAAATTAAAGTTTATCCCAGAGGCCTTATTACAAGTTTAAACCCAACATAATAAAAGTAACGAAATAGAGCAGAAAATTAATTTGCTAAAGTTTGAAACATTTATTTCCAAAGTATGGCCTCCGTCGAGTCATCCATGGGCCCCAGTCTTCGTCACTGAGATTTACCTACAAGGATTAAGAAAGAAAGGAGGGTGAGTTACAAGAACTCAGTGCATAATCTCCTTACTATCATCCACTGGGTCTAAACCCATTTAGCAATAACTTGGGTCGGAGCCTATGTAGCATAATCTTGGGCCGAAACTAAATTACATGACAGAATATATATATGTGCAATGTATGCAACCCAATCCATCCATCCAACACACCCCCGTACCAACCATGACACCTGTGGGGATCAAGTCAACCCACCCCGCCAATCACACCAAATCGCAGGCAAATTGCCATTTATCATAATATTTGTGACTGAGCCACCAGAGTATCATATTCAATATTATAATCACGATGGCACATAGCTATTATCAAAATTTTGTCGCAATGCCACCAGGATACACTTCTCTTCATTCAATTTTCCTATCACATGCAATATGTAGAGATGTAACATACATAATAACATAAAATATCCACATATTAATAACAACCATTAATCTATTGAATACTTTTAATGAATCGACCCATTAAAGCAATATAATAATTTGGTCCACTAAAGCATTTCAACAAATCAGCCCATAGGGGCATTTCGATAATTCGGCCCATAGAGGAATTTTCATAATTAGGCCCATAAGGGCATTTTTTATAAATCGGCCCATAGGGGCATTTTTGTAATTCGGTCCATAAGGGCATTTTTGATAAATCGGCCCATAGGGGCATTTTCGTAATTTGGCCCATAAGGGCATTTTTGGTAATTTGGCCCATATGGGTATTTTCGTAATTCAAACCATAAGGGAATTTTCGTAATTTACCCTCCAAGGTTATTTTGGTAATTCAACAACCCCTGACTTAACTACTAAGTTGGGGCATAAAAATTAAAATTGTCCATCTGCGTCATATTGACTAAATTGACTATAACTCGTGATAGGAAACTTGAAATTTAGATCCGTAAATTTTCCTTGAAACTAGACTCATATATCTTCTTACTACAATTTTTCCAGAATTTTTGGCTTAGCCGTTTAGTACAGTTTATTCATTAAAATTTCCCCTATATCACTGACCAACAATTCTGACCTCTCTTACCTTAAATCCGAATATCTCATTGTAAAGTTTTCATATATTGCTCCCACTTCTTTCTATTGAAAATAGACTCACTAAGGAATCTATAAATCTAAATTATAACTCATAATTCACTTTGTACAATTTTGAATGATTTTCCAAGACAGAACAGGGAACCACGAAGTCATTCAAAACTAGTCTCACTAAAATTAAAATATCACAGAATAAAAAATACCTCTTCCTACTCTGTTTCTTTCATATGAAAATAGACACAATAATCTTTAATTATATACCTTATTCACTTTTAATTCCCTTTATCCTATTTTTCATGATTTTTCAAAATCACGTCTCTGTTGCTAACCAAAAACTGTTTCAATGCAAAATATGGTTTCTACTACGAACATATGCACGTCCGAGTGATCACAATTGTCGGTTTCTGATTTTTCGATCTTTCGACCGAACCACAAAACATTTCATGAAAATATTTAGAGATGTGAGATTACACACCATTTCAAACATGTATTCAGAAGGGTACGAGATTACACACCTTATTCGGATTTCCTAGAGAACCAATCTTCGTTGCCCCCACAATCGTGATCCTTCCCTACTAGGTTCTAAAATCTAGCCTTGCACTTTGGCTATTGCAACGAGTTCCTAAAGTAAATAAGTGATGTACCAAAGGGGTTAGCCTTCATCCAATATTCGACCCTTCCACAAGAGCAGGAAGTTGATATCATCACCACAAAATAGAATCACATGAGCGGTGTAAAACATCGAAATAAAGAGTAACATCTTACCACCAATATTCGGCCTAATCACCCCCTTACCAATTAACTTCTGAAACCAAGGCTAAGAGAATGATAAGTAGTAGCAAAGAATGGCTTGAAACTTTCGGCAAAAAAAAGAAAGAATGCTCTCTTTTTGGCTTTGGAGTTACGGCTAAGAGGAAAAATTGGAGAAAGAAAATGACACCAAAAAGCTAAGGAGAAAACAACCTCTTAAGCACCAAAAATTGCCAATTACCTAAAGAAAATTCGGCTATCCCTTTCCCCCCTACAAACCGTGTATTACCTTTTGCCTAAAGGAAAAATGTTGACCAAAATCCTTTCCAAAACATCTTCCTCACTTTGGGCCAACATGTTCCCTACTCTTTCCTTTTCTTTTTTTCTTTTTTCCTTCCACTCCTCCTTACCTTATTTCCTTAGCCACCTTTCCAAAAATTAAAAGTCTTCCTTACCTAAAATACCACCATGGCCGACACTATGGATGAATAACACAAAAAAATAATCAAAATTTGCACCAAGTGGGATTCGAACCTCTTCCCCTAAAGCCCTTCATGTGACGCCACATCCTCTTTACCATATGCTCTTTTATGCTAGCAATTTTCTCACTTATTTCCATAAGTATTGATGCCACTTACCTTCTCCCCCTTAAGGGCTTAAACACAAAAATTTTCCTATAGCCTAACTTGAACCCGAAACTTCCTAGAAACCTCGTAACTTTCCAAAATCACCTTCCTAATAAGTTCAACTTGAAATAAAGCCATTCCCTTGTTCTCCAAAAATTTTAAATGCTTCCGAGCTCAAGGCCCAATGGGCCCAATCCTACTAGGCCCAATTTTGGGATGTTATAGTTCCACCGGGATTTCAAACGCTGAATTACCATCGAGTCATTGTCGAACTTATCCAAAATCTCGTATTCACATCATATACAATATCAAAGCATTTAATATAATTTTAAAATTAAATTTATCACATACGAACTTACCTCGATTCAAAAACGATGAAATCGTCGATTAGTCGATAACTTTAGTTTATCCCCGATCTAGATCCGAATTCCGCTTTTCTTGATCTAAATATATTCAAATTTAACTTATTTAATCATCTTTTTATTCAATTCAATCCAAAATATTCATTTGATCTATTTTACACATTAGCCCTTACACTTTTAGATTTTTATAATTTAGTCCTTACTTCACAAAATCAAAAATTCATGCAAATTTCAAAACACCCATGTTTAGCCGAATTACCATTATACCCCTAATAGCCCATATTTTTTATTTATTTCACATTTTAACCCCAAAGTTTCAACATTTCTCAATTTAATCCCTATTTTTCATTTTCACTCAAAATCACTTTACCAAACTTGCATCACTATCATCAAATATTCACAATTCATCATAAATCATCAAAAAACACATATATACATCAATGGCAACTCTCACAAATTTTATACCAATTCAATACCAAAAATAGGCATTCAATGAATCTCAACCAAGCATAATTTATACCAATTCAATACCAAAAATCAACAAGACATACATGTACCACAATATATGCTGCCAATTTCACATTCTCAAGTCACTTAAATATTCACTTTCATTTATGCATCACTTTACCTAAATCACAAACATACCAATTCTCAATTATAACTATATAATACTCAAATTACCATTTCACAACAACCATTCATCATAAGCATTTACATAGCAATTACTAAATGCATAACAACACACATATATATGCACAACCAAATCAACCAAAATAAGCCAAGTCACATGGCCAAATATATAACAAACCATACATCATTTACAAGCTAACTCAAATGGCTAAATCTATTACCTAACTATACCAAAATGACCATAACTCCTATACATGCCATATAACCAAAAAACATAAGTTCAAAAGTACCAAAGTGATAGCTTGATAGTGTGAAGAGATCTCTGACGACTCCCAAAATCTGAGCTACACTACAGCAAAATAGACTTTTAGCGACGTTTATAAGCGCCACCAATAGTCTTTGAGCACTTTTAGAAGTGCCACAAAAAATGCTGCTAAATCAAACATCGCAAACTTTAGCGGCGTTTATGAGAAAAAAACGCCGCTAAAAGCCATGACTTTTAGTGGCGCTTTTCCCACAAATGCCGCTAACTTGTACAGATTTACAATGTACAATTTGTCCAATATCATACCCCTCCTGCACTAAAACCAACCAATAACAGCAAATATAGTATATAATTCCAACCCAAAATAGCAAATGTAGCATAAAAATCACACCAAATGCATTAATTCTAAATGATATTTGAAAAATGAATAAAAGATATATTATATAAATTAATGAATGGATTATAACTGAAAATATTCTTACAATAATGTTAAATGTAACAATGTTAAAATCATCTTACAACAAGAAAATAAATGTCTAAGATGGCAGCCTTTGCGACTGCTGGAACATCTTTATCATAATATGAAGCTGTAGCTGGAGTTCTTCATACTTTCTGTTCAGCTCTGCCTCCCTCGCTGCTGCCTCCACTCTAAGTTGAAAAATTTGCTCCGCCTCCCTCGCTCCTGGCTCCACTCTAAGTTGAGAAATTTGCTCAACCGTGCTTGTTTGCATCTGAGCTATCTGGTCTTTTAGCCTCTGAACTTCAGCACGAGATTGACTGTAACACCCTAAATTAGGGGTTGTTTGTAATTCAATTAATTTCCCATGTGTATGCTTGAAGAAATGAATTTTATGTTTGCTAGACATGTTTTAAGGGTCTAGTCATAACCTCGAATTAGGTCAGATTTGGAATTAAAAATTTCTTTTTAAGGGTTTAAAAGGAAGGAGCTTGGAGATAGGGGTTAAGGGGAATTTTGGGCGAAACATGACACAAAGAATAGCTTGGATAAGTGGCTTCCATGCGCCACTTAGGTGCTAAGAAGGTGGCGTCTAAGGATGTTCAGGGGAGGAGGTTCGAGTCTTGGGAGTTACAAGGGGGAAATGTTTTATTTTAGGCTTTTTGGGGCGTTAAGGTAAAGAGGGCTTTAAAGAATTTTTGGATAAAGAATGGACATGAAAGTTAGGTTGGTGGAGTGGCTTGGGGCACCACTTAAGGGTGTTGGCAAAAAGGTCTCGGGTTCGAGACATGGGGGACGCAAGGAAGGTGTTTTATTTTTTTGGGCTATTGGCGTTAAAAGAAAGAGGGCCAGGAAGAAGGCTTTAAAATTAAATGGAGAGGGTTCATGACATGAAAGTCAAATGGGAAAGATGGCAAGGGGCGTTTAAAGAGAGGGCTGGGGCATGAGGTTCCAGTTTCGAACCATAGAAACAGCATATGGTTTTTATTTTTTTTACTTTTGCTGCTGGCGTGTATGGGAGAGTATTGGCTGCATGTTGGACTCTTAAAAGTGATAAGGTTGAGCTAAATTTTTGCTATAAATTTGACTGGAGTAGTAGTAGGTGTTAGTAGCTTATTTTCATTTAATTTGTTTAAGAAAAGGATAGGAGATAAGTGAAAGATAAGTGTTATTTTCTTGAGTGATAATTAAAAGCTAAATTATCACAAAGAGGGGGGTGTTGGCCGAACATTGGACTCCTTGGGGGCTGTCCATATTCGGTTTTAACACCTAAAGGGAGTGCCGAAATTCATAAAAGTTCTTTTCTTTTTCTCTCTTCAATAGGGCTGGCCGAATTCTCCCTTGTTGCATTTGCCAAAATTTTTCAAAACTTCCAGTTTCTTTTTCTTCTACTAAGCCGAAACCACCATTAATTCCCCTACATCTTTTCTTTCTCTTTTTCCTCCATTAGCCGAACCTCTACCACTTTTGCTGCTGAAATCTTGCCTCTTCCATTAGACTCACTTGGCTGAATCTCCCTTAAGGAAAAGGTGCTGTTTTCGGTTCTTTTCTCTTCATTAAAGGTAGCCGAACCCCCTCACAACACTAAGTGGTGCTGACTTGTGGTGTTTAGGCGCCTAAATAATTATTAAGGTAAGGGATAATCACCTCTTTTAGGTACAAGGTTATGGCCGAATGGCCTATGATTCTTACTAATATGATTAAAGCAATTGTAGGGAAACCATAGCCATTAAGGGAAGCTTTCGGGATTTATTCTCCTAAGGTAAGGTGGTAAGTAACATTCGGCTATAGGCTTTGGTTATGTATAAATGTACAAGCAAATTTTAACATGTGTTTTGGTAGGGATCTTGAAGACTCAAGTGACAAATTCGGATTTGATGAAGTTAGGTGGTGGTTAAGTACATTCGGCCAAAGGCCATATTTTTGGTACAAGAGATCCTTTGGGGTTATTAACATGGCCAAATAGGCCTAATGTCCCTAATTATGTTGTTGGCCGATTATAGGTTAAGAGATCTAGCGTTGTAGATCGGATCTTCGGGATCTAGGATTCGTGGTAGAAACACGTGTGTAAAAACTCACTACACACTTTATTAGTTCACATGACTATATTGTTGTTTTTATCTTTGTGATAGTGCTTGTGGCATAATCATGGTTTCCAAGTAAGTCCCCTAACTTGTGATCTGTTATTTCGTTATGAAATATGATTGAGTATGCCATCATATGCTGTTAAATGCATGATTTATGATATTGATATGTAAGCATGATGATGGTGGGATTGATGAGAGGAGGGGGATGATTCTATGGACTGTCGTCAGTGGTTTTGACCACAAGATGGGTTGGCCCCATCAGATTATTGTGACCTATGGTCATCAGTGGTTTTGACCACACCGATTGATAAATTGCGATTAAGTCCCAGTGGTTTGGTACCACCAGTGGTTTTGACCACACTTGATATATTGTGACCTATGGTAATCAGTGGTTTTGACCACACGATGGGTTGGCCCCATCATTTAATTTGTGACACTAGTCACCAGTGGTTTTGACCACCAGTGGTTTTGACCACACGGGGTAGTTAAGGAGTATGGATGGTTAGGTTGGGTTGCATGTGCATGTTTATTAATAAACTGTGTATGAGTTGTATTTTCCGGGTGGGGGATTTACACACTGAGTCTTGGTGACTCACCCCCTTCCATTACCATTTTGCAGATGAGTAGATCACGGAGATGGAGCCGGAGAGGACTCGAGGCGGCATGCTTATTCGATGAATTTGATTTTAATTTGTTATCTTTAAGTTTATTTATTTCCTTTTCTAAGTCTTTTTATTTTGGGATTGTAATAAGGCCGCTATTATTATTTTGGATGTCTATTTTACTGTTTATATTACTTATGATATTTATAAATGTTAAATGAACCGGTTAAAAGTGATTTTTCCAACTTAATAACTTCTACGGATTTTTCAAAGAAGTTACCATCAGGTAACAAAATACACGAAGTCAATTATAACTTTGTCGATTTTAAGATGTTACATGATCAAATGTTTTCAAAGGGTTATCAACCCAACCATGTTTATAAAAGCCCAATTAAGTTTTATCAAACCCCGTTTTAAAACCTTAGACATATTTTAACAAGTTTTCACCGGACACTCAAAATGTTTTCAAATTATTTTACTCCGTGACATACCAGATCCGGTCAGGACTCATGGGCCGGGTTTGGGGTGTTACATTTTTGGTATCAGAGCCAGGTTCAAAACTCGGCTGTGGGGGCCCAAGGCCCAAAATGTTTTGTTTTTGATTAGTAGGCCTTATTAGAATGTTTTGAAACTATTTTTGGCTTGAACAGCATGGCACCGAGTCTCCGGCACCTATCCGCCCAGGTAAGTAATTCTATCCATTTCTTTGTGAATTTTTGATGAGGGGTAGAAGGGAAAAATGGGACGTAGAATACTAGAATAGAAATTATTGAACTCTAGGGCTAGCATACCCCAACAAACAATACATAAGATTTAATAACTCCATAAACCAACCCTGTGAGTTGTCACTGAGCAAGGGATGTGGCAATCGTTATACGCATGTCTAGGATTGGATTCGGTGGGGGCCTGGTATTTAAACAGTCCTCGTGACTCACCTCCTACTCACACGAATCCTACCTGGTGCGTAGTAACGGTTCATCCTAGCTGAGACGACACACTCACAGGCTAAACTCGATAACTAAAACCCGAAAGGGACTAGCCGTTTTGTTTTTGAAATAGTTAAAACTTTTTTTAAAAAAATGACTAAAATACCCCTCAGTTTGAAAAATGACCAAAATACCCCTGGTTTGAAAATTATCAAAATACCCTACATATGAAAAATTTTCAAATAGAAATTTCCAAAATATCCTTCTTTTGTGAAATCACTTAGAACCCAATTTTTGGAAACCATTTTGTGAAAATACCCTGATTATGTGAAATTACTAAAATACCCTTAGGGGTAAAATTACGAAAACACCCTTGATTTATGATATTCCCAAAATACCCATAGTTTTAATAAAAAATCTCATCACATAAAAAGTGCCCAAAAACCTTAAATTGCAAAAACATCATGATTTTAGAAAATTACAAAATTGCCTCTAACCGACAAAATTACCATAATGACCCTGAATTTCAAAAATTTTTACAATACCATTAATCTGGAAAATAAATTCTTAGAAAGAGCCCTCAAAGTTTTACAACTTTTGAAATATCCCTGATTCATCAAATTTTGCAAATTCACCCGATTTGTGAAAAATTACCGAAATACCCCTGAGGTCCAAAAATTACCGAAATACCCCCGAAATTCAAAATTTTTCCAAATACCCCGAGAATTTAAGAGTTCCAAAATACTTTCTGACAAAATCATCCGAAAATTTTTATTTTTGAAAAATTACAAAAATACCCCTGTAGGACAAATTACGAAAACACCCCTGGGTAGTGGAAAAACAATCACCATGAAAACTACAACGTCTCTTTGAATGAATGAATGGAAAACTGTGTGCATGTATGATTGCGAAAGAACCACTCCTAAAACTTTTGTCATAAAATTTCTTCGCGGATAATCAAGCGAAACAAGGTACTAATGCATAAAATTCTTAAAACAGATAAACACAATCGTTAGAATGAGTTCAAGAGGTCATGGATGTCCACCCCGTGGCCGTGGAAGGGGTAGGATGGCCTTATCCGAGCCAGCAGGGTCCGGACATGGGTCTGGAAATGAGATGCCGAATCTGCCGTGGCCCCAATTTCAAGATCGACGGTGGTAATGATGTGGTATCTCAAGTCAGATTACGGGTTTTGGAGCGAGTTCTTTGAGGTGGCGCGGTGCGAGGCCAAGTAATCGTGGTTGAACGACTCAAGACTAACGGCGCCAAGTATTCGAGGAGTTTACGGAGTGGCGCCAGTCTTGGCGGAATATTGGTTGGAATCTACTGAAAGGATTATGGGTGACTTGGATTTCACAGCTGAGGAAAAGTTGAAGGGTATCATCTCTTTGCTTCCGGATGAGTCTTACCAGTGGTGGCTCATCGTAAGGGATGGAACGGTGGCGAAAAATCTCACTTGGGAATTCTTCAGAGAGGCTTATCAAAAGAAATATATCGGAACTAGTTACGTGGATGCACAGCGGAAGGCTTTCTTGAACCTGGTTCAAGGCAATAAGACGGTGGCGGGGTATGAGGCCGAATTTCTCCGGTTGAGTAGGTATGCTCGTGGTATTGTGGGTACCGAGCATGAACGTTGTGTGAGATTCAAAGATAGGCTTAGAGATGAGCTGAGGATGATGATAGCTCCACAACAGGAACGGGAGTTTGCTGTCCTAGTGGAGAAATCGAAGGTTGCTGAAGGAGTAAGACAGTCGGTTAGACGAGATCAAGATAGAAATTGGAATAAGAGGAGCTCGGAACCTTCAAAGTTTTTCGGTAATCAGCAGAAGAGGATAAGGTTTGGTGGGTCGGATCAAGCTGCTAGGCCTGCTGCAGCTGCTAATCCTCAATGGTCGCCACGGTGTGCTCGGTGTGGCAAGTCTCACAAGGGGGAGTGTTGGAATGGTAACCGGGGATGCTTCGAATGTGGGTCTATGGGGCATCGAGTTAGAGACTGTCCGAAAAAGGCAGCTAGACTGAGATCAGAGGGTCAGGATCGTGCACCGAACAGGAGGGATAACCAACAGCCACAGAGGGGTCGAGGTGCAGCTAGGGGTAATGGAAATAGTAACGGGCGTGGCCGAGGTGCTGAAGGTGTAGAGGCGAGGCAACCAAGGTTGGTTTATGCAGTTGGCCGTCGCGAGGAGGAAGATGTGCCAGATGTGACAACGGGTATGTTCCTTATTTCTGGAATACCCTTAATTACTTTGATCATTGTAGAGTTTTCTTGTTTTACTAGGGAAGTGCCTGAAACCTTGGTTGTGAACTTAGAGATTGTGCCTAGGAGGTAAGATAGTTTTATTAAGATCAGAGTGCGCAGCATAAGCGTAGTACGGTGAGTTAAGATGTACGACTATTCGTTAGTAAGTAATTTCGAGGATGAAATTATTTTTAAGGTGGTAGAACTGTAACACCCTAAATTAGGGGTTGTTTGTAATTCAATTAATTTCTCATGTGCATGCTTGAAGAAATGAATTTTATGTTTGCTAGACATGTTTTAAGGGTCTAGTCATAACCTCGAATTAGGTCAGATTTGGAATTAAAAATTTCTTTTTAAAGGTTTAAAAGGAAGGAGCTTAGAGATAGGGGTTAAAGGGAATTTTGGGCGAAACATGACACAAAGAATAGCTTGGCTAAGTGGCTTCCATGCGCCACTTAGGTGCTAAGAAGGTGGCGTCTAAGGATGTTCAAGGGAGGAGGTTCGAGTCTTGGGAGTTACAAGGGGAAATGTTTTATTTTAGGCTTTTTGGGACGTTCAGGTAAAGAGGGCTTTAAAGAATTTTTGGGTAAGGAATGGACATGAATGTCAGGTTGGTGGAGTGGCTTGGGGCGCCACTTAAGGGTGTTGGCAAAAAGGTCTCGGGTTCGAGACATGAGGGACGCAAGAAAAGTGTTTTTTTTTTTTGGGCTATTAGCGTTAAAAGAAAGAGGGCCAGGAAGAAGGCTTTAAAATTAAATGGAGAGGGTTCATGACATGAAAGTCAAATGGGAAAGATGGCAAGGGGCGTTTGAAGAGAGGGCTGGGGCATGAGGTTCCAGGTTCGAACCATAGAAACAGCATATGGTTTTTATTTTTTTTACTTTTGCTGCTGGCGTGTATGGGAGAGTATTGGCTGCATGTTGGACTCTTAAAAGTGATAAGGTTGAGCAAAATTTTTGCTCTAAATTCGGCTGGAGTAGTAGTAGGTGTTAGTAGCTTATTTTCATTTAATTTGTTTAAGAAAAGGATAGGAGATAACTGGAAGATAAGTGTTATTTTCTTGAGTGATAATTAAAAGCTAAATTATCACAAAGAGGGGGGTGTTGGCCGAACATTGGACTCCTTGGGGGCTGTCCATATTCGGTTTTAACACCTAAAGGGAGTGCCAAAATTCAGAAAAGTTCTTTTCTTTTTCTCTCTTCAATAAGGCTGGCCGAATTCTCCCTTGTTGCATTTGCCAAAATTTTTCAAAACTTCCAGTTTCTTTTTCTTCTACTAAGCCGAAACCACCATTAATTCCCCTACATCTTTTCTTTCTTTTTTTCCTCCTCCATTAGCCGAACCTCTACCACTTTTGCTGTCGAAATCTTGCCTCTTCCATTAGACTCACTTGGCCGAATCTCCCTTAAGGAAAAGGTGCTGTTTTCAGTTCTTTTCTCTTCATTAAAGGTAGCCGAACCCCCCTCACAACACTAAGTGGTGCTGACTTGTGGTGTTTAGGGGCCTAAATAATTATTAAGGTAAGGGATAATCACCTCTTTTAGGTACAAGGTTATGGCCGAATGGCCTATGATTCTTACTAATATGATTAAAGCGATTGTAGGGAAACCATAGCCATTAAGGGAAGCTTTCGGGATTTATTCTCCTAAGGTAAGGTGGTAAGTAACATTTGGCTATAGGCTTTGGTTATGTATAAATGTACAAGCAAATTTTAACATGTGTTTTGGTAGGGATCTTGAAGACTCAAGTGACAAATTCGGGATTTCGGTAAGTTAGGTGGTGGTTAAGTACATTCGGCCAAAGGCCATATTTTTGGTACAAGAGATCCTTCGGGGTTATTAACATGGACAAATAGGCCTAATGTCCCTAATTATGTTGTTGGCCGATTATAGGTTAAGAGATCTAGCGTTGTAGATCGGATCTTCGGGATCTAGGATTCGTGGTAGAAACACGTGTGTAAAAACTCACTACACACTTTATTAGTTCACATGACTATATTGTTGTTTTTATCTTTGTGATAGTGCTTGTGGCATAATCATGGTTTCCGGTAAGTCCCCTAACTTGTGATCATTATTTCGTTATGAAATATGATTGAGTATGCCATCATATCTTTATTAAATGCATGATTTATGATATTGATATGTAAGCATGATGATGGTGGGATTGATGAGAGGAGGGGATGATTCTATGGATCGTCGTCGATGGTTTTGACCACAAGATGGGTTGGCCCCATCGATTATTGTGACCTATGGTCATCGATGGTTTTGACCACACCGATTGATAAATTGCGACTAAGTCCCGGTGGTTTGGTACCACCGATGGTTTTGACCACACTTGATATATTGTGACCTATGGTCATCAGTGGTTTTGACCACACGATGGGTTGGCCCCATCATTTAATTTATGACACTAGTCACCAGTGGTTTTGACCACACGGGGTAGTTAAGGAGTATGGATGGTTAGGTTGGGTTGCATGTGCATGTTTATTAATAAACTGTGTATAAGTTGTATTTTCCGGGTGGGGGATTTACACACTGAGTCTTGGTGACTCACCCCTTTCCATTACCATTTTGCAGATGAGTAGATCGCGGAGATGGAGCCGGAGAGGACTCGAGGCGGCCATGCTTATTCGATGAATTTGATTTTAATTTGTTATCTTTAAGTTTATTTATTTCCTTTTCTAAGTCTTTTTATTTTGGGATTGTAATAAGGCCGCTATTATTATTATTTTGGATGTCTATTTTACTGTTTATATTACTTATGATATTTATAAATGTTAAATGAACCGGTTAAAAGTAATTTTTCCAACTTAATAACTTCTACGGATTTTTCAAAGTTACCATTGGGTAACAAAATACACGAAGTCAATTATAACTTTGTCGATTTTAAGATGTTACATGATCAAATGTTTTCAAAGGGTTATCAACCCAACCATGTTTGTAAAAGCCCAATTGAGTTTTATCAAACCCCTTAGCCATATTTTAACAAGTTTTCACCGGACACTTAAAATGTTTTCAAATTATTTTACTCCGTGACATACCAGATCCGGTCAGGACTCATGGGCCGGGTTTGGGGTGTTACATTGACTCCCGAAAGGCATGTATTGTTGGGAGCCAGATCCAAAATATTGGGTCGGGGTAACACCAGATCCTTGAACTCGAACCCGATCATACCTTTCAAGACCCAAAACATCAGTGATAATTCTGTTATAAATATACTCAAGATTAACAGAACTATCAATCGAAGCAGTCGTACCTTTTAGGACCCAAAACATCAGTAATAATTTTGTTATCAATATCGTCGAGATTAACAGAATTATCAGTCGAAGCAGCCACTTCATACTCTGCCTTCTTCTCATTTAACTTATCCTAATAAATCAATGAAAGAGTTAGAAATGAAACATATAATAAGAAGGAATGCAACATAACTTAACATTATAAATTTAAAACTACAAACGATGATTTAAACTATTATAATTAAACATTATAAATATTTATAATAAATCAAATTTTATTAAGTAAATATACCATAATTTCTGCAGCTTCAGATGTCATTGGAGATCCATCCTTCTTCCTATGCATAATGTCAAATAGCTGAAGGCGTCCAACTTTTTGACCAGACGAGGCTTCCTACATTGTAGCAGTAAAAATATAATTTAATAGTATAAAGCCATTAATATTTGACAAAATTAATAAATTATAATACCTCGGCCTCATTACACAAGCAAAACTTTTGGACCTCGCTGCAAATGAATTTTTGTTTTTGTCTGCTACTTGTTTCAACTCACTCACGGTCCTACATAATGAAATTTGTATTACGTATATAGTAAATACTATAAACAGAAAAATTTAGAAGACTTTAGAAGTACGTAATACCTCTCCTTTCTTTGAATTCCAGAGTCTAACTTGATCTTCCCATTAGTACCTCAACATTCCCGGTGGGACATTTCTTAATTTTTCGTCGAGGTTTATGTCTTTCTTAAAATATTGTTTTTTCAGCGTGCTTTTATTGTCTCTCCATTTTTTACCCAATGTCTTCTTGATATAGTCATCGGAGACCTATAAAGCAAATCTCTCCTGAAAAAACATAAGTTTAAAAAGTTAATATAAATGAAAGTTAAACCAAAATATTATAAATTACATTCACGTTTTGTTACCTTAATATTATCGAGAGCCTGGCATCAGGCATGTGATTCCATGATTCATAGTTAATGGGTAATACATTGGCATTTCGTGCTATAATGCCCAAATAGCCTGCTAACAGTCGAGCTTCAGATCCAACAGGCTGGCCATGATTGTTTCTCCTGACTTTAACATGCTCGACAGGATGTAGGTCGTATAAATCTTTAAGCAGTGTACGTCCCCGACCTCTTTGTGTCCCACACCTTCAGCTGAAAAATGATATATTATTATATTAAAATTAAAAAATGAATCAATAATAAAATTCAACATGCATGTAAAAAAAACTTAACATTACTTTGAAATTCTGCAGGCTCGTCATCCATGTCTGGCACACTAGAAGATCCAACAACTGTTTGCTGTTCACTATTTGCTTCTTCTGAATTTAGAGTATTGTGGACAATACTTAACTCTCGTAATCATCTTCTAGGCATTTTTCCTGAAATACACATAAAATAGTTCAAAATTTTAGTAACAAATAACAACAATAATAGTACATTTAAAATAGTTAAATTATATAACATGACCAACATTAAAATTATAATATTACATATAAATAATAAATCGTAAAATCTTACTACATCATATTTCGTAAATATGTTCGTCCACATCCTGACGAACCCATTGAAATGTTGACTAGTACTAGGGATATTTTCATTTAAGTTTTGTTTTGGAAAAGGCAAAGTTTCTGGTTTTTGACTATGTCATCTCTACTTCCATTGCCAATGTCAAACAACTCTCTAGGGGTGTTTCGGAGTACAACGTACCAACCCTCATCAGTTGGATCTTTTGAGTAAAAAACTTGTTTCACTTGAGAAGAAAATACATACGGCTCATCCATCAATTGTTCTCCAGTGTGAATTAATCGAGAAAAATTCACCATTGTAAAACCTTATTGATCGTTTTTAATCCTGCGAGCCGTATTCACATCAGCCCAATCTCCTCGAAATAAGACAACTTTTCATCTGCCATAGTAATCCAACTTAATTATGTCAGTAAGAAGTTCGTAATACTCCACATTCCCCTCGACAGGATTATTGTCCCTAGCACTAGCATAACTTGTAATTGAAGAATTAACAACAATTCCACAATTTTGGGTTCTCCTCAATCTCTCGTGATACTTTGTATGAAATATGAATCCGTTGATGAGGAAGGCACTATATCTTTTCACTGTTCTATTTGGACCTTGTGATAGCCATTTAACATCATCATTTACTTCATTCCGACTCCAAACCTATTGAATTGAAAGTAAATTGAGTAATTATAAATGTTATGAGAAAACATTATTACTTGACAATGAAAACTTCAATTGCATACGTTTGGCTTAACCATTCATGAAATGATTCTGTGAACAACTTATTAATTTCTCGTTGTTGTAATCTTCGAAACCGTGAACGAGCTCTCAATATTTGTTTGTACTCACTACGTTAAAAAAACGTTTACTTTGTTAAAAGACAGACAAATTATAATTGATGAATATTTATCAAATTCTAGAACTTATTTGCGTAATGGCTCCATTGACTCATGATGAAAAAGAACATATCGATGTGCTTGGACCCATGATCTATCATCTAATTATGCAATTTTGACTTTGCCGATTGGTTCTCCGAAACTTTGAAATAAATAAGTTTTGACCAAGTTATGATCTGTGAGCCCAGCATTTCTACTTGGTCTGTTCATTCTTGTTTCAACATCTTCCAAATACCTTGAACAGAAAGTCATACATTCCTCTTCCAAGTAGCCTTCGGTAATTGATCCTTCTGGATAACGTTTATTGCGGAAGTAAGACTTCAATTTGGATAGGAACCTAAACACGATATAGAACATTATCAAAAGTTGCAACTAAAGGTATTTAGGTGAATGAAGGAATGATTTACAAATAAATTAAGACCTTTCAATGTGATACATCCATCGATAGAAAACGGGTCCACCAAGTATTGCTTCACGAGGGAGATGAATTAACAAGTGCATCATAATTGTGAAGAAGGAAAGCGAGAAGATCATCTCCAGATTGCATAAAGTCAATGCGGCTCGATCTTGTAGTGTCTCAAGTTCTTGAACATCCAAAGCTTTGCCACAAATGCCTTTCATTATATTGGACAGTTCAATTACACAAGACGACACCTTTTTCAACAAACAACACCGCATAGCAACTGGTAGTAAGTCTTTCAACAAGATGTGATAGTCATGCGATTTTAAGCCATATAGTCTTCGATCTTTAAGACTCACTCATCGAGATATATTTGATGCATACGCATCCGGGACCTTTGTATCCTTCAACACCATACAGAACACTTTTTTCTCCATCTTCAACATTGAATAAATAGCAAGTAGCAACCGATATTTCATATTCGGAAGTGGTTGGGGATGAAGCTCACGCCGAATTCCCATATGGACTAAATCAAGTCGACTCTGAAGATTGTCTTTCGATTTTCCATCGACATTCAAAATAGTCCCAATGATGTTCTCGCAGACTTCTCAATGTGCATGACATCAAGATTATGGCGTAAAATCTAATGCTCTTAATAAGGCAACTCAAAAAAATACTTCTTTTTTTCCATAAGTCTGCCTCACTAGGATCATCCTCTTCATCAGATTCATCATCAGATTCATCCCTTGATCTTCTATTTCTTTGCATGTTGGCCAGTTTATTCATCTTCCCATAAATGAAATTCATATCTTTCAACATGAATAATATTTCGGATCTACCGGTCTGCAAAGGAGCTTCTCCAAACTCTTCAGTACCGTCAAACTGAGCACTCTAAAATCTAAATCTATGATTTTTCGGTAACCACTGACGATGCCCCATGTAAGAGAACTTCTTCCCATTATATAACCATTGCGAACATGTTTGCGCAGCATAACAAGGACAAGCATAACGTCCCTTGGTACTCGAACCATGTAATTGGCATAGGCCGGGAAGTCATTAATAGGCCGCATCAAAGCCGTACTTAAATTGAAGTTCTCCTTTCTCAGTACATCGTATGTCTCAACACCAGCCCATAATTGTTTTGACTCTTCAATAAGTGGCTGCAAATATATGTCAATATCATTCCCGAGCCCTTTCTCTCTAGGGATAATCATAGACAAGATAAAGGATGATTGTTTCATGCAAACCCACGGAGGCAAATTGTAAGGAACAAGCACCACAGGCCAAGTACTGTACGCAGTGCTCATGATTTTGTAAGGGTTAAATCCATCAGATGCTAGCCCCATCCTCACACTCCGAGGATCGCTTGCAAAGCTTGGAAATTTAGAGTCAAATAATTTTCAAGCTAAAGAATCTAAAGGATGCCTTAACAATCCATCATCGGTTCGTCCATTATGGTGATACGTCATTGACTCGGCTGTCTTCGACTACATGAAAAGCCTTTGAAGCCTTGGTATTAGCGGAAAATACCGCAAAATCTTAACTGGTTGCTTCCTTGACTGTGTATCGTGTTCATCCTTGTTACCATCCTCTATATTTCTATTAATTTAACGAGATTGACCGCATACATGACAACATTGTCAGTTTATCCGGTCGCCCTAATACAACATGCATTCATTTGGGCAATTATGAATTTTGTTGTGGTTAAGACCCAAATCCTTTATCAGTTTCTTCATGTCTTTGGAAGATTGAGGGATTTTTG
Source organism: Gossypium rotundifolium (assembly GCA_025506655.1). Taxonomy (NCBI): domain Eukaryota; kingdom Viridiplantae; phylum Streptophyta; class Magnoliopsida; order Malvales; family Malvaceae; genus Gossypium; species Gossypium rotundifolium. The sequence continues at coordinate 107,096,347 of CP106722.1, forward strand.
CAAACGGGAACATTTCTTCTAGAAACTCTAATAGCATTGTCAACGAGTTTTCGGTCCATCCTCCCAAACATTACAAGTGAAAAAGACGAATACAGAAAGACAATTTGGAAAATTTTGATCCCTCATATAGTTCTTCATTCATTTCACTAGGTAACGTGTAGAACCTCGCCGCTTCTTCATTTGGCTGTTCATCGGGTACACTTCTTCCCCCTTCGGTGAAAGTATTTCCACCAAAATTATAATCATCGGTTGCACCCAAGTCAAGTGGAAATGACCCTAAACCATCACCGCGCATATTAAAAGCATCCCGCAACATACCTTCCATGTTATCATCTCTAACATTCTAATTGTAAGCACTATGAGGATAACCCAGATTCATCGATGAAGATGCTCCACTAGATGTACACTCTCCATGAAAAATCCATTTTTTGTATCCCCAGACAAAGCAATCAACAACTAGATGTTCGTAGACAACTTCACGATAATGCCAATTGATATCGCAACACTTCTTACACGGGCAAAGAATCATATTCTCTTGGCTTGCATTTTGAAATGCGAAATTCAGAAAAGTTTTTACTCCATTTCGATAGTCGTTGCTTACCCTTGACAAATTCATCCAAGTCCTATCCATTTCATAGTTGTTGAAGTCTAAAGTTGACAATAAATTACACGGCTAAATTGTTAATTTATAATTTATGTAAGTAATGATATGATCATATATATAATCGAGTACTATGTAAGTTATATAAATTATGTAAGTTATGAAGTTTGATCTTAAAATTATGTAAGTTATGAAATTTGATCTTAAAATTATTTAAGTTATGAAATTTGATCTTAAAATTAAGTAAGTTATGTATTCTTTAATATTCATAATACGTGGCATTGTTACACCTATGGAGGATCCATTATATCTAACAGTGAGATATAAGGCAACTCGTCAGGTTTCCAGCCTATATACTTTGAATCTTTTTAAAAAAAAAAAAATTTGAGTTTTAAAACAAATTTTTTTAAGATTCATCATACATGGAATTGTAAGTTATGTATTATGTATGTTATGAAGTTTGATCTTAAACTTATGTAAGTTATGAAATTTGATCTTAAACTTATGTAAGTTATGAAATTTGATCTTAAAATTAAGTAAGTTATGTATTCTTTAAGATTCATCATACGTGGCATTGTTACACCTAGGGATAATCCATTATATCTAACAGTGAGATATAAGGCAACTCGTCAGGTTTCCAGCCTATATACTTTGAATCTTTTTAAAAAAAAAATAATTTGATTTTTAAAACAAAATTTTTTTAGATTCATCAGACATGGCATTGTAAGTTATATATTATGTAAGTTATGAAGTTTGATCTTAAACTTATGTAAGTTATGAAATTTGATCTTAAAATTATGTAAGTTATGAAATTTGATCTTAAAATTAAGTAAGTTATGTATTCTTTAAGATTCATCATATGTGGCATTGTTACACCTATGGAGGATCCATTATATCTAACAGTGAGATATAAGGCAACCCGTTAGGTTTCCAGCCTATATACTTTGAATCTTTTTTTTTTTTGGACAGCAGTATAATAAATAGCATATATACCAACCAAGCAGGATAATAAATAGCAATTTGGACAAATTCATCATGATATAACTGTTACTGATCAGAATTTTGAACTAAAATGTACCTTAATAATTTCAAGAAGATGGTCTACTCCACTCTCACCAAGAAACAGGGGTTGTAGTTAGAAATACAAACAACATTAACTCACTAATACTTAAATAAAAAATAGAAAATAAAGAAAAAACCATTAACATGAATGATGAAAAATTATAAATAACTATACTGTATACCAACCATACATACAAACCTCTGATTAAGCAGTATTGGTGCAAGTGTAAAAAATTAAAAACCAAATATAAGGAAAAGCTCTCTAAGAAGAAAAAGGAGTTACACGACTTTGGAAAAGCTCTCTAAGACAAGCATATTTCATTTATAACTATACTCATACTTATGATATAAAAAAAAGGAGAACAACTATATCTAAACAGTGAAAACTTACCAACAAACTAACGGAGAACAATCTGCAGAAGAAACTAAGTTCGAACAATCTGCAGATGAAAGTAGGGTAGAACAATCTGCAAAATAAATATGGCCATTTCATTTCCAAATTAGCACTAAATAAACGTTTAACACCTAATATAATTAATTCATGTGAACCAAATATAAAAACTTTATCAATAGCACTACCAGATATTAAATCGAAGATTAAATGTAACTCTTCAGTTGAACCAGAAGTTGGAGAAGGAGCAGGAAGCAGTAACTGATTAAATGCAGCAGAGGGCTACCGACAATTCAACATGTCAAAATATATACAACAATAAAAAAAATATAGAAGATCTAAATGAGTAAAAAAAAAATGCAGCCAAATCAAAGAATTATAAGGTATTTCCTTATAAGAAATTTTTGAGAAGCTACAAGCAGAATAAAAAAGAAACTCCATAAAATTGAAAATAATAAAATAAATGAAAAATAAAACGGTATAAAAGGCAAAAGTACGAGTGAATTAACTTACATGACGAGTAAGAATGGTGCAAGGTGAGTATGAGCAGCAGAAGCTTCTGTCTACTAATGCACACATAGTTGTACCAATATAATTATATTTAATCAAACTTTTGCATGTTAATGCAATAAAAGGGTACTTGGAAATATCGAAGGTGAATCACAAAAGATTAATAATCTTGACTAACAATTGGATATCTAATGCTTTTCTATCAAATGAATATAAATCAGCAAAATGAATATAAATAAGAATAATAATTATTTTATACCAGTTAAGTAATTACCACCAAATCCAATCCAACAGATTCAGAGGAAGCGGAAGGAAGCGATGGCGAAATACAAATAACATATGAATTAAAAAATGCTATTGATTAATTACAAAATGCTATTTACTATAAGCTAATACTCACATTCTTTGACTGAAAGAAAAATAGTCAATTCAGTAGTTGATATAAGTCCTCTTCAATTCTACTCACTTTCAAAGAACGGATACCTTTCTCAATACAAATCTATAACAAATACATATGAATATATACAAGGTTAGTTGTTAAACATAAATTGAAAACAATTGCTACATAAATTGTTACATAGATTGTTACATAAATAGGATGATACATGTTAGAGATAGAGAGTAATTACCAATGTAAATAACTGGACTTTCACAAAAATATATGTATTTAAAACAAATAAAAGATAATCTCCCTTCAAATAGAGGAAGGAACCTAATGAATTGTAAAACCCTAGTGTATGAGTTGGGTGAAGTGGGATGGAGTTTTGGGTGCAATTTGCAATTTTCAAACCTCTCTTCATGTATATAAATGGTTAATTGGATAAATTATATGCTGCCAATATATATGATTAGTTTTTGTTTAATATAGATCAATTTTAATCTTTGTATTTTAAATTTTCAAATTTTAATCTTAACTTAAATAATATCAATTAAATCTATTAGGTGGAATTGTGTTAGTTTTCAAAATAATTAATTAATTGCCTATATGGAATGATAAATATGGTAGTTACATATTTTTATTTTTGTATATAGGCATAATTGTTTTCAAAGCTAAAATAAAATTTTAAAGAAAAATATTGAACAAACCCATGTGCAGAAAGTAAACTATAGCTTATCATCCATGTGCAAACCCGTGTGCAGGAAGTAAACTATAGCTTTTAAAATAGAGTAATCATTAAATAAGCAAATAATAATCTTTCTTACAACCCCATGTGCAGTTATAACTAAAATCAACCTAAGATGTAGACATGCTCAGGCTAACATGAATGGAAGAAATAATGCTCCAAACACTGGAATATTTCTAGTAATAAGAAAATTATGAAAGACTACACTTGCATGTACAAAAAATAACACTACCAACACATCATGAAATGGTTGAAAAGAAAATAACATACAGCATGAAGACGGGCAATCTTGATGTTTTTCTCTATTGCATCAATTCCAGTGACAGTTGCTCCCATTCGATCCAGCGGCTGAGAAGATAAAGGAACATTATAGATACCAACAAAATAGCAGATCTAACTTTAGCAGTTTGTACCAATGTCTACTAGGAGAAAAAAGGAAAAAGGGAAAAAGGAAAGAGAGAAAAAACAAACAAAAGTGGAATGAAGCATCATAGCATCCATTAATGAATATATGAAATTTAAAAATGTAATTTTCCTATTCAGATGCTTGATGTTTTCGTAAGTAGATGGAACTATCTGAGATTCTGCACAAACTCCTCAAAAGAATATCAATTTAAAAGGAAAATGAAAAAAAAAGCATTTAGATCAATATTTCTTGAACCTTAACACCTGAAAATATATAGTAGGTTTCCCAGTCATCTTTATGGTTTCCATGTTACCTCTTTGGGGATAATGTCCAAATACCTAACTTCACTAAGAGTAAAAAAAAAAAAAGATGCTTTTGATCTTTTATTGCATGGAATTAAAGACCATTGACTTCATTTGACTATAATGAGAACCTTGACATTACAAAATATTACACATCTGTTGGATGATTTATATATCTATAGAAAAAATGTTTTTAAACTTAGTTGAGTTGGATGACAAAAACTATGAGATGCTGTTTTAATAGTTTTTGTAATTGAATTATATTCGGCCATTTTTAAATTTAATAGGTATAATTACATTGGAAAAAGAAAAACTTGCCTTAGTTCCACATAGTAAAAGATCACTAGCTTATTTGGGTATTAACCTTTTCTTTTTCCCAAATTAGTTGACCAATCAACCATTTCCATTGCTCTCTGGCCAAGCTCGTCTTGATCCTCAATAGTTGACCAAGTGCAAATTTAAAAGGCAATAGAGAACCTCATAATATCGTATTGTTATAGGGTTATGCTAACCAATTCTTCCATAGATTTCCTGAAATCTAGATTACCAATGAATGGAAGTAATGTAAAACAGTCAAATGCCTAAAAAGGATTAATTGCTTACAGTAGCCCATTCAATAAAAAGGCACTAAACACTAGATTTTCAAGAAATCTTAAGTAACAAATAGAGATGTCATTTAATGAGAATGCCAATAAGATTTTATGTGAGTGTTCGTTGGAGCTTTTCAATGAACAAGGCAGGGACTAACTAGAAATTGATGCTCTTCCAGATTAAATGATGTTAAGCATGATAGAATATTAATTATAAGAAAAATGAATTCCAGTGGCAGACATGTGTAAATACCTCTGGCCGAATACCACCACCGCAACCGACATCGATAAAACTTAGTCCTTCAAAGGGCCTAGCAGAGAGAGGATCCTTTCTACAATAACAAACATGCACAAACGAATGCAATTAGGGATTAAATTGAAAATTCCCAAAACATGATAAATGTCGAAATCAGTATTCCAAAACACAGTTACAAAACATAGTACAAAGTGCTCTGTATGAAAGTAAACTATAGCTTACCATCCAAAGTTTTTATTGAAGTTTCAATTTTAGAAGCAAAAAACAAACCAAGTTAGCAAATGAAACAAACCCAAACCGCAAATGTAACATCCTGAAATTCGGGATTTTATATTTTGCTTTATACCATGCGTTAGGCTAGTTAAGAATGTTAATTGTGTATTTTTAGTGACCCTAAGAAGGCTTGGGGTTGAGTTGGGCCATAGTAGAATTTTTGTATTTAAGCACTTAAGGGGAGAAGGCAAGTGGCATCAAGACCTAAGGAAATAAGTGTGTAATTTTGCTAACACAAGTGGAGCATGGGCAAGGTGGTTGTGGCGTGAAATGGTAGAGGGGAGAGCTTGGGTTTGAATCCCACCTAGTGCAAATATTTTGGATTAAATTTTTTTGTGCTATATAGTAAGTGTCGGTCATGGCTATAAATAAGGTAAGGAAGACTTTCTAATGATGGTAAGAAGGCTAAGGAATATGGTAAGAAGGAAAACAAGAGAAAAACAGGGAAAGAAATAAAGGAAAGGGATATGGGAGGGGGACATGTTGGTCGAATATTAGGAGTTGCCATGGGGAAAGAATTTTTGGTCAACACTCATCTTTTGGTAAGGGGTACACAGTTTTGGAAGGAGGAGGAATGAGCCAAATATAGTTTTGCAAGTTTAGGTGCATTTTTTTTTCCAACCTCTTCCTTTTGCTAGCCGAAATTCCTATAGCCTTTTTGTAAATTTTGTGCGAGAAAAGCTTTCATTCTTTTTGAACGATTTTGGTGCTTTCTTTTCCAACATTCTTTCTTTGTTGCTGAAATACTCACCTCATTTTTTGCTCATTTTCCCTTTGATAGCTGAAACTATCTGGCACTCTTTTTCCATCTCTTCTTTTCTTTTTCACCATTTCTTCAACCTTTCCCTCTTTTCTTAAATCGACATCATCTTGTGGCCGAATATTCTTTGTTCATTTCTCTCCATAGCCAAACCTATTAACATCCTTAATCTCTTCTTCATTATTTCTTTCTTTTTCGTGTTGGCACTGTCTTCTTTGATCGAATCGGTAAGTGGTTTCTTTTTTCTCTTTTCATTTTCTTTTTCACCTAGCCGAATGTATGTTTATCTCACTTTGTTCTAAACCAAAATATCACTCCCTCCTAATCCCTCATATCTTGATCATCTTCTTGTTGTAGTATTATAGTGGAAAGCTGAATCTCATATCCTTGTCTCACCCGTAGCCATAAGTCAATCGGTGGAAATTGGAGTCATCATCGTTAAGGTAAGGAGTTTCTTCTTAGTTCTTTCGATATATCTCTACTCGGTTATGTTGCAAATCAGATTGATGTTTTGACTAATTTAGGGACTAAACTACTCGTTTTCTCTACTCGTTGGTTCTTCGGAAGTAGTGGTAAGCCGAATACTATCCCTTAACAACTACTCTCTCATAGTAGTATTTTTCTAATCGAGACTTTCCAATGAAGGCAAGTGGTATCGATATAAAAAGAAAGACGATAGGAGGACAAAAAGAGAGTCAATTTACAATTCTTACTCCTAAGTTCAAGTATAGGGCGGTATCAGTAGTTCGAGATTTTCCACCGGGTTGTGGACCAACATCCGGTGAGAATAGGCAAATCGTGGTCGTTCACGATACTAAGGGTAAGCATTGCATTAGATCGTTTGATTTAGTTTTGGATTAATGAAATCTCGTTTGTTGGTTAATCGAGTGTAATGGTGATTTAGGTGCCGACAATCAAGAAAGTTTAGTTCTTACCATAATCAGGTGTGTAATATCACACCGAAACCCGTAGATTCGTGATTCGATATCATGTTGGACAATAGATCGTTATTATTTACAAGGCTAAAAATTGTAATATGCCATAAATCGCGTAACTTGCTTAAACAACACTATTCCTAAAAGATCTGTCAAAATTATGAAAATACCCTATGGGCTAATTTACGAAAATGCCCCTATAGGTCGATTTACGAAAATGCCCCTATGGGCTGACTTACCAAAATGCCTGTATGGGCCGATTTGCTAGAATGCCTTAGTGGGCCGAATTATTAAATTGCTTCAATGGGCCAATTCATTGAAATAATTCACTAGATTAATAGTTGTTATGTGTGTGTGTGTGTGTGTGTGTGTGTGTGTGTGTGTGTGTGTGTGTGTGTGTGTGATATTTTATTTCATTATGAATGATGCATTTTACGTATTGCATGGGATGGGAGAAATTGTATGAAGAGAAGTGTAGCCTGGTGGCTTAGCCACAATTCAATTATTAAAATACATATTTGTGATTTCGGTGGCTTGACCACGAAAATATTATACAAATAGCAGCTTGACTGCAAATTGGTGTGAGCGGCGGGGTGGGTTGACTTGATCCCCACAGGTGTGATTGGTTCGTCGAGGATGTGATGGTTGGATGGGTTGGGTTACATGCATTTCATTTAATTATTACTTTGTAGATGGGCTTAGGCCCAAGATAATGCTTTACGGATTCTGGCCCAGTGGATATCGGTAAGAGGATTATACACTGAGTTCTTGTAACTCATATCTCGTTATTAAACCTTACAGGTAATGCTCAGGATGAGGACTTGGGCCATGATGACTCGGTGGAGGCCATACTTTGACAATAATGTTTTTCGAACATTAGTAAATTTCTTTGCCACTTTATTTCATTGCTTTTACTATTTTGGGTTTAAAGTTTTAATAAGGCCTCTGGGATATGTTTTATTTTGCTTTATGTTTAGACGTACTTAATATCTTTCTCGAATTGTTTTAAATGTGGATTTTCTAAAATCATAAATAACTTTTTTTTTTAAAAAAATTTGATTAACCAATGGATTTCATAACAAATATGGACAAATAATTTAACTTGGATTTTCTTTCAAAATTATCAACGTCATTTTCAAAAGTCACGATTTTAAGGTTAACTAGTTCGATTTTTGATTTATCAAACAACCTTTCAAATTTAGTAGTATTTTAACAAATATTTATAACCAAACTTGTTTTTTTAAACTATAACCAAATAACAACATCTTTATTAAGAATCACAAGTTCTTTACTCATTTTTTTTTGTGTGACATGCCAGATCTGGTCATACCGCATGGGCTGGGTTTGGGGTGTTACATTTTATGGTATCAAAGCCCAATTACAAAACTCGGCTGTGGTTTGGGTTTAAAAATGTTTTCCAAAATCGTTTGAAATTTTATTTATAAATTCATGTCTTAGAGGAAGTATGGCACTACAGGTATCCGACACCAAGTCAGTAAGTTTTATTTTCATTTTATGATTATTGTGGTATGACTGTGATAAGAAAACTCAACAAAATAGAAATACTCTAGAACTTTTAGCTGTAGGAGTTGAAACTATAGAGATTGAGACTTTAGGATACGTTTTGCGAAAATAACTTTACTTCCTATACTCCATAAAACACTGTTTAATAAAACAGCTAGAGGACGTGGACGCGGTAGACGTGGACGTGGCAGAGGCCGAGGTGCTAGAGTTGTATCTAAGGCATTGGGACATATGCCTGAAATGGACGCACCTACGTCACCAGTGACTGAAGCTAGGTCACATAATCGAGTGAGAGAGGACAACGCTCTATCCCAAGCGATGTTACGGGCACTAGAAAGGGTTACTGGGGCTAGAACTAGGTCGGCAGCTCGTGGGTCGATATCCGAGCGACTTAGATCAAATGGAGTTGAAATTTTTAGGGGTATTTCGGGTGTAGCTCCTAGTGTAGTAGAGTATTGGCTTGAGGCGGTGGAGTGGATTATAGATGATCTAGATTGCACCGCCAAGCAGAAACTGAAATGGGTTGTGTCATTGTTGAGAGAAGAGGCGTATCAGTGGTGGCTCACTGTTCGGGAAGGCACTTAGGCTGATTGTATTACCTGGGAATTCTTTAAGATAGCATTCTAAGGGAAATATGTCTGGACTAGCTATATGGATGCCCGGAGAAAGGAATTCCTGAATCTGGTCCAAGGAGGTAATCTGTGGCAGCATACGAGGTGGAGTTTTTGTGTCTGAGTCCGTATGCCCAAGAAATAGTGCTGACTAATTATGAATGCTGTGTGCATTTTGAGGATGGATTGCGTGATCAGTTACGGGTACTGATAGCCCCACAAAAGGAGAGGAATTTTGCTAATACTGTTGGAAAAAGCTAAAATAGCTGAAGAAGTCAAACACTTGGAGTGACAAAATCGAGACAAGGATAGGGGCGGGAATAAAAGAGACTCTAGGTATTCAGGACTTGCTAAAGGATTTTAGAAAAGGCCCAGGAATGAAGGATCAGTTCGAGTAGGAGCTCCAGCTACTACCAATCAGTTACAGCCTTGTGTGGATTGTGGAAAACTTCACTCGGGTGAATGTTGGAAGAGAACTGGTGGTAGTTTCAGAACCGGTTCCAAGGACCATCGATTTAGAGATTTCCCTCGAGAGCCCTTCCGGACTCGTAAAGTTCAATGTGATTTGCCTGACCAAAAGGGCACTTTCGGTGACCGAGAAGCCGTGGGCCAGGTCAAGGTGGTAATGGCGTATGACGAGGTCAGGGTGCACCGAGTAGAGGTACCGGTAATAGGAGTAACACAGAGGCGAGACAACCAGGTTTGGTCTATGCGGTCAGACGTCGAGAGGATGGTGATGCACCAGACGTCATAACCGGTACATTCTTCATATCTGACGCATATTTTACCGCTTTGATATACATTGGATCCACTCATTCGTATGTTGCATGTATTACGTTTGGAACTCTGGATATTAGATCTGAGATTACTACTAGAGAAACAATTGTAATTAGCCCTTAAGGACAGTCAGTGGTAGTAAATAAGTTATTTAGAGATGTGCCCTTAGAAGTTCAGAGGGTAATTTTTCTGGCAGATTTGATGGAACTGCCATTCGGGGAGTTCGACCTGATATTAGGCATGGACTGGCTCGTTAAACACCGTGCAAACTTGGGCTGTGCTACAAAGCAGATGGTGCTAAGAACTTCTAAAGATAAGTAAGTGATGATGACAGGCGAAAGAAAAAACTATCTGTCTAATGTGGTATCTACTTTAAAGGCAGAAAATTTGGTACAAAAGGGGTGTGGTGCGTTCTTAGCCTTTATTAGTGCTTTGGATGCCAAAGAGTTGTCGGTAGAGAGTGTTAGAACGGTGAAAGAGTTTTCTAACGTCTTTTCCGAGGAGCTTCCAAGATTACCTCCGGATCAAGAGGTGGAGTTTGGCATTGAGCTATTGCCAGGAACAGCTCCGGTGTCTATTACTCCTTATAGAATGGCGCCGAAGGAGCTTATGGAACTTAAAGCTCAAATTCAAGAGTTGTTGGATCGTGGATTTATTCGACCAAGTGTGTCTTCGTGGGGAGCGCCAGTTTTTTCGTTAAGAAAAAGGATGGGTCGATGCATATGTGCATTGATTATAGACAATTGAATAAGTTGACGATCAAGAACAAGTATCCGTTACCGAGGATCGATGATCTATTCAATTAGCTACGAGGAGCTTCAGCTTTCTCGAAGATAGACTTGAGATCGGGATATCACCAGCTTAAGGTTAAGGAGGCGAATATTCATAACACTGCATTTCGAACCCGATATTGACAAATGCACCAGCTACATTTATGGACATGATGAGCCGAGTCTTCCAACCCTATCTAGACCGGTTTGTAGTTATGTTCATAGATGACATCTTGGTGTACTCAAAGACTAAAGAAGAGCATGATTCGCATCTACGGGTAGTATTGCAGATATTAAGGAAGAAGCAACTGTATGCCAAGTTCAGTAAGTGTGAATTTTGGCTGAAGGAAGTGACCTTTTTGGGGCATGTTGTGTCTGCCGAAGGAATTAGAGTTGATCCCCGGAAGGTCGAGGATGTATTGGATTGGAAGCCACCAAAGTCAGTGGCAGAAATCCAAAGTTTTCTAGGTTTGGCTGGATATTACAGGAGATTCATTGAGGGGTTTTCGTTGATTGTTGCACCCCTAACTAAATTGTTGCGTAAAAGAATACCGTTTGTGTGGTCAGAAAAGCAGCAAGAGAGTTTTGAGAAATTGAAGAAGATTCTTACAGAAGTGCCAGTATTGATTCAACCTGAGGCTGGTAAGGAGTTTATTGTTTATTGTGATGCATCACACACGGGCTTTGGATGTGTGTTGATGCAAGGGGAAAAGTGGTGGCTACAGTGGTGTTAGCTGTAAAGATATGGAGAAATTATCTGTACGGGGAGAAGTCAATTATCTACACGGATCATAAGAGTCTGAAGTACCTCCTTACCCAGAAGGAGTTGAACTTAAGACAACGGAGGTGGATAGAACTGTTGAAAGGTTATGACTTCTCAATCGAGTATCATCCAGGAAAAGCTAACATAGTGGCAGATGCGTTGAGTTGTAAGGTGATATCGGATTTGAGAGCGATGTTTTCTCATCTTAGTCTTTATGAAGATGGTAATCTGCTAGCCGAACTTCAAGTGAAGCCTGTGTGGGTAAGTCAAATTAAGGATTTTGGAGTAAATAGTAATGGATTATTGTGTTTCTGTGGAAGAGTTTGTATGCCCAGGGATTTGGAATTGAGACAAATGATTCTGCGTGAGGCGCATAGTAGCCCATATGCTATGCACCCCAAGGGAAATAAGATGTAACGAGACCTCTGTGAGTAGTATTGGTGGCCAGGGTTGAAACGAGAGGTTACTGATTTCGTGAGCAAGTGCTTGACATGTCAGCAGGTGAAGGCGGAGCATCAACTGCCTTTAGGGTTGCTACAATCGGTGAAAATCCCACTATGGAAATGGGAAAGGATAACGATGGACTTTGTTAGTGGGTTACCCCTAACGCCTACTAAGAAAGATTCAGTATGGGTTATAGTGGATCGATTAACGAAGACTGCTCATTTATTACCTGTTCGTATGGATTATTCGTTGCAGAAGTTGGCAAGTTGTACATAGCAGAAGTCGTGAGGTTGCATGGGGTACTAGTGTCGATTATATCGGACAGGGATCCTAGGTTTATACCACGGTTCTGGAAGGCTTTACATGAAGCTTTGGGTACAAGGTTAAATTTTAGCACGACATTTCATCCGTAGACAGATGGTCAGTCGGAGAGAGTAATCCAGATTCTAGAAGACATGTTAAGAGATTGTGTGATCGATTTCAGGGGTAGTTGGGAAGATTTCCTACCATTGGCAGAGTTTGCATACAACAACAGCTATCAATCTAGTATTCAGATGGCACCCTACGAGGTATTGTATGGTCGTAGGTTTCATACTCCTACCTGCTGGACTGAGCTAGGGGAGCGACAATTTTTGGGTCCTAAGTTGATTTCAAAGACGAAGGAAAAAGTTAAGGTAATTCGGGCTCGGTTAAAAAAAGCTTTGGACAGATAGAAATCATACGCGGATCTGAATCGTAAGGATATAGAGTTTGCGGTGGGAGATCAGGTCTTTTTGAAGGTCTCACCTTGGAAAAAGATCTTAAGATTTGGGTGGAAAGGCAAGTTAAGCCTTAGGTTCATCGAATCTTACTGTGTGTTGAAGCATGTTGGGCCAGTAGCTTATCAGCTTAAGTTACCTCAGTAGTTAAATTAGATACCTAGCGTATTCCATGTCTCGATGTAAAGGCGTTATCGATTGGATCCGTCTCATGTTGTGCCAGTGGAGGAAGTTAAGATAAGACTTGACTTGTCTTTTGAAGAAGAGCCAGTGCAGATTTTAGATCGGGATATTATAGTGCTGAAAAGGAAGTCGGTTCTATTAGTCAAAGTATTTTGGCGTAATCATAGGTCAGAGGAAGCTACATGGGAGCCAGAGGACACGATTCGGCAACAGTACCCTCATCTATTTTAATTAGGTAAATTTCGAGGCTAAAATTTTCTTTAAGGGGGTAGAATTGTAACATCCTGAAATTCGAGATTTTATATTTTGCTTTATACCATGCGTTAGACTAGTTAAGAATGTTAATTGTGTACGTTTAGTGACCCTAAGAAGGCTTGGGGTTGAGTTGGGCCATACTAGAATTTTTTTATTTAAGCACTTAAGGGGAGAAGGCAAGTGGCATCAAGACCTAAGAAAATAAGTGTGTACTTTTGCTAACACAAGTGGAGCATGGGTAAGGTGGTTGTCGCGTGAAATGGTAGAGGGGAGAGCTTGGGCACGTATCCCACCTAGTGCAAATATTTTGGATTAAATATTTTTTGTGCTATATAGTAAGTGTTGGCCATGGCTATAAATAAAGTAAGGAAGACTTTCTAATGATGGTAGGAAGGCTAAGGAATATGGTAATGTGGAAAACAAGGGGAAACAAGGAAAGAAATAAAGGAAAGGGATAAGGGAGGGGGACATGTTGGCCGAATATTAGGAGTTGCCATAGGGAAAGAATTTTTTGTCAACACTCATCTTTTGGTAAGGGGTACACAGTTTTGGAAGGAGGAGGGATGAGCCAAATATAGTTTTGCAAGTTTAGGTGCATTTTTTTCCAACCTCTTCCTTTTGCTAGCCTAAATTCCTATTACCTTTTTTGCAAATTTTGTGCAAGAAAAGCTTTCATTCTTTTTGAATAATTTTGGTGCTTTCTTTTCCAACATTCTTCCTTTGTTGCCGAAATACTCACCTCATTTTTTGCTTATTTTCCCTTTGATAGACGAAACTATCTAGCACTCTTTTTCCATCTCTTCTTTTCTTTTTCACTATTTCTTTAACCTTTCCCTCTTTTCTTAAATCGACATCATCTTGTGGCCGAATCTTCTTTGTTCATTTCTCTCCATAACCGAACCTATTAACATCCTTAATCTCTACTTCATAATTTATTTCTCTTTTGTGTTGGCACTCTCTTCTTTGATTGAATCGGTAAGTGGTTTCTTTCTTCTCTTTTCATTTTCTTTTTCCCCTAGCCGAATGTGTGTCTATTATTATGCGGTTGTTTCAATTTGTTCTAAACCAAAATATCACTCCCTCCTAATCCTTCATATCTTGATCATATTCTTGTTGTAGTATTATAGTGGAAAGCCAAATATCATATCCTTGTCTCACCCGTAGCCATAAGTCAATCGGTGAAATTGGAGTCATCATTGTTAAGGTAAGGAGTTTCTTCTTGGTTCTTTCGATATATCTCTACTCGATTATGTTGCAAAGTAGATTGAATTTTTGACTAATCGATTATTTTACGGACTAAACTATTCATTTTCTCTACTTGTTGGTTCTTCGAAAGTAGTGGTAAGTCGAATCCTATTCCTTAATAACTACTCTTTCATGGTATTATTTTTCTAACCGAGACTTTCCAATGGAGGCAAGTGGTATCGATATAAAAAGAAAGGCGATAGGAGGACAAAAAGAAAGTGGATTTACAATTCCTACTCCTAAGTTCAAGCGTAGGGCGGTATCGGCAGTTCGAGATTTTCCATCGGGTTGTGGACCAACATCCGGTGAGAATAGGCAAATCGTGGTCGTTCACGATACTAAGGGTAAGCATTGCATTAGATCGTTTGATTTAGATTTGGATTAATAAAATATCGTTTGTTGGTTAATCGAGTGTAATGGTGATTTAGGTGCCAACGATCAAGAAGGTTTAGTTCTTACCGTAATCAGGTGTGTAATCTCACACTGAAATCCCGTCGATTCGTGATTTGATATCATGTTGGACAATAGATCGTTATTATTTACAAGGCTAAAAATCATAATATGGCATAAATCGCGTAACTTGCTTAAACAACACTATTCCTAAAAGATCTGTCAAAATTGGTATTAATTTTGCTAAATTACGAAAATGCCCCTATGGGCAGATTTACGAAAATGCCCCTATTGGTCGATTTACGAAAATGCCCCTATGGGCCGACTTACCAAAATGCCTCTATGGGCTGATTTGCTAGAATGCCTTAGTGGGCCGAATTATTAAATTGCTTCAATGGGCCGATTTGTCGAAATAATTCACTAGATTAATAGTTGTTATATATATATATGTGGATATTTTATTTCATTATGAATGATGCATTTTACATATTGCATGGGATGGGAGAAATTGTATGAAGAGAAGTGTAGCCTGGTGGCTTAGCCACAATTCAATTATTAAAGTACATATCTCTGATTTTGGTGGCTTGACCACAAAAAAAATTATACAAATAGCAGCTCGACTGCAAATTGGTGTGAGCGACAGGGTGGGTTGAATTGATCCCCACAGGTGTGATTGGCTGGTCGGGGGTATGATGGTTGGATGTGTTAGGTTGCATGCATTTCATTTAATTATTACTTTGAAGATGGGCTTAGGCCCAAGATAATGCTTTACCAGTTCTGGCCCAGTGGATATCGGTAAGAGGATTATACATTGAGTTCTTGTAACTCACATCTCGTTATTAAACCTTGCAGGTAATGCTCAGGGATGAGGATTTGGGCCATGGATGACTCGGTGGAGGCCATACTTTGACAATAATGTTTTTTGAACATTAGTAAATTTCTTTTCTGCTTTATTTCATTACTTTTACTATTTTGGGTTTAAAGTTGTAATAAGGCCTCTGGGATATGTTTTATTTTGCGTTATGCTTAGACGTACTTAATATCTTTCTCGAATTGTTTTAAATGGGGATTTTCTAAAATCATAAATAACGTTTTTTTTAAACTGATTAACCAATGGATTTCATAACAAATATAGACAAATAAATTAACTTGGATTTTCTTTCAAAATTATCAACGTCATTTTCAAAAGTCACGGTTTTAAGGTTCACTAGTTCAATTTTCGATTTATTAAACAACCTCTCAAATTTAGTAGTATTTTAACAAATATTTATAACCAAACTTGTTTTCTTAAACTATAACAAAATAACATCTTTATTAAGAATCACAAGTTCTTTACTCATTTTCTTCGTGTGACATGCCAGATCTGGTCATTCCGTATGGGTCGGGTTTGGGGTGTTACATTTTAGAATTGCAAGTAAGTTTCAAATGGGGCAATTTTTTTCTTCCTAAGACAAGCCAAAAAAAAGTAAAGAAAAGAAAAACCCACAAAAATGAGTAGCTCTAAGAATGAGAAAGTAGTGGCCTAAAACTGAGAGAACTTATAGTTATTACAACACTAAAAATGAGCTTACATTTTTTGCTCGTTCTATTTTCTAACAGGAGAACAAATCATGGCTGCCAATAACAAAACTTGAATACCAATTTCAAAATTTGGCGATTTGGGGAAAAATAGTGAAATTTCTTGATTTGGGTTGAAATTAGGGATTTCGAGGGGAAAAAATAGTAGGGAGAAAAGGTTGGGGGGAAAACCTTAACGTAAAAAGGTTGAAATTCTACAATTTTGTGCTTCAATTTAGGGATTTCAGAAGAAGGGGGAAACAAAATTCAGAAGAAGGGGAAATCTATTCAATCGGGTTTAATGGTTGGGGGAAATGGAGGAGAGCAAAACGGATGTAACATCCTAAAAATTTGAGTATCAATATGTTGCTTGTCTTTGGTGTTAGCTCGAGTATGATTTTATTGTGTGCTTAATATAGTCTTGAGAAGGCTCGGGTTTACTTGGAATTAGAATAAATTTTAGTAAAGAGTACTTTACTGTAGAGAAATTAGGTGACCTTGAAATTTAAGTTAATTAAGTGATAAAAGATGGCATAAGATGAGTAATTGGCAAAGAGGTGAAGGCGTCATATGTTGGACTTGAGGGGAGAGGTTCGAATCTCCTAGCATGCAAATTGGGAGCTTTTATTTTTTCTTTTTCCTAGCATGTGTCGGCCAAGCATCATTCATGGATAAGATGGACTAATTTTTTTTTTTGTAAGAAGACTAAAGTTTATGGCAAGCATGATTTTAGGGATGGAATTGCTTGATTTTGGGGATAGGATTTCTCAAACTTAAGGAAAATGGAGGATTGTAAGGCTTGAATCTAGGTTGATGTTTTGGTAATTTTTTTCATGGCCATTTTGACCAAGAATGTGGACGGCATTGTGGACTAGGGGTTGGCGAATGTGTTAGTAGCTTGGCTAGGATTAGGAGTTAGTTTTGGTCATTCCTAGCATTTTTGTGCAAAATTGCAATTCTCTTCACAACCTTTTCTCCTAGCCGAATTTGAGCTTTTGGTAAGCCTCATTCTTTAGACCATTTCATTTTCATGTTACCATTTGGGCACACTTTTGCTTAGCATTTCAAGACACTTCTCTCTTTATGCTGAAATACCAAAGCCAAGATCATTTTCTTTTCTTCTTCTTTTCCTCTCTATTGACGAATGCATATTGCTCCTAAAATCATCTCTCTTCTTTCTCTTTTCCCTTTTGAAAACCGAATCAACATCATCTCTTTCTTTCATCTTTTATTTTCTTTTCAACCATACTTTCTTCATAATTTTTCTCTCATTGCCGAATGTTAGATTATTCCATTGCCGAATCATTTTTCTTTTCTTTGTTTATTCATAGCCGAATCTTCCACTATACATAAGTATTCTTCTCAATCATTCTTCTTTCAAGCCTTGGACAATAGGTAAGAGTTTCTTTTTGGTTTCTATGTTGGCTTAAGGGAAGTCTTGGCCGAATCTTTATGGTGGTAAGAAGAATCTCTTTGATCGAAATTATCATTCATTCTATTAAACGTTTTCTTTCGTTATATTTTAGAGTGATAGTGGAGGGCCGAAACTCAAGTGTTCGTGAGCATCGTGAATCGTTGGAATCGATTTAAGGTGTTAAGGTAAGGGATTATTAAGGACTCTCATATTACTCGACATATGGATATAGATAGATTATTAATCGATTTCGTTTTAGGGGACGTTATTGCTCGATTTTCACATTGTGGAACGAGGATATTTGTGGTAAGCCAATCTCACCCTTAAAACCGTTAGTCTGTCAATAGAGACAATCAAGATAGGAACGAAAAGGGTGGTAAATAGTGTTCAGAAGAGGGGTGGTTCCGCTATTCCCCCTAAGTTTAAGCGAAGGGCTATTTCAGGAATCCGAGATTTTCCACCGGGTTGTGGACGCTTATCCGAGGAGAATCAGTTGTTTGAAGTCGTTCGTACTCCCGAACCTTTGTTTGTTCGTGGATTTTCATCAGGTAACGAACCAACAATCGGGGAGAAACCGCAAATAGAAGTGGTTCGAAATTCTGAGGGTAAAAGTCTAGATTGTTATTTCTAAGATTCGATTTGTAAATAAATAATAGTGTTCTAATTTATCGTGATGCGTTTAGGTATCGACGAGCGGGAAAGTCTAGTTCTCACAGTAACCAGGTGTGTAACTTCACACTTATCTCGGGTTAGATACTATATCGTAAGTATTGGGATAAAATCGTAAAGATGGCAAAGTCAGAAAATGCGTAATAATTAACACTTTTGTGTAAATGCATGAAAACAGTTAAAGTCGTAAAATTTACGAAAGTGCCCTCAATGAGTTAATTGGTAAATAGTAAATTTTATGCCTCATGTGATAAATGGGCCGAAAAAAAACTGCTAGATCGATAAATGGGCCAAAAAACTGCTAGATAGATATATGGGCCAAAGTTTGCTAGATCGATAAATGGGATAAAATGCTATTTTGTCTTATGGGCCAAAATGAAAATTTGAATTTTTGGACTCACATGTATTATGGGCTTTTGTTAAATTATCATATGGATATATATATTGTTATGCATACATGATTGCATGGGTTGGGATAATTGATGAAGAGAAGAAAGGCCTGTTGCCAAAAATCTAGTTCGGTGGCTCTGCCACAAATATATTTTAAATGGCTTAATGCCTCTAGTTCGGTGACTTTGTCACAATCTAGTTCGGTGGTGCACCACAATATTATTTAAAATGGCTTTATGCCTACGATTGGTGTGTTGGTGGGGTGGGTTGACTTGATCCCCACAGGTGTGTTGGTTGGTACGGGTGGTGTGTAGCGGATGGAAATTAGGTTTGGTTGGGAATTTCATTTTACATGCATTTTATTTATTTTATTGTTAAATCCGTAAATGGGATCAAGCCCAAAATAATTTTTGATGATCTGGCCCAATGAATGTGGTGAGTTATACACTGAGTTCTGAGTAACTCACTCTATTTAATTATCCATCTCAGGTAATGGCAATTGACGAAGGCTTGGGCCGAGGATGACTTCGTGGAGGCCATACTTCGAACATGGGTTTTATAAACTATGAACTTTTATTAAGTGAATTCTTTTAATTACTATTTTGGGTATGATGTAATACGACCTTTATTAATATTTTATGGATTTTTATGTGTGGATGGATTTAATTTTTGTTTTAGACATTTAATATGGGCTTATGTTAATTCTATAATGTTTCCTTAAAAATTTTGTTTTAAAACATATGAGATTCTTTAAATATTCTTGTTTTTTTTTTTTCAAATTCTTTTGAACTCTTTAAAAATTACTTTAAGGTTTTTGACAATTAAAATACTAAATGATAAGATTTCAAACTAGTATTTCTTTATTCATCGATTTTAAATCAATTTCTTGATTTTTTTACTAAACTTCACTTTCAAAAGGTTTTGTAGAACTCTTTTACCTAAATCATTAGAGAATTAAATGGATGTTCGATCTGTGTGACAAACCAAATCTCGTCCTAACGCATAGACATGGTTTGGGGTGTTACATTTAATGGTATCAGAGCCAATTTTAAAACTCGGCTGTGGGTTATTTTTAATTATGTTTTAAAGTTAGTATGGCACCACAAGCATCCGGCCCCAAGTTAAGTAAGTATTCATTACTGAATGATTATTATGATGATATGATCATAGGAACACTCTAGAACTTCTAGTTTTAGATGTTGAAAATCGTAGAGATCGAGACTATAGGATGTGTTTGAGAAAAACAACTTTATCTCTTGAATCTCATAAAATATTGTTAATAAACACTGAAACAGTTTTCTAATTCATAAAATTCGTAATCAGATTAAAACGAGTTAGTTAGTATGAGCGCCAGAGGATGCAGACGTGGTAGACGTGGCCGTGGTAGAGGCCGAGGTGCTAGAGCTATGTTCGAGGAATCGGGACATATTCAGGAAATGGATGCACCGGCATCACCAGCGTCGAAAAATGATTAACAAGAGAATAGGAGAAGAAAATGCTTTGACACGAGCAATGTTGCGAGTCCTTGAAAGGGTCGCTGGAACTAGAGCTGGGCCAGCAGCTCGTGGGTCGATATCGGAGCAATTGAAATCAAGTGGTGCTGAGGTTTTCAGAGGTGTCTCAGGTGTAGCTCCAAATGTTGCTGAATATTGGCTTGAGGTAGTGGAGTGAATTATGGACGACCTAGAGTGCATTGTAGAATAGAAACTAAGGGGAGCGGTGTCTTTGTTAAGGGACGAGGCATATCAATGGTGGCTTACTGTCCGAGAAGGCACTGAAGCTGCATTAGTTACTTGGGATTTCTTCAAAGCTGCCTTTCAAGGAAAATATGTAGGAACAAGTTATGTGGATGCTCGGAGGAAGGAATTCCTGAATTTGGTTCAGGGAAATAAGATGGTGGCAGCGTATAAGGCTAAGTTTTTACGCTTGAGTCGCTATGCTCAGACAATAGTGCCAACGGATCATGAGCATTGTGTATGCTTCGAGGATGGGCTGAATGATGAGTTGCGGGTTTTGATAGCCCCACAACAAGTGAGAACTTTTGCCACGCTTGTGGGGAAAGCCAATATAGCCGAAGAGCCTAAGAGCTCAGAACATCAGAACCGGGAAAGAGTCAGAGGCAAGAGAGATATAAAGTATTCGGGTTCTTTAAAAAGGTTTCAGAAGAGGCCTCAGAATGATGAGCCAGCTCAAGGTAGAGCACCTGGGGCTATTAGTCAGAGTCGAGACTGTGCTGAATGTGGGAAACGACATTCCGGAGAGTGCTGGAGGAAAACTGGTGCTTATTTTAAATGTGGTTCAATGGATCATCAATATAAGAATTGCCATCGACGGATGGATACGACTCAGGAAGCTCGTAATCCTGATGTACAGCCGGCCAGAGGTACTCAGCAACCACAGAGAGGCCGTGGACCAGGTCGTGGTGGTAATGGGGCTGGACGTGGTCAAGGTGCACCGGGTTGAGGCAATGGTTCAAGAGGTAACGCGGATGCAAGACAGCCAGGATTGGTCTATGCAGTTAGACGCCGCGAGGATGGCAATGCACCTGATGTGATAACTGGTACGTTCTTCATTTTTGATGTGCCTATTACTGCTTTGATAGATATTGTAACTACCCACTCATATATTGCTACTGTCGTATCTGAAAACTTGAATCTAGAATCTAAAATTACCGATAGTGAGATGATGGTAATTAGTCCTTTAGGACGGTCAGTAATTGTAAATAAACTATTTAGATACGTGCCCTTAGAAATCCAAAGAGAAATATTTCTGGCGAATTTGATGGAATTGCCTTTCGGCGAGATCGATCTCATTCTGGGCATGGATTGGTTGGTTAAGCACCGGGTGCGTTTGGATTGTGCTAAAAAATGGATGTCAGTTAGGACTTCGGATGATAAGGAAGTAGGAATGATAGGCAAACAAAGGAATTATTTGGCAAATGTGGTACCTGCGTTAAAGGCAGAAAAGTTGGTGCGGAAAGGGTATGGAGCATTCGTAGCTTTTATTAGTGCTTTGGATGCCAAGGAGTTATCAGTGGAAGATGTGAGAATGGTGAAGGAATTTCCAGATGTATTTCCTGAAGAACTTTCTGGTATACCTCCAAATCAAGAAGTAGAATTTGGTATTGAGCTTTTGCCCGGAATGGCTCCAGTGCCAATTGCTCCTTATAGAATGGCACCGAAGGAGTTGGCAGAGCTTAAAGCTCAAATTCAAGAATTGTTGGATCAGGGATTTATTCGACGTAGTGTGTCTCCGTGGGGAGCACCGGTTTTGTTTGTTAAGAAAAAGGATGGGTCGATGCGTATGTGTATTGATTACATGCAGTTGAATAAATTGACGATCAAGAATAGGTATCCTTTGCCGAGAATTGATGACATGTTTGATCAATTGAAAGGAGCTTCGATTTTCTCCAAAATTGATTTGAGATCGGGTTATCACCAACTCAAGGTGAAAGAAGCAGATATTAATAAGACCGCATTTCGAACTCGTTATGGACATTATGAGTTTTTGGTGATGCCGTTTGGGTTGACCAATGCACCAGCTACATTTATGGACATGATGAACTGGGTCTTTCAACCATATTTAGATCGGTTTGTGGTAGTGTTCATAGATGACATTTTGGTATATTCGAGGAATGAAGAGGAACATGACTTATATTTGCGTATAATATTGCAGTTACTTCGAGATAAGCAACTTTATGCCAAATTCAGTAAATGTGAATTTTGGTTAAGGGAAGTGACTTTCTTGGGTCATATGGTATCAGTTGAAGGAATAAGGGTGGATCCTCGGAAGATTGAGGCTGTATTGGATTGGAAACCACCAAAGTCAGTAGCTGAGATTCAGAGTTTTTTGGGTTTGGCTGGTTATTATAGACGTTTTGTTTATGGGTTTTCACTGATTGTCGTACCCTTAACTAAGTTGTTGCGAAAGGGAGTACCGTATGTATGGACTGAAAAATAACAAGAGAGTTTCGAGAAATTGAAGAAGATTTTAACGCAAGCACCAGTTTTAATTCAACCTGAAGCTGGAAAAGAATTTATCGTCTATTGTGATGCGTCACACACGGGTTTAGGTTGTGTGCTGATGCAAGATGGAAAAGTGGTGGCTTATGCTTCTCGTCAGTTGAGACCGCACGAAGTAAACTACCCTACTCATGACTTGGAGTTAGCTGCGGTAGTGTTTTCTTTAAAGATTTGGAGGCACTATCTCTACGGTGAGAAGTCTATCATCTATATGGATCACAAGAGTCTTAAGTATCTTCTTACTCAGAAGGAGTTAAACTTGAGACAAAGAAGATGAGTGGAGCTATTAAAGGATTATGATTTCTCAATCGAGTATCATCCTGGAAAGGCTAATGTGGTAACAGACGTGTTAAGTCGTAAGGTGGTATCTGATTTGAGAGCAATGTTTGCTTATCTGAGTTTGTATGAGGATGGTAGTCTGTTAGCGAAACTTCAGGCGAAGCTTCTGTGGTTAGATCAAATCAAGGAAAAGCAGATATCAGGTGAAAAGTTGGAACCCTTAATTCAGCAAGTTGAAAGTGGTGAAATAGGGGATTTTGATATAAACACGGATAGAGTGCTGTGTTTTTGTGGAAGAGTTTGTATGCCCAAGGACTCAGATTTGAGACAAATGATTCTACGGAAGGCGCATAGTAGCCCTTATGCTATGTACCCCGGAGGAAATAAGATGTATCGAGATATTCGTGAACGGTATTGGTGGCCAGGGTTGAAGCGTGAAATTTTTGAGTTTGTAGGAAAATGTTTGACTTGTCAACAAGTGAAGGCGGAGCATCAATTGCCATCAGGTTTATTACAACCGGTAAAGATCCCCCTTTGGAAATGGGAGCGGATAACAATGGATTTTGTTAGTGGGTTGCCTTTAACACCTACTAAGAAAAAATTCCGTTTGGGTAATAGTTGATCGATTGACGAAGGCTACTCATTTTCTACCAGTTCGTACGGATTGCTCATTACAGAAGTTGGCTAAGCTGTATGTATCTGAAATCGTGAGGTTGCGTGGGGTACCAGTGTCTATTATATATGTCAGGGATCCTAGGTTTACATCACGATTTTAAAAAGCTCTGCATGAAGCTTTGGGAACAAAGTTAAACTTCAGTACAGCTTTTCATCCTCAGTTAGATGGTCAATCAGAAATAGTAATTCAGATATTAGAAGACATGTTAAGGGGTTGTGTAATTGACTTCAGAGGGAGTTGGGAGGACTTTCTACCGTTGGCAGAGTTTGCGTATAACAATAGCTATCAGTCTAGCATTCAGATGGCACCCTACAAGGCATTGTATGGTAGTAGGTGTCATACTCCTACTTGTTGGACTGAATTGGGTGAACGGCAGATGTTGGGTCCTGAATTGATATCTGAGACGGAAGAAAAGGTAAAAGTTATTCGAGCACGGTTAAAGGAAGCTTCGGATAGACAAAAGTCGTATGCAGATCTGAAGCGTAAGGATATCGAGTTTGCTGTGGGGGATCAGGTCTTTCTGAAGGTCTCACCTTGGAAAAAGATTTTCAGATTTGGAAGGAAGGGCAAGTTGAGCCCTAGGTTCATTGGACCATATCGTGTGATGAAGCGTGTTGGTCCAGTGGCCTATCAGATTGAATTACCTCTAGAGTTGAGTCAAATTCATAATGTTTTCCATGTTTCCATGCTGAGGCGCTATAGATCGGATCCGTTTCACATAGTACCGGTAGAAGAAGTGGAGTTGAGATCAGACTTATCTTTTGAGGAGGAACCAGTGGAAATCTTAGACCAAGATGTTAAGGTGCTAAGAAAGAAGACTGTGTCGTTGGTCAAGGTTTTATGGCATAATCACGGAGTGGAGGAAGCTACGTGGGAGCCTGAGGATGCAATTCGGCAACAATATCCTCACCTCTTCTAATCAGGTAAATTTTGAGGACGAAATTTTTTTTTAGGGGGTAGAATTGTAACATCCTAAAAATTTGAGTATCAATATGTTGCTTGTCTTTGGTGTTAGCTCGGGTATGATTTTATTATGTCTCGAGTTTACTTGGAATTAGAATAAATTTTAGTAAAGTGTACTTTACTGTAGAGAAATCAGGTGACCTTGAAGTTTAAGTTAATTAAGTGATAAAAGATGGCATAAGATGTGTGATTGGCAAATAGGTGATGGCGTCATATGTTGGACTTGAGGGGAGAGGTTCGAATCTCCTAGCATGCAAATTAGAAGCTTTTATTTTTGCTTTTTCCTAGCATGTGTCGGCCAAGCATCATTCATGGATAAGATGGACTAATTTTTTTTTTTGGTAAGAAGACTAAAGTTTATGGCAAGCATGATTTTAGGGATGGAATTGCTTGATTTTGGGGATAGGATTTCTCAAACTTAAGGAAAATGGAGGATTGTAAGGCTTGAATCTAGGTTGATGTTTTGGTAATTTTTTCATGGCCATTTTGACCAAGAATGTGGACGGCATTGTGGACTATGGGGTTGGCCGAATGTGTTAGTAGCTTGGCTAGGATTAGGAGTTAGTTTTGGTCATTCCTAGCATTTTTGTGCAAAATTGCAATTCTCTTCACAACCTTTTCTCCTAGCCGAATTTGAGCTTTTGGTAAGCCTTATTCTTTAGACCATTTCATTTTCATGTTACCATTTGGGCACATTTTTGCTTAGCATTTCAAGACACTTTTCTCTTTATGCTGAAATACCAAAGCCAAGATCATTTTCTTTTCTTCTCTTTTTCCTCTCCATTGCCGAATGCATATTGCTCCTAAATTCATCTCTTTTCTTTCTCTTTTCCCTCTTGAAAACCGAATCAACATCATCTCTTTCTTTCATCTTTTATTTTCTTTTCAACCATACTTTCTTCATTATTTTTCTCTCATGGCCGAATGTTAGATTACTCCATTGTTAGAATAATTTTTCTTTTCTTTGTTTATTCATTGTCAATCTTCCACTATACATAAGTATTCTTCTCAATCATTCTTCTTTCAAGCCTTGGACAATAGGTAAGAGTTTCTTTTGGTTTATATGTTGGCTTAAGGAAGTCTTGGCGAATCTTTATGGTGGTAAGAAGAATCTCTTTGATCGAAATCATCATTCATTCTATTAAACGTTTTCTTTCGTTATATTTTAGTGTGTTAGTGGAGGGCCGAAACTCAAGTGTTCGTGAGCGTCATGAATCGTTGGAATCAATTTAAGGTGTTAAGGTAAGGGATTATTAAGGACTCTCATATTACTCGACATATTGATATAGATGGATTATTAATCGATTTTGTTTTAGGGGACGTTATCGCTCGATTTTCATATTGTGGAATGAGGATATTTGTGGTAATCCAATCTCACCCTTAAAATCATTAGTCATAATTTCGATAATTTATTAGTCGGACTAATGATCTTTTGTCAATAGAGACAATCAAGATAGGGACGAAAAGGGCGGTAAATAGTGTTTGGAAGAGGATTCCCCCTAAGTTTAAGCGAAGGGCTATTTTGGGAATCCGAGATTTTCCACTGGGTTGTGGACGCTCATCCGAGGAGAATCAGTTGTTTGAAGTCGTTCGTACTCCCAAACCTTTGTTTGTTCATGGATTTTCATCGTGTAACGAACCAACAATCGGGGAGAAACCGCAAATAGAAGTGGTTCGAAATTTTGAGGGTAAAAGTCTAGATCATTATTTCTAAGATTCGATTTATAAAGAAATAATAGTGTTCTAATTTATCGTGATGCGTTTAGGTATCGATGAGCAGGAAAGTCTAGTTCTCACAATAACCAGGTGTGTAACTTCACACTTATCTCAGGTTAGATACTATACCGTAAGTATTGGGATAAAATCGTAAAGATGGCAAAATCGGAAAATGCGTAATAACTAACATTTTTGTGTAAATGCATGAAAACAGTTAAAGTCATGAAATTTACGAAAACGCCCTCAATGAGTTAATTGGTAAATAGTAAATTTTATGCCTCATGTGTTAAATGGGCCGAAAAACTGCTAGCTCGATAAATGGGCCGAAAAAAACTGCTAGATCGATAAATGGGCCGAAAAACTGCTAGATCGATCCTAAGTTTGCTAGATCGATAAATGGGCTAAAATGCTATTTTGTCTTATGGGCCAAAATGAAAATTTGAATTTTTGGACTCACATGTATTATGGGCTTTTGTTAAATTATCATATGGATATGTATTTTGTTATGCATACATGATTGCATGGGTTGGGATAATTGACGAAGAGAAGAAAGGCCTGTTGCCAAAAATCTAGTTCGGTGGCTCTGCCACAAATATATTTTTAATGGCTTAATACCTCTAGTTCGGTGACTTTGTCACAATCTAGTTCGGTGGTGCACCACAATATTATTTCAAATGGCTTTATGCCTACGATTGGTGTGTTGGCGGGGTGGGTTGACTTGATCCCCATAGGTGTGTTGGTTGGTACGGGTGGTGTGTAGCGGATAGAAATTAGGTTTGGTTGGGAATTTAATTTTATATGCATTTTATTTATTTTATTGTTAAATCCGTAAATGGGCTCAAGCCCAAAATAATGTTTTGATGATCTGGCCCAATGAATGTGGTAAGTGAGTTATACACTGAGTTCTGAGTAACTCACTCTGTTTAATTATCCATCCCAGGTAATGGCAATTAACGAAGGCTTGGGCCGAGGATGACTTCGTGGAGGCCATACTTCGAACATGGGTTTTATAAACTATGAACTTTTATTAAGTGGATTCTTTTAATTACTATTTTGGGTATGATGTAATAAGGCCTTTATTAATATTTTATGGATTTTTATGTGTGGATGGATTTAATTTTTGTTTTAGACATTTAATATGGGCTTATGTTAATTCTATAATGTTTCTTAAAAATTTTGTTTTAAAACATATGAGATTCTTTAAATATTCTTGTTTGTTTTCAAATTCTTTTCAACTCTTTAAAAATTACTTTAAGGTTTTTGACAATTAAAATACTAAATGATAATATTTCAAACTAGTTTTCTTTATTCATTGATTTTAAATCAATTTCTTGATTTTTTTACTAAGCTTCACTTTCAAAAGGTTTTGTAGAACTCTTTTACCTAAATCATTAGAGAATTAAATGGATGTTCGATCTGTGTGACAAACCAAATCTCATCATAACGTATAGACCTGGTTTGGGGTGTTACAACGGCGATGTTTTGCCTAAAACAATTCAAGCTCTGTGGCTTTTATCCAATAACGCCGCTAAAGAGATACTTATTGCAGCGTTTATCATAAAATGCCACTAAAAAACATACAAAACTACGTCATTTTAATTAAAATATAATAACACTTTTGTGGTGTTTTTTGAGTAACGCCGCTATATCCCATACTTGTGCGGCGTTTTTGATAAAACGCCACTAAAAAATAAACAAACAATTCGTGGAGTTTCTTAAAAGTCGCCACTATACCAGACCTATTGCGGCGTTTTAGTAAAAATGCCACTAAAACACTGCAGAGAACATATTCGCTGCGTTTTTTATGAAAACGCCACTATTCTCAATTTTAATTTTTTTTTTATTTTTAACTTATTTTTTTCTTTCAAAATTTTTGTGATGAGATTATCATTTTTGGAATTTTTTTAAATTTTTAATATTAAACTTTTTAAAAAATTGGAATTTTTTGAAGATTTTAATAATTTTAAATTAACATATAAAATTTTAATCTTAATTTTTTCGCAATTTTAATTTTAAATTTTTCAATTTTAATTTTAATTTTAATTTTAACCTATATTTTTCTATGTTTTTCTTTCAAAATTTTGTGCTGAGATTATCATTTTTTGAATTTTTATTTTATTATATTTTGAGTATTGAATTTTTAACTAAAATATTAAATATTAAATTTTTAAGTTTTAAGTTTTTAATTTTTATTATTAAAATTTAAAATTTAATTACCATTATCAACTCTTTTAGGAATTTCTTTTTTCTTTCTTTTTACATCAACATTAGTTGTTTAGATTTTTATATAAATGACATTTAATTATATGTATACACCTAAATTTTGATATAGATACATCTCGTAATTATATATGAATTTTGGTTTAATGTGTAATTCTAGATGTGAATTTCTAATTGTGGTTTAAATGTATAGTTGAAACTTTAATTTTGATTTAATCATACACATTATTTTAAAATATAAATACATCAATATATTTTTATATTGAATAAATATAACTTTTATGTATGTAATATATAAATAAAAATGATGTTAATTATATCAATAATTGTGTTAATATTTTACAAGATCTAGATTGTAACACCCTGAATTAGGGGTTATTTGTAATTTAAATAAATTCCATGTGGACTTCAAGAAATAAATAAATATGATTTAATTTGGCATGATTTAGGGTCTAAAAATAACTCAAGCTAGGCGTGACCCAGTATTAAAAATTTATTTTTAAGTGTGTAAAAGGAAGGAGCTAGGTTAGTGAGGGCTTTAATAAAATTTGGGCGAAATAAGACACCAAGTAAGGGCTTGGCACGATTGGTTGATGCGCCTAAGGGGGGTTGCTAGAGGTCTTGGGTTCGATCCGCAGAAGTAGCAAGGAGAATTTTTTTTGGGCGTTAAAGGAAGGGCCTAGGTAAGAAAGGCTCTAAATAAATTGTGAGTAAGGAACGGACATGAATTGAGCAGTGGCCGAGTGGCTGGAGGCGTGGAGAGTTTTCTCCAGGTCTCGGGTTCGAGACTTAGGAGTGGCATCTGGGGATTTTATTTTTGGGCTTTGGCGCTAAAAGAGAAAAGGGCTCAGGAATAAGGCTTTATGAATAAAGGGTGGGATTATTTGACATGAAAGTCTAAAGGGGAGAGTTGGTTCGGGGACGTTTAAAAAGGGGGCTCTCACTTGTCGCTCCAGTCGCAGTTCGAATCCTGTGCCCTTCACCTCATTTTTTTATATTTTTTTCCCTTTTCTTTGCTGCTGGCGAATGGGAGAGTTTGGTTCAATTTTGAACTCTCAATTTCTTTGGAAGGGGGTGATTATAGGTAGTTTAATTGCTATTAAATTGTTAAAGGAGATTAAGGGATAGAAATAAGATAAAACTTGTTTTTTTGGGTGATAATTAAGAGCTGGAATTATCACCTAAAAGAGAGGAATTGGCCACAATAGGACTCCTTGGGGTCACAAATTTTCGTTAACACCTAGAGGAAGAGGCCAAAATTCTTCAAAATTTTCTTTTCTTCTCCCCAAATCTTTGTCTTCTTAGAATTCACAATTGCTTCCTAGCCAAAACTATTCAAAAATTCCAGCTTTTCCTTGCTTCTTTTAGCCGAATATACCCCCTCTTTAAGAGAAAATTTCCAGCAAATTCTTTCTCTTCTTCCTCTCTTCATTGTGCTGCCGAAATCCCCTTTGTGCATTGCCCAAATTATCAAAAAAATTCCAGCTTCTCTTCTCCTTTTGCAAGCCGAAACCACCCCCTCTCCCTAAGTCTTTTCTTTTTCTTTTTCTTCCTCCACTAGCCGAACCTACCCTTCTCCTCTTCTCTAAAATTTCAGCCTTCCAATTGTGCATTAGGCCGAATAGCATATCTCCAACAAAGTGCTACCAATTTTCAATAAGTGTGGGAAGCCATAGCCATTAAGGAAAGCTTTCGGGATTTATTCCCCTACGGTAAGTGGTGGTAAGGGTCTATTTTAATAGACAATATTTTAGTGATCGAAAAGCCGAAGGCTACTAACAAAGATGATTGGTCGAATGTAGGGTCAAGATCTAGCGTTGTAGATCGGAGTTTCGAGATCTAGGAATTACGATAGTAATGTGTGTAAGATCTCAATACACACTTTATTAATTTCATGACTTTATTGTTTGCTTTAATATTTTGGTTGTGATTAGCTTGTGGCATAATCATGGATTTCTGTAAGTCCCCTAACTTGTGATTTTTGATGTATGATTTGCATACCATCACATGACATTAAATGCTATGACATGATATATGAAAATTGTTATAAAAGCATGTGATGGTGGGATTGATGAGAGGAGGGGATGATTTTTGGATGCCGCCATGGTTTTGACCACAAGATGGGTTGGCCCCATCAGATTATTTGTGACCTATGGTCATCGATGGTTTTGACCACAAGATGGGTTGGCCCCATCGGTTTAATTGTGACGGATGGTCATCGGTGGTTTTGACCACATCGATTGATTATTTGCAACTAAGTCCCAGTGGTTTGGTACCACCAAAGGTTTTACCACACTTGATTATTTGTGACCTATGGTCATCGATGGTTTTGACCACACGATGGGTTGGCCCCATCATTTAAATTGTGACTTTAAGTCATCAAGTGGTTTTGACCACACGGGTAGTTGAGGAGTATGGATGGATAGGTTGGGTTGCATAATTGCATGTTATTAATGATTTGTGTATGAGTTACTTTACCGGTGGGGATTACACATCGAGTCTTGGTGACTCACCCCTTTCCCTTAACATTTTGCGTATGAGTAGATCGTGGAGATAGAGCCGAGAGGACTCGAGGCTGCCATGCTTGTTTTTCATATTTGGAACCTGTTTAATTCGCTTTTAGTTATTTATTTTCTAAGTTTTTATTTTGGGATTGTAATAAGGCCGCTATTATTATTGTTGGATGTTTTATTTTATGGCTTTATTTTACTCATACAAATGGAATTTTATAAATATTAAATGAACCTAGGTTAAAAGAAATTTTTCGACTTAATAACTTTTACGAGTTTTCAAAGACGTTACCATCTGGTAACCAAAATAAACTTAGTCAACTACAACTTGACGATTTTTAAAATGTACATGATCAAATGTTTTCAAAAGGGTTTATAAAGCCCAACTGTATTTAAAAAAAGGGCCCAACTGAGTTTTCAAACCCCGTTTTAATACCTTAACCAAATTTTATCAAACTTTCTCCAAACTTTCAAATTGGCCCAAAATATTTTACCTAGTAACATACCTGATCCGGTCAGGACTCATGGGCCGGGTTTGGGGTGTTACAAAATTGGTATCAGAGCCCGGTTCAAAACTCGGTTGTGGGGGGCCCAAGGCCCAAAATGTTTAGTTTTTGAATAGTAGGCCTTATTATAATGTTTAAGAAATTGTTTTGGCTTGAACAGCATGGCACCGAGTCTCCGGCACCTATCCGCCCAGGTAAGTACTTCTATCCATTTCTGTGAATATTTGATGTGGGGTAGAAGGGTAAAATGGGGAACGTAGACTATTAGAGTAGAATTATTGAACCCTAGGGCTAGCATACCTCAACTATGCATAAGACTTAATAATTTTCTAAACAAACCCTGTGAGTTGTCACTAAGAAAATGATGTGACAATCGTTATACGCATGTCTAGGATTGGATTCGGTGAGGGCCTGGTATTTAAGCAGTCCTCGTGACTCACCTCCTACTCACTCGAATCCTACCTGGTGCGTAGTAACGGTTCATCCTAGCCGAGACGACACACTCACAGGCTAAACTCGATAATTAAAAAACCGAAAGGGACTAGCCGTTTTGTTTTTGAAGTAATTAAAACCTTGTTTAAAAAAAAACCAAAATACCCCTCAATTTGAAAAATGACCAAAATACCCCTAGCTTGAAAATCACCAAAATACCCTCCGTATGAAAAATTTTTAAATAGAAAATTTTCAAAATATCCTTCTTTTGTGAAATCACTTAGAACCCAACTTTTGAAAATCATTTTGTGAAGATACTCTGATTATGTGAAATTACTAAAATACCCTTAGGGGTAAAAATTACGAAAACGCCTTTGAATCATGAAATTTCCAAAATACCCTCAGTTTTAATCAAAAATTTCATCACATGAAAAGTGCCCAAAAATCTTAAAATTCGAGAACGTCATGATTTTGTAAAATTACAAAATTGCCCCTCACCAGCAAAATTACCAAAATGACCTTGGTTTTCAAAATTGTTGTAACACCATCAAAATGGAAGATAATTCTTAAAAATAACTCCCAAAGTTTTACAAATTTTTGAAACATCCCTGATTTATCAATTTTACAAATTCACCCTGATTTGTGGAAAATTACCAAAATGCCCTTGAGTTTCAAAATCACCGAAAGACCCCCGAATTTTAAAATTTTTCAAAATACCCCAGGAAATTAAGAGTTTTAAAATAATTTTTGACAAAATCATCCGAGAACCTGTATTTTTGAAAAATTACGAAAATACCCCTGTAGGACAAATTACGAAAATACCCCCGGGTAGTGGGAAACTGTGTGCATGTATGATTACGAAAGAACCACTCCTAAACTCTTGCCATAAAATTCCTTCATGGATAATCAAGTGAAATACTAATGCATAAATTTCTTAAGCATTAAAGCGCATCGTTAGATATGAGTTCTAGAGACGCCATTGCCAGGACGTGGTAGAGATTGTGCCTAGGAAGTAAGATAGTTCTATTAAGATCGAGAAAAGCAAAGATAAGCGTAGCACGGTGAGTTAAGATGTATGACTATTCGTTAGTAAGTAATTTCGAGGACTAAATTATTTTTAAGGGGTAGAATTGTAACACCACTAATTAGGGGTTATTTGTAATTTAAATAAATTCCATGTGGACTTCAAGAAATAAATAAATATGATTTAATTTGGCATGATTTAGGGTCTAAAATAACTCGAGCTAGGCTCCCACCCAAAGATTAAAAATTTATTTTAAGTGTGTAAAAGGAAGGAGCTAGGTTAGTGAGGGCTTTAATAAAATTTGGGCGAAATAAGACACCAAGTAAGGGCTTGGCACGATTGGTTGATGCGCTTAAGGGGGGTTGCTAGAGGTCTTGGGTTCAATCCGCAGAAGTAGCAAGGAGAATTTTTTGGGCGTTAAAGGAAGGCCTGTAAGAAAGGCTCTAAATAAATTGTGAGTAAGGAACGGACATGAATTGAGCAAGAGGCCAGTGGTGGAGGCGTGAGAGTTTTCTCCGTGTCTCGGGTTCGAGACTTAGGCGCAGATCTGGGATTTTATTTTTGGGCTTTGGCGCTAAAAGAGAAAAGGGCTCAGAATAAGGCTTTATGAATAAAGGGTGGGATTATTTGACATGAAAGTCTAAAGGGAGAGTTGGTTGGGCGCTTAAAAAGGGGGCTCATTGTTGTCGCCTCCAGTCGCAGTTCGAATCCTGTGCCCCACCTCGCTTTTTTTATTTTTTCCTTTTCTTTCTTTCATTGGCGAATGGGAGAGTTTGGTTCAATTTTGAACTCTCAATTTCGGCTGGAAGGGGGTGATTATAGGTAGTTTAATTGCTATTAAATTGTTAAAGGAGATTAAGGGATAGAAATAAGATAAAACTTGTTTTTTTGGGTGATAATTAAGAGCTGGAATTATCACCTAAAAGAGAGGAATTGGCCAGCAATAGGACTCCTTGGGGGCTGTCAAATTTTCGGTTAACACCTAGAGGAAGAGGCCAAAAATTCTTCAAAATTTTCTTTTCTTCTCCCCAAATCTTTGTCATTACCGAATTCACAATTGTTTCCTAGCCAAAACTATTCAAAACTTCCAGCTTTTCCTTGCTTCTTTTAGCCGAATATACCCCCTCTTTAAGAGAAAATTTCCAGCAAATTCTTTCTCTTCTTCCTCTCTTCATTGTGTCATTGAAAATCCCTTTGTGCATTGCCCAAATTATCAAAAAATTCCAGCTTCTCTTCTCCTTTTGCAAGTCAAACCACCCCTCTCCCTAAGTCTTTTCTTTTCTTTTTCTTCCTCCACTAGCCAACCTACCCTTCTCCTCTTCTCTAAAATTTCAGCCTTCCAATTGTGCATTAGGTCAATAGCATAACTCCAACAAAGTGCTGCCAATTTTCAATAAGTGTGGAAGCCATAGCCATTAAGGAAAGCTTTGGATTTATTCCCTACTGGTAAGTGGTGGTAAGGGTCTATTTTAATAGACAATATTTTAGTGATTGAAAAGTCAAGGCTACTAACAAAGATGATTGGCCGAATGTAGGGTCAAGATCTAGCGTTGTAGATCGGAGTTTCGAGATCTAGGAATTACGATAGTAACAGGTGTGTAAGATCTCAATACACACTTTATTAATTTCATGACTTTATTGTTTGCTTTAATCTTTTGGTTGTGATTATCTTGTGGCATAATCATGGATTTCGGGTAAGTCCCCTAACTTGTGATTTTTGATGTATGATTTGCATACCATCACATGACATTAAATGCTATGACATGATATATGAAAATTGTTATAAAAGCATGTGATGGTGGGATTGATGAGAGGAGGGGGATGATTTTTGGACTGTCGCCAGTGGTTTTGACCACAAGATGGGTTGGCCCCATCAGATTATTTGTGACCTATGGTCATCTGTGGTTTTGACCACAAGATGGGTTGGCCCCATCAGTTTAATTGTGACGGATGGTCATCAGTGGTTTTGACCACATCGATTGATTATTTGCAACTAAGTCCCAGTGGTTTGGTACCACCAGTGGTTTTTACCACACTTGATTATTTGTGACCTATGGTCATCAGTGGTTTTGACCACACGATGGGTTGGCCCCATCATTTAAATTGTGACTTTAAGTCATCAAGGTTTTGACCACACGGGTAGTTGAGGAGTATGGATGGATAGGTTGGGTTGCATAATTGCATGTTATTAATGATTTGTGTATGAGTTACTTTACCGGGTGGGGGATTACATACTGAGTCTTGGTGACTCACCCCCTTTCCCTTAACATTTTGCAGATGAGTAGATCGCGGAGATGGAGCCGGAGAGGACTCGAGGCGGCCATGCTTGTTTTTCATATTTGGAACCTGTTTAATTCAGTTTTAGTTATTTATTTTCTAAGTTTTTATTTTGGGATTGTAATAAGGCCGCTATTATTGTTGTTGGATGTTTTATTTTATGGCTTTATTTTACTCATACAAATGGAATTTTATAAATATTAAATGAACCGGTTAAAAGAAATTTTTCAGACTTAATAACTTTTACGAGTTTTCAAAGACGTTACCATCGGGTAACCAAAATAAACTTAGTCAACTACAACTTGACGATTTTAAAATGTACATGATCAAATGTTTTCAAAAGGGTTTATAAAGCCCAACAGATTTAAAAAAGGGCCCAACTGAGTTTTCAAACCCCGCTTTAATACCTTAACCAAATTTTATCAAACTTTCTCCAAACTTTCAAATTGGCCCAAAATATTTTACCCAGTAACATACCAGATCCGGTCAGGACTCATGGGCCGGGTTTGGGGTGTTACGTAGATCAAATTAAAGTTCGTGTGTACAATTGCACACTAAACCATTGTTCATGTTTGCTTTTGGGATTTAACCCATTCTGATAGTTTTTTTAAATAATAATTTACATTTATCTTATTTTGATTTATATTCTAAAAAATCAAAGATTAATCCCTAAATCATAAACCTTAGACTCTAAATATTATACCCTAAACCCCAAATACCAAACCCTAAACTCTAAACTCAAAACCCTAAACCATAAATCCTAGACCATAAAACTCGAACCCTAAACTCTAAATCGCAAACCTTAAACCATAATCCAAGACCAAATTTTTGGGAATTCATGTGGCCAATGTTAGTGTAGTACAAAACATATATTTTTTATTCTTATATTAAATAATATGGGTGTAGTATAAAATAGCATGAACCTCAGTAAATTCTAAATGTTTTTCAGTTTTCAAACAGTATCCTTAAACCTTAAACCTCAAATCTTAAACCCTAAATCCAAACTATAAAACCCTAAACCATAAACTATAAAACATAAACCCTTAACCTAAAATAATAAACATTATATCATAAACCCTAAAACTCTAAACTATAAACATTAAACCTTAAATTCTAAACCCTATACCCTAAAATAAAATATTCTTTTTTTGTGGCACTTTTATAAAAAATGCCACTAAAGCTTACCTTTTGTGGCGTTTTTAGAAAAACGCCGCTAATGCTCAGATATTTCGCGGCATTTTTACAAAAGCGCCGCTAATGCTCAGATATCTAGCAGCATTTTTACGAAAGCGCCGCTAATGCTCAGATCTTTAGCGGCATTTTTACGGAAGCGCCGCTAATGCTCAGATCTTTAGCGGCATTTTTACGTAAGCGCTGCTAATGCTCATATCTTTAGCGGCGTTTTTGCAGAAGCGCCGCTAATGCTCAGATCTTTAGCGGCATTTTTATGGAAGCGCCGCTAATGCTCATATCTTTAATGGTGTTTTTACGGAAGCGCCGCTAATGCTTAGATCTTTAGCGGTGTTTTGGCCAAAAACACCGCTATTGCTCAACTTTTTGCGGCATTTTCTTTCAAACGCAGCTAATGTATAATATTTGCGGCGTTTTTTATTAAAACGCCACTAAAAACGCCGCTAAAAGTCTGTTTTGGTGTAGTGTAGCTTCGATAATCATTATAAAACATGGAAAAGCAAACAGAGTAAGCTATAAAGCTTCATAAGTTTGTATAATTAATAAGTAAAACTCACCATTCATTTACCATTCAAGTAATATGAACAAAATGTACTAAAAATTCATTAAATCATAAGGCTAACTTATATTCAATCACATAAGTAGTCATGAACTCACAACTTTCATAAGTTTCAATGCTCAATTAGTTTCCATACATACCTATACTGATACATATCTATTTCTCATGATTTCATATCTTCGATATACCCGTTGAACCATTTGAAATACTATCGGATACTCGAGAATCTCTTACCCTAAGTGCCAAATACATAGCCAAAGCTATCTCAATCTCATATCTCATATAATGCTCACTCTCGAGCTATCAACGGGTCTGCTCACACAAGCTGATGGTCATGATGTAGCTACACGGTGCTGCTCACACAAACTAACGAGAGTCCACAACACATGCCGGATAACTCAGCCATCGGTAGGACGTACGGACCAACACCCAAATCACATAACCCTTAATGACATGTCATTCTTATCCTAATATATTCCTAAGGTTCAATCGGGATTTCTCATTTGTTGAATCGTCGTTGAACATATCCGCAAGGTCGTGTTCACAAACAATTCAATAATAAAGCATTTAAAACACAACTATATTAATCCTTATTAACATCGAACTTTCCTTGAATGCAAAAACGATGAAATAGGTCGACTAGTCTAAAATTGTTTTTCCCTCGATCTAAATCCGAACTTCGCTTTTCTTGATCTATATGTAATAAAATTTAGTTTATTTAATTATCATTCTATTCAATTTAGCCCAAAAATTACATTATGGTAACTTTACACTTTTACCCCTAATATTTTAACATTTTTACAATTTAGTCCTTAACTCATAAAGACACAAATTCATGCAATTAGATCCCTAGCCATGCTAGCTGAATTTCATATAACCCCATAGTAGTCCATATTTTTCATTTATTTCATAATTTAACCACAAAATTTACACATTTCACAATTTAATCCTTGATTGGCAACTTTATCAAAAATCACTTTATAAATGTTGTTTATCTAACAACAAGCATACATTTTCTATCATTAAACTTCAAAATACATGTACATTCATCAATGGAAAAACCCTAAACCTTTAAAAATTTTGCAAATTAGTTCTTGGGCTAACTAGATTAAGCTGCAACGATCTAAAAAACATAGAAATCATTACAAATGAGACAAAATTCACTCACCAAATGAGCTTGTAAGCTTGGCCAAACCTAGCATGCATCCATGGAGGTTTCTATCTTCCTAATTTTGGTGGGAGAGATGAGTGAAAGATGATAGCTTTTTTTTTTTTGTTTTATTAATTTACTTATTTAATTTACTAAATTACCTTTTTAACCTTATTAATAAACCATTAAAATTGCCTAATTAATGCCCATATTTGTCCACTCAAATTAAAAATGGGCTAATTATACATAAGGACCTCCACTTTAATAATCCATAGCTGTTAAACACTTTTAGCTAATAGAATTCAACTTTTACACTTTAAGCGGTTTAGTCCTTTTTATCGAATTAAGCTAGCAAACGATAAATTTTCGTAACAAAATTTTCACACAATCATACTATCATGCTGTAGACATTGAAATAATAATAAAATAATTATTTTGACCTCGATTTTTTGGTCCCAAAACCACTGTTTCAATTTGACTAAAAACGAGCTGTTATAGGTGTCGTAACACCGACGTCTAGTCTGCAATTTTTAACCTGTTCTTCTGCGCAACCCAATCAGTTCCTATAAAATTTAAACATGTTTTAAACACTAATTCTTTACCTTAAAATCTCCCCTAATATTCCTAACGATAGCCAAATCTTCTCAACTCTTCTCCACTTCGGATTCTCACCCTTTCTTCGCGAATGCTTCTTCCTCCACGCCATTTCTGCTACTTTTTTTATGTTCTCCTCCATTTCTAGCAACATTATCACGGTGAAATGTTTCTCATTTTCTTACTTTGTTTCATTCAATTATTTTCTATTTTATTATATTTGTAACACCCCAAACCTGGCCTAAACGCTACGACCGGATCTGGTATGCCACATGGAAAGGTTGTTGAAAAACTTTATGAAGGTTTAAAATTTTGAGTTTTGTTTCCATTTGAAAATCACATTCAGTTTTAAGGTTTCCTTGAAAAAATTTCATGAATAATCATAACAGTCAAAAACAGGTTTCGTGATACAAAAAAACGAAACTAGTGGTATTCCGAAACGTGACATTTTGAAAACAGTGTTTGTAGTTCTAAGTAAATTTCTGAATTTAATTATTATTCTGCTAGTTATCCGCTTGTTAATATTTTGGAAAATGTTTATTATATTTTTAGGAAAACCCTGTGTTTAACATTTCATAATATAATAATAACCGCATTAAAATAAAAACCCAAATTAAAATCCCGGAGGCCTTATTACCTAACAAAATTCCAAATTTAAAATAAGTTCAAATAAAGAAAACGGAGTTTACGGAAGAAGTAATGCATGGCCACCGCTGAGTCCACCTCGTCTCCAAATCATCAAACTAGGGGTTACCTGCAAAATTAAGCAGAGGGGTGAGTCACGAGGACTCAGTGTGTAATTTCCCCAACAAACGGAATCTGGGCCTAAGCTGATAGAAGAATATTGGGCCTTAGCCCTCACAGTAACGAATTTGGCCGAAGCCCATAAGAATAGAACTGGGCAGTAGCCCTAACAGCATGACATATCAAATTGTGTGTGCAATGCAACCCAGCCCAGCCTAGTATTCCATCCTCTACACACCACCCGTACTAGCCAAAACACACATGTGGGGATTTCTACAATCAACCATCTATCCTCTACACTCCACATATGTGGCACCAAGCCACTGAATGTGGTACCAAACCATTGAAATAATGTGACGGAGTCACTGACATATGTGGTAACAAACCACTGAAATACACTTCCCCTTCCAATCAATATCATATCCCAACCCCATGCAACATATGTTCATAATATAATGAATGCAATCGATTCATCAGAGCATATTTATATTCGTGTTAAAGTATTTATAGACACCACCAAAGGTAACTAACCTAGTATCTCTGATTTTACGCCCCCCAAGGGTAACTCAACAGCCATTACCGATGTTTCGACATTTAAACAATTCACATACTAATTAATAATCTATAAAAGATGGTGTGAAAATTACACACCTGATTACGCGAAGGACTAAACTCTCTTGATCGTTGCTATTCTCACTAGCGGCAATAACCACTATCTGCCTATCCCAAACAGATGTCAGCTCACTACCACAACCCAGTGGAAAGTCTTGAACCGCCGACACAGCACGTCGCTTAAACTTAGGAGTAGAGACTACGAGTCCACTCCTCTCCTTAGATTGGTGATAAACCAGAAAAGTAACATGTTTTAGGCCCACATTTAATATGCTTTTGGATGATTTAGCCCTTGATTTATGTAAAAAGGTCCTTTAATCATTTCTTTTCATGTTTTTACTCAAGAAAGCACCCGAGGGCGAAAAGAATAAGAAACGGGCTTAAAATAAGCCAATTTGGGCCAAAGAGGAAATTGACACGGCCTCGACTTTAAGCCACACGGCTGTGCCTCATCAATTTACTTCACATGGCTTGGACCACAATTTACACAGCTGCGCCTCAAACAATAGAATCAAAATACGGTCTAAAGTCGATTTACACGGACGTGTACCATGGCCGTGCCCCTATCATGGAAAAGAGGAATTGTACTCGATTTGGATACTTTGAAGCAAAAAAACACATTCCAAAGCTTATTCAAACATCGAGTAGGAAGTATATTTGAATTAGGACACTTAGGGACCAAGTAAAGCATTCCAAAAGACTATATAAACACCCTAAGTGTATCCTGGAAGGGGGCGGTTAGCTAGGCCAAGGAGCCGAGCCAGAAGGTTAGATTTGTGGGAGTTACTCGAAGATAGCCAGTTGATCCATCTCAAGGAGCCGGAATTCTACTCAAGACGGTGAATTTCTCCTTCAATTCCTTCAGGGGGTTTTAGGTATTTCTTATGTTTTGTTTTATCTTTTCTCTTAAGATGTTTTCATTATTCATTATGAACTAAACCCTTCAGATACCTGAAGGGGATGAAACCTAGATGAATCTTGTTATTGTTTTCTTAATTATATGATAAATACTTAGTTTGTTCTTAATTATGTGAGCTTAATCCAAATCTGATGTGCTTAGGTAGAGGAGGAATAGACCCTGCTTAAGAGTAGATCTAGCATAATTAAGCAGAGTTGGTAGCACGCCTAGAGATAGGGTGACAAGATTTTGTCGGAGTAGGGTGAA
Source organism: Gossypium rotundifolium (assembly GCA_025506655.1). Classification (NCBI taxonomy): domain Eukaryota; kingdom Viridiplantae; phylum Streptophyta; class Magnoliopsida; order Malvales; family Malvaceae; genus Gossypium; species Gossypium rotundifolium. The sequence goes on from CP106722.1 coordinate 107,137,947, forward strand.
ACCTAATATAGGAGTCCACAGATCGATTTACTGCTATTCTAGGGGGTTATTGTTCGAGAAAAAGATTTTTGTTAATTAACCTAGGGTTAGACGTTATTCGCCTCGAGAGAGGGTTTAATATACGTTAGGGAGTCTTATGGATCAAACTAAGTAAATAAATCGTATGGTTCAATGTTAAATAACAAGCGAAGTCTAGGTGGATTCTTCCTGAGGGTATCGTCGTAATCAACTGAGTTTCTCTTCAAGTTATTTCCCAATTAGTTCTTTTTGTCTTTGCGTCTTTAGTTTAGTAGTCGTTAATTTAGATTGAAGTAACTTCACTTATTTTAGGCTAAATAATAAAAAAGAAAGTTAGTATTAGTAATTTTAGTTCCTTTGGGTTCGACAATCCAGTCTTGCCTAAGCTATACTACTGTTCATAGGTACACTTGCCTTTAATCATTGTCAGAGTTAGTTTCCAGGTTCGATCTCATTCATTATAAATTTTAAAACTCGACAAAACAATGATCAAGTTTTTGGCGCCGTTGTCAGGGAACTAAAATATTAAGAAAGCTCTATTTTTATTACTTTAGCCATTATTTTTATTTTTCGTAATTTATTTTATTTTTTATTTTTATTTTTAAACTTTGCTAAAAACTTTCTTTCTTTTCCTAGTAGGTACCCCTAGTTTATGACTGGAAGGAACCCGACAGGACCACTAGTATACGATAGTGAAATTGAAGCTACCACTCGTAGGAATCGCAGAGAAATCAAGCAAGCCCTAAATTATACAGAGGAAGACCAAGAAGGCAGATCCAATCCTACTGAAGAGATGGATGAGAATAACCCACAACCACATAATGTGGGCAAAAACAATACTCCACGTACTATGTCTGATTATGCTAAACCGCATTTAACAGGGGCAGAATCGAGTATTGTTAGGCCTACTATAGCTACTAATAATTTTGAATTAAAGCCTAACACAATACAAATGATTCAACAATTTGTTCATTTTGATGGTTTGCAGGACGAAGACCCGAACAATCATATAGCTAATTTTTTAGAGTTCTGTGATACTTTCAAAATAAATGGCATTTCTGATGATGCCATTCATCTTCGGTTATTTCCCTTTTCATTAAGGAATAAAGTCAAACAGTGGTTATACTCGTTAACACGAGGGTCAATCACTACATGGGACCAAATGATCGAAAAGTTTTTATTAAAATATTTCCCACCAGCCAAAACGGCCAAATTACAGAATGATATCTCTTCCTTTGTGCAGATGGATCTCTTGATAAGGTGTCCACACCATGGTCTACCCTTGTGGCTACAATTCCAAACTTTCTATAATGGTGTAAACCCCTCAATAAGGCAACTAATCGATTCAGCCGCCAGTGGAACCCTGAACAACAGAACTCCTGTAGTAGCCTACGAGTTCATTGAAGAGATGTCACTGAATAACTATCAGTGGCAAATTACAAGGACAAAACCAAAAAAATTAGCCGGAGTTTACAACCTCGATGCAGTGACCATGCTATCAACACAGGTAGAGATGATGAATAAAAAGCTTGATAGTTTGTGTTCTTCGCAGGTACATCTAGTCATGCAGTGCAACGCAAGTGGAACTGTGGCAAATCCTGAGTACCCACCCTACCAACTGGACGCAGAGAGCGAACAGATGAACTATATAGGTAATAATTTCAGATCCAATAGTAATCCTTATAGTAATAACTACAATCTAGGTAGGAGGAATGTAACACCCCAAACATGGTTAAAACCCTACGATCGAATCTGGTGTGCCACGAGAAAGAAAACATTTTGAAAACCGATTTGTCGACTTGGTTAAAGAGAGTTCTGTTATAACATTTTGAAGAAAATGTCGTTGGATATTGTGATGTCTAAAACATGTTGAAACTTGTTCTAGAAAAACTTGGTTGCCTTATTGTTACTCCGTATTTAATACTTAGTCAGTGTACACTTTAGAAAACAAGTATTTGTTTAGAGTTTTGGAAACTCCCAATTTCATAGTTTTACCGGCATACTTATGGAAACTTTAAGAAACAACTAAATAAAATATCCCAAAATAATATTTAAGCGGCCTTATTACAGAACTAAAACCCAAATTAGAGAAAATAACTAAGTCCATATAGAAAACATTAAAATAAATCGAATGCTGAGCATGGCCACCTCGAGTCCACCCCAGTTCCAAATCCACGATCTAAGGTTTATCTGCAAAATATAAAGGAAGGGGTGAGTCACCTAGACTCAGTGTGTAAACCCCCATCCCAAAAGACATTATGCTCTTACACAATTTCATAGACAAATATGTATGTCATGCAACCCATCAACCTAGATATCCATCCATATCTCCCAAATCTACCCCTTGTGGTACCAAACCACTGGTGGTGCCAAACCACTGGTGATCGAAGTCACAAATAAACATATGTGGTACCAAACCACTAGTGGTGCCAAACCACTGAGACATAGTCACAATATCATAATATGTGGGGCCAACCCACCGTGTGATACCAAATCACTGGTGACAGTCTGATAGATCATACTCCCCCTCCTCTCATCACCCATAACATATATTCATGCGGACAATATCAATATGATCATGCTTAACATACAAAATTATGTATACAGAATATCATGCTCTCATAGATCACAATCAACACAAGAAACCTAACAACTTACCCGGCATCCACGCCTGTTACCCATAAGGGTATTTTGGTAACCATTGCCGTCATTTCGGCTTTTAACAACACATAACATTTAACATTTTAAGTAAAGAAAATGTGTAAGAGTTACATACCTGGTTCCCGTACTAGCGCTTTTACTACTTCTACGCTACTATCACTCGAGACTACGACTATTGGCCTACGATTTACTTTCGATGTCGGCTCGCACCTGGATGGCCAATCTCGTACTCGACATCGATCGCTTTTGTATTTTGGCTTGGGTTTACAGATCCAACCCTCCTATCGCCTTCATCATTATTAGTGTCCATAACAACTCCTTGGTCACTAAACCATTTAACCGATGAGATCCAATTAGCTAAATAATTATAACACTTAAAACGAACCCTTACCTAATTTGCCGAATCCCAAAAGTCTTTAAGAAAGTTTCACCATCCTACCTATATTCGGCCAACACCCATATATTAGACCAACCCCTTAATCGCAACCCATTAAACACCTTATGATATTCGGCCAAAAGAAAAAAGAACAAGAAAGGCCATTCGGCCGAACCTACACCAACCCACCTTCGGCTTTTCCACAACCGGCACTTCAGACTACTGCAAGAAGAGATCCGGCCTCCATTAGAAAGTAAATCGTCAATCAACACATTAGGGGGGTGATTCGGTTTAGGAATAATACGAGAGAGATATTGTAGTAACAACTACAAGAAACTTACCAACTAAAGAGGAGTATTTAGCTTATGGTGCACCTTTAGGAAAACCCACCTTGCAGATTCAGCTAAGAGAGAAGAAAGTATGAATAGGGGGATTCGGCTTTTAGAAGGTTTTTGGGGAGAAGAAGAATGAAGGAAAAAAGAAAATATTAGAGAGTTGCGGCAAAGAACACTTCAAAAGAGAATGGGAATTTCGGCTTGAGAGAAAAGATGAGAAAGAAAAGAACTAATGAAAGAAAGAAAAAATGATAATTTTGGCTAATAATTTCGGCACAAAGAAAAAATGATAATTTTGGCTAATAATTTCGGCACACACTCACACACTCACAGAGTTGGAGTTTCAGCCAACTCTCCCCCTCCTGATAGTTTTTATCCAGTCTGATAACTTAATCATTATCTTACCTTTAAAAGAGGCCACCTTAAAACCAACTATTCCCTCTTAATTATCAGCATTTTATCACCAAAATAAAAGAATTAAAACTCCTAAAATGTAGCTCATGTGCCGTCCTCCCCCTTCCCCTGGGAGTGCCGAATTTTGACCCACCAATTTGGCCCCAAGCAGCCACACTAGGCCCAAACTCCTCCCCCTTGTGACGCCGCCTACATGCCCACTTATAGCACCTCCAAACGTTGGGCCACAAGCCCAGCTTGCTACTAAACATACTTACTTAACTTAATTTATAAACTAACACTATTTATAATCAATTTAACCCAGGTTTAAGCCCAATCCTGAGCCCAATACACACCTCAAGGCCTTAACCTACTAACTTAGCCATGCAACATACCAAATGCACAGACCCCTAAAATCAGGATATTACAGTTCTATCCCCCTTAAAATAAATTTTGACCTCGAAATTTACCTGGTCAAAAGAGTTGAGGGTATTGCTGTCGCATGATATCCTTCGGTTCCCATGTTGCTTCCTCTAACCCATGGTTCCACCATAATACCTTCACTAAATGGACTAATTTCCTACGCAATACCTTAACATCCCGATCTAGGATCTGCACTGGTTCCTCCTCGAAAGACAAGTCTGGATTTACCTCAATCTCCTCCACTGGTACAACATGTGACGGATCTGAGCGATAGCGTCTAAGTATGGACACATGAAACGCGTCATGGATTTGACTCCACTCTGGTGGCAACTCGAGCTGATAAGCTACTGGTCCCACTCGCTTCAACACCCGATAAGGCCCGATAAATCTAGGGCTTAACTTGCCTTTCCTACCAAACCTCAGAACCTTCTTCCACGGCGACACCTTCAAGAAAACCCTATCACCTTCTGCAAACTCTATATCCTACTGTTTAAGATCGGCATAAGACTTCTGCCTATCCAAAGCTTTTTTCAAACGAGCTCGACTCACCTTCACCTTATCTTCTGTTTCAGCAACCAACTCCGGACCCAACATCTGCCGCTCCCCCAATTTCGTCCAACACGTAGGGGTACGACACTTTTAACCATACAACGCTTCGTATGGTGCCATCCGAATACTCGTCTGATAACTATTGTTGTATGGGAACTCCGCCAACGATAAGAATTCTTCCCAACTACCTTTAAAATCCAAGACACAACCCCTTAGCATGTCTTCCAAAACTTGAATCACCCTCTCCGATTGTCCATCTGACTGGGGATGGGATGCCGTACTGAAATCCAACCTTGTGCCCAATGCCTGGTGCAAAGCCTTCCAGAACCTTGACGTAAATCTAGGGTCTATGTCTGAAATAATTGACACTAGCACCCCATGCAACCTTACAATCTCCGCTATATATAGTCTCGCTAGCTTCTGAAGAGAAAAATCCATACGTACAGGTATGAAATGAGCAGACTTCGTCAGACGGTCCACAATCACCCAAACAGAATCCTTTTTAATGGGTGTGAGGGGTAGCCCACTAACAAAATCCATCGTGATCCTTTCCCACTTCCACTGTGGAATCTTTATCGATTGCAACAACCCCGACGGTAGCTGATGCTCAACCTTGACTTGCTGACATGTCAGACACTTACCCACAAATTCGTTACCTCACGCTTAAGGCCCAGACACCAAAACTGCTCACGTAAATCCCGGTACATCTTACTACCTCTCGGATGCATAGCATATGGACTACTATATGCCTCCTGTAAAATCTTCTTCCTTAACTCCATATCTCTAGGCATGCACACTTTTCCCTGAAAACACAACACTCCATCGCTGTTCAAGCTATACCCCTCCAATCCACCATCTTGCACTTGCAAACATCGTGCGCTCAAAACTTCATCTACCAACTGCTTTCTCCTTAACTCGTTTCTACCCATGTTGGCTTCACTTGCAATTCCGCTAATGCACTTACGTCATCATACGACTAAGGTGGGCAATATGGTTTTAAATCGCCACCACCTTACGGCTCAAGGCATCCGCTACCACATTAGCTTTTCCCGGGTGGTACTCAATCGAGCAAATCATAGTCCTTCAACAACTCGATCCACCTCCTCCGCCTTAAATTTAGCTCCTTTGTGTAAGAAGGTGCTTCAAACTCTTGTGATCCGTACACTCATGCACTTCTCTCCATACAAATAATGTCTCTAAATTTTTAGGGCAAAAACCACTGCAACCAATTCCAGATCATGCGTCGGGTAGTTCACCTCGTGAGGTTTCAACTGTCGAGAAACACACGCCACTACTTTTTCTTCTTGCATCAGCACACATCTTAATCCCGTATGTGATGCATCACAATAAACCGCAAACTCTTTCCCTGCTTCAGGTTGACTTAACACTGGAGCTTCCATCAAAATCCTCTTTAACCTCTCAAAACTCTCTTGTTGCTTGTCTAACCATACAAACGGAACCCCTTTCCTTAGTAACTTAGTTAATGGCACTGCAATTAAAGAAAATCCTTCCACAAACCTTCGATAATATCCTGCTAAACCCAGAAAACTCCGAATCTCCGCCACAGACTTTGGTGGCTTCCAGTCCAATACAACCTCAATCTTTTGAGGGTCCACTCTAATCACCTCAGCTGACACCATATGACCCAAGAAGGTAACTTCCTTCAACCAGAACTCACACTTACTAAACTTTGCGTATAAACGCTTTTCCCTTAAAATCTGCAACACCACCCGCAAATACGCGTCGTGTTCCTCTTTTGATTTTGAGTATACCAGGATATCATCTATAAATACTACGACGAACCGATCCAAATACAGCTGAAACACCCGGTTAATCATATCCATAAACGCTGCTGGTACGTTCGTCAACCTGAATGGCATTACCAAAAATTCATAGTGCCCGTATCGAAACGCCGTCTTATGGATATCTGCCTCCTTCACCTTAAGTTAGTGATATCCCGACCTCAAATCTATCTTGGAGAAGACCGATACTCCCTTAAGCTGATTAAAGAAGTCGTCTATCCTCGGCAACGGATACTTGTTCTTAATTGTCAATTTATTCAACTGTCGGTAGTCTATGCATATTCGCATGGACCTGTCCTTCTTCTTAACAAAGAGTACAGGCGCTCTCCAAGGTGATACACTTGGCCGGATAAAACCCCGATCCAATAACTCCTAAAACTGCGCTTTCAACTCCACCAACTCCTTGGCGCCATTCTATACGGGGCAATAGACACTGGTGCTGTTCCTGGTAGAAGATTTATACCAAACTCCACTTCGCGATCCGGGGGCAAACCCAGAAACTCTTTCGAAAAAACATCGATAAACTCCTTCACCGTTCAGACACTTCCTATAATCGATTCCTTACCTTCCAAAGCACTAACATAGACCACAAACGCCTCACATCCTTTCCTTACCAACTTCTCCGCCTTCAACGTGGACACCACATTAGATAGGTAATTCCTTCTCTCCTCTATCATCACCACCTCTTCACCCTCGACCGATTTCAGCACTAGGCGCTTAGCTGCACGTCCAGTTCTGCCTGGTGCTTAACCAACCAATCCATTTCTAAGATTAAATCGAACTCCCCGAAGTGTAGTTCCATCAAATCAGCTTGAAACACTACCCCTTGCAGTTCTAGGGGTACATCCCTATACAGTTTGTCTACTACCACAGAGTGTCCTAGAGGGCTAACTACCGTTATTTCCCTAGCAACAGTCTCACAAACTAAGTTTAAGGTTTCCACTATACTACTTGCAACATAAGAGTGCATCAAGCCAACATCAATCAAAGCAGTATAAGGTAATCCAAAAATTAAAAACGTACTGGTTATTACGTCTGGTGCGTCGCCCTCTTCTCGATGCTTCGCTGCATAAACCAACCCCGGCTGTCTTGCATTAGCACCTCTAGCACCTCGGCCAGGTGCTTCACGACCTTGACCGTTACCATTACCACCCCTAGCTGCACCTCGGCCCCTCTGTGGTTGTTGGCCATCTCTCCTGAACTGAGCAAGTCCTTCACCCTCAGTCTGCGTCCTAGCAAATTTCTGCGAACGATCCCTTATCTTATGCTCCATTGACCTACACTCAAAGCACCCTCTACTACCAGCCTAACACTCTCCCAAATGAGACTTCCCACATTGAGCACACTAAGGTGGCCACTGAGTAGCAGCAGTAGGCTTTGCGGCTCGATCCGATCCACCAAATCTAGTCCTCTTCTGAGCCCTTTCAGCAGACCCTGATGGCCCAAAACTCTTTTTATCCTTACCTCTGTCTCGACATCGCTTTCTGCTTCGTTTCACCTCCTCACTATTTTGGCCTTTTCCACGAGAACAGAATTCCCTTCCTACCGAGGTGCAATCAACACCCGCAATTTCATCTCTTAACCCGTCCTCAAACCTAACACAAATACTATGTTCCATAGCCACCATACCCGAGCATACCTACTTAAGCTCAAGAATTCGCCTCGACTGCATCGACTTACTCCCTAAACCAAATTTAAGAACGCCTACGCTATGCATCAAGATATCCATTTCACATACTTCCTCTGGTCGGCCACCTTAAAGTAATCCCAGGTGATATCATCGGCCACTACACCATCCCTGACCGTGAGCCACCACTAATACGACTCATCCCGGAGAAGAGACACTATCCCTTTCAACTTTTCCTCAGCCGAGAAATCTAAATCATCCATTATACGCTCTATCGCCTCTAACCAAGATTTCAAGAGTGTTGGGAGCTATACCAGAAACTCCCCTAAACACTTCTGCTCCGTTAGCCCAGTCATCGCGACCATGGATTTTCGGGCTCAACCGCTACCGCCTTTTAACTCTCTCCAAAACTCTCAGTACTGCCTAAGATACTGCATCGTTACCACCAGTTTGGTCTTGAAACTCTGCTTCCGCTGCCGGCAGATCCGACAACACATTCCCTGACCCATGGCCAGACCTTGCTGGCTTTGACAAGGTCATCCTACCCCTACCACGGCCACGCGGCAGACGTCCACGACCTCTTGTACTCATTCTTCTCGATCGCGCTTGTCTAATTAAGAATTTATGAATTATTAACTCTGTTCACTATTTATCTACGAACAATTTGATGAAAGATAGTTTTAAAAGTGATTCTTTCGAATTCGAACCTATCTATAGTTTCAGTTTCAGGCTTATCTCCTAATTCTAAGTACATTCATCATACAAACAACATTCATGAGCCACATTCAACTTGTAGGGGTATTTTCGTCATTTCACTACCTGGGGGTATTTTTGTAATTTTAACCTATAGGGGTATTTTCGTAATTCTCCAAAAGAAAGTTTCAGGTGATTTTTCAAAATACGGGTATTTTGGTAATTTTTGTGAAGTAGGGGTATTTTGGTAATTTTTTTACAACTCGGGGGTATTTTGGTAATTCTGTAAGTCAGGGGTAATTTGGTAATTTTACAAACCAATGGTACTTTGGTCATTCTTTCAAATCTAGGGTAGTTATTACAAATCAAGGGGTAACTTGGTAATTTCAAAACTAGGGTTTTTTTTTTCAAAACAGGGTGGTTGATCCCTTTCGGGTTTTAACTATAAGGTTTAGCCTGTGAACAAGTCCTCATGGTTAGAGTGAGCAGTCACTATGCACCAGGTAGGGTTCGAGCGAAGAGGAGGTGAGTCACTAGGACTGCTTAAATACCAAGCTCTCCCTGAACCCAATCCTAGACATGCGTATGGTTGTTGCCACACCCTAACTCGGTGACTTATTCACAGGTTTGTTTGATTAGACTTAAGTCTTATGTAATTAAGAAGTTGAGCAAACTAGCCCTATGGTCCATCAGTACTATCATGCTTGTCTATGTCTAAAACCCACAAAGCCCAACATACAAATTTCATACCAAAGGTTAAGGCACTTACCTGGGTGGATCGGCGCTGGAAACTTAGGTGCCATGCTTTTCGAGATATTCATGATCTAAAAATCATTTTACAGACTCTTAAAACATATTTTGGGCCTTATACCTACATCCGAGCTTTTGAACCTGGCTCTGATAACAAAATGTAACACCCTAAACTCGGTCAAAACCCTACGACCGAATCTGGTGTGCCACGGGAAGGAAAATGTTTTGAAAACTGATTGTCGACTTGGTTAAAGAGAGTTCTGTTATAACATTTTGAAGAAAACGTCGTTGGATCTTGTGATGTCTAAAACATGTTGAAACTTGTTCTAGAAAAACTTGGTTGCCTTATTGTTACTCCGTATTTAATACTTAGTCAGTGTACACTTTAGAAAACAAGTATTTGTTTAAAGTTTTGGAAACACCTAATTTCGTAGTTTTACCGGCATACTTATGGAAACTTTAAGAAACAACAAAATAAAATGTCCCAAAATAATACTTAAGCGGCCTTATTACAGAACTAAAACTCAAATTAAAGAAAATAACTAAGTCCATATAGAAAACATTAAAATAAATCGAATGCTGGCTCCAAATCCACGATCTAAGGTTTATCTGCAAAATATAAAGGAAGGGGTGAGTCACCTAGACTCAGTGTGTAAACCCCCATCCCAAAAGACATTATGCTCTTAAACAATTTCATATACAAATATGTATGTCATGCAACCCATCAACCTAGATATCCATCCATATCTCCCAAATCTACCCCTTGTGATACCAAACCACTGGTGGTGCCAAACCACTGGTGACTGAAGTTACAAATAAACATATATGGTACCAAACCACTGGTGGTGCCAAACCACTGAGACATAGTCACAATATTATAATATGTGGGGCCAACCCACCATGTGATACCAAATCACTGGTGACAGTCTGATAGATCATACTCCCCCTCCTCTCATCACCTATAACATATATTCAAGTGAACAATATCAGTATGATCATGCTTAACATACATAATTATGTATACAGAATATCATGCTCTCATATATCACAATCAACACAAGAAACCTAACAACTTACCCGGCATCCACGCCTGTTACCCATAAGTGTATTTTAGCAACCATTGCCGTCATTCCGGCTTTTAACAACACATAACATTTAACATATTAAGTAAAGAAAGTGTGTAAGAGTTACATACCTAGTTCTCGTACTAGCGCTTTTACTTCTTCTACGCTACTGTCACTCGAGACTACGACTATCGGCCTAGGATTTACTTTCAATGTCAGCCCACACTCGAATGGCCAATCTCGTACTCCCAATACTGATCGTTTCTTGTATTTTGGCATTGGATTTACAGATCCAACCCCTCCTATCGCTTGACTGTTATTAGAGTCCATAAAACTCCTTGGTCACTAAACCATTTAACTGATGAGATCCAATTAGCTAAATAATTATAACACTTAAAACGAACCCTTACCTAATTTGCCGAATCCCGAAAGTCTTTATAAAAGCTTCACCACCCTACCTATATTCGGCTAACACCCATATATTAAAGCAACCCCTTAATCACAACCCATTTAACACCTTATGATATTCGGCCAAAAGAATAAAGAACAAGAAAGGTCATTCGACCGAACCTACACCAACCTACCTTCATCTTTTCCACAACTCGGCACTTCAGACTACAAGAAGAGATTCGGCTTCTTACTAGAAAGTAAATCATCAATCAATACATTAGGGGGTGATTTGGTTTACGAATAATACGAGAGAGATATCGTAGTAACAACTACAAGAAACTTACCAACTAGAGAGGAGTATTCAGCTTATGGTGCACCTTCGGGAAAACCCACCTTACAGATTCGGCTAAGAGAGAAGAAAGTATGACTAGGGGGATTCGGCTTTTAGAAGGTTTTTTGGGAGAAGAATAATAAAGGAAAGAAGAAAATATTAGAGAGTTGCGGCAAAGAACACTTCAAAAGAGAATGGGAATTTCGGCTTGAGAGAAAAGATAAGAAAGAAAAGAACTAATGAAAGAAAGAAAGAAATGATAATTTTGGCTAATAATTTCGGCACACACTCACACACTCATAGAGTTAGAGTTTCAGCCAACTCTCCCCCTCCTGATAGTTTTTATCCATCCTGATAACTTAACCATTATCTTACCTTTAAAAGAGGCCACCTTAAAGCCAACTCTTCCCTCTTAATTATCAGCATTTTATCACCAAAATAAAAGAATTAAAACTCCTAAAATGTAACTCATGTGCCGTCCTCCCCCTTCCCCTAGGAGTGCCAAATTTTGACCCACCAATTTGGCCCCAAGCGGCCACACTAGGCCCAAACTCCTCCCCTTTGTGACGCCACCTACATGCCCACTTATAGCACCTCCAAACGTTGGGCCAAAAGCCCAACTTGCTACTAAACATACTTACTTAACTTAATTTATAAACTAACACTATTTATAATCAATTTAACACAGGGTTAAGCCCAATCCTGAGCCCAATACACACCTTAAGGCCTTAACCTACTAATTTAGCCATGCAACATACCAAATGCATAGACCCCCAAAATCAAGATATTACAAGGAACCACCCAAATTTTTCATGGGGAGGCTAAGGAAACCAAGGAAATCAAACACAACAACCTCCTCAAAATTTCCAAAATTAGCCATATCCACAAGAGAAGATGCCAAACCTCGAAGAGATGCTAACAAAATTCATGGCAAACACAAAAAATTGTTTCCAAGAAACTGAGAAAACAAATAAAAGCAACGAGAACTGAGTTGGGGAACTTACTAAGTCAGTCAAGGAAGTCACTAATGCAGTCGAACAACTCGCAAAGCTAATGTCAGAACGACCGCAAGGACGTCTACCAAGTAACACCGAGATTAACCCAAAGGAGCAAATTCAAGCCATCTCAGCTCATGATAGTAAGGGGTTAGATGAACCCAATCCAATACAAAAAAACAAGGTAGACGAAGGTAAGGTAGAGGTAACACAAGAAAAGCCAAAGCCGGTAATCAAGGAGTACCAACCTCGCATACCTTATCCCAAAACAATGAAAAGAGACGATTCAAAGGAACAGTTCAGTAAGTTTCTTAAACTCTTAAAGAAATTACATATTAACTTACCTCTTCTAGAAGCTCTTTTTCAGATGCCAGCCTCGAGGAAATTTTTAAAATAACTCTTGACTAACAAACGCAAATTAGACGAAGAGCACCACGTGGAATTGAACGCAGCATGCGCAGCAATGTTATAGAATAGACTATCACGAAAGCTAAAATATCCAGGGAGTTTTACAATTCCATGTTTAATTGGTAGTTTAGCTATTGATAATGCGTTAGCTGATTTAGGGGCAAGCATAAATTTCATGCCTTATACATTATTTAAACGACTAGGTCTAGGGAAGCCCAAACAAACTAGGATGAGTATACAATTAGCTGATAAAACTGTTAGAATTCCTAGGGCCATTATCAAAGATGTTCTTGTCAAAATCAATAAATTTGTTTTCCCAGTAGATTTTGTTGTCTTAGATATGGATGAGGATAATACAATCCTCTTAATTTTAGGAAGACCCTTCCTAGCAACAGCCAAGACTAAAATTGATGTTGCCACAGGAGAACTCATACTTTGTGTAAGTGACGAATCAATCAGTCTTCAAGCTCTTTGTAACACCCCAAACCCAGCCCATGCGTTATGACCGGATCTGACATGTCACATGAGGAAACATGTTAAATCCTTTTTATCCGTACTAAAATAGGTATTGATTTGTTAAAATAAAAAAAAAGTTTGATCTAAAATATTTGATAGAATACTACTAACCTCGAAAATTGATTGATAAATCAATAAATTTGAACTAGAAATTTCATAAACCGTGACTTTTGAAAATATCGTTGATATTTCGAGAGAAAATTTTTGAGTTAAAAATATCCGTAGTAGTTTGTTTGAAATCCATTTGTTAATCTATTTTGGAAAATCCTTATTTAAGTTTTTGAAAATTTCCATTTAAAACATTTTAAGCAAAATAATAAATACGTCAAACATAAAGCAAAATAAAATAATCCAGAGGCCTTATTACAACATAAAAACCCAAATAGTAAAAATAACGAAATAGAGCAGAAAAGTAATTTACTAAAGTTCGAAACATTTATTTCCGAAGTATGGCCTCCATCGAGTCATCCATGGGCCCGAGTCCTCGTCACCGAGCATTACCTACAAAGATTAAGAAAGGAGGGGGTGAGTTACTAGAACTCAGTGCATAATCCCCTTACCGTTATCCACTGGGTCTGAACCAGTAAAGCAATATCTTGGGCTAGAGCCCATGTAGCATAATCTTGGGCCGAAGCCCATTTACAAAACAAACTGGGCCTTTGGCCTATAAACATGATAACACAGATAATGTAATGCAACCCAACCCATCCTAGTAATCCATCCGCTACACACCACCCGTACCATCCCATCACACATATGGGGATCAAGTCAACTCACCCCGCCAAACACACCAATCGCAGGCAAGTTGCCATTTATAATAACTTGTGGCTGAGCCACCAGAAACGCTGCAGTCAAGCTGCTTTTTATAATATTTGTGGCTAAGCCACCAGAGTCATAATTATGCGTGGCATAGCCACTATACAGATTGTGGCTGAGCCACTAGACTAACTTCCTCTGATCATCAATATCCCAATCCCATGCAATATGTAAATGCAACATACAATATAAAACATAATATTCACATACAATTATTAATCTAACAATTTATTTCGGTGAATCGGCCTATTATAGCACTTTGTAATACGGCCCACTAAGGTAATCTAGCAAATCAGCCCATAGGGGCATTTTAACAAATCGAACCATAGGGGCATTTCAGTAATTCAGTAATCTCGCAACCCAGGGGTATTTCAGTAATTTACCCTCCAAGGGTATTTTCGTAATTTTGCAACCCTGGACTTAACTACTAATTTGGGGCATTAAAAATTAAAATTGTCCATCTGCGTCATACTGAGTAAATTAACTATTAGGAAACTTGAAATTTATATCCGTAAATTTTCCTTGAAACTAGACTTCTATATCTTCTTGCTACAATTTTTCTAGAATTTTTGGCTTATCCGTTTAGTACAGTCTATTCATTAAAGATTCCCTTGTTTCACAGTCCAACGGTTCTGACCTCTCTTACCTTAAAATCAAATATCTTATCGTACAGCTTTCATATGTTGCTCCCACTTGTTTCTATTGAAAATAGACTCACTAAGGAATCTGTACATATAAATTATAACTCATAATTCACTTTGTACAATTTTGAATGATTTTTCCAAAATAGAACAGGGAACCACGAAGTCATTCAGAACCAGTCTTACTAAAATTAAAATATCACAGAATATAAAATTCCTCTTCCTCCTTTGTTTCTTTCATATAAAACTAGACACAGTAAGCTTTAATTCAATATCTTATTCACTTTCTAATTCCCTTTCTCCTCTATTTCATGATTTTTTGAAATCATGTCACTGCTGCTAACCAAAAACAGTTTCATTGCAAAATATGATTTCCACTACGTACATACGCACGCCCGAGTGATCACAGATACCGGTTTTTGATTTCTTTCGGTATTTTGACCAAATCACAGAACATTTCATGCAAATATTCAGAGAGGTGTGAGATTACACACCATTTCAAACATGTATTCGGAAGGGTACGGAATTACAGACCTTATTCGAAATCCGTAATACGATACTCTCCGCGGCACCTAAAGGTACAATCGGTCAACAATTAGTCCAAAGCCCAATTTACAACTTCAACCAAGTATTGTGATTGATTAACAATCTATATCACTTACCAACAATCCGAGTCTCTTATTACAAAGAATAGGTGTTCGATTAGCCCTCTGTTAAAGTACTTCGAGTCCTTAAAAGTGATTAACACAAGAACAAATGTTAGCCACACCTTATTCGGCTTGAGTAAAAATCACCCAAACATTACACCCCCTTCACCTAAATTCGGCTTGGAAGAAAAAGAAATTGAAATTAAAAGAGGGATATACGATCACTTACCGATTCGATTAAGAAGAGATTATCCAACACGAAAGGAAAAGAAATGGTGAAGAAGTAGGGTGGTAATAGGTTCGGCTGTGGAGAGAATCAAACAAGAAAGCTTAATCACAAGATAATGTCAATTTTAAGAAAAGAGAAAAGGTTAATGAAATGATCAGAAGAAAAGAATGGATGGAGGAAGAGTGCCTTGGTAGTTTCAGCCAAAGCAAAGGGAAAAGATATTAGTAAAGAAGAGTACCCAAAATACTAAGAGAACCAAACCTTAGCATGCACAAAACTTCGCAACAAGACCAAAGAGGATTTCGGCTCTCCCTCTTCCTTCACCAAAACTGTGTGCACCAAACCAAAAGGGTCAAAAATTGACATAAAAAATTCCAAAACATTTCCATGAAAAAGGCCAACATGTTCCCTTATCTTGCCTTTTTCTTTTGATTTCTTTCCTTACCGTCATCCTTACCTTATTTCCTTAGCCACCTTGCCAAAATTAAAAGTCCACCTTGTCTAAAATACCATCATGGCCGACACTCCCAACGAATAGTACAAAAAAATAATCAAAAATTTACCAAGTGGGATTCAAACCTCTTCCCCTAAAGTCCTTCATATGACACCACATCCTCTTTACCATATGCTCCTTTATGCTAGCCATTTAATCATTTATTTCCATAAGCATTGAGGCCACTTACTATTTCTCCTTAAAGTGCCTAAACACAAAAATTTTCCTATAGCCTATCTTGAACCCGGAACTTCCTAGAAACCCCGTAACTTTCCAAAATCACCTTCCTAATAAGTTCAACTTGAAATAAAGCCATTCTCTTATTCTCCAAAAATTTTAAATGCTTCCGTGCTCAAGGCCTAATGGGTCCAATCCTACTAGGCCCAATTTCGGGATGTTACACTCTTGACTCGGCCATGACAACAATCGATGAAGGTAAGGAAGACAATTCAGTTGATAATCAATTTATACAACCTTCATCGCAAGAAACACCACATGAAGACAAACCTGAGCCAAATCATAGAACCCAAACCGACAAAGAGAAGAATCAAAACCTTAAGGTCGACAGACTAGAAGAGCAGAAGACACACGTCAAAGAAGAACCACACGAAGTAAAACTAGAGGAACACCCAGAAGAGCTCGTAGGAACATCCAATCACTTCAAAATAGGAGACCAGGTACTGTTAGACAAAACAAATCCGCACATCATTACAACAGACCTGAAGGCAAAGGGAGAAATCCTTCTTAAGGTACACAATATCTTTCCACATGGAAAAATCGAGGTAAGCAACCCAACATTCGACACCTCTATGGTAAACGCTTCTCGACTTCAACTTTGTCAAGAAAATAGAACTATAAGCATGAGGGAAGATGTTCAAACCTTTAAACCTCCCTGATTTTTTTCAATGTCGAGGAAAGTCTAGCTTAAGACTATAAACGAGCGCTTCTCGGGAAGCAACCAGAGCACTAACTGTATTCACTTTTGTAATTTCTTTTCTTTCTTTCTTTCTTTTCCGAAAATCTAGTTTTAAACTAACAAAAAGTGCAGATTTCAAAGCCACATGGCCTTACACATGGCCGTGGCTGTGGCCATGTGGACCACCAGAATCTCATACAGACATAGCAGAGGCAATACGAATCAAATCTCACCTAATTCCTGACATAACGGATCCAACCACTTCCCCACAGGCACCGAAAAAATGGCACAGTCGTGCCCCACGACCGTGTGAAGCTACTGACTCGCCAAACACGGGCAGAACACGCCCGTGTCTACCACCTATGCCAACATACTACTTTTTCAAGAACGGACATGGCGTCTGGAAAACGGGCATGGGTGAACACACACAGCCGTGTGATGCAGCCATGTGATTCAACACGCCCTCGTCCACGGGCGTGGGAACGTGCCAGATTTGACATCCTATTTAAACCCCACAGCCCTTCTCCTTCCCCTCTCATTCTTTCTTCCTTCTTTCTTCCCTTAGAAAAGGTGTCCAGACTCTTGAGCTACACTAGAATCATGCCGAAGAAGCATAAGAAGGCAAGCATTGTCTCCTCAAAGGAGACCCCAACACATAAGTTCATGTCGGCCGCTTCATCCAAACACCAAGCCAAGGGTCTTTTAGACCATTTAAATTTTTCTTTACGTTTATTTTCCCCTTTATCCTACTTATCTATACTTCTCTTCTGCTTAATATATTTTAATTTCTTTTAGTTTCTTAGTGTCAGGTTCTAAAGACTGCTTGGGAATCACACACCACAGCCTTAGAGGTTACACCCACCTCGCGAGCCATCCAACAATAAGGACTCCTTAGTCCATTAGTCTTTTCTTTTAATTTCAGTTTTCTTCTTAGTCTCCGTCTCTTTATTTTCTTTGTCTTTAATTATAGTATTAGTATATTATTAATCTTTCTTTAGATTTCTTGGCTATATCTTTGCAGGCTACCCAATTTCTTTATCTAGCACAAAACTCATCGGTAGACACCCCACCAGGCCCATAGAAAACACCACCACCTTCAAATCGACAAGGGAACAAAGAATCCATCCAAAAATTTAGGAAGTGTTACTTCTTCCCTTCTCTTTTGATTTTATTATTACATAATTGTTTATCAATCTTTGTACATTGAGGTCAATGTACATCTTAAGTGTGGGGGGGTAAAAGTACCTAACTTTTTGCATTATTCCAAAATCCTGAATTTTAGTCTTGTTCCTAAGTAATTTTCTCATATTATCAATTAGGGTGAAATTCTGATGATTTATGATTTTTATTCATATGTTTTTGAGTAAGTGACTGATAATTGTGCATTGATGATTTATACTTGAAGAATACTAGATAATCAAGCATGATAAGTCTATTTTTTCAAGAATCACAAATTTTCTAGGTTGTTGAACTGAATTTGAATATTACCTTGAAGTTTGAAATTTACAGGGATTGATGTCAAATACCCATAATTTTTGTGAGATTTTGAGCCTTATAGAGCATATATTCTTTTTCGTGCTCACTTTATTGATTATGAGTATGTCAACACTGAATTGTTATTTTAGAACTTGCCTTGATTATACATGTCGAGACCACATTAATGATTTGATATACTAAGATGATAAAGGCACCTAGTTTTTAACCCATTCACTCCACTAAAAAGCCTACCTTCACAAATTAACCCTTAGTAAACCCATTTGATCCTAACAACCCTTTTATTGATTTACCCGCTAAATTTTAACCCAAAACCCTTTGTATTTGTTATCACCATTCTTTTGACTACCCTTCTATCGAGAATTAATTTGATCAGCTGCCAAATTAGTTTATAAAGTTTTCTTTATTATGTTTCTATTTGATAAAAAAATTATCGAAATCAAAGTATATTTAGCATTAGTAGTATAAAAAGTGAGCTTATACATTTAAATTTCAATTTTCAAAGAAAAAGCTCGTAGTATTATTAGTTTCAAAGTTTCATGTGATGTAATTATTCAGATTATTAGTTCAATTATTTTTTTAAGTTAGGTAACTTGTCAATTCAATCTTGATTCTAAACCTTCTAATTCAGCCTTTATCCACACCTTTAACCCAAGTCCCGTTACAACCCTATTAAAGACCTTTTGGTTAGTGTATCATCTCATATTACAGTGGTGGAGATTTGATTTTCAAGCAAGCCTATGGGATTAACTTTTTAGGTTTAACTTATTAGTGCTTTTTCTTTAACCTTAAACACTTCGAGTGCTTTGAGTGAATCTTTAGTGAGAATGTAAATTCTTTGTCAATTTTGAATTAAAGGCAATTATTTAGATAAGGGGAGACGCCTATGTTTTTATGCCACAAATTTATGACTTAGAATTGTTTGAGTCTTTAGGAGTCTTTGAGTTAAATTATCCATGTATAAATTATCTATGAATTATGATGAGGAATTATTGATAGGAATTATGAATTGTGGAAAGTTCGTTTTAATTGTAATTTGAAAATTTTGCTTAAGGACAAGCAAAAGCTTAAGTGTGGAGGTATTAGATAAACCATAAAAGTAACATATTTTAGGCCCACATTTAGTATGCTTTTGGATGATTTAGCCCTTGATTTATGTAAAAAGGTGCTTTTAATCCTTTCTTTTCATGTTTTTACTCAAGAAAGCACTCGAGGGCAAAAAGAAAAAGAAACGGGCTTAAAACATGCCAATTTGGGCCAAAAAGGAAATCAACACGGCCTAGACTTCAAGCCACACGGCCGTGCCTCGTCAACTTACTTCACACAGTTGGACCACAATTTACACAGCCGTGCCTCGTCAACTTACTCACATATTTGGACCACGATTTACACAGCCGTGCCTTAAACAACAGAATCGAAACACGGCCTGAAGTCAATTTACACGGGCGTGTACCATGGCCGTGCCCCTATCGTGGAAAAGAGGAATTGTACTCAGATTTGGATACTTTAAGGCAAAGAAACACATTCCAAAGCTTATTCAAACACTGAATAGGAAGTATATTTGAATTAGGACACTTAGGGACCAAGTAAAGTATTCCAAAAGACTATATAAACACCCAAAGTGTATCTTGGAAGGGGGCGGTTAGCTAGGCCAAGGACCCGAGCCAGAAGGTCAGATTTGTGGGAGTTACTCGAAAATAGCCAGTTGATCCATGTCAAGGGGCCAGAATTCTACTCAAGACGGTAGATTTCTCTTTCAATTCCTTCAGAGGGTTTTAGGGATTTCTTATGTTTTGTTTTATCTTTTCTCTTAAGATGTTTTCTTTATTCATTATGAAGTAAACCCTTCAGATACCTGAAGGGGATGAAACCTAGATGAATCTTGTTATTGTTTTCTGAATTATATGATAAATACTCAGTTTGTTAATAATTATGTTTGCTTAATCCAAATATGATGTGCTTAGGTGGAGGAGGAAAAGACCATGCTTAAGAGTAGATCTACCATAGTTAAACGGAGTTGATTGCACGCCTAGAGATAGGGTGACGAGATTTTGCCAGATTAGGGTTAAAATTAATATGGGAGTCCACAGATCGATGTACTGCTATTCTAGGGGGTTATTATTTGAGAAACAGATTTTTGTTAATTAACCTAGGGTTAGACATTATTCGCCTCGAGAGTGGTTTAATATACGTTAGGGAGTCTTACGGATCAAACTAAGTAAATAAACCGTATGGTTCAGTGTTAAATAACAAGTGAAGTCTAGGTGGATTCTTCCTGAGGGTATCGTCGTGATCAACTGAGTTTCTCTTCAAGTTATTTCCCAATTCATTCTTTTTGTCTTTGCGTCTTTAGTTTAGTAATCGTTAATTTAGATTAAAGAAACTTCACTTATTTTAGGCTAAATAATAAAAAGAAAGTTAGTATTAGTACTTTTAGTTCCTTTGGGTTTGACAATCTGGTATTGCCTAAGCTATACTACTATTCGATAGGTACACTTTCCTTTAATCGTTATCATAGTTAGTTTCCAGGTTCAATCTCATTCATTATAAATTTTAAAACTCGACAAAACAACGATCAATTGGCTAGCACTCGCATCTATGAAGAGAATCTTTGATCAGTACAGTACTACAATGAAATCAGCGATTGTCTAACAAAAGGGGTTTTTGGTTATGGCAGAGTAAAACGAAGAGAAACTAATTGAATAGGACTAGAGAGAACTCCTTACCTTAGTCAAAGAAGAACCGAACACAGATAGACCTGGCTATAGATTCTAATCCAATGCGAGCATGCCACGTAAAGAGGAGAACAGAAGAGATTAGTCGCGAACCATCATTAAGAACAAAATAGCCATTTTGGCTATAACCACATAAGACCGAAAGAAATAGAGAAGGAATCAAAAGAGTTTCCATCCCCTTGCACAAACAGAAACCGATTGAAGAGAGACCTTCGGCAGACAACTATCACTTTGACTCCTGGGGTTCAGCTTTGACAGAGAGAAGCCGAATGGAGTCCGAGAAGATTTGGCACAAGAAGCAAATGCCAACAAGGTTTCGGCTCAAGAGAAGAACAAGAGAGAGACAAAGAGAAAAGTGAAGGAAAAAGGGCAACTGGGGTTCGGCTTTGTAAAGAGTGGGTGAAAAAGATGAATATAAGAAAACAAAGATTCGACTATGGAGGGCTAAATAAGAATAAAAAGGAGTAAGGGTTTCGGTTTAATGGAGAAAGTAGAGAAGAAAATGGGAAGGATAGAGGTTCGGCTAGTGAAAAAAGAAATAGAGGAGCAAAGAGAGGAAAGAAAAAAAGTCGAAGAATTGTGGAAGAAAGTGGTTCGGTCAAGAAAAAGGAGAAATTAGAAGTGCAAAGAAGAAAAGGAAGGAAATAGGAGAAGAGTTGCAATTTGGCTATCACACAAATTAAAAGAAGGGATGGAGTGAAAATTGAGAGATTCGGCACAAGCTCAAAATGAGTAACAAACCCCAAATGCCTTAAGAACCACACCAAAACGTCAAAAAAAAAAGCTAAAAAGAGCTATAGATTTTGGCACAACACTCTAATGGCTTGGTTTTAGCTATCACACACCATAAAAGTCAAAATTCCTAGCCAACTACATCACATAGCCGAAATTCTCCCCCCAACTCTCCAACATTCGGCCAACTCTCACTCCTCCTCTCAAATCCCTTGATTTGCTCCTAGATTTGCTCCACCAAGTCCTCTCCATCCACCATTTGAATTTGTTGACTAATTCAAATTCTCAGCTGATAGAGTCCCAGCCGAATGCCATCACTCCACCACCTTGAGCACAAAATTTTAAAGCTCCACAATGCAGCAGATGGGATTCGAACTCCTTCCCCCTTGCGCTGTCAGTAATGCCACAACCACTCCACCTCCTGCTCATTTTGTGTTATCAAACACAAATGAATATCCTTAAAGCCTACTTCCACAAGCTCTCCCCCTAAAGTGCCCTAAAAAGCAAAATTTTTCTAAAGCCCTGGCTAGAACCCGAGCCTCCCCAAGACCCCCAAACACACCAAAACAACAAGCATAGCTAGCCACATGCATGAGATAGTGCAAAATGCAGAACCCCTAATTCTAGGATGTTACAGTTCTACCCTCTTAAAGAAATTTTGGCCTCGAAATTTACCTGATCAAAAGAGGTGAGGGTATTACTGTCGCATCACATCTTCTGGCTCCTACGTGGCTTCATCTGAATCATGATTTTTCCATAAGACTTTCACCAACGGAATCAACTTCCTTCTCAACACCTTAACATCTCGATCTAAGATCTGCACTGGTTCTTTTTCAAAAGACAGATCAGGTCTTACTTTAATTTCTTCCATTGATACTACGTGAGATGGATCTAAACGATAGCGCCTTAACATAGAAACATGGAAAACATCATGTTTCGATTCAACTCCAAAGGTAACTTAAGCTGATAAGCTACTGGTCCTACACGTTTCAACACTCGATAAGGCCCGATAAATCTGGGGCTCAACTTACCTTTCCGTCCAAATCTTAGAACCATCTTCCAAGGTAAAACTTTCAGAAAAACCTGATCACCTATTGAGAACTCTATTTCCTTACGCTTCAGATCTGCATACAATTTCTACCTGTCAAAAGCTTCCTTCAATCGAGCCCGAATCAACTTAACCTTTTCCTCCGTCTCTGAGATCAATTTCGGGCCCAACC
The DNA here is from genome assembly GCA_025506655.1 of Gossypium rotundifolium. Taxonomy (NCBI): domain Eukaryota; kingdom Viridiplantae; phylum Streptophyta; class Magnoliopsida; order Malvales; family Malvaceae; genus Gossypium; species Gossypium rotundifolium. The sequence continues at coordinate 107,161,201 of CP106722.1, forward strand.
ACTTTCGCTCACCCAACTGTATCTAGTAGGTTGGGGTACGACACCTACGACCATACTACGCCTCGTAGGGGGCCATTTGAATGCTAGATTGATAACTATTGTTGTACGCTAACTCTGCCAATGAAAGAAAATCCTCCCCACTACCCCTAAAGTCGATTACACAACCTCTTAACATGTCTTCCAGAATCTGAATTACTCTCTCTGACTGACCATCAGTCCGTGGATGAAACGCCATGCTGAAATCCAGTCTTGTACCTAAAGCTTTATGTAAAGCCTTCCAGAATCGCGATGTAAACCTAGGGTCCCTGTCTGATATAATAGAGACTGGTACCTCATGTAACCTCACAATCTCTGCTACATACAGCTTGGCTAACTTCTGCAGTGAATAGTCAATATGAACCGGTATGAAATGAGTGGACTTTGTCAACCGATCGACAATCACCCACACCGAATTCTTTCTAGTAGGCGTAAGAGGTAGCCCACTAACAAAATCCATCATTATCCTTTCTCACTTCCAAAGTGGAAGCTTTACTGGTTGCAGCAACCCCAAAGGCAACTGGTTTTCTTCCTTCACCTGTTGAGACGTCAAACACTTACTCACAAACTCGGTAACTTCTTGCTTCAGACTTGGCCACCAATACTGTTCATGCAAATCTCGATACATCTTACTCCCACTAGGATGCATAGCGTATGGACTACTATGCACCTCCCGCAGAATCATCTGTCTTAACTCGGAGTCCTTCAGTATACAATCCTTTCCGTGAAAGCATAATACTCCATCACTGTTCAGACCAAAATCTTCTGTCTCACCACCCTCCACTTGATAAAGTCGAGAACTTAACAATTCGTCTAACAATTGCTTCTCTTTAATCTGATTTACCCATGAAGGCTTCACTTGAAGTTCGGCTAATAAACTTCCATCTTCATACAAACTAAGATGAGCAAACATTGCCCTCAAATCTGATATCACCTTACGGTTCAATGCATCTGCCACTACATTAGCTTTATCCGGATGGTATTCGATCGAGAAGTTATAGTCTTTCAACAATTCAATCCACCTCCGCTGCCTTAAATTCAACTCCTTCTGGGTAAGGAGATATTTCAGGCTCTTATGGTCGGTGTAGATAATCGATTTTTCTGCATATAGGGAGTGTCTCCAAATCTTCAGAGCAAACACTACCGCAACTAGCTCCAAATCGTGAGTGGGATAATTCACTTCATGTGGCCTTAATTGTCGAGACGCATACGCTACTACCTTCCCTTCTTGCATTAGCACACATCCTAACCCTGTGTGTGATGCATCACAATAGACAACAAATTCCTTTCCAGCCTCAGGCTAAATCAACACTGGTGCCTCAGTCAAAATCCTCTTTAGTTTTTCAAAGCTTTCCTGCTGCTTATCAGCCCAAACAACTAGTACCCCTTTTTGTAACAATTTGGTTAATGGTGCGGCAATCAATAAGAATCCCTCAACGAACCTTCTATAGTACCCGTATAACCCAAGAAAACTTCAAATTTCTGCTACAGACTTCGGCGGCTGGTAGTCCAGAATAGCTTCGATCTTTCAGGGATCAACCCTAATCCCTACAGCAGAAACAACATGCCCTAAAAATGTAACTTCCTTCATCCAAAATTCACACTTGCTAAATTTGGCATACAGTTTCTTCTCTCTCAAGATCTACAGAACTATCCGAAGATGCGAATCGTGCTCCTCTTCAGTCCTTGAATATACCAAGATATCATCTATGAACACTACGTCAAACCGATCCAGATAGGGTTGGAATACCCGGTTCATCATATCCATAAATGCAGCTGGTGCATTCGTTAATTCGAACAGCATCACTAAGAACTCGTAGTGACCATAACGCGTTCGCGCCTCTTTGACCTTTAACTGATGATACCCGACCTTAAATCTATCTTCAAGAACACCGAAGCTCCTCTTAGCTGATCGAACAAATCATCAGTCCTTGGCAACGGGTATTTGTTCTTAATCGTCAACTTGTTCAATTGTCTATAGTCAATGCACATCTGCATCGACCCGTCTTTTTTCTTAACTAACAACACCGGGGTTTCCCACGGAGATACACTTGGTCGGATAAATCCACGATCCAATAGCTTTTGGATCTGAGCTTTAAGTTCTACCAGCTCTTTCGGTGCTATCCTATTATGGGGTGATGGACACCGTAGCCGTTCCCGGAAGTAGATCAATGCCGAACTCCACCTCGCGATCTAGAGTAACCTTGGAAACTCTTCTAGAAAGATGTCCGAGAACTCTTTCACCGTTCTAACATCCCTTACAGACAATTCCTTTACATCCAAAGCACTGATGTAAACTTGGAACACCACACACCCTTTTAGCACCATCCTTTTAGCCTTTAATGCAGACACCACATTGGACATGTAAATCCTTCTCTCACCTATCACCAGCATCTCCTCATCCTTGAAACTCTTCAATATCATGCACTTAGCCACACAATCCAAGTTTTCCCGATGCTTAACTAACCAGTCCATGCCTAAAATCAAGTCGAAGTCGCCGAACGAAAATTCCATCAAGTTTGCTGGGAAAACAACTCCTTGCACTTCTAAAGGCCCACTCCTAAATAGTTTGTTCACCACAACAGATTGTCCTAAAGGGCTAATCACAGTCATTTCTTTAGAAGCAACCTCAGATTCTATACCCAAAGTCCCAGACATAGCACTAGCATCATATGAATGTGTAGACCCAATATCTACTAAAGCTGAAAAGGGTACACCAAATATAAGGAACGTATCGGTTATGACGTCTGGTGCATCGCCATCCTCTTGCCGTCAAGCCGCATAAACTAATCTAGGTTGTCTTGTATCTGCACTCCCAGCACCTCTGCCCGGTGCTCTACGCCCTCGACCAACTCCGTTTCCTCGCCTGATCGGACCACGACCTCTAGGTGGCTGCTGCCTACCTCTTTCGAGTTGTGTATATCCCTGACCCATTGATCGCGCCCTATCTGACTCTTGTGGACGATCCCTTATCGATGATCCATAGATCCACCCCTGAAACATCCTCTATTTCTTGCCCAACACTCTACTGAATGTAATTTCCCACATCGAGCACACAGTTGAGACCAACCAACCGCAACAGGCATCGCAATTCAGCCCAGCCTATCAAATCTAGGCCTCTTTTAGAAGCCCCCGGCAGATCATGATGACCCAAAGTTCCTCTTATTCCTACCCCTATCCTTATCCTGATTCTGTCTCTCAGACCGCTTCACCTCTTCGGCTATTTTTGCCCTCTCAACTAGAATGGCAAACTCTCTTTCCTGCTGCGGAGCTATCACTACCCGTAACTCGTCCCGTAGACTATCCTCAAACCAAACACAACGCTCATAGTCAGTCGCAACTATTCCTATAGCGTAACGACTTAAACGCCGAAACTCTGCCTCATATTTGGCCACAAATTTACCCCCTTGAACTAGAGTCAGGAAAGCTTTTCTCTAGGCATCCACATAGCTTGCCCCAACATACTTTCCCTGAAACGTTGTCTTAAAGAAGTCCCAGGTAATACGGTCCGCTGATGTACCATCCCTTATCGTGAGCCACAATTGGTATGCCTCATCTCGAAGGAGGGACACTACTCCTTTCAACTTCTCCTCTGTCGTGCAGTCCAGATCATCCACAATCCGCTCGATTACTTCCAGCCAATATTCCGCTACGTTTGGAGCCACACCAGAAATACCCCTAAATATCTCAGCTCTGTTTGCTCAAAGTCGTTCAGGAATAGATTTCTGAGCTACCGATCCTGTGCTTACTCCAGCAACCCGCTCTAGAACATGCAGCATAACTTGGGACAAAGCATCGTCCCCATCAGTTCGGTCTTGAGACCCTGCCTCCGCTACTGGTGATGCTGGCACTTCGCCTTCTGGCCCATGTCTTGATTCTGAGGGTCCAGCCTCAACACCCCGGCCCCTACCACGGCCGCATATACCACGTCCAAGTCCTCTAGCGCTCATGTCTACTAAAACAACTTAATCTGACTAAAAATTTTATGAATTAGTATATCGTTCCACTATTTATTAAAGAATAGCTTATGAAGACGGATTTAAGAGTAGTTTGTGCAAATCGTATTTCTAAAGGTCTCAATCTCTAAAATTTTATCTCTTATAACTAAAAATCACAACATGATAAAAATCTAAAAATCACACAGAGTCAGAAGACTTACAGTACAGATTGGTGCCAGAGACTCAAGTGCCATACTTCCAAATAACATATATTTTTCCAAACCATATTTCAAACCAATTTTGGAAAACATTTTTGAACCCATTCCACAGCCAAGTTTTGTAACCGGGCTCTGATACCATAAATGTAACACCTCAAACCTGACCTAAATAGTACGACCGAATCTAGTATGTCACATGGAAAGGTTGTTGAAAAACTTTGTGATCGTATAAATTTTGAGTTTTATTTCTATTTGAAAATCACATTTAGTTTTAAGGTTTCCTTGCAAAAATTTTATGAATAATCATAACAGCTGAAAACAGGTTTCCTGATACAAAAAAACGAAACTAGTGGTATTCTAAAACGTGACATTTTGAAAATAGTGTTTGTAGTTCTAAGCAAATTTCTAAATTTAATTATTATTCTACTAGTTATCCGCTTGTTAATATTTTGGAAAATGTTTATTATATTTTTAGGAAAACTCTGTGTTTAACATTCATAATATAATAATAACCACATTAAAATAAAAACCCAAAACGGAGTTTACGGAAGAAGTAATGCATGGCCACCTCTGAGCCCACCTCGACTCCAAATCCTTAAACTAGGGGTTACCTGCAAAATTAAGCAGAGGGGTGAGTCACGAGGACTCAGTGTGTAATTTCCCTGACAAACGAAATCTTGGCCTAAGCCAACAAAAGCATATTGGGCCTTAGCCCTCACAGTAACAAATTTGGCCAAAGCCCATACGAATAAAACTGTGTTGTAGCCCTAACAGCATGGCATATCAAATCGTGTATGCAATGCAACCCAGCCCAGCCTAGTATTCCATCCTCCACACACCATCCGTACCAGCCAAAACACACCTGTGGGGATTTCTACAATCAACCCTTCATCCGCTACACTCCTCATATATGGCACCAAGCCACTGAATGTAGTACAAAACCATTAAAATAATGTGACAAGGTCACCGACATATGTGGTACCAAACCAATGAAATACACTTCCCCTTCCAATCAATATCATATCCCAACCCCATGCAACATATGTTCATAATATAATGAATGCAACACATGTCAACATCAATCGATTCATCAGAGCATATTTATATTCGTGTTAAAGTATTTACAGACACCACCAAAGGTAACTAACTTGGTATCTCTGATTTTACCACCCCTAAGGGTAACTCAACAGCCATTACTGATGTTTTGACATTTAAAAAATTCACATATTAATTAATAATCTACAAAAGATGGTGTGAAAATTACACACCTGATTACACGAAGGACTAAACTCCCCTGATCGTTGCTATTCTCACTAGCGGGAATAACCACTATCCACCTATCCCAAACGGATGTCGGCTCACTACAACAACTCAGCGAAAAGTCTCAAACCGTCGACACAGCACGTCGCTTAAACTTAGGAGCAAAGACTATGAGTCCACTCCCCTCCTTAGATTGGCTAGCACTCGCATCAATGAAGAGAATCTTTGATCAGTACAGTACTACAGTGAAATCAACGATTGTCTAACAAAAGGGGTTTTGGGTGTGGCAGCGTAAAACGAAGAGAAACTAATTGAATAGGACTAGAGAGAACTCCTTACCTTAGTCAAAGAAGAACCGAACACAGATAGACCTGGCTATAGATTCTAATCCAATGCGAACATGCCACGTAAAGAAGAGAACAGAAGAGATTAGCCACGAACCATCATTAAGAACAAAATAGCCATTTCAAATATAACCACATAAGACCGAAAGAAATAAAGAAGGAATCGAAAGAGTTTCCATTACCTTGCACAAACAGAAACTGATTGAAGAGAGATCTTCGGCAGACAATTATCACTTTGACTCCTAAGGTTCGGCTTTGACAGAGAGAAGCTGAATGGAGTCCAAGAAGATTCGGCATAAGCAGCAAATGCCAACAAGGTTTTGACTTAAGAGAAGAACAAGAGAGAGACGAAGAGAAAAGTGAAGGAATAAGGGCAACTGGGCTTCGACTTTGTAAAGAGTGGGTGAAAGAGATGAATATAAGAAAATAAAGATTTGGCTGTGGAGGGCTAAATAAGAATGAAAATGAGTAGGGGTTTCAATTTAATGGAGAAAGTAGAGAAGAAAATAGGAGGGATAGAGGTTCGGCTAGTGAAGAATGAAATAGAGGAGAAAAGAGAGGAAAGAAAAAGAAGTCAAAGAAGTGTGGAATAAAGTGGTTCGGTAAAGAAAAAGGAGAAATTAGAAGTGCAAAGAAGAAAAGAAAGGAAATAGGAGAAAAGTTACAATTTGTCTATCACACAAATGAAAATAAGGGATGGAGAGAAAATTGAGAGATTTGGCACAAGCTCAAAATGAGTAACAAACCGCAAATGCCTTAAGAACCACACCAAAAAGTCAAAAAGAAAAGCTAAAAAAAGCAATAGATTTTGGCACAACACTCTAATGGCTCGGTTTTAGCTATCACACACCACAAAAGTCAAAATTCCTAGCCAACAACATCACATAGCCAAAATTTTCCCCCTAACTCTCCAACATTCAGCCAACTCTCACTCCCCCTCTCAAATCCCTTGATTTGCTCCTAGATTTGCTCCACCGAGTCCTCTCCATCCACCATTTGAATTTGTTGACCAATTCAAATTCTCACCTGATAGAGTCCCAGCCGAATACCATCACTCCACCACCTTGAGCACAAAAATTTAAGGCTCCACAATACAGCAGATGGGATTCGAACTCCTTCCCTCTTTCTCTGCCAGTAATGCAACAACCACTCCACCTCTTGCTCAATTTGTGTCATCAAACACAAATGGATATCCTCAAAGCCTGCTTCCACAAGCTTTCCCCTAAAGTGCCCTTAAAAGCAAAATTGTTCTAAAGCCCTGGCTCGAACACGAGCCTCCCCAAGACCCCCAAACACACCAAAACAACAAGCATCGCTAGCCACATGCATGAGATAGTGCAAAATGCAGAACCCTTAATTCTAGGATGTTACAATATTTTTTATATATCTCATTTAAAATGGCTCGGAGCAAGGCTTGTTGGACTACATAGTCACAGGAGTTAAGGGAATTTGATTCCACTCGATTCTATTACCAAGAAGTCGAAAAATTGTAACACCCCAAACCCGACCTACAAGTTAGGCCCGAATTTGGTGTTTCACAATAAAGAAAACGTATAAAGAAAAAATGTCAAATGAGATAAAAAAATGTTAGATCCTTTTCTATTCGTACAAAAATAGATGTTGATTTATTAAAATCAAGAAAATCAAGTTTGACTTGAGATATTTAATAAAATACTACTAATTTCAAGATTGATCTATTAAATTTGAAGTAATAATTTTATAAAGCGTGACTTTTGGAAATATCGTTGATAGTTCGAGGAAATTTTCGTATTAAAAATATTTCTAAAAGTTTATTTTGAAATTCATTTGCTAATCGATTTTGGAAAACCTTTATTATGATTCTAGAAAATCCCATTTAAAATAATTTGAGTAAATATAAACACTTCAAACATAAAGCAAAATAAAATAATCCGAGGCCTTATTACAACACATAACCCAAAATAGTAAAGTAATAAAGTAAACAAGTAAGAAACTAAAGTCCAAATAAAACCATTTCAAGTATGGCCTACACCGTCATCCATGGCCCCAAGTCCTCACATCGAGCATTACCTACAAGGGTTAAGAGAAAGGGGGTGAGTTACAAGAACTCAGCAGAAATCCCTTACCAACATCCACTGGCCTGAACACACATAGTAATATTTTGGGCCTAAGACCTTTTACAATAACAATAATGTATCAAATATAACATGTGTATGAAATGTAATTTCCCAACCAAACCTAGTTTTTTTCCATCCGCAACACACCACCCGTACCAACCAACACACCTGTGGGGATCGAGTCAACCCACTCCGCCAACACACCAATCGCAGGCATAAAGCCATTTAAAATGTTTGTGGCTTAGCCACCTGAACTAGATTGTGGCAGAGCCACCCGAGCTAGATTGTGGTAGAGCCACCATAACTTCTCTTCAATTTTATCCCAACCCATGTAATCATGTATACATATACAAGGCATAACAATATTCATATGATTATTTCAACATAAGGCCCATACTACAAGTTGGCCCAATTCTCATTTTGGCCCATATGGTAATTTATCAAATCGGCTCCTTAAGCAATCTATCAATACAACCCATTAACACATGAGGCCCATATATCACTTATCACATTTGGCACATATATCAAATATCACATTTGGCCCATATATCAAATACACATTTGGCCCATATATCAAATATCACATTTGGCCCATATATCAAATATCACAATTGGCCCATACATCACTTTTATCGATTTAGTCCATTGAGGGCAATTCCATAATTCGACCCATAAGGGCATTTTTGTAATTCGGCTCATAAGGGTATTTTCGTAACTCGGCACATAAGGGTAATTTTGTAATTCGGTAATTTTACCCACTAAGGTAATTCAGTAATCTCGCAACCCAGGAGTATTTCGATAATTCTCCCTCTAAGGTTATTATGGTAATTTCGTAACCTAGGCTTAACTACTAATTTGGGGCATAAAAGTTTGAAACTATCCATCTGCGTCATACTGACTAAATTAACTATAACTCATGTTAGGACTTTCGAAATCTAAATCTGTAAATTTTTCTTGAAACTAGACTCATTTCTTCTTACTACAATTTTTCCAGAATTTTTACCTTAACCATTTAGTACAGTTTATTCCTTAAATTTCCATTATTTCACTGTCTAACGATTCTGACCTCTCTTACCCAAAATCTAAATATCTCTCTGTACAGTTTTCATATAATGCTCTCACTTGTCTCTATTAATAATAGGCTCACTAAGGAATCCATAAATATAAATTATGCCCCATAATTCACTTTTTACAATTTTATACGATTTTTCCAAGACAGAACAGAATACCCAAAGTCATTCAAAACCAGTCTCACTAAAATTAGCATATCTCAGAATATAACATTCCTTTTCCTTTTCTGTTTCTTCCATATTAAAGTACACACAGTAAGCTTTAATCTGATATCTTACTCACTTTGTAATTCCTTTTATCCAATTTTTCGTGATTTTTCAAATACACATCACTGTTTCTGATCGAAACTATTTTATTACAAAATATGATTACCACTACGATCACACGCGCGTCAGAGTGATCATGAATACCGGTTATCGGTTTTCTTCGGTATTTCTACCGAATCACAGAATATTTCATGTAAACTTTCATAGAGAGGTGAGATTTACTTACCATTTCAAACATATATTCGGAAAGGTACGGGATTACACACCTTGATTACGAGTTGTGCTTTCTGCCAATTTCAACACCTATATTGATAGTTGATAGAAGATTAGTCTCAACTCTGATAATCGTAATTAGAAACACTTTATTAGACTAACTCCATGTACCACGACTGTGATCTCCCTCGAAAATCCCATTTAAAATAATTTAACTCGGATTCTCTTTCAAAATTTCAACTTTATTTTCAAAAGTCCTGATTTTAAAGTCCACCACTTCGATTTTTGACTCATCAATCAACCTCTCAAAAATATTGTATTTTATCTACGTTTCCATAATGTTTTCAAAATGCTTCTGCAACTCTATTTCCAAACGTCATATTTTCGTAAATTGTTATTTCAAATATGTTTTGGCAACCAAAAGGTTTCTAAAGATAATTACGTTTTCAAGTAGTTAACAATTGCTTAAGTGTATTGGTTTAAACAAAGAGACTGTAATTCTCAAATAAGTTTTTAACAATCACAAAGATGATTTTAAAAAAAAAACTTCTTCCATGTGACATGCCAGATTTGGGCCTAACTTCTAGGCCGGGTTTAGGGTGTTACATTTTATGGTATCAAAGCCCAGTTGCAAACTCGGTCGTGGTTTGGGTTCAAAAGCGTTTTCTAAAGTTGTTTAGAATTTTGATTTATAAATATATGTTCTAAAGGAAGTATGGCACCACGAGTATCCGGCACCATGTCAAGTAAGTATTTGTTTTCATTTTATAATTTTTGTGATACGAAAATTCTACAAAGTAGAATACTCTAGAACTGTTAGCTTTAGGAGTTGAAACTATAGAGACTGAGACTCTAGGATGCGGATTTGACTTTCGAAAACAACTTTTCTACTCGTACTCCATAAAACATCGTTTAATAAACATCGAATAGCATAATGATTCATAAAACTCTTAATCAGATTATATCGACTTAGTGAACATGAGCGCTAGAAGACGCGGACGCGGTAGACGTGGACGTGGTAGAGGCCGAGGTGCTAGGACTAGATCTTCGGCACTAAGGCATGTGCCTGAAAGAGAGGCGCAGACATCGTTAGTGGCTGAGACGGGATCTCATGATCGAGTTGGGGTTGATGAGCTGACTCAGATTGTTAAGAAGGTATTGAAGGAAGTTAAGGAAATCAGTGAAGCACTTCGAGTTGGGTCTATGGACTGTAAAAAGAAAAGAGATCGTGGTTCTTGTGGATCGCAGTCTGGTTCCGTAAAGCGTGTTAAGGCACGTCCAAACTTTTTGGCTTGCGATTATTGCGGAAGGCATCATCTGGGTGAGTGCTGGAGGAGGTCAGGAGCATGTTTGAGATGCGGGTCTAAGGAGGATAAGGCTCGGGATTGTTCCATCACTATCAAGTCAAGTATGTTTTGGTGGGACATGATGTTTGAAGGTAGAAAATTTTATGAATTGGCGATAAATACCTGTTTGCTATTGGGGATTAAATATTTGATGATATGAAGAGTTTCCAAGGTTAGAGATAGAAAGCGAATTAGTGTTATTAAGATCAGAGTGCGCAGCGAAGGTGTAAGGTGCTAGGTTAGGATTTGCGATTGTTCCTATAGTTGGTAATTTTGTGGACGAAATTTCTTTAAGGAGGGTAGAATTGTAACATCCCAAAATTGGGCTAGTAGGATTGGGCCCAATGGGCTTGGACGTAGGAATGTTTAAAATTTTGAGAACAAGAGAATGGCATTATTATAAATTGGACTTGTTAGTTAAGTGAATTTAGAGTTTACGGGGTTTCTATAAAGTCTCGGGTTTAATTGGGCCTTAGGAAAAATTTGGTATTTTAGCACTTTAAGGAGAGATGGTAAGTTGCTTCAAGGCTTATAGAAGTAAATGAATAAATGGTTAGCACAAATAAGCAATTGGTATAAAGGTTATGGCATTAAGTGAAGTACTTTGAGGGAAGAGGTTCAAATCCCTTTGTCTACAATGTTTGGCTAATATTTTTGCACTCTTTCCTTAAGTGTCGGCCAAGGACTATTTATGGCAAGGGTGGACTTCATTATTTTTGGTAAGGTGGCTATAAGAATAAGGCAAGGTTAAATGTTTGGGAAAGGAATCAAGAGAAATAGGAATGAAAGGGGGACATGAGGCTTATTTTGTGGATGGTGTTTTGGAAAGCTTGGGTGGCCAAACTCTTATCCTAAGGGGGGATGCATGTGGACGGTTTTGAGGTAGATAGGTGGCTGAAAATTTTACCTTGGCATTTGGTAAGGCCTTGGTTTTATTTTGGCCAAAAATCCTATTGCAACCTTTGTGTCATCTTCTCTCTTTTTGCTACTTTCTTTGTCGAAATTTTCTAGCACAATAGTGCATTTTCTCTTCTCTTGAATTGGTCACATATTCATCTTTTTTCTAATCTCCTTGATAGCCGAATATCATTGTTCATTCTCCTCCATAACTGAAACCTTTCCATCGTTCTTTCTTTCTTTCTCATTACTTAAGCAATCGTGATATAGAGGGAGGCCAAATACCACAACATCGCCTAATCATCTCTAGTCATAGGATGATCGTGAGAAATGGGATTATAATCAATTAAGGTAAGGAAGATCTTTCATAGTCCATTCGATATATCCATTTGGTTATTGAGTTAATCGGATTGAAGGTTGGCTAATTAATATTGTTGGTAGGATCGATTTTTGGTGCATCAAGGGAGATCACAGTCATGGTAAGTGGAGTTAGCCTAATAAAGTGTTTCTAGTTATGATTATCGAAGTTGAGACTAATCTTCTATCAACTATCAATATGGTGTTGAAATCAGTAGAAAGCACAACTCGTAATCAAGGTGTGCAATCCCGTACCTTTCCAAATATATGTTTGAAATGGTGAGTAAATCTCACATCTCTCAGAAAGTTTACATGAAATATTCTGTGATTCAGTAGAAATACTAAAGAAAACCGATAACCGGCATCCGTGATCACTCTGACGTGCGTATGATCGTAGTGGTAATCATGTTTTGTAATAAAAGCAGTTTGATCGTAAATGCGATTCGTATTTGAAAAATCACAAAAAATTGGATAAAAGGAATTACAAAGTGAGTAAGAAATCAGATTAAAGGTTACTGTGTCTACTTTAATATGGAAGAAACGAAGAAGGAAATGGAATATTATATTCTGAGATATGTTAATTTTAGTGAGACTGGTTCTGAATGACTTTTGGGGTATTCTATTCTATCTTGGAAAAATTGTATAAAATTGTAAAAAGTGAATTATGGGATAGTGAGCCTATTATTAATAGAGACAAGTGAGATCAATATATGAAAACTATACAGTGAGGTATTTGGATTTTGGGTAAGAGAGGTCAGAATCGTTAGACAGTGAAACAAGGGAAACTTTAAGGAATAAACTGTACTAAATGGTTCAGGTAAAAATTCTGGAAAAATTGCAGTAAGAATAAATATGAGTCTAGTTTCAAGAAAATTTTACGGATTTAGATTTCGAGATTCCTAACATGAGTTATAGTCAATTTAGTCAGTATGATGCAGATGGACAGTTTCAAACTTTTATGCCCCAAATTAGTAGTTAAGCCTAGGTTACGAAATTACCATAATACCCTTAGAGGGTAAATTATCGAAATACTCCTGGGTTGTGAGATTACCAAATTTCCCTTAGTGGTTAAAATTATCGAATTACGAAATTGCCCTTATGTGCCAAATTACGAAAATACCCTTATGAGTTGAATTACAAAAATGCCCTTATGGGCCGAATTACAGAATTGCCCTCAATGGACTAAATCGATAAAAGTGATGTATGGGCCAATTGTGATATTTGATATATGAGCCAAATGTGATATTTGATATATGGACCAAATGTGATATTTGATATATGTGCCAAATGTGATAAGTGATATATGGGCTTCATGTGTTAATGGGCCGTATTGATAGATTGCTTAAGGAGCCGATTTGATAAATTACCATATGGGCCAAAATGAGAAATGGGCCAACTTGTAGTATGGGCCTTATGTTGAAATTATCATATGAATATCGTTATGCCTTGTATATGTATACATGATTGCATGGGTTGGGATAAAATTGAAGAGAAGTTCTGGTGGCTCTGCCACAATCTAGTTCGGGTGGCTCTGCCACAAACATTTTAAATGGCTTTAGGCCTGCGATTGGTGTGTTGGCGGGGTGGGTTGACTCGATCCCCACAGGTGTGTTGGTTTGTATGGGTGGTGTGTAGCGGATGGAAAAAAACTAGGTTTGGTTGGGAAATTGCATTTCATACACATGTTATATTTGATACATTATTGTTATTGTAAATGGGCTTAGGCCCAAAATATTGCTATGTGTGTTCACCCAAAGGATATTGGTAAGGGATTTCACATCGAGTTCTTGTAACTCACCCCTTTCTCTTAACCCTTGTAGGTAATGCTCAAGGATTTGAGGACTTGGGGCCATGGATGACTTAGTGCAGCCATACTTGAAATGGTTTTATTTGGACTTTAGTTTCTTACTTGCTTACTTTATTACTTTACTATTTTGGGTTATGTGTTGTAATAAGGCTCGATTATTTTATTTTGCTTTATGTTTGAAGTGTTTATATTTACTCAAATTATTTTAAATGGGATTTTCTAGAATCATAATAAAGGTTTTCCAAAATAGATTAGCAAATGAATTTCAAAATAAACTTTTACAAATATTTTTAATACGAAAATTTCCCTCAAACTATCAACGATATTTCCAAAAGTCATAGTTTTATAAAATTATTACTTCAAATTTAATCGATCAATCTTCTCTGTATCGTTCCAATTTTATCGGATGTTACAAAAATATTTTTTGGACCTGCAAGGAAAAACCTTCATTCAAGAACAAGGGTTTGACCCCTCATTTGATCTTTGTGTTAACATATGGGATATTATTCATGCAAACTAATGGATGGATTTTTACCTCACAACCAAAAGAGTCAGCAATCATCTTGGTGGTGTACAAATTTTATGTATCCTTAAAATATCGAGAAAATAATAAATTGTAAAATTTCAATTATAGGCATCTAACGATTTTGGGGAAAGAAGTTCGGGTTACGTCTAAGGATATCTGTCTATTCTACAATGCACCATATTATCATAATGATGCACTAGAGGAACTAGATATTCATTACTTTTGCAAAATCGATATGGATAGCACTATAGATTATTTAACTGAAAGACAAGATGTTTGGAAACGTCAACCCAATACAAATATCTCATTAACTTTTAATCAAGCTATAATGTTTTTTGCTGCAAAGATGTAGATGCAGTTTATTTGTACGCGAATCTATAACATCCCATCGGGCAGAATCTTAGTATCTGGATACTATTCAAAAGGATAAGACGGATAAGACGAGCCTAAAAGTGAATAGTATTAAAGCTAGTCTAAAGATAATAGCTATATAAGTGTGCCTATGATGCCTTAAGGTTGGCGAACACTGGGTTAGCACGTGTGATCAAAAAAGTAAGCCCAACAGGGAAGGGTTCACCCCAGAAGCCTCTGTTGGCATGTATTGTTTGGGCGGACTTTGTAGTAAGAAAATGAACCCTATATCAATAACAACTGCATCTAGCAATGTTTGTCTTGAGTCAGTTAAGATACAAGGAAAAGATAGTTAGGAAGTAACCAAATGAAAACTAGGACAATTAAGAACCAAAGTAAAGTACTTGTTTAGTTTTTGGAATTCGTAAGATTTGGATAAGATTGCCAAATGACTGATGTGACGATTGTCAAATCCCAATAAAGATTAGGGAAGGGTCAAAAGGGTTTATCAAAGAAGATAGAAAACTCCTCAAAGCTAAGTAAAAGTCCTGAGGATTAGGCGTGGTCGAGGTGAGGTGAAGCCTAGATGGTGAACCATGAAGTATAAGAGAAAAAAAGTGTTAATTCACCCCACTAATGTTCTTGGTGTAAATATGGGTGCATAACCAACTTATATATATAAATACGATAAAAAGTACCATTGGCAAAGGATGCCCGAAAAAGTATTAAGGGGACCAAGTAAATGAGGCTACCACTAAAGAGGCATAACGTGCCAAAGCGTGATCAATTCCGGCATCAGCCATGCCTTAACAAAGGGTGCTAAAACCCAGAAGTATGTTCGATCAAGGTATGTGTGTCTGTTCTTGTTAGTTTTACAGCTGTCAAACATCCACATGGTAAATCACATAGAATAATACATGTGCCAAACACCTAACAAGACAAGGGAAAATATCTAGCTGATCGGGTAAGTGATGGGCACTGCTCACTTACTTCCTCAGGATGTATCCTCCATCTATATAAGGGTAAGCTGAGGGGGAAATCCTTTTATCATTTAGGATGAGGCTAGAACGTGGGTTAGGTTCTGAGATGCCCTATTAAGGTAAGGATCAAGAATTTACATGTTATACTATTAAAGAACATATTTGTATAGCTTGATGAAGCAAGAATGGTAATGCCTTACTTAGTGATTTTGGTGTCTAAAAGTGAATAAGTTAAGTAGGCATATCTTGACAAGTTTCTTATGGCTTATCATTTAGGGGCTGTTGATCTACTCAATAGAAGCCCAGGTTTGAAGTTTAAGCTACCTTTGAGGCTAACATGTGAGCCTCTGAATGAACTATTACTAGTAAGTTTCCATGTTAAACCTTATCTATTTTGAAAGGCTAATTTGTTAAATGAAATTGTAAGATATGCAAGTGTGATGCTTAAAAAGAATGTGTCTCTATTAAGAAGAAAAGTATGAAAACGATGAATATGCAAGAAAGCATGGACTGAATGATAAGTCTTTGTTCTGTAGAGAAGTATGTACATGCATAAACACACCTAAAAGCACGATTCTGGTTCCACATAAGTCTATCCATGAGTTACATGAGTTGCATATGTAATGGCCCGATTTTGAGGCTAATCTAAATAGTGGTTTCGAGACCACTAACCTGAGGTTGAGGAAAATTATTTTCATATTATTTCATGTGTTGTAGCATGATTATATGGATGCATGAAAATTTTGGTGCTTTAATTTTAACAATTGTATGTGTAATTGTGAAAAAGGACTAAATCGCATAAAGTGCAAAACTTCTATTTTACAAGTTAGAGGTACCTAATAGCTATAGAATGTAAAAATGGAGGTCTTTAAAGTGAAATTAGGCCAATAAAGGAGTGTTGGCTGGCCATATGGTATAGGGAGACAAGAGCATTTAATTTTTGGTCAAAATTGGGTGAATTAGGTGAGAAAAGATGAATAAAACATGGTAAAAAGGAAAACTATCTAATTTCACTCTTCACTCTTCGTCTCCATCGAAAATTTCATGCTTAGAGGGGTTTTGAAAGCTTGAAAATTTTAGCAACTCATCTTCTCTACAAGTAAGTGATTTTGGTGGTGTTATTTGATAATTTTTGTACTTTTGGAGTCCTCAAAGCTTAATCTAGCTAATGAGAGGACTAATTTGTGATATGGTTGAAAGTCTAGGAACATGCCATGAGAATGGTTATCTTATTAGGTGAGTTTTTATGGAAGAAAATGAATGTTAGGGAGATGAGAAACAACTTTTGTGAAAGGTGTTAGCATGAAAAGACCTAATTAGGACTTGAATGCAAAGAATGAATTTGTGTCATAAATGCATGAGATAGGTGGAATTGTGAGTAGTTGTAAGAGAAATAAATGTTCAGCTAGGCTTATCTAATGAGAAAATGTGTTGAAAAATGATTTACAAGCCTAGGGGCAAAATCGTAATTTTGCCATAGTATAAGGGCAAAATGGTCATTTTTGCCTAAGTGTAGATTTTGATGCATTATGATCATAGAATGATCTAAATGAGTGAATTCTATTATTATAGATCAAGAAGAGCGCGGGATCAATCTTGACCATGGAAAAGGCAAGGTTGCAGATTAAACCGCAAATCGAAATGTTTTGCACCGAGGTAAGTTTATGTGTAAACAATGCATTTTTTATACACATTGTTGTTGTTAAGTGCATGGCATGATTGAGAACATGTATGATTCAAGATGATTGGATTTGATAGTTATTGTATAATTTCGTATGAATGACGAAATAGTTATGTAAATGAGTAATAATAACACTTGACGGTGGGCTAAGTGCGATACCACCTTATTACTTAACTACGATGGGCTGTGTGCGATACCATCATTTAATTACATTATTTAGTGGGCTGTGTGCGATACCACTATAATTACCTTTTTGGTGGGCTTTGTGCGATACCACCCTATTAACGATTGATAGTGGGCTAAGTGCGAAAGCACCGAGTGATTTGGCATTATGGTTGGATTAGTGAGAAATTATGATGTGTTGTATCATGAAAATTTAGGGTGTTTAGTGCAAGGTTGCAAGTGAATGAATGTAAGCTTTAAGCTTGTTGCGTAGTTGGGATGTGGTAAGGGATGAAATGAGTAAGCATGATTGTGAATGTGGATTGTTTTTGTTTAGTATAATGCTATTTTTTGTTTAGCACATACTATGATGTTATTTGTTTACATGTAAACTTACTAAGCTTAAAGCTTACTCCCCTTTTATTTTCTCTTGTCTTATAGATTTAAAAAGTCGAGTCGGGATACAAAGATAATTGGAAGATCGCCCATACTATCAGTTCACCTTGGTATATCTAGATTTGGTACATTTTGTGTATGGTATGTATAGGGGCTAGAATAATTAAATTGTTTTGTTATTTTGGCCAAAAGTGTGTTAGCCCTTTTGAAAGATAAACTATTTTGTATATTGCCATGGTTGATGGCTCACCTTGTTATATATGAAAAGATGTAGTTATTCATGGAAGTTTACATTGCAAAATATGAGTTGTTTAGTGATATGATGAATGAATTCATGTTGTGTGAGCTAAAGGGACGTAAAGAGCTTGGCAAATAGCCTTGCTCCTATCCATACAAGTAGGCACACGGGCGTGTGCCTAGGCTGTGTGTGACACACGGTCAAACCTATGGGCGTGTGGATCGACCCGTATGTCCCATTACATGCTAGGTTTGCAAGTCAGTATGCTCCACGGACAGAGACACAGCCGTGTGAGAGCCACGGCCTAGGACATGGGCATGTGCCCAAGCTGTATGAAGTCTACATATTAATTGTAGAATTTAATTCAAGACACGGGCTAAGGACACGGGTGTGTGCCTTGGCCATGTGACCATAGTGAATTGATCATGTCATAGTCAGAATACCAAGGTTTTTGCACACGAGCTAAGAAACGGGCGTGTCAAGGCCGTGTGAGGGACACAGGCGTGTGTTTGGCCAGGTGAAATTGGTCAGGATCGACCATGGGTGGAAGACACGGGCATGTCTTAAGGGCACACGGCGTGTCCCTAGACCAACACGGGCGTGTAGCCCCTATTTTGATGAAAAGTTTCTTCGGTTCGTAAAAGTTTCAGGATTGGTTCTGAAGCCTCTCGAAAGTATGTCTAGGGCCTCGTAGGCCGAGATTGAGTAAGTGATGGGTTTAAAATGAAATTTTATAGCATGTTTCGAGATGTTAAGTGAGATAAGTTAGGTAATTCCTTAAACCCAATTCTGGCTTTGGACACTGGTAAGGGGTGTTATATTTATTGGTATCAAAGCTATGGTTTAGTCGATTCTTGGACTACCATAGTGTGTATAAGAGTCTAGCTATACATGTCATAAGTGTATATTGATAGTGGGGTGGCTTCTGACAATTCTAAACTTTGTTTTTATATAGTAAATGGATCCCGATCAATCGACTACTGATGACACAGGCAGTAATGCGCCGGCTCCCGTGCAAGGGACTACGCCTGTAGAAAGTGGACCCGAGACTAGGGGACAAGGAGAAGAGGCTCGAGAAGCCTTTCTCCAAATGATAAGTAACTGGTACATGGAGTATGTATGAGCAAACCCTAATGCTCAACCTCCTCAACCCCCTCCTATACCTCAGCCAGTTCCTGTGGCTCCTCAAGATGTAGATGTAGTGAGAATAACCAAGCCCCCGGTAGATAAGATTCAGAAGCAAGGTGTAACAGTCCGGTTTATACCCTAGTCAGAACAGTGGTTTCGAGACCACAAATCCAAGTCTATATAATATTTTAATATTATTTTTTATGTCGTTGATATGTAACTAAGCATGTGGTAAATTTTCGTAAGCTAATTTGTTCGTCTGTGTGTGTCTAATTTGACAAAAGGATTGAATTGCATTAAATGTGAAATTTGTTTGCTATTTACTAAAGTGTCTATATGTTGTCGCTTTTTAAGTGTGAGGAATTAAGTGGCAATTAAGCCAATTCTATGGCTAGTGGACGGCATTGAATGGTTAAATGTATAATATTATATGTTTTTATAAATATTCGGCTAAGCTTAGTTGTGTATTGATTTTGTGAATTTAATGTTTTGAGAAAACTAGACTAAATTGATAAAATGTACAAATGTGAGGTCTAATTTGTAAATAGCCCAAAATGTGTGTCTATGGATTGAATTGAATGAGATGGTGAATAAAAGGGTTAATTCTGAATATGTTTAGATCAAGAACCAAGGAAAACGGATTTTGATCGCGGGAAAGCGAAAATAATCGAGTAGCCGCTTCCGTTCGATAAACCAAATCCGAGGTAAGTCATTATGCAAATAAATGTACTTGCATGAAACTGTAATTATTTATATGACTAATATTGATAATGGATGCTTATGAGAGGATTATGTATATAAATTCTATGATAAGTTTAATATAGTAAGTAAGTTTGAATATAATACAAGTTGAATATAATACAAGTTGTTAGTTATATCTATGTGATGGGAATTGAATGATAGTTATTGAATTA
Organism: Gossypium rotundifolium; assembly: GCA_025506655.1. Classification (NCBI taxonomy): domain Eukaryota; kingdom Viridiplantae; phylum Streptophyta; class Magnoliopsida; order Malvales; family Malvaceae; genus Gossypium; species Gossypium rotundifolium. The sequence goes on from CP106722.1 coordinate 107,181,426, forward strand.
GAAATGCTACATGTATGATGTTGAGAAATGAGACACTATGTGTGCGTATTTGAAATTATGATGGAGTTAAATAGCACTGTGTGTGCGAAGTAATAGAAGCTTCGGCTTTTATGATTGGTACTGTGTGTGCGATACCGAATTAAGTTCGGTTTTGTATAAATTAACTAAGTGTGCAATGTCATTTAGGTCTCGACAATGAATCACGGCACTAAATGTGTGATTATAAGAAGTGAATAGCACTGTGTGTGCGATGATATGAAAGCTTTGGCTTATTGAATTGGCACAATGTATGCGATATCGAGACAAGACGATTAAAAGAATAGGCACTAAGTGTGCGATTATGAGAAGTGAATAGCACTGTGTATGCGATGATATGAAAGCTTCGACTTATTGAATTGGAACTGTGTGTACGATATCGAGACAAGATGATTAAAAGAATAGGCACTAAGTGTGCGATTATAAGAAGTGAATAGCACTGTGTGTGCGATGATATGAAAGCTTCAGCTTATTGAATTTGCACTGTGTGTGATATCGAGACAAGATGATTAAAAGAATAGGCACTAAGTGTGCGATTATGAGAAGTGAATGGCACTGTGTGTGCGATCATATGAAAGCTTCGGCTTATTGATTTGGCACTGTGTGTGAGATATCGAGATAAGACGATTAAAAGAATAGGCACTAAGTGTACGATTATAAGAAGTAAATAGCACTGTGTGTGCGATGATATGAAAGCTTCGGCTTATTGAATTGGCACTGTGTGTGCGATATCGAGACAAGACGATTAAAAGAATAGGCACTAAATGTGTGATTATAAGAAGTGAATAGCACTATGTGTGCGATGATATGGAAGCTTCGACTTATTGAATTGGCACTGTGTGTGCGATATCGAGACAAGTCTATTAAAAGAATAGGCATTAAGTGTGCGAGGATTAATATGCTTCGATTATGTATATAGCACTGAGTGTGCAATTAGGTTGAATGAATACTAAAGGACGATCAACATGTAATATCAAGCATTGAATAGCTTGGAAATTGAATAATTATCTGTTAGATAAGGTATGTATTGAACCTTTGTGGTTGATGAGTTATAAGCAAGCTATGAATCAGTGAATGAGTATTTTAGCTATGTCTGGGATGTTGGTATTGTAGAATCATTCTGAGTTCACGAGTATGTTATTTGATTCCTATTGGTTCGATGGGCAAGTCTGTAGTACGAATAGCAAATCCGAGCTTTGATAAGTTAAGTGAATGAATATTTGTTATAGGTATGTTGCTTATATTCTAATGGTGTATATGAGGTAAGTATCGATGTGAGCATATTATGATAAGTACATCAAATTGATAATATGATATGTGATTTGGATATATGGCAAGTTATGGCTAAGCTTATGAGTTCAAGAAAGAATGAGGTGATTTTGTCATGAGAACCATATTGGTCATTCTATTAATTTGGTTATGTGTAATTCATGTTAAGTTTGTTTGTATATTGACTTACTAAGCTTTGTAAAGCTTACTCTATGTGTATCTTTTCTCTGTTTATAGGTCGTAAAAGCTACTGAAGGCTCGAGACCGTCAAGGATCGTCATCACACTACTAAAATCATTTTAGTACACCTTGAATATGTATATGGCTAGATATGGCATGTATAGGCTAGTCCTTGATATGAGATGTAAAATGAACTTAGCCATGTGATTTGGCTAGTTATGTTTTGGTAATATGCTTAAAGGAATATAATATGTAAAGTGTTTTGGTATGATTAGTTGATAAATGAAGTGGTTATGAGATGGTATGTATATAAATGATTGGTGCTTGGGCATAATTGAGTTTTGGTCATACAAATTGGTATGGTTAGATTGGTTAGTCATTTGGGGTATGTTTTAGTTGCTATATATAAACATGTTATGTGTTGGTAAGTGATACTTGTAGGTGAGACCCTAAGTGGGTGGCATATTGGCCTTGTAAAATGGCCTATGATGTCACACGGTTGAGGCACACGGGCGTACCTAAGACCGTGGGTAAATTGGAAAAATGTGGCTTAAATTGCACACGGCCTCAACACGGGTGTTCTTGATGGCCGTGTGAGAATTGGCAGTATGTGATCTAGTAGTACACGGCCTTAGCACACGAGCGTGCTTGGTGACCGTGTTGATTTTGGCAGTATACTACCATAGGAAGGACACACGAGAGTGTCAAGTAGCCGTGGGTGAGGCACGGCCTACCCCCACGGCCGTGTGTCCCCTGTATTTTTAGAAAAGTTTTAAATTTTCATGAAATTTGTATGTGTTTCGATTTAGTCCTGACTCGGTTATAAACATTTTTTAGGTCTCAATGACCTACTTAAGGAACTTATGATTGATATTGATGAATGACTATATGATGAAGTCCATAGATGTTTCTGATCTAGTCGGTAATGCCTGTAACCCGAGCACGGCGTCGGATACGGGTTAAGGGAGTTACACAAGGGGCTGAGGAGTTTAGAGTTAATATAGATGATGAGCCTGAGAGGGCAGAGTTCTGGCTTGAGAACTCGATGAAGGTGTTTAATGAACTATCCTGCACACCTGAGGAGAGCTTAAAATACGTCGTGTCCTTGTTGAGGGACTCGGCATACCATAGGTGGAAAACGTTGACGTCAGTGGTCCCAAGGGAGAGTGTGACGTGGGACTTCTTCTTGGAAGAATTCTGAAAGAAGTATATAAGTCAGCGATTTGTTGACCAGAAGCGGAAGGAATTTCTTGAGTTAAAGTAAGGAAAAATGACTGTGGAGGATTATGAGCGCGAATTTGTTAGGCTCAATAAGTACGCACAAGAATGTGTGTCAACAGAAGCTATCTTATGCAAGAGGCTTGAAATGGGTAGAAAGAAAATGTTAGACTTTTAGTCGGGATTTTAGAACTAAAAGAATTTGTGGTATTGGTGGATAGGGCCAGTAAGGCCGAAGAAGTGAGTAAGGAAAACAGGAAACCCGTGAGGCCCGAGATGCAAGAAAATGGCCGATAAGTAAATCCTATCAAGTTCAATCGAAGAACTCTAAAGAAGCGAACCCTCAGACGATTGCATCAGTGGGATTTTCGCAAATAGAGCGAGGTAACACGTACTCGGGTTCAAGAGTTCAAGCCACCTCGATGGCAAGTGTGGGCAATCTAAAGTCCAAACCGGAGTGCCCAAGTTGCGGCAGACGTCACACAGGGGAGTGTTGGGGAAACAACCGAAATTGTTATAAGTGTGGTTTCCCTGACCATTTCATCTGAAACTACCCTGAGATGGATGACAAGGAGAGGAAGCAAGAGATGAGATCAGGCCACGTATCTTCTAAGGGTAGGCCATAAAAGAACCTAGGAGGTTGGATTAGTGGTACAGGAGCGTCACGAGACTTTACTATGGGACCAAAGGGTCAGACACCTGCAAAGACTTATGCCATTCGCGCTTTCGAAGAGGCATCATCTCCAGATGTGATAACGGGTACTTTTTCTCTTCATGGCACATTTGTTATTGCTTTGATTGATCTGAGGTCTACCTATTCTTACATTTGCATGAGATTGGCATCTAGTATGAGCATGATTGTTGAGTCTACAGAATTTTTGGTAAAGGTGTCAAACCTGTTAGGTAAATATGTGTTAGTTGACAAGGTGTGTAGGAATTATCCTTTGACAATTAAAGGTCATTGTTTTCTGGCAAACCTCATGCTGTTGCCGTTTAATGAATTTGATTTGATTCTTGTTATGGATTGGTTGACTACTCATAGTGTATTAGTGAACTATGGTAGTAAATTTATTGAATTGAAATGTGAAAATGGATGTCATTCTGGATGAATCAGGTGGGTCAGATAGTTTATCGGTGATGATTTCTTCCATGGTGGCTAAGAAATATTTGAGGAAAGGGTACGAGTCTTACCTCGCCTTTGTGTTTAATAATCAAGAGCCTGAAGTAAAGATTGAGATAGTGCCGGTGGTAAGTGAATATCCAGATGTATTCCTGGAAGAATTACCCGGATTACCTCCCGTTAGAGAGGTCGAGTTTGGGACTGAGTTAGTTCTGGGAATGAAACCTATTTCAGTTGCTCTGTATAGGATGGCACCATTAGAGTTGAAAGAACTGAAGGTTCAGTTGCAAGAGTTGACAGATAAGGGTTTTGCAAGAACAAGCTATTCACTGGGGGGTGCTCTGGTACTATTTGTGAAGAAGAAATGTGGGTCGATGAGATTGTGCATAGACTATAGACAACTCAACAAGGTGATGGTGAAAAATAAGTATACTTTACCAAGGATAGATGATCTATTTGATCAACTGAAGGGAGCTACGGTGTTCTCCAAGATAGACCTAAGGTCTGGTTATTATCAGTTGAGGGTTAAGGAGCAAGAATTGCCGAAAACTGCATTTCGAATGAGGTATGGCAATTATGAGTTTCTTGTCATGCCGTTTGGTCTAACAAATGCTCCTGCGATTTTTATGGACTTGATGAATCGCATCTTTCGACCGTACTTGGACAAGTTTGTAGTCATTTTTATCGACGACATATTGGTATATTCTAGGGATAAGAGTGAACATGCAGAGCATCTAAGAATAATTTTGTAGACTTTAAGAGACAAGTAGTTGTATGCTAAATTTAGCAAGTGCGAGTTTGGCTCTGAGAGGTCAGATTTTTAGGACACATTGTGTCGGGTGATGGTATTAGAGTTGATCCGAGTAAGATCTCGGCTATTTTGGAGTGGAAACCACCAAGAAATGTGTCGAATGTCAGAAGCTTTTTGGGTTTAGAGGGGTACTATAGACGGTTTGTGAAGGAAGTCTGTATGTTAAGTCTGCTTGTGAGTGAGTCCGTCAGGACTATAAACGAATTCTGATAAGGAAAGACCATGGCCATGGCAAGAAAACCATATAGTGTAAGACCTAGTCTAGGACTATGTCGTCATGTGAGGAAAAAGATAAAGGACGGTTGGGCAAGTACCAAGCGATGAGGGGTAAACCTCAAGATGTTGAGTTTAGGAAAATCTCTATCGTCAAAAATGTTATTTATTGAAATGTGAACGCCTCTATGGCTGTTCTCTGATAAGTGGGAGCCTTTGTGGCTATTCTATATTATATGTGAGCCCTTGTGGCGACATATAATATATGTGGAAGCCTCTGTGGCTATTCTCTGATAAGTGGAAACCTTTATGGCTATTCCATATGAACCTTTGTGGCGAAATATGTTATATATGGAAGCCTCTATCATTGTTCTCTGAAAATTCAAATCCTTTGTGGCTGTTTTATGTTATATGCGGAAGCCTCTTTGGTTGTTATCTTTAATATGTGAGCCCTAATGGCGAACTCTGTTAAAGTGGGTGCCCTTGTGGCGATATGTATTATATGAGAGCCTTCGTGGCTAGTTCTGTCATATAGAGCCTTTGTGGTCGACTCAGTGAATGCGCCTTCGTGGAGAAGTCTATTTAAATGGAAGCCTATATGGCTATCTAAAGTCATGTGTTTGGACGCCTTAGTGGCTATCTTGTATTGTGGATGCATCTACGGCGATCTATATCAAAGGAAGATTTTGGTGCGAAATTTAGGGAAGAACTACACCTTGGTTGTGCAATCCGTATAGTGGTCTCCGTGACAATATTTTGAAGGCATTTTCGGTTGGGTGAACTTAGAAAGAGAAGAGTAAGCGCAACCAATACGCTTGAGTAAACTATTAAACCAAGCTCTATTTGATAAAATGTTTTAATATAAAAGATTAAAATTTTTGAATAAAAGTTAAAATTGAAAAAAAATTGACAAAATGATTTTTCAATTTGAAGTCTAAGAGGTAGAATTTTGAGTATTTACTTTGAACTCTTAGAAAATTTTTGAAACAACTTTAAAATAAAGTTAAAATGATTTTAACTATGTTAAAATAATTTTAACAAATCAATTCGTTTTTCAAACAAGTTAGAATTGCGTATGAATACCTTTTTGGCCAAGCATCGATATTTTTGAAATATTGATACCCTTCACATAAACGACACCAAAATAACATGTTTTTCACAAAATCAACAAAGTATAGATACCTTTTCATAAAGTATCGATAAAATTGTTTTGGTATTGATAGTTAAACTCCAACAGTCACTCAATTTAGCATTTATTACAAACAATATTGATACCTTTATATTTGGTATCGATACTCACTAATACTCTGGTTTTCACATCCCAAAGACTTTATTCACTATCACAACAACCTCAACGGTTAGAATTCAATTAGGGGTGTAAATATCAGCTTCTAAAGTTCCTACAACAACAAGAAAGCATATTCAAGCAAAATCATCAATCAAACAACCTTTGTACCCAATACTTCCATAATTTTCTTGTATACACTTGTGATCCTTTAATTTCATTTCTTAGTTCAAGTATATCATAGTTTATTTGTGCTTAACTAGCAAACACTTTGATCATGTGAGGATTATTTCTTAGTTTTCTTTTTTGTAATTCTTTGAGAAAGTTTATCTTAAGATTTCGGTAGAAGTCTTAAGAGAGTCATAAGGTTAAACCTTGTCCTCAAAGGTTGAACAAATTAGTGAATTTGGTAAAATCCTTAGTTGTGGAAAGCTAAGGTAGTGGAGTAGGCAATTGAGGCCAAACCACTCTAATTCTTTGTGTTCATTATTTCATTTTCTCTCTTCACTTCCACCAAATTTTTAAAAGCCCAATTCACCCCCTCTTGGCAATTTCAGTTTGATTAATCGAGCTAACAGAAATGAAGTAATAGGAAATATGGTATCTAATGAACTCCAGCAGAAAGATTTCGAAAGTTAAGGACAAGGGAAAATTGTATAAGCAAAAAAAAAAAATTGGTCAGTAAGGTGAAAGAGCGCCGGAATTCTATAATAAGAAGATAGGCGTAGTCCTTATCGCCCTAATGTAATCATGAGTTCAGTAAGCGTATAACTCAAGTTGAAAGACTATGGACAAGGTAAACGAGATAGATCAGGACTCAATATGGATAAGTTGGAAAGGATGAGGTAGTAATAAATAATACATGTAGTACGCTCTTAAGAAAGCTTTAGTCAATTACATAGAAACTGTACCATAAGGAATGGTAAACTACTAGCCAAAGCATGCATACAGTGAGTAGTACGGTATGGCATAATGAAACATGTAATAGAGATTCACGAAGTGTTTTAAGAACTTACATAAGTTATTTCCTGTTTCAGGTTGCAACGGATTTTGAGCGAGGGGACGATGCCAAGGCTATAGTAGGGGCCAGTGATCCGTGCTAATATGCATACAGATGAAGGATGAAAGAAAAAGAAAAGCATGAAGAGAAAGCTATATGGAAAGTTTTGGATTATATGATATCGACTAAGTTAAACAGAGAGCCATTTGGGTGAGGTTGAAGTCTGTGCATAAGTTGTAATACTCTGTGTGTATACTTGATAATATTAGGGCAAAAAAGATAGTTGTATCATACAGAATGTAAAGACGAAAACATGTTGTACATAAAGTAATTTCAATGATATACGAGGTTATTTAGTATATACAAATAAAATATTATTTACTAAGCTATCATTAGAATAGTTACATAGGCAAGTCTAACAGAAAAAGAGTATAAATATGTCTAGTACATAAGCGAATAGAAGAGTCTATGTTATATCTATTTAGGAAGTGAAACCCAAATCTTAGATCCGATCGATCAAGTCAAGCAAAGGGCATTATAGAATCTCACAAGCCCTTAACATTTAACACTTTTCGAGCTGCGTTGCTTTACTGTATTTTGCAGCGTCGACAAGTTTGTATCAGCATGTGGATTTATAAGTCGATGCTTAATTGCATCAGTGAAAAAAGGTTGGGATATTTCTCCCACAGATCGTAACTGGCTTGTATAAATAAACAAAGGTGTCAATTTCGAAAACAGAGAAGTTCGTCAAACGGACCAAAAACTTGCTTGAGAACTTCATCTATACCTAGTACATCAAGCTCAACTACAAGCATATCTAAGAATGGAATGAACAACGGAAGAAAAAGATGGATGTTCCACCATCTCTAAAGCGAAAGAGCAAGGACAAGGGCCAAGCAAGCCAAGGGTCGAGCGAGAAGACTGATATGGAGTGGGTCATTCAATAGATGCAATCGATGAAATATTGGCAATTGACTACGCACAACGATTTAGAATTCCAGTGCCCGAGCAACCACCAAACCGTTACCCACCCATGCAACCTTTCGGGTAAGTCGACGAGGAATGGGAAAAAAAGGAAGAAGACAAAGAGTCGACCCTCGACGAGGACTTCGACAAGATATTCTGAACAAAGAAACCATTTGTTGAAGGCATTAAGATTTGCACCCCAAGTTAGACTAGCCATACTAGTTCTGCAGGTGCGAAGGATGCAACACCAAACACGAGTCAAGGGAAGGACCCAATGATTGAGAAAAATCGACTAGATCATGATTCTGATTAACAACTTTTAAACTATTAACTTTTATTTTACTTTTTAGGGGCTTATGAAGCAATCTATTTTTAGTGAAATCAGAATAGTGGTTTAAGGACCACAAATCTGACGAGTAAATTATTATTTTATTTTTATTTTAATGTCTATGGAATGTTAGTATGGTCGTATAAAAAGTTCATTAAGAAATTTTGACGTTTGCATGCTTAATTTCATAAAAAAGACTAAAATGTAAAAGGAGCAAAAGTAGGATTATTTTAGTTAAATGTATCAATTAGCTATGAAACTCAAATGTGAGTGGACTTAGATGGTAATGAGACCATTTATTATTATAACAGCCCAATTTTGGGTCTAGTCGGAACAGTGGTTTTGGGACCACAAATCTAACGCAGTAAAATTTTTATGGTCTACAGTTTTATGGAATGATTTAGTGAAAATTTCGTTCGAAAATTTTGACGTTTGGGCACTCAATTTAGTTAAAAGGACTAAATTGCAAAAAGTGCAAAATTTGAGTTCTATGTGTTTAAGGTGTCCAATTGTTATGAGATTTTAAATTGAAGGTCCTTAGATGGTAATTAGACCATTTGTGAAGTTAGTGGACAAAAATGGACATGGAGTAAGAGATTTTTTATGTTTTAAGTTAGGGGTATTTTGGTCATTTGGTAATTAAATGAATTAAAAAGAAAAAAATCAAGCCAAAATCATGTCCATCTTCTTCATGCTAGCCGAGATTTAGAGGAGGAAGCCATAGCTAGGGTTTGGCCACTTTCAAGCTCGATTATCAAGAAAAACGAATTTTAAACCTAGATCAGGGGAAAAACAAAGTGTTTGACTATTAGGTCCATTTTCACTATTTTTGTACCAAGGTAAATTCGTATGTAAATAATGCAATATTATATTTGTTTTTTAATGTTTTGATATTGCATAAAATGTATGATTGATTCTATGAGCATATTCGGCGAAGTTCCGACAAGAAAGAAAACCCGGTTGAACATTAGGAATAGATACGATACAAATGTCATGACATTATGGTTACTGAGATTAAGTGTAAGACCATATCTGAGATATGGCATCAAAATGAGACTTCGTGTAAGACCATATATGGGATATGGCATCGATATAAGACTTCGTGTAAGACCATAGCTATAACACCCCAAACCCGGCCTAGACATTACGACTGAATCTGACATGTCACATAGATGTGATTTTTGAAATTTGGACTTGTTGATAAAAATCAGTATTTAAGTTAAAACCCATTTAGTTTTTATTGCTTGAGAAAATTCGGCAAATTAAGTTATTACAATCTGAAACCAACTTATCAAAACGATTGCCATATTTATTACCGTTGATTTCTTAAATTGAATAAAACCGCAGAAGCTTCTCTAATTAAAAACCTTGAAGTTTAAAATGCGTGTTTTTCTTGAAAACAGTTGTTATTTTGAGAACTCTTGTGTATCATTTTGGTAGTTTAAAACAAGAAATCCCCAATTAAAAATTAAATCCACCAAAGGCCTTATTACATAATTAATAGCCCAATATGAAAATTAAAATTAAATAACTAAGTCTAAACCAGAACATCAGTGATCATGTGGCCACCTCTGAGTCCTTCGTGGGTCCAAATCGTCTAAGGCTAGGGATTACCTGTACAATTAAAAAGAAAGGGTGAGTTTATAAAACTCAGCAGCAATCCCTATCACTACCAAGAATAATATATGCAAGAATACCAGGCTTGGGACCTATTCAGTAATAATACAGTGTGGGCCTTAGCCCATTACAGTAACAGTGTTGGCCTAAGCCAATACAATATCAATACGATGCAAATAGGCAACCCACCTCCAGCAAACACACCACCCGTACCAACCAACACACCATGTGGGGATAAAATTGACTCACCCAGCCAGCATACCAATATCGCAGCATAGCTGCCAGTAATAATAACGCAGCAGAGCTACCAGTAATAGTATATGTGGCAACGCCACCAGTAACAGTGAATGTGGCAGAGCCACTAGTACAGTACTTCCTCCATATCAGAATCGCAACCCCATGCAGTGTGTCATGTCATAAATAGTTCGTGTATGGAAAGTGACCTACTCAGTACAGTCTTACAAATAAAATACACTCATCAGTCAACCTACCTCTAGAGGTAACATGGTCATTTCCATCTATTAGGGGTATAATAGTAATTTTACCCTTTAAGGGTATTTTGGTCACTTTACTTATTTTGGGGTCTCGGTACAGATAACGACCTCTCCGAAGGTCTACAGTAGCATCGAGTGAAATAGATAATTTAAATGGTCATAACAGTGTAAATGGGCTCAAGGCCCATTATTCGGCCCAAGTGGGCCCACACGTTCGTGTGGCCCATTTTGCCCAAATTCAATCACGGCTATACGAACCATATAGCGTAGTCTAGTATTTGCCACTTATTGTGGATTTTATACATGTGGAGCCCACGAGCCCATTGGGCCCACACGGCTCATTTCAGCCAACGAGGCCCAAATTGACCCAAGAGCACGAGAACGCTCATGGTGGCCTCCACAGTCTATTGCCCACGATTTGTGGGCTCAGTTTACCACACAAGCGATTGCATGCTCGTAAGACGTTAAATGCCGAAGTTTCAGCTTTTTGACTTTTTGACTTTCCCCGATTCACAGTAGAGAGGGGTGTGACTACACACCTGTTTGCGCAATAAACAAATTACCCCACGCGCGATCAACCTACAATCATCCCCACACAACCAACCTTCCATCCTTTAGATCATTAACACTAAAGCCCCAAACCGATATCACCACTTGCCTTGACCGAAAATTATGCGATTATTACTCTTAGATCGTTAGTTGAAAACGATCGCACCCTTCTTCTCGATTTACTGCTCATAAAATGGATTTCATTAGCAATAATCGTTTAATACAAGGCTTGAATTGATACCCATAGTCAAAAGAATTAGAATTAGAGCAGATTAGGTATTTGGCCAATACTACAAAACAACCCAACTTACCCCACAGTATTCAGCCTAAGAGGTATTTGAAGAAGAAAACAGAGATGTGCAGAGAAGTAAGGCAGTCGACACTCTACTGATTGTCAGAGACTATCGTCCACATGGTATCCACAATATCAAGTCAAGATTTATGTTATTCAGTCTATATTGGAACAGCAGAGAAACAAAAGAGAGGGGAAAATAGGAGATGTAGGATTAGGCTTACCATAGTGTTATGAATAGAAGAAGAGACTGCCACCCACTACCAAACCAACGGGCACAGCAGAGAAGGAGTCAGCCACTCAGTCAAAGAGGAAAAGAGAATGTTGAGAAGAAAAACAATATGGTTCGGCTATGAACCAAAAGTCGGGGAATGGAAAGGAGGAAAAGGGGATTCGGCAGTGGGAAAAAAGAAAAGTGCAAAAGTGTGCAGAGAAAAGTGCCAAAAGAGCCTACCACATTCGGCCAAAGAGAGAAAACAACCCAAAATGAGCAATATACTTCCCTGGTCGAATTTCTTGAGTGCTAGAGTCCAAATTTGGCATAATATCCCCCCTCTCAGCTCCTTTATTTTCTCCTTGAATCTCTCGATGACCAGTTCAAATTCCATCCAAAATCCTATTCAAACTCCCCTTAGCTGTGTTTCAGTCCAACTCTACTGCCTACACAGCTCAAGTAGCCAAATAAATACCCCTTTGTGCAACCCAGGACTTGAACCTCAGACCTCTCAGTTACACAACATGCCACCTTGCCACTAGACCACAAGCTCTTATTGTGTCATAAAACATGCATTAATATTTATAATGCCTATATGCCAGTGTCCAGATTCATTTAAAAGCAATTTTAAAAATTCTACAAAAGCCAAGACTTGAATCCAGGCTTCTCAAACACTCCCACACACACCCAAATCACTTAGCCATTAAAGAAAACAAGCAATTTGTGTCAAATCATGCCAAATTAAAGACCCTATATTTTTGGGGCGTTACAACTCTACCCCCTAAAAGAAATTTCGACCACAAAATTTATCTGGTTAGAATAGGTGAGGGTATTGCTGATGCATCGGCTCCTTAGGTTCCCACGTGGCTTCTTCTAAACTATGATTACGCCAAAGCACTTTGACTAGTGGAATAGATTTCTTCCTCAGTACTTTAACTTCACGATCTAATATGTGCATTGGCTCCTCCTCGAAGGTTAGATCTGGCCTAATCTCGATCTCCTCAGCTAGTATAATATGTGTGAGATCAAAGTGATAATGCCTCAACATGGAGACGTGGAACACATCGTGAATTCGGTCTAATTCTGGAGGCAACTCAAGCTGATAGGAAACTGGCCCCACCCGCTTTAGTATTCAGTAAGGCCTAATAAATCTAGGGCTCAGCTTGCCCTTCCATCCAAATCTCAGAATTTTCTTCCACGGTGAGACCTTAAGGAAAACATAATTCCCCACAGAGTACTCAACCTCCTTACGCTTCAAGTCTGCATATGACTTCTGCCTATCAGACGCTTCCTTTAACCGATCTCGAATCAACTTTACCTTTTCCTCAGTATCAAAAACTAACTCTGGCCTTAGAACTTGCCGCTCACCCAGCTCAGTCCAATAGGTAGGAGTATGACACCTACGACCTTGCAACGCCTCGTATGGTGCCATTTGAATATTGGACTAATAGCTATTATTATACGCAAACTTTACTAATGGTAAATAGTATTCCCAACTGCCTCGAAAATCCATTACACAACTTCTTAACATGTCCTCCAGTATCTGAATCACTCTCTCTAACTGACCATCTGTCTGAGGATGAAATGCAGCACTAAGGTCCAACCTTGAACCCAAAGCCTCATGTAACTTCTTCTAGAATCGAGATGTAAATCTAGGATCTCTGTCAGATATGATAGAAATCGGTACCCCATGCAGTTTTACAATCTCAGCCACATACAAATTTGCCAGCTTCTGAAATGCGTAATCCATATGGACTGTATAAAATAGGTAGATTTAGTCAATCAGTCTACAATAACCTATACCCGAATCCTTCTTAGTAGGCGTTAAGGGTAGCCACTCACAAAATTCATGGTTACCCTCTCCCACTTCCAAAGTGGGATCCTAACTGGCTGCAGTAACCCTGAAGGCAGCTTATGCTTAGCCTTAACTTGTTGGCATGTCAAGCACTTACTCACAAAATCAGTAACTTCGTGTTTCAGCCCCAGCCACCAGATAGCTCACAAAGATCTCGGTATAACTTATTTTCGCCAGGATGCATAGCATAAGGACTACTATGCGCCTCTCGCAGTATAGACAGCCTCAGCTCTGAATCCCTTGGTACACAAACTCTCCCATGAAAACACAGTACTCCCTCACCATTCAACCCAAAATCTGCAGTCTCTTTATTCTCAACTTGTCAGAAACAAGGAACCAGTGACTCATCCAACAACTGTTTCCCCTTAATTTGCTCAGTCCAGTAGAGAGGGTGTGACTACACACCTGTTTGCGCAACGAATAGATTACCCCACGCGCGATCAACCTACAATCATCCCAACATAATCAATCTTCCATCCTTTATATCATTAACACTAAAGCCCCAAATCGATATCACCACTTACCTTGACCGAAATTTATGCGGTTATTACTCTTAGATCGCTGGTTGAAAATGATCGCACCCTTCTTCTCAATTTACTATGATAAAATAGATTTCATTAGCAATTATCGTTTAATACAAGGCTTGAATTGATACCCATAGTCCAAAGAATTGGAGTTAGGTCAGATTGGATATTCGGCCAATACTACAAAATAACCCTACTTACCCCACAGTATTCAACCAAAGAGGTATTCGAAGAAGAAAGCAGAGATGTGCAGAGAAGCAAGGCAGTCGACGCTCCACCAATTATCAGATACTATCATCCACATGGTTTCAAAATAGCAAGACAAGATTTATGTTATTCAGTCTATATTGGAAAAGTAGAGAAACAAAAGAGAGGGGAAAATAGGAGATGTAGGATTAGGCTTACCACAGTGTTATGAACAGAAGAAGAGACCGTCGCCCACTACCAAACAAACTGGCACGGTAGAGAAGGAAAAAGAGAGTCGGCCACTCAGTCAAAGGAGAAAAAAGAATGTTGAGAAGAAAAATAAGAAGGTTCGGCTATGAACCAAAAGCCGAGGAATGGAAAGGAGGAAAAAGAAATTTAGCAGCGGGGAAAAAGAAAAGTGCAAAAGTGTGCAGAGAAAAGTGCCAAAAGAGCCTACCACATTCTGCTAAAGAGAAAACAACCCAAAATGAGCAATATACCTCCCCTGGCCAAATTTCTTGAGTGCCAGAGTCCAAATTCGGCATAATTTCCCCTTCTCAACTCCTTGATTTTCTCCTTGAATCTCTCCATGACCAGTTCAAACTCTATCCAAATCCTATTCAAACTCCCCTTAGCTGTGTTTCAGTCCAACTCTACTACCTACACAGCTCAAGTAGCAAAATAAATACCCCTTGCACAACCCAGGACTTGAACCTCAAACCTTTCAGTTACACAACATGCCACCTCGCCACTAGACCACAAGCTCTTTTTGTATCATAAAACATGCATTAATATTTATAAGGCCTATATGCCAATGTCCAGATTCATTTAAGAGCAATTTTAAAAATTCTGCAAAAGCCAAGACTTGAACCCAGGCTTCTCAAACACTCCCATACGCACCCAAATCACTTAGCCATTAAAGCAAACAAGTAATTTGTGTCAGATCATGCAAAATTAAAGACCCTATATTTTTAGGGCGTTACAATAGCTGGGCTATTGGCATCGATACGAGATTACATATAAGACCATATCTGGGATATGGCATTGGTACGATACTGTGTATATGAGATTCCCGAATATCCTTTAGTATTCCAAATGGTTCAACGAGAAATTCAATGGGTATGTCAAAGATGAGAAAGTATGTGATTAGGTTACGAGTTGGTACAGATATGTACGATAAACTCAAAGGAAATGAATTTGGTATATGATAAACTATTAATAAGATTGTGATTGAGTATGTTATGTTCATGAAGTTTTAATGACATTATGTTTGATAAATGTTACGTTATTCATATGGAAAATGCATGGTTAATGCTGTTTATTATTTGCATACGAACTTACTAAGCTGTATAGCTTACCCCCTTTCTTTCCCTTATCTTATAGTGTCACCAAGCTAGCTTGGGTTTGGAGATCGTCGGAGATCTACTCACACTATCAACAAATATTTTTGGTATCAATGATTTTAACATTTTGAGTTATGGCATGTATAGTGGACTTGGTCATTTTGTTTTGTGTCATAATTGATTTGGCCAAATGTGTTAGCTTTTATTGGTTGAAAGCTCACTTTGTATAAGCCCATTGGAAATTGGTTATTATTGGTTAAGTATATTCATATGATAATGCCTTTCATGGATGTTAGAATCTACTTGATTTGAGTTGATAAGTATGTGATGTTTGTGTATGATAGATGGTAGCATGTAAATGATGTATTGTTGTCTTGGTTTTGGCTGATTTGGTTGTATGCATATGCTTGGTTTGGTGCTATGTTATGTTGTGTAGGTGTGTACATTAAAGAGTGGCAAAAAGGCCTGGTAAATAGCCTTATTTTTGTCCACACAGGTAGACACACGAGCGTGTGTCTAGGTCGTCTGTGACACACGGTCTACCCCACGGGCATGTGTTTCATCCGTGTGTCCCCTGCACCTTAATTGTTGCAAAATAGAATGTCCAGAATATGGCAGACGGGCAAAGACACGGGCATGTGTCTCAACCGAGTGTGCTACACGGCCTTGAACATGAGCATGTGTCCCGACCATGTGAAGTTTGCACCTATTTTATGAATAATTATGAAAATTAAATCAACCACACAACCTAGCACACGGGCGTATGGCACGGCCGTGTGGCACAAGTCAGAGAGCTCCCTAATTTGAACATAGCCTGTAGCATGGGTGTGTCCCAAATCCACATGGGAATTTGACCCTTGTAACATGAAAAATTTTTTAAGTTTTTTAAAATTTCCTAAAGTTCTCGGTTTAGTCCCGAACCATTACCAAAGCATGTTTTGGGCCTCGTAGGCTCTTATAAGGGACTTTATGATTAAATACAAAAAATTTTAATTTGGACACAAATTTAGGGGTCGAAAATGTATGTTTGTTTGTGTTTAAGTCCGGTAATATCTCGTACCCTGTTCTGGCATTGAACACGGGTAAGGGGTGTTACAATTATGTTAGTGGACAAAGATGGACATATAATTAAGTGATTTTATGGTTAATTTGGTAAATTAATAAATAAGTTAAAGTAAAATAAAGAAACAAAAGGAATCATCTTTTTAGTCCATCTCTCCACCTAAAATAGGCTAAGAAAACACCATTGAAGAATGCTTCAAGGTTTGGCTATGTCCAATAGTTGCATGTAAATGATTTTTGACCCCATTTTTAATGATTTATGTGTTTTTGAAGTCGTTGTAGCTCGGGGGTCAATTTTTAAAATTGTTAAAGATTTAGGATTTTTCCATGAATGTTTGTGCATGGTACCTGATGTTTTACGAAAGATTATGAGTCCTTGTTCATAATAAACAAGTTTTGTCAATGGATTTTTGATGAAATTGTCATTCAGGGACTTATTTATAAAAGTAGTAAAAATTCATGGTAAATTTGGGAAATGTTGATTTGTATGGGTTGATATAGGTCCCTAGTGAATTTAGCTAGCATGAAATGAGGATGAAAATTCTTAGATTTCAATTTATGAGCTTAAGGACTAAATTGTGAAAATTTAAAATGTTAGGGGCAAAATGATAATTTTTAAAAATATGAAATGTGGACTGAATTGAATAATAGAAGTATTAGATGGATTCAATTTATCTATTTAGATCAAGATAGACCTCGTACAGATTTAGATCAGGGAAAAGCGAAAGCCTCGGAGTGATCGACTACGTTTTTACACTTTGTTAGTCGAGGTAAGTTCGTATGATTAAATATCGTTTTAATGTTGTAGGGCCCAAAATTTGCCCAGGCCCATTTTATAACCAAAAAACCAAAAGATGATAACCAAATTAAAAAACAAATTAACAGTTTATCAGTCCATTACAAAAAATAAATAAGGCCCACTGAATCCCAACCTGTTCACAATCCGATAGTAGGGCCAATTGGCCCAGATACTAAATAAACCACTACCAATTTTTTGCCTAACCCTCTTACTACCCAACCCAGTCTGGAAACAAGCCCAAATGGCCTAAATAATTTTAGCAGAATAGAACCCTAGAGAATTCCAGAGGCTTCCAGCGCCGCACGCGTGACTCCACGCGCTCCACCACGCGCACGCCATGCGCGAGCCATCACCAGCATTTTTGTACCGCCTCCAGCGTATCAGCATCATACAGCCTCCGTGCCTAGCCACGTCTGCCTTTTGTTCCTGCAAACCAATAGCAGAGAAACAACAACAAGGAAAAATGCAGAAAGGGACAAACGGCTATATTTTTCGATTATTCTTCATTTTATTTAACATTCAACTATAAAAAGTCAAAGAAAAACATTGTAAAGATTAGGCGCACGAAATACAGCAATACAAAAAAAAGAGTAGAAACAGATTCAAAAAAGGTGGCCTTTCTTCGATTTTTATTTCTTTCCCTTGATTATTCATTACTTTATGGGAATCTATTTCTAGCATTTCTTTTTATTTTTCGGTGTATTAACAAAAAGGAGAAGAGTTCCCTTCATTTGGTTCTGTCTGTGTCTCCTCCATCGTGATCGGAGTACGGATATGGGCGAGGACTTGTGTGTACCACCAAACGCCGAATGCAATGACTTTCTGATGGTCGGATGGGGGTCTTCCTTGGTTGCGGCTGGAGGGTTAAAGAAAAGGGTATTTAGGGTTCTGTTTAGAAGAGTTTAGATTAGGTTTTATTTCGTTTTATTTTGTTTTTACATCAGTTAACGAGATGGCGCCGTTTAGGCTTATGGCAATAGCCTTTAAACGACGCCGTATCAATCTATGCCCAACAACCCAACCCAAATGCGGCCAAGATTCGCGTGTTTCAGCCAGGAAGGGATATTTGCATTTTCGATCCTTCCTTGTTTCGTGGCATTTTAATTAAGTCATATATATATTTTTATTTTTCTTAATTTCGCACTCAAATTTTGAACGATATTTCAATCTAGTCTGCTTCTAAACACCACGTTTAGTAAAACTGGATTATTCGCGCTTTTAGTCCTCGTACATCAGGGTATCTTTTATTTTGGTTATTTTTAGCCTAATGACTTTATAATTTTTTTTTAAAATTAGACATTGGATTTTGAATGTATTTCAATTGAACCTGCCATTCTTTTTTTAAAAAAAAAAAAAACTTCCTGACATTCTTTTTTTAAAAAAAAAACTTACACTTTCATATTTAATATACTTGTAGATTTCTTTATTATTATTCTTTTATTGACTCATTTAGTTATTTTTATAAATGCACTCTTTGATTCAAAATTTGTAGGATAATTAAATTTCATAAGTTCATCTTTAACATAGCGTTTAATTTGTAGATAATGCTCGATTAATATTTGTATATCTTGTACCATAGCATGCTTCAAAATTCCAATACATGTATGCCTTATATCAAATATTTTGTATACATTAAGTTTATTTTAAAATTTCACGTACATAAATTTCTTTTTAAGATAAGGTAATATTTGTGTGTTTAGAAGTACGAAAAATTACATCCTAACGTGCTGGGTGTCAATTTTTCGTTCGACTAAATAACCAAATACCCTTTTCATATGTTTTGAAGATCAAAGATGATCTCGACGTCAGAATATAAAGGTATTATATCCTAACGTGCTGGGTATGATATTTTTATTCCTTTGAAACGAGTTAATCTTGAGATTCAATCCTGTATATCTAATAAATTCTTTACAAACAAAATTTTTTAAATGATTCCAAAGTGTAAAATTCATATTCAAATTCTTTCAGCTTGCTTTAAATTTATTTGATTTGCCTTTAAAGTTTTTGCTTGACATTGTTAAATTTTGTAAGAGTATTGTATAATTTGTTGATCAATATTGTTAAATTTGTGTATTTCATGATTAATGTTTACGCATATTATCCTTGTATTGTTTTTCAAATTCCAACATATTCAAACCTTTTCTAAATATTTCATTACATTAAAAATGAATGTTGAACCAATTTTAAGATTGCATATTTGAAAAACAAGGCAATATTTGTGTGTTTAGAAGTACGAAAAATTACATCCTAACGTGTTGGGTGTTGATTTTTCGTTCAACTAAATAACCAAATACCCTTTTCATATGTTTTGAAGATCAAATATGATCTCGACGTCAGAATATAAAGGTATTATATCCTAACGTGCTGGGTATGATACTTTTATTCCTTTGAAACGAGTTAATCTTGAGATTCAATCCCAATTTAACGAATTTGTTTTTAAAATTTTTACCCTAAATATTTTTAGGTTTTTGACATTAGGACAATGTTAATCAACTTCGTGCAAACTTTGGGTGTTGAGAGGGTGCTAACCCTTCCTTGCACGTAACCGACTGCTGAACCCGTTTTCTCAAATTTCGCAGACCAAAATATTTTTATAGGTGACCTGATCACACCTAAACCAAAAGGATCAGTGGCGACTCCTATTTTTTATTTTCGTTCTCAAAACCCTAGTTGATTCCCCTTTTTTCAAAAAGATGGTTCTGATAATTTGGTGACTCCGCTAGGGACAGTTGAGAGTCAGGCCATAAATTGATTAATTTTTGTCCTTTTGATTGAAATTTGGAAATTTGTTTTGAAGAATCATGTTTCTTTCGATTCATTTTGTTTGTGCTATAATTACAATAATGTCGAGTATAACAAAATACTTTAGCATTGCATTGCATGACCGTTGTGGTCGCACCTTTAAGTAGGAGTGAGAAGCTATGCTTTCGTGAGGTTCTCACCTCCGCATGGGCTAGTGGACTACTTCCGGGATACATCTGTACCTATGTGCTTCGTGAGGTTTTCACCTCCGCATAGCCATAGGGAAATGTATTCCCCTGAACTGAACTCGATTCATATGAGCCTATAATGGGTGAGAATTGAGGAATCTACTGGTTCAGGTACCCTCTCTTTAGAACCAAACCACATATAGCAAATCCTAAGAGCTAACCATAGGTAAATCCATGTCAAACCCTAATGGTCACTCATTTAGGTAATCTATTTTGGTTGTTTTTTTTCTTGTGCTATCGTTTTTTGTGTTTATGTTTGCATTACATTGCACTGCATTGCATTGCATTGCATCATTATAGAAAGGAGATGTTGATCAGTAATTCAATTGCTGAATAGAGGAGTTTGTCATAAGGAAACGAATTTCTTGATAAAGTGGATTATAATACGGTTGTCTGGACATGGTCTGAGTAAACACAATAGAAGAAAGTTTATAGTCCGTGGAGGAATGCAAAACCTTTCCCGAAAGATTTAAATTGACAAGAATTGTGTAAGAGTCGTCATGCCTCAATTTTATTAAAGAAGATAATCAATATTGCAAGGGATAAGTGAGCAGCGAACCACGACCCGAATCAAGCCAAGTGGAAATAAAAGAGATATCTTTTGGGAGGATTTGAAGGATTCAACTACAGTGTCCTGATATGAAGGAGAAGATCAATGTTTTCACCTGGACTATGAGGACAAAGTTGCATACGTAATCTATTTTATGTAAAGAAATATGTTTTCTAGAGAAGTTCTTCTAATGGAATTGAATTCAGAATCAACGCCTTTCTTTCTTCTTCCATTCATTTCATGCATTTGCATTTCATGCATTTGCATTACATCATTTGCATTGTATTTTCACATCCCTAATTAGGTGAAATTATTTTAGTTAACCCGGAAAACATGGAACGAAGGTTGGACGGATTAGAGCAAAGGCAAATACAAATGCAGGAGCAATTGGCCGAAATCCAGCAGGATATACGAAATCAAATGAATATGATGCACCAGTTAACTCAATTGCTAATCGGAAGGCTTGAAAAAAGGAGTGGCCCAGTGGTCGACAGTGTGGATGATGATGAGGACATTTTTTATTCTCCAATAAGTGTCTCAGCCTGACCAAACGTGCCCTCGTAAGGAGCACCGGTCATTATCAAACCCTAATGTCAGATTAATACCTCGGCACTATTAAATCTCTTGATGGGCTCAAGTTTTAACCCGAAGGATGATCGAGTCAAACCAGTTGTTCTGGCAGAAACAAAAAAAAAAAATAGGAGAATAGACTTCAAAGGTCCTGAAGAAGAAGGAGAGGGAAGTGAATAGAACGAGTAGGTATAGCAAGGGTCACTCAGAGGTGATTACATGAGCCGACTAAGGGCGATGAATTGCCGACCATCGTATCCCCAAGGCAAGAACTCGATCCAAGATCAAACTCGAAAAAACTCCAGTTCGCGCTCATCCCAATCTCGTATATTGAGTTCTACCAAATTTTGTTTGATGCACATGTTGTATCCCCTTTTCATATAGAACCAATACGTCCTCCATACCCTAAATGGTACGATGTGAATGCCCAATATGAATACCATGCAGGAATTACAGGGCACTCAATGGAAAATTACACCGCTTTCAAGAAAGTAGTCGAAAGACTCATCAGATTGGGTATCGTAAAATTCAATGATCTTTATGGTGCAGAAAATTCTTTACTCAACCTTTCTGTTAAAGGAGTAAACATCGTGAAGCCCACGATGGACAGGGGCATGAGATCCAAGGATGCATCGAGCTCAGAGCATTAGCGCGAGGTCTGATTGAAGAAATAAAAAACCTGAAGGAATATTAGGGAATCTGAACATTAACAATATATTTGAAGAGAGAACCGGAGAATAGACTTTTCCAAGCTTCTACCTTTACGTACTTGGAAAGATTTAAAAAAACGGGACTGTGGAAGGGATCCCTGTATTTTTGAGTTAATCTAGAGTAATATTCAAAACATGCTTGTTACTTTAAGCCTAGATGCAACAAAAATCCTTTTGTGAAATAGGCTTGTGTCCAGAATTTTTATTTTAATAAAATGCATCTTTTTGAGCAAATATTCTTTCATTCTTTTTCATACTATACATTCTTTTATTCTTTTGGAATACTCTTTCATTCTTCATTTATGATCATATCATATAAATAATCATCCTTAGAATCATTTTTGGATCTTCGTACTCGGGTACCCAGATATCAATAATCTGAGCGACGTTGTTACTAACTCCCTTTTTGAATGAGATATGGGTCTAAGGGATCTAAATACTTTGAAGATAACAGAGATTGTAGCCTATCTTTTGATTTGTTAAGGATATTAGAGCAAGATGAGAATAAACTCCACCTTGCAAAGGGTCAGTAGATGTTGCGAGCTTAGGAAAGGGGCAAAAATCGAAGCCTAATTCACCACAGAAATAAGGTGAGACATCATTGAGCTATTTTCAAGAATTTGAGACATTTTCGTACAATTATATCAAGGCACACCAAGCTTCTGAAACGTAGGCATGCTGTTAAGATTGGTGTTTAAAAAACCCATACTAATGGTTCTACAATAGTCGGGCTAATCATGAGGTTTAGGCTACTGGTCTACCCAGGAAGGAAAATTGCATCAAATGCCAAATTGAGAAAGACAGGACATATGTGCCTCCTCCATTTTGTCTATATGTGGGGCATGGTGGTTATCAAGCCAATCTCATCCAAAGCTTCTGGCCAATATCGATTCATTTTCGTGGATGTTGGTTACTTCACTAAGATGGTAAAAGTCGCTTCATATGCCAATATTACAAAGTCGATAGTCATAAAAAAATCAAAAAAAAATGATATCGAAAAGATCATATTTAACTGCACAATGTCAAAAGTCTGCGGTCTGTTTAAAGATCAGGTGCCACATATCAATGCAGCAAAAGCATCCAAAAAGAAAAACAAAAGATCATAAAAAAATTGAGACTTGTAAGGATTGGCATACAGAAGTTACTATTTACCCTTTATGCTTATCAAACGTTGACCAAGACTGTCATCGGGGCAACACATTTCTCATTGGTTTTTCCCATTTGAGTCGAAATTCTCTCAGAGCTGAAATTGGATGAGGCAGAATGAATCCAATCTAAATATGATCAGTTGAATTTAAAGAATGTTAAAAGCTATCTGTCACGGTCAGATGATGTAAGCTCACAACAAAAATGATTCGCCCTAAAAATTTTCATGATAGGGCTTTGAAGAAGATTTTTCCATGCAAAAGGGATTTCAGAAGAAAGCGAATGCCAAACTAGGAAGGACCTTATGCATCGAAGAATGCTTGTTCTAAGGAAGCATGAATATCAACCGATATGGATAGCAAGGACCTGTCCAATCTGATGAATTAAGATTCAATAGAAAGCTTTCCAAAGAGAAAAACAAACAAAAAAAGAGGAAAAGAAAAAGAAGAAAAAGGAGAGGCCAAGGTGAAAACCTGCAAAGGGCACTTTGAGACCAATGGGGATTTGAGTTGAAAACCCGAAAAGGGTGACTCAAATTTTGATCAAAAGTGGGGCATACAGCAGTCTTGCTATACCTGAATTAACAATGAAGAAGTATGCTACGCCTTGGGGCATCGACAAAGTACTCCGGATCCCCTAAACACATGTTGAGCTTAAAATGGTCCTCAAGAAGTTTGAACAGAGAAGCTCAGGCTGCGATATCTGGGGCACCTAGTTTTCCATCTTATCTATTTTGAATTTCTATCTTTGATTACATTATTCTTTTCAAGATACTTAATAACTTCCCTACTTAATTGCGCTTTCTAGCTTTGATTAACTTATTTGTTTCGAGCTATGCTCCTAATAAATTTCCTTCTTGTCCATGGTTATGATCTTTTTCAGGCATTTTGCATTAAAATAACGATTAGTGGACTAATAATATTTTCATAAAATGAGTTTCGCATATTACTTTGGAAATTTCTGAATAATACAAGAACTTGAAATAGGACTATTGTTTAAAACTCACCAAGCTTAAGGAAGAGTCTAAATTGAGGCTATCTCCTTGGATTTTCTGTGAAAATAGTTGGTGATACAATCTCAAAGGAACACGAGTAATGTTAACCCAAGTGTAAAATGGGAATCATTCTCCGGAGAAAAATTGATATTCTGCATTCACGCGAGCATCATACATACACATCTGGTTGGGTCCCCCAAGGAGTGATCAGTTGATAGAACGAGCTACAGGCCCCATACCCCTAAGTCGTAGTGGGATAGATGGGAAGAAATTCAAATCTTATACCCCTAAGTCACAATGAGATGAACCCTGAAGTTACAGTGGGGCAAATCTGTTGAGCAAGATATAATCATTTTCTCGAGTTTTCTGTCGAAAATATCAGCCGAACAAGATGGCAGCATAATACATCAGCGATATAGCCCTGATAAACAATGAGCGATGACAACCTTAAACTTTTAAAAAGGGATCATTCTCATGAAATTCTGCAAAACACATTTAGTTAGGAGAATTAGATTCATTCTGATCATTGCATCCTAATCATTGTAAGAAATCATTCTCATGATATTCTGCATTCATACAAATGTCATCCATAAGACACATCTAGTTAGGAGCATTTGATTCATTTCGATCATTGCATCCTAATCGTTGTAAGAAATCATTTTCATGACATTCTACATTCATACAAATGTCATCCATAAGACACATCTATTTAGGGGCATTTGATTCATTCCGATCATTGCATCCTAATCTTTGTAAAAAGACCATTTTTATGACATTCTGCATTCATACAAATGTCGTCCATAATACATTTAGTTAGGAGCATTAGATTCTTTCTTATCATTGCATCCTAGCCATTTTGCATAAGCACAAACACAAAACCAATTTAACAGGATAGGTCTCCTAGAGGACGTTGTCACAATATCGGTGAATTCGAAGATCTTACCTTCCTAAGCGAAGTAGATCAAAGATAGCAGATCTGGCAATCCTGAGGTTATAGGAGGACATCAGAGACAATCCTATCTCCCTGACCAGCAGTGGAATAAGTCAAAAATTGTAGATCTTGTCAACCTAAGCAGTAGGGAACCAAGATCGAACGGCAAATCTGGTCTCCCTAAGCAGTAGTGGAATAGATTTAAGCCACCAACCCTATCTCCCTAACCAGTAGTGGAATAGGTCGAAGATTGTAGATCTTGTCACCCTAAGCAATAGGGAACCAAGATTGAATGGCGAATCTGGTCTCCCTAAGCAGTAGTGGAACAGATTTAAGCCACCAACCCTATCTCCCTAACCAATAGTGGAATAGGTCAAAGATTGTAGATCTTGTCACCCTAAGCAGTAGGGAACCAAGATCGAACGGCAAATCTGGTCTCCCTAAGCAGTAGTGGAACAGATTTAAGCCACCAACCCTATCTCCCTAACCAGAAGTGGAATAGGCCGTTTAGTAAAACTAGATTATTCACGCTTTTCGTCCCCGTAGATCAGGGTATCTTTGGTTCTTTTTAACCTACTGACTTTATAATTTTTTTTTAAATTAGACATTGGATTTTGAATGTATTTTGATTGAACCTGTCATTATTTTTTTAAAAAAAAACTTACACTTTCATATTTAATATACTTGTAGATTTCTTTATTATTATTCTTTTATTGTCTCATTTAGTTTTTTATAAATGCACTCTTTGATTCAATATTTGTACGATTATTAACTTTCATAAGTTCATTGTTAACATAGTGTTTAATTTGTGGATAATGCTCGATTAATGTTTGTATATCTTGTACCATAGCATGCTTCAAAATTCTAATACATATATGCCTTATATCAAATATTTTGTATACATTAAGTTCATTTTAAAATTTCACGTACATAAATTTCTTTTTAAGATAAGACAATATTTGCGTGTTTAGAAGTACGAAAAATTACATCCTAATGTGCTGGGTGTCGACTTTTCGTTCGACTAAATAACCAAATACCCTTTTCATATGTTTTGAAGATCAAAGATGATCTCGACGTCAGAGTATAAAGGTACTATATCCTAACGTGCTGGGTATGATATTTTTATTCCTTTGAAACGAGTTAATCTTGAGATTCAATCCTGTATATCTAATAAATTATTTATAAACAAAATTTTTAAATAATTCCAAAGTGTAAAATTCATATCCAATTTATTTCATTGTTTTAAGTTTATTTGATTTGCCTTTAAAGTTTTTGTTTAACATTGTTAAATTTTGTAAGAGTATTGTATAATTTTTGATCAATATTTTTAAATTTGTGTATTTCATGATTAATGTTTACGATATTATCCTTGTATTGGATTTCAAATTCCAATATATTCAAACCTTTTCTAAATATTTTATTACATTAAAATGAATGTTGAACTAATTTTAAGATTGCATATTTGAAAAACAAAGCAATATTTGTGTGTTTAGAATACGAAAAATTATATCCTAACGTCTTTGGGTGTTGATTTTCGTTCAACTAAATAACCAAATACCCTTTTCATATGTTTTGAAGATCAAAGATGATCTCGACGTCAGAATATAAAGGTATTATATCCTAACGTACTGGGTCTGATACTTTTATTCCTTTGAAACGAGTTAATCTTGAGATTCAATCCCAATTTAACGAATTTGTTTTTAAAAGTTTTACCCTAAATATTTTTAGGTTTTCGACATTAGGAAAACGTTAATCAATTTGGTACCAACTTTGGGCGTTGCGAGGGTGCTAACCCTTTCTTGCATGTAACCGACTCCCGAACCCGTTTTCTCAAATTTCACAGACCAAAATATTTTTATAGGTGACTTGATCACACCTAAACAAAAAGGATCAGTGGCAACTCCTATTTTTTATTTTCATTCTCAAAACCCTAGTCGATTCTCATTTTTTCAAAAAGATGGTTTCGACAAATGTTATAATGATCTATATGTTAATGTATTATTTTCCATGTAACTATATGATATATATCCAATGATGTCACGACAATTATTGAGCCTCGTTTGAACGTTAGGAATTCGTAGGATACAAATGACATGTCATTAGGGTTTTCATGTTTCGAGTGCTAGTCTTGAAAGTCCTACCGATGGCTAAGGTCCTGCATTTGTTGCTGATACTCCATAGCTCGTGTGAGCAGCACTGTGTAGCTAACATTTTGACCCACAGCTCATGTGAGCAGGCCCATTTCACAGCTTGTGTGAGCAACGATGTAAAGGAAAAGGAAAGGTTACAGTTATATGTTTAGCACACTTCGTGTAAGCTTTCCCTATAACACCCCTTACCTGTGTTCAAGGCCGAAATTGGTACGAGGCATTACCAGACTTAACTTGCTTAAACATACCACATCGGACCATAAAATTTCGTTTCAACTTGAAACTTTTCATTCATACTCATATTGTCCCTATTATGGGCTTACTAGACCCAAAACTTACATACGAAATGGTTCGGGACTAAACCTGAAACTTTCACACACTTAGAAATTTTCTACTTAAAACAGGGCCACACGCCCATGTGGAAGAAGGGACACGCCCATGTGACATATCACATGCCCGTGGTCAACACTGACTTGCATCACACGGCCTGTCACACGCCTGTGTCCTTCTATAGTGTGGCGAATTAAATTCCAAATTCAAGTGCAGACTTCGCACGGCCTGGGCACACACCCATGTCCATGGCTGTGTCATCCACACGGTTGAGACACACAGTCGTGTCTCTGGCCGTGTGTTTACTACTGAGTATACTGACTTGTAAAACTAACATGCAGGGGACATATGGCCTAACCACACACCCATGAGGCTGGTTGGGTGTCAAACACAGCCTAGACACACGCTTGTGTGCCTACCCGTGTGGACAAGAACAAGGCTATTTGCCAAGCTCCTTTTGTCACCCTAACTCATACAACATAAGTCACATTCAACCATTATCCAAACAACCCAATCATGCATCATACACACTCATGAATAACCTCAACTTTTCATAAATCAATAATAGTGAGCCATCAACTATGGCCATTTACAAAAGAGATCATCTTTAGAAGAGCCAACACATTTGGCCAAAATAACATGACATTTCCCTAAGTCTAGCCCCTATACATGCCATACTCAAAATGCTAAGTCTAAATACACCGAGATGAGCTGATAGTGTGGGTGATCTTCTGATTATCTTCGTATCCCGAGGTGGGTCTTTGACGCTATAAAACAAGGGAAAAAAAGGGAGTAAGCTTTAAGCTTAATAAGTCTACATGTAAACAATAAGCATCATACCATATGCTAAACCATCACAACAATTATATTTTATGTAAAATCAATTCACATATTCATAATCATGCTTACTCATTTCATCTTTTACCACATTCCAACCATATGACATATATATTGCTCACATTTATTTGCACATATACCCTGCACTCAACACCAAAAACCACATGAAATATTTACTTAACAAGTTTCTCGATGAACCCTTCAGAATAGTACTATACACTCGGTGATTTCGCACATAGCCCACCATTAATCAATAATAGGGAGGCATCGCACATAGCCCACCAATAAGAATAATTACGGTGGTTCAGCACATAGCCCACCAAATAATAATTTAAAATGATGGTATCGCACATAGCCCACCGTGAATAAATAATAGGGTGGCATCGCACACAGCCTACTACAATGATAATTACAGATATTAATTCGTACTTACATTTCTACTCCGAGGTCCATACGAGAGTTACTCATTATCTATCATTTTCAATCAATCTCACCAACAAGTAATTTCGTCCATACAATTCATCAATAGATAACAATATATGTACTAAAGATGTATCGTTTACACATAAATTTACCTCGGTGCAAAATATGTTAATCAACGGTTTAGTCCGTAACCTTGCCTTTTCCCCGGTCAAGGTTGTTTATGCGCTCTTCTTGATCTATAATAATGAAATTTACTCATTCAATCATTATATATCTCATGATACATCAAAATTTCTACTTAGGAAAAAATGACCATTTTGCCCTTATACTTTGGCAAAATTACTATTTTTCCCCTAGGCTCGTAAATCATTTTTCATCACATTTTCTCATTAAACAAGCCTAGCTGGACATTTCTCTCTCTTAAAAAAATTCATAAAACCAATCATTTCATGCATTTATTACTCAATTACAACCTTTACAAATAAGTCTTATTTAGGTGTTTTCATGGTAACACCTTTCACAAAAGTTATTCCTTCACTCCCTAACATTCATTTTCTTCCATAAAAACTCAGTAAACAACATAAAAATTCTCATTGAAAGTCCCTAAACTTTCAACTATTTTGCAAAATAGTCCCCTCATTTGCTAGCTTAAGCTTTAGGGGCTCCAAAAGTACAAAAATAATCAAGAAAGACCTCTAAAATCACTTACTTGCAAGAGAATAGCTTGGCTGAAAGTTTGAACTCCAAAAACCTCTATTTTCTCTTAAATTTTCAGTGGAAGAAGAAAGATGAATAGTGAAAGATAATATCTTCTTTCTTTATCTTATTTTATTCATTTCCTTCAATTTAATCCACCTAACCCACCTACTTGACCAATTTTGACATTATTTTGTCCCCTATGGCCAGCCACCCATTCTCTAAGGGTCTAATTACTCTTTAAGGACCTTCAATTTAATATCCTAAGGCTATTAGACACCTCTAGCTTGTAAAATAGAACTTTTGCACTTTATGCGATTTAGTCCTTTTTAGCAATTAAGCATACAATCACTAAAATTAAAGCACCAAAATTTTCATGCCTCCTTTTTATCATGCTATAAAACATAAAATGATATTAAAATAATTTTCTTCAACCCTGAATTAGTGGTCCTGAAACCACTATTCTAACTAGCCCTAAAATCGGGCTATTAAATTCCCGTGTATCCGATGTTATTCTAAATGGTTCAACGGGCATCAAAAGGAAAGGAACGGTAAGTGTTCAAATGGACTACGTCATGAACCTATGAAAAATTTTGAAATGAAAATGTCCAATGAAGGTATATATATGTTCATGGAAAGGATGCATTCAAAAGTAGTATGTTCAAGTACACCTAGCTTACCTTATGATAATTCAAGTGAATTATGTGTTAATACACTAACATGTGTTGTTGATGGTGCTTAGGCTTGTGTCAAGCTTCTAGCTGGATTATATTATGCTTAATCTTAATGTTATGCATTGAAAAGGTAAGTTATGTTCATGTTTTATGAACTTACTAAGCATTATGTGCTTACGTAGTTTTCTTTCCTATGTTTTATAGATAATCGAAAGCTCGATAAATTTAGAAGCTCATCAGAGATCTATCATACGATCCAGTGATTATATCAGTAGTTTTTGATATTTTGGCCAAGGTTATAATGGCATTTATAGGTGGACTTGTGTTTGATGTTTAGTTGAACGCTTAGATTTTGAATTTGGTATGTATATGTTGCTTTGGCATCATGTGTTGCTGATTGTTTTATGAAATCTTGGTATTTATGATACCCATTTAGTATGTGTTAATGTCACAATGGTTTGATGCATGCTTCAATGACCAATATGGTATGTGATGGATTAGTTCAATATGGTCAAGATAAGGTATATTTTGAAATGACATTGGACATGATGTGTATGGTTGAAAAGGTAATGTTTACATGTTTAGGAAGCATTTGAATGAATTCATTTAAGGTGCCTTGTTTGGCATTTTGGTTGGATGTTTTTTGGTCTATTGAATTGGTCATTTCATGCATGTTTTGGTAAGGTTTTGATGCTTTGGTCATGTGCACAAAAATGCTTTTCGGTACATGCTTGATTTGGTGATAGAAATGGCTTGATTTTGGCCAATTTCATATCCACACGGCCTGAGACATGGGCGTGTGACTCAGCCATGTGTGACACAAGGCCAGCCGACACTGTTGTATATCCCCTGTAGGTTTTAATGCATGCAAGTCAGTGTAATAGCCCATTTTCGGTAAGATCGGAACAGTGGTTTTGTGACCACAAATCTGCGCCCAAAAATAAAATTTTATTTTATTTTATTTTATTTTATTTTATTTTATGACTGGTATTATGATAGGAAGATCACATGAAAATTTTGATATGAAAATTTTATCGATAGTATGGTTATTAAGTAAAGGACTAAATTGCATAAAATGCAAAAGTTAGATTCTAGTTGCTATAGGTATTAAATAGCAGTAGAATTTAAAACTAGAGGTCCTTATATGGAAATTAGACCATTGAAGGAGAGTTAGTATAGATTTTTATGACCCATCCATGGAAAAATTAGAAATGACTATGGACTAAATTGGAAATCAACAAAATTAAAAGATGATAGAAAAATATAAAGAAATTATCATCTTTTCTTTTCATCTTCTTCCCCAATTTTTCTATGGAAACCCTAGGAGAGAGGGAAAGAACTTTTCAAGCTTAAAAAGGTATGAAATCAAGTCTCGTTTTTAATGATTTTTATATTTTTAGAATCGGGATATCTTAATCTTTCTATTTATGGGATTTATTTGAAAAGATAACAAAGTGTAAAAACTTTTCCATGGATTTAAATGCTGTAAATTTGAAATATATGGTAGGAAATGAAAGATAGTTGATTGATAAACAACTTTTACAAAGCAATTTTTAATGGAGACTTGGTTTAGGGACTAAAATGAAAAAGTGGTAAAACCCATGGAAAATTCTAAAATTTTTGAAATGCGTGTGCTGTAAAAATTGTTATTAAATTTTGGTTTGGCTTGGAAAAAGGAATAGATTGCATGAATTTCATTTTCCGAGCCTAGGGACGAAATTGGAATTTTTGAAAAAAGTAGGGGCAAAATAGTAATTTTGCCAAGAATGTAGTAGAATGCAAATGTATATGAAATGTGATACATTAATAGTTAAATTTGCTTATATAGACCTGGAAATACCGACTACGAAATTATATCGAGGGAAACAAAAAGTTTCGGATTAGTTGGAATTCAAACCCGAATAATTGTCAAGGTAAGTTCGTGTAACTTAATTTGGTACGTTAATATGTTTGAATTGAATTATGTGATTGTGATAATATTTATGTGATGATATACATAATGAAATAATTACAAGTTGGAAATATTGATAAAATATCATGTCCCGGTTGAATATTGAAATTTGATGGATTATGGTGATTTCTTGTAACGGGTATAATATGGCAAAGGTTACAAATAGGATTTAGGCCAGATTGGTAATCCTGCATTTAAGCCTCTCGAGCATATGTTATAGATTGGGTTTAGCAGGACGATTAACCCTAATTAAGCTCTTTAGAGCACAGGTCACTAATAGGATTTAGCCTGGACTGGCAATCCTAAATGACTCTTGTGAACGTCAGTTGAAAATCGAGATTTGGCCTGGACTGGTAATCCTGTTGTAAAAAATGTGGCTCAAGAGTGTGCTCTTCGAACTATTTCCCAATGGGTAATAATGAATATGAATTGATGGATAATTCATATGTATACCTTATGTACATCACCCGAATGTCCATCAAAATTTCATTAGTTCAACGAAAAAGACTCTCGAAATATGAAAAGGTGGACTTAACAGAAGTTTGTATATAATGAGCTCATTTATATTTACTTGATATTTATATGATGTTATGTGACTAACTTGTTTGATTAAGTGCATATGTTTAGGTGAACTACCTATAATGGATGAAGTGTATGTTTATGTATACTAGTTTCAATAGATATAACTGGTAAGTTTATTTTCTATTATACGAACTTACTAAGCATGAAAATGCTTAAACCGTTTAATTTTTTCCTTGTTTTATAGTGCTCGTAAACTCATGAAGGGTGGAGGATCGGTCAGAGCATAATCACACTATCCACTATCTCCTTTTTGGTATACGTAGAAATCTCATTTTGGTATAATGGCATGTATAGGATTAGTTGGACAAATGATTACTTGTAACTGATGTTTTGTATTCTAGCCATTGGAATGGCTAGTAATGATTTAATTTAGTATGTTATAAGTTATCTCATGTTCAATGCTTATGTGTTAAATGTGGTTGAATAGAGTATGTTTATCTTGAATATGCACTAAAAGCATGATTGTAAACATGAATTGCATGTGATATTATGCCATGATAGATGTTAGTTTAGGCTTGCGTTTAATGCTTGATTTGGCTAGTATATACATACAAGAATTGGTGTAGGTTGTGGGCAAAATTGGGTGAGAAAATGAAGCTAAGAAATGGCTTCATTTGTCCACACGAGTAGACACACGGGCATATGTCTAGGCCGTGGGTGTGTAGCCAGGCCGTGTGCCCCCTACACCTTAAATTCGAGAAAACAAAATGCTCAAAATTGAGCACACAGGCAGAGACACGGGCGTGTGTCTTAGCCGTGTGGGAGACACGGACTAGAACACAGGTGTGTGTCTTGGCCGTGAGAAACCTGCACCTAATTTGAATTAAATTAAATATCCACATGGCCTAGCACATAGGCGTGTGGCATGGCTGTGTGGCGCAAGTCAGAGAGCACCCTAAATTGGACACAACTTGTAGCATAGGCGTGTCCCAACGTCACACGAGCATGTCCCTTGGACCACACGGGCGTGTGAGCTCTACACCGTGCAAAAATTTTGTAATTTTACGAAAAATTCAAAAAGGTCCCAATTAATTCTCGATTCGATTCTAATAATCATTTTGGGCCTCGAGGGCCCATTCAAGGGACAATAAGGAAAAATTTTGAGTATGAACGGTATTTTAATACAAATTGCATGCGAATGTTCTGTGAACCATAGTAATACTCTGTGACCCTGTTTTGGTGACGAATACGGGTTAGGGGTGTTACAGTTAGGCTATTGCATAGCCTAGCACACAGCCTGGAACACAGGCATTTGTGGCCATTTCAAGAGTTACACAGCCTGGCACACGGGCATGTGGCTTAGCCCTGTGACCCAACTCAAAGAGTTACACGGGCACGAACACGGGCTGGGATACGACCGTGTGTCCCAATTTCTATTGTTACACAGCCTGAGACAAGGACGTGTGTCACAGCCGTGTAACCTCTGTAGTACATTTTTTCCAATTTTTTTCCTAAATGTACCAAATGTTTCCAATATAGTCCAGAATTGTTTCAAAAGTGTTTTTAAGGCCTCGAAGGCTCGATTTAGGGATGATACGTACATGAATGAATGTTTTATATCATGTTATGTCAATGTATGAAATGTATGATTAAATGTTCAAATTGTACAGTAATGCTCCATAACCTATTCCAACGACGGATTTGAGTTAGTGGTGTTACAACTTATATTTTTATTTTGGATGATTTTATTTTTTTGGACTTTCTTTATTTATTTTTGCATTATTTTTCTATTAGATAATTTCTATGTAGGAACCTCATACAATATAAGGCACTACAATTTGGAGCAAAATCGGCACAATGCGGACTACCTGACCATATCTGAGGAACTTCAATGCTAAAATCAGGTAGTCTCCTCTCTTATCTATAGGGTGCAGATTAGGGAAAATGTGCCAAATAAAGTGTGGGGGTGACATAGAAATTTTTCAACATTTTTATATTTTATTAGTTATTTTCATTAATTTGTGTTTTTGTGTGTTTGTTTGTGCACGAGCTTGTGGCAATACAAGTGATTGGTTAGGAGCATATAAATAGGATTCTGTGTTTGAATTTTAAATTTAATTCAATAGAAATCAACTTTAGGTTGTTTAATGTTACACTACTTAGTTCATTTCCTTACACTTTGAATAGGTGATAGCAAGTTAAGTATACCCAATGAAAAATAGGCATATAAAAATCATATGTGTTTGTTTGAATAATAAGTCGTTAGTGTGTTAATATTTAGTTAATTATAATCCATGAATTAAAACACTTAGGGATGACCTAAGGCGTTGTTTGGTAGACAATTCCAAGCCAAAAAGCCGACCTTAACTTAAAATCCCTACTACCCTTATTTTTCCGCCTAAATCATTATTTCTTGATGAACCATAATAGAAGCCCTAAGTCTTAAAATATATCTCTTGATCTGATTTCTTGGTCCCTACATGAACTTAGACATTAGGCCATTGATATTGAGGGTTAGGTCGATACGACATGGTGGTATCCAAAATAAAAGCAAATAAGAGTAAGCCAAAGGGATAGTATAGTATGGTGAGTATAAGAGTCTCACAAAATTGTGCGTAATTATAAAATTTTGAAAAATTATCAAAAGAAAAAGTTTGAATAGGCTAAAATAGTCGAGCTAGAAGTTCTTGAGAAAATAGAAAAGCAAAGTGAGTGAAAAAAGAAAAGAAAAAGAAAGAAAGAAAAGAAGATTCCTTATTGTTGCACATAAGTCTCGCTAGGATGATTGTATTCACTAATATCGTACTATACCTTAGGAATTGGAGAGAAAAGGTATGTGAGAGAAGGGGATATAAGGTGGTGAGCTAAAGAGTTTAATTGGGGAAGTATCTGGGTCAATATAATGTGCCAAACTATTTTCGTGCTTAAACTGTTTTGTTGTTCCTATTCTTTAATTCTGAACCAACCTAAGCCACAAAATGTTACAAGCAGAAAAGACCTACATGACCTAGGTGATACTATTCGTGGACGAAAATTAGCTAAATTTTGACACTTCTAATTACTTATATTCTTTGAGCATAAATCTATATTTTGTGTACCTATTTCGTTAGATCAATAGACTTGACATTCTTGAATTTGTTTACTTTGTAACTTTATAAAGTATTGTGTTTGATATTGGAAGTTGATAATAAATTTTTATATCACGTTGGAGTTACATATGGATTCACATTGTTCAGTGTACATAGCTTCAAACAAGTCTTTGTATGTGACATGCTCAAGCACTATTTCGCTGTTTTATTTTTCTTATTTGTGTGTGTTTTATTTGTTGTTCCTTGAGGACAAGCAA
Organism: Gossypium rotundifolium; assembly: GCA_025506655.1. Lineage (NCBI taxonomy): Eukaryota > Viridiplantae > Streptophyta > Magnoliopsida > Malvales > Malvaceae > Gossypium > Gossypium rotundifolium. The sequence continues at coordinate 107,217,607 of CP106722.1, forward strand.
CGACGTAAGTGTGGGGAAGTTTGCTCTACCACAATTCGTTATGGCAAATTGATGATTTCGACTCTTAACGAGCTTTTTTATAGCATTATTATATGTTTTTATTTCATTTTTATTTTTAGTATCTTATGTTTAATTTATGAAAAATAAGCATGTTTATGCAATTTTGAGTTATGTAATGACCTAATGGGACTTTACGGGCCTAAGGATGATTTAATGGCTCCATCTAGTGTGTAGGACACTTTTTTCGGGCTTAGAAGACAAATAATGATTGCAGCATCGTGACACCAATGAGTGGTGTCGCAACACCGAATTTTGAAGCTGAAGTACCCAGAAAATGAGGGCAGTGTCACAGCAACTCTCTTGTGGTGTCACGACGCCGAGCTACAATTAGGAAAATTAAGCTTGGGTATTTTTCTCTACACAATGTAACGTAATCAAATTTTTGTGTTGTTTAGTAACCCTAATTAAGTATGATCATAAACTCTATAAATAAGAATGTTAAGTCTCAATTGAATAGGTTTGCCCAAGTAAGCCACTTAGTTATTTTTAGGGTTTTACTTTAGTTTTTATTTTCTTTCAATTTAGTCCTTCAATTGCTTTTTGGTTTTGTTTAACTTAGATTTGATTTCGATCCAAGCCTTTATTTTAATAGTTTTTTGTTATTTCTTTGTAGATTCCAATTGCAATCGAACTGATCTTTGCGATTGCTAAAGGAGATTTCACTTCCGAGCACAAATCAATATCAAAATAGACTTATTTCCCTATTCCCTACTTTTATTTAATTTTTTTTTCTTTTATATTAAATATTAGTTTAGGGATTATTACATCTAGATCCATGAGTAGCTAATTTCCTTAGAGAGATTAACGAATAGATGTGTGACTAATTAACAAATGAATTAGGATTGAATTTCGAGTTGGTTTGTTTAAATTATGTGCGATTAATCCCTAAGAAGTGGCGCCCCTAAGAAGTAATTTAGGATAAATGAGATCGAGAGATAGGTTTACTGAGTAAATCATAATTTCATCCCAATCAAGAAAGAGAGGCCGAGAGGTAAGTGTGTATTGGTCGATTAGTTGATTAGTTAGAGGCCAATAGGTAAAAACTAGTTAATTAATAGCTAACTCGATAAAACCCGAACTCTAAAGTTAATTAAGAGCACTGAAGTGAGTTGATCTCTTACTTGTTTTATTGGATTTATTTCGATTTTAATTGGTTGGTTTTAGTTTTAGATAATTTTATATTAGTTTAATCAATCCATTTTAATTTGGTTTTTGAAATATAATTTTAAATTAGTACTATTTAGCCTTATTAGTGTAGAGAGTTAATTTAAGTTTAATTCAACCTCCCTTTGGTATGATCCTCAGAATGTTTCCCAGAGTGTGTCGTTGTAACATTCTTGACTATATTACAATTTGACCCGTATACTTGAGGACATCATTGTTTAATTAGATATTTATTGGTTATAGTATTTTCAATCGACGTTTGCACATCTGGTGACGGTCACATATGCGGAAGATTGTCAACGCATTGAGGACATGGCCATGAATTCTTACATGTGGCCAACTAACAGGTTCATATACAACCCGAAACCCTCGACGGTGAAGGTTTTTCAAGAGGAAGACAAATATCAACATATCCTCGAAAAGTTAAATTGTCTGGAGATGGGTTTCAATCGACCACTGACATCTGAGCCAAACGGAATAAGTGGCCAAGGTGATAGTACAACTTAGAGAAATTACCCCAAGATTCAAACTGATGAGGTCAATTAATTAGGAAATAGGGGAGGAAATCCCTATTCCAATAATACATATAATCTGGTTTGGAAGGACCATCCAAACCTAAAATGGAGAGGTAACCAAGGAGGCAACAATCTCAATTAAAATAGACTGACCCCTCCATATCAACCTCCACACATATCTAAATCTCCAGAGTATGAGAGGTGGTATACAAGTAAAGATCATGCCTTATGTGATCAGTGGATGGATAAGATAGAAGGGGAGATACAGTCAATGTGTGGAGAGTTATGACAGGTGCAAACTCGATACACTTAAATGAATACACAGTTGGTTGATATTCGGGCCCAACTTAGCCAAATGATAAGTATGGTGCAAATGCAATTTGGAACGGCCATCCCAAGCAACACTGAGCACAATCCTAGAAAGGATGGAAAGGAGCACATAAAAGTTATTACGCTCAACTCGGGTATAGTTCTAGAAAACCCTAATGTTCTATCTTCGAAGAAAGTAGATGGGGAGAAATAGGATGACCCTCTGGATGACTCCTAAGATGATATAGAGACTTGGAAAATTGAGAAGCAAGAGGTCGAACCTGAGCTAAAGAATAATGTCAATCCAAGTAGTAAGAGTATTCCATTTCCATCAAGGCTCGAGGACAAGTTGAATTTGTAAGTTTCATAAATTTTTTAAGTCCCTAAATGTGAATTTACCCCTTATAGAACTGAGAGAAAAAATTCCTAAGTATGCTAATTTTTTAAAGGAAATCATGGTTAGGCATAGGAAACTTAAGAAAGGGGAATAGATTAATATAAATGTTGCATAGAGTGCAATAATCACTAAAAGGATACCCCCTAATCTTAAAGATCCAGATAGATTTATAATTCCTATTGTGATAGGGGAAATTAATTTTAGGAACGCCTTATGCGATTTAGAGGCCAGCATAAATCTAATGCCCTTATCCATATATTAGAAATTAGGTTTAAGGGAGCTAAAAAACACATCCATCACACTACAGTTGGCTGATAGGTCCGTGGTACACCCTAAAGGTGTATTAGAGGACGTATTAGTCAAGTTTCGGCAATTTTATTCCCTGTTGATTTTGTAGTTCTTGACTTCGAGGAAGACCTAAAGATTCTCATTCTATTAGGAAGAACATTCTTAACCATGTCCAAGTCTACCATCGATGTGGAGAAAAATGAATTAATCATAAAAATTGATGGAGAAGTGGAAATGTTTAAGTGTAGTAATTCTATAGGTTACTCAATTGAAAGTTGTAATGTTATATCTTATCTTGCCACTAAAAAAATTTGATCGAAGGTACTCTGTAACACCCCTTACCCATATTTCCCGCTAGAACCAGGCTCGAGGCATTACCAGCTAAAATCACTTGATTGCCACTTAGGCTCAACGTGACTACTCTTCTTTAGTCACCACAACAACCTCATTCTTGACTTACGAGGCCTCACTCATACACACGAGGGCTCTCGAGACTATATCGAAAACTTCTACGACTTTAAAAATTTCTCCACCTAAACAGGGACTACAAACCTGTGGAGGTCACACACGCCTATGCCCTCAACCCATGCATGAAAACCAAGCATTCTTCCATTGCCCCGCGGCTAGGGCACAAGCCCATGCTCACCACCCGTGGTGAACACTAACTACTTCACACGGCCTAGAGTCTAGGCACACGCCCGTGTGGCTAGCCTGTGGCCTATACTACTTGAAACTGTCAAAGAGACACGGCCATGGCACACGCCCGTGGGCTGGCCGTGTGTCACACATGGCCTAGACACATGCCCGTGTGTCTATCCACATGGACAAGAACAAAGCTATGTGCTAAGCTCTTCTCACCCCTTAAGTTCATACAACATATATTCATTTAACTCATCCATAAACAACTCAAACACAAACACAATCTCCCATGGATAACTACATCTTTCTATATAATAAAGTAGCCAACAACTATGGCATTATACAAAATAGATTATCCATCTAAAGGCCAACACATCTTAGCCATTTACAATAAAATTCACTAACTTCTCTAGCTCCTATACATGCCATATACAAAACACTGAGTCTATTATACCGAAGTGTGCTGATAATGTGGGCGATCTTCCGTTTGATCCACATATCTTAAATCAACCCTTTTTATCTATAAGACAAGGGAAAAGAAAGGAAGTAAGCTTCGAGCTTAGTAAGTTTACACATAAACAATTTAAGTATTCTAGTATAAGCTAAACAACAATTAGCATTATACTACCATATAAATTGACATCCACAACTATGCTTACTCTTCCTATCCCTTACCACATTTCCAACACATCAAGAGTCACATACACATAATCATCGACATGTACCCCTGCACTCAATATCACGTCATTATTTCTCGATAATACATCCACACAGTTAATTTACTCAAAAATACATCCACACAGCTAAATTACTCAATAATACTTCTACATAGCTAATTCACACAGCTAATTTCTTGGTGATTTCACACTTAGCCCATCACAATCAATTAATAGGGTATTATCGCACATAGGTTACCAGGAGGTAATCATAGTGGTTTCGCACATAGCCCACTAAATAATATACTTAACTATGGTATCGCACACAGCCCATCGTTGTTAAGTATTAAGGTGGTATCGCACTTAGCCCACCAGCAAATATTATCACTACACATCTATCCACATATCTACTTACTCATTCATTCATTCATGATATCTACCACATTTATTCCACTTGAACCACATAGGTTCTCAATCATTCTCAATCATTCTCATTCATGCTACACACTAGCTAGCATTAAGATTGTGTAAGTATAATTGCATTGATTACGCATAAGCTTACCTCGGTACTCAAAAGTATAGAGACGTACAATTTAATCCACCGTCTTGCTCTTGCCTCAGTTTCGATACGGGCTTCGTATTTCTTGATCTATAATGATAAATCAAATCATTCAATATACACATTGACTAAATTGACCATAATCTCATACTTTATCAAAATTACCATTTTTGTCCCTAAATTTTCTCATATTTACACTTTTACCCTAAGGCTCGTAAAGTGATTTTCATTCAACTTTCTAGCCTTTCATGCTTAGCCGAGCCATTTACTCAACTAAATCAATCATCAATTCTCACTAAATCACACATGTATGACCAAACTCGAGACTTTCACAAACAAGTCGGTACATGCATTTTTCATGGAAATCACTTAGCAAAAGATGTTTCTACGACATCAAGCTTTCATATTCTTCCATAAAACATCAAAATACATGCATGTCATACATGGGTACATTTTTTAACATCCATCTTAGCTCAACATATAGCTAAAAATAGCTTTATCATATTACTAGGACTTCAAAAATACGAAAAATATCAAAAACGGAGATAGAATACACTTACTAGCTAGCTTGAAAAGTTGAAGAGCCCTAGCAATGGCTTCCTTCAAATTTTGGCAGCTTGGAGAAGAAGAATGAATGAATTTTGTCATCTTTTCCCCCTTTTTAATCATTTAATTAACAAATGACCAAAATGTCTTTTTTGTCAAACTTTCAAATTTTAACACATTCATGCCCAATTTTGCCCAAAAATTAGAATTTGGAAAAATTGCTATTTAAGACCTCTATTTGATAATCCAAAGCTATTTCATACAAATAGCTTCTAGAATCTCACATTTTACAGTTTTGCAATTTAGTCCTTTTGAACAATTCAACCGTAATTTCACAAAATTGCTTCATGAAACTTTCACACTAACAGCAAACATGGCATAAACCTCAAAAACTCATACATATAACTCAAATTTGTGGTCTCGCACCACTATTCTGACTAGGCCCTAAATCAGGATGTTACAAAAACTTTCTCAAGTCGTTGTACATTTCCGTACTGCCCGGGTGTACTGACAAATAACCACTATGTGCCTCAAACAAAACCTTTCAGATTAACTCTTCATCTCTTGGTACAAAAATTCTGCCATGGTACAACAAACAACCATTCGAGCCCACTCGAAAATCAGAATCACTTCTTAATCCGCACTTAGCTCTCTTAGCTTGCATCTCACTATCATTTCTTTGAACCTCACGTAACTGTTGAACAAATAGTGGCTTAGCTCTCAGCTCTACCAAAATAGCACCATCATCAGACAATGCTAAACTCGTGCTCATAACTTTTATAGCACACAAGGATTTCCTACTCAGGCCCTCCGCAACCACAGTTGCTCACCCTAACAAATTCGCATTCATATTCTACTACTGACATGCATCATTGCTTCAACTCAAGAAATTCCTTCCTTTTCCAATCAGTAAATCGCTGGCTTATATACTTCTTCAGGAACTCTTCCAAAAAGAAGCCCCACGTCACCTGTTCTTTCGGGACCACTGACGTCAACATTTTCTCACCAATAGTATACCGAGTCCCTCAGCAAAGATACGGCACACTTCAAGCTCTCTTTGGGTGTACTTGAGAGTTTATCAAACACCCTCGCTGAGTTCTCTAGCCAGAACTCTACCCTCTCAGGGTCATCATCTATCTCAGCTCTAAACTCTTCAGCCCTATGTTTCGTAATCTCATCCACCGGAGTTTTGATATCCTCACTACATCTATACCTTAAAGAGCCACTGGAATTGGCTGAGGTATAGGAGGAGGTTGAACATTAGGATTTGCTCGGATGTACTCTGAGTACCAATTACTCATCATCTGGAGAAAGGCATGCCAAGCCTCTTCTCCTTAAACCCCAGTCTCAGGCTCACTCTGCAGAGGCACGGCCCCTTGCACAGGAGCCGGTGCATTACTAACTGCTTCATCAGTAGTCGATGGATCGAAATCCATATACTATAGCAAACAAACTTTAAAATCATCAAAAACCACCACACTATCCTTGTACACTTATTGCATGTATAGCTAGACTCTTAACACCCGCTACGGTAGTCCTAGAACTGACTAAACCATAGCTCTGATACCACTAAATGTAACACCCCTTACCCGTATTTCCTGCAGGAACCGGGTCTGAGGCATTATCGGACTAAAATCACTTGATCGCCACTTAGACTCAATGTGACTACTCTTCTTTAGTCACCACAACAACCTCATTCTCGACTTACGAGGCCTCACTCATACACATGAGGGCTTTCGAGACTATATCAGAAACTTCTACGATTTTAAATATTTCTCTACCTAAACAGGGACTACACGCCCGTGTAATGTGAGACACGCCCGTGGAGGTCACACATGCCCATGCCCTCAACCCGTGCATGAAAACCAAGCATTCTGCCATTACCCCACGGCTAGGGCACACGCCCGTGCTCACCACCCGTGGTGAGCACTAACTACTTCACACGGCCTAGAGTCTAGGCACACGCCCGTGTGGCTAGCCCGTGGCCTATACTACTTGAAACTATCAAAGAGACACGGCCATGGCACACGCCCGTGGGCTAGCCGTATGTCACACATGGCCTAGACACATGCCCGTGTGTCTATCCACATGGACAAGAACAAAGCTATGTGCTAAGCTCTTCTCACCCCTCAAGTTCATACAACATATATTCATTTAACTCATCCATAAACAACTCAAACACAAACACAATCTCACATGGATAACTACATCTTTCTATATAATAAAGTAGCCAACAACTATAGCATTATACAAAATAGATTATCCATCTAAAGGCCAACACATCTTAGCCATTTACAATAAAATTCACTAACTTCTCTAGCTCCTATACATGCCATATACAAAACACTGAGCCTACTATACCGAAGTGTGCTGATAATGTGGGCGATCTTTCGTTTGATCCACATATCTTAAATCAACCCTTTTTATCTATAAGACAAGGGAAAAGAAAGGAAGTAAGCTTCGAGCTTAGTAAGTTTACACATAAACAATTTAAGTATTCTAGTATAAGCTAAACAACAATTAGCATTATACTACCATATAAATTGACATCCACAACTATGCTTACTCTTTCTATCCCTTACCACATTTCCAACACATCAAGAGTCACATACACATAATCATCGACATGTACCCCTGCACTCAATATCACGTCATTATTTCTCGATAATACATCCACACAGTTAATTTACTCAAAAATACATCCACAGAGCTAAATTACTCAATAATACTTCTACATAGCTAATTCACACAGCTAATTTCTTGGTGATTTCACACTTAGCCCATCACAATCAATTAATAGGGTATTATCGAACATAGGTTACCAAGAGGTAATCATAGTGGTTTCGCACATAGCCCACTAAATAATATACTTAACTATGGTATCACACACAGCCCATCGTTGTTAAATATTGAGGTGGTATCACACTTAGCCCACCAACAAATATTATCACTACACATCTATCCACATATCTACTTACTCATTCATTCATTCATGATATCTACCACATACATTCCACTTGAACCACATAGGTTCTCAATCATTTTCAATCATTCTCATTCATGCTACATACTAGCTAGCATTAAGATTGTGTAAGTATAAATGCATTGATTACGCATAAACTTACCTCGGCACTCAAAAGTATAGAGACGTGTAATTTAGTCCACCGCCTTACTCTTGCTTCGGTTTCGATCCGGGCTTCGTATTTCTTGATCTATAATGATAAATTAACTCATTCAATACACACATTGACTAAATTGACCATAATCACATACTTTAGCAAAATTACCATTTTGCCCCTAAACTTTCTCATATTTACACTTTTGCCCCAAGACTCGTAAAGTGATTTTCATTCAACTTTCTAGCCTTTCATGCTTAGCCGAACCATTTAGTCAACTTGTAACACCCCAAACCCAGTCTAAACGTTTCGACCAGATCTGGTATGTCACTGAAAAAAAGGTTTTGAAAGGAAACTTTGAAATCCTGATAGAAACCGTAAGTTTGAAGTTTTTTTTTTTTCTCTTGTTCAGGTGAAGTTTTGAAAATCAAGGTTTGTAACTGAAGAAAAAAAAAAGTTTCACATTCAATTATCGTTATTTCGTTATCTTTGTTAGCATTTGGGAAGAACGGTTGTTTTGTGTTACTTCTGTTTTGAAAACTCCATTTTACAAACATGTTTTAAAACGTGTAATAACGTCATGTCATAAGTAAATACGAAATGTCAAACCAAATAGAAATTTTAAGAGGCCTTATTACAACAACTAAAATTTCCCAAATTAAAACATCTTAAAAAGAAACGGAGTTTTACTGAAATAACAAGCTATGGCCTCCTCGAGTCTCTCCGGCTCTCGAGTCCACGTCTTACTGATCATCTGCAAGGGTAAGCAAAGGGGGTGAGTCACCAAGACTCAGTGTGTAAATCCTCCTTAAGTCGCATAAAATGGCCCCAAGCCCACAATCACATATTGGGCCTTAGCCCACTCAAAATTAACATGTACAAGAATGGATGCAATGTACCCGGGCCAATCCTAGATTTCCATCCTCTACACACCACCCGTACCATCCGATCACTCCGTGGAGATTTCTACAATCAACCCTCCATCCGCTACACTACATATGTGGCACCTAGCCACTGGTGACAGAGTCACAAAATATCATATGTGGGGCCAATCCACTTGTGGTACCAAACCACTAGTGACAATCCCGAATAATCATATATGTGGGGCCAACCCACTGTGGTACCAAACCACTGGGATGAGTCACAAAATCATCAATATGTGGTACCAAACCACTGGTGGTTCCAAAGCACTGATACTTGGTCACGAATCAAGAATGTGGGGCCAACCCACGTATGGTACCAAGCCACTAGTGACAGTCTTGCACTTACCCTTAAAATATGATATCCAACCCATGCATACAAGTGCCAAATGAATGCAGCAAACAGTCAAGTGCATAATATCATTATGGCATACAATCATTATCACATACATAAAACAGGGTACTTACCTGATATTTCGGTCATACCCATGGTTGGCATAACGTCGATTCCTCTAACCATTTCGGCTTTTCAGCCCAGATATTTAATAACACATAATAATATTAAAGTGTGAATTTTACACACCTGGTTATCGCAACACTATGATATATATACCAACACTATCGCTTTCAGAGACTACTGCTATCTGCCTCCTATTTTGCTCAAAAGTTGGCCTACAACCCGGTGGCCAATCCCGAACAGTAGATATCGCGCGCTTCTTGAACTTAGGGGCTGGGACTACGGGTCCAACCCCTCCTTCCGCTTGGCTGGCATTAGAGTCCATAAACAAAACCTTGGTCACTAGACCGTATTAAAGCAGTGAAATCAAACCAAAGAGAATAACACTCAAGGCTAAGGGTCCTTACCTAAATCAATAAATACCGGAGATCAAGAAGGTTCGAGTCCTACACCACTCGAGTACTTAAGTTGATTAGAACCGACTATCCCTTTAGACACTCCCAACGCAGACCAAAAGCTGAGAGAACGCGAAGATCAAGCCCCCTTACAATCGGCCAAGAGTTAGAGAATAAGATTAATGCCTTTGGCACTCTACCATGAAAAAAAAGATGATTGCACCGAATAGGAACCACTTACCCCAAACACTAGAGGAATCGACTGGAAAAAGGAGAAAATAGGTAACAGTAATCCACTGCAAGAAGAGCCGAAAGAAGAGAGTAGAAAGTTAGAAGGTTTCGGCTAACCAATCAAAATAAAAACTGCCTAAACAGAGATAAGTTTCGGCTTCCTTTAAAAAGAAATCAAGGGAAGAAATGAATGCAAAGATGACTAGGGAGATTTGACTATACCAAAAAGAACTTACCAAATGTCGAAGTTGTCCTGTTCTAGAAAAGAAAGAGATGGAGAAGAAAGGTGCTATCAATCAAGAAAGATTTGGTCCAAGTGTTCGAAGGAAAAGAGAAGAGAATGGCAAAGTTTCAGTAGAAAGGTGTGGCTTCAGAGGGTTTCGATTTTGATGATTAATGGCAAAGGGAATGAATGATGAGTGAAGGGCAATGTAGGTTTCGGCCAAGCACAAAAGAAGAAGAAAATAAAAAGAAAATTAGAAGGTGTTTTTGATTTTGGTATTTAAGAGAAAAAGAATAGAGAAAAAAGCACCAAATGGTAAGTGAGTGTTCGGTTTTGATAAAAGAAATGAGCAAAAGAATGCTCTTGGTTCCTTCTAGCTTGCCGAAATGCTCAACACTCCCCCTAATGCTCTCATGAACATTCGGCCACCCCCTTAACACCACTAAACCGAACCTACACACTCACACACCCCACAATTGGCCAAACTCTCACCCTCTCTCCCAAATCCCATGATTCTCTCCACCAGTCACTCTCCACTCTCCATTCATACATGTTTACCCATTCCTTCTCCTTGAATTGCTCTCTTCCTTTCATTCAAATGTGTTGACCCATTCAACACTCATCCACCAGAGTCCAAGCTGAGAGCAACTCTCCCCCACCTTGGCGTCAAAAAGAAATCCCTCAAAGGGAATCCACGCAGCTCAAACCTGCTCCCTGCCATCTTCCCTGAGGCGTCACCTTCTTGAGCTTTAAGTGGTGCCTCCTTGCCATTTTACTAAATCACTTCTTGAGTCTAACCATACAACCAGTCACCCTTAAGTCCTATCCCACTCAGCTCTCCCCTAAAGTGAACAAAAAGCAAAATTTTTACTAAGGCTCCGGCTTACCCCTAAGTTATTCCTGGACCCTAAAGCACCCTAAACTAACGTGTTAGACATAGCACACACACACACACACAAGCACAAAAAATGCAAAGCCCCTAATTTAGGATGTTACACAACTACAGCAATCATCAATTCTCACTAAATCACACATGTATGACCAAACTCGAGACTTTCACAAACAAGTCCCTACATGCATTTTTCATGGAAATCACTTAGCAAAAGATGTTTCTACTACATCAAGCTTTCATATTCTTCCATAAAACATCAAAATACATGCATGTCATACATGGGTACATTTTTTAACATCCATCTTAGCTCAACATATTGTAACACCCCTTACCCATATTCAACGCCGGAATAGGGTACGAGGCATTACCAAAACACATACACTTGAAAACGATTAAAGCGAAATCATAAAATTTCATCCAAATTATACAAAATGAACTGCTAAATATTAAAGGCCAACATTTTCGGCCAAACCAATTATGACATATACAATTGACTAAGTCTCCTATACATGCCATAAACTTAAGAGGTTTGTATTCACTTTTACCCCCACGATAATAGATTGATAGTGTGATTACATCTCCGGCAATCTCCAACTCAAGTTAGCATACAACCCTATAAGATATGGGAAATGAAGGGAAGTAAGCTACAAAGCTTAGTAAGTAAGTATGTAAATAATAAGTGATTTATTAATAGGCTTTTATAAATTTTCAAAATATGTTCTCAAGATAATACAATCATAATTGAACATAGTTTCACTTTTTATTCATGTTCATCTCAAGCTATCTACTCGAGTCACAATCACTAAATTATTTCTATCTGGAGCTACGGAACTCCAAATTAAGATCCCTTAATTTTTCATGAAACTATACTCACATATCTTCTTATCATAAAATTTTCAAAATTTTTGGTTTAGCCAATCAATTCAGATTATTCATTAAAGATTCCCCTATTTTACTGTTCGAATATTCTAACCTCTCTTCACTACGAATCAATTTTATCCTTGTATAAAGTACATATGACCTTATTTAGTTCATTTGAAAGTATACTCATTCAGGATTTCAGGAATATAATTTATATCCCACAATTATTTTTGTACAATTTTAATGATTTTTAAAAAGCGAGCAGGGGATCACGTAATCATTCTGAACCAGTCTCACAAAATTCAAATATCTCAAAATATACGAATCATTTGTTTACTATGTTTCTTTTATATGAAAATATACTCAATAAGCTTTAAAAAAATATCTCATAAAACTTATAATTCAATTTTTACTATATTTGGTGATTTTTCAAACTCATGTCACTGCTACTGTCCAAACAGTTTTATTGTAAATTTTTGCTCTCTCTTTCACTTTAGTTGTGTTCATCACTTGCCTATACCAAGCTTTCCAATTTTCAATTACATATCGAACATATTGTTCATACGTACATTTGCCACATTTCTCAATTGGTCACATTCACACTTGCACTTATTCATAACATGATTGTATTCAATTACACTTACTCGTTACATAATCATATGTATTTTCACTTAGTCAATTTCCCGTTGTAACTCATCGAAAGAATAACAGATACACGGTGGCCTGCACATAATACCACCCTTGTAGCCGAAGCTATCTGGTTCACATAGTAGCCTGTACTTAGTACTACACATGTGACCAAAACCATCACTTACACATAGTGGCCTGCACTTAGTACCACACATGTTATCGAAGCTATCGGGTACGCATAGTAGCTGCACTTAGCACTACACATGCGACCTATCCGTCTGGTATACGTAGTAGCCTACACTTAGTACTACACACGTGACCTAAAACCATCTCGTAGCTCTCTTGTGCACATAGTGGCCTACACTTAGTACAACACATGTGACTTAGCTACCTCATTCGTATCTTTTCTATTCCAAAGGTTCAACCGGGAATTCTCACTTTTCAACATTTTACCAATTCATAAATTTTCATGCCATCATTTTATACAACTATCATACATTCATAAAACATGCATTTAGGCATATTATGGGTTTACTTTAGGTTATTCGAACTTACTTGTCGAAATCTCGTCAGGTACAACCATGTAGCAATTCATATAACCCATGTAATATTAATTTAACATTTAATTCATGTAACATTAATTTGCCATTCAATTTCACATAACACAACAAACATCACATTTTCCACACCAGACATACCATCCATCGACTTCTCCTGAACATATTAAATCATACAATTTATGCCATATTAATAGAGAATTACAATTCAAGTATGGTGTTGCATTATTATTAACACACCAACTTACCTCGGATGCCGAAACAACCATTTTACCAACTTTCTCGATTTTCGATTTTCCTCCACTTCTAGGTTCAAATATCATTTTTCAGGGTCTAAAACATCACATTTCACTTATTTAATTAATTTACTATTCAAAACAATCCTTAACTCAACTTTTACAAAATTATAATTTTGCCCCTAAACTTGTTCATATTTGCACTTTTGCCCCAATACTCGAAAATTAAACTTCAGCCCTTATTCTTATGTTTTACAACATGCTGATCATTTTTCCCTTCTATGGCAACATCAAATTCTTACTCTAACATACACTTATGAACATTAGGTATTTTTACTGATTATGTCATTTTACTCGTTTTCACTTAAAATCGCTAAACAAAAGTTCTTTAACATAATTTCAAGCTTCATATTCTACAATAAAACATCAAAATACAACTTTTCACCTATGTTTAATTTTCCAAAGATGAACCCTAGCATGAATTATTAATAGCATAAGCTAAATCGAGCTACCGGGACTCCAAAACCGTAAATAACTTGAAAAATGGGGCTAGAACGGACTTACCATGAGATTGGACAGTTGAGAAAACCCTAGCCATGTCTTCTCTTGGTAAATTTCGTCCATATGAAGAAGATGGACAAATTTGGCATTTTAATTTTGTTTTTAATTCGTTTAATTTGAAAAATGACCAAAATGCCCTTACAAAAAAATATCTTATCTAACATATATCATATCCATTTTTGTCCAAAAATTTAACAATGGGCTAATTACCATTTAAGAACATCTACTTTAAAATTTCATAGCAATTTGACACATCTAACTTCTAGAACTCAAGTTTTGTACTTTTTACAATTTAGTCCTTTTGACTAAATTTAGTGGCCAAATGTCAAAATTTTCGAACGAAATTTTCACTAAATCGTTCCGTGAAATCATAGACCATAAAAATATAATAAAAATAAATTTTCTTACATCGATTTTGTGGTCCCGAAACCACTGTTCCGACTAGGCCTTAATTCGGGATGTTACACATATAGCTAAAAATAGCTTTCTTATGTTACTAGGACTTCAAAAATACGAAAAATATCAAAAACGGAGCTAGAGTACACTTACTAGCTAGTTTGAAAAGTCGAAGAGCCCTAACAATGGCTTCCTTCAAATTTCGGCAGCTTGGAGAAGAAGATGAATGAATTTTGTCATCTTTTCCCCCTTTTTAATCATTTAATTAACAAATGACCAAAATGCCATTTTTGTCAAACCTTCAAATTTTAACCCATTCATGCTCAATTTTGTCCAAAAATTAGAATTTGGAAAAATTACTATTTAAGGACCTCTATTTGATAATCCAAAGCTATTTCATACAAACAGCTTCTAGAATCTCACATTTTGCAGTTTTGCAATTTAGTCCTTTTGGACAATTCAACTGCGATTTCACAAAATTGCTTCATGAAACTTTCACACTAACATGCAAACATGGCATAAACCTCAAAAACTTATACATATAACTCAGATTTGTGGTCTCACACCACTATTCTGACTAGGCCCTAAATCGGGATGTTACATACTCTCAGTGTTTAATGAATATAGGAAAACGGATTGGTGCTCGAGCAGAGGATAAGTGGAAAGACCCAGTTTGGAAGGGATGCAATTTGACAGATCAAGATTGCTGAGCTTAAAATCAGAAGTCAATAGAGAAGGCATAGCCATTGAACTTTATAATTTGTATAATTTTCATTTTTGAACTGTTAATTAATCTTTATGTAGGAGTAGGATAGGGTAAATTATGAGTGAAGATATGATAAATATTTAGGTCACTTAAAGTTATGTGCAAACTTTAAAATCAAGATGATAATTCCACAACACCCGAAAATACAATTTTTACAAAAACAAAATTGATGTCGCGACATTTGCCCAACAATGTCAGAGGGAATGTCACGATATTGCACCTCGATGTCACAACAATGGCATTCTGGGCAGAATGTCACAACATTGAAAATGGGTGTCACGACATTGAGTCGACTTCTACAACAAAATACTTGACCTCGTGACGTAACCTGCCACTTAAACCCTAAAAACCCATCAATTTTAACCTTAAAAACCAAAATAGAAATCATATTTAAACCCTATTAACCCCTAAAATGTAACATTAGTTCACTAAACCTCTTTCAAACTCTCAAAACCATTTCCTCTATTCCGTTCTTACTAAAATTTTCTACACTTTTCTTTATTGCTTTTCTTCTCTTCTTGTTTATTTTCCAAGATTTCAAAGGAGCTCCCATTAGAGCAAGGAAGTGTCTTCAATCTCAAAGGTATCAACAACAAGGTTAAGAGTTCTAAAGTTCTCTTTGTTGAATAGTTGTTTGGTTGTAATATTGGTAGATTCTAGTTTTGTTTGAAAATTTTGTTTAACATTATAAATGGCCTCTAAGAAATCTAGAACCACCAAAAACCAAGAATCGGTGACGCACTTTGACACCTCTCGTTTTAGACATAAATATGTCCCAAAAAAAGGTTTTGGAATTACAAGGTAAGACATTTATTCAGGAGAGGGCTTTTGATCCTTCATCAACCCTCTGTAACGAATTGTGGGAATTGGTGAACTATCATTATTGGCACAACTTTTTTTTAACCCCTAAAAAATTGGTGGTAATTCTTATAGTACAAGAATTCTATGATTCATTGAAGTGTAGATAAAACAAGAGACCTTCAAAGTGACATGCACCATTAGGTAATTGTTAGAGGTAAACAAGTAATCGTCACCCCTAAGGAAATTATGAATATTATAAAGCTCCATATCATGAAAATAACTTTTTGGATAATCCTTCCACTCTTTGCAATTGGCCTTGAACTACCCTTTCTTACTATAGAAGAAACACTTAGACTTGGATAAGTCTTTAGGTGGCCTAGAGGACTTAGCCTTGTTTCTCCTAGCATGTTTTCCCTTCCCTATAAAGGAAAAAGTAACCACCAAGTTAGCTTTTGCTTTTCGGACTGATTGACCACCATTCAACATCAACTTATAGGATTGTAACTACTTCATAAGTTGTGTAAGCGTCAGTTTCTTTTTCCTATGGTTATATGCGGCCTTAAAGCCTGCAAAATCCTTGCACAAGCTTTTGATCACAATTTCGATTTGTCTGCTCTGTTCCATGTTGGCCTCATTATTTTTGACCTCGGTAAAATAATTCATAAGAGTAATCATATAGTCTTTGATCAGAGTGTCGGGTTAGGTATTCATCAAACTATTTATCGTGGACTGTCAAGCAAATGTAGCTTAGCCTTTGAACATGTCCTCTAGTTTATTTAAAATCTTTTTGACAAAATCACAACTCTTTAGTTGCTTAAATAAGATATTGGTCATGCTTGCCAGTATGTAATAATGAGTGATCTCATCATATTCACACCAAGGAGTTCTAGCCTTAGCTTGGTTGGCCAAAGGGCATTTGCAATTAAGAACCATATTATGTTTCTCACAGCTTAGGACAACCATTAGGTTCCCTTTCCATTCTTTATAGTTCTTTTGTTCAACTTGTTCTCATTAAGGATATTAAGTAAGGGAGTTGGTGCCTTTTTTGAACTGTAAAATAAAACCATCCATTTAACACTCTCATACTCGACCAAATCACTGGGTCATGGTACCAAGTTGTTACATTTGTTGTCGAAGCAACTACTGTTAAACTTAATTCATTTTATCATTTTAATCAAACTAAAAAGATCAATTTGCTATTACAATACAATTTAAAAACTTATCTAAATTTAATACGAGCTTCTGATAGCTCTCGTAACAATTTATAATTGAATACAGACTAAATTAAAAAGTTTTCAAAACCTCGATCTGACGTCGTGACATTAAAGGTTCCTCATTGCGACGTCACCCACTAACTTGAGCTCGTCATGTCGTTTATAGACCATAATTCATATAATTCATATCCATCTATTTCCAATTTCAACACCATATGATTCTCAAAATTTATAATATTAACACTACTATTAAAGTTTTACAACTAAGTCCATTAATAAATCATATAACAATTATTCACTTAATGTCTCAATAATTCATTTAAATTATTCTCATATATTAGCAAATCTATCACTTATAACACTCTCTTAGCATCACTCTTCTACTAATTATTTTCCTCCTCCTCCTCTCTATTCCATATCCTTTATGTACGTGTGTATATATGTATATATGAATATTTGATTTTGAGTATAGTATGCTTATATGTAATGTAACACCCCTAACCTGTATCTGTCCCCGAAATAGGGTTACAGAGTATTACCGAAGTTTTCATTTTAAAACAAACAAAATTATAAACATTTCAATTCCATAACATGCATATCGTCCCTTATACGTGCCCTCGAGACTCTAAAAACACATTAGAAACAAGTCGGTACTAAGTCTGAAACATATAGAATTTTTAGAAAAACAATGAAAATTTTCAAAATTGCAAGGGTCACACGACCGTGTGGCAAAGCCGTGTAGGCATTCGAAGTAGGGACACACGGCCGTGCCCAAGCTCGTGTCCGTGCCCATGTAAATCACTGACTTGAGTCACACGGCCAAGCCACACGCCCATGTGCCAGGCCGTGTACCCTTCAAACTAACCTCACATGCCTATGTGCCAGGCTGTGTGCTTGGCCATTAAACAGCCTAACTTGCAACCCTTTGAAAGCCATGTCACCAGGCTGTGTGTCACACACGGCTGAGACATATACCCTTGTCTCTGCCTATGTGGATAAAAAATAGGTCATTTTCAAGCCATTTTTCTCACCCATTCATACATGTACCTACAATCACTTATGCACAATTGAACCAGCCATCAAAATGCATCAAAACCATTCATAATCAAGCTAATCAAATACAACCAATATGCCCAAAGGGCACCTCAATCTCAACAACTACACATATATAATCATATGCTCAATTTTGCCAAAATGTTCACTAACTTCAAACTAAGTTTACTTCAAAAACATACCATTTGATTTACCTATCAATAACACACCAAATGGAACCAAATGAGCCATTCAACAACTAACACCCCTAGCCATATAAGTCATCATAACAAATTTATCAAACCACCACACTTAAACATATCACAAGACCATTTACAATATGCACTTTAAGCTACCATTTCATATTCAATCATTAAAGTATCATGAACCAAGATATCAACCATTTTAAAGTCAAATATATGCATGCCAAAAATCAAATCCTTATCATCATCCAAAATGCCATAAATACAAGCCAAAACTTATAGGCCAAACATTAACCAAAACGCCTATACATGCCGATGGATAGTGTGATATAACTCTAACAAGCTTCCAACCAGAATAAGCTTACGATTCACTAAAAGAACATGGGAAATTACACAGAGTAAGAATAGTAAGTTCGTATAATGTAAAACACAACTTACCATTTCAACACATAATAAGTAAGTTAAACATGACATAATCTAACCACAACTTGGCCAAAGCCTAAATATGTACATCAACATGTTAGCCATTTAATCACATAACATAGGCAATATAATCATGGATGAGCACAACATTTAATCATGTATCATATGCATATATCATCCGTTTCAACTTTCGATATACCATGTATCACCATTTCGATGAAATTCACATGTGTCCAAGTCTTAGTTCGTATCGAACTCTCACCATTTCCTTTCCGAATAATACCCGTTGAACCATTTAGAATATCATTGGATACCTATGATAGCTCACACAAAGTGTGCTAACTCATATAACTGTAATCCGACAATTCATGTACATGTATGCTCACACGAGCTGTGAATCAGAATGCTCACATGAGCTGTGAATATGGGCTTGCTTACACGAGCTGTGGGTCGAAACGTAGCTACATGATGCTGCTCACACGAGCTGTGGAGTATCCGCAACACATGCCAGACCTCATCCATCGGTAGGATGTTCAGGACTAGCACCCGAATCATGTAACCCTAATGACATGTCATTTGTATCCTACGAATTCTTAACGTTCAAACGAGGCTCTGTAGTCGTCATAATATCGTTGGATATGCGATCGATATATATATGGCAATTCACAATACATGTATAGTTCAATTCAAAACATATAAGTAAAATTTAATTACACGAACTTATCTTGACAATTAAATGTAGATACGGAGGCGACTAATCTGAAACTTTATCTTTGCCCCGATCTAAAGCTATAAGAGGTTTGTTTTGATCTAAACGAATAATTCAGCTCAATTCAATAATTATTCTATTCAGTTTAACCCAAATTCATATTTAGCAAAATTACAATCTTGCCCTTATACTTTTGATTTCTTTTTAGTTTAGTCCCTAGCTCATAAAAATGGAAAATCTTGCAATTTTCCTATACCCCATCATAGTTTAATATCACATAGGTCCCTAGTAAGCCCAATATTTCATTTATTTCACAATTTTACCAAGTAAAATTTTCTATTTTTTAATTTAATTCTTATTTGGCAATTTCACCAAAAATCTCTTAACAAAAGTAGTGTATTCATAATGTATTAAACCCGCCCAAACGTTAGGACCGACTATGGGTCGTTACTGGAAAAACTTTTTGAAACCCATTTTGAAATCCAATTTAAATTTTGTTGAAAACTTCTCGTTTTGGTTATCTTCTTTGAAAACATTCTTAGACTAAATTCGAAAATTTAATTGAAGTCAAGTTATTATACCAAATTTGAATGTGTCCACGACACGATAAAAACATTTTCGTGTTGATTTAGAAAACATGTGGTTTTAATTTAATTTTAATAATGTAGCTTTAAACAAGTATCCAGACATATGAGTAATAACGGAAGAAATAAAGTTTATGGAGGCCTTATTACAACCCAAATAAACAAATCAAGAATAAAATAAAACAACTAAGTTTAAGTTTATTTAATTTAAGTCCACCGCATGGCCACCCCGAGTCCCTCCTACCATATCCGCGATCTATGCATCACTGAAAAAATAATGGAGAAGGTGAGTCACCAAGACTCGAGATGTAACCCTTCCCGTTTTAAAACATTTTCATACACAACATATAACCATTAATATGCGAATATTAAGTACCCATCCTAGCCATCCAAACGCCACTTTCTACCCGTTGTGGTACCAAACCACCGGTGGTGCCAAACCACTGGTGACATATAGTCACAATGTGTTACCAAAACACCGGTGTCCGTGAGACACAGATCATTTGATGGGGCCAACCCATCGTGTGATACCAAATCACCGGCGGACGATCCCATATCTCAAGTGGGGCCAACCCACGGTGGTGTTAACCACGGGGACAAGTCGCTATGAGGTGCCAAACCTCTGGAGGTACCCAACCTCTGGTGACCGTAGTCACGGTGTGTTACCAAAACACTGGTGCCCGTCGGCACAATAATACTGCCCCCTCCACTCACTAATCCCACATCAGTCATATATACATATATGTTTCATGCCATCACATGCTTAAATCTCATGCATCAATACATTTTGCTTACCAAAAGCATCAAATAACAAATACACATTTTCAGGGACTTACCCGAATTGCCAACTATACCGTTGTGGTACATTATCCAATGCTACATAAAAACCAAGATAGCATTCACAACAATCAGCATATTTAACAAATTATATGTGTGTATGTACACACCTGTCACCACTGGATAGTCTAAATCCCGAAAAGAAGAGTCGACCACCCTAGATCTACTGCCCCTATATTCGGCCAAGACATGAGTTAGTACATTCGGCCAAATCAACTTATTTAAAGGGTTCTCCTTTTGAACCCGAATCCTTACCCTTACGCTTTTGGATACTTAATCACAATACTCGATTCCCGAATCTGCTTCACCAATTACCACCGGTTAGTAAACAAAGCCATTAGCCTTCGGCTTTTAAATATTTGCAAACTAAACCCATGAAAACCGATTCTTACCAACACTTACCACTTGATTGGTCACGAATGACGGCTTGCTTTGTCGATCTCCAAAATCCGGAACACCTAGATAGATTCGGTTTTCAAAATGATACTTAGCACCTTGTAAATAAATGTCGATATTGGCCCTTAATTCTTAAAAAGTCGACAAAGATAGGGAAAAAGGGAGCATAGGCATTCGGCCAACTCTACTTACCATACAAATGATTGAACACTAGCGAGATCCCGATGTGCCTATGCCACTATACCATTCGGCCAAGGTAAGAAAATAGGAGAAAAGAAAATCAGCACTTCAAGGAGTTATTCGGTCAAGGGAGAAAGAAATCAATGGAAGAGGATGGTGTTAACAATTTCGACAAGGGAATTTTTGAGAAGAGGAGAGTGTAAAGGAAAGGTGATTTCGGTTTGACAATGAAGAGAAAGAAAAGAGTAAAAGTTTCGGCTAGAAATCAAGAATAAGAGAAGTGATTGGCAATAGAGAAAAATTTGAGAAAGAATGAAAAGAAAAAGGATTATCACCAAGTGAAGGCTAGCCGAAAATAACCTTAATAATTTCGGCATTATCCCCTCCCCAAAGTCCTTGCCGTCCACTCCACTAAGGAGTTCCAAATACTACCAACTTCTTAATTGATTTGTAAAAAATAATTTGAATTAATCCTACCAATATATTCTTTATCTCCTATTATCCTTCTTTTAACTTATTATTTATCATCAATAAATAAATAATAATAAGAGTTTAAAGAGAGGAAAAACTCTCCCCCCTATGCCGTCCAAAACATGAAAGAAAAAGGGAATTACATGACTCGAACCATGGCTCTCCCTTGTTCCTTAGTGGCGTCACTTGTAGCACTCAAGTGGCCTCCCTTTTGCCACTTTTCCAAGACTTATTTCATGTCAAATGCTCCCTTATTTATTCTTATAACCCCTAACCACTAAGGCTATCCACCTTTAAAGCAAATAATATATTTATTTCTACCATTCCGAGCCAACTCAAGGCCTTTAATTAAGCTCTATTATTCCATAAATAATATCACAGCAGTTCATACATAAGAAAAGTAATTAAATTCCAGATAGCCCCATTTTTGGGATGTTACAGTTCTACCCCCCTTAAAATAAATTTCGTCCCGAAATTACTTAACTAAAACAGATGAGGGTATTGCCGCCGTATCACATCCTCAGGTTCCCACGTAGCTTCTTCCACACCATGGTTCCGCCACAACACTTTCACTAAGGGCACTGACTTCCTACGTAGAACCTTTATATCTCTATCCAAGATCTGAACCGATTCTTCCTCAAAAGATAAGTCCGAGTTGACCTCAATTTCTGTCACAGGCACCACGTGTGATGGATCTGACCGATACCGCCTAAGCATCGACACGTGAAAACGTCATGAATCTGTCTTAACTCGCGGTAGTTCGGTGATAAGCTACCGGTCCTACTAACTTCGATCAGATATGGGCCAATGAATCTTGGGCTTAGCTTCCCTTTTCGCCCAAATCTTAGTACCTTCTTCCAAGGCGACACCTTTAGGAAGACCTTATCCCCCACGGCATACTCCATTTCCTTGCGCTTAAGATCAGCATAGGACTTCTGTCTATCTGATGCTTCCTTAAGACGGGCTCGAATCACCTTCACTTTATCCTCAGTTTCCGTTACCAACTCTGGACCCAACACTTGTCGTTCTCCCAACTCTGTCCAACACGTCGGAGTTCGGCATTTCAAATCCATCTGATTTCAGTATGGTGCCATCTGAATACTCGCTTGGTAACTATTGTTGTAGGCGAACTCGGCTAAAGGTAAAAATTCCTCCCAACTACCTCGGAATTCCAAGACACAACCCCTCAGCATATCTTCTAAGATCTGTATGACCCTTTCGGATTGCCCGTCTGACTGGGGATGGAAAGCTGTGCTGAAATCTAATCGCGTACCCAACGCTTGATGTAACGCTTTCCAAAACCTCGAAGTGAACCTTGGGTCCCTATCTGAAATAATTGATACGGGCACACCGTGCAATCTGACTATCTCGGCCACATACAACTTTGCTAGCTTCTGGAGTGAGTAATCCATTCTCACCGGTATGAAGTGAGCTGATTTAGTCAAACGGTCTACGATTACCCAAACTGCATCTTTCCTGCTGGGCGTAAGGGGTAGACCACTGACGAAATCCATAGTGATCCTCTCCCATTTCCATTGAGGAATCTTTACCGGTTGAAGTAGCCCCGATGGTAACTGGTGTTCAGCCTTAACTTGCTGACACATCAAACACTTCCCTACGAACTCAGTCACTTCACGTTTCAACCCCGGCCACCAGAATTGTCTTCGCAAGTCTCCGTACATTTTGCTGCCTCCAGGATGCATAGCGTATGGGCTGCTATGAGCATCTTGGAGAATTCTTTGCCTCAGCTCCACGTCTTTCGGCATACAGGGCCGTCCTTGAAAACATAATACACTATCACCGGTCAATCCGTACCCTTCTAAGCCACCATCCTGAACTTGCATCCTCTTAGCGTTCAACCCTTCATCCACCAATTGTTTTTCCTTAATCTCCTCGATCCACGTTGGCTTAACTTGAAGCTCTGCCAAAAGGCTTCCATAGTCATATAGGCTCAACTGAGCAAACATTGCTCTTAAATCTGCCACAACCTTCCGGCTCAACGCGTCAGCCACCACGTTAGCCTTACCGGATGATATTCGATGGAACAGTCGTAGTCCTTTAACAGTTCAATCCATCGGTGCTGTCTCAGATTCAGATCCTTCTGAGTCAGAAGATACCTCAAACTTTTGTGATCCGAGTAAATTACCGACTTCTCCCCATAAAGATAATGTCTCCATATTTTCAAGGCGAAGACGACTGCTGCTAACTCCAGGTCGTGAGTTGGATAGTTAACCTCATGCGGTCTCAGCTGACGGGACGCATAGGCTACTACCTTCCCATCCTGCATCAACACACACCCCAAACCAGTGTGAGATGCATCACAATAGACTGTGAATAATTTCCCTGCCTCGGGTTGTACTAAAACCGGAGCTTCCGTCAGAATCTTCCTCAACTTATCAAAACTTTCTTGCTGCTTCTCTAACCATACAAATGGAACACCTTTTCTTAGCAACTTAGTCAACGGCGCTGCGATCTGAGAGAACCCTTCCACAAACCTTCGATAATACCCCGCTAAACCCAGAAAACTTCGTATCTCCGCCACCGACTTAGGCGGTTTCCACCCCAACACCGCTTCAATCTTGCGGGGATCCACTCTAATCCCTTCCGCTGACACCACGTGACCTAAGAAAGCCACCTCCTTCAGCCAAAATTCGCACTTACTGAACTTGGCATATAATTATTTTTCCCTCAACACTTGCAGAACTATTCGTAAATGCTTGTCATGCTCTTCCTCCGTCCTTGAGTAAACCAATATGTCGTCGATGAACACCACGACGAATTGGTCTAGGTACTGTTGGAATACCCTATTCATTAAGTCCATGAACGCCGTCGGGGCATTGGTCAACCTGAATGGCATCACTAGGAACTCGTAATGCCCATACCGAGTTCGAATGCCGTCTTGTGAACATCGGCCTCCTTCACCTTAAGTTGATGGTAACCCGACCTAAGGTCTATCTTCGAAAACACCGACGCCCCCTTCAACTGGTCAAACAAGTCATCGATCCGAGGCAATGGGTACTTGTTTTTGATCGTTAACTTGTTTAACTGACGGTAGTCGATGCACATCCGCATAGAACCATCCTTCTTCTTAACAAACAATACAGCGCTCCCACGGAGATATACTAGGTCGAATAAACCCTTTATCCAAGAGCTCTGAATTTGAGCCTTGACTCCACCAACTCCTTTGGCGCCATTCGGTGAGGTGCTATAGACACAGTGCCGCTCGGGTAGCAAGTCTATACTGAATTTGACTTCCGATCCGGAGGCGGACCGGGAGTTCTTCCGGGAACACATCAAGAAATTCCCCAACCGTTCGGACCTTTCCAACTCATCGACTCCTTAGCTTCCAAAGCACGATTTGAACCAAAATGCCTTACAACCCTTCTTGACCATCTTCTCAACCTTCAAGGCAGACACCACGTTGGATAGGTAATTCCTTCTATCACCTATCATAACCACTTCATCGTTTTCAGTAGTCTTAAGAACCATGCGCTTGGTAGCGAATCCAAATTCGCCGATACTTAGCCACCAATCCATTCCAAGGATCAAATCGAACTCCCCAAACGCGGTTCCATCGGATCGACCACAAATACTACCCTTGGAGTTCTAGGGTGCGTCTCTATAAAGTTTGTCTACCACTACTGAGTGACCTAACGGACTAACTACGATCATCTCCCTAAAGCGGTTTGAGTTTAGGTCCAAAGTCTCTACCACACTACTCGCTACGTATGAATGTGTAGACCCCACATCGATTAATGCATAATAAGGAAGACCAAAATCGAAATGTACGGTTATGACATCCGGTGCGTCACCCTCCTCATGACGCCTCACAGATAGACTAAGCCAGTCGCCTAGCCTCTGTTGCTGAACCTCGCCTCAATTCCTCGACCTCGATTAGGACCGTTGCTTCCCCTGCCATTACCACGACCCCTCTGCGGTCCCACATTTCTATCCTGGGTACGGTTTTGCCCCTCTGATTGATTCCGAGCTTACTTCCGGGGACAATCTCTGACCCGGTGCTCCAAAGACCCACACTCAAAACATCCTCTATCGCCGGTCAAACAACTTCCCCAATGGGTCTTCCCACAATGATTTACATTGAGTCGGCCTCTGATTAGCAGTCATGGGCCTTGCCTCCTGATTTGGCCCACTTGGCCTAGCCTTCTTCTGGACACTACCACTGGATCCAGCTGACCCAAATCCTCTCTTTGATTATTCCTACTATAATTTTGCCTCACGACCTCCTTGATCCCCTGGCTACCTTAGCCTTTTCCACAAGAGATGAAAACTCACGAACTTGTCATGGGCAATCGGTAACCTCAAATCATCTCGAGTCCGTCCTCAAAGCGGACACAGGCCTCGTGTTCAATGGCCACGATGCCTCTAGCATACCTACTCGGTCTTAAAACTCCGCCTCATATTCCGCTCTCGACTTAGTTCCTTGCACTAACCCCGAAAGGCTTTCCTCGAGCATCTGATAATGGTGCCCACATACTTCTTCCGATAAAGGTTTGAAATAATCCCAAGTCAAATCATCTGCCGTAGCGCCATCTCGAACTGTCAGCCACCACTGATACGCTTCATCCTTTAGAAGCGATATGACCCTTTCAGTTTTTCTCCCTCAGTCAGGTCAAGATCATCCATGATCCTTTCAGTTGACTCTAGCCAGTATTCTGCTACACTGGGTGCCACTCCTGACACACCCCGGAACACCTCAGCTCCGTTGGACCGAATTCGCTCGGGAACAGATTTCCGAGCTCCTAAATTTCCACCAGCCCCAGCCACCAATTCGAGGACTCGCAACACCGCTTGCGATACTGCCTCTCCTCCCGTCTGATCCTGCTCCTCTGCTCCAAAAGCTGGAGGTGGTGGTGGCGGTGGTACATCATTTTCAGAACCTTGTCCCGACCTGACGGGTTCAGACACCGTCATCCTACCCCTACCGCGTCCACGGCGTCCACGTCCTCTAGAACTCATTCTATCTACTGCGCTTTTAATCTGATTAAGAGAAATTTTATGTATTAGCGTTTGTTCCACTTCATTACTCGCGAAGAAATTTTATGAAGAAATTTTAATTAGAGATTCTTCCGTGCAAACAAGGTTTCAGTCTTCTATCTTAGTTCACACAAAGAAGTTCTTGCATCCATTCCTTAATACTCTCCATACCTATTCGCTCTTCGGACATTTCTGCCCATTTATAACCCAGGGGTATTTTCGTCTTTTTCTTACAGGGGTATTTTCGTAATAAAAGAGATTTTAAAACTTTAGTAAAGTAGGTTGTTTTTGCAATTCCCAACACTGGAGGGTATTATTAAAAATTGATAAGATTTGAAGTTATGGCATTATTTCGATAACCAGGGGTATTTTGGTAATTTTGTCCATCAGGGGTAATTTTGTAATTTTTGTAAATCAAGGGTGTTTTAATAATTGTAAAACTCTGAGGGTCCCTTTTGCAAATTTTTTCTTTCTTAAAACATGGCTGTTTGCAAAAAGTTCAAAGTCAAGGTCATTTCGGTAATTTTACA
The DNA here is from genome assembly GCA_025506655.1 of Gossypium rotundifolium. Taxonomy (NCBI): domain Eukaryota; kingdom Viridiplantae; phylum Streptophyta; class Magnoliopsida; order Malvales; family Malvaceae; genus Gossypium; species Gossypium rotundifolium. The sequence continues at coordinate 107,245,356 of CP106722.1, forward strand.
ATTTGAGGGCGTTTTCGTAATTTTCCAAAACCAAAATATTTTGCTGATGATTTTCAAGGCTAAGTTGTTAAATATTTATAAAATAGTTGAAAAATTTTTTTTTTGGACAAAATCATTGATTTGATATTTTATGAGTCAAGGGTATTTTAGTAATTTTACCCCTAAGGGCATTTTCGTAATTTTCCACAAATCGAACTTTTCGGGGAAAACATTGTAAAAAGAGTTGTTCTTACGTTTGAAGGAGTGATTTTAAAAGTTTTAAAACCAAGTTTTGTTGTTTCATTCCTTTTTCGAAAATCAAGGCTAATTCCCTTTCGGGTTTTAGTCATTATGTTTAGCCTATGACCGAGCCTTCTTGGTCAGGGTGAACCCAAGCTACGCACCAGGCAGGTTTCGTGTGGAGAGGAGGTGAGTCACACGGACTGCTTAAATACCAAGCTCCCACCGAACCTTTCTAGACATGCGCATAGAGGTTACCACACCACTGAGCCCTCTGAGTTAGGGTGAACCCAAGCTACGCACCAGGTAGGATACCTGCGAAGAGGTGGTGAGTCACTCGGACTGCTTAAATACCAGGCTCTTCCGGTTCCAATCCTAGACAAGCGTACAGGGGTTACCACACCCTAGCTCGATGACTAAGTCATAGGTTGGTTTAGTTCTTTAAGTCTTATGTTTGGTTTGTGTCTGCGAGTAATCTAATCCTAGGGTTCAAATTCCTATAAGTCTATCTACGTTCCATGCTTCCTACCCTTCTACAGAATATAATTCACACAGAGGTTTAGATGTACTTACCTGGGCGGATCGGTGCCAGAGGCTCGGGCCATGCTGCTTTAAAACCCGAAAACAATTAATAAGGCCTATTAAAACATTTTTGGGCCTTGGGCCCCAGTAGAAAGTATTGAACTGGCTCGATACCAATTTGTAATGACCCAAACCCTACCAAACGTTAGGACCGACTATGGGTCGTTACGGAAAAACTTTTTTGAAACCCATTTTGAAATCCAATTTAAATTTTGTTGAAAACTTCTCGTTTTTGGTTATCTTGCTGAAAACATTCTTAGACTAAATTCGAAAATTTAATTGAAGTCAAGTTATTATACCAAATTTGAATGTGTCCGCTGACACGATAAAAACATTTTCGTGTTGATTTAGAAAACATGTGGTTTTAATTTAATTTTAATAATGTAGCTTTAAACAAGTATCCGACATATGAGTAATAACAGAAGAAATAAAGTTTATGGAGGCCTTATTACAACCCAAATAAACAAATCAAGAATAAAATAAAACAACTAAGTTTAAGTTTATTTAATTTAAGTCCACCGCATGGCCACCCCGAGTCCCTCCGGCTCCATATCCGCGATCTATGCATCACCTGAAAAAAATAATGGAGAAGGTGAGTCACCAAGACTCAGTATGTAACCCTTCCCCGTTTTAAAACATTTTCATACACAACATATAACCATTAATATGCAGAATATTAAGTACCCATCCTAGCCATCCAAACGCCACTGTCTACCCCGTTATGGTACCAAACCACTGGTGGTGCCAAACCACCGGTGACATATAGTCACAATGTGTTACCAAAACACCGGTGTCCGTGAGACAGATCATTTGATGGGGCCAACCCATCGTGTGATACCAAATCACGGCGAGACGATCCCATATCTCAAGTGGGGCCAACCCACGGTGGTGTTAACCACGGGGACAAGTCGCTATGAGGTGCCAAACCTCTGGAGGTACCAAACCTCGGTGACCGTAGTCACGGTGTGTTACCAAAACATCGGTGCCCGTCGGCACAATAATCTGCCCCTCCACTCACTAATCCCACATCACCATATATACATATATGTTTCATGCCATCACATGCTTAAATCTCATGCATCAATACATTTTGCTTACCAAAAGCATCAAATAACAAATACACATTTTCAGGGACTTACCCGAATTGCCAACTATACCGTTGTGGTACATTATCCAATGCTACATAAAAACCAAGATAGCATTCACAACAATCAGCATATTTAACAAATTATATGTGTGTATGTACACACCTGTCACCACTGGATAGTCTAAATCCCGAAAAGAAGAGTCAACCACCCTAGATCTACTGCCCCTATATTCGGCCAAGACATGAGTTAGTACATTCGGCCAAATCAATTTATTTAAAGGGTTCTCCTTTTGAACCCGAATCCTTACCCTTACGCTTTTGGATACTTAATCACAATACTCGATTCCCGAATCTGCTTCACCAATTACCACCGGTTAGTAAACAAAGCCATTAGCCTTCGGCTTTTAAATATTTGCAAACTAAACCCATGAAAACCGATTCTTACCAACACTTACCACTTGATTGGTCACGAATGACGGCTTGCTTTGTCGATCTCCAAAATCCGGAACACCTAGATAGATTCGGTTTCAAAAGCAGATACTTAGCACCTTGTAAATAAATGCCGATATTGGCCCTTAATTCTTAAAAAGTCGACAAAGATAGGAAAAAGGGAGCATAGGCATTGACCAACTCTACTTACCATACAAATGATTGAACACTAGCGAGATCCCGATGTGCCTATGCCACTATACCATTCGGCCAAGGTAAGAAAATAGGAGAAAAGAAAATCAGCACTTCCAAGGAGTTATTCGGTCAAGGGAGAAAGAAATCAATGGAAGAGGATGGTGTTAACAATTTGACAAGGGAATTTTTGAGAAGAGGAGAGTGTAAAGGAAAGGTGATTTCGGTTTGACAATGAAGAGAAAGAAAAGAGTAAAAGTTTGACTAGAAATCAAGAATAAGAGAAGTGATTGGCAATAGAGAAAATTTGAGAAAGAATGAAAAGAAAAGGATTATCACCAAGTGAAGGCTAGCGAAAATAACCTTAATAATTTCGGCATTATCCCTCCCCAAAGTCCTTGCCGTCCACTCCACTAAGGAGTTCCAAATACTACCAACTTCTTAATTGATTTGAAAAAAATAATTTGAATTAATCCTACCAATATATTCTTTATCTCCTATTATCCTTCTTTTAACTTATTATTTATCATCAATAAATAAATAATAATAAGAGTTTAAAGAGAGGAAAAACTCTCCCCCCTATGCCGTCCAAAACATGAAAGAAAAAGGGAATTACATGACTCGAACCATGGCTCTCCCTTGTTCCTTAGTGGCGTCACTTGTAGCACTCAAGTGGCCTCCCTTTTGCCACTTTTCCAAGACTTATTTCATGTCAAATGCTCCCTTATTTATTCTTATAACCCCTAACCACTAAGGCTATCCACCTTTAAAGCAAATAATATATTTATTTCTACCATTCCGAGCCAACTCAAGGCCTTTAATTAAGCTCTATTATTCCATAAATAATATCACAGCAGTTCATACATAAGAAAAGTAATTAAATTCCAGATAGCCCCATTTTTGGGATGTTACAGTATCTAACAACAACCATTCATTTTCTTCCATAAAACATCATAAATGTAACACCCCTAACCCGTATTCGTCACCGGAACAGGGTTACAGAGCATTACCGACACTTTTCAGAACAATTTTAGATAAATCATATAAATCACTATTCATTACTGAGATTGTTCAGGATGTCCCTAAAATGGACCCTCGAGGCCTAATACGATCATTAGAATCGAATCGGGACTAAATCAAAAACTCTAGGAATTTTTTGTGATATTTTAAAAATTTTTCAAGGTGCAGGGCTAACACGCCCGTGCTTCAGGCCGTGTCTAATTTAGGTTGCTCTCTAACTTGCACCACACGGCCATGCCACACGCCCGTATGCTAGGCCGTGTGGTTAATTAACTTAATTCGAATTAGGTGCAGGTTTCACACCCCCATGTTCAAGGCCTTGTCACCCACACGGATGAAACACATGCCCGTGTCTCTGCCCGTGTGCTCAATTCTGAGCATTCTGTTTTGAAATTTTAAAATACAGGGGACACATGACCAGACCACATGTCCATGTACCAGGACGTGTGTCACACACGGCCTAGACACACGCCCGTGTGTCTACCCGTGTGGACAAAAATAAGGAAATTTTCTATTCTCATTTCTCACCCAAATTTTCCATTTCCTGCACTAACGCTCACAAATATAATCCAACCAATTACAAGTATAATTCAAGCTAATTTCTATCATCCAAAATTGATACATTTCATCATATATTTGTGTTTAATGACTTACCTTTATGTAATTTACATAATTTGCTTAGTTAAATATTCATACTTATTATTTTAGTTAATATATTGATTCAAGCCATTCCAATGGCTAAATTTCATTCACCATTTACATACCAATACTTAATTTAGTTAGCTTATACATGTCGTTATCAAAACAAGATTATCATTTATACCAAAATAACAGGTTGATAGTGTGATGACTTGCTCCGACTAATCTCCAACCCTCATGAGCTTTGAGCACTATAAAACAGGGTAAATAAAACCTAGTAAGCATATTAGGCTTAGTAAGCCCATGTAACATAAAGTAAGCTTACCCATTACATTTAATAAATTAACCATACAAAACATGTGTTCCAACTATTTGGTAATTTACCTATTCACGCATACTCAACCAACATGATATTCATAATATACCAATAAGCATAGATGAGTTCATCATGCTATATTCACATTCCATCATGTGTTTCTCATATTACAATATACACTTTATCCGTTGAATCTTTGAATTTCTGATGGATACTTCAAGTAATACACTCGAGGTGTACAATTCTATTATCCGTCAATTTATTTCCAGTAGTACATTATAGGTACACTCTCGAGCCACATATTACACAGTAGAATTACCAGTCCAGGCTAAATTCTAGCTGTTACATATACTTTAAGGGCTTTTTCGGATTACCAGTCCAAGGTAAATCCTTTATATGACAAAGAATTCCCTATAGAGTTCATTCTGGATTACCAGTTCAGGCTAAATCCAGACAATTAGGATTACCAGTCCAGGCTAAATCGTAATTGAAACATATACTCGAGAGACTCATTTTGGATTACCCATCCGAGCTAAATCCATTCTACAACACATGCAATTTTATCAGGGAAATCACATTTATCGATCGGAATTCAATATTCATACGGAATTTTGCCCTTTATCAATAAATTTTCCATCATATACCATTCCATCCATTAAAATTTTCATCAACTTCATACGTATAATTTTATACAACATATTCAATGTAATAAAGCACTCAAAACAACACATTTTTATGCTCATTTAAGTTATACGAATTTACCTTGATATTTGTTCGTAATTACAATCTACTAATTTGAAATCTTTTCCTTTCCTCGATCTAGCTCTTTGTTTGGTACTTCCAGATCTATATAAATGAATTTATCGTCAATTCAATCCATTTCACATTCTATTGAACTCAATTTACAATCTAGGCAAAAGTACCATTTTGCCCCTATACTTTTGATTAATTCCAATTTCGTCCCTAGGCTCGAAAATTGAAATTCATACAATTTAATCCTAATCAAAATTATAATATAACTTTTAATGCACATATATTCTAAAAACTTTATAATTTTCCATGGGTTTTAACATTTTTCAATTTAGTCCCTAAATCAAGTTTCCATGGATTTTCCCTTTATAAAAGTTGTTTATCTATCAATAACTTTTTATTTTCTACCATAAACTTTTAAATTTCAACATGTTCATCCATGTAAAATTTTCTATAATTTTATATCTATTCAAATTAACCCCCCAAATAGAGAAATTATGCTTTCCCGATCTCTAAAATATAAAAATTACTAAAAACGGGACATAGAAACCTAACAATTTATGCTTGGAAAGCTTGTTTTCTCTGTCTTAAGGTTTCCATGGATTTTAGGTTGAGGAAGATGATATAAAATGAGGATATTTCATTTTAATTTAATTATCATCTTTATAATTTTTCCATTTCCAGTTTAGTCCTTAACCTTTTATAATATTTCTATGGATGATTCACCAAAAATATCTACATATTTTTCATAAATGGTGCAATTACCATTTAAGGACCTCAAGTTTTGAATTCCATAGCTATTTAATCCTTATAGCAACTAGAATTTAAGTTTGACATTTTATGCAATTTAGTCCTTTCTACAATTAAGCACCTAATTGATAAAATTTTCTTATTAAAATTTTCATGCAATCTTTCTATCACATTACTAATCATTTTATAATATTAAAATATTTTATCTTTTCGGCTCGAATTTGTGGTTATGAAACCACTATTCCAACTTCACTGAAATTGAGCTGTTACAATAAACAATACATATACATTCATGGTAAAACCCTAAACATTTAACAATTTTGCAAATTAGTCTCGGGCTAGCTAGATTAAGTTACAACGACTCTAAAAATATAAAAATCATTAAAAACGGGACAAAATGCACTTACATGCACAAAGAGAGAGATGGTTTGAGCTTGGCTATGGCTTCCTTAAGCCCTATTATTGGTTGGTGAATAAGAAATAAAGATGATATCTTTCTTTTACTTTATTTTAATTTAAGTTGTTTTATTAATTTACCTTTTTAACCTTATTAATTAACATCCAAATCACTTAATTCAATGCCCATATTTGTCCACTTAAATAAACAATGGTCTAATTACCACAGAAGGACTCATACTTCAAGGTTCTATAGTTATTTAATTCCTTTAGCTACTAGAACACAACTTTTACACTTTACGCAATTTAGTCCTTTTTATCAAATTAAGCATGCAAACAGTAAAATTTCTTGACGAAATTGTTATACAATACTACCATCATGCTGTAGACAATAAAATAATAATAAAATAAGATTTGTGGTCCCAAAACCACTATTCCGATTTCACTGAAAACTGGTTGTTACATGTACCATTAATTATGATTTCACTAATTACAATTTTTTAGCAAGGTTGTCCGCTTGAGTAACAGCCACTAAATTATTTATATCTTGGTCTATAGTGTTCCAAATTAAGATCCATTTGTTCTTTTTTAAAAAAAAAAAAAAAAACTAGACTCAATGAAATTTTTACCATAAAAAATTTAGAATTTCCACTTAAGCCAATTAATTCGGTATTTTCTTTAAATTTCCTCTTGTTCTACTACAAGGCAGTTTTGACACTTCTCCACCAAAAATTAATTTTTATTTTAGTAAAAAATTCATATTATATTTCCGTTTGTTTTCCTTGAAAATAAACTTATTAGTCTTCTAAGCGTATAAATTTCAGCTCCTAAATATTTTTGTACAATTTGTAATAAATTTTCAAAATTATAACAAGGAAGCGAAATCGATTTCATTGCTTACAAAAGTTCATATATCTCATAATCTACAATTCCATTGCTTGTACCATTTCTTTTATTTAAAACTAGACTCAATAAGATTTAAATACATATTTAATTCAACCTCTAAATCGATTTTTATAGTTTATAGTGAATTTTTAATGTTAACTGTTGTTGTTGTCCAAAACTATTTTAATGAATATATTTACTTATTAAGATTTATATCGTTTATACCAACATTTAACTTTTATTTTAATTATCAACTATTAAATTGCTATACAAGATTATATATATATATATATATATCATCGCACTTAGATTATTATTCAATTTAATCCTCAAAGCTCACATATCATTAACATATAGATTAATCATAACTTCTCATAGCACAAATTATACCACTATCTATGAATTACAATTTGAAATATACTTTCCATCACTACTACTTAAATAAAATTCAGAAATTAAACACTCAAGTTATTACATACCTTAACTTAATACTTTGAATATTAATGAAATTAAAATGAACACTTACCTCTTTTTACAAGAATTTCACCTCAGTTGCTTCTCTTCTATTTCATTCTCAACTTCATCACTATCCTTCTCTTTTCTTCTATATTTCTTCACTTCCATATATTAATTTCTTGCTTCTAAATTGAGGAATATGCTCTCTAGGATCTCTACTTCATCTTTCTTTTTTGGTGCATGTAGGAATTTCGAAGAATTTTAGGTGAAATAATGGGATTTCATGACAAAGGACAAAACTGAATGGCATGTAAAGTTTTCTTTTTCTCCCCTCATGAAAGCAGTGTGAACCACTTATATAAAAGATGAAAAAGTTTCTTCATTTTTCCATCAGAATATCTCTAACTAATTTAATAATAAAATATTATTATTTAATATATAAAAATCTAACTTTAATCATTTTAATCAAATGGCTAGGATTTCATCTTATCTTTCAATCTCATCCAATGGCCTATATTTTGCTAACCATAATATTTTCTCATAATTATCTCATTTAAGAAATGATCATTTTACCCTTCATGCTTCTTCAAATTTCCATCCTTGAATTACTACTTTCTTTTAGTAAAATTGTGATTTAGTCCCTCGTATTTCTCCACTTACTCAATTTGGTCCTTGCACCCCAATTTCATTTCATAAGAATTTGGGTTATTTCCATTTTTTATCATTCAATTTTTCTTATATTTATACTTTAACCCCTCAAATATCAAATAATTTTACTTGAACCCCAAAATTTTTTACACCTTTAGGATTTAATCTTTACTCTAATTTAGTATACTACAACATACTTCTTAATTTAACTTTTTTATATTCCTTAGTCTTCTCTTTTATCACTTCTATTTCCTTATTTCACTTTATCGAGAAAATAATTGTACACTATCTTGATTTATTATTGCTTTTAAAATATAACGATTTTAGGGTTGTTACTGATCCATTTATTAGTATCTTTGTATTAAGAAAATATTTTGAAAATTTTTGCTACACCCGGTATGCACTAGGATGATGCATGCATCTTACATTAAACATTGAAAACATTTATAAGTCATTACAACGATAACCCTATACACATTGAATTAAGTTACCTTGGAGTAATCTTAAACAATTAGTAAGAACATGAATTTCCATCCAATTAATACGTGAACCTAATCCCTTAAGTATTCACACGTATTAATAATCGTTTCACTTTTATCCATCATTCTAACTTAAGTAGAGCTTCATGGGAAGTTACTTAACTAGAATGATCTCGAGTGTATAATCATCAACTCAACATCTCATAACATATACTACGAATGAGTCATCGTGGGACAATCTCAACGAGTAACATGTATGACTAGTTATCCTCTTAAAAGAAATCTCATCAATGAAATCCACATAAAAAGACCTACATCAGATCTAACAAATTATCATGACATTACAAGAGACCATTGATGGAGGTCGTAGGTCTTGTTTAAGGACCTTATCCCACTCAAGCTTTTAGAAAAAAATACAAGGTTTTTATTTCTGATTTCAATCATGAATAATTAAGATGTCATGTCAAGTAAATGTGGCATTTTTCCCCCTAAGCTTTATAGCATGCTTATCATAATATGCTTGAACATGCTTTTTCAGCCAATTTCAATTTCATCATGCTATAGCCAAAAGTTTCCATGATTCCATCTTTGAAAAATAAAATAAAATAATTTACATTTATTATCTCAAAGCATTCTTTGGGTTTTATTGGTAAAGGCCAAAAATCTTGTTTTGGGTTTCCAAAAACCCAAAAACTCGAATAGCCCATCGATGGTATCTACCATCAAACTATCGTCACCACCACAGGTCACCGCTGTCGTTAGCCGCCGTCGTTGTCGCTGGTCACCCGACCATTATCAACCGTTTTTGGCCGAACCACCATCGACTGCCACCAATCGACCCATGCTAGCCACAACCGATCATCATCGACTTTCATCGATCAACCTGTTGTTGGTCCCCTGTCGGTTGGTTCAATTGGGTTTGTGTTGTCTTGATCATTTTAAGATACATTTCGGTTCTCTAGGTTTTAGTGAAAAATTAGGTTACATAAATCATAAGCCTGTTTTCGACTCACATGAATTATTCTAAAAAAATAAAAATAAAACCTACATGGAGATGATAGTCCACGATCTAATTACATATCCCAAAACTTTATGAAAAACCTAAAAATACACTCACTTTAATTCTAGGAATCACAACTTTAACAAAATTACTTTATCATGGACGATAAAATAATAATATACATTCAATCATACACACACAAAAAATATATATCCCATAACACGCATATAATTGAAAAAATACATCTCATCTAATTTAACCGAACATAAGAGATAGAGAAAAAATTTGATACCGATTATACTATAAACATAACACAACTTGGCTTTAATACTAATTGTTGGAAAAATCAATTTAAAAAGCTTTGCGTTAAAATAAAATTTAATATTTTTAAAATCGAGCTCTCTTATTATATTTATAGTAATAAACCCTAACTGAAATAGTACATGTGTTTTATGTGACTGATTTAGTCAATCTTGGCTTTCAACCAAACGACATTCTCTATTATCTTTGTACTACGAATTGCGTCTAGTGTAGGCTCGATCAACACGAGCTAAATCACAAAAAAGAAAATTATTTACTTACTTTATTTGAAAAGTTTTCTCTATAAAAACTGGTAAAGATCATAATTCCCAGAAAATAGAATTTATTCTAAGTAAATAAATTCTCACTACTTTCTAGAAGAATAACGATAACTCAAAAAATGTATGAAGTATGTTTTTAGCTCAACAGATGCTCTTTATTTATGGAGAGAGGTACAAGAATCTTGGTTGAACAAGCCCTTGATGAATAATACTATTTAAATAGAAAATACGCTCCCACTCTAACTAGAGTAGGGAGGGGAGGCACTGATCTGCCATAATTTAATATGGTAAATTAAGTTCCTTTGGACACTTGAAGAGCTTGTAATTAAGCATTTTTATGTTTTATTTTATGATTTTTAATATTTGTTTAATTTCTATTTCTTTTGTTAAATTATGTATTTGAAGTGTGTCTAGTGACCAATTAGGCAGAATTTTGCCTTTTGAGCTCTAATGATCATTTCTAGCTTATGTTGAAGGTGACTTGGGCAAAGAGATGAAGAAACCTTAAGGTTGCCATTGAAGTCGCGACACCATATATATGAAGTCACGACATTGAAACTGATCACCAACCTGAAAGTGAATTTTGAGCAACAACACAGTAGGTGGACTGTGGCCAAAGTTGCGACATCAAAGGTTTTATAACCACGTACTTTGAACGTCAAAAATGTGATCCACATTATGTGAGTCTACAAGGTCTTGGGCTTGTGAGATCTAGGGTTCGCAAATATTCTTAAATCGCAAAATGATTTTTGTTTGTATCTTTAATTAAGGAGATCAACAAAAAGAAATGCAAGCTCACCAAATATAGGTTTAACAGTTATAGATATAATCAGGAAATATACTCTCTTTTTTTATTTCTTTTCTCTCTCTCCAAATGTTCATAAGTTTGATTTAAATGTTTACATATATATTTATACATCTTTCATATAAAACACTTAATTTTCTATTTGATTAGTGATTTTATTTTTTTCTTAATTTATTATTTTCACTTATCATTAAAATACACCCAAAAAATTTAAAAGCAGGAACCAAACTGTTTTGTTTCTCTTGTTTCTTAGCATGTTTTAAAATTTCAACAAGAGAAAGATTTAGAAAGTCGACTCTTTTAATTAGCTCAATAATTTTTCAATGGGAGAAGTTAGAGAAATTTTAAAAGTTTCAAGAAATTGCTTTTAGAACTATGTTCTTTCCGGAATTTGAGAAAACATGGAACAAACTTCATGTGCCTCAGGCTAGAGCATGTGAATGACGTATTTAAAGATGACAATATGCACATGGAATGTCTTTTAAATATATATTGTTAGTCCTTTAGTTACTAATGTCTGAGGCGCTTTGAACCTCCTTTTGAATAAATAAATAAATAAAAGTTAGATTAGAACTTATTAATTAGCACTCTAACATAAATGTTTAAAATTTAGCATTTTATTTTTTATCAATAATGTTTGGAATGTGTTATATTTCTATTTTGTATATTTATACTATATTCATATATTTTAACATATGATAAAAATATTTTTAAAACTTATTCATTTAGTGGTTTATTTATGTATTCATTTTGAAACGATCCATTAATGATTTATATTTTATGCGTTTCGAAACTTTTATATATATATCCCTTTCAAACATTTTTTATATTATATATCTTGCCCTGTTATATTTTCATTTCATTTTGATTATATTTTTCTTACAAATAATCTTCACTGAGTTTGATGGTACTTAATTTGATGATATTAACTTATTAGTTAATTATTATTGTTTTGAATAATATTACTTTGCATTAATTATTTAAAGTAAAATTATATTGTAGATTGTATATGTTTAAAATGCTTTAATTATTATTTGTAAATTTTATATTATAATATTTGAATTGATAAGTTAATACAGTTTAATTATATTCAATAATTCAAATTAAAATATTATCTTACGCTAATTACTTTAATTAAAAATATAATACTTTAAAATTTTAATTAAATATTAAATATGTGAAATCATATGTAGCATATGATATTAAAAGTTAATTCCATTTTATTTATATTAATAAATAAATGCTGCATTGACTTATGAAAGTATATTTTTGTTTTAAAATATTAATATATTTTTCTTTGAATATATAATTATTTTACTAAATACTAAATTATGTACATCATGAAAAAGATTATATAAAATTAGATGATGAGTTATGATACACTCCGGTCAACAATTTTATAAAAGTTTGATGCAAAATTTAAATATAATTTTAATTAAAATGGTAAATTTATGATAATAATGATTGTGGTATTTTGGGTTTAAATGTTATGGTTCTTGGTATATATATATTAAATATATCTATATTTTTCAAAACTTATCAATATAAAATATATATAAATACTTTTACAATAATTTTTTAAAAAACCTGTTTTATTAAATTTATAACTTAATTGAAAATCGAATAATATAGTATACATAAATTGACACAAGTTTATATAAAATCAGATAGAACTTTTGATAAAAGTGGTATAATTGGGACTTTGATTCAAGTTACTTTATGTTACTTTAAAATAATTTATTACCTTTTTTTCCAGAAGAAATAATTATAAAAATATTTTATTATTATTTTAAAAACTATGAATAGTATATGGGAAATATGTTGGCCCATTAAAAACAGCTGTGACCACGTGACACTTGTTTATCCCCATGCCTCCCCCGCCCAAACCCAACCTGCCTACCCCGAGCTAGCAAAAGACATGTAAACCCCATAAATGTTTTTTTAATAAAAAATAGCACAACACCAATCCAGCTGTCCTTCGACCATGTTAACACTAAATCGGTCATATAAAAGACAAGACACCACCCCTCTTTCACGTTTAAGCGTCCACTTTCTCTCCCACTCTCACCATCGTTCGCACGTTTGCACTTTTCATCACTCACTTTTGTGTCTTTCATTTTTTTTCCTCAATCCTTCATTAGTTTACTCTTAAACGTTAATTAGAAAAACAAACTTAAATATTAGAGAAAAAATAAATAAAAATATATAACTAATCATAATAATTATAATAACAATCGAGAGTAAGCTATCATCAAATCTCAACCGTCAAAATAGCAGCACGCTATCATGATATAAAATCATCATCACCGTCAAAATATAAATAAAAATAAATAAAAACAAAAGAAATACACTACTAAAAATAAGAAATTATCAATGAGCCTAAAATAAAAATCATCAAATCCAAATCCTGTCCTCCCCCGAAAGTCAGATCTAAATCAACAAAGCAGCAAAAACGACTGCAACGGCAGATCCAGCGACGGTGACTCTGTTCAAAGCGGCTGCACTCGTAGGAGAAGCGGGAGAGCTGCCTGGTGGCTCGCTGATGGAATTTGTGGGAGAATCAGCGCTAGCGGGAGAGCCAGCGGGAGAGCCAGCGGGAGGAGCTGGGGGAGAAGTGGTGGGAGAGGAAGTTGGTGAAGATTCAGGGACTAAAGACGGGGGAGTGGATGTTGACGGCGGAGATGCGGTTGGTGTAGCGGTTGGAGACATGGCTGGAGATACCTTGGGAGACGGATTAGGGTTAGAAGACGGCGGTGACTTGGTTGGGGCCGAGCTAGGAGCCTGACCAAGTGCGCAACTAACTATGAGAGCTAATAGGACAAAGCAAGCAAAGGTTTTAGCCATTGTAGAGTTTTAAGAGAAATACGAAACAGAGAACAAAGAGCCTTTTAACAGAGGAAGCGGCAGTAGGGTAAAGATAGAAGAGAGAGGAAACGAGATATATATAGAAGGTTTAGGCCTGGGGAGGGCTTTGACAGACTTTTTCCTATGTCTTCTAAAACTTTGGAGTTTTCTTATGTTTTTTCTATTAAGCCCATTTATTTATTATTAATTTCAATTTAGTCCATTCTTCGGAATTCATTAAATCACTTTTTTTCTCATTCGAATAGTCCATCGATTCTTTTTCTTTTTCGGACTTTGAAACAAAGCAAAAGAGTTGTTGACTAGTCTTCCTTTTTCTTAATTGTGTCTATATTTTTAACTTTTGTGAAATAAAGATCTGTAATTTATCAATTATTTTGTAAAAAAATTATATCTGGTATGTTATTTTTATTAGATATACTAGAAACAATGTATTGAATACAGGTTTGTGGATAAATAACCCGTACCATGATTAATGAAGCATACCAAAAAGAGGTTACAAGCGGCATTTCACAATTCGTAAAAAGTACATGGAAGCAAGTGAAATCAATCTCCATAAAGAGTGACTTTATTGTACTTTCAAGGTAAAAGACAAACACATCATTAACATACACGTGTCCCATTAGGATCTCAATCGGAGAATCCCAACCGTTTAACATCTCCTTTTTGTAAATTCCAAAACGCGTTGATTTTAAGCATTATAGATGAACGATTAGTGAGCCTTAACTAGAGAAAAACGCCAGGGATTTAACCATTTTTCTTAAAATTTAGGGAAATAAATTGATTTTAAAATGAGAAAGAAATGCACTTTGTAAGAAGTATTTTTTTTTAAAGTGACATTCAGGAGCTGAAAACGCATCCTATAGGATATAAAAGAAACAAACAAATAATTTCATTGTTTTCATTGTTTTTATTTTTAGTAAATTGTAAATATTGATATATTATTGATATGAAATACAATAGAATACAATACAAACAATTTGTTTTAATTTTCTTTAGGTTGTAAATAAGTATATTATTAATTTAACATACAATAGAATATTTTTTAATATAATTGGAATAAGTACCTTATGGATGAAAATTTTTAATATAATACAAAATAAAAGTTAGCAAAGTAAATAATGATTTACATGAAAAAATTTTAAAAAAAAAAATCAACGGCATCGTTGACCCGAATGTGTGCCACAACTCTGTGGGTATTGGTTGCGAGAAGGATTTCTTCATAGTTGGAGTTCTAGCTCCTCATCTTCTTCATCTTCATCTTATTCTTTCATGCTTGAGTATATTTGCATTCTAGGTTCCCATTATATATCATTTGTTGTAGTAATAGGTGGTTACGAATCTCGGTAGAATAATAATTTTGGGTTGTTTACGATACTATCAACGAATAAGTGTATAGTGTCGTATAACCCGGTTGCGAATAAAATGTTGGAATTGTCGACGATGGCAAATACCTCAATGTTGTTGTTGGCTTTGGTGTGTAATATGGTACTAGGGATAAAGGTGGTGAAAAAAATATACTTGGAGAAGATGTTGATGCATGGTATGATGGTGCATAATGTGGTGCTTGTGTAAAAAAAATGGGGTTAGTGAAAACAACAGAATAATATGAACCATACTAACCCGGTGGTGGTGCACCCATCAGTTCCTCATGTGAGGTTGGAGCTGATGATGATTCCATCGAGGCATGTACTCCTGATTGCAGCCTCATGTAGGGACATCTTTGTAACATCCCAAAAATGGGGTTATTTGGAGTTTAATCATTTTCTTATGTAAGAACTGCTGAGATGTTATTTATGGAATAATAATGATCAATTTAAGGTTTTGTGTTGGCTCGATTTGGTAGGAAATTTTAATTTTTAACTTTTAAGGTAGGGAGCCTAAGCAAGAGGGTGTTATAAGAATAAATGGGGATAATTTGGACATAAAATAAGCCTAGATTAAGTGGCAAAGCAAGCCCACTTAAGAGCTACATGTGACGCCACCAAGGAGCAAGGAGAGCTTGTGTTGAGTCATGAAATCCTCTTTTGTTCTTTATTTTGACGGCATAGGGAGGAGAGTTTTCTTCTCTTTAAACTCTTTAATTATTATTAATAGATAATATAAGAGTTTATTTTAAGGATAATCAAGTAGATCATGGAGATTTAAAAGAATTATCATTGGATTATTATTAGAAAATTCAAATGGTTTTAAATTAAGTGGTCTAGAGTGAATTAAGGAAGTTAGAGGAATCTTGGACTCCTTATTGAGGAGGAGTGGACGGCAAGGACTTATGAAAAAGGGGGGGTTGCCGAATGCTTATAAAAGCACCTAAGTGATCACCTTATTTTCTTTTTTCCTAAGTTTGCTAGCCGAATCTCTAAACCCTCTCATTTTATATTTTCTTTTTCTTTTTACATTCTCTCCAAAACCATAGCCGAAACCCTCATTACTTACCCTTGCCGAAACCTAATTCTCAAATCCCCTCTTCCTTTATTTTCTACTAGCCAGAATCCTCTATTCCTATTTACCTTTCTACTTCCTTTTCTCATCAAAAGTCCAAATTTGTTTTAAACCACCCCTAGCGAATCTAACTTCTATCAAAGTGCGAAACCTCACATTCCTCCTTGGTTGCACTTTGGTAGAATGGTGCATGGCATTGATACTCGGGACTTCTTGTAATTCAATCGATTATCAAGGTAAGGGATGGCGAACCCTCCTTCATATTTTCTTTTCTTGTCGACTTATGGGATTGAATGGAAGCGAAATTTGACAACTAGTAGCAAGAGTTCTAACCAGTGTTGAAATCGATGATAGGCACTTCGGGATCTCAAAACAGAGAAATCGGATCTGGCATTCTCTGACATTCGGTTTTGGGTAGGTGGTGGTAAGTGTTTACTTATAAAAGATTACTCCTCTAATGATTAAGAAAAGCCGAAAGCCATGGTTGCTAATATTGACCAACTGTAGTTTATGAACCAGATTTGCGATTCGGGTGCCGAAGCTAGGATTCAAGCGATTAGGTAAGGATGCGGGTACAAAATATGACCCCTTTAAATAATTTGGTTTGGCCGAATGGCCATATTACTAACCTTGATAGTTGGCCGAATATAGGGGCAAGGACTTAGAGTGTGGCCGATTGATTATCTTCGGGATTTAAGACTATCGTGGTAACAGGTGTGTACATACACACTATATAATATATTAACTATGCTTAACTTTGTGAATGCTCACTTTTATTAATGTAGCATTGGAATTAATACCAAATCGGTAGAAGTGGTGATTCAGGTAAGTACCTGTTAATGTGATTTATTATTATTAATGCTTTTGGTAAGCATGATGTATTGACACATGAAATTCAAGAATGTGATGGCATGAAACATATGTATGTTTATCTGTTGTGGGATTGATGAGTGGAGGCGATAATATTGTGCCGACGGGCACCAGTGTTTTGGTAACACACCGTGACTATATGTCACCGAGGTTTGGTACCTCCAGAGGTTTGGTACCTCAATAGCGACTTGTCCCTGTGGTTGACACCACCGTGGGTTAGCCCCACTTGAGATATGGGATCATCTCGCGGTGATTTGGTATCACACGATGGGTTGGCCCCATCACCCGATTTGTGTCTCGGACACCGGTGTTTTGGTAACACATTGTGACTATATGTCACCGGTGGTTTGGCACCACCAAAGGTGGTTTGGTACCACAACGGGGTAGACAATGGCGTATGGTTGGCTAGGTTGGGTACACATTATTTTGCATATTAAATGTTATATGTTGTGTATGAAAAATATTTTTAAACGGGAAGGGTTACATCTTGAGTCTTGGTGACTCACCTTCTCCATTAATTTTTCAGTGATGCTTAGATCGCGGACATGGAGCCGAGGGACTTGAGGAGGCCATGCGGTGGATTTAAATTTAAATAGACTTTGATTTTTTTTGTTATTTTAAATTTGGTTATTGGGTTGTTTTATTTTGGATGTAATAAGGCCTCACCATACTTTACTTTAGTTATTTTCTTATATGTTGGATAATTTATTTTAATTAAAACTTGAATTACACGTTTTCTAAATTAACCCGAAAATGTTTTATCGTGCCATCGAGCACATCCGAAATTTGTATAATGACTTGACTTAATTAAATTTTTGAATTTGGACTAAGTATAATTTCAGCAAGACAACTTAAAATGAGCAGTTTTCAACCAAACTCAAATTGATTTCGAAAATGGGTTTCAAAAACTTCTTCTTCATAACGACCCATATTCGGTCCTAACGTTTGGGCCGGGTTTGGGCTGTTACAATCTTAGCCTCCTACGACGATGTTGCCTACTTTTTTCCTCTTTCGACAATAGATATGGCTTATTGTGATGTTTAAACCATGTCATATAATCTGAAGAGTCGCCCCGCTTCTTTCAAGTTGACGAGTTGTAATAACCACCTTAAATTTACCAAAATTTGAGATTTATCTAGCATTAGAAGACCCCTGATTAACCTCAGGATGAATGCTCGAGCTTATTGTTGTCTTTCAACGTCACTCGCTAGTTGTCGATATAATTAAAATTGTCTTCTAACCGTTTCATCTTTATCCAGCTACCACTAAACTTGTCCAGCACATTGGCTAACAGTTGCTCGCAAATTGTACTCCAATCACCAAGGCCCACTACCCCCGTAATGACTGCCTCATCCACCGGTAAACCAAGTTGTAAAGCTACGTCCTCGAGTGTAATTATACACTCACCACACGAAAGATGGAATGTGTGTCTTGGGTCTCAATCTTTCCATCAAAGCGCTGATAACTATGGGATCCAATTTAGTACCCCTGAGCATACGAGACACATGCAAGAATCCTACCTCTTGTAAGTGTTGTTTAATAATATGCGGTACCCTCGCACTTAAATTGTGTATGTACGCCTCGAGAATCCAATCTTCGGTCTGATTATATAAATATAAAAAATTATTAAATTAATAATGCTAACAATTTAATAATGAAAATAAGTAAAATTAAGAAATTTAATAATATTTTCTTATTATTTGCAATTGGACATCGAAAATGTATTCATCATCCAAACGAATAAGCGACAATGCCATTATAAAATCAATTTAAATAAAAGAAATTACAAAATATAAAATTAAAACAATAAAGAATTTGAGAGAAATTGAATGAAAATATGAGGACTAAATAGTTAAAAGAATTGAGAGATTAGATGAATTGCGAGAATAAGATTTAAATGCAAAACAAAGAAAATGAGTTGGATTTATATAGCAAATAAACTAGCTGTTAGAAAAAAAAATTAATCGTTTAAAAATTTTAATTGTAGGATTTTTTACCATTGGACGAAAACACGTCCAACAAGACGACTTTTCAGCTGATGTGATAGTAGAGATGCTGAAAACGCGCCCTACAAGACACATTTTTCTCTCTCCAAAATCAATCTATTTCTCTAAATTTAGAAGGAAATAGCCTAAATCACTAATTAACTTTTTAAAATGATATATTTATCTAATTAACTCGCTTAACGATTGTTGGTGAAAATTATGTGTTTTTATTTTTTAAGGGTTTAAAGTAAAAGAATACTAAAAAGAAACATGTTACAACAATTAAAAACATAAAATAAATATTAACTATTGAATTTGTCACAGTAATCGTATTTAAGTTTTATCATATTATTGAATATTAGATTTACCCACTCGGTGAATGTTTATAAAATAATTATTTAAATTAGTGGATGATTTTGTTTACGTATAATTTTTATCCTTCTTTGATATATTTATAATTTATTGTGACTTAATTTTGATTATTTTGATTTTTTCTATTCGTTAGATTATTGTTATGGAGTTTTTTTTTAAAAAAGTTATTACTAAGCTTAAATATACTAAACATAGTTAAACATATAAATAGTATTAAAATTTAATATGTTATTTTCATATATACCTAAAAAATATATCAATTGAGTATTAGTTCAATTCACACTATTATTATAATAATAATCATCAAAACGTGGTTTTTTACATAAATAATATTAAAAAATAAATATTAACCGAAATGGGTCAGATAAATAATTATTTACTAAAATGAGGTGTTTTGAACGGTTATCGTCGGCGCTGCCTGCCCAATTGGCGACACCATCCCACTTTCTCCCACCCAATCATTAGGCCATCATAAGTTTTCTTTTTTTTTTAAAAGGATTTTTTTAGTGTCACCATTGTGTCAAGCAACACCAATATATATTTTTGAAAAACACCCAAAGAAATATGGGTATACCAAGTTTCCAAAAATATATATTAATGGTGTCGTCGTCATGTCAGAAGGCACCGGGTAGATTTTAAATTATTTTTGACTAGGTCAGAAAGAAAAAGCCTGAAAGCACAAAAAAAAGAGCAGAAAACTGAAAAAAAAAATGCACCAGTCTAACGCCTTGGTGCAAATATGACCGGACGATCACGAGCTCCCTTGCCTTTCTGCTTTACAACCTCTTTTTTTTTTTTTTTCAACCTTTTTTACAGTTTTTTTTTTCCTACTTAGTATATAAAAGGGGCTTTGGAAGGTTTGTGTTTTGTTGAAGTATTTTGTAGCAATTACTGAGAAGAAAAGAAGGAAGAAAATTTGTTTAGTAGAAGAGGAGAAAAGAGAAAAGAAAAGAAGGAAGATTTGTGTTTTACATTACAAAAATAAAGTTGGAGCTTATAAGACTAGTTTGTAATTATATTTCTATAGTAGGATCTAATTTTATTAAATAAAAGTTAATTTTAATTTTTTTACAAATTTAGTATTGAAGATAGATAACCAATTCTTCGTTTACGTTTATTTTGATAGAGTAATTTTACAAACAATTGTTGGTTATGTATGTCGTAACCATTTTTGGATAAAAGCAGAAACGACGCATCGACTCGGGTTTTGAAAATGAAAAAGAAGGAGTCGCCACCAATCTTTTTTTCGATGAGGTGTGATCGGTCACCTCGTAAAAGCAGTTATTTTAATAAGCAGTTTGATTTATCAAAACAACGATTTTGGTCTCTGAAATCCGAAAAACGAGTTCGAGTCTTCACATACGAGGAAGGGTTAGCACCCTCGTTACGCCCAAAATTGGTACCAAATTGATTGATCGATGTCCTAATGTTGAAAACTTTGAAATGATTCGAAAATAGATACTTTTATTTTCAAAACTTGAAAGGATTGGAAGGGATGCTAAGACTTTCTTATTTCGAAGAGATAAAGCATCGTATCCAATAAGTTAGGGTACGACGCTTTGGACTCCCGAAACTGAGCTTGTCTTTGATTTTAAAACTTGGCTAAAAATTTCAAGGCGATATTCCGTTACTTGTCAAATGAGAAACCGGAACCCAGTGAGTTAGGGCTCGATTTTCTCAAAATTTCAAATACGGAATATTTCCATTACTTTTAAAAACCTCATCTCGGGGTATCTAGATGTCGTGTCCAGTAAGTTAGGGCGCAACATTTCGAATTTTCAAGAACAAGTATTTTATTTAAAACTTGTATTGCGATTTCAAAAAGGATATTCCGTTATTCAGATTAAATAAGAGAAACCAGAACCCAGTAAGTTAGGGCTCGATTCCCTCGAACCTTTAATACGAAATATCGATTATTTAAAAATTTGATAAATCGGGTAAGATTAGTGCGACAAATAATGAGATGTTACACATGAAAAGGATAATGAAAGACACATACATGTATATGCGTATAATTAAGGATAATATATTGAAAGTATTACGTATATTAACCGTAGTAGAAATGACGATGAAATAATAATAGTAACATGATAATAGTAACGATAATAATAATACTAATAAATAATAACATGATAATAACAACGATAATAATAATACTAATAAATAATAATAATAATGGAAGTAAAATAAGAGTAATAATTTTAAAGAAAAAATAAAATGGTAGTTATACATATAAAGATACATTAATAGTGGTAATAAATATAATAATAATATTAGTGATGATAATGATGATATAATAATAAAATAGATAATAATAATAATAATGAAAACAAAATAATAATAATACTAAATAAAATAATGATATTAGTAGAAAAAATAAAATAATACACACAATAAATAATAACAAACAAATAGTAGTAAAATATAATGAAAGTAACAAATAATAATAATAATAAATAATAAATAACCAATAAAAATATTATATAATAGTAAAAGTAGTAAAAATTGCAAAATAATTAAAAAATGCTTTAAATTGCATTAAAAACGGAAGTTTCGGGTCAAATTGTAAATAAAACAGAGGTTTGGGGCTAAATTAGAAATGCGCATAACAGGTGGAGATCAAAAGGGCAATTTTCCTAGCAAATTAAACGTAGCGCTTTGAGGGAGGACCAAATCGCGAAAGCGTGCAAAATTTCAGGGCCAATATGCGAATACTGAAAACTTGATTTGAAAAAAACTAAAAATGCGGAAGGGCTGGTTGCGCAATTCCCCCTCCCTTTAAAAACACGCAGATCCTCTTAGGGTACGGGTCGGATTCAGGTCGGCTTGAGTGAAACGACGTCGTTTTGGGCCTTAAGGACGCCTTACCAAAAGCTGGCAATTGCTTTCATGTGCCTATAAAAGGCAAAATATCCCTAAAAAAATTCATTTCATCCGTTTTTTTTAAAAAAAAAAAAACCATCTCCTTTCTTTTTTTCTCTCTGCAGAAGCGGGAACTCCGGCTAGGCAACCACTGCGCCTCCGTCACGGGCTCAAATCATTTGGTGCCACAGTACCTGGCCCGTGAGCCCTGAGAAGGTAAGATTCTGTATATTTTTTATTACATTTTTTATTCTTTAATAATATATTATGGATAGACCGAAAAGAAAAGAGAAAAAAAACTTAAAAATGAATGAAAATAAGGTTACCTCATTGGCCTCTGTTTTGATTCTTAGGTTTCTAGTGATTTTTGTTTACCTTACGCGTACTTTTCTCTAATCTCTTGTTCTTTTGTTTTGATCTCCCTGTTTTTATATTCTGCTTTGTTGTGTTTGAATCTCGTTGTTTTTGTTTAATGTTTGCCTTCTTGTATTCGGACTTCTTGTTGCGTTTGACATCCCCTTTTTTTTGTGTGCTTTCAAATCTATTTTTTTTTTGTTCGAAAATGCTCGTATTGTATTCAAAAAAAATCCTCCCCTCCTTTACAATCGGTTTAGAAATGGCTTTTATAGCCATTATTTACAAGCTTTCTGTCACTTCTTTGTTTAATGCTTGCGTGCTTGGCGGTCTTTGGCGGTGGAGAAGACCGCCGGAAAAGACAGAGCAAGTGGTGGGGTTCGATGGCGATGGGACGGAGGCCAGTGGTGTCAGAAGGGAAGGCCCTAGGTGCGGCGCACCTAGGGTTTTGTTATTTTTGTGTGTTTTTCTGATTTGGGTTGGGTTAATTGGTTTGGGTTTGTAGAAGCCTAAATCTGCCCGGCCCAGTCCTAATTAACCCTAAACCCAAACCCAAAATTAAAACCCCAAACCCAATACATTAAAACCCAACCGGCCCAAACCCAAATAAAAAAAACAACAGAAAGAAAAACAAAACCTAACCCTAATGGGGCCACTTGCCCTGACCTTCTGACGCCATTTTTCGCCATGCATGTCATGTCCACCGCCCTTCCACCGCCTCTGACCTGCAAACATTAAATGAGAATAGACAGAAAGTAGCAAAAAAATGGCTATAAAAGCCGATTCAAAGTATTTGAAAGGGTTTTTTTTTTCAATCAATACAAAAAACAGATTCAAAAAAGCGTAAACCGGTTCAAAGAGAAGTAGAAAGATTCGCAAATTTCAAACCCAAATCTGAGAGATCCAAACACGAAAGTGCAGAAAAAAATATAAAAAGCTATCGAAAACAAAGGCCAAATGAAAGGTAAAATTTTTTGTGTTTTCGAAACTTTCCATCTTTCTTTTTTTGATACACACACACACACACACACACACACAGTCTGATAAAAAATAAGAAAAAATAACACATTTTTACCTTTCCTACCACAGTCTTGTGGTGGCCGAGCTACTGGCCACGGCTGACGGAGACCATGACAGACGTCGGTACGAGCTAGCAGACTCCCCTTGCAGAGAAAAAAGAGAGAAAAGAAATTTTTTTTAAACTCTCCGCACAAATGAATTTTTTCAGGGTTTTGGGCCTTATATAGCCCCCTGAAACGACGTCGTTTTGGGGGCTAGCCTTTAACCCCAAAACGACGTCGTTTCACCTGGTCCGACCCGAACCCGACCTGCTCCAGGTAGGATCCGCGTGTTTTTTAACCAGAGGAGGAAATTGTGCAATCAGCCCTTCCGCATTTTTAGTTTCTAAAATTAAGTTTTCTATTATTGCAATATTGACCCAGAGATTTCACACGGTTTGCGATTCAGTCCCTCCCTCAAACGCTGCGTTTTAATTTATGGGAAAATTTCCTCTTTGGCCCCCCTCCTTTTATACGCGTATTTTTTTAGCCCCTGAACCTCTACTTTATTTACAATTTGACCCAAAACTTACATTTTTAATGCATATTAGCCCCTTTTTTAATTATTTTGCAATTTCTGTTATTATTACCATTATTTAATATTCTATTTTATTATTATTATTATATTTACTATATTATTATTATTATTATTATTATTATTATTATTATTATTATTATTATTATTATTATTATTTATTATTATTTCTATTATTATTCCATTATTATCATTTTCACATTATTAGTACTACTATTATTATTATTTTACTACCTTACTATTATCCTTATTATTTATTATTCGTATAATGATATATACCTTTTCTTTATCGTTTTGTTTATCGATTGTTACTATTATCGTATTATTATTATTATTATTATTATTATTATTATTATTATTATTATTATTATTATTATTATTATTATTATTATCATTATTGTTATTATTATTATTTACCTTTTTACTATCATTATTACTATTTTATTATTATTTCTATTACTCGATTATTGTATTATTGCCTATATATACTTACTATTATTATTATTATTATTATTATTATTATTATTATTATTATTATTATTATTATTATTATTATTATTATTACTACTACTACTACTAGTGTGTTAATACTACTATTATCTATTTTATTATGTCTATTTATTAATTAATCAATATTCTTTATTATTTCTTTTCTCTTTAACATCGATTTGTCGTATCGGTTTACCAATGCATCAAGTTTTCAAATAATTGATATTTCGTATTAAGGGTTTGAGAAAATTGTGCCCTAACTTACTGGGTTCCGATTTTTCTTGTTCAATATTAATAACGAAATACCTTTTCTTGAAATCGCAATACAAGTTTTAAATAAAATACTTGTTCCCGAAAATTCGAAATGTCGCGCCCTAACTTACTGGATTTGACATCTAGATACTTCGGATAAGTTTATTCAAAAAATAGAGGCAATATTCCTAATTTTGATTCTCGAGAAATCAAGCCCTAACTTACGGGTTCTGTTTTCTCATTGGACAAATGACGGGAAATCCTTTTCAAATATAAAACCAAGTTTTAAAAGGCAAGCTTAGTTTCGAGAGTCTAAAGTATTGTGCCCTAACTTACTGGACATGATGCTTTATCTCTTCGAAAATAAGATAACCTTAACGTCCCTTCTAATTCCTTCAATTTTGTGGAAATAAAAAGTATCTATTTTCGAATCATTTCAAAGTTTTCAACATTAGGACATCGATCAATCAATTTGGTACCAATTTTGGGCGTATCGAGGGTGCTAATCCTTCCTCGTGCGTAACAGACTCCCGAACTCGTTTTCTTTCATAGACCAAAATCGTTGTTTTGACAAATCAAACTGTTTATTAAAAACAACTATTTTACGAGGTGGCCGATCACACATCATCAAAAAAGGTTGGTGGCGACTCCCTTCTTTTCATTTTTTTTAAAAAACCCGAGTCGACCGCGTCGTTTTCTGTTTTATCAAAAAATGGTTACGACAGCTTGGCGACTCCACTGGGGACTCGAGGTCGTGCCATAGATTGATTGGTTTCATCCTTTTGATTAAAATTGGAAAATGGTTTGAAAAATCATGCTTCTTTTAATGCACTTTCAATATTGGGTCTCGTAAATACTTTGGCATTGCATTGCATGACCGTTGCGGTCACACCTTTAAGTGGGAGCGAGAAGCTATGCCTTCGTGAGATTTTTACCTCCGCATGGGCTAGTGGACTGCTTTCGGGATACATTCGTACCTATGTCTTCGTGAAGTTTTCACTTTCGCATGGCCATAGAGAAATGTATTCCCCTGAACCGAACTCAATCCGTATGAGCCTATAATGGGTGAGGATCGAGGAATCTGCTGGTTCGGGTACCTTGAACTTTAGCACTCAACCACATGTAAAGAGCCCAAGAACCCACCCCGAGCCGAACTATGCCGAACCTTAGTAGTTACCCAGATAGGCGTTTGTGTATTTTACATGCTTTCTATCTCATTCTGTGGTACTAATTGATGATGTTTTATTTCCTCTGCATGTCATTTCCATTTTTAAGAGGCATCGATTCTGTAACATCCCAAACCTGGCCCATGCGTTTTGACTGGATTTGGCGTGTCACGGCTTGTACATTGAAAACTTTTGCCTTGTTGGTTTTGGAAGTCGTAAGTTAATTAGACATTATTAGAGTAAATAAGTGACATTTTAAAATAAAATCTTATATTAGTATTATTAAGTATAAATAAACCACGACATAAAATTTATAAGTTGCATAACATTGAAAACTTCTTAGTTGAATAAAAACTAGGGCCTTAAAAAATCCCAAATAAAAATAAAATAAACTTAAAGAAATCCAAAATAATTTGTAGAAATAAAACTTGATGGCCCTCGAGTCCGCCTCGGCTCCCATGTTCACGATCTCTCGCTCACCGAAATGTTGGGAAAAATAAAAGGTTGAGTCACCAAGACTCGATGTGCAAATCCGAGAACACATAAAAGGCTTGAGGCCCACAAACACATTATGAGCCTTGGCCCGTATACAAGGGTAACAAAATATGCAACATGACCCATCCCAAACCTATGAGTCCATCCTCTACACACCCCGTACCAACCATCACACCGTGGGATTTCTACAATCAACCCTCCATCCGCTACACACCATATCGGCAATTTGTCTTTTGTCATCATAAAGACCGATCACTATGTGACCTATGTGGCGAAACCACCGATCATTGTCGACCTTAATAATATATCGGCAATTTGTCTTTTGTCATAAAGAACGATCACTATGTGACCTATGTGGCAAAGCCACCAATCGCCTCGCGACCGCTCCCCTTAGTAAATTAATCAATCCCATCCCATGCATACATGCAAGAATAAGAACATTAAACTATCTAAACAGATCACATATTTTTACATACTTGATACACATAGAAGTTTCTATGATTACGTGCTGCATCCCTTGCCTACCCTTTACGGGTAATCTGACATTCATACAACCTCATTTTTCTACTTTTAGCCCATAACATACATATAATTCAGATTAACTAGTGTGATAGAGATCTACACACCTTTTAAACTTTTAGCCCATAACATACATATAATATAACAAATCTTATGTGTCAAGAATCTACACACACGATTCCGATAAAGCGGGCTTTCTATATCGATGCTATCCTTAGTCGACACAAGCTACTGCTATCCGCCTAAGGTGTTGTTCGAAGCGGTCCACAACCAATTGGCCAATCTCGAGCAATGAATCTGCTAGTTTCTTAAACTTAGGATTCTTTCTTTTGCTCGATCCATATTTAATTCCATCATAAATCCTTATCGAGTTACTATAATAATATTTAATCGTTAATCCTCCTTATAAAGTTAAAATCTTGTATATAATGATGAAATCTAATAGAAATCTAGGAAAATCTTCTTACCTTAAAATCCCAAAATTGGAGACTTACAATTTGGCTTTTAGATCTAGTCGACTAGGCTTCCTTCAAATCCCGACTTGCCGCCATCATAAACCATTAAACTATTAGCTTTCGCTTTTGCCTTTTTAAAATCCTAATAGATTATGAGAACTAATCAAAATCTACTCTTACCTTAACTTAGGAGATTAGGCTAGTACTAGAGAGAATTTGACAATGTCAATGGAGGATTTAAATCTGGGAAGTATAGAACAATTTCTCAAATAGGATGAATAAAATAAAATTATAGAGATTTGGCTTTTAGAGAAGGAAGAGAATAATGGAGTTTTCACTTTTAGAAGAAAGAAGAGAATAATGGAGTTTTGGTTTTAGGAGAAAGAAGAGAATAATGGAGTTTTGGCTTTTAGAAGAAAGAAGAGAATAATGGAGTTTTCGCTTTTAGAGAAATTGGAGAAAGAAATTTGGAGAAAAGAAGCTAAGGAATTTCGCACAAAGGGAGAGGATTTAATGTCGAAACAAGGAGCTAGCCCTCCTATTTATAGGAAATTCGGCAACCCTTTGCCATGTAGTAGTGGTTTCTTTACTCCTCTCGGTGATGGATTCTTGGCCATCACTCTCTTTGTAGATAAATTCCTAACTTTTCTTATTTATCTTAATCTACTAGCTCATCTAAAAGAGACTTAATTATCTCTAACTCCTCCTCCTTTATCAAGATATTATCCACATATTTTAATCATAAAATCCTAGATCTTAGCCTTTATCTGCTTATTATCCACATAAAATAAATTCCTAAATAATAGTATTTATCTGCTTATTATCCACATATTTTAAACATTAAAACCCCTAAATTTTACCCTTGTTGTCATCCACTCCACCTAATCCTAATGCCCAAAATTTAGCTAACTTAAATTAAAAGAATTGGGCTCCATGAAACTTAAATTTGGGCCCCTTACTCCTTGTGTGTGGCGTCACCTCCTAAGATTGGGCCACAAGCCCACTTTGGTATTTTAAACATAGATACTACCTTTTAAACCCTAGAATGCCCAAATAGATAATTTTAATCAAGGCCTCTGCCTAAGCCTGAGCCCAATTTGGACCCCTAACTCTTAAATTAACTCATTCCACATATTCACCCATTAAACGATAGGCCCAAAATTTAGGATGTTACGCTTCTACCTCCTTAAAGAAATTTAGTCCTCGAAATTTCCAACCGACTAGTAATCATTCTACCCGAGTCTCACCACTATGCTTTAGTTCTATGCACTCTAACTCTAAAGCCAAAATAAACACTTAGTATACTATGGTAGGGTACGCACCATTATTAGCATCTGAAGCGTATTCGTCCCCTTGTACTGATTCTACCGATTGCGTTTATCTGATTAGAAATTTTATGAATCATTATTTCTTTCCACCGATTTATCACGAGCATGTCTTATGATTAATAGTTCTAAAAGTAGTTCTTTCGAATTCATACACACACTACAGTCTCAAGTTCATTTATTCAATCATCAACATTCATGAACTCGCGTTCATTACAGAAAAGTGTTGTGGTTGTCATTGTTGTTGTTTTCCATTACCCAGGGGTATTTTCGTAATTTTATCCTCTGAGGGCATTTTCGTAAATTTTTTTGAAATGAGGTTCCTTGATGATTTTATAAAATAAGGGTATTTTGGTAATTTTGCATTCTCGTGGGTATTTTGGTAATTTTGGAAATCGAGGTATTTTGGTAATTTTAGAATCTGGGGCATTTGAAATTTTGAAATCGAGGTATTTGGTAATTTTGAAATTTGGGGCATTTCTAATTTTAAAATTTAGGGTATTTCGATAATTTTGAAATTCAGGTACTTGATAATTTTGAAATTCAGGGTATTTCAATAATTTTATGATCGAGGTATTTTGGTAATTTTGTGATTGAGGGTATTTCGATAATTTTACAAAATAAGGGTAATTTGGTAATTCTACAAATCGTATTATTTTGGTCATTTTGCATAACAAGGGTAATTTGGTAATTTTTTTCATAGTTGCAAACATTTTCAAATCAAATGTATTTTTTTTGGAAGTGTACAAAACTTAGGGGTTTTATTTGCAAAATAGGGTGGTTGGTCCCTTTCGGGTTTTAATTATGGGTTCAGCCCATGAACAAGTCTTTATAGCTAGAGTGAACAGTCACTACGCATCAGGTAGGATTCCAGATAAGAGGAGGTGAGTCACTTGGACTGCTTAAATACCAAGCTCTTCCGGATCTACTCCTAGACATGCATATGCCTGTTGCCATACCTTAGTCTTGTGACTCGTTTACAGGTTTTGTTTTAGTGAAGTTAAGTCTTATGGAATTGAAGAGTTGTTTGCCTAAGCCTAGAGTCCATCAAGTTGTAACCTAGATAGTCTCGTCCCATAAAGCTCATTAAGCCTACATAAATAACACAAAGAAGAGTTTAGAATACTTACAGGTGGATCGGGTGCCAGAGACTCGAAGGCCATGTCCTCGAACCAAAAAAATTTCTAAAACATTTTAGACCCATTTCACAAATTTCGAGTTTTGAACTGGGCTCTGATACCAAAATATAACACCCCAAACCCGGCCCATGCGTTTCAACTGGATCTGACATGTCACGGCTTGTACATTGAAAACTTTTGCCTTATTGGTTTTGGAAATCGTAAGTTAATTAGACATTATTAGAGTAAATAAGTGACATTTTAAAAATAAAATCTTATATTAGTATTATTAAGTATAAATAAACCTTGACATAAAATTTATAAGTTGCATAACATTGAAAACTTCTTAGTTGAATAAAAACTAGGGCCTTAAAAAATCCCAAATAAAAATAAAATAAACTTAAAGAAATCCAAAAATAATTTGTAGAAATAAAACTTGATGGCCCTCGAGTGCGCTCGGCTCCCATGTTCACGATCTCTGCTCACCAAATGTTGGGAAAAATAAAAGGTTGAGTCACCAAGACTCGATGTGCAAATCCGAGAACACATAAAAGGCTTGAGGCCCACAAACACATTATGAGCCTTGGCGGTATACAAGGGTAACAAAATATGCAACATGGCCCATCCCAAACCTATGAGTCCATCCTCTACACACCCCGTACCAACCATCACATCATGGGGATTTCTACAATCAACCCTCCATCCACTATACACCATATCGACAATTTGTCTTTCATCATAATGACCTAGCACTATGTGACCTATGTGGCGAAACCATTAGGTCATTGTCGACCTTAATAATATATCGACAATTTGTCTTTTGTCATAAAGATGATCACTATGTGACCTATGTGGCAAAGCCACCGATCGCCTCATGACACTGCTCCCCTTCCAGTAAATCAATCAATCCCATCCTATGCATACATGCAAGAATCGAACATTAAACTATCTAAACAGATCACATATTTTTACATACTTGATACACATAGAAGTTTCTATGATTACGCACTGCATCCCTTGCCTACCCTTTACGGGTAATACGACATTCATCTGACCTCATTTTTCGACTTTTAGCCCATAACATACATATAATTGATTAACTAGTGTGATAGAGATCTACACACCTTTCCGACTTTTAGCCCATAACATACATATAATATAACAAAGCTTATATGTCAAGAATCTACACACGATTCTGATAAAGCGAGGCTTTCTATATCGACGCTATCCTTAGTCGACACAACCGCTATCTGCCTAAGGTGTTGTTCGAAGCGGTCCACAACCAATTGGCCAATCTCGAGCAATGAATCTTCGCTAGTTTATTAAACTTAGGATTCTTTCTTTTGCACGATCCATATTTAATTCCATCATAAATCCTTATCGATTTACTATAATAATATTTAATCGTTAATCCTCCTTATAAAGTTAAAATCTTGTATATAATGATGAAATCTAATAGAAATCTAGGAAAATCTTCTTACCTTAAAATCCCAAAATTGGAGACCTATGAATTTCGCTTTTAGATCTAGTCGACTAGGCTTCCTTCAAATCCCGACTTGCACCCATCATAAACCATTAAACTATTAGCTTTGGCTTTTGCCTTTTAAAAATCCTAATAGATTATGAGAACTAATAAAAATCTACTCTTACCTTAACTTGGGAGATTAGGCTAGTACTAGAGAGAGAATTGACAATGTCAATGGAGGATTTAAATCTGGGAAGTATAGAACAATTTCTCAAATAGAATAAATAAAATAAAAACTATAGAGATTTCAACTTTTAGAAGGAAGAGAATAATGGAGTTTTCGACTTTTAGAAGAAAGAAGAATAATGGAGTTTTCGATTTTTAGGAGAAAGAAGAGAATAATGGAGTTTTGGCTTTTAGAAGAAAGAAGAGAATAATGGAGTTTTCGGCTTTTAGAAATTGGAGAAAGAAATTTGGAGAAAAGAAGCTAAGTAATTTCGGCACAAAAGGGAGAGGATTTAATGTCGAAAACAAGGAGCTAGCCCCTATTTATAGGAAATTCGGCAACCCTTTGCCATGTAGTAGTGGTTTCTTTACTCCTCTCGTTGATGGATTCTTGGCCATCACTCTCTTTGTAGATAAATTCTAACTTTTCTCCTTTATCTTAATCTACTAGCTCATCTAAAAGAGACTTAATTATCTTTAACTCCTCCTCCTTTATCGACATATTATCCACATATTTTAATCATAAAAATCCGAGATCTTAGCCTTTATCTCTTATTATCCACATAAAATAAATTCCTAAATAATAGTATTTATCCGCTTATTATCCACATATTTTAAACATTAAAACCCTAAATTTTAGCCTTGTTGTCATCCACTCCACCTAATCCTAATGCCCAAAATTTAGCTAACTTAAATTAAAAGAATTGGGCTCCATGAAACTTAAATTTGGGCCCCTTACTCCTTGTGTGTGGCGTCACCTCCTAAGATTGGGCCACAAGTCCACTTTGGTATTTTAAACATAGATACTACCTTTTAAACCCTATAATGCCCAAACAGATAATTTTAATCAAGGCCTCTGCCTAAGCCTGAGCCCAATTTGGACCCCTAACACTTAAATTAACTCATTCCACATATTCACCCATTAAATGCATAGGCCCAAAAATTTAGGATGTTACAGATTCACAGTCCGTTTCTGAGTTAGGAAACTGGTTATGGAAAGTGAATTCCTTGATAAAGTGGAGGACAATGCGGCCGTCCGCACCTGGTCAGAGTGAAGCCAATTAGAAAGAGGGGACAGCTTAGCTGAGGGATATGTGTCAAAATTACGGGATTTCACCAATATTAGTGTCACTCAGAATGAACTACAGGAGTTGAAAGAAATATGGACCCAGTGGGATGATGAGGCAAAGTAGTTGTTTCATAGTACCTACGGCAATCTACCATACCTGCTTGATGTCAAAATAGATAAGCACCTATTCCGAGCAATGACTCAGTTCTGGAATGCTGCTTATAGCTATTTTTCATTCGGAAAAGTAGATTTGGTTCCCACGGTAGAGGAATACACGACCTTGCTACGTTGTCCGAGAATTCAAGTTGATAAAGCTTATTCCAAAGTAGTTAATATCCCGACTTTTGCGAGGAAACTGATTAATATCACGGGAATGAGCAAACAATGGATTTCAGCTAAAATACAGAAGAAAGGCGGGGGTAAATGCATACCTTGGATATATTTGAGGGACCTGATCCTAACGCATCCTGATGCAAAGAAAAGGATTGATGTCTTGGCCTTGTGTATTTACGGTTTGGTAATCTTCCCAAAAGCGCTAAGACACATTGATGAAGCAGTTATTGATCTATTTGGCCGATTAGACAAAGGGGTCACGCCTGTTCCCGCTATCTTGGTTGAAACGTTCAGATCCTTGAATGCATGTCGAAGAATGGGTGAAGGCAGGTTTATTGGATGTGCGCAGTTGTTATTGGCCTGGTTTCATAGTCATTTCTGGAAGGTGGATAAAGTGTCTTATCAATTTTTTTCGGAGAATTGTTCCCAGTTGAAAGAGATAGTAGCTACGCCTAGGAGAGAAGACGTGTCTGAAGAAAACTGGATAGCACTCCTCCAAAACCTTCAAGAAGATGACATCGAGTGGAAGGCTCCTTGGATGATTCCCGATAAGGTCCTTTATCGCTGTGGAAACTTCGATTGGGTTCCTCTATTGGGAATTTGGGGTGCCACTGCATATGCCCCTTTGCTGGTCCTAAGACAGTATAGTTCAAGACAGTTTGTACCAACGACATACGGGCTAGCCCAATGCGAGTTCTCATACGAAGGGAGAAGCTATAAGAAAAAGGTTAAAGAGATCTCTAGTGCCTGGAATCAGATTCTCAGAATGAGAAGATTATCCGCAGGCCTGAGGACGGCCCCGAAATATAGTGAATGGAGGGCTAGAAGAATCAATGATAACATTCCCGAGCCAAATCCAGAAGGCGCCCGATCGAGAGAAGAATGCTTGCGAGTGGTCCCATCAGAATTAGAGATTATGAAACAAGATTTTGAATGGATGAGCTCGAAACTTGGAAAAAGGATAGAAAAGCTGGAAGAAGAAAAGATGCTCCTCCAATTAGAGGTGGACGGTCAAAAATCAGAGGCTGAAAAACTCAAAAAAGAAAATGGAAGGTAGAGGAAGACTGAGATAACTTGAAGACAGAATACAAGAAGATGCGCCTGACGATAAAAAATACGGGATTAGGGAAAACTTCAAAACAGTGGCGACAAGAGATCCGAGAGGAAAAAGCTAGAGTTAGCAATTGGGAGAGAAAGTTTTAAGAAATACGAACGCAAAAAGAAGACTTAGAGAAGGGTATGACAGAAAACCAAAAGGAGAAAAAGGGACTAAAAGCTAGAATAGCTGAGCTTGGGCGGTCTCTACACCACTATCGAAGTCAAGACTTGGAAAGCCAACTGAAGTCAAGCCTGAACAGAATCGAGGAAATGAAGGGTAAGGTTGAAGAGCTAGAATCGGCATTATACAGTAGTGAGCTCCGGATTGAGCTTCTGGAAATGAGAGAAAGGCGTTGGGAGGAGGAGCTTTGCCATTCTTGCGAGCAAGTTAGAAGTCGGAACTACCTCATGCGTGAAGCAATAATCCAGATTAGAGAGGTAGCTGATCACCAGTAGACTTTGGCTGTGGAAGCTGACATATTGAGCGTGAGATATGAGCTACCGCCGGGTCATGATCAAGAGCTAATCTCTTTGCTTGGGAAAATCAAAACCTTAGGCCTTAGGGCGAAAGCATATTTGTAATCTGCTTTATGTAAAGGGTTTTGCCTTCTAATAAAGTTTTCTAAAATGAAGTTGATCAGAATCGATGTCTTCTTCTTGAATTCATGCATTTGCATTGCATCATATTACATGCACTTAAGTTTATAAAAATGGGCCTAATTAGCTAAAATTATCAGAAAGAGAAAGAGAGAAAAAGGAAGTGAAATAGGAAAATGCAGGCGAGAACATCACTACGGAACGCGCTAAAACCAGAAAATGGATCAAAGGTTGAACAATTCCGAAAGAAATGCAGAACAAATGCAAGAGCAAATGTTAAAACTCAACGAAATGAGGGACCAAATGTTGGAGGCCCAGAGGAATATGGTGGCCCAAATGGCCCAAATGATGAACGGGGCAATGGATAAGGGGAAAGGTCCTATGCCTCCTGTCGAGGAAAGTAGTGAAGGCATCCCCCCAGGTTTTACCCTGCCACACGCAAGAACAAGGCCTGAGGAGTATGTCCTAAGGCCACCAGTTGCGATCAGGCCCTGACAAGGGCAGAACGACGCTAGACCTCCCATAAGCTTCCACGCAGGCTCCGGATCCCAACCAGGAGATAACCCGGCTAATCCAGTTGTAATCGATTTAGATATGGCAGAGAAAATAGGGTCGAGAGAAGAATTTTCAAGGCAGTTAGAGGATCGTTGCAAATGGCTGGAAGAAAAATTCAAGGCACTAGAAAATATCGATCATCATCATGGGATTGGCGCAAAAGATTTAAGTTTGGTTCCGGATTTAGTGCTGCCTCATAAGTTTAAAATGCCTGAATTTAAAAAATACAGTGGGACTAGCTGTCCGGAGGCCTACATCACCATGTTCTGCAGGCGAATGGCTGGCTACGTGAACAATGATCAACTCTTAATCCACTGTTTTCAATAAAGTTTAGTGGGTGCAGCTGCTAGATGGTATAACCAGCTTAGTCGGGCCAACATTAGTTCTTGGAGAAATCTGGCTCAAGCATTTCTAAAGCATTACAGCCACGTTACGGACATGGCACCGGATAGAATTACTTTGCAAAGCATGGAAAAAAGACAAAATGAAAGTTTCAGACAATACGCGTAAAGGTAGAGGGAGGTCGCCATGCAGGTCCAACCATCCCTCTTAGAAAAAGAGACTACCATACTCTTCATTAACACCCTGAAGGCCCCTTTCATAACTCATATGATAGGGAGTACGACTAAAAGCTTTGCCGACATAGTAATGGCGGGAGAGATGATTGAACAAGCCATAAGGGGCGGCAAGATTGAGGCAAGAGAAAGCGCTAGAAGGGCCACTCCTAAGAAGAAGGACGGTGAAGTGAATAACATGAGCACACACAAGGTGATCACGGTTAATCGGCCAAAAGCAGTCACCTCTGGACAACAAGGTCCGGCAAGATAGGAATCAAGAACCAGACCGAATACCAAAAAAATTCAATTCACACCAATTCCAATAACGTACAAGGAGCTATATCAGACCTTGTTCAATGAGCATATCGTGTCCCCATTCTATTTGCAACCATTGCAACCGCCATACCCTAAGTGGTACGACCCTAACGCTCAATGCGATTACCATGCAGGGGTAGCGGGGCATTCAATAGAGAATTGCCTCACCTTTAAAAAAGTAGTTGAGAGGCTAATAAAGATGGAGGTCATAACACTTGACGATTTGATAAAAAAGGGGGAACCCACTACCCAATCACGAGGGTAGAGGGGTAAACACGATTGGTGAGGAGGCGGTGAAAAAGATCAAGAAGGACGTCACGGAGGTGAAAACCCTATTGAGAGTAGTCTGGGAGGAAATGGCAAAGAGAGGATTGACATATTTAGATCCTGCAAAAAATTAGAGGTATACAAAGAACTACTGCGAACTCCATAAAACAAAAGGGCACGAGATTCAAGAATGTGCCCAGTTTAGAATCTTGGTGCAAAACCTTATGGACAACAAGGAACTGGAGTTTTATGAAGAAGGAGTAGAGGAAAGGAATGTATGTGTGACCAAGGAAGAATTGATGAAGCCTGGAGTCAATTACCCGAGAATCATCATCTCATGAAACACGTAGGTGGGAATGCAGGAAGGTCAAGATTATAATTGAGACACCGCTTCTTTTCCCTACAAAGATAGTAAAAAGGTACCCTGGAACTATAATTATAATGTGATGATACCAAGGGCAGAAAGCTCCACTAGCATTTCT
Source organism: Gossypium rotundifolium (assembly GCA_025506655.1). Classification (NCBI taxonomy): domain Eukaryota; kingdom Viridiplantae; phylum Streptophyta; class Magnoliopsida; order Malvales; family Malvaceae; genus Gossypium; species Gossypium rotundifolium. The sequence goes on from CP106722.1 coordinate 107,282,712, forward strand.
GAGAAAGTCAAGAATGAAGGGTCTTATACGCGCAGTAGGAAGCGGTACGACCCTAAGAACAAATGAGCAGAACTAGTGAAACCAAAGACTGTGCTGATTGGGCAGAAAAAAAAACCTGAAGCCCCTGTCAACGAACCCGTAAAAGAGGAGGAGGCCAAAGAATTCTTGAAATTCTTAAAACACAGCGAGTACAGAGTGGTAGAATAGCTGCGCAAACAACTAGCTTGCATATCCGTGCTAGCCTAACATTAAGCTCGAAAGTGCACCGTGAAGCAGCGATGAAAGTCTTGAATGAAACTTATGTTACTAAGGATATATCAGTTAATAAATTGGACCGTCGGTTAGTAACATAAGTGCTGACAATTTTATTTACTTCAGTGATGATGAAATCCCACCAGGAGGCATGGGATCAACAAAGGCCTTGCACATAACTACTCGTTGCAAGGGATACACTCTACCAAGTGTGTTAATAGATAATAGATCAGCTTTAAATGTCTTACCTTTGGCTACACTGAGGAGGTTGCCTATAGACAGCTCTCACATGAAAGAATGCCAGAACATAGTGAGAGCATTTGATGGCACCGAAAGAAGAGTGATGGGAAGAATGGACGTGCCATTATTGATCGGGCCTAACACATATGAAGTAGATTTTCTAGTCATGGCCATCAAGCCCTCTTACAACTACTTGTTGGGAAGGCCACAATTCATTCTAAGTCTTTGTGCCTCGCCATCGCACTTTGCACTAAAGCTGAAGTCGGTAACGTAAAACCTCTGGTAACTATAAACATTGAAGAAGACATCATAGCAACTGTTACCAATGAAGCGCCATATCTAGAAACAAGTGAGGAGGCCGTTGAATGTTCCTTTCGATCCTTAGAGTTCGTAAATGCTACTTTTATCTCGGAGGGGAATGAAGTCCCGGTGTCTAAGCTATCCAAGACCACGAGGATGGGCCTACGAATGATGATAGGAAAATGGGCTCTACCAGGAAAAGGATTGGGCAAACATCTCCAATGAAAAGTTCAGATCCCGATGTTGAAAGAGAAGAGAGACCGTTTTGGCTTGGGTTTTAAACCAGATGCAAAACAAATGAGGAAGGAAATAGAGAAGAAACAAGAAAGGAGAAGGGCAAGGTTGAACGGAGAAGACGTCAAGTGGGAATCAATGACATTCCCCCACATATCCCGTACCTTCATGTCAGGAGGAATAATCAACCCAGAAAATCTTCCTCACATCAATGCCATACACGACGAGGAAACCGATCAAAGAAACCTGTTGGGCATTCGCCCGTACGAACCTAGAAGCATTCTGAACAATTGGACTGCAGAGGAATTTTCTATAGTTTTTAGAGATTATACAGAGTAATATTCAGAACGCACTCATTGTTTTAAGCCTAGAAACAATGAGATTTTTTTTTGTGAAATAGGCTCATGTTCGGATATTTTGTTCCAATGAAATGCATCTTTAATTCTAACAAACTTTTTTTCATTTCTTGTTCCCATTCATATCATGTGAATAGTTATCCTTCAATTCATTTATTCTTTATACATCCCTTGATACCCATCACAGGTCCCTAGCCATCAATGATATGAGCAACGATACTACATATTCAGAGGTCCGTTTTGAGCAAGACATGTGTTTAGAGGAATCTCAGGATTTTGAAAATGACAGAGAATGTGACTTGCCTCCAGATTTGTTGAGAATGGTAGAGCAAGAAGAAGAACATATCCTACCGCATAAAGAGTTAGTGGAAGTGGTGAACCTGGGAGAAGGACAAGAAGTGAAGATCGGAGCTTGTATCACGGCAGAGACCAAGCAAGACCTCATCGAGTTACTCCAAGAATTTAAGGATGTATTCGCGTGGTCGTATCAAGATATGCCCTGATTAAGCACTGATATCGCAGTACACCGGTTGCCCATAAAAGAAGAATACAAGCCCGTCCAACAGAAGCTTCGAAGAATGAGACCGGATGTTTTGTTAAAAATAAAAGAAGAAGTCAAAAAACAATTTAACGCTGGATTCTTGCAAGTGGTTAAGTATTCGAATTGGGTGGCTAATATCGTCTCTATCCCTAAGAAAGATGAGAAAGTGAGAATGTGCGTAGACTACAGGGATTTAAACAAGGCTAGCCCGAAAGATAATTTTTCGTTGCCTCACATCGACACCTTAGTAGACAATACGGCGGGCTATTCGTTGTTCTCCTTCATGGATGGTTTCTCAGAAATAAAGATGCATCTTGAAGATATGGATAAGACAACATTTGTGACCATGTGGGGGACATTTTGCTACAAGGTGATGCTATTTGGGCTAAAAAACGTGGAAGTGACATATCAGAGGGCCTTGGTAACCCTATTTCACGACATGATGCACAGAGAAATTGAGGTTTACGTCGACGATATGATCGCCAAGTCCCAAACTGAAAAGGAACATGTGCAGGTCTTAAGGAAACTATTCTTGAGGTTGAGGAAATTCCAGCTAAAACTTAATCCAGCAAAGTGTACCTTCGGAGCTCAGTCTGGGAAGTTGCTCAGATTCATGGTCAGTAAAAAGGGGATTGAGGTTGACCCAGACAAAGTCAAGGCCATACAGGATTTACCTCTACCACGTACCCAAAGAGAAGTTAGAGGTTTCTTAGGAAAGCTAAATTACATCGCTCGGTTCATTTCTGGCCCGATCGAGAATGTGACCCCATATTCCGCCTTCTTAAGAAACATAATCCGACACGTGGGATGAAGAATGCCAGAAGACCTTTGACAAAGTAAAGCAATACTTGTCCAATGCCCCAGTATTGACACCACCTCATCCAGGTAGGCCGTTAATCCTTTATTTGACAGTGCTCTATAATTCAATGGGATGTGTGCTTGGTCAGCATGATGATTCGGGAAAAAGAGAGAAGGCAATATACTTCCTTGGTAAAAAATTCACGAGTGTGAAACAAGGTACTCGCCAATCGAGAAACTATGTTGTGCCTTGATTTGGACAACTTGAAGATTGAGGCAGTATATGTTGTATCATACGACATGGCTCATCTCGAAGCTAGATCCTCTAAAATACATGATGGAGTCTATCGCTTTGAACGGAAGGATGGCCAGATGGCAGATTCTGCTTTTCGAATTCGACATAGTCTATGTGAGCCAAAAGGCAGTAAAAGGGAGTGCAATAGTGGACTTTTTAGCCAGTAGAGCCCTCGAAGATTACGAGCCTTTAGACTTCGACTTCCCTAACAAAGATTTGATGTATATGGCAAACACTGGAGAGGGTGCCTCAGAAGATCATCCTTGGAAGCTGAATTTTGACGGAGCATCAAATGCCGTGGGCAATGAAATTGGGGCAGTTCTGATATCCTCAAAAGGAGACCATTACCCATTTGCTTGCAAACTGGATTTCGATTGCACTAATAATATGGCAAAATAAGAAGCTTGCATCATGGGTCTCCGCGCCGCTATCGAACGCAAAATCAGAGTATTGGAAGTGTATGGAGATTCTACCCTCGTAATCTATCAACTTAAAGGGGAATGGGAAACCGAGGATCAAAGTCGGCCATCTACAAAAGATTGGCCCAAGATTTGATCGAGAGTTTGACGACATCACTTTCATTATTTACCCGAGACAAAAACCGGATGGCTAATACTCGCCACCTTAGCCTCCATGTCCGAATAAGCGAGAATGAGGATATGAAGCCTATCTGAATGAGCATTCATCGGGACCCGACCCATTGCTACAATATTAAGGAAGAAGAAAATCGGCCTAACATGGTACCACGATATCTGCGATGCGTAAAAATCGTGAGTACCGACCAACAATCGAGAACGATAAAAGGACGTTGAGAAGACTAGCTTGTGAATACGTCCTGGATGGAGAGGTCCTATACAAGAAAAAGGAAAGATCAAGTGCTGCTGAGATGTGTGGATGCCGCCGAAGCTAAGTTAATCCTGGAAAAAGTCCATGAAGGCGTCTGCGGAACTCACGCCAATGGTTTCACAATGGCCAAACAAATAATGAGGTTTGGATATTATTGGTCCACTATGGAAGAAGACTGCATCAACTATGCAAAAAAATGTCATAAATGCCAGATTTATGGAGACAAGATTCATGTGCCTCTGTCACCTTTACACATTATGACTTCCCCATGGCCATTTTTCATGTGGGGCATGGATGTCATTGGACCAATCTCACCGAAAGCTTCAAAAAGGCATCGGTTCATCTTCGTGGTCATCTACTACTTCACCAAGTGGGTAGAGACCGCCTCATATGCTAACGTCACTAAGTCAGCGGTCAGTCGGTTCTTGAAGAAAGAAATCATTTGTCGATATGGAATGCCTGAGAGGATCATATCAGACAACGCACTGAACCTAAACAATAGTACGATAGCGGGAGTTTGCAGCCAATTCAATATTAAACACCACAATTCGTCTCCGTATCATCCAAAAATGAATGGGGCAGTGGAAGCGGCCAATAAAAACATCAAAAAGATAGTGGGGAAGATGACGGAGACTTACAAGGATTGGCATGAAAAATTACCGTTCGCGCTCTATGCTTATTGAACGTCCGTCCGAACCTCTATTAGGGCAACGCCTTTCTCATTGGTCTATGGGATGGAGGCAGTTCTACCTATTGAAGTAGAAATACCTTCTTTTCGGGTATTGTCAGAAGTGAAGCTGGATGAGGCTGAATGGATCCAAGCTCAATATGATCAGTTGAATTTAATTGAAGAAAAGAGATTGAGGGCTATTCATCACGGTCAGATGTACCAAAAGCGAATGATGCGAGCTTACGACAAAAAGGTTCGCCCAAGGGAATTCCATGAGGGGGACCTTGTGCTAAAAAAGATCCTTCCCATACAAAAGAATTACAGAGGAAAATGGATGCCGAACTGGGAAGGACCGTATGTGGTAAAGAAAGCTTTCTCGGGAGGTACACTGATTCTGACTGAGATGGACGGGAAAAGTTTTCCTAATCCCGTGAACTCAGATTCAGTTAAAAATACTTTGCTTGAAATGGAAGAGGCCAAGGTAAAAACCTGCAAAGGGCACTTTGAGACTTCAAAAAAAAATGGAGAGGCCAAGGTGAAAACCCGCAAAAGGGCATCTTGAGACCAAAGGGCTTTTTGAGTTGAAAACCCAAAAAGGGCGGCTCGAATTTTGAATGGACATGTCACGATCTTGCAGTGCTAAAATCAACAGAAGAGGAAGCACGTTGCATATCGGGGCATCGACAAAATACTTTGAGTCTTCTAAACACATGACAGGCTCAAAGCAGTCTTCTTGAAGTTTGTATATAGAAGCCCAATTGGCGAGGTCGAGGGCATCTGATCCATGTTGTTTATTTTACTACTTTTGAGTTCTTTTTCTCCGTAAAAAAGGGATATGTCCCCAGTAAATTTTCTTTCGTTTCATAGATAATTCATTTTAACTCTCTGAAATTGACCTACTGTTACCCATCATTAACATGCTGCATTGAAACAATAATTGATGAACTAACGATTTCACAAAGGAAAGTTCCACGTATCACTTTAGAAATCTCTAGATAAAACAGGAAACCGAAACATGACAATTGTTTAGAATTTCCACGAACACAGGATAAAGACATTGGAGAAAGGGGGTCTTAATGGAGACCATTTCTTCAAAGTTCCTCACTGATTCGATGGTTGTGGCGGGGTGAATAATGTTACTTGGTCACTTAGAAAAAGTATGACAGGCCAATTTTCGATAAGGAAAGATTCAGAAACCCTAAATTGTTGAGGAACGAATCCAAAACGAACCAAGTCGGGTATTCTTCAAGTAGGAGTTGTGACTCCCGGGGAAGACAGCTAGAAGTCAAGACAGGCCCGTGTTCCGAGGCCTAAAATGGGCTTTGAAATTTCCACAGGGGCAAGTCATTCATGCGAAAACGGTTACTGCAAGGGAAACGAAGATAAAACCTTGACAGATAAATGAGTGATAACACCTTGAATAGGAATCATACTCATAACATTTTGACTCATTCCAATCATGGCATCCTAATCATTAGGCATGAGCATGTACTCATTCTGCAGGTTATGTCCTTAAAAGGACACTATACGGACAGATGAGGGAATGGCAGATATTGTCTCCCTAAAGTTGCAGGAAGCAGATCGAAGATATCAGTCTGGTGGTCCTTGGGTTTACAGAGATCAGATTGAAGATAGCAGATTTGACCTTCCTGAAGTTGCAGGAAGCAGATCGAAGATATCAGTCTGGTGGTCCTTGAGTTTGCAGGGATCAGATTGAAAATAGCAGATTTGACCTTCTTGAAGTTGCTGGAAGCAGATCGAAGATATCAGTCTGGCGGTCCTTGAGTTTGCAGGGATCAGATTGAACGTAGCAAATTTGACATTCCTGATGTTGCAAGGAGCAGATCGAAGATTTGCAATGGAGCAGATCGAAGATAGAAAGTCTGGCGTTCCTGATGTTGCAAGGAGCAGAATGAAAATAACAGATTTGGTGTTCTTGATGTTGCAGGAAGCGGATTGAAGATGACAGATCTTGTCTCCTTGAAGTTGCAAGAGCAGATTCAAAACTAACCTTATCTCCCTGAAGTTGCAGTGGAGCGGGTTGAAGTTCTGCAGTAGAACAGATCAAAACAAGTCTTATCTCCCTGAGGTTGCAGTGGAGTAGACTGAAGACAGTTAATCCTATCTCCCTGAAGTTGCAGTGAAGTGGATTAAAACAACGAATCCTATACCTCTGAAGTTGTAGTAGGTAGGACTAAATCAATTACAACTACAAACTGCATCTTTCAAGGTTGCAGTAAAGTGGATCAAAGCAACAAGATATGGTGGACTAAAACAAGGCTACCTGAAGAAGATGGGCACTAAAGGAGTTAAGACTCAGCAAGACCGGGAAAATTCTAGCCTTTTTCATGTCTTTGCTCTGTTCTCGTTACACGACAACGAGCAAAGAGGGGCAGCTGTAGAAGCCCAAATCTGCCCGGCTCAGACCCAATTAACCATAAACCCAAACCCAAAATTAAAACCCCAAACCCAATACATTAAAACCCAACCGGCCCAAACCCAAATAAAAAAAAATAGAAAGAAAAACAAAACCTAACCTTAATGCAAGTGGCGCCGCAACCTAGGGTCACTTGCCCTGACCTTCTGACGCTGCCCTACTGCCACCGCGGTCATGTCCACCGCCCTTCCACTACCTCTGACCTGCAGACATTAAATGAGAATAGACAGAAAGTAGCAAAAAAAATGGCTATAAAAGCCGATTTGAAGTATTTGTAAAGGGGTTTTTTTTTTCAATCAATACAAAAAACAGATTAAAAAAAAGCAGAAATCGGTTCAAAGAGAAGTAGAAATAGATTTACGAAATTTCAAACCCAAATACAGAGATCCAAACACGAAAGTGCAGAGAAAAAAATATAAAAAACTACCGAAAACAAAGGCCAAAGGAAAGGTAAAATTTTTGTGTTTTCAAACTTTCCATCTTTCTTTTTTGATACACACACACACATATATATATATATAAACAATAGTCGATAAAAAATAAGAAAAATAACACATTTTACCTTTTCATGCCGTCTTGTGATGGCTGGAAGCAACAACCACGGGCGACGAAGACCATGACGAACGTCGGCGAGTGGACGGACTCCTGCGAGAAAAAAGAGAGAAAAGAATTTTTAAACTCTCCGACAAATGAATTTTTTCGTGGTTTTGGGCCTTATATAGCCCCAAGCAGCGTCGTTTTGGGTGGCCTTTAACCCCAAAACGACGTCGCTTCACCCGGTCCGACCGAACCCGACCCGCTCCGTAGGATCCGCGTGTTTTTAACCGGAGGGGAAATTGTGCAATCAATTCATACGCATTTTAGTTTCTAAAATTAAGTTTTCCATTATTACAATATTGACCCAGAGATTTCCCACGGTTTGCGATTCAGTCCCTCCCTCAAACGCTGCGTTTTAATTTATGGGAAAATTGCCTCTTTGGCCCCCCTCCTTTTATGCGCGTATTTTTCTAGCCCCTGAACCTCTACTTTATTTACAATTTGACCCAAAACTTCCATTTTAATGCAATTTAGCCCCTTTTTTAATTATTTTGCAATTTCTGTTATTATTACCATTATTTAATATTCTATTTTATTATTATTATATTTACTATATTATTATTATTATTATTATTTATTATTATTATTTCTATTATTATTCCATTATTTTCATTTTCACATTATTAGTACTACTATTATTATTATTTTACTACCTTATTATTATCCTTATTATTTATTATAATGATATATACCTTTTCTTTATCATTTTGTTTATCGATTGTTACTATTATCGTATTATTATTATTATTATCATTATTGTTATTATTATTTACCTTTTTACTATCATTATTACTATTATTACTATTTTATTATTATTTCTATTACTCGATTATTGTATTATTACATATATATACTTACTATTATTATTAGTATTATTATCATCATCATTATTATTATTATTATTATTATTATTATTATTATTATTATTATTATTATTATTATTACTAGTGTGTTAATACTACTATTATCTATTTTATTATGTCTATTTATTAATTAAATCAATATTCTTTTATTTCTTTTCTCTTTAACATCGATTTGTCGTATCAATTTACCCAATGCATCAAGTTTTCAAATAATTGATATTTCGTATTAAGGGTTTGAGAAAATCGTGCCCTAACTTACTGGGTTCTGATTTTTCTTGTTCAATCTTAATAACGAAATACCTTTTCTTGAAATCGCAATACAAGTTTTAAATAAAATACTTATTCCCGAAAATTCGAAATGTCGTGCCCTAACTTACTGGATTTGACATCTAGATACTTCGGATAAGTTTATTCAAAAAATAGAGGCAATATTCCTAATTTTGATTCTCGAGAAATCAAGCCCTAACTTACGGGGTTCTGTTTTCTCGTTGGACAAATGACGGGAAATCCTTTTCAAATATAAAACCAAGTTTTAAAAGGCGAGCTTAGTTTCGGGAGTCTAAAGTATTGTGCCCTAACTTACTGGACATGATGCTTTATCTCTTCGAAAATAAGATAACCTTAACGTCCCTTCTAATTCCTTCAATTTTGTGGAAATAAAAAGTATCTATTTTCGAATCATTTCAAAGTTTTCAACATTAGGACATCGATCAATCAATTTGGTACCAATTTTGGGCGTATCGAGGGTGCTAATCCTTCCTCGTGCGTAACTGACTCCCGAACTCATTTTCTGGATTTTGTAGACCAAAATCGTTGTTTTGATAAATCAAATTGTTTATTGAAAACAACTATTTTACGAGGTGGCCAATCACACCTCATCAAAAAAGGTTGGTGGCGACTCCCTTCTTTTCATTTTTTTTTAAAAACCCGAGTTGACCGCGTCGTTTTCTATTTTATCAAAAAATGGTTACGACAGGGTTTAATGGTTAAGTGGGTATAGGCCGGGCAAAAATGGGCTTGTACAATGTATTTGAATCTCGCCAGCAAATAGGAACGAAGTTTAATAAAAATGTGTCTATCGATGATATGAAAGAAAAGATTAGTGAAAAATTTGGTTGATGTTGTGGCAGGAGGATGTCGAGACTATTTTACAAATTTCTAGTTTCGTCAAATCCTATCAAATTTACCGAGATGAAAGTTTTAGACGATGAAGACGTGGATACAACGGTTGCACTTTTTGATCGACTAGGAAGGTGAACACTGAACTGGTTTGATTGTTTCTTAATTTAGTGGCTGTGGAGCCAGTTCAAGATGTCACTCCATTAAGTCAACAATAAGAAGTTTAAAACCCGTGTATGGAGGTTCTGAGAGCGTCTGCCGATAGACGATCGTTTGTATACGGGTTTAACATCGATATTAATTTGGATGAGCAGAACAGTATAGTGGTGGAGCGACATCGACATGGGCCAAAAATCCACACCATGATTGGACTGGTATGGCAACCTTAATCTAGGTCCCTGTTTACATATACATCTAGTCGTGATTAAGCCCGATACAGATGGTGAAGATGAACCCGATAATAATGGTCGTTGATCATGAGGGTGAAGATTTTAGTGACCTCGATCTAAATGAGGTCCCAGATGATATTGATGATGAAGACGCGGACAATGGTGAAATTATTAATGCCCCTTCGGTTGGGAACTCAATTCGTGGCATTGCCATACGCAATGACCTTAGGGTCTACATGTCAAGCATAAATCCCAATGCGACGCATGCATCTGAGTTGTTTGTAAATCGGAAGAGTTATTCATGGGCCAAGAATTCGCGAACAAGGATGACTGCATATTTCTCATCAAGCGGTATAGCATGAAGATGTCGATTGACCATAAAGTCATTATGTCTAAATCGACATTATATGTTGGAGAGTGTTGAAGGTCGACAGAAGTGTGTAAATAGCGTGTACGAGCTGCATTTATCTAAAGGTCTCAACTATGGGAGATCCATAAATTTGTTGGGCCTCATACATGCACTTCTACACGTATGACACATGCCACTGGTGAAGAACATACCCACCATTCATGTATCAGTCTTAATTACCAAAATAGAAGAATGACTTTAGTTTTGAGTGTCATACCGAAAGGCATGGTTGGCTAAACAAATGGATATGGAGCAGTTGTACGGAGATTGAGATACGTCGTACAATGAACTTTAAGGGTGGATAGTCGCTATATAGGAGTACGTGCTAGATACTGTCGTTAACTTACAGACGTTGCCTTTTTATGGCCTATATGATCAACTACAACTAAAGAGAATAATTTTCCACCGAATATTTTGGGCATTCGGTCCATGCGTTCAAGCGTTTCCCCATTGCAAGCCACTTGTGTAGGTTGATGGGACCTAGTTGTACAGGAAATATATGCAAATCCTTCTTATTGCAGTTGCACAAGACAAGAACCGAAACGTGCTACAGATAACATTTTCTATTGTGGAGTCAAAGTACATGGAATTATGGCAAGTTTTCCTAATGAACTTGCGAAATTATGTTGTTAAACAAGACAACATTTGTATCATTTCCAATAGATCAAAGGAGCTAGTTGTCGCAATTAGACATTTCGATGTTCCATGTAGATTCGTCTACTGCATCCGCCACATTGCGATGAACTTCCATAGGAGCTTCAAGAATGTGGATTGGAACAAACAAGTCGTGAACATAGGTAATTCTTAATTTTATTTTTTTGGTACATTTACAAACTATGTAACAAAATATAACATGTCTTAATGGAATACATACGCAAGGTACGAGTTAGAACACCACCGTTTCAGACAGAGGCTGGTGAGGCTTCAGGCTAATATGAACGGTGAAACGAATCATACATTAAAAGAATGGTTTGAAAGTTTGGAGCTGTGACAATGGGCTCAAAGTTTCGATAATGGATCTTGATATAATCATATAGCCACCAAATTGGTAGAGGCCATTAACTCCATCTTGAAGCATACACAACATCTTTCAATTTCATCTATTTTCTTAGCTACGTTCTACAGGCTGGCAACCTTGATGCCAAGAATGAGACTGAAACAAGTAAATCAAATAAAGGTGAGACACACGTATGTTGAGAAGGTTGGGAAGGCGATGGAGGTAAACATCTAGAGAGCAAGGTTGATGCATATAGAATTATATTCTCAACAATTAGAAACTTTCTGAGTGATAGAGTTCGTTAGTTGTCAACCAGGTATCCCTGCTTGGACTTATGGAGTTAATCTTCGAAACATGTGGTGCAACTGCAGGAGGTTCCAGACTCTTTGATACACGTACGTGCACATCATTGCAGCTTGTGCGAACACCTCAATCCATATCGAACAATAGATTGATGAGGTGTACACACTAGAACACACATTGCGTATTTAGGGAAACGAGTTCCTCACATTGCGGGATTTGTTGACAAGGGAAGTGCCTTAATCGACTTTCCAGTTGGTCCCAAACTTGGGGCTACGTAAGAAGCCCAAAGGTCACCCGTACATCACCCAGATTTGTGGTGACATGGACTTGAAGGAGACGGTCGACCTTAAATGTTGCGACCCGTACAGAACAATTAGTCATAGTTGAAATAATTGTCCGCATCAAAACTACAGTCCTAGACAATCGTCACAGTCGAGTGGAATATGATTTTATGTACCCCATGTTTAAATGTATCTTAAATGTTTTTATCAATATAATGACTTTTCCTATATGTTTGAAAAATTAAGTATCGATACCCTTGTCGTAGTATTAATACCTTCCTCAAAGTATTAGTACCTTTGACAAGGCAATGATACCATTTTATGGTACGATGTGTGAAAAATTAAGGGAAAATTTTTGCCTAAGTATCAAATCTATCACTTAATTCATCGCACAAAAGTCAAATTCCAACCAATCCAATTCACAATTCAACCACATAAGCTTAATCTCAATTTTAACAATCACATTCACAAAAACATGTTTAAGTATAAATTTTTTTTTAAAAAAAAGCACTTCATTAAAATAAGCCCAATGTTATATTGAAATACTGAATAAAAATTAAACTGTACATTACAAAAATTTTATAATTTGAATTACAATGCTTATTCATAGTTAAAAATAAGTATGTTTACATGTATCAAAATTGATGGTTTGATGGAGTTGTCTGTGGGGTGAACCATCTTGGTGCCTTTTGTTTTCATTGGGGGTGTTCGTACCGGTCAATGTTCACCTTACTCGAACTTACATTCTCATCTTTCATAGATGAACCTTGGGGTGTATTGAACAAACTCGAAAAATTGTATGTCCCAAAAGTTTGTCCAATAGGGGTGGAGTACTAGGGTGATAATAAGCTAAAGATATCAAACATCATTGATGACCTCGGTTGCTGATGATCAGAACTACAACTGGGCATCACCGGGTGATATGTGTAGCCTGATGACTCTAGAACAAAAATGTGTACCCCCAACTCCAGATGATAAGAACTACCAGCCGATTTATTTGACTTTGCAAGTTTGAGGTCGGGCTCGGGTTGGAGAGTAGAAGGCAGATGACCTCGTTGACTTTTTTGGTGCCCTCATTGATGAATATGTCTAGGACTATCATCAGTTGGCCACCAAATAAATACGACAACCCATTCTCTATGTACCAATGTTAGTAGTTGACCAAGGGAGTGAAATTAAAAAAAAATATGAATCCAACCAAGGCCTTCTTTCCATCTGGGCGTTCTACAACGCAATATATTGTTGATGCTTGTAACGCCCTGAATTTGGGCCTAGAGGAATTAGGCCCAATGGGCCTTGGGAATAGGAGTGTTTAAAATTTTTGGGAAATGTGTAGCACTTATAATAATAATATTAAGGTATTTTTGGGATTATTTGAAGCCTTAGAGATAGGGGAGACCATAGGGAAAATTTTATTTTTCTTGCATAGTAGACCCTAGTCTCAGGCGTGAGGCCTCTTAAGTTGATTAAGTGAAAATAGGACACAAATGGGCTTGTGGTCCAGTGGCAAGTGGCGTTATATAGGGCCAATGAGGTGGCGTGTGTAAAATCTGAAGAGGTCCAAGGTTCGTGCAGGAGGAGTGTATTTTGGAGTGTTTTATTTTGCATAGGTGGACGGTAAGAGTTGTGTTTGTTTTGTACTCTTGCCGTGGAGAGTTTGTAGTAAGCAGGGCTGATGGATGTGGAGGAGATTTCGGATAAGATTAAGGTGTTATCAGGGAGAAAAGTTAGGAGCTAAGAAGTGTGAAGAGTTGGTGCCGTTTTGGGAAGTGGAGAGTGTATAAATTCACTTTAGAGGGTAGATGAGTCTGTTTTGGGGATTTTAAGGGTATTAGGAATTTTCATTGTGGCTTTTGGCATTTGGAGAGTTTTGCAAATAGGTCATCTTTCTTTTCTTTCTTCGAATTCATTGAAAGGTTCGTTGGGTTCTATTATTTCTTCCTATTCTCCCCTCACCAAATTCTTTCATTTGCCTAAAATAAAACCCATCATTCTTTTGCCAAAATTCTCATTATAGTTGTGTTCTTCTTCTTTCTCTGAAAGTCAAATCCCCAAAGCGAATTTCTTTTGTCGAATTCTCTCTCACCAAACCCTCTATTGTTAATTGTCAACATCTTCTCTTGTCGAATTTCTATTTTGCCAAACTCTTGTTGTTTCCTCCATCACAAACCGATTGTGATCCACTTTCGATCAAGGTTAAAAGTCAATCTTGTGCGGTAGTTATCTAGGCCGCAAGATCTAAGGTTGGATTCGGTAAGTATTCTATTAACTTCCCTTAGTACTTTTTGTTAAAAGCTGATGGGCGATCTAATTTTTCATTATCGTTGATCTTGTATTAATAATGGTAAGGTTCGGAGATCGCAAGCGTGGTAGGATCAATAGCAAGGGTAAGTATACTCAACTCCGTTATGGTTGAAGTGAATGGCTGAATGTGTGGATGACATGTGTGGATTATGAGTCGCTCGAATTTTGATGGTGTACGTGTGAGTGCAAATCTAGGGAAAACTTGAGATTAGTAGCTAAGGAAAGTCTATTAGAACCTGCTGGCACACGGTAAGGTTACGGTAAGGTTTCGGCCTTTGGGTAACTATTTTGATTAAGTATGAGTGGTTGATTGAAGGTTGGTTTGTTGTAGGATCAAGGCTAAGGATAGGATAGCACATCGTAGTAACCAGGTGTGTATAAACACTACACACACGATATCGACAATGCCGAAAAGCCGAAAGTGGCTAAATGGGCCCAGTGGGCCTTGAGGCTAAGAATTGATAAAATGGTTTGGTTGGTTATACGAATTGAATTAGTCATGCATGATACATGAATTGGATTTGTTTTGGGCCTAATAGGCCATATGATGAGATTTGGGCCTAATGGGCCGTAAGGGTGTGATATGGGCTTGATGGGCTTATGGGGACGTAGACATGTATGTTAGGGTTTATGGACCTTAGGCTTAGTTTGAACAACTCTTAAATTCTATAAGATTTAATTTTTTTAATTAAACATGTCTGTGAACAGGTCGCAGGGTTAGAGTGTGGCAACGGGTATACGCATGTCTAGGATTGGATCTAGGGAGAGCTTGGTACTTAAGCGGCCCTAGTGGCCCACCTCCTCTTTTCTGGAATCTTACCTGGTGCGTAGTGTTTGTTCACTTTAGCCGCGAGGACTTGTTGATGGGCCAAAGTTCATAGCTAAAACCCGAAAGGGACAGAAATACCCTTGATTTGCGAAATTACCAAAATACCCTCGGATTGTAAAATTACTAAAATACCCCTGTTTTGTGAAAGTACTAAAATACCCCTATTTTGTAAAAGTACCAAAATACCCCTGTTTTGTGAAAGTACCAAAATACCCCTATTTTACAAAATTACCAAGATACCCTTATTACCCCTAATTTGTAAAATTACCAAAATACCCCTGGTTTGCAAAATTATCGAAATACCCTTGGTTTGTAAAATTATCAAAATACCCCTGGGTAGTGAAATGATGAAAATACCCCTGGTTTGTAAAATTACCGAAATACCCTTGGTTTGTAAAATTACCAAAATACCCTTGGTTTGTAAAATTACCGAAATACCCCTGGATTGTGAAATTACCGAATTAGCCTTGGTAGGTAAATTATTGAAATACCCTCGGTAGGTAAAATTATCGTTATACCATCAGGGGTTGATTAGCGTGATTGTGTGTAGATCCTTAACACATAAGTATTGTTGTAATATATGTGTATGTTATGGGCTAAAAGCCGGAAAGAGAGGCTGTATGAACAGTCGCGTTACCCAGAAGGGGTAGGCAAGAGATGCCAGGTACGTAATCATAGAAAGTTTTCTATGTGTATCGAAGCATGTGAAAGTATGAGATCTGTTTAGATGGCTTAATATTTTAATTCTTATATGTATGTATGCATGAGATGGGATTGATGGTTTGATTTCGGAAGGGGAGCAGGTCGCGAGGCGATCGGTGGCTTTGCTACATAGGTCACATAGTGATCGGTCTTTATGACAGGCAGCAAGGCTGTCGAATACTATAATGTATTACTGAGGTCGCATAGCGATCGGTGGCTTTGCCACATAGGTCACATAGTGATCGATATGGTGTGTAGCGGATGGAGGTTGATTGTAGAAATCCCACGGTGTGATGGTTGGTACGGGGTGTGTAGAGGATGGACTCTTAGGTTTTGGGATGGGCCATATTGCATGAATTATTCATTGCCTTTGTGTATGGGCCAAGGCCCATAATGTGTTTAATGGGCCCAAGGCTTTTATGTGATTTCGAGATTTGCACACTTGTCTTTGTGACTCACCCTTTTATTTTCCCACTTTTCGGATGAGCAGTAGTTCGTGGACATGGGAGCCGAGGCGGACTCGAGGGGCCATTAAGACTATTATCTACATAGACATTTTTTTCGGTTTTGTTTTCATTTAAGTTTTAATTTTTGGGAATATTTTTTGTAATAAGGCCTCCATAACTTAGGTTTCGAATTATTTCCTTTATGTTGGGTTTTTACAAACTTATGTTTTCTTTTCAAAGTCTTAAATATAAATTGAAATGATAAATGGGCTTTTCAAACTCAGTCAACGCAAATATTAAAGTTATTTTTAAAATTTCACATTTAATTCATTATTTGGCTATAATAAACTAAGTTTTTCCAAAACCCTTCAGAGTAAAGTTTTCAAGATTCAACCCGTAGCATACCAGATCCGGTCATGACGCATGGGCTGGGTTTGGGGTGTTACAATGCTCCAATTCCCAATTCTTTGCATCTTTTTCCCTATTTTTAATTTTGTGGGCATTGTTGAAAATCTATGGAACGTCCAGAACATCTTGATTGCACACGAATTGTCGCAGAACTTGATCCCTGTGAGTGAAAAACTCAACACGGGTGCGTTAATGCACCACATGGGTGAGTGGACGTGAGCCAAAGGAGGAATGACAGCTGCAACGTCCAACGCGGTATATGGCATCCACACGAACTGCACAATTAATAACATGGTTATAGTGACATGAGTAAAACAACATAAATAAATAAAGTAACTACATGACATTAATATAATTTTATTTTAGGGAAAAAATTACTCCTTCCCTGACATGTGCCTCAATCTTCTATCAGTAGACAATGAGCGTTTTTGACTTCCAGAAACCTGGACAAGTATACCATCTAAAAATAAAGCAAACTTGTTAGAACATATTTTTATAAAAAATTTATTGATCAAAGTTTTAATTTTTTTTACCTATTTACAAGTTGGAACACATGTGTTTGGTGACTTATTGATGTCAGAAATGGCATCCTGTATAGTGTTTAGGACTACATCAATATCAGGCACCCATCTATATCTTGTGTTTCGTGTTTTCTTGCCAGACAAAGCAAACGATACAATGTTGCTAAGACTACTGAGCCCCAACTGTATGAATTGGTAGCTTCCAAAACAGACAATAGGGGCAAGTACATCAAGTGGACTTTATTATTATTTGCGTCTGACATAAGTACCCCTATCAACTATAGTATATTCGCCCGAGCAATGCACATATTCTCCCACTCAATGGCACTACTCAATAAGTCTTCAAAATTTTCCCTCAACTAGGAAAATTTCAAACTCATAAGTCTAATTTCACCATCATCGGATGACCGTCCAAACAAGTGATAATAGACCGTCACAGATTCGAACACTTTACTTGAACTCGTGACTACATAACCGTCAACTGAGAGCCTGAGTTGCAATGCGACATATTCTAGGGTGGTGGTGCACTCCCCACACGTCAAGTGAAATGTGTGTGTCTCTAGGTGCCACCGCTCAACCAAGGCAGATATTAAGTCAACCCTTAACTCAAACATCCGGAGCAATGCCGCTGATCCAAATTTGGCGACATCCAAGTATGGCATAACCTATTCGTCTGACTAGTAGCTTGGTCCATTGACACGCACCCTCAACATGTGGTACTCACTTTGGCCATATTAAATTACCGCATTAGTTAAAATTTTCCAATTAAATAAAAATGACATGCAACTTTATAAATATACTTGTAAATAACAAATAACAATTTTTTTACTAGCACATTAATCACCTTTGTTGTGTGATCGTTTGCTTTAATCGAAGAATCAATTTCAATATCTCGCATAAAAATAAATATTTTAATAAATCGACTAAATTAATAAACAATATACAAATAACGGAATTAATTTTTAAATACTATTTTTGTAAAATACAAATTATTTTTAATATTAAAATATACAAATTATTATTTAAAAAACATATTCTACTAAAACTATCTTAATATATCCATAAACCTTAAACACAAATCTAATTTTTAAAACAAAAACATAATGTTAAAAGTTATACCTAAAATTAACAATAACGTAATCTAAAATATAAAAATATATCTTTTTTAAAATTTATTATTACCAAAAAAATATAAACATACCTTAATTATTATAACTTTTCTCCTAAAACTCAAAAAAAAAAATTCTTCCAAAAATATATTAAACCTTTTTTTCTCTCCCTAGAATATGATTTCTAGCTTCTTTTTTTTTCTTTCATGCCTTTTTTTTTACCCAATAAAAAATAATTTAAAATTTCCCTGATACATCTTGACATAATGGTGGTACCATTAAAAAATATTTTTTTGAAAGCCCAATATACTCATATTTCTTTTGGTATTTTTTTCAAAATTGTATACCAGTGTCGCTTGACATAGTGGCGACATCAAAATTAAAAAAAAAAAACTAATGATGACCTGATGATTGGAGGGAAAGTGGGATAGTGTCGCCGGTGTGTCAAGAGGCACTGTTCAAAACAACCCATTTTCGTAAATGATTTTTTTGACCCATTTTCGTAATTATTTATTTTTTATATTATTTATGTAAAAAAGCCTAAGAACGTCGGTTTTAAGGATGGCAATAAAGCAAGACAAGGGTGGATGTTGCAAAATTCTCTAATGCCCTACTATAGATGTATAATCTTGAAAATCAATGTCACCTCATGAATATTGGATGCACCCATCCTCACCCCTCTCACTCCACTTCAATTTAACTTTTCCTACTTATTTTTAATATTTTTAAATTTTTTAAATGCAAATAAATATTTAATCATATTTCTTCAAAAATATTTAAACATAAAACATATGGACTTTTTCTATAATACATTATTACAATTTTACCCTTTCAATAATTATATATATACAAGGATAAAATGGTAATTTCATAAAGTGGAATGAGGAGGGGACGGGGCGGAGCAAGCAATTACTATAATCGCTCCATACCATTTGTCCAAAAAAGAGTCCACTGCACCCCGCCTTACGTCCACTTTTTAAAAGGAAAATCCACCCCATTCAAAGCAGATCGATTTGGAATCTATGGGATGGTTTAGGTTTTGCCATCCCTAAGTTCAAGCGTGCTTGAACGCATTATTCCTCTAATTTAAGGTAGTGCTTGGTACTGTCCTATGTTATGATTCTAATGGAATGTGATTCTTTGGAAAGTAATTGCCTGAAATATGATTATCAGTAAAGTAACTTTACAGCGTTTGATGTATATTGTAAGGTATTGATTAAAATCTCGAGAATGTTACATTATCACGCTTACTAAATACTTTCCTAGGAATGTAATGATAATATATGGATTTACCTTTACTAAATAAAACATTAATGTATTTATTTTTTTACACTAAACTTTATTCTTAACAAATATTTAGATTAAATATTTAATATTAAAATTTAATTGATAATTTTACATTTTTTCAAAGTCCCAATGTAATATAATTTACTTTGGATATTGCAAAAGAATAAAAATAATTTTCTTGAATATAATACATAACTGCTTTGAAATTTGATTAATCACTTGTTTTATCTATTCTACTCCTAAATGGGCTGCCAATCATTTATTTATTTTAAAAAATCATTCCAGTAGACAACAAATCATAATTCAAAGGTAAATCATCCAAAAAGTTTTGATCAAATTAATCTTAGAGCTAAACCTAAATCTTAATTATTTTTCCTTTTGTTTGCAAAGATTTATAGATAATATAATAAATTGAATTTTGAATTAATATATAGAAAGAAAAATAATAAAAATAAATATAATATTTAAACAAAAGAAACATACAGGTGATTAAATATGCATATAAAAATAAATTCAAGAAAAAACTTACTTTGAAAAATCCATTGAAACAGTAGAGAAAATGAAATAGTAAGAAGAAGGAATGAGGCAATAACTTTTTTTTTTAACATTTACTAATAAGTTATAATATAAAATGAGGTTAACATTGTTATGGAAAAGTAACTTTTAAAAAGTTAGATTTCAAGAAAAGTATATAAAATTTGACATATTAAACGTTAGAATCACTTTCTAATTAATTAAATTTTCAAAAAATTATTATTTTCTATCTTAGTAAGTGGTATCTAAATATTATGAAGAGTAACAAGTAAAAGTAACCATGTTAAGAAGAAAAGAATACATTATTTTAATTTATTATTTGTATAAGAAATATTAAAAATAAAATAAAGCTATGAAATATTTTATTTTAAAAAGAAAAGGAAATTCTCATAGATTTTGAATATATTTATGAACAAAATTTCCGCTTACGGCTATGATTGGCACGTTGTTGGTCCAATTTTTTAGTCATGGGGACTATCATTTTCAAATTTAGGAAAAAAAATGAAAACAAATCATTGCTGGAAAACGTTTTCTTTTCTAATTAATTTATTAATGTTTCTGTATCCCAAAAAAAGTATTAATGTTTCCTTCTAGATTGTAATTGTAATGTCGTTTCTTTTAAAAGGAATAATTACACCGTTATAAATACAATATATTGAGTCAAGCTATTTATAATAATCGCGCACTATAATATTATTTTGTTCTAATAATTAAATTTCTAATAAAAATTAAATTTTTATGTTTTATTTTAATAATTTATAATATTCTTTTACTTACAATAGTAACATACATAAAGTACATTTTTATTAAATTAATTTTTTATAACATTTTATTGTCTCATATTTTAAATAAAACTATAGTTAAGTAAATTTATTAATTATATTTCATTAAATAAAAATAGCTTAATTAAGATTTTATTTTGATAAAATATTTAAATTTCACATAAAATATATTAATCATATTTTTAAATAAAAATAATATTTAAAAATAGAATTGAAGATATCAATTCAATTAATTATTAAATTTTCTAATTAAACATTCCACTATGAATATGAAGCATCACGAATTTATAAACCAATTACTTAACTTTGTAACACATAATTAATTAATTCATTGCAAATGTAAGCATTATATTGGCATCAAGATAATGGAATCTACCAAACTTGTTTAAATAATTTTTAAATTTTTATGTTGTTGTTTTAATAGTTTTATTCAATTTATTAACAAAATATAAATATAATTAAAATTTTAAACTAAATATAATTTTATTTTCTTTAAGGTGAAAAAAAATAAGTATAATAGCTAAATATTATTATAAGTGTATTAGAGTTAAATTTCGCGAACGAAAAAATAAAGAAGAATCGATATTAAAAGTGAAGATGCACGCAAACGCAGTTAAGACTTGAAAAGAAAAAAAAAAAAAACTTTGGATTCTTCTTTTGTTGTAATTAAATAAAGATTTTATTGCACTATTTTACATGGATATCACAAAACTTGTATAAGATTGGAGCATATATAAAATAGAGTACAGTTTAATACTTTAATTAAAAATTTCACATAGCATTAAACTCCTTAATGAAATGGGTTGGTGGAATTTGAGGACTGATCTAAAAATAGTTTAGGTGTTGATGTTAAATCAATTAGTGGGATGGATATTTTTATTTTGATATTGGTATTATAATCTTTTTTGAATTAATTAGTATTTTGTTTTTAATTTATAGGTGCTGTTATATTTATAGAAAGAGAAATTCCAATTCCACACATTTATATGTTTATAAAAGAAATTTTAAAAATTTAAATTAAAATATTTAATATCTAAAATATCAATTAAATTAAATAAATACAAAATAATTTTTTATACAATGCTTAGAAGTTAGAACTATTCATAATTTTTCTTAATTCTTAAATGCGTTTTAGCATGCTCAAATTTATGTCCTTTTACATATATAACAATATCAATGTCAACTAAATTAAAAATTAATCTTTAAATTTTCACTTTTGATAATGTTTTGCTTTGTACAAAAAGAAGGCAAAGCCTCAAATAAAATTACTGTGCTGAACAAAACTGCCTGCAGAAGACCCAAGTTTGTCTCCAAGCAAAACATGATGCACATTCGGTATCTGCTGATCAAATACCTGCAAAATGAACTTCTACCCTGAAACAGATTTGGCCATTAGACTCTCGGTAAACATGAGAAATTTCAACAACCCAATTACGTTTACACAACAGTTAGATTATGAGTATCTAGCATGAGTTTTGGATACCCTTTAGTCCATGCCATAGATAGGCCTTCAAGGATAGTTCATACTTTTAATAATGTATTTCAAATATTTATAAATTAATTTAAATGATTCTTTTAAAATATTAATATTACATAAGAAGTCAGATTTAGTCATCATTAACGGTTTAATATTTGAAACCTATTGACTGAGTAAGTCAATGCATATATCTAAAAATTAGATGAAAAATTGAGCTTTGCAAAAAATAATAATAAAATTAATACCATCGACAACTCATCAAGTGGTCCACCGCTCGACGCGCTAATGTTCGCTTTGTCGTTCCTGGTCATTAAACAAATATTAATTTTGTCCTTAAAAGGTCTTAATTTAATTATAATATTAAAATATTAAAATTTTATATAATATCTAAAACTACTCATAATTCTATTCAACGAAAGGCAAAAGTGATTTAAAGTGCTTGAACTCACGATCTCATACACTAATAATAATATCAATACCAATCGAGTTAAAACTCAAATGATAAAATTTTTAATTTTAAATAAATTTCGTTGAATATAAATCACATATAAATTTTAGTTCAACTTTTAATTTATTTAAACTTGGACTTCGTCTAATTTTATATATTTTTTGAATTTTTATTGTTTAAATATTTTTTATAATTTTAATTTATTAACGTGATATATAAGATAAATAGTAATATCATTATAGAGTATATGTAAATTGTCACATAAGTTGTCACGCTAATACCATTTTTTTCAATAAAAAGAACGATTTAACTCTAATTGAAATGTCAACAGTCAATTTTATAAATAGGAGAATAATGTGTTTTAGCGCACTCGAACTCATATTCTCTTGCATTGACAATAATACCTGTAGGGCCCAATTTATGCCCGGGCCCATACCAAAAACCAAAAATAAATAAAACAAAGCCCAAATTAAACCTAACTACCCAAGCCCAAATTAACCCTAGCCCGTTTAGCCCACAACCTTAACGCTGTTTAGCCACCAAACCTAAACAAAAAAATGAAGCCCTAGCCACCAAGACCTCCACGTCCAAGCGACCTCACGCCCGCATCCACCACGACGCCACCACCCATGACGTGCGCCACTCCACCACGCCACGCCAAGATCGTGCTATACCACGACTACAAAATCGAGGAAAATTAGTTGTAAACAGCTATAAAAGCCGAATAATATAATGTAAAAAAGCGGCGGGGGGAGAGAAGAAAAAGAGAGGATTTTGTCAAATATAGGGGAATACACATACCGATTCGTAGAAATACAAAAGCAAGAAATAACCCAATCAATGAGAGGTTTTGTTTTTACTTTTATTTTCATTCAATACGCTTTTATATTTATATTTATATATTTTTTTGAAACCATATTATATAATACATAAGTAAAATACATAAAAAAGGGCTAAAAACTTACTTTACACTGGTGGCCGTGGCAATGCAGACAGTGGTGGGAGACTCATGAGATGGACTCAACGGAAATCGCAAGGGAGAGAGAGGGGGAGAGAAAAGTTTTGGTTTTTTGAAGAAAAAGAAAGAAAAATGATTTTTTTTGTCAAAATTTTTACTTATATAGGAAGGGTGAAACGACGTCGTTTCACCTCGACCATTTAACACAAAACGACGTCGTTTTGAGATGGGTCTGACCGACCACCCAATCCACCAAGGATCCGCGTGTTTTTCTTGGGGAGGGGCTAATTTCGCATTTAGCCCCTCCTCTTTTCCATGGCTTTATAATTTTTTTTATTCCAGATTTGGCCCAAAAGTTTGCTCCTCATTTCAATCGAGTCCTCAGTTGAGCGCTGCATTTCAAAGAGTGGGGTTTATTTCCATTTTGGTTCCTCTAAGTTGCGCGCGTATTTCAATTTACTCTTTTATCATTATTTGTTTTTAAATTCGGCCCCAAATATTCTGTTTTCAACCCAATTTAGTCCCTTTTCGATTATTTTGCTATTTTACCATTAAATTAATTATTTTTTATTTTTTTATTACCATCTGCTTATATGTATATATCCTTGGTTACTTTAATTTTTTTTATGATTATACCCATTATTTTATTGCTATCAAATACTTTTATGTTCTTTTTATTATTACTATTTTATTAATACTATTATTTTCTTATTTTCTTATTATTTTTTTTTATTATTATTATTATTATTATTATTATTATTATTATTATTATATACATATTCTTGTTTGCTTTAATTCTTTTAATTATATATTATTGTTTTTACTATTTTTTGTATTACTTTAATTATTATTATAGTTACCATTAATATCACTTTTATTTTCACTACTTTTTTAAGTATTATTGTTGTTGTTTTATTGATAAATGTTATTTTTAATTTATTTAGTACTATTTATTATAATTATATACTTTCTATTATATGTACTATGATTTTATATATTATTTTGCTTATTTCTTTTTGTATATTATTATATTTTTATTTTCATTGTTAATATCTTTACTACTACCATTATTTTTTATTACCACTATTAATTCTAATATTATTACTATTATTTTCTTATTGATATTTTTATTTTTGCTTTTTTCAAAATTCATAAAAAGGATTTCACAAAGTTAATATTTCGTGTTTGGAAGTTCGAGAAATTGTGCCCAATCGTGTTGGGCTTGATTTTTCGTTAAATGCAGATCACTAAATATTCTTTAAAGATTTTGATCATGTTTTTGAAAATAAGGCAATGTTTCGTGTTTGGAAGTTCGAGATTCGTGCCCAATCGTCTTTGGGTTTCGATTTTCTATTCGTCAAACAACTAAATATCCTTCAAAGATTCTTTATCGTGTTTTCTTAAATAAGGCAATATTTCATGTTTGGAAATTCGAGGATCGTGCCCAATCGTCTTTGGTTTCGACTTTTAGTTTGACCAAATAGCGGAATACCCTTTTTAAATCGGATGCGAGGATTTTGGAAATCATGGAACGATCTTGGTATTGAGGGTTTGAAACATCGTGTCCTATCGTGCTGGATGTGGTATTTCATCTTTTCAGAACAAGAGAGTTTCGATATCCAATGCGAGTTATCCAAACATTTTTAAAGATTCATATTTTAAAATATTTTCTAATTTTTGATATTAAGGACATTAATCAATCAACACGGTACCAATTTTGGGCGTTGCGAGGGTGCTAATCCTTCCTCGTGCATAACCGACTCCGGAGCCCGTTTTCTTAAAATTCGTAGACCAAAATGCTTTCTAAAGTGACCCAATCAC
The DNA here is from genome assembly GCA_025506655.1 of Gossypium rotundifolium. Taxonomy (NCBI): domain Eukaryota; kingdom Viridiplantae; phylum Streptophyta; class Magnoliopsida; order Malvales; family Malvaceae; genus Gossypium; species Gossypium rotundifolium. The sequence goes on from CP106722.1 coordinate 107,308,265, forward strand.
ACTTCAAAAATGATTGGTGGCGACTCCGTTTTTTCTTTTTAAAGTCGGCCCATTTTCCAAACAAAAAAATGGTTTCGACAGCTTGGCCACTCCACTGGGGACCAATAAGAGAGTCAAGCCGTAAAATTGGTTGATTAATGTCCTTTTTATTGAAAATAAACTTTTTCTGTTTTTCCCATTTGCATGAGTTTTTGTCGCGTCATATATTTGTTTTAGGTTTGAGACACATGGGATATCTCTGCATTCATGTTACGTGACCGTTGTGGTCACACCCTTTAAGTGGGAGCGAGAAGCTATGCCTTCGTGAGGTTTTCACCTCCGCATGGGCTAGGGGACTGCTTCCGGGATACATTTATACCTATGGTTTCGTGAGGTTTTCACCTCCGCATGGCCATAGGGAAATGTATCCCCCTGAACTGAACTCGATCCATATGAGCCTATAATGGGTGAGGAATCTACTGGTTCAGGTACCCTTCCTTTAGAACTAAACCACATATAGCGAACCTTAAGAGCCCACCTTAGGTAGGGCCATGCTGAAACTTAGTGGCTACCTATATAGTGGTTTGACATTTTTCACTTGCTTTGGTTGCTATTATGCGATACTAACCTGTTTTATTTTGGCCATGTTTGCATATCATTTCATACTTAAAAGGCGTCGATTCCTGTTTTGATTACTAAGTTAGAAGGCTTGTTATGAAGAATGAATTCCTTGATAAAGTAGAAGATAATACGGCCGTGTGTATATGGTCAGACTTGAGAAGGGATAGGTCGTATATGTGACTCTATTTTATGTAAAGGATTTTGTTTTTTAAATAAGTTTTCTAAAAGAAATTGAACCAGAATCGATGCTTTTTATTTTTGCATTCATAGCATGCATTTGCATCACATCGCATCATATGCATTTAATATCGCAAAACAACCTTATTAACTAAAGATAATATTATAATGACCCTGGAACATCATTACTACACACGAATGTAGAAACGGCTAAGGATATAATGAAAACCTTGAGCGTCAACGCCGTATTCGAGGAGGGATCGAATGAAGGAAACCTAGGAGGCATTCGGCCCTTTGAGCCTGGAAGTGTTCTAAACAACGGGATTGCGGAAGAAATTCTTGTAGTTTTTAGAGCTAACACAGAGTAATGTTCAAAACACACTTGTTGTTTTAAGCCTAGAAACAATAAGAATCTTTTGTGAAATAGGCTGCTGTTCAAACATCTTTATTTTCAATAAAAATGCATTCTTGTGTTTCATGCCGAGCAAATATTTTCTCATTTTTTTTCTCTCCATGTCATACTATATATTCTTTTGTTCTTTGGAATGTTCTTTCATTTTTCATCCATGATTATAAATAATCATCTTCAGAACCATTTATTCTTTGGAATTTGCCTTTGTACCTACAATAGGTACCCAGATATCGGGACATAAGCATCGCTGTTACAGACTCTCTTTTGAGTGAAATATGGGTCTAAAATGATCTGAATATTTTGAAGATGTCAGAGATTACAACTTACCCATTGATCTGTTAAGGCTGGTAAAACAAAATGAAAATAGACTCTACCGTACAAAGGGTCAGTGGATATTGCGAGTCAAGGAAAAGAGTGAAACATTGCCCACCATAGAAAAAAAGTGAGACGACATTGAGTTATTCAAAGAATTCAAAGATGTCTTTGTGTGATAGCATCAAGATATGCCTAAGCACGATGAGGCTACCATAAAGGGAGATTTCGTCAGTGTTGCCGTAAATGCCAAATTGAGAAGACATGACTTATATGTTTTTTCTAGACGTGGGGCATAGATGTTACGGGGATGATTTCGTCAAAAATATCTAGTTGATGCCTATTCATTTTCGTAATTGTCAACTATTCCACTAAGAGGGTGAGGGTCGGTTCCTATGACAAAGTTACAGGGTCAATCATCAAGTTCAATTTCAAATTCGAGTTCAAGTTTGATTTTAAAAAAAAAACAAAACAAAACAAAAGAAAAAAAAAGAAAGAAAGAAGAAAAGAAAAGAAAGAAACCATCCAAAAAAAAAAAAGATTTTGAAAGATGATGGAAACCTGTAAATATTGGCATAGACTAGTTACCATTTACCCTCTATGCTTCTCGAATGTTGGCGAGGACTTCCATCGGGCAACACCCTTCTCATTGGTTTATGGATGGATACAATCTTGCCCATCGGGTTAAAATTCTTACTCTTTAGATTTTGCCGGGCCGAAGTTGAACGAAGCGAATGGGTTCACTCTGTATGACCAACTGGCCGATCGAGGAAAAAGGTTAAGAGCCAACCGTCATGGTCAAATGTACGAAACAAATGATGCGGCTTATAACAAAAGTTCACCCCAGAGTGTTCTATAGATTCTCCCTATGCAAAAGGACTTCAGAGGAAAGTAGATGCTTAATTGAGAATGACCTATGTCGAAAAGAGGGTCTTTTATAGAGGAGCATGATGCTAGCCAAGATGGACGGCAAGAGTTAGCCGAACCCAGTTAATGCGGGCTCAGTCAAGAAACACTTCGCTTAAGAAGGAAATAGGCCAAGGCGAAAACCCGCAAAGGGCGTTTGAGGCTTTCCACAAAAAAAAAAACGGAGAGGCCAAGGTGAAAACCCGCAAAGGGCACTTTGAGACCAAAGGGGCTTTGAGTCGAAAACCCAAAAAGGGCGGCTCAAGTTGTGATCAAATCATGATGGGGCATATAGTAGTTTTGCCACGCTTGAATTGACAATGAGGAAGTATGTTACATCTTGGGGCATCGACAAAGTACTCCGGATCTCCTAAACACATGTTGAGCTTAAATGGTCCTTAAGAAGTTCGAACAGAGAAGCTTAGTCTGCGATATCTAGGGCACCTAATTTCCATCTTACTCATTCTGAATTTGCTCATTTCAAAATACAGTACCAATAAATTTCTTTCTTGATTGCATTTTGTTTCGAGCTATGCTCCCAATTAATTTCTTTCTTCTCTATTATTATGATATTTTTCAAGCATTTTTCTTTGAAATAATGATTACTGAACTACTAATGCTTTCACAAAAGAAGTTTTGCATATTACTCTGAAAGTCTATAAATAATATAAGAATCTGAAACAGGATAATTACTTAGAACTAACCAGGCTTAAAGGGCTCGGAGACTTGAGATAAGGGTTTAAGCAGTAACGACATCTTCAAATCAGTTGTTAGAAGTATCAGCTGAACAAAGAAGACATACGTTAGAGATGTCACCTTAATAAATGGCAAGCAATGACAGCCCAAGTGTTAAAAATGAATCATTCTCATGACATTTTGCATTCATTCATAACATTCATAGTACATATGGTTAGGAGCATTTTTCATGACATTCTAATCATTTGGCATAAGTATATACCCCATGAAATTAATTCTACAGGTAGGTTCCCCAGAGGACAATGTAGCAAAGATAACAGGCTAAAGAAGCAGATCTTATCCCACTGAGCAAGAGTGGAACAGATCGAAGACGATGAGCCTTAATTCCCTAAGCAGTAGGGTAACAAGCTAAAGAAGCAGATCTTATCCCACTGAGCAGGAGTGGAACAGATCGAAGACGATGAGCCTTAATTCACTAAGCAGTAGGGTAACAGGCTAAAGAAGCAGATCTTATCCCACTAAGCAAGAGTGGAACAGATCGAAGACGATGAGCCTTAATTCCCTAAGCAGTAGGGTAACAGGCTAAACAACAGATCTTATCTCTCTTCGAAAGGTGAGTAGAGCGATGAGCCTTATCTCTATTGAGCAGGAATGGAGCAGGCTAAAGATAGTAGATCCTATCTCCACTGAGCAGGAGTGGCGCGGATTGAAGACAACAGATCTTATCTCTACTGAGTAGGAGTAGAGCAGATCGAAAGACTGAAGCCTTATCTCTACCGAACAGGAGTGGAGCAGGCTAAAGATAATAGATCCTATCTCCACTGAGCAGGAGTGCAGCGGATTGAAGACAACAGATCTTATCTCTCTTGGCGAGAGTAGAGCAGATCGAAGATCAAGCCTTATCTCTACCGAAAGGGAGTGGAGCGAGCTAAAGATAGTAGATCCTATCTCCACCGAAAGGTGAGTGGAGCGGATTGAAGACAATGATCTTATCTCTCGAAAGGTAGAGCGGATCGAAGATCAAGCCTTATCTCTCGAAAGGAGTGGAGCAGGCTAAAGATAGTAGATCTTATCTCCACTGAGCAAGAGTGGAGCGGATTGAAGATAACAGATCTTATCTCTACTGAGCATGAGTAGAGCAGATCGAAAGACTGAAGCCTTATCTCTACTGAACAGGGGTGGAGCAGGCTAAAGATAGTAGATCCTATCTCCACTGAGCAGGAGTGGAGCAGATTGAAGATAACAGATCTTATCTCTACTGAGTAGGAGTAGAGCAGATCGAAAGACTGAAGCAGATCTTATCCCACTGAGCAGGAGTGGAACAGATCGAAGATGATGAGCCTTAATTCCCTAAGTAGTAGGGTAGCAGGCCAAAAATAGCAGATCTATCCCACTGAGCAGGAGTGGAACAGATCGAAGACGATGAGCCTTAATTCCCTAAGCAGTAGGGTAACAGGCTAAAGAAGCAGATCTTATCCCACTGAGCAGGAGTGGAACAGATCGAAGACGATGAGCCTTAATTCCCTAAGAAGTAGGGTAACAGGCTGAAGGTTACAGATATTAATTCCCTAAGCAGTAGGGTGACAGATCGAAGACGGTGAGCCTTAACCCCCTAAGCAGTGGGGTAACAGGCCGAAAATTACAGAGCTTTAATTCCCTAAGCAGTAAGGTAACGGGCTGAGTATCTCCACTGAGCAGTAGTGGGGCAAATTGAGACAAAATTCTTATACCTGAAGATGCAGTGTGTTAAACCGAGGCTACTTGAAGAAGAGGAAAAGAAGCACCGAGACTCAGCAAGACCGGGCAAAATTGGTCCTATCAAAGTCTTTGCTCCATTCTCGTTACACGACAACGAGCAAAGAGGGGCAACTGTAGAGCCCAATTTATGCCCGGGCCCATACCAAAAATCAAAAGTAAATAAAACAAAGCCCAAATTAAACCTAACTACCCAAGCCCAAATTAACCCTAGCCCGTTTAGCCCACAACCTTAACACTGTTTAGCCACCAAACCTAAACAAAAAAATGAAGCCCTAGCCACCAGCAGCCTCCACGTCCAAGCGTCCCTCACGCCCCCCATCCGGCCACGACGCCACCACCCCGCGACGTGTACCACTCCACCACGCCACGCCGGCATCGTGCTATACCTCGCAACTACAAAATCGAGGAAAATTAGTTGTAAAATAGGGTATAAAAGCCGAATAATATAATGTAAAAAAGGGGCGGGGGAGAGAAGAAAAAGAGAGGATTTTTGTCAAATATAGGGGGGAATACACATACCGATTCAGAGAAATACAAAAGCAAGAAATAACCCAATCAGCAGAGGTTTTGTTTTTACTTTTATTTCCATTCGAATACAGTTTTTATATTTATATTTATATATATTTTTTAAAACCATATATATATAATACATAAGTAAAATACATAAAAAAGGGGCTAAAAACTTACTTTTTAAAATTTCGGCCACCGTACGGCGGCAGATGGTGACCGGAGACTCGCCGATGGACTCACCGAAAATCGCAAGGGAGAGAGAGGGGGGAGAAAAGTTTTTATTTTTTGAAGAAAAAGAAAGAAAAATGATTTTTTTGTCAAAATTTTTACTTATATAGGAAGGGTGAAACGACGTCGTTTCACCCTGGACCATTTAACACAAAAACGACGTCGTTTTGAGATGGGTCGGACTGACTCGACCCAATCCACCAAGGATCCGCGTGTTTCTTGGGGAGGGGCTAATTGCGCATTTAGCCCCTCCTCTTTTCCATGGCTTTATAATTTGTTTTTTTTATTCCAGATTTGGCCCAAAAGTTTGCTCCTCATTTCAACCGAGTCCTCAGTTGAGCGCTGCATTTCAAAGAGTGGGTTTTATTTCTATTTTGGTTCCTCTAAGTTGCGCGCGTATTTCAATTTACTCCTTTATCATTATTTGTTTTTAAATTCGGCCCCAAATATTTTGTTTTCAACCCAATTTAGTCCCTTTTCGATTATTTTGCTATTTTACCATTAAATTAATTATTTTTTTATTTTTTTATTACCATCTGCTTATATGTATATATCCTTGTTTACTTTAATTTTTTTTATGATTATACCCATTATTTTATTGCTATCAAATACTTTTATGTTCTTTTTATTATTACTATTTTATTAATACTATTATTTTCTTATTATTTTTTATTTTTATTATTATTATTATTATTATTATTATTATTATTATTATTATATACATATTCTTGTTTGCTTTAATTCTTTTAATTATATATTATTGTTTTTACTATTTTTTAGTATTACTTTAATTATTATTATAGTTACCATTAATATCACTTTTATTTTCACTACTTTTTAAAGTATTATTGTTGTTGTTTTATTGATAAATGTTATTTTTAATTTATTTAGTACTATTTATTATAATTATATACTTTCTATTATATGTACTATGATTTTATATATTATTTTGCTTATTTTTTTGTATATTATTATATTTTTATTTTCATTGTTAATATCTTTACTACTACCATTATTTTTTATTACCACTATTAATTCTAATATTATTACTATTATTTTCTTATTGATATTTTTATTTTTGCTTTTTTCAAAATTCATAAAAAAGGGTTTCACAAAGGTATTATTTCGTGTTTGGAAGTTCGAAATTGTGCCCAATCGTCTTTGGACTTCGATTTTTCGTTCGTCTCGGATCACTAAATATTCTTTAAAGATTTTGATCATGTTTTTGAAAATAAGGCAATGTTTCATGTTTGGAAGTTCGAGAGATTCGCCCAATCGTCTTTGGGTCTCGATTTTCTATTCGTCAAACAACTAAATATCCTTCAAAGATTCTTTATCATGTTTTCTTAAATAAGGCAATATTTCATATTTGGAAATTCGAGATCGTGCCCAATCGTCTTTGGGTTTCACTTTTAGTTTGACCAAATAGCGGAATACCCTTTTTAAATCGATCTGGATTTTGGAAATCATGGGACGATCTTGGTATTGAGGGTTTGAAACATCGTGTCCTATCGTCTTGGATGTGGTATTTCATCTTTTCAGAACAAGAGAGTTTCGATATCCAATGCTAGTTATGCAAACATTTTTAAAGATTCATATTTTAAAATATTTTCTAATTTTCGATATTAAGGACATTAATCAATCAACACGGTACCAATTTTGGGCGTTGCGAGGGTGCTAATCCTTCCTCGTGCGTAACCGACTCCCGAGCCCGTTTTCTTAAAATTCGTAGACCAAAATATTTTCTAAGGTGACCCAATCACACTTCAAAAATGATTGGTGGCGACTCCGTTTTTTCTTTTTAAAGTCGACCCGTTTTCCAAATAAAAAAATGATTTCGACAATACCCATACTAATTGAACTTAAATTCAATCAACTTATTATAAGCAATTTAAAATTAAATAATTAAAACTCACAATATCAATTTAATTGACAAATGGGTAGTTCTTTTATTACCATCTATATATTTCAACTTGAAGAATACACCAATGAAAAAAAAAAAGGCACTAATGCAAAATTTAGAATATGTTTGATATTATTGTCAAATAAAAGAAATCAAATTATTGATAATCCAGCATTTTTTTAGGGTTCCATAAATTCGTCTAATAACCCAATTGCAAAATTGCAACCACAAAATGGAGATAAATTTTATGAAAGATTTATTGAGTTAGTTAAGATGGTTACGCCAAGAATCTTCTTTATTTTGTTTCATTTACTTAATTCTTAGATTTTTTTCAAAAGTGATAATTATAATTACATTCACAATCAATATAGTTTAAATTACAATTAATAAAATTCTTAACTCTCAATATTGAATTGTCTTCAAACGAATTGATTTTTTTAAATTACAAGCATAATAATAATAATAATAATAATAATAATAATAATAATAATAATAATAATAATAATAATAATAAAAGTTCAATTAACGGACGCTTTGTAACCGAATAAATTTAAAATAAAATTACATCAAATCCAACTAATAACGAAATTCAAATCTCATAGACTCAATTGAAACAAACCTATAATTTTTAGGTTGTATTTCAACTATAAGAGTGATTTTATTTTAATTAAAAGGTTAAGGGTGTGTCTGGTTTTAAGAAACAAGAGTCATTTTATTTTCATGGAAAATAGTGAAGAAAACATGTTTGGTTAAAGATTTAAAAAAAATAAAAATATATGAAAAATTAGAAAATAAAAAACATGTTTAAATAAAATATTTTTTAAAAATGAAAAATTTAAAATAAAGTAATTTTTTAAAGTTTCATTTTATGCATTAAATTTATTCTGGTTCGAATCTTTTCAGCAACTTTTATTTTTATAACCTTTAAATCTTTTTATTTAATTAATTTTTATTATTTTAGTATATTTTAACAAATTATACTTTAATTTAATTATTTGTTTTATTTCTATTTTGAAAAATACATATCAAATACGATTTCAAAACATAGAAAATAAAAATAAAAATAGAGAATGTTCTTTGAAACCAAAGCACCCTAAGGTTTTGTTTAGTTTCAGAAACAAAAGTTTTTGTTTTCTTAGAAAATGAAAAATATTGAAGAAAACATATTTGGTTTAAAATTTTAAAAAATTTTTGAAAATAAAAATAAAAATATGTGAAATTTAAAAAATAAAAAGAAATTGTTTCATCGTTTTCACTAGAACTGCTTGTCGTAACCATTTTTTTGGATGAAACAGTAAACGACGCGGTCGACTTGATTTTTTGAAAAAAAGAAAAGGAAGGGAGTCGCCACCGATCTTTATTTGGTGTGATCGGATCACCTTTGTTTTAATAAAACATTTAATTTACTAAAACAGTGTTTTTTTTGGTCCACGAACTTTGAGAAAATGGGTTCGGAGGTCGGTTACGTGCGAGGAAGGATTAGCACCCTCGACACGCCCAAAATTGGTACCAAATTGATTGATTGATGCCCGATTTGTTGAAAACTTTAGAGGGGTTCGAAAATACAATGCTTTTTATTTTCAAAATTGGAAGGGAAAGGGATATTAAGACGCTCTTATTATCGAAGAGATTAAGCATCATGTCCAGTAAGTTAGGGCGTAATACTTTAGACTCCCGAAACTAAGCTCGTCTTTTAAAACTCGATTTTCGCTTTTGAGGAGAACATTCGTTATTCGTCAAATGAGAATCGAACCCGATAAGTTAGGGCTCAATTCCTCGAGATTTCAAATACTAAGATTGCCTCTATTTTTAGAAAAGCTCATCTCGGAATATCTAGATGCCGAGTCCAGGAAGTTAGGGCGCGACATTTCAAATTTCCGAGATCAAGTATTTTGTTTTAAATTTTAAATTACAATTTCAAAAGAGACCTCGTCGTTTAGCTTTAAACGAGAAGAAACCGGAACCCAGTAAGTTAGGGCTCGATTCACTCGAATGGCTAGCACGAAATGTCAATTTAAAACTGGAATTTGTGACTTTGAAAGGGATATTCCGTTGTTTAACTTAAGCGAGAAAAATCAGAACCCAGTAAGTTAGGGCTTGATTTTCCCGAAATGTTAATACGGAACATTGATTGTTTGAAAACTTGACAAATCGGGTAAAGGTGAATGCAATTCGGTTTGGTAAATGATAAATTACGTAACTAGGTTACGTAATAAGAATAAGAATGAGTTTTGTAACAATACTAAATTAATTTGTTCAATAATAAAATGATGATAATAATAATGCGATGATAATAACAAAAACAATGACGACAACACATTTAAAGTAATAAGAGTAGTGATAATAAAGGAATAATGACAATAATAATAATAAAATGCTAATAATAAAATAGTGATATGAAGTGTAAAAAATGAGAATGATAAAATAATAATGATATTGGTATAAAACAACAAGTAATAATAATAGTAACGATAACGGTAATTAAAAAATATATATATATATATATATAAAAATAATGTAAATATAGTCATAATAATAAATATAGGAATAATAATATATAATACATAATAGTAACATGACAATAATACTAATGTGGTAATATAGTGATGATAATAAAACGATTAAATAAAAAAATAATAAAACGATTAATAATATAATAATAGTCGTAATAATAATAGTAATACTAATATAATATAATAGTAATATGATAATAATAATAATAATAAAGCAATTAATAATATAAAAGGTGAAAATAGCAAAAAAGGGACTAAAATTGAATCAAAAACGAAACTTGGGGCCAATTCGAAAATAAAAAGGGGTGGAAGGACCTTTCTGTAATGCGCTAAAAGCCAGGGGGACCGAAATGGCAATTATGCCATAGTTTTAAACGCTGCGTCTAAAGGGGGGACCATATTGAAAACGGAGCCGAATGTGCGGGCTAGATTTTAAAATGAAGAAAGCTTAATTAAAATGATATAAAAGCGGAAGGGCTAAAAGTGCAATTAGCCCTTCCGTCTTAAAACACGCGATCCTAAGTCAAGGGTCGGATCCGGGTCGACAGTCAAAACGACGCGTTTTGGGCGTTTAAGACCACCCAAAACAAAACGTCGTTTGGGGGCCTATATAAGTCCAAAACCTTCAAAAAATCATTTCTTCACCTTTAAAAAAAATGCTCTCCTTTCTCTCAACTCCCTCTCTGCAGACCAAAGGATCCGTGAGGGTCACACCGTCGTGCTTGGCGTCGAGTTCGACCACCATTCCACTGGGCCGGAAAGGTAAAAAATTCATTTTTTTTATTTTTTTTTGTATTTTTTTAAACTATATATTTTAATAATATCATTATATGTATATTTACTAAAAACAACTTTCGAAAATAAAAAGGAAAAAGAATCACCTTTCCTCTGCTTCTTTCGATTTTTTAATCTTTTGCTTTTTTCTTATTTGGATCTGCTGCTTTCTATTTTTCGTTTGAATCTGTTTTGTCTTCCTTTTTTGATAAGCGAAAAAAAATCTCTTACAACAGTTTTCTTAGGCTTTAAAATAACCAAAAGAAAAATATGTGCCCCTTCTTTTACAAAGAAATTGATCGAAAGACCCCAAAAGAAAAGAGAAAACCAAAAAAAAACCCCCCTTTTACAATATCTAAATCGGCTTTTATAGCCTTTGTTTGCATTCATTTTTTGCTTCTCTGCTCCTCCTGCTTTCTTTGCGTGTTGTTTTCTCCTTGCAGGCATGGGCGGTGACCAGAGGCGGTGGCGGCGCGAGGCAAGTGGAGCAGATTGAAGGCGGTGGCCAACCCCTGTCGATGGCGGTGTGGCTAGACATGCGCAAGCGGGCGATTAGGTTCCTAGAACCTAATTTGGATTTTGGGCCTATTGGGCCTATTTTCATTTGGGTTCTTTTATTATTTTTTTATTTTTTTGTTATTATTTTTTGTTGTTGTTTGGGCCGGGCAAATGGGCTCATACAGCTGCCCCTCTTTGCTCATTGTCGTGTAACGAGAATGGAGCAAAGACTTTCAAAAGGCCCATTTTGCCCGGGCCTGCTAAGCCTCGACTTCTCTTGTAGCATCATTTCGTCCATCGCATCTTGTTGCTTTGATCCACTTCACTATAGCCTTGAGGAATGAGATTTGTAGTGATCTGCTCTATTGCGACTTCAGAGAGATATAAAAACTAAAGTGCTTTTGATCCGCTTCCTACAACTTCAGGAATATCAAATCTACTTTCTTCAATCTGATCCCAGCAAACTCGGGGATCACCAGACTGAATCTTCGATCTGCTTCCTGCGACTTCAGGAAAGTTAAATATGCCTTTTTCAATCTGATCCTTGCAAACTCAAGGATCACCAGACCGATATCTTCGATCTGCTTCCTGCAACTTCAGGAAGGTCAAATCTGCTTTCTTCAATCTGATCCTTGCAAACTCAAGGACCACCAGACTGATATCTTCGACCTACTTCCTGCAACTTCAGGAAGGTCAAAACTGTTATCTTCAATCTGATCCTTGCAAACTCAAGGACCACCAGACTGATTTTTGATTTACTTCTTACTCCACGAGAACTTCGAGGGAATAAGAATTCAGGGAGAAGAGATTCGTAGTCTCCATCTTCTCTACCGAAACTTCAAAGAATTAAGGATGTAACCTCCTTGTTAACTCCGGGAGTCGGGATTTGTAATCTCAACCTACTCCACGGGAACTTCGAGGAAATAAGAATTCAGGGAGAAGAGATTCGTAGTCTCCATCTTCTCTACCGAAACTTCAAAGAATTAAGGATGTAACCTCTTTGTTAACTCCGGGAGTCGGGATTTGTAATCTCAACCTACTCCACGGGAAATTCGAGGAAATAAGAATTCAGTGAGAAGAGATTTGTAATCTCCATCTTCTCTTACTGAAACTTCAAAAGAATTAAGGATTGACCCTCATTGTTAACTCAGGGAGACGGGATTTGTAATCTCAACCTACTCCACTGGAACGTCGAGGAAATAAGAATTCAGAACTTTTCAATTTGCTTCCTTACTATTTTCAGGAAGACTTCAATCTTCAATCTGCTCCACTACCATCTTGAGGGAATGAAATCTGAACTTTTCAATGTGCTTCCTTACTATCTTCAGGAAGACTTCAATCTTTAGTCTGCCCCACTACCATATTGAGGGAATGAAATCTGAACTTTTCAATGTGCTTCCTTACTATCTTCAGGAAGACTTCAATCTTGATCGCCCACTACCATCTTGAGGAACGAGATCATACTTCAATATCGTTACACCGTTCTTTGAGGAACCTGTCCTGTAGAATGAATTTTATGTGTTTATGCAAATGATGAAGGTGCTGTGATCAAAATGACTCAAAGCCTCTTAACTACATGCGTTATGGACGACACTTTCATGAATGCAGAATGCCGTGAGAATGGTCTTTTTTACAATGATTAGGATGCAATGATCAGAATAAATCGAATGCTCCTAACTAAATGACAATGGATGACTTTTGCATGAATGCGAAATGTCATGAGAATGGTCTTTTTATGATGATTAGGATGCAATGAGTCGAATGCTCCTAACTAAACATGCTTTCAAATGATGTATAAATGAAATGATCCCCTTTTTTTTAAAATGCTTAGGGTCAGCATTGCTCGTAGTCCATTAATGTTCTATCCCTGATAGGTTATCATGCTTTTCTCGTTCAACCAAGATCTTTGATAGAAAACCCAAAAAATGATTATATTATGCTCAACAAGTTTGCCCATTGTAATTTCGTGGTCTCTTCCACTGTACCTCCTGGGACATAAAGTTTGCATCTCTCACTGCAACTTTAAGAGAATAATATTTAGTTTCTTCTATCCATCCTGCCAGAATCTCGAGGTATAGGATCAATTTGATCTGTTACACCATTCACTGGTGTAATGGCGAGATGTATAGGCCTGATATGTGCATGAATGCAGAGTATCATTTTTCTTTTCTCGAGAATGGCGAAATGTATCGTTATTTCGTTCAACCAATAAAAGGTTCAAAGAAATAATCATCTTTCTCCAATATTTCCAAACCTTGAGCTGAGAAAGTTCTAAACAATAGTCCTGTTTCAGGTCCTTGTATTATTCAGAGGCTTCCAGAGTAATATGCAAAACTCTTTTTATGAAAGTATTATTAGTCCATTAATCATTATTTCAATGCGAAATGCCTGAAAAAGATTGTAACGATGGACAGAAAAGAAATTGATTGGGAGCATGGCTCGAAACAAACAAGTTAATCAAAGCTAGCAAAGGCAATTAAGAAGGAAATTTATCGGTATTTTTTTTGAAAGGAATAAAATAATCACAAGTAACAAAAATGGGTAAAATAGAAACTAAGTGCCCCAGATATCGCAGCTTGAGCTTCTCTGTTCCAACTTCTTGAGGACCATTTTGAGCTTAATATGTGTTTAGGGGATCCAGAGTACTTTGACGATGCCCCAAGACGTAACATACTTCTTCGAGCGTAGCAAGACTATCAGATGCCCTACTTTCGATCAAAATTTTGAGCTGCCCTTTTCGGGTTTTCAACTCAAATACCCTTTGGTCTCAAAGCGCCCTTTGTGGGTTTTCGCCTTGGCCTCTCTTTTTCTTTTTTTTCTTTCTTTTTTCTTTTCTTGTTTTTTCATTTTTTGTGTTTTTTTTGAAAACCTTTTTATTGAATCTAAACTCATTTGGATTGGGCGTGTCCTTGCCATCCATCCGGTTAACACCCATTTTCCTAGAACAGGCCTTCTTTGCTGTATAAGGCATTTACTTTTCTTCAGAGTTCTTTTGGATAAGAAGAATCTTTCTTAATGATAGGTCATCTTCCTGAAATCCTCTTGAGCGAACCTTTTCGTCAAGCCCGCATCTATTTTCGGTACATTTGACCCTGTTGAATACTTTCAATCAAGCTTACTGGAGGCATTCTGCTTCATCTAATTCAATCTAAGCTTGGGAAAAGGAATCTTATCTTCCAACAATTTTTCAATGGAAAGGATGCCCCGGTGAAAGCCCTGGCCAATGCTCAAGAAACCTAGAAGGTAAATGGTAACTTCTCTATGCCAACCTTTACAAGTCTCAGTTGTTTTTCAAAAATTTTGAATGAGTTAGGCCACCATTGCTGCAATGATATGGTGCCTGATCTTTGAACAGACTGTAAATTTGTACCATCACGTTTCTTTCTGGCATTGCCACACACTTCTTTTTTTTTTTTTTTTTTTTTTTTTTTTTTTGTTTTTTGTTTTTTTTTTTGAATTTGAAGTTAAAGTTGACAACTGTTGACTTTGTAATTTTGACATGTGAAGCGACCTTTACCCTCTTGGCAAGATAATCAAAGGCCATGGATATGGACCGATGTTGGCTTGAAGCTCTTGAGGAGACTGGCTTGATAACATTCATGCTTCACATATAGGAATCCGCGTTTCAGTGGCCTCAATGTGTCTAACTATGATCATGCGATAATGTCTTGCCTTATTCTTGCGCTGAGCTAAGCTTCCATCTTCATTTCCCTCATTGGCTTGTAGTGTCGGCTGGCATTTTGCAAGGTAGGATCTGTCATTTTTAACAAGTTAGGAAGTAAGTTACAATCTCTGTCATCTTCTAAGTCCTTAGATCCTTCTAGACACATATCTCGCTAGAAAGGGAGTCCATAACAGCGTCGCTCATGTCATTGATATCTGGGGGCCCATTGTGGGCAGAAAATACAAAGAATAAATGATCCTAAGGATGATTATTCGTATGATATGGTCATGAATGAAAAATATTCAGTATGAAATGTAAAGAATGGAAATATTTACTTAGAAAGATGCATTTTATTGAAATAAAATTCGGACACAAGCCTACTTCTCAAAAGAAATCTTATTGCTTCCGTGCTTGAAGCAACAAGTGTGTTTTACACATTACTCTAGATTAGCTTTAAAATACATGTTTCTTCCATCTCATTGTTCAAAACACTCTCAAGTACATAAAGGCGTATGTTCGGAAAACCTTTATTCCTCGGTTCTCTTGGGTATACCATTGCTCGCCATCGAACTTCACAATGCCCATGTTGATGAGATTTTCCACTAATTTCTTGAAAGTGAGGCAATTTTCATCGAATGGCTCGTGATCCCGCGTGGTACTCACATCGAGCGTTTGGGTCATACCATTTTGGGTATGGAGGTTGCATCGGTTTTGGATATTGGGGAGACACAACGTGTGCATCAAATAAACTTTGATATAACTCCTTATATGTCATAGGGATTGACGTAAATTGGAGTTTTCAACGTTTTTCCTTGTGCGAGATTCTTTCTTTGATGAACCTTGATACTCAGTAGGCTGATTTGGGTCCCTCATATTTGTATTATTCACCTCGTCATCCTTTCCTCTAGGAGCAGGCCTTCTACTGGTTTCCCCTGCTTCAATCTTGCCATGATCGATTGCATGTTCGATCATTTCCCGCCATTACCATGTCGGCAAAGCTTTAGTGGTGCTCCCTATCATATGGGTTATGAAAGGAGCCTTGTGGTGTTGATGAAGAGCATGGTAGTTTCTTTTTCTAAAAGGGTGGTTGGACTGCATGGCGACCTCCTCCACCTTTGTGCGTATTGTCCAAACTTTCACTCGGCTTTTCTCCATATTTTGGGCGTGATTCTATCAGAGCTATATCACTATGTGCCGTATTGTTTCGGAAGGCCGTGCTAGGTCCCTCCACGACTTGATCTGGTACTACTGAAATGATTGTACCATTTGGCGGCAGACCAGCCGGTGTCTTGAAAACAGTGAATCAACAATCGGTCATTATTAAGGTGCCCCGCCATCCGCCGACAGAACATTGTGATGTGGGCCTGCGGACAGCTAGTCCCACTGTATTTTTCAAATTCGGGCATTTTGAACTTTGGCGGAAGTACCAAGTCCGGGACCAAACTTAAGTCTTTAGCGTCTACCCCATGACAAAGATCGGCAATCTCTATTTCTTTAAACTTCTCTTCTAACCACTTGCAACGGTCCTCAAGTTGCCTTGGCAGGCTGATTTTTGCTTGGTCTATTTTTGCCATTTCGTCAGGGACCGCCGGGTTAGCTAGACTATCTCCTGGGTTAGTACCTGAGCCAGTTTGAAAGTTCGTGGGCAGTCTAGTATCAGCTTGCCCCAGTTGAGGCCTAATCGTGACAGATGGTTCTTGGGGATACTCTTCATGCAGTGCTGGTGCATGTGGTGGGGTAAAACCCAGAGGAATGCCTTCACTCTCTTCTCCTGTAATTTGTATAGGACCTTTTCCTTTGTCCATTGCCCCACTCAGCATTTGGGCCATTTGAGCCATCGTACTCTTTTGAGCCTCCAACATCTGATCCCTCATCTCTTGTTGGAATTTTGCTATTTGCTCTTGCATTTGGTCTTGCAGGTCTTTCTGGAATTGTTCCAATCTTTGATCCATTTTCTTTGTCTTGGTACAAGTACTGTAATGATTCTCAATTTCTAGATTTTCCTTTTCTTTCTCTCTGTATTAATTTTAACTAATTAGGCTCTCTCTATGGACTTAAATGCATATGATGTGATGCAATGCAAATGCATGAATGCAGGAAGGAGACATCGATTCTGATCAACTTCATTTTAGAAAACTTTATTAGAAGGCAAAACCCTTTACATAAAGCAGATTACAAATATGCTTTCGCCCTAAGACCTAAGGTTTTGATTTTTCCAAGCAGGGAGGTTAGCTCTTGATCATGACCTGGCAGTAGCTCGTATCTTATGCTTTATATGTTACTTTCGCAGTCAAAATCTGTAGGTGATCAGCTACCTCTCGAATCTAGATTGTCGCTTCATCCATGAGGTAGTTCTGACTTCTAACTTGCTCGTCAGAATGGCGAAGCTTCTCCTCCCAGTGCCTTTCTCTCGTTTCTAGAAGCTCAATCCGGAGCTCATTACTGTGTGATGCCGATTCCAGCTCTTCAACCTCACCTTTCATTTTCTCGATTCTGTTCAGGCTTGACTTTAGTTGGCCTTCCGAGTCTTAACCTCGATGGTGGTGTAGAGATCGCCCAAGCTCGGCTATTCTAGCTTTTAATCCCTTGTTTCCTAATTGGCTTGGCTCTAACCATGTGCGGGCGGCCGCATTGTCTTCTACTTTATCAAGGAATTCGCTTTCCATAACCAGCTTTCTAACTCAGAAACTGACCGTGAATCGATGCCTCTTAAAATATGAAATGATATGCACAAAAGAATGAAACACAACAAGTTAGTATCGTGGGATATAAAGCAAGTAAAATAAGCAAACACCTACCTGGGTGACCACTAAGGTTTGACATAGCTCTACCTAAGGTGGGATCCTAGGGTTTACTATATGCGGTTTGGTTCTAAAGTTCGAGGTACCCAAACCAGTGATTCCTCGATCCTCACCCATTATAGGCTCATACGGACCGAGTTCGGTTCGGGAATACATTTCCTATGGCCATGCGAAGTGAAAACTTCACGAAGACATAGGTACGGATGTATCCCAAAGCGATCCACTAGCCCATGCGGAGGTGAAAACCTCACGAAGGCATAGCTTCTCGCTCCCACTTAAAGGTGTGACCATAACGGTCATGCAATGCAATGCCAAAGTATTTACGAGACTAATATTGAAAGTGCATTAAAAGAAGCATGATTTTTCGAAACCATTTTAATTAAAAGGACAAAAATCAATCAATCTATGGCTTGACCCTCGAACTCCCGAAGGAGTCGCCAAGTCGTCGTAACCATTTTTTGGATGAAATAATGAACGACGCGGTCGACTTGATTTTTGAAAAAAGAAAAGGAAGGAGTCGCCACCGA
This sequence comes from Gossypium rotundifolium, assembly GCA_025506655.1. Classification (NCBI taxonomy): domain Eukaryota; kingdom Viridiplantae; phylum Streptophyta; class Magnoliopsida; order Malvales; family Malvaceae; genus Gossypium; species Gossypium rotundifolium. The sequence goes on from CP106722.1 coordinate 107,326,544, forward strand.
TCTTTATTTGGTGTGATCGGATCACCTTTGTTTTAATAAAACATTTAATTTACTAAAAAAAGTGTTTTTTTGGTCTACGAACTTTGAGAAAATGGGTTCGGAGGTCGGTTACGTGCGAGGAAGGATTAGCACCCTCGACACGCCCAAAATTGGTACCAAATTGATTGATTGATGCCCAATTTGTTGAAAACTTTAGAGGGGTTCGAAAATACAATGCTTTTTATTTTCAAAATTGGAAGGGAAAGGGATATTAAGACGCTCTTATTATCGAAGAGATTAAGCATCATGTCCAGTAAGTTAGGGCATAATACTTTAGACTCCCGAAACTAAGCTCGTCTTTTAAAACTCGATTTTCGCTTTTGAGGAGAACATTCCGTTATTCGTCAAATGAGGAATCGGAACCCAGTAAGTTAGGGCTCAATTCTCGAGATTTCAAATACTAAGATTGCCTCTATTTTAGAAAAAGCTCATCTCGGAATATCTAGATGCCGAGTCCGGGAAGTTAAGTAGCGACATTTCAAATTTCCGAGATCAAGTATTTTGTTTTAAATTTTAAATTACAATTTCAAAAGAGACCTCGTCGTTTAGCTTTAAACGAGAAGAAACCGGAACCCAGTAAGTTAGGGCTCGATTCACTCGAATGGCTAGCACGAAATGTCAATTTAAAACTAGAATTTGTGACTTTGAAAGGGATATTCCGTTGTTTAACTTAAGCGAGAAAAATCAGAACCCAGTAAGTTAGGGCTTGATTTTCCCGAAATGTTAATACGGAACATTGATTGTTTGAAAACTTGACAAATCGGGTAAAGGTGAATGCAATTCGGTTTGGTAAACAGATAAATTACAGAACTAGGTTACGTAATAAGAATAAGAATGAGTTTTGTAACAATACTAAATTAATTTGTTCAATAATAAAATGATGATAATAATAATGCGATGATAATAACAAAAACAATGACGACAACACATTTAAAGTAATAAGAGTAGTGATAATAAAGGAATAATGACAATAATAATAATAAAATGCTAATAATAAAATAGTGATATGAAGTGTAAAAATGAGAATGATAAAATAATAATGATATTGGTATAAAACAACATAATAATAATAGTAACGATAACGGTAATTAAAAAAATATATATATATATATATAAAAAAATAATGTAAATATAGTCATAATAATAAATATAGGAATAATAATATATAATACATAATAGTAACATGACAATAATACTAATGTGGTAATATAGTGATGATAATAAAACGATTAAATAAAAAATAATAAAACGATTAATAATATAATAATAGTCGTAATAATAATAGTAATACTAATATAATATAATAGTAATATGATAATAATAATAATAATAAAGCAATTAATAATATAAAAGGTGAAAATAGCAAAAAAAAGGGACTAAAATTGAATCAAAAACGAAATTTGGGGCCAATTCGAAAATAAAAAGGGGTGGAAGGACCTTTCTGTAATGCGCTAAAAGCCAGGGGGACCGAAATGGCAATTATGCCATAGTTTTAAACGCTGCGTCTAAAGGGGGACCATATTGAAAACGAGATGAATGTGCGGGCTAGATTTTAAAATGAAGAAAGCTTAATTAAAAATGATATAAAAAGCGGAAGGGCTAAAAGTGCAATTAGCCCTTCCGTCTTAAAAACACGCGGATCCTAAGTCGGGCGGGTCGGATCCGGGTCGGACAGGTCAAAACGACGTCGTTTTGGGCGTTTAAGACCAGCCCCAAAACGACGTCGTTTGGGGGGCCTATATAAGTCCAAAAACCTTCAAAAAAATCATTTCTTCAGCCTTTAAAAAAAAATGCTCTCCTTTTCTCTCAACTCCCCTCTCTGCAGACCAAAGGGATCCGTGAGGGCCACCACCGTGTCTTGGCGTCAGACTCCGACCACCGTCCACGGTGGTTAAAGGTAAAAATTCATTTTTTTATTTTTTTGTATTTTTTTAAACTATATATTTTAATAATATCATTATATGTATATTTACTAAAAACAACTTTCGAAAATAAAAAGGAAAAAGAATCACCTTTCCTCTGCTTCTTTCGATTTTTTAATCTTTTGCTTTTTTCTTATTTGGATCTGCTGCTTTCTATTTTTCGTTTGAATCTGTTTTGTCTTCCTTTTTTGATAAGCGAAAAAAAATCTCTTACAACAGTTTTCTTAGGCTTTAAAATAACCAAAAGAAAAATATGTGCCCCTTCTTTTACAAAGAAATTGATCGAAAGACCCCAAAAGAAAAGAGAAAACCAAAAAAAAACCCCCCTTTTACAATATCTAAATCGGCTTTTATAGCCTTTGTTTGCATTCATTTTTTTGCTTCTCTGCTCCTCTGTTTCTTTGCGTGTTGTTTTCTCCTTGTAGGGCATGGGCGGTGACCAGAGGCGGTGGCAAAGGCGTCGAGGCGGTGGAGCAGATTGAAGGGCGGTGGCCAACCCCACGATGGCGGTGGCTGACATGCTTGCAAAAAAGGGCGATTAGGGTTCCTAGAACCCTAATTTGGATTTTGGGCCTATTGGGCCTATTTTCATTTGGGTTCTTTTTATTATTTTTTTTATTTTTTTTGTTATTATTTTTTGTTGTTGTTTGGGCCGGGCAAATGGGCTCATACACTACTTTTATAAAAGCGAAAAAGATGAAAATAAGAATTTTTAACTTTTAAGGTGTTTTTGATTGGATAGAAAAGTAGTGGGATGGAATCAGGGAGTAAAAAAGTGAAGAAAATAAATTTGGAGTGCAATTGATAGGGAAGGAAAGTAAGACAAAACAAATAGGAAAGATTATGATTTTTATCTCAATGCATAAAAAGTAATTATTTTAGATTTAAATGATGAGAATAGAGAAATGAGAGAGATCTCTATCAGTTTAAAATTATATATTTTTCAAATGTTTTATTTTTTTATTTTTTAGTTTTACCAAAAATGGAGGAAAGAAAATTGTTTTTAAAAAAATTATTTATTTAATTCATGTATTCCCACTATAACATAATAAAACTCAAACCACAAAATATCATTTTATAAATTTTAATATTTTAATATTTATTATAATAATATTAATATATTTTAAAAATATAATAATACTCATATTGCACATGGTTGGTATATATCCAAATTTATTTTAATTGAATTATTTTCATAATTATTTTTAGTTCATGAAATTTTAGCAACTTAAAATTTCTTTTAAAAGTAATTATTCAAACAAAATAATTTAAAACAATAGAAATTTAAGATGATACATTTTAAAATTTTCCTTTCAAACGCAATTGAAAAGTGTCTTTAGATGATGGGTTTTAAAGAGAGACTTCCAAATTCTAAAGTGAATTTTCATTATTAGGCAAAACAAAATAAGAATTTTAAAATTCTTAAAATTTGAAAGAAGAATTTAGATAACTCAAATTATCTTTTCAAATTTCAACTCTAGTAATGGAATTTGTGAAATTCCTTGATTTTTACTACAAGATTAGCATTTATAGTTTTTTTTAAAGATTTTTTTCATGCTATTAGCTGAGCTTATTTATTTTAATAATATCAATTTTCCATTATAATTATTTTATTAAATTTCAATATTATTTTTCTGAAAAAGTGTTTATGTAAACACACCAATTATAATTGTTACTATCAATATTTTTTAAAAAAAATCCTAAAATACCATGTGACATTCAGTAAAATGGAGATTTAAAATTCAAGTTTTATAAACTAAATTAGGACCTAAAATTAAAAGTCAAAATAGTGAAATGGGTAAAGTCATACACCGCTAATAGTGGTGCCAAAACGTGGGTCTCAGTCTTATCTGTCATTGCTCAAAAGATTTCCTCCAACACATGATAAGGACCCTGGAACCTTAACACTGCCAACTCATTCTTTCTTTCTTCTTTGCTTTTCTCTGCTAAAATCCACACTGCTCCATTATTTCTCCATTTCAAATATTATATATTTCCTTTTCATTTCCAATATTATTCATTCTTTAGTTAGAACTTCTGTATTAAAAATTAAATTACATTTTATCTTTTTATTAAAAATTAGTTAATTAATTTTTATACCTTAGATTAAAAATAAATTAATTTTTTAAAATTTTATTTATTTGTACGGTTAAAAATGAGTCTCTATACATTAGCATGAAATACATGTATGTAAGTTATATGTCATTGTTTGATTATTTATTAGTCATACTGATTTTAACATTACAAATAGATGAACTTTTAACCAAAAATTTAATCTAATATACATAAATTAATATATCCATTTTTAAATAAAAAATATAATTTTTAAATAATACTTTTTACTAAGCACAAATGATTCCTGCTGTTTGTTTAAATCTTCAATGACATTAACTTCTAAATTCGAAATCCATCATCTAGTATGTGCCCCTTATAAAAACAACCACTCAATCATTACTTTGTTTCTAAATTTTTAGTAGCTTGTATTAACTTCAATGCATGTAGAAAAAACTTGATTTCTACCAATCTAACATTTGTTTAAAAGATAAGTTAGTATTTGACATATTTACCATGTCTTTTTTATTCTATAAATAATTTTAAAAAAATTTCATCTTTTTTTAATATTTATTTTAAAATTTTTATTATAATTTTGTAGGATACTTGCTAAGCCCTTAATTTTACGTGTGGAGATTAAAACTCGATTGATATTGTACCAAATTTTTTTCCTAAAGGATAAGGTAACATTTTAATCTTTGAATTTGACAATTTTTCCTTAGTCTTTAAACTTTTTTTTTTGTCCACTTTAGTTTTAGAACTTGACAATTTTTTACAATTTTGATCTTTATAATGGCGTGACACTTTAAAATTGTGCCACTTTATCACTAATTTTTAATAAAAATTAAAATTTTAAGGGATAATTTGGCACAATATCAAAATGTCATATTATCACATACACAAAACTGTTAAGTTAGAAAAAAGGACTAAGTTGAGAAAATTACTAAGCTTAATGACTAAATTTTATATTATTTATTTTCATTTCGGTGTTTATTTTAAAAGTGGAGTATTGAGAGAGTTGGTAAAACATATTAAATAAGTAAAAACTAAATTTAAATAATAAAAATAATATTAATTTTGTTTATTTTAAATTAATAAACTATAAATCTTTACTAAATTTAATTTATTTATTAAACCAAAAGATCCAAAAGAATTAAATTTATATAGAAAATCTCACCAATTTATCGTTCAGTTCCATTTTTCAATCTTGACTATAGATATGTAGCAAATTAGAAGGAATCTTTTCAATGATTGAGTTGATATTAATTGAGATGCTAACTAATGTTGGTATTTTGGGGTAAATTAATGATAGTTTGTTAGTTTTGAAAGTTAACAACGAAAAAAGTTTAAATTTATTGTTATTTAGCAAAATTTTAACTTTATTTTCTGTATTTAAACTTTAAGGTTTAAGTACTCTTAACTTTCGATTTGAAAATATCAATTCAGATAAAAGTATTCTTAGTGTTTTTCATTAAAATTTTATCAATTTAATATATTTGTTTTCATTTAGCATATGTTACATCTATTAGTGAAGCTTAATTAACATGTCGAGTTGGTAAATTCTAATTAAAAATATGAATGATTTTAATGATTGAATTAAAAAAGTTTAATTGGAGACTAAATCTCAAATTATTTTAAAGATAAGTGGCTAACAACCTAAAAAAGAAACCCGTAATTTAGTAGGAAATTGAAAGAGAGGGATTTTAGCTTTGGCATTGGTCCAAGTGGCGAAGTAAGACTAAAGGCTATTTTAGTTAAATAATCCAAAAATTAATTATTTATAAGGATGACTCATGTTCAAATTTACCTAAATGACTTTGAAATGAATAATTGGACTATAAACACCACATGGTCGACACCCACATAAAATACATTAAAAAATAATTTTTTGAGTTATGGACACATGACTTACACTTAGAGGTGTTCATGGGTTGGGCCGGGCTGAATTCGGGCTGGGTTCAACTAAAAATTTAGGCCCATTCGTCGGGCTCGGGCCGAACCGGGCCCAAAAAATGGGCCTAAATTTTTTTCCAAACATGGCCCATTTAAAAATGCTAAAACTAGGCCCGGCCCGGCCCGCCCGTATTAAATTTTTATATTATTTTATATAATTTTTAAATATATATAATACATCAAAAATACTAAAAAAATCAAAATAAATATTTCTCAACAAATTGAAAATAAATTTTAAAAAAATATGTAGACTTAAATAACACTAAGATAGATATAACTTAACAAGCAAATACCTCTAAAATAATAATAAAATTAACAAATGCCTTTAAAATGATAACAAAATTAACAATAAAATAAGTTTTATACAATATTCAATCAATAACAACAAAATAGTAGCAACATAATAGTAATATGGTAGCAAAATAGGGAGAAAACAACAAGAAAATAACATTCAAAAATAAAAAAAATAGCATATTTTTTTGTCATTTAGTGAATTCGGGCCGGGCCTGGGCGAAAAATACCTTATCCAAGGCTCAGCCCATTTTTTAAACGAGCCTTATTTCTTGTCCAAACTCATTTTTTGGGCTTATATTTTTACCCAAATCCTCCCAAATTTTGGTCAAGCCTTCGGGCTGGGCCTAGCTGCCCGACCTATGAACACCTCTACCTACACCTATATACTTTCTTTTATAAATCGAATGATACCACTCATTTTATACCAATATTTTTTTTAAAAAAATTTTAAGTTAAATACACCAAGACACCACTTTTGGGGAATAAAAAAATATTTTTGTATTGGATACATGGTCGGTAGCAACTTAAAATTTTTTTTTTTTGATTGCGGCGCAATTACTTTTATTCTTTTTCTCTTTCTTTTTTCTCATTGGCTGCTTCTTTCTTTTGTTTTTCTTGCAAATAAAGCAAAAATCCAAGAAATGGAGTTGATGAACATCTTTAAGGTCGGTTTAGCGATCTTTTGAAAGTCTTTTGAAGTCTTTTGAAGTGATTTTGAGAAGATTTTTGAGAAGTTCTTTTGAAAAATTTAAGTGTTTGGCATTCTTTGTCAAAAAGATTTTGAGAAGTAAAATGTCTATTTTAGACATGATATTATAAAATAACAAATATGTATTTAAATAATGTTTAAATTATTTAATATTATGATATTTTAGCAAAAATATAAAAATAATTTATTACAATTTATTGTTAATATTTTAATAAATAATATTAATTTTAAATATTCCTAAGTAATTAATATTAATTATTTATTAAATTTAATTAGAATATATAAACTATATTTAAATATTTAAATATAATAATTAAATATTTGTAATTAGATATTGACACAATTATATTATTTTAAAATTATTTTTTATTTTTAATGCTTTTAACACATTTGTAAAACTCATATTAGATTTTAATATAACATAGAAAACATAAACGTAACAAATTAAAATATTACATATATTTGGATTAAAGTTTCAAAAATTTTACAATAGCATTTACAATTTAAAGTGAATTCATTAAACTAGAAGCTAAAACATCTCTTGTTAATTCCATTTCAAAACCACTTTTTGTTTACAAACATATTATAAAATCATGTCTAAAAATGATACTACTTTCCTACATTTTGTTGGTGTTAATAATCATTCATCTATGTTTCTACAAGGAAGAAACAACAACCATACAACAAATATCAATAGAAGCCAATAAAAGAATACAAGAATTTTCGCTACACTAAAGATATAATTATATATTAGGCACTCACATTTACAGGCGGTAGGGATGGGCAAAGACCAAATTTTGTGGCACCTAATATCTTCTATCCTTGAGCTTTTCTTTTATTCATCCCATTTATAGATGGACAAAGACCAAATTTTGCATTGTTTTAAGTTGATGTATGAACTTAAGCATTAATAATGTATGAAATACAAATGCTTTATTTTGGGGATATCAATAGGAAATGAAAGTTCATGGGTCTTTCTGTCAAGGTTCTTGTACATTTTGGAAAAGTGCTCCAACACCCTCTAACAGCTTCTTTCGACAGAAACCTCTTCTTGTCCTTGGCTACATAATACAACAGCAATATTTCCACTTGGATTCAATCCTGCAAATCCAGAAGATCACTGTTAAGAGCTTGAAAATAAGAAAAAAAACCATACATGGAGTTTGCATGTCGCGGCAGCTCACTCAATAACTAACAATCATCAAGACATTTCCCTTAATTTTCATCACACTTACCAACATAAGAGTACAACCAACCATTCAAGAAAGAAATGAATTAAACTCACACCATAATCCAACAACAGCCATTTTATAGAACCATTTCTTCAAGTTTCCAACAAGTTTTACTTGCTTCTAACTGAAAATCAACAGCAGCTAATTGACAATTTATTCATAAAATTCAGACATCTCCAACTATTAATATAGCTTCAACCTTTGTTCGAGTAATGCCAGCAAAATATCTTAGCATCTAAAGGTGGTATTGAGAATTCAACATCTAAGCAGTTCTAAATTTCCATTACCTGATTGCAGATCCAACATCTGTACCAACATAAATGAAATATTGATGCCAGCTACTGCAAATGGATATTCCTATTTAGATCTATTTAGCTACTGCAAAAAAAAAAAAAAACCACTGCTGAGTTGTTTTAACCTTAATGACAAGGAGATATTACTAGAAAAAGGAAATTGCAGCGCTAAAGCAGTTGCATTGTACCATATATTTTGTCATCCAAGAATAGAAAACTCAAATGTGTTAAATCTTATTCTTGTCTTGATTCTCTATATATCTATCTAAAGGAAGCAGAAGTTGGCCATGGTGGAGACAAAATAACAGACAAATCCAGTGAAGAAATAACCAAGAAGTCTACATCAATGGAGGGTTCAACTGAGGTATCTGATGCATCCTGGACATGGGTTCGGGAGTTGATCCTCTAAGGACCTTCCAAATTTATAAAAAAATTAGAAAAAATAAGTTGAACATACTCATGTTGGACACATACTCGTGACATCTATTTTCTCTTCCTGTCTTTACTTTGATAATTTATTTATGAACTCAACAACTCCTAATGGTGGAAACAACAAGCAATTGAACATTATAGTTTGTACCTGCAATTGATCGAACAACACCATAGACAAGGCAAGTTTAGACAATAGAAGACCTTATCCTATGGCAATTTTTTATCATTCAATAGCTTCTGTTACTAGTGCAAGGGCTTTGAAATTGCAAGAACAGATAAGGTAAGACGGATGAAGAAAATTGGAGATAAGAAGTTTCAAATAACAATTTTATTCTGTACTTAAGATTGATCCAGATGGTTTGTGCTGATCTATAGAAGTTAGATAGCAGATCTGACAAAGTGCCTCATTATCTAGTTTCATCTTTCCAACAACATGCAAAACACGAGGACCCAAGTCAAGGAATAAAGTTCAAATGCAAAAGCCATACAAGACCACTATCTACTTTTACAATTCACCTTGTTAACTATCTTGATTCCTTGACATCAAGCTTAATCATCCTTGATATTAGCACTTGATGAGCTACTTGACTCCGACCATTTTGTTAATTGCTTAAATTAAGGCCTTTTTCTTGTACAAATGCTCCCAACATTGTGCATTTTATACACACAAAAGACACATTTTTGCATTTCCATTCACCTAGTGAAAATTTTAACAGAGGAAGGAGAATAACAAACAATTTCAATCTAAACAGAGTCGAAAATAAGAAGTCTGAAATCCACCTTGGATAACAAATATCATCAACAAATAAGTTATATTCTATGGTCTAGTTCAACAACTAGCCAAGTAATGTGTCATGTACATTGAGAATGGTTTTGATAACTCTAATTGTTGAAAGTCCAAATTCACCATCCATAAAAAAGCAATTTATCTTTGCATATCCACGAATCAAAATAGACTCTCGATAACTTTACCCTTTCAATCATTAAATGGCACCTTTCCTGCAGGTCATCCATAAGCAAGAAGCAAGATTTCCTAAAATGGCTTCTTCTTTTTTTTTAAACCTTAAATCCTTTTGTTTTCATAAAAAAATTTTCACCTAATTCATTTTCGCCCAAGCCCAAAAGCCCTTCCTTCAAACAATTTCCATGAAGATACCAAGAGGAACCAAGAAGTACTTTTGCTCTCTCAACATGGTAAAGTCTGCTATTTTACATGGCAAAAGACACACAAAGCTTGCCTAACCTCAATCCAAATCCTAAAAACCAATCACTAAAATGATCACAATTGTGATAGTTTTTCCCGGAGGTTTCAAAGTAACACCAGAACCAACTATTAAAAGTTTTTCCCCGGAGGTTCCCAAAGTAACACCAGAACCAGCTATTAAAAGTTGACAACGAATTGAAACATGACAGATTAAGGAACAAAATTCAATTCCCAAAATTCCAAGAAATCAGAAGATTCAAACCCATGAAGAAGAAAAAAATAAGTTTCCCGAAACTTCAATTCCCCCAAATCAACACAATCAGCTTCAAACCAATAGATAGAACAAAACCTAAATTAAAATAAACTGAAACATACTAGAAAATCGAAACAAGCACTCACCAGGAACAAAATCGATTGATCGAATCCAACGGCGGCGTTCTTGCGGTCGAAACAGGCCAGGGTACTCTCCTTCCTTCCAGTGCCTCTTCTTATCAGAAACAGCACCGGTGACGGCAGATGGAACAATGAAAAAGTTTGGGGATAAGGCTTGGACTTGGGAATGGGTTCTGGGCGTAGCAGAGCAGAGGAGAGCAGAGAATAAGAGAAGGAAAGGGAAATTGAGGATGCCATAGGATTAAACTGTGGATCTTTGGGAGCAATTCAACATGGTTAAAATAGTCAAATATAAGCCAAGAAGCCCGTTTGGCTTCCAAAAGCCAAAAATTTCTCCTTCAGAAAAGCACTTTTACACAGATGAAAAAGGAGAAAATTTTGAGCAAAATTTGTTTGTTCTCTATTGCTTTTAGAGAAAAAGCACTTTTTTGAGCAAAAGCTCGTCAGAAAAGGAATGAAGAACGGAGCCTAAATCTGACATCATAAAACCAAACTAACCTCGAAGAAGAAACTGAACCAGAAGAAGATGACGAAGAAACTGAAGACAGATTCCTCAAAACTACTCCTTTAAAATAGGAAAAAGATTAAAAAGCAAATTTTGATGATGGAAAAAATTAAAATACAAATGGAGTCTTTAGGGCCTTCATGGAGGCCTTGTTTCGTCAAAGAAGATGATGGATTGGCTTCCATTGTAGATATGGATGTCGGATATTCAGGAAGCCATTACCAAACGGTTAACCAAAATGGGTTTCTTTCAAGACCTCTTTGTTACTCTAGAAAGAGTAGTTTGAGGAATCTATCTTCGTTTTCTTCATCTTCTTTTGGTTTAGCTTCTTCTTCGAGGTTTGCTTAATTTTATGCAGGGCTGTTCCTGAATTTTCTTTAGCCTGGGGCAAACTGAAAAAAATGAGCCCTTAACGCACTTCTTCTTTGAAATACTAAGTTATATAAAAAGATATAAAAATTCGTTACATCCCATATAAATTTAAAAATTGTATATGAAATATACATATTATACTTATAAAAAGCATTTCCTTCGAGCATTTCTTGATGCAAAGTCATTTATGATCATATCTACATTGATTTTATCTAACATATTTCTCTCAATAGATAACATTGCTAGACCATTTAATCTCTCCTGCGACATTGTCGATCTCAAGTAATTTTTCAATAATTTCAACTTCGAAAAACTTCTTTCTGCGGAAGCTACTATCACAGGCATTGCCAATAGGATCCGATATGCAATGGAAACGTTACGATAACAATCTGCATTTTTGACAAATTCAAGAATATCAATTGCTGCCATTGACTCATTTGGTAAAGTCATTTGTAACACTTTCATTTCAGAATAAAGGTCATCAGCATCAACATCTGACAAATTATTATGAGAAAATGTATCTTTGAAGTTATTGCAATAATCTCTTAATCTATTGCTTTCTAAAGACTTCAACCTTGTTGAGTCAATTAAAAATCCAAAAATATTTTCAAAAATCTTTAATTGATCAAATCTTTCTTTCAAAGAAGTAATTGCCATATCCACAATCACCAAAAAGTAGTTAACTCTAAAAGATTCCTCAAGTGATTGCAAATCTTCATCATGACCATCCTCACCAAATTGTTTTTTTTCTAAAAATAGGACGTTTAGTTGAAAATTTTGGATCTATATCCATACTAAACGCAAGATCTTTGACAACACTAATGCTAGCTTCAAACCCTTCTTTTCTATAATTTTTAAAATATAATATTATATCTTCCACTTCTTTCATCGTAGTATCAATGCACATTGTCTTGGATTATAACTTTTTACTCACCTTGTTAATTGAAAACAAGATATCATACCAAATAACAATTCCAAGTAAAAATTCAAAATTTTGAAGTGCATTAGCCAAACTTTCTGCTTCATTTTTCACTTTAGCATCATTACCTGAAGATTCGTATAATTTTGAAAAAGCTAATCTTATCTTGGAAGCATGAAATCTAATAGCTTTAACACTTTTAATTCGACTTTCCCAACGAGTATCCGATAGAGATTTCACAGTTTCTGAAACATTATCACGCAAAATTTTCCACCTTTTGGTAGAACTTGCGAACAATGTATATATACGTTGCACAATATCGAAAAATGAAATAGCTTTTGTACACGAATGTGCCATACCGGAAAGAGTGAGATTAAGACTATGACAAGCACACAGCATATACAAAGCTCTTGGATTTTAATTCAAGTTGTCTCCTTTGAACACCTTGCTGTTTTCCTTTCATATTAGAACCATTATCATATCCTTGGCCTCTCACATTATCAACATTAAGCTCAAGAGATTTTAACGCATTTAATAACTCATTATAAAGCCCCATCCCAGATGTATCATCTACTTTCAAGAACTCTAAAATGTATTCTTCTATTTTTACTTTGTCACTTGACATATTAACGCATCGTATTATTAAAGTCATTTGTTCTTGATGGCTCACATCAGGGGTACAATCAAGAATAACAGAGAAATATTTTGCCTCTTGAATGATTTTCAAAATAGAACTTCTAACACTATGGGTCAATATAAAAATGAGCTCATTTTGAATTTTGTGACCAAGATAATGATAATGCATTTCTTCATTTTGAATGCGTCTAAAATGGTCTTGCATTGACAAATCAAATTCAGCAATCATTTCAATTAGGCTCAAAAAATTACCATTATTCTCCTCATAAAGTTTCTCATTTGATCCTCGAAAAGCTAAATTCTTACCAACACATTTAACTACAGCAAGTATTCTCAAGAAAACATGTCTCAAACGTTCTTTCTCTTTTGAGATTCCTTGTTGCAAGTCTTTATCAAGAGTCTGACTAGTCTTCAATCTCACTCTTAATTCAGTCCAAACATTCATGTTAGTCATATGGTCAAAACTATTCTCATGTTCTTTGTGTTTTTCACTCAAGTGTTTCCAATCATTCACACCATCAGTGGCCAAGTAACTCTTTCTATTTAGTTTTGTGAATAACTTACAACAAAAACAAAAAACTTTATCTACATGTTTAGAGTAAACAAACCATTTTCTATTGCTAGTCTCTCCACTAATCAACTTTCTAACAAAATAAGCATACGAGAAATGCCTAGAATTACCATCTAAGGGAAATTTAAGATTCAATTCCCTTAAAGGCCCCTTTTCAACTAAAATATCTCTAGACTTGTTATCAAGGATACCCCAATTTCTAAGATCGTAAATGTCTAAAGGAGGAATAAAATGCGGATCATCCCTAACATCTTCAACATTTGACTCATTTTGTATATCATTAAGGTCATTCACAGTAGCAAATTCCTCATTGATATGATTTGGAGAATTATTATGTTCATTTGGATCAAGTTCAACCATATTGGCACGATCATAGTCATAATTCAGATCATCCAAATTAATAGCATTATCATTTAAATTTTCATTAGATTGGTCCACATTGTCTACTTCCACTCCTTCAGAAGTCTCTCCTATTTTTTTCTTAAAAAATCTATCAAGAGATCCCCTTTGTGATTCTACTAACTCATCAATTTGTTTTTGTTTATTTCTTTTCTCACTTCCAGACAAATATTTAGGCAACATTATTTAGCAATATAACTATTAGCTAATAAAACTAATATAGGTTAGAACAATGGCACCTGTAGGGCTGTAGAATTGAACAAATAATCAGCTTAATCCTTAGCGTTCTTAATTTGCAATGATGAGCCAAGGCTCCTGCCAATAAAATTGACTAATTAAACAAATCCAAAAACAAATAATCACAATCAAACTACAGAAAACTAGATCAAATCGTCAATTTTTAGAAAAAAAAATCAAATCATCTCAAAAATGAAAAATGTAAACGCCGATAATTAGATAATGACTAACCTGTAATTGACTAGCATATCTTCAAGACAATCAAATTAGAACTCCATTGAATATCTACCTTTCATATCTGCAACAATCATCCAACACCCATTACAGAAAAATCAAGAAATACCCACAATAGAATTTTTTCAATTGAATCCAGTAAGTTTTCGAAAGGAAAAATGAAATAAATCAACTAAAATGAATTCTGAATTTAACAATTCAAGATTTTTATAAGGAAAAATTCCTACTTTCCCAACTAGAGATTTTTATAAGGGAAAATTCCCAATTCCCAATTAGATATTTTCAAACAAAAACTCCCAATTTTTCCCATTCAAAAAATTGAAATCTTCAAACGAAAAAAATCGAAAATTAGAATTAACTAAGAAAAACTAAGCACAAAATAAGAGACTAAAATTGTAGAAACTTACCTCAATTAATCCCAATCGAAAATGCTCTTCTTTATTATTCAATATGCAAAACTCAAGGAAATTATAAGGAGAAATTGAAGAGTGAAAATACCGAAAATTCAATGTAATTGAAATTGAGACATAAGGGTGATAACAAATGAAGCAATTTATACTACAACCCAAGCATCCCGTTGTTAATTGAATGGGATAACCGTTATCTTCATTGTTAAGTGACATAATATCAGGCATGAAGGATAGATGAAGAGCCAAAAATTGGAATAGATGAAGAGGAAAGAGCAAAGTGTTTCTCAGATTAGTTGGATTTTTCTATGGGAAAGAGGAAAGTTTTAATTTTGGTGTTGGAAAGTGGAAAATTGAAAGAGGAAAGTCTGAAGAAGGAAGAGGAAAGAAGGAAGATGTTGCTCTGGAAAATGTTCCTCTGCCGCGTGAGGAAAGTTGGATTTTATTTAAATTTTTTTAATGAAATTTAATAAATTTTCTGTTGGGCCCTGGACAGGGGCCCCACCTACCCTGGCCTAGGGCCGAGCCTGATTTTATGATGCCATATTTGAAGACGTTCATCAACCCCATTTCTTGGATGCTTGCTTTCTTTGCAAGATAAAAAGAGAGAGGAAAGAAGCAGCCAGTAGAAAATAAATTGCATATAAAATGGTGTTGGTGGCTAAAACTTAAAAAAACTATTCTTTTATTCATCAAAAGTGGTGCCGATCATTGATGTCCATAACTCAATTTTTTAAAAAAATATTGGTATAAAATGAGTATTAATGACATACAATTTGTAAAAAAAAATATATGGGTGTCGGCTATTTGATGCCCATAACTTAAAAAATTACTTTTTAATGTATTTAAAGTAAGTGTCAACCATATGACATCCATAACTCAATTTACAGTTCATTTTATATTATTTCGTGATTGTTTTTAATATAGATCATTCTTAAAAATAATTAATTTTTTTTTCTAATTATTTAAGTAAAATAGCCTAGACTAAACAAGTCAAGAGAAGCAATTAGCATCAATCATGGCGATACAGGGCATCATCGGCTTGTTTGAAACGCTGGCACAAAAACACAGTTGTATAAGGGTTTTTCTTTTTCTAATTTTTAGAACAGCTGTATAAGTTTTTTTTCTTTTCTTTTTTTGTGAAGGAAGCTATACAAGTTATTATATCACATATCATATAGATGATAAGAAATTAGAATAAAATTTTGCAAACCAGCAAGCAAAAAAATGAAGTAATTTGATTTTGCATTAATATATATATTTTCATTGAGATAAAAAAATTATACATTTGAAGTAAGAAAAAATGGGAGAAAAGGTAAAATAATTTGTGTATAGTTATAGTTAAATCTTAAAACGAGATAAATTTTAAAACGAGATAAATCTTAAAATTATATATGAATTTTGGTCTAATATATAATTTTATACAAGAATTTTGATTTTATGTAATTTTATATATGAAATTTTAATTTGATCCAATTCTCACAAATTATTAACATAATTATTGATATACCATCATTTTATGTTTACATATGGCATGCAAAAATAATTATATTTATCTAATATAAAAATAAATTGATGTATTTATTTATTTAAATGTGTATGATTGAATCAAAATTAAAGTTTTATGTATATATTTGAACCACAATCAAATTTTCATACATATAATTGCACCAAACTAAAGTTCATGCATCAAATTGTACATTTATTCAAAGTTCATGTATAATTTTGAAATTTATCCCATTTTAAAACTATACATGAACTTTAGTTATGCATAAACTATTATTTTGTACAATTTTTATATGAAATTTTGATTTGATTCAATTTCCACAAACTAGCAACACAATTATTAATGTAGTATTATTTTATATCTACATATAGTATATACAAATATTTATATACCTAATATAGTGTGGAGTTATGCCTTATATTTTTCAACTTTGTTTCTCCTAGTTAAAATCTATTTTAGTTTCTCATTTAAACTCGATTAGTGTAGGTTATTTTAATATTACTTGACCTACAAATTTAGCCTATAAATAGACTATTTTTTCACTCTAGAAAGATAACCCATTACACATTTAGGTATTAGCTTTTACAAGCTTTCAGAGAATTTTATGTTTATGTTTTGAGGGTTCTTATTTCAAGTTTCGGGATTTGGTTTTATCTCCATCTTTTGTATTTTTTGTTTATGTCGTTTTAGTGAAATTATCTTTACCCATGATTTTT
This sequence comes from Gossypium rotundifolium, assembly GCA_025506655.1. Classification (NCBI taxonomy): domain Eukaryota; kingdom Viridiplantae; phylum Streptophyta; class Magnoliopsida; order Malvales; family Malvaceae; genus Gossypium; species Gossypium rotundifolium. The sequence continues at coordinate 107,343,570 of CP106722.1, forward strand.
TATCCTTTTCGGAAGGGTTTTTCCATGTAAAATATTTGTGTTCAATCTTTTCAATTTCTCTGTTATTTTACTTGTTCGTTACTTAAACTGGGTTTATCCCCAACAAACTGGTATCAAGAGCTAGTTTGATTTTTGCAATCAACCCACTTAGATATGACAACAACAAGGTTTGATATTGATAAGTTCGTTGGCATCACAAATTACAATCTGTGGCGAGTTCGGATGACGACAATTTTGATTCAGGGCGATTTTGTAAAGGTCCTTACAAAGAAGAAGCTTGTAGACATGGATCAGTCAGAATGGGATAGGTTAGATAAAAAAGGCTCTATCCACGATTCAATTGTGTCTAACAAATAATGTGTTGCAAGAGGTTTTGATGGAGAAAACGACATTCACCTTATGGAAAAGGTTAGAAATTCTCTACTCGACTAAGTCTCTGGCTAACCGATTAGTGTCGAAACATCAGTTGTACAAGTTTCGCATGAACGAAAGTAAGCACCTTAGAGATCACACTAGTTAGTTTATCACTTTTTTGAATGGTTTAAAGAACGTTGAGGTTCATATTGACGATGAAGATCATGCTATGCTATTATTATGCTTTTTACCCCTTTCATACAAGTCTTTCAAGGAGACCTTAATTTATGGCAGAGATAATCTCTCATTTGAGGATATGAAGGGTCATCTGTTGAGCAAAGAAAAACTCGACAATGAGTTTGGTTTGGATAGCAAGTCAGATAGGCAAGCCTCGTATAACGCCTCGAATTTGAGCCTAGAAGTATTGGGCCTATTACTTTGGGCTTTGGGTTTTAGAAAATTTTTAAGTGAGTAAGAAAATGACAAATTGCATGTTTACTTTAATGGTTAAGGAATTTGGAGTGTCTAGGGGTGTTGGAGATGTTCTGGGATCAAGTAAGGGTATAGGAAAAAAATTTTATTTTAGCCCTAGGGAACAGTGACTTTAGTAGTAGGCCTTTTAAATAAATGCAGAAGGAAAATGACACAAGAGGAAGTTGTGGTGTAGTGGTAAAGTGATGCCACTTAGAGAACTGGGAGGCGGCGTCATTAGTAGGTGAAGAGGTCCAAGGTTCGAGGCTTGAGAGTGATAAATTGGAGGTTTTATTTTTACCTTCTAGATGGTTAGTAGTGGCGTTGGAGTGGACTCTGGAAGGGAGTGCTCAGGAGAGAAAATTAAGGTAAAGATAAAAGAGAAAAGATAGGGGATTGATGTGTGGTGCCGAATGGGACTCTAGGGGGAAGGGAGTTTCGGCTTTTGGCTATAAAAGGGGGTGCCGAATTCTTTTGAAGGGTTCCATTACTTTTCTTTTCTCCCCCTCAACCGAATTCTTCTATTTACCGAAAAAAAGAAACCATCATTCCTTTGCCGAAATTTCTTTTTTCCTTCTAGCCGAATCCTTCTCTTGAGAGTTTCCTAAACACCCTTTTCTCTCTAAGTGCTTAGAAGTCGAATCCCTTTGTGCCGAATTCTTTTGAAGGGCTCTTTCGATTTTCAATACTTTTCTTTTCTCTCCCATAGCCGAATTCTCTCATTACCGAATTACCATTATCTTCTCTTGCCGAAATCCTTATTAGTGTCGAATCTTTATGGTTGTTCCTCTATCACAAATCAATTGTTACCTACTCTCAGTCAAGGTTAAAAGTCGAATCTTGTTCAGTAGCTATCTAGGCTGCAGGATCAAAGGTGGATTCGGGTAAGAATCAGAGATCGCAAGCATGGTAAGGATTGTTAGCAAAGTGTAAGTGTACTCAACTCAATTATGGTTTAAGTGAATCGTCGAATATGTATGATATATAGGGGTGACTTGTGTGGATTATGAGTCACTCGAATTGTGATGGTGTATGTGTGAGTGCAGATCTAGGGGATACTCCTGATTAGTAGCTAAAGAAGGGCTATTAGAACCCGATGGCACACGGTAAAGTTACGGTAAGGCTTCGGCTTTTGGTAAATGTTTTGATTTAGTGATTGATTGAAGGTTGGTTGGTTGTACGTTCAAGGCTAAGGATAGAATAGCGTCGCAGTAACCAGGTGTGTACAAACACTACACACACATGATATCGACAATGCCAGAAAGCTGGAAAGTCGAAAAGCCGAAAGTGGCTAAATAGGCCCGGTGGGCTTAGAGGCTAAGTTTGATGAAATTAATTGATTTGGTTATATGAATTGAGTTAGTCATGCATGTTACTTGATCTGGAATTTTTTTGGGCCTAATAGGCCATAATAATGAGATTTGGTTCTAATGGGCCATAAGGATGTGATTTGGGAATAAGGGGCTATATGAACGTGAAATGGGCTTGATGGGCTTTATGAGGATGTAGACAAGTATGCTAGGGTTTAATGGACTTTAGGTCTAGTTTTGAACAACTCTTAAACCTCATAAGACTTAATCTAATAATTAAACATGTCGGTGAATACGTCACTGGGTTAGAGTGCGTCAACGAACATATGCATGTCTAGGATTGGATCTAGGGAGAGCTTGGTACTTATGCAGTCCTAGTGGCCCACCTCCTTTTCTCTAGAATCCTATCTGGTGCATAGTATCTGTCCGCTTTAGCCGTAAGGACTTGTTAATGGGCCAAAGTTTATAACTAAAACCCGAGAGGGACCAAGTACCCCTGATTTGGAAATTACCAAAATATCCTTGATTTATAAAATTACTAAAATACCCCTATTTTGCAAAATTACTAAAATACCCTTAGTTTGGAAAATTACCATAATTTACAAAATTACCAAAATATCCCTAATTTGTAGAATTACTAAAATACCCCTAATTTGTAGAATTACCAAAATACCCCTGATTTGGAAATTTACGAAAATACCCTTATAGGGTAGAATCAAGATAATACCCCTATAGGGTAGAATTATGGAAATACCCTTGATTGTGAAATGATTAAAATACCCCTATGTGATGAGTATGAGTTTTTATGGATGTTACTCATGTGTATGCTGCATTCATATGATATTCTGCTTAGGATGCATATGGGTGGGGATTATGGTATGGAGGAAGAATTTGAGGATCGCATAGTCGCTTGACGACTATGGATCCACCGGTGGCTTTAAGCCCATTATATGATTAGTAGCTTTGTTGTAAAGTTGAGTAGTGTCGCTGTTGGTGCTACCTTTGGAGTGTAGCTGATGGGTGGGTCGATTTAGAAATCCCTACAGGAGTTTAGGGTTGGAAGGGAAATGGAGTGTAGCGGATTGACTTTTGGGGAGGGTTTTGCATAACTTTTTTTTTCATGTGATATGATATGATATGATATGATATGATATGATATGATATGATATGAGGTCGTTGTGGGCTAAAGCCTAAGACCACCGATTTTGATAGGGCTTAGGCCCAAAGTGATAATTGCATATTGAATTAATTGCCAAGGGTCGTACACACTGAGTTTCGAAACTCACACCCTTTTTATTAAATGTTTCAGGTGATCCTCAATAAACGGCTCGACGTGAGAGAGGACTCGGAGATGGCCACATTACAAGATATTTAGAAGTTTTAATTATTTGTTTCAAAAGACATGATTTTAATTGCTTTATTTTCATTGGATGTAATAAGGCCTTGTACTCTAATTTGACTTTGGATTTTGAGTTTTGCTGTTTCAACTGTTTACTTAATTATTAAACCTGAGTAAATTTCTTATGTTTAAACATGGTTTTCGAAATACTTAAAATAATAAAATGGGCTTTTACCACTATCTAACAAGATTCAAGGATTTTGGGCTTTTAGGCCTTAAATTTTAACTTAGCAAAATTGTTTGAAATTGTGCTTTCAATGTGACATTCTCGGATTAGGGCCTAACTTTTAGGCCGGGTCTGGAGTTACATTTAGTGGTATCAGAGCTCGGTTGCAAATTTTGGGCTGTGAAATGGGCCTTAAATTTTGGGTTTTTAAAATAAGTAGATTAAAAAGTTTTTGTAGGATTCTTGAAGTGTTGTTCACCGAGCTGTCGACGTCGAGCCAAGTAAGTGTTTCTGTTATTTTACTTGTTTAAATTATTGAACTGTATTTAGATATTGGGCTACTTTAAACAATAGGTTTTTAGAGACTAAAGTCTGTAGGAAACTTAAACCTGTAGTGGATTCACAACCGCGAAACAACTTCTAAATTGCTACTTATATAAGACATGTGCTTTAAACAGTGGAACTATGAACTAAATTCATAAAAATTTCTAATTTAGATAATATGAGAATCAGCGATGAGCGCTAGAAGAAGTGCAAGAGGTTGCGATAGAGGCCGTGGAAGCGTTAGGGCTGATGTGCTTACTCAGCTAGTTAGGGAGGTAGTGGAGGAGGTGAAAGAAATTGGTGAAACTCTTCGGGTTAGGTGCGTGGACTGTAAGGAAAAAGAGATTGCAGTTCTCTAGGACCGCAGTCTCATTCTATGAAGTATGTTAAGGTATGTCCAAACTTTTCAGTTGGCGAATATTGTAGAAGGCGTCATCCTAGTGAATGCTGGAGGAAGTCAGGAGCATGTTTTAGATGCCGGTCTGAGGAGCATCAGGCTCGGGATTGTTTAATCACCATTAAGTCGGGTATGTTTTGTGTGGATGCGATATTTTGGGTATAGAAACTGTATGCGTGCAATGTTTATCTGCTCCAGTGGGTAGGTGTAAAGGGTTCAATTAGAGTTAAAGTGTGTTAGTGTTATTAAAATCAGAGTGCGCAGCGAAAGCGTGGTGTGACTTGAGCAGCGCGATTAATAGTTAGTTGAAAATTTCGAGGATCAAATTTATTTAAGGGGGTAGAATTGTAACGCCCTGAATTTGGGATTAGAAGTATTGTGCCTATTGGGCTTTGGGTTTCAAAATTTTTTTAAGTGAGCAAAAAAATGACAAATTGCATGTTTGCTTTAATGGTTAAGGAATTTGGAGTGTCTAGGGGTGTTGGAGATGTTTTGGGATCAAGTAAGTGTATAGGAAAAATTTTTGTTTTAGCCCTAGGGAACAATGACTTCAGTTAGTAGGCCTTTTAAATAAATATAGAAGGAAAATGACACAAGAGGAGCTTGTGGTGTAGTGGCAAAGTGACGCCACTTAGGGAACAGAGAGGTGACGTCATTAGCAGGTGAAGAGGTCTAAGGTTCGAGGCTTGAGAGTGGTAAATTGGAGGTTTTATTTTTTCCTTCTAGATGGTTAGTAGTGGTGTTGGAGTGGACTCTGGAAGGAAGTGTTCAGGAGAGAAAATTAAGGTAAAGATAAGAGAGAAAAGATAGGGGATTGAGGTGTCGATATGTTGGTGCGGAATGGGACTCTTGGGTGAAGGGAGTTTCGGCTTTTGGCTATAAAAGGGGGTGCCGAACTCTTTTGAAGGGTTCCATTACTTTTCTTTTCTCCCCCTCAACCGAATTCTTCCATTTACCAAAAAAAAAAACCATCATTCCTTTGTCGAAATTTCATTTTTCTCTCTAGCCGAATCCTTCTCTTGAGAGTTTCCTAAACACCCTTTTCTCTCTAAGTGCTCAGAAGCCGGATCCCTTTGTGCTGAATTCTTTTGAAGGGCTCTTTCGATTTTCAATACTTTTCTCTTCTCTCCCATAGCCGAATTCTCTCATTGCTGAATTACCACCATCTTCTCTTACCGAAATCCCTATTAGTGCCGAATTTTTGTGGTTGTTCCTCCATCACAAATCGATTGTTACCTACTCTCAGTCAAGGTTAAAAGCCAAATCTTATTTAGTAGCTATCTAGGCCGCAGGATCAAAGGTGGATTTGGGTAAGGATCAGAGTTCGGAAGCATGGTAAGGATCGTTAGCAAAGTGTAAGTGTACTCAACTCAATTATGGTTTAAGTGAATGGCCGAATGTGTATTATCTATCGGGGTGACTTGTGTGGATTATGAGTCACTCGAATTGTGATGGTGTATGTGTGAGTGTAGATCTAGGGGATACTCCTGATTAGTAGCGGATGAAGGGCTATTAGAACCCGGTGGCACACGGTAAGGTTACGGTAAGGCTTCGGCTTTTGGTAAATGTTTTGATTTAGTGATTGATTGAAGGTTGGTTGGTTGTAGGTTCAAGGCTAAGGATAGAATAGCGTCGCAGTAACTAGGTGTGTACAAACACTACACACACATGATATCGGCAATGCCAAAAAGCTGAAAAGTCGAAAGTGGCTAAATAGGCCCAGTGGGCTCGGAGGCTAAGTTTGATGAAATCGATTGATTTGGTTATATGAATTGAGTTAGTCATGCATGTTACTTGATCTGGAATTGTTTTGGGCCTAATAGGCCATAAGAATGAGATTTGGGCCTAATGGGCCATAAGGATGTGATTAGGGCATAAGGGGCTATATGAACGTGAAATGGGCTTGATGGGCTTTATAAGGACGTAGATAAGTATGCTAGGGTTTAATGGACTTTAAGTCTAGTTTTGAACAACTCTTAAACCGTATAAGACTTAATCTAATAATTAAACATGTCCATGAACAAGTCGCTGGGTTAGAGTGCGGCAACGGACATATGCATGTCTAGGATTGGATCTAGAGAGAGCTTGGTACTTAAGCGGTCGTAGTGGCCCACCTCCTCTTCTCTGGAATCCTACCTAGTGCATAGTGTTTGTCCGCTTTAGCCGCAAGGACTTGTTAATGGGCCAAAGTATATAACTAAAACCTGAGAAGGACCAAGTACCCCTGATTTGGAAATTACCAAAATATCCTTAGATTTATAAAATTACTAAAATACCATTATTTTGTAAAATTACTAAATACCCTTTGTTTGGAAAATTACCATATTTTACGAAATTACCAAAATACCCATAATTTGTAGAATTACCAGAATACCCCTAATTTGTAGAATTACCAAAATACTCCTGATTTGGAAATTTATGAAAATACCCCCATAGGGTAGAATCACGATAATACCCCTGTAGGGTAGAATTATGAAAATACCCTTGATTATGAAATGATTAAAATACCCCTATGTGATGAGTATGAGTTTTTATAGATGTTACTCATGTGCATGCTGCATTCATATGATATTCTGCTTAGGATGCATATGGGTGAGAATTATGGTACGGAGGAAGAATTTGAGGATCGCATAGTTGCTTGACGACCGTGGATCCACAGGTGGCTTTAAGCCCATTACATGATTAGCAACTTTGCTGCAACGTTGAGTAGTGCCGTTGTTGGTGCTACCTTTAGAGTGTAGCGGATGGGTGGGTCGATTTGGAAATCCACAAAGGAGTGTAGGGTTGGAAGGGAAATGAAGTGTAGCGGATGGACTTTTGGGGAGGGTTTTGCATAACTTTGTTTTCATGTGCTATGATATGATATGATATGAGGTGGTTGTGGGCTAAGGCCCAAGACCACCGATTTTGATAGGGCCTAGGCCCAATGTGATAATTGCATATTGAATTGATTGCCAAGGGTCTTACACACTGAGTTTTGAAACTCACACCCTTTTTATTAAATGTTTCAGGTGATCCTCAATAAACGGCTCGACGTGGGAGAGGACTCGGAGATGGCCACACTACAAGATATTTAGAAGTTTTAATTATTTATTTCAAAAGACATGATTTTAATTGCTTTATTTTCATTGGATGTAATAAGGCCTTGTACTCCGATTAGACTTTGGATTTTGAGTTTTGCTGTTTCAACTGTTTACTTAATTATTAAACCTGATTAAATTTCTTATGTTTAAACATGGTTTTCGAAATACTTAAAATAATAAAATGGGCTTTTATCACTCTTTAACAAGATTCAAGGATTTTGGACTTTTAGGCCTTAAATTTTAACTTAGCAAAATTGTTTGAAATTGTGCTTTCAATGTGACATTCCCATTTTCGGGCCTAACTTCTAGGCCGGGTCTGGGGTGTTACACCTCGATTTTGGTAGCATCAAGGAAGCAAGACAAGAGATGTCACTATTGTAAGAAGTTAGGTCACTTCAAGGCAGATTGTTACAAAATGTGAAATAAAAGGGCTGCTAAAAGCAATGAGGAAGCTTTAACTAGTGCTAATTTAGCCAATGACAAGGGTGATGATTTCTTGTTGGTGCCAATAAGTGAAAACTTCGAGCTTACGTCTAAGTGGATCTTGGATTTGGGGTGTTCTTTCCACATGTGTCCCAATAGGGACTGGTTCTCCATATATAATTCAGTTGAAGGTGGAGTTATGCACATGGGGAATAGCTCGCCCAATAAAGTAAATGGTGTTGGTACTGTTCAGATTAGGATACACGATGGGACAATCAGAACATTGTCAGATGTCAAGCATATGCCCGACTTAAAGAAAAATATCATTTCTTTAGGAAATTTGGACTCGAAGTGTTTTAAAATTAACATAGAGTCAAACAGCATTAAAGTATCCTATAGGGATCTTGTTTTGATGAAAGGTAAAAAGGTTGACAGTCTTGATGTTCTGAAAGGATAAACGATGACCGGTGAAATAGGACATCCCTCATTTGTTAAAGAGTCGAAGTCGACTGGTAACACCCCTTGCTTGTATTCGAGTCAGAACAGGGTTTGAGGCACTACATAGCTAATCTTGTTTAAACATCTAAAATAGGGTTATAAAATTTTGTTTAACTCCATCGCTCGCACATACTCGGCCTAGGAGGCCCTAAACATACTTTCGAGAAGTATCGAAACCTTTTCGAGAACTTTCACGAGTTCAAGAAACTGTTTAAAAGAACAAAGGCCACACGCCCGTGTAGGCCTAGGGACATGCCCGTGTGCCTCTAAGGCATGCCCGTGTCTTCCACCCGTGGTCGACACTAACTAATTTCACACGGCCATGGCATGCCTGTGGCCCTGGCCCGTGTGTAAAACCTTAGCATTCTGACTTATCCACACGGCCTATACACAAGCCCGTGTACCCCAGCCGTGTGGTGATTTAAATCCCAAGTGCAAGGTGAAAACTTCACACGGCCTGGGCGCACGCCCATGTGCTAGCCGTGCCTCCCACACAGTCTAGACCCACGCCCGTGTGTCTACCTATGTGGACAATTAGCAGGCTATATACCAAGCCCTTTCCACCCTACAATGTACACATACATACTTCCACTCAAAATAATACAACTCTTATCCCATAAGCAAGTCTAATGACTCATTCCAACATATAAGATATTAAAAGGAACACACACTTAATGAATTTCATCTTCATTAAACAAAAGAGTTTGCCAAGTATTTGCCAAACTCATAAGGCCATTTACAAACTGACTTTTACAAACTTACATAGCCAACACTTTGACTAACAATTACAACTTAACAAAATACTCAAGTCCTATACATGCCATACTCAAAATAAGTCTAAAATTGTTATACCAAAGTGCTGTCGATAGTGTGATTTTCGAACTCCTACATCCACGATCCTCGAGTTACCTTGGGAATACTACAAGAAAGAAGGGCAATGAAAACGGGGTAAGCATAGAGCTTAGTAAGTTTGCATGGAAATAAATAGCAATAATAAGCCCATAAAATAATTCATCCACGGTGTTAGCTAACCGTACACGAGTCAAGGCTTCTTGATAATACTTACTTATAATTGCCCTTATCTAGCACATACCGTGCCACATATCGAAACCAATTCTTCGTGACTCATTCATGAGTACCTGTATTCACTCATTCACATGACTTAAAATATCATTTACATTTCTACTTCTAAATTCATCTACTTATCCCACTATTCACAAGGGATAGTCAAAGATGTGTGTTCATCGTCATTACTGTAAGTATAAAGCCAATGCCACATCCTCGGTACTTGATGCTCTGCCTTCACTTGCTAACAAATCAAACATTTCAATACAAACTCGTAAATGTCTTTCTTCATACCAAGCCACCAATACCATTTCTTCAAATCATGGTACATATTCGTGCTGCCTGGGTGAACATTCAAACATCCACTATGTGCTTCATGCAAGATTTTACGAATAAGCTCAGAATTTCAAGGTACGTAGATCCTATCTCGAAATGTCAGACATCCATCAGGATTTACTCGAAAGTCTGTCTCAACACGCGACTCGCATAAAACCCTCTTGGCTTGCAAGCTGTTATCATCTTTCTAAGCTTCACGAATCTCTTGGAGAAACAATGGTTTAGCTCTCAACTCGGCTAAAACGGAACCATCATCTAACAAGGTCATCTGAGTACTCATGGCCTTTAGTGTGAATAATGATTTTCTGCTCAAAGCATCTGCGACCACGTTCGCCTTTCCCGGATGGTAGTCAATTTCCAACTCATAATCCTTAATCAGCTCTAACCACCTTCGTTGCCTCAAATTCAATTACTTTTGAGTCATCAAATATTTTAGGCTTTTGTGGTCAGTGAAAATTCGACACCTTTCACCATATAAATGATGTCTCCAAATTTTCAGTTCAAACACGATTGTGGCCAACTCTAAATCATGTGTTGGGTAGTTCTTCTCGTGCTGCTTCAACTGCCTAGAGGTGTATGCAATCATTTTACCCTCTTGCATAAGTACACAACCCAATCCGTTCAAGGACGTGTCACTGTAAATCACAAATTCTCTTCCCAGTTCAGGTTGCACCAGAACAGGAGCCTCAGTTAACAGTGTCTTCAGTTTCTCGAAACTCTGTTGACATTTCTCTGTCCAAACAAACTTCACATCTTTTTGTAAAAGTCTCGTCATCGGGTTAGCTATCATGGAAAACCCATTGACATAACGCCTATAATAGCCGGCTAGGTCTAGAAAACTCCTCACTTCAGTTATGATCCTCGGCTGTTTCCATTCAACAATTGCTAAAATCTTACTCGGGTCTACTCTAATCCCGTCTCCCGAGACAATGTGCCCCAAAAATCCCGCTTTCTTGAGCCAAAATTCACTCTTACTGAATTTGGCATAAAATTTTTTTCTCTCAAAACTTGTAGAACCATACTCAAATACTCGGCATGATCGTTCTCATCTTGAGAGTAGATCAGTATGTCGTCGATGAAGACCACAACAAATCTATCCAAGTACGGTCAAAAAATGTGATTCATCAAATCCATGAAGATCGTGGAGGCATTAATTAGACCAAAAGGTATGACCAAAAATTCATAGTGGCCATACCTAGTCCTAAATGCGATTTTCAGTACATCCGAGTAATTGACTCTCAGCTGATAGTACCCTGACCTTAAATCTATGTTTTCGACACTCCGAGTCCTTGACTCTCAAATGATAGTACCCTGACCTTAAATCTATCTTAAAAAATACCGTGGCTCCCTTCAATTGATTGAATAGATCAGTGATTCTCGGTAACTGGTAGTTGTTCTTCACAGTTACCTTTTTGAGTTATCGATAATCTATACATAGTCTCATGGAACCATCTTTCTTCTTCACGAACAAAACGGGAGCACCCCACGGAGAAAAACTCAACCTCGCGAAACCCTTATCCATTAATTCTTGCAACCGTGCTTTCAACTCTTTCAGTTCAGTTGGGGCCATTTTATATGGACAATAGAAATAAGAGCAGTGCCTGGAGCTAATTCTATCCCAAATTCAATCTCTCTATCCGGAGGTAGCCCTGGCAACTCTTCCGGGAAAACATCTAGGTACTCCCATACTATAGGTACTAACTCAATTTTCAACTTAGTCTCTTTAGTGTTCAACACAAGGGCAAGATAAGCCTCATACCCCTTCCTTAGATACCTTTGAGCCGACATGGTCGATATCACTACTGGTGACCTATTGGACTTATCTAATTCAACACGAATAAAATTACCATTTTCATCTCTCAACTCGATATGCTTCTTCCCACAATTCACAATTACTCCATGGGTAACTAACCAATCCATCCGGACGATGACATCAGACTCGTCAAACGGTAATAACATAAGATCGACCAGGAAATAATGACCCTTAATCATCAAAGGGCACCTTTTGCAAACTCTATCAATCAACACACACTTGCCTAGGGGATTAGACACTCTTATGATGAATTCAGTAGACTCTATAGGCATGCTCATGCTAGAGACTAATTTCATGCATATGTATGAGTGGGTAGATCCTGGGTCAATTAAAGCTATAACACGAGTATTATGGAGAGAAAAGATACCCATGATTACGTCCGGGGAAGATGCTTCTTCACGAGCACGAATGGCATATGTCCTCGCTGGTGCTTGACCCTCGACTCTAGCAGCTTGCTCTCTAGATGGATTCTTGCTTCCCATCTTAATATCCAGGTTTCTTAATGGTCTTCCCCTAGTGGTACTTCTCGATCTTGCATTTTGAGGCTTTCCTTTCTTGTCCACCTCGGGATAATCTCTGATAAAGTGGTCTAAGAACCCACATCTGAAGCAAGCTTTCTCATTAGCTCGACACTCACTAGAATGATGCCTGCCACACTAAGGGCATTTCGGTCTACTTGGTCAGACGTTGCCCACACTAGCAACTGATATGGTTTACCCTTTCAATCCCTAGAATTGCTTGCCCTTACTTTGGGTTGAAAACCCCGCTGAAGTGACTGATTGAGTAGTGAAATCCTTTGATTTCTTCGATGAAGATTGGTGAGACTTATTCAGTTGTCTCTTCCTCGAGTCACGAGACTTGTACTCAGCTCTTCTTTTCTCTTTAACCAACTCCTCGGCTTGACAGGTTCTATCCACCAACACTATAAACTCATTTAATTCGAGAACTCCCATGTATAGGCGGATATCTTTATTCAATTCGTCCTCAAATCTCTTACACATGACGGCCTCGATATACACGTACTCCCGTGCATACTTGCTAAGCCTTACGAACTCTAATTCGTAGTCAGTTACTAACATACGGCCTTGCTTCAGTTCCAATAAATCCTTTCCCTTGTGGTCGATGAACCTCTGGCTGATATACTTCTTCTGGTATTCCTCTTGGAAGAATTCCCAACTAACTCTCTCCCTTGGCACCACCGACACTAGGGTGTTCCACCATCGGTAGGCTGAATCTCTCAGGAGAGATACCACACACTTTAAGCACTCCTCAGGCGTGCAGGATAACTCATCGAATACCTGCATGGTATTCTCGAGCCAAAATCCTACTTTCTCTGGGTCATCATCCTTATTCGCCCGAAATTCCTCGGCTCTTTGCTTCCGGATCTTATCCACCGGAGGCCTTTCTTTTCTCACCACCTCAACCACTTGAGGAGCTACTGGAGCGGGTTGAGGGATAGGTGGAGGCAGAGGGCGTTGAACGTTAGGATTTGCTCGGGTATACTCAGTATACCAATTGCTCATCATGTGGAGAAAGGCTTCTCGAGCCTCTTCCCCCTGATTCATGGTCTCGGGTCTACTACTAGCTGGCGCAGTCCCTTGAGCGGGAGCTGGTACATTACTTGCAGCATCATCGGCTGCAGTTCGGTTTGGATCAGAATCCATCTACTACATAAAATACAATTTTATACGTTAGGAGCCATCACACTATCATTACTCAGACACTCTTACATATGGCATGTATAGCTAGACTCGTACTTACGTTACGTTAGTCTTAGAATCGACTAAACTGTAGCTCTGATACCAATAAATGTAACACCCCTTGCCCGTTTTTGAGCTGAAATAGGGTTTGAGGCACTACATAGTTAATCTTGCTTAAACATCTAGAATAGGGTTATAAAATTTCGTTTAACCCCATCGCTCGCATATACTCGGCTTAGGAGGCCCTAAACATACTTCCGAGAAGTATCGAAACCTTTCCGGGAACTTTCACGAGTTCAAGAAACTTTTTATCAGAACAGAGGCCACACACCCATGTAGGCCTAGGGACACACCCGTGTGCCCCTAAGGCATGCCCGTGTCTTCCACCCGTAGTCGACACTGACTAATTTTACACGGCCATGGCACGCCCGTGGCCCTGGCCTTTGTGTAAAACCTTAGCATTCTGACTTATCCACACGGCCTATACACACGCTTGTGTACCCCAGCCGTGTGGTGATTTAAATCCCAAGTGCAAGGTGCAGACTTCACATGGCCTGGACGCACGCCCATGTGCTAGCCATGCCTCCCACACGGTCTAGACCCACACCCGTGTGTCTACCAATATGGACAATTAGTAGGCTATATACCAAGCCCTTTCCACCCTACAATGCACACATATATACTTTCACTCAAAACGATACAACTCCTATCCCATAAGCAAGTTTAATGACTCATTCCAACATATAAGGTATTAAAAGGAACATACACTTCATGAATTTCATCTTCATTAAACAAAAGAGTTTGCCAAGTATTTGCCTAACTCATAAGGCCATTTACAAAATGACTTTTACAAACTTACATAGCCAACACTTTGACTAAAAATTACAACTTAACAAAATACTCAAGTCCTATACATGCCATACTCTAAATAAGTCTAAAATTATTATACCAAAGTGCTGTCGATAGTGTGATTTTCGAACTCCTACGTCCACGATCCTCGAGTTACCTTGGCAATACTACAAGAAAGAAGGGAAATGAAAATGGGGTAAGCATAAAACTTAGTAAGTTTGCATGGAAATAAATAGCAATAATAAGCCCATAAAATAATCCATCCACGATGTTAGCTAACCGTACACGAGTCAAGGCTTCTTGACAATACTTACTTACAATTGCCCTTATCTAGCACATATCGTGCCACATATCGAAATCGATTCTTCGTGACTCATTCATGAGTACATGTATTCTCTCATTCACATGACTTAAAATATCGTTTACATTTCTACTTCTCAATTCATCTACTTATCCCACTATTCACAAGGAATAGTCAAAGACATGTGTTTATCGTCATTACTGTAAATATAAAGCCAATGCCACATCCTCGAGGTGGTCTTACATGGAGTCGCCTCTAGATTCCAATGCCATATCTCGGATATGGTCTTATATGGGATTACCTCTAGGTGCCAATGCCATATCCCGGATATGGTATTATATGGAATTTCCTATCATGTATCGATGCCATATTCTGAATATGGTCTTCTACAGTTTTCATATTCATTATTGAAGCCATATCCCGGATATGGTCTTATACGCGATCTCAACTCGGTGCCGAGGCCATGTCATGGACATGGTCTTATACGGGACCTTATTTATTTCATATCTCAATTGTAACACCTCTACCCCGAGACCGTCGCCAGAATAGGGTTTAGAGGCATTACCGAATAATAGGTTCATTTCACATCACATTCACAACACAAAGTCAATCATCATCAAACATATTCATATACAATCACAGTGTCCCTTAAATGAGTCATCGAGACTCTAAACATGCTTATAAACTGAGTCGGGACTAAACCGAAATATGTATAAAATTTCATGAAAATTTGAAACTTTTCTAAAATGCAGGGGAGACACGCCCATGGGGGTAGGCCGTGCCTCTCCCACGGCTACATGACACACCCGTGTGACCTCCCCGCGGTTACATACTACCAAAATCAACACGGCTAACAAGCACGCCCTTGTGCTAAGTCCGTGTCCTATAAGGTCATACACTGCCATTTCTCGCACGACCTGTAGGCACGCCCATGCCATGGCCGTGTGAAGTTTAAGCCTTATACTGCCAATTTACCCACGGTCTGAGGCACGCCGTGTGCCCCAACCGTGTGGCATTATAGGCCATTTTTGCAAGGCCAACATGCCACCTACTTAGGGTCAAACCTACAAGCCAATCAACCAAATATCTCATGCACACATTGCCATCTAAAAGCATACCAATTTAGCAATTTAAAACATGCAATCAATACCAACTCTAATCATACCCAATTCAATACCAATATTTATTCTATCACAAGCATAATTCATTCCCAATCTCATTACCCCTACTAGTATTTATTTACACAAAGTTACCACTCAATAGCAAATTTATCAATCTACAAATCATGCCAAAAGATGCATCATTTATATAGCACATTCATTCACGCCAAACCTATCACATATCTAGCCATATCTTATGGCTACTTACAAATCTAAAACTTCATTCAATTAACTAGCCTATACATGCCATATTCCAACTATATACATCTTTTCAAAAGTACCAAAATAGAATGCCGATAGTGTGATTGAGAAGTTGACGATCCCAGATCCGAGCTAGCTTTACTGATACTGCAAGGCAAAGAAACAAATCATACAGTAAGCTTTTTGAAGCTTAGTAAGTTCATAATATAATACATATTACTCAATACTACAACATCAATATGTATATATATATATGTACCATCACATAGATAAAGGCACAACTAGGCACATTATCAATCTCAACCACATACCCAATTATCTATTCATTCAACTCTTAAATCTATCATGAACCGCATAGGTTCAAACGTACCTTGATCAACACATAGTTACTTACCATTTATGCTACTCAATTGTTCGATATTACCTCTCGTTCAACCCTTACTATTCCATTGGTTTATTCGCACACTTAGTGCCAATTTCATAACTGAAACATAATCATCACTGCACACTTAGTGCCAATACATTAAACCGAACTTATATCGGTATCGCACACACAGTGCTAAGTCGATAAGCCAAAGCTTCTATCTTTTCGCACATACAGTGCCAATCATCTCTTTCTCGTTTCAAATTTTGCACACTTAGTGCCCCTTTTATCTCAATTCAGCACATAGCATTTCAAATCTCATAGATACATATACATCCGTTCGGTTTATTTCCTTATGGAAAGACCTTACGTGCTGAAAAAGGAGTCGCACTGTTTATACTAAGCTCTGATGTGGCTATTCAAGGGTCAGTTTCATCTGACAGTACCTGGTCCCCAACTTTGAAGTGATTGGTTCCACCTTTAATACTCGATGTCCTAGCCGTGTCAAGAACTACGTTTAGCTCCACATGCGATATATTGTCTAACTTCCGTTTATTTGTCAAAAACTCTTTTAAAAATTTCCTTGAATCTGGCATCTGCAAAAGAGCTTCAAGAAACGACAAGTTAATATATAATTTCTTTGGAAGTTTAAGAAATTTACCGAATTATTCCTCTGTGTGGTCTTTCTTTATCACATGGGGTATGGCATACGTGGTTGGTACTCTGTAATTAACGAGTTTGGTTTATCATGGCTTACCTCAACCTTACCTTCCTCTACCACATTCTCTTGCTTAATTTTGGTTCATCTAACCTTTCACTATCATTAGCAGTTATTGCTTGAGGTTGCTCTCTTGGGTTAGTTTCGGTGTTGCTAGGAAAGATACCTTTTGGTCATTCGGGGATCAGATTAGCTAGTTGCCCAAACTGGTACTCGATCCCTTGAATCGATGCTTGTTAAATTTTAAGGTTGTTTCGATGTTTTAGAAACGTGTTTCTAACACCGCTATGAATTTTGTCAGCATCTCCTCAAGGTTCGACTTCTTTTCCTGTAGGTAGGGCTGTTGTTGGAAGTTTGGAGGGGGTTGTTGTCTTTGATTTCTTTGACTACCCCATGAGAAATTGGGGTGGTTCCTCCAACCTATATTATAAGTGTTACTATAAAGATTATTTTAAGGTCTAGAATAGTTACCTATATAGTTGACTTGTTCGTTCTCTGTGCTAAGGTTGTAGGATAGATATTCTGTGTTGTTCACCCCTCTTCCATTTGTACCGTACTGTATTACCGGATGTACCTGCGTAGAACTATACAAACTATCAATTTTTTTATTTAAAAGCTCTACTTGTTTAGATAACATGGTGACCGTGTTAAGGTTGAAAACATTGGTTGCTTTAGTAGACTTTGTTCTTATGGTTTGCCACTGATAATTATTCAGTGACATCTCTTCGGTTTCTGCGAGCGGTATGTTCTATTTCACTGTCAAAAATCAAGGGTCCTGTCGGGTTCCTTCTAGTCATAAACTAGAGGTACCTACTAGGAACAAAAAAAAAAGGAAAAATTATCAAAGTTAGAAACAAAATTGAGATAAAAGTAATTCGTAACAAATAAAAATGGCTAAAGTAATAAAAATTAAACTTTCTTAATATTTCAGTTCCCCGGCAGCGGCCCCAAAAACTTGATCGTCTGTAAGAGTCTTAAATTTTTATATAATGGATGATCTAGCCTAAAAACTAACTTTGACAACGAATTGATGCAAGCGCACCTATCGAACAGTAGTATAGTTTAGTAGCAAGACCTGATTGTCGAACACAAAGGAACCAAAAGTACTAATACTAATTTTCTTTTTATTATTTCACCTAAGAATTAAAGGAATTGTTGTTTAACCTAAAATTAACTAACTACTAAGCTAAAGATGCTAAGACACAGAGAAGGAATTGGGGAAATTCTTGTAGGAAAACCAATTGATTAAGACAATACCCGAGGAAGAATCCACCTAGACTTCACTTGTTATCTAACTCTAAACCAGACGATTTATTCACTTGACTTGATCCATACCCTAATTTATATTAATACCTCTCTCGAGGCTACTAACGTCTAACCCTAGGTTGATTAATTGAAATCTCTTTCTAATTAAAACCCCTAGAATTGCATTAACTCAATTTATGGACTCCCATATTAGGTTTGACCCTAATCCGACAGATTTTCGTCATCCTATCTCTAGGGTTGCGATCAACTCCGCTTAACAATGCTAGATCTACACCTAAACAGGGAATATTCCTACTCTGTCTAAGCACATCAATACTTGAATCAATATCCTGAAATATACAAAAAAAATTAAGAACACATAATTAAGAACAATTCAAGTATTTATCATATAGTTCAGAAAACAATAACAAGATTCATCTTAGGTTTCGTCCCCCTCAGGTATTTGAAGGGTTTAGTTCAGAAGCATAAAATAATACATCTCAGAAGAAAATATAAAACAATTCGTAAGGAAAACCCTAAAACCCCTAAATGAAATTGAAGGGAAGATCCTCCATCTTGAGTATGATTCTGACTTTTTGAGATGAATTAACTGGCTTTCTTCGAGTAAATCCCACAATTCTGGCCCCTATAGCTTTGCTCCTTGGCCTAGCTGAATGCCCTCATTTAGGTTGGCATCTAGGGTGTTTATATAGGCTTTTGGAATGTCTTTCTTTGCCTCTAAGTACCCTAATCCAAATGAAACTCTTCTTTGTTGTGGCAAGGACACACCCGTGTGGCACGCCCGTGTGAATCGGAGCCAGGTCGTGGTCGGATCTGCTAAGGAGGCACGCTCGTGTGTTTTGGGCCTAGGCTGTGTGCAATTCGTACTTTGGCCCATTTTCTCTGTTTTCAGCCCGTTTCTCATTCTTTTCATCCTCTGGTGCTTTCCTAAGTATAAAACATGAAAACAAAGGATTAAGAGCACCAAATTCCACAATAAAGGGGATAAATCATCCAAAAGTATGCTAAATGCGGGATAAAAATATGTTCATATTATGGTTTATCAAATACTCCCACACTTAAGCATTTGCTTGTCCTCAAGTAAAATTCTCGACTTACAATTAAAATGAACTTCCTCCGATTCATAATTCTTATCAATGATGCCTCATCATAATTCATAGATAATTTATACATGGATAATTTAACTAAAAGATTCCTAAAGATTCAAACACTCAAGGTCATAAGTTTGTAGCACGAAAACATAGGTGTTTCCCCTTATCCAAATAATTACCCCTGATTCAAAACTGACAAGGATTGACATCCTCACTAAAGATTCACTCAAATCACTCAAGGTGTTTAAGGTTCAAAATAAAGCACTCATTAGTCAAACATGAAAAGTTATTACCATAGGCTTGCATGAAAATCAAATCTCCACCACTATAAAATGAGATGATACACAAATCAAAAGGTCTTTAAAGGGTTGTAATGGGGCTTAGGTTAAACGTGTGGATAAAGGCTAAATTAAAGGGTTAGAATTGAGATTGAATTGACAAATTACCTAACTAGAAAAATGAACAAACCCTTAAATAATTACATCAATTGAAAACTTGTAATACTAATAATACAAGCCTCTTCTTCAAGACGTGGAATTTAAAACGTATAAGCTCACTTAATCATAGGAACTAATAATGAATATACTTTGATTTTTTTATTTTTTTAAGAACAAATCAAGTAATAATAAGAAAGAACTTTAACAACTGAAATATAGAACATAGTTAGGTAACAATTCAAAATCAAATCTCGGCAAAAAAGGGTAGTTAAGAGGAATGGTGATAACAAATACAAGATAGATGGGTTTTTGGGTTAATATTAGTGAGCGAGTCAATAAAAAGGGTTGTTAGGATCAAAAGGGTTCACTAGGGATTAATTGTGAATGTAGGATTTTAGTGGAGTAAGTGGGTTAAATCCTAAGTGCCTTTATCATCTCTTTATATCAAATCAATAATATGGTCTTGACATGTCTAATCAAAGCAAGTTCTAGAATAACAAATCAATGTTGATACACTCATAATCAACAAAGTGAGCACGAAAGGAATGTATGCTCTAAAAGGCTCAAAAACTCACAAAAATTATGTGTTTTTGATATTAACTTTGTAAATTTCAAACCTCAAGGTAATATTCAAATTTAGGTCAACAACCTAGCAAATTTTTAATTCTGAAAAATAGACTTATCATGCTTGATTCTCTAGTATCTTAAGTTTTAAATTATCAATGCACAATTAACTATGACTTAATTCAAAACATAACAATGAAAATCATAAATCAACAGAAGTTTCATTCTAATTAGTAATATGAGAAAATCACTTAAGACAAGACATAATTCAGGAATTTAAAAAGTTAGGCATAAAATTCACCCCCCAAACTTAATATGTACATTGCCCTCAATGTATAAATATATATATTCATAATATAGCAAGAAAATCATAAGTTGGGGAGAGAAGTGAAACTTCCTGAATTTCGGATGAAATCCTTGGAGGATGATTCATGATGATGACTTAGACATAGGTGAGTGTGGTGGTGAATACTCCAGTGATGTTTTCGTTCTCGGAGTGTCACATTGAACCATTTTAAACTTCGAAGTCATCAGTTAAATTTTTAGGGAGTACTATTTAATGGGTGTTGTTAAAGATAATCGAGAGTTAGACAACCAGTGATAAGAGAAATTAAACTGTACTAATAAAAGTTTTAAACAAGAAAGGTAAAAAGTTTAATTAAGAACTAAAAATAAATATAAAATGAAAACTAAAGAATATAAGGCCGCAAGGGTCCTCGTCATTGGCTGGGTCGCGAGATGGGGGTGGCGGTGAAACGTGAAAAAGCTGATAATGTCGACCACGGTCGCCTCGCACGGCCGTGTGGATTTATCACAGCCCATTTTCTTTAGGCAGTTTCAACCATGGCGGTGTCGCACGGCTGTGGTGTTTAGTCGGAGCTCGTATCTTGGTAAAAATTTTGTCCCGTTTCTACACGATCTCCGCTACGCCCTTTACTAAAATTCGTAGTTTCCACATGGCCACGGCCACAGCCGTGTTCAAGGTCATGAGGTATGGAAATCTGCATTTTGGTTAGTTCATAGTTAGGTGCTAAAAAGGAAAAATAAAAGTAAAATAAAAATGTAAAAATTAATGGGGTTAGTGCTCGGGTTGCCTCCGGAGAAGTGCTAGTTTAAAGTCTTGAGCTATACTTACCTATTATTCGTATGGCCATGGTGGTTCACGGAGTTGAAACTTGTTTTTCTTACTATCAATTCTATCAACATATGGTTTTAGTCGGGTAATATTTACCTCAAAAGTGTCGAAATTAGAATGTGTTGCCTCGACCATTCCTTATGGAAAGACCTTACGTGCTGAAAAAGGAGTCGCACTATTTATATTAAGCTATGATGTGGCTATTCAAGGGTCGGTTGCATCTGACAGTACCTGGTCCCCAACTTTGAAGTGATTGGTTCCACCTTTAATACTCGATGTCCTAGCCGTGTCAAGAACTACGTTTAGCTCCACATGCGACGTATCGTCTAACTTCCGTTTATTTGTCAAAAACTCTTTTAAAAATTTCCTTGAATCTGGCATCTGCAAAAGAGCTTCAAGAAATGACAAGTTAATATATAATTTCTTTGGAAGTATAAGAAATTTATCGAATTATTCCTCTGTGTGGTCTTTCTTTATCACATGGGGTATGGCATATATGGTTGGTACTCTGTAATTACCGAGTTTGGTTTATCATGGCTTACCTCAACCTTACCTTCCTCTACCACATTCTCTTGCTTAATTTTGGTTCATCTAACCCTTCACTATCGTTAGCAGTTATTGCTTAAGGTTTCTCTTTTGGGTTAGTTTCGGTGTTGCTAGGAAAGATACCTTTTGGTCATTTGGGGATCAGCTTAGCTAGTTGCCCTAACTGGTACTCGATCCCTTGAATCGATGCTTGTTGATTTTTAAGGTTGTTTTGATGTTTTGAAAACGTGTTTCTGACATCGCTATGAATTTTGTCAGCATCTCCTCAAGGTTCGACTTCTTTTCCTGTGGGTAAGGCAGTTGTTGGAAGTTTGAAGGGGGTTGTTGTCTCTGATTTCCTTGACTACCCCATGAGAAATAGGGGTGGTTCCTCCAACCTGTATTATAAGTGTTATTATAAAGATTATTTTAAGGTCTAGAATAGTTACCTATATAGTTGACTTGTTCGTTCTCTGTGCTAGGGTTGTAGGATAGATATTCTGTGTTGTTCACCCCTCTTCCATTTGTACCGTACTGTATTACTGGATGTACCTGCATAGAACCATACAAACTATCAATTTTTTTATTTAAAAGCTCTACTTGTTTAGATAACATGGTGACCGCGTTAAGGTTGAAAACATTGGTTGCTTTAGCAGGCTTTGTTCTTATGACTTGCCACTGATAATTATTCAGTGACATCTCTTCGGTTTCTGTGAGCGGTATGTTCTATTTCACTATCAAAAATTGAGGGTCCTGTCGGGTTCCTTCTTGTCATAAACTAGAGGTACCTACCAGAAACAAAAAAAAAAGGAAAAATTATCAAAGTTAGAAACAAAATTGAGATGAAAGTAAATCGTAAAAAATAAAAATGGCTAAAGTAATAAAAATTGAACTTTCTTAATATTTCAGTTCCCCGGAAACGACACCAAAAACTTGATCATCTGTAAGAGTCTTAAATTTTTATATAATGGATGATCTAGCCTAAAAACTAACTTTGACAATGACTTGAGGCAAGCGCACCTATCGAACAGTAGTATAGTTTAGTGGCAAGACCTGATTGTTGAACACAAAGGAACCAAAAGTACTAATACTAATTTTCTTTTTATTATTTAACCTAAGAATTAAAGGAATTGTTGTTTAACCTAAAATTAACTAACTGCTAAGCTAAAGATGCTAAGACACAGAGAAGGAATTGGGGAAATTCTTGTAGGAAAACCAATTGATTAAGACAATGCCCGAGGAAGAATCCACCTAGACTTCACTTGTTATCTAACTCTGAACCAGACGATTTATTCACTTGACTTGATCGTAGGATTCCTTAATTTATATTAATACCTCTCTTGAGGCTACTAATAGCTAACCCTAGGTTGATTAGTTAAAATCTCTTTCTAATCAAAACCCCTAGAATTGCATTAACTCGATCTATGGACTCCCATATTAGGTTTGATCCTAATCCGACAAATTTTTGTCATCCTATCTCTAGGGTTGCGATCAACTCCGCTTAACTATGCTAGATCTACTCATAAACAGGGAATATTCCTCCTCTGTCTAAGCACATCAATACTTGAATCAATATCCTGAAATATCAAAAAAGAATTAAGAGCACATAAGTAAGAACAAATTAAGTATTTATCATATAGTTCAGAAAACAATAACAAGATTCATCTTAGGTTTCATCCCTCCCAGGTATTTGAGGGGTTTAGTTCATAATCATAAAAGAATACATCTCAGAAGAAAATATAAAACCAAACATAAGAAAAACCCTAAAACCCCTAAAGGAAATTGAAGGGAAGATCTTTCGTCTTGAGTATGATTCCGACTTCTTGAGATGAATCAACTGGCTTTCTTCGAGTAAATCCCACAATTTGGCCCCTCTGGCTTGGCTCATTGGCCTAGCTGAACGCCCTCTAGGTGTTTATATAGGCTTTTGGAATGTCTTTCTTTGCCTCTAAGTACCCTAATCTGAATGAAACTCTTCTTTGCTGTGGCAGGGACACGCCCGTGTGGCACGCCCGTGTGAATCGGGGCCAGGCCGTGGTCGGATCTGCTCAGGAGGCACGACCATGTGTTTTGGGCCTAGGCCATGTGCAATTCATACTTTGGCCCACTTTCTCCGTTTTTGGCCCATTTCTCGTTCTTTTCATCCTCCGGTGCTTTCCTAAGTATAAAACATGAAAACAAAGGATTAAGAGCACCAAATTCCATAATAAAGGGGATAAATCATCCAAAAGTATGCTAAATGCGGGATTAAAATATGTTCATATTATGGTTTATCATCTGCTCTTAAAATTTGGAATTTAATTTGACACATGGTCTACGGACATGGGTGTTTGCCTTGGCCATGTGGCCATAGTAAAGCGATAACGTCATAAACAGAATGCCATGGTTTTGGCACACGGGAGTGTCGAGGCCGGGTAAGGGGTACGGGCCAGGGGCACGGGCGTGTGTCTACCCGTGTGAAAACCCCTGTAGGTTCGAATTAGAAAATAAATACCATACGGGCTAAAAAACATGGGCATGTGTGACCACACGGCATGCCCACACGAACGTGTGGCCCCTGTTTAGGCAAAATTTTTCTAAGTGCGTAAAAGTTTCCAGTTTAATTCTGAGACCTTCTGAATGTATGCCCATGATAAGGATGTTATGCATAAAAATGAGAAATTTTAAGCTGGGGATGAATTTTTAAAGCCCAAAGTTGTATATGCAAGCCAGTCAAGTTTGGTAATGCCTTGTACCCGGGTTTGGAGTGGAATACGGGTAAGAGGTGTTACATTTAGTGGTATCAGAGCTATAATTTAATCAATTCTCAAACTTATGTAGCGTAAGTATAAGTTTAGTTATGCATGCCATATGTAAGAGTAATTGTGTAATGATAGTGTGACCACTCCTGACGATTTGAATTGTGTTTTTATATAGTAAATGGATCCTGATCTCGACCGAGCTATGCCGATGATGCTGCGTGTTATGTGCTGGCTCCTGCATAAGGGATCGTGCCAGTAGAGAGTAGACCCGAGACTATGGGTCAAGGAGAAGAGGCTCGAGAAGCCTTTCTGTATATGATGAGCAATTGGTACACCGAGTACATTTGAGCAAATCCTAACGCTCAACCCCCTCCAGCCGCACCTATTCCTCAGCCCGCTCCTATAGCTCCTCAAGTGGTTGAGTTAGTGAGAAGAGAAAGACCTCCGGTTGATAAGATCCAAAAATAAGGGGCTGAGGAATTTTGGGCTAGTAAGGATGATAACCCAGAGAGGGTGGGTTTTTGGCTTAAGAATACCATCAGGGTATTCGATGAGTTGTCATACATGCCTAAAGAGTGCATGAAGTGTTTAGTATCTCTCTGAAGAGATTCGGCCTATCAGTGGTGGAACACCCTTGTGTCAGTGATTCTAAGGGAGAGAGTTAACTGGGAATTCTTCCAAGAGAAATTCTGGAAGAAGTATATTAGCCAAAGGTTTATCAACCAGAAAAGAAAGGAGTTCTTGGAATTAAAGCAAGGCTGAATGACGGTGACTGAAAATGAGCGTGAGTTTGTAAGGCTCAAAAAATACGCTCGAGAGTGCGTAGTGACAGAGGCTATCATGTGCAAAAGGTTCGAGGAAGGGTTAAATGAGGATATCCATTTATATGTCAGAGTTCTCAAAATAAAAGAATTTGTGGTGTTGGTATATAGAGCCCGTAAGGCTGAAGAGTTGGCCAAAGAGAAAAGAAGAGCGGCGATTGAGTCCCATGACTCGAGAAAGAGGCAACTAAGTAAGTCATACCAGTCCTTATCGAAGAAATCAAGGGATTTTGCTACTCAATCAGCAACTTCAGCCGGGTTTTCAAATCGAAATAAGGGCAAACAGTTCTTGGGGTCTAAGGCTCAAACTACTTTGGTAGCTAGTGTTTGCAATGCCTGACCAAGTAAACCGGAATGCCCGCAGTGTGGCAGACGTCATTCTGGTAAGTGCCGAGAAAATAAAAAGGCTTGTTTCAAGTGTGGGTCTCTAGAACATTTTATCAGAGATTTCCCCGAGGTGGGTGAGAAAGAGAAGTCACAGAATACTAGACCAGGGAGTACTGCTAGGGGAAGACCATAAAAAAACCCGAGAAATGAGATGAGTAGCAAGATTTCATCTAGAGAGCAGACTGCAAGAGTTGAGGGTAGAGCTCCGGTGATAACTTATGCTATTCGTGCTCGCGAATAGGCGTCCTCCCCCAACATGATCATGGGTACATTTTCTCTCTATGATATTCATGTTGTAGCTTTAATTGATCCAGGGTCTACCCACTCGTATATTTGCATGAAATTAGTCTTTAGCATGAGCATGTCTATAGAACCTACTGAATTTGTGATAAGAGTGTCGAATCCCCTAGGCAAATGTGTATTGGTTGATAGAATATGCAAATGTTGCCCTTTGATGATTAGGGGTCATTGTTTTCTTGCTAATCTCGTGTTACTACCGTTTGATGAGTTTGATGTCCTCCTTGGGATGGATTGGTTAGTTACTCATGATGTTATTGTAAGTGGGGATCTTATTCGTGTTGAATCAAATAAGCAAGATAGATCCCCAGTAGTGATATCATCCTTGTTGACTCAAAAGTATTTAAGAAAAGGGTACGAAGCTTACCTTGCCTTTATGATGAATGCTAAAAAGACTAAGTCGAGAATTGAGTCGGTACCCATAGTATGCGAGTATCCAGATGTTTTCTCGGAGGAATTGCCAAGGTTACCTCCGGTTAGAGAGATTGAATTTGGGATTCAGTTAGCTCCGGGTACTGCCCCCATCTCTATTGCTCCATATAGAATGGCTCCAACTGAGCTAAAAGAATTGAAAGCACAGTTTCAAGAACTAACAGATAAAGTCTTCGGAAGATTGAGTTTTTCTCTGTGGGGTGCTCCCGTATTATTTGTGAAGAAGAAAGATGGTTCTATGAGGTTATGCATAGATTATCAGCAACTTAATAAGGTAACTGTAAAGAACAAGTACCCGTTGCCAAGAATCGATGATTTGTTTGATCAATTGAAGGGAGCCATGGTATTTTCCAAAATAAACTTGAGGTCTGGATATTATCAGTTGAGAGTCGAGGGCTCGAATGTGCTAAAAATTGCATTTAGGACTAGGTATGGCCACTATGAATTTTTGGTCATGCCTTTTTGTTTAATAAATGCCCCAGCTGTTTTCATGGACTTGATGAATCGCATTTTTTGACCATATTTGGATAAATTTGTCGTGGCCTTCATTGATGATATACTGATCTACTCTTGAGATGAGAACGAACATGCAGAGCATTTAAGAAAGGTTCTGCAAATTCTGAGAGATAAAAAATTATATGCCAAGTTCAGTAAAAGTGAATTTTGGCTTAAAGAAGTTGGATTTTTGGGGCACATTGTCTCGGGAGATGGAATTAGAGTCGACCCGAGTAAGATTTCAGCAATTTTTGAATGGAAACCGCCAAGGAGTGTAACTGAAGTGAGGAGTTTTTTGGGCCTAGCCGGTGATTATCGACATTTTGTCAAGGGGTTCTCTATGATAGCTACTCCGATGACGAGACTATTGCAAAAAAATGTGGAGTTTGATTGGACAGAAAAGTGCAAACAGAGTTTTGAGAATTTAAAGGCGTTGTTGACTGAGGCTCCTATTTCGGTGTAACCTGAACTGGGAAGAGAATTTATGGTCTACAATGATGCATCCATGAATGGATTGGGTTGTGTACTTATGCAAGAGGGCAAGGTGATTGCATATGCCTCTAGACAATTAAAGTTGGACGAGAAAAATTACCAGACCCATGATTTAGAGTTGGCTGCTATTGTGTTTCCATTAAAGATATGGATACACCATTTATGTGGTGAAAGGCGTCGGATATTCACTGACCATAAGAGCCTAAAATACTTGATGACTCAAATGGAATTAAATTTGAGGCAACGAAGATGGTTAGAGATGATCAAGGATTATGAGCTAGTGATTGACTATCATATGGGAAAGGTGAATATGGTAGCCAATGCTTTGAGCAGAAAATCCTTGTTTGCGCTGAGAGCCATGAATACGCTGATGGCTTTGGTAGATAATGGTTCTTTTTTAGCCGAATTGAGGGCTAGACCATATTTTTTCCAAGAGATTTTGAAGTTCAGAAAGGTGACAATGACTTACAAGCCAAAAAGGTTCTATGAGAGTCAAATACAAAATCAGACTTTTGTGAATCAGACTTTTGTGTAAGTCCTGACGGATGTTTGACGTTTCGAGATAGAGTCTGTGTACCTAGAAACGATGAGCTTATTCGAAAGATTTTGTATGAAGCACATAATAGATGTTTGTCTGTACATCCAGGCAGTACGAAGATGTATAACGATTTGAGGAAATGGTATTAGTGGCCGAGTATGAAGAAAGACATCTCGGGGTTTGTGTTGAAATGCTTAATTTGTCAACAAGTGAAAGTTGAACACCAAGTACCTTCGGGTCTACTTCATCCTATTATGGTTCTCGAGTGGAAATGGGACCGTATCACTATAGACTTCGTGACGGGTTTACCGTTGTCACCGAGGAGGAAAGATGTTGTGTGGGTTGTAGTCGATATGTAACACCACTTAGTTGTGTGGGTTGTAGTCGATATGTAACACCACTTACCTGGTTTCTATGCAGGAAAAGGGCACGAGGCATTATTGGACTTGAATTGCTTAATCATTCCACTTTAGGCTATAAAAATTCTTTCCAATCTAAAACTTTTCGATCCCCATCCTAATGTCCCTATCATGGGACAACGAGACCCTTTACACCCACTTGGGATGTCGAGGAACCAAACCGAAACTTTTCAAACTTTTAGAAAATTTTCACCTAAACAAGGGTCACACGCCCGTGTGAAATGGGACACGCCCGTGTGGGCAAGCCGTGTGGTCACACACGCCCATGTCTCTACCCCGTGTGGGATTTATTTTCATTTCTAACCTACAGGGTTTTTACACGGCCGGACACATGCCCGCGTGCTCCACACGGCCTAGACACGCCCGTGTCCTCGCCCATGTGTAAAAACTTTGGTATTCTGTTTGTGACGTCAATAGCCTCATAAGGGTCACACGGCCTAGGCACACGCCCGTGTGGCTAGCCCATGGTCGAAAATGACTTACAACACTAACTTGCAGGGGACATACGGCCAAGTCACACACCCATGGGGCTGACAGTGTGTCACACACGGCCTAGACACACGGCCGTGTGTCTACCCGTGTGGACCAGTTCAAGGCTATTTTCCAAGCCACTTAGCCATCCTCACTTGCAAACATTCATACACCATCACATAAACTTCACATATCATCAATTATAACTCTTGAATTATCACTTTTAAACCATAAAATGAAGTTTTTATCCCATACATAAGGGAGAACTATTTCTGATATAATTAGAAATGACTTAAGCCATCATCTATGGCTATACACAACCAAACCATAAACTCTCTTAGGCCAACACATTTAGCTATCTCAACTATGACTTAATGAACTTTAAAAAGAATCCATATACATGCAATAACTCATAAGGACTTAAAACCTCATACCAAGTGTCTGCTCGATAGTGTGGAAACATCTCCGGTGGTCTCCAACCCGAGCTAGTTAAGCTAACCTATAAGAGATGGGAAAAGAAAAGGAGTAAGCAATAATGCTTAGTAAGTTCATATGCAAATAATAATCAATTATTGATATTCATTGATTATGCTCAATCACAAGGTATTATAATGATTTTTACTCTTAAACTCATGGTTACCTATTCAACCACTCATAACGCTTACTCATTCCGTCTCTTACCACATTCTAACCATATCTCGACCTTAATGCTCATATTCATTAATATACATTCCTTGCACTCATCACCACAATTCTTCATGATACAACACATCATAATTTATCACTAAGCCAACTTCAATGCCAAATCACTCAGTGGTTTTGCACTTAGCCCACCATCAATCTTTACTAAATTGGTATCGCACATAGCCTACCAAATAGATAGTTACGGTGGTATTGCACATAGCCCATCAAATAATAATCTAAACGATGGTATCGCACTTAGCCAATTGTAAATAAGTAACAAGGTGGTATCGTACTTAGCCCACTGTCATGTTTTGTTATTACAAATTTACATCAATATTTCGTCATTAATGTAGGTACGAAGCCAATGCCACATCCCTGAGGTGGTCTTACATGGAGTTACCTCTAAAAGTTAATGTCATATCCAGGATATGGTCTTATATGGACTTTCAAATCAAGTATCGATGCCATATCCCGGATAGGGTCTTATACGGGATCTTAACTCAATACCGAGGCCATGTCCCAGACATGGTCTTATATGGGACCCTACTCATTTCTCTTCTCGATGATAGCATTTTCATATTCATTATAGTACACTAGGACTTCAACATCTCATTCAACATTAACTACTCAATTTAGTAGAGCATCAAGCATGAATATAATGCCAAGCATTCTCAAACATGCTAACATAAATGTTGAATCTATCACATGCAAACTTACCTCTCGTGGTACAACCACGTACTTTTTCATTTTCAACATACCTGTTGAATCACTCAAATTGTTAAATAACACTCTTGAGTCTCATACATATAACTTCTCATCGACATCATGCCCTCTATAGGGTCTTACATGAAATATTGTATCGATGCCATGTCCCTGACATGGTCTTATTCAATATCTCACACCAAGGCCATAGTCCAATATGGTATTATATGGGACCTTAAATAACCTGCACGTAATTGCAACATTTGCACACGAACTTACCTCAATATCGAAAGGGTAGAAATGGACCTATTTGTCCATATGTCTCTTTTATCCCGTTCTATGACCAAATCTCATTTTCTTTGATCTAGAACAATAACATTTACTCATTTAGTCATAATACATCATAATCTATACTTAGGCAAAAATGACTATTTTGCCCTTATACTTTGGCAAAATTATGATTTTACCCCTAGGCTCGTAAATCACTTTTCATCACATTTTCTTACTAAACAAGCCTAGATGAACATTTAATCATCTTACAACTACTCACAATTCCAACTATTTCTTCCATTAATGAACAAACTACAACATTTGCATCTTAATCCCAATTAGGTGTTTTCATGACAACACCTTTCACAAAAGTTGTTTCTCATCTTCCCAACATTCATTTTCTTCCATAAATCATCAAACAACTTAAACTATCTCATGGAAAGTCCCTAGATTTTCAACCATATCACAAATTAGTCCCTTCATTAGCTAGCTTAAGCTTTGGAGACTCCAAAAACACAAAAATCTTCAAAAATTATCATCAAAAGGACTAACTTGCAAGGATGAGATGTAGCTAAAATTTTCAATCTTTCAAACCCTTAAGCTTGCTGATATTTTCGGTTGGAGAAGATAACAAAATGAAAAGATGATAGCCTTGGCTTATTTAATCTTATTTTATTCATTTTTGTCAACTAATATCACCAACTATTAACCAAAATAAATGCTCTTGTCCCCTTTGCATACTATGGCTGGCCAACTCACTTAAAACAAGGCCAATTGCACATTTGGGACCTCTAATTAATATTCTATAGCTATTTGGCACCTCTAACAATTAAAGTAGAACTTTCGTACTTTATGAGATTTATTCCTTTTTCGCGATTACACATGAAATCGCTAAAATTAAAAAACCAAAATTTTCATGCACCTTTATAAACATGTTATAACACCTAAAATAACATGAAAATAATTTTCTCTAACCTCAGATTAGAGATCCCGAGATCACTATTTTGACCAGCCCCTAAATCGGGCTGTTACAATTCTCTCCCTTTAGGGATTTTTATCCTCGAAAATCTTACCAGGAGAAGTTTCTTTCAACACTCCTAAAACGTTTCCACCAACTCTTCAAAATCACAATCGATTTGTCCTCAAGTTTCTCTCGCTAAAATCTTTAAGCTGAAGTATACAAGATCGTAGCACAACTTCGAAACCTAGATTACTCTTTCTCCCAGGCACATATACTCAGTAATCTAACAATTGTGACCAAAATGATCATTCGGATCTTTATCGGATGATTCACTATAATTCGGATGACATCCCCCTCCTTGGGAAAATCATGTCAATCAAAATTCAAAATCTATAGTACTTATCACACTTTCTTCTTAGAATAATAAATGATTGTAATTGTCCCAGCTTTGGACACTCTAATAATTTAGCTTGTACCAGTCAACTACTTCCGAACATAAACTCAATCATATCATAAAATGCACTCAGTTGTCAAAAACATCTATGCATATATCTGCACCTTCTCTTATTCTTGCATGAGTGGACCTGCTATTATTAAGTCTCATACCAAAACTTCTACATAAGTTCTGAATTCATCAACATACAATTTCTATCTCAAGGTAACATCAACAACGAAAATCTTATCCGACCTAAATTTTAACATCTCAGACAAACTCATTCCGAGCTTATTGAAAATACCATCCATTATATCATTTCTAAACTTCTTTATCTCGAAAAAAAACCTTGTTCTAGTCATTAACCTCACTGAAACTATGATATTACCAACTAAGATCAATCGAGTAACTAACTCGTATTGCTTAAACAAGGATCTTCCATCCAGGCAACTGTACTATGTCCACTATCCAAGAAGTATTTTAATAACTATACACACCATTGTAATAATTCAAACCGTTTTCATTATCCCATATTCAAATCTTTCTACAGCATTAGAAACTCTAACTCCTCATAATTAAGAAAAACACATGAAGTTTTTCCAAAAATCATATTATAACCTCAATTTCACAACTCAGACACAAAAGTGATCGTCTTAGGATCACCAATCGAATAATTCTTTTCGACATACCTCTAATCGCCCAAAAATGTAAACTATTCCTTTACACACTGGTATTAAAACACTTTTTCCCCCAATTCAACTGAACTTGTTACTAAAATTTTCAATTAATAGTACCTTTAATGGCTTTCAACTTAAACATTACAGTTAAAATATTTCTATGAGCATACCTCTGTATCATGCTCTCTACTCATGTACACATAGAATTTTATTCTCCTTTATGGTTCATGCATAAATATACACATAACTCGAATCATATCTCAATACATCAATCTACTCTTTTCTCCACATTGAGAAAATATTTCGAACACACTCTCGTTTGAGTTCCTCTTGATGTGCTAATTTAAAACCTTTACTATCATCTTATCTCAAGATAGGAGGGACATCTCAATCGAATACATTAACTCTATTCGGCTTACCCGAAAACCCATCGCACAACGTAAAACTTGTGATTTCACTTCTTATACTAGAATTATCACTTTCTATGATCAAATCAAAAGTGCAATCATAGTAGATATAACTATCACAACTCGAAGAACACACACTTTAAAGATAACCATAATTAGTGGAAATATAAGAGAAATCTCACATAAAGTTTCATCACCAACTTCCTCCTCAAAGTACCAGAATAAGCTTACAAAGAGATAAAGGAATGTCTATTTCAATTAACCAAATCAACAACCGCTTTGTTTGATTTTATAGTCATATAACATTCTCACACGATCACAATTTCGTAAAAAGAACAACCACATCACCCCTAAAGGGAAACAAATATTTATATACAATACTCAAAGAGATCATTATAATCCATTCAACTATGGTTGTCATAATTAAACACTTTCACAGTTCGCATATGGTTTCTCTAACCATTTCTGTCATCATAAACTCCTTGACTATTCCTTTCATTAGCGAACATCAATTCGAGAAGATCTCGATAAGTACACCTCAAGCTTTCTACTCAATTGAGTCAAATAGCCTAGGCTAACTTTCTCTTTGCTTGTACCATCGTATAATCAGTACAATTTTCAAATAATTCTGATATTCTTCTCAAACTATTTTCACCTTCTAACTACCTTTATCTCTATATACATTACTAATAGTTTCACCACTGAACTCTTTCATTCCATACTCATTAACTTACTCAACTTGACTCTCATAAAAATCTCATCATGATTCAACAGTGGTAAGGGGGTGAGGTCGTAGAGCCCCTAACTTGACTCTCGTGACTGCTTACATATGATTTAACATTAATAATTAATGAAATATCATCGTAGTCACACAACTTGGTCCAAGCGAGTTTTCACGTTTACTCATTCTATAATTATTTTTATCACCCAAAATTTTGAACAGTGACTTCACTTACTCAAGCTCCACATTAATGTCTACTAGAGTACTCAACGTTTAACTCTAATTTCTCTTACCATTACTTATCAAATTACGAAGTGTCTTACAAGTTTGAGTATGTCATTTACTTGATTTCCATAGTCCAACTATGGTCTTACTCGTATCACAATGTCATAGCCCACTTATAATCTTACATGGTAACGCATGTCTATGCCGATGCCATTTCCTAGATATGGTCTTGGACATGATATTATATCGATATCGACGCCATATCCCAGATATGGTCTTACACGATTTCATACTGAAGCCAAGTCCCAGACGTGGTCTTGCACGAAATCACATATCGTTACCAATGCCATGTCCAAGACATGGTCTTATATGGGATCACATGTACCGCCATGGTCCAACCATAGTCTTATTCATCATTTTATCATTGAACGACCATACTCATCTCCTGCATTCTACTTAATCAAACTTCTCAGTTTAGCTCCCACATTATAATACGTGTGGCTTCATACAGAGTCACAAAATAAAATATTATATATCCTCTACTTTAACAGTCTCACATGAGATTCAACTATGTGGACATATTGATCATACATCATTCAAACAGTTTTACATACACACATATCCCGTTCTCTAGGTAAATTTACTCACTATATGCACCTAACCCAATAGGTTGAGTATATAACACCGTATGCATATCAAGCCAATACAAATGAGCTTATCACTTTATAACTCTCATTTCATACCTTATCACACACATGTCATAAACTTCTATTCATACCTCCCTGAATTTCCTCAATGCATAAGCACATTTCAATTACCTCATTATCAATTACAACATTATTGAATTTAGCTCGGTTGGGAATCATCTCTGTCTTAACAAAACAATTTCATTAGAGCTGGGAGATATCACACTATCACGGTCCACATATGGCATGTATAGCTAGACTCTTACTCACGCTAGGTTAGTCTGAGAACCGACTAAACCATAGCTCTGATACCACTAAATGTAATACCCCTTACCCTATTACAATGCCAGCACTGGCCACGAGGCATTACCAGACTTGGATTGCTTAATCATTCCACTTTAGGCTATAAAAATTCTTTCCAATTTAAAACTTTTCGATCCCCATCGTAACATCCATATCATGGGTCAATGAGACCCTTTACACCCACTCGGGATGTCGAGGAACCAAACTGGAACTTTTCAAACTTTTAGAAAATTTTCACCTAAACAAGGGTCACACGCCCGAGAGAAATGGGACACGCCCATGTCGGCAGGTCGTGTGGTCACACGCGCCAATGTCCCTACCCCGTGTGCAATTTATTTTCATTTCGAACCTACAGGGGTTTTTACTTGGCCGGACACATGCCCGTGTCCTCGCTCGTGTATAAAAAACTTGTGTATTCTATTTGTGATGTCAACAGTCTCATAAGGGTCACACGGCCTAGGCACACGCCCGTGTGGCTAGGCCCTGGTTGAAACTCACTTACAACACTAACATGCAGGGGACACACATCCAAGTCACACACCATGGGGCTGACAGTGTGTCACACACGGCCTAGACACACGCCCGTGTGTCTACCCGTGTGGACCAATTCAAGGTTATTTTCCAAGCCATTTAGCCACCCTCACTTGTATACATTCATACACCATCACATAAACTTCACATATAATCAATTATAACTCTTAAATTATCACATTTAAACCATAAAATGAAGTTTTCATCCCATACAAGAGGGAGAACTATTTCTGGCATAATTACAAACGACTTAGGCCATCATCTATGGCTATACACAACCGAACCATAAACTCTCTTAGGCCAACACATTTGGCTATCTCAACTATGACTTAATCAACTTTAAAAAGAATCCCAATCATGCCAAAAAAACATAAGGACTTGAAACCTCATACCAAGTCTCTACTTGATACTGTGAAAATATCTCCGGCGGTCTCCAACCCGAGCTAGTTAAGCTAACCTCTAAGAGATGGGAAAAGAAAAGGAGTAAGCAATAATGCTTAGTAAGTTCATATGAAAATAATAATCAATTATTAATATTCATTAATTATACTCAATCACAAGGAGTAAGCAACCCGTGTGGCTAGCCCGTGGTCGAAAATGACTTACAATACTAACATGCAGGGGACACACGGCCAAGTCACACACCCATGGGGCTGACAGTGTGTCACACACGGCCTAGACACATGCCCGTGTGTCTACCCGTGTGGACCAATTCAAGGCTATTTTCCAAGCCATTTAGCCATCCTCACTTGCAAACATTCATACACCATCACATAAACTTCAGATATCATCAATTATAACTCTTGAATTATCACTTTTAAACCATAAAATGAAGTTTTTATCCCATACATAAGGGAGAACTATTTCTAGTATAATTAGAAATGACTTAAGCCATCATTTATGGCTATACACAACCAAACCATAAACTCTCTTAGGCCAACACATTTGGCTATCTCAACTATGACTTAATGAACTTTAAAAAGAATCCATATACATGCAATAACTCATAAGGACTTGAAACCTCATACCAAGTGCCTGCTCGATAGTGTGAAAACATCTCCGGTGGTCTCCAACCCAAGCTAGTTAAGCTAACTTATAAGAGATGGGAAAAGAAAAGGAGTAAGCAATAATGCTCAGTAAGTTCATATGCAAATAATAATCAATTATTGATATTCATTGATTATGCTCAATCACAAGGTATTATAATGACTTTTACTCTTAAACTCATGGTTACCTATTCAACCACTCATAACGCTTACTCATTCCGTCTCTTACCACATTCTAACCATATCTCGACCTTAATGCTCACATTCATTAACATACATTCCCTGCACTTATCACCACAATTTCTCATGATGCAACACATCATAATTTATCACTAAGCCAACTTTAATGCCAAATCACTCGGTGGTTTCGCACTTAGCCCACCATCAATCTTTACTAGGGTGGCATCGTATGTAGCCCACCAAATAGATAATTACGGTGGTATAGTACATAGCCCACAAAATAATAATCTAAACGATGGTATCGCACTTAGCCCACCATCATGTGTTGTTATTACACATTTACATCAATATTTCGTCATTAATGTAGGTACGTAGCCAATGCCACATCCCTAAGGTGGTCTTACATGGAGTTACCTCTAAAAGTCAATGCCATATCTCGTAAATGGTCTTATATAGACTTTCACATAAAGTATCGATGCCATATCCCAAATAAGGTCTTATAGGGGATCTTAACTCGATGTGAGGCCATGTCCCGGACATGGTCTTATACGGGACCCTACATATTTCTCATCTCAATGATAGCATTTTCATATTCATTATAGTCTACTATGACTTCAACATCTCATTCAACATTAACTACTCAATTTAGTAGAGCATCAAGCATTAATATAATGCCAAGCATTCTCAAACATGCTAACATAAATGTTGAATCTATCACATACAAACTTACCTCTCATGGTACAACCACGTCCTTTCTCATTTTTAACATAGCTGATGAATCACTCAAATTGTTAAATAACAGTCTTGAGTCTCATACACATAACATCTCATTGACATCATGCCCTCTATAAGGTCTTACATGAAATATCGTATCGATGACATGTCCCTGACATGGTCTTATTCAATATCTCACACCTAGGCCATATTCTAATATGGTCTTATACTAGACCTTAACTATCATCATATCATGCTATTCGCATTTCCCACTATTCTTAGATTCAATTCTCTTGACATCTCGTCAAAAAATATTTAATACATTCATAGAATAAATATACCTTCCATACAACATTGGAATGTTAATTAACCTACACGTAATTGCAACATTTGCACACGAACTTACGTCAATATCGAAAGGGTAGAAAGGGACCTATTTGTCCATATGTCTATTTTCTCCCGTTCTAGGTTCGAATCTCATTTTATTTGATCTCGAACAATAGAATTTATTTATTTAATCACTTATAAATCATAATACATCATAATCTACACTTAGGTAAAATGACTATTTTGCCCTTATACTTTGGCAAAATTATGATTTTGCCCCTAGGCTTGTAAATCACTTTTCATCACATTTTCTTATTAAACAAGCCTAGCTGAACATTTAATCCTCTTACAACTACTCACAATTCCAACTATTTCATGCATTAATAAACAAACTACAACATTTGCATCTTAGTCCCAATTAGGTGTTTTCATGACAACACCTTTCACAAAAGTTGTTTCTCATCTTCCTAACATTCATTTTCTTCCATGAAAACTCAGAAAGCAACTTAAACTCTCTCATGGAAAGTCCCTAGAATTTTAACCATATCACAAATCAGTCCCTTCATTAGCTAGCTTAAGTTTTGGGGGCTCCAAAAACACAAAAATCTTCAAAAATTATCATCAAAAGGACTTACTTGCAAGGATGAGATGTAGCTGAAATTTTCAATCTTTCAAACCCTTAAGCTTGCTGATATTTTCAATTGGAGAAGATAACAAAATGAAAACATGATAGCCTTGGCTTATTTCATCTTATATTATTCATTTTTTTCAACTAATATCACCGACTATTGACCGAAATAAATGCTCTTGTCCCCTTTGCATACTATGGCTGGCCAACTCAATTAAAATAAGGCCAATTTCACATTTGGGACCTCAAATTAATATTCTATATCTATTTGGCACCTCTAACAATTAAAATAGAACTTTCGCACTTTATGCGATTTAGTCCTTTTTCACGATTACACATTAAATCGCTAAAATTAAAGCACCAAAATTTTCATGCACCTTTATAAACATGTTATACACCTAAAATAAGATGAAAATAATTTTATCTAACCTCGAATTAGTGATCATGAGATCACTATTCTAACTAGCCCCTAAATTGGGTTGTTACACGATAAACTTACAAAGTCAACCCATTTCATACCAGTACGAGTTGATTATTCTCTTGACAAGTTAGTGGATTTATATGTGTCAGAGATAGTAAGACTTTATGGAGTACCGTTGTCGATTATTTTGGATAGAGATCCAAGATTCACGTCCTGGTTTTGAAAGAAGTTGCCAGAGGCTTTAGGCACAAAATTGAGTTTTAGTATAGCTTACCATCGACAAAACGATGGGCAGTTAGAGAGAGTGATACAGATACTTGAAGACATGCTTCGATGTTGTGTTTTGCAATTCCAAGGTAATTGGGAAAAATACTTACCATTGGTGGAATTCGCCTACAACAACATTTTTCAGTCAAGTTTGAATATGGCGCCTTATGAGGCATTGTATGGGCGTAAGTGCCAAACTCCCTTGTATTGGACAGAACTTAAAGAGAATCAGATTCACGGGGTTGTTTGGTCAGGAAACTGAAGAGAAAGTAAAGGTGATACGTGAATGTCTGAAAGCGTCCTCAGATAGACAAAAGTCCTATTCAGATTTGAAGAGAAAAGAGATTGAGTTTTAAGTAGGTAATAAAGTGTTTTTGAAAGTATCACCATTGAGAAAAGTCCTTAGATTTGGCCGAAAAGGCAAACTGAGTCCGCATTTTATTGGAACTTATGAAGTTGCCGAGAGGATAGGAGTGGTAGCTTATCATTGGCCTTGCCACCTAAGCTTGAAAAGATTCAAGATGTCTTCCACATGTCCATGTTACGCCGATACCGTTCAGACCCTTCACATGTGATAGTACCAACAGAGGTAGAAATTCAACCGGACATGACATATGGCAAAAAGACGATTAAAATTTTGGCACGAGAGGTTAAATCGTTGAGAAACAAAAGTATAGCCCTTGTGAAACTGCTATGGCAAAGACATGGAATAGAAGAGGCTACATGGGAGCCCAAGGAGGTATGAGAAACCAATATCCCAACCTTTTTACCGATAAGATTTTCGGGGACGAAAATCCTTAAGGGGGAGAATTATAACAGCCCGATTTAAGGGCTAGTCAGAACAGTGTTTCGAAATCACTAATCTGAGGTCAGAGAAAATTATTTTCATGTTATTTTATTAGTTAGAGCATGATTATATAAGTGCATGAAAATTTTGGTGCTTTAATTTTAGCGATTTCTTGCTTAATCACAGAAAAGGACTAAATCGCATAAAGTGCAAAAGTTCAAAATTAAAAGCTAAAGGTGCCAAATAGCTATGGAATATTAATTTGAGGTCTTTAAAGCGTAATTAGCCCCTTAAATAATGGCTGGCCGGCCATAGGGGATAATAGAGGTAAAAATTTGGTCAAGAAGGTGGATTAGGTGGACTAAATTGGGATTTTATATTAAAATAAAGAAAGAAAAGATATCATCTTTTCTCCTTCATTCCACCACCAAAAATTAGCAAAAAATAGGGGTTTGAAAGCTTCAAAAATTTCAGCACACTCTTCTCTTTACAAGTAAGTGTTTTAGTGATCATTCTTAATAATAATTGCACTTTTGGAACCCCTAAAGCTTAAGCTTTCTAAAGAGGGGACTATTTTGTAAAATGGTAAAGAGTTTAGAGTTTTGTGCCATGAGATTTTTTAAGTATTTTTGTGTATTTTTATGGAAGAAAATAAGTCTTAGTTGTTAGATGAACAACTTTTGTGAAATGTGTTACCATGAAAACACCTAAAAGGACCTTTTTGCAAATGTTGTAAAGTGTGAGGTAAATGTGTGAAATAATGAGTTTTGATGGTTGCCACAAGAGAAATAAATGTTCACCTAGGCTCTTTAAAGGTAGAAATTTGATTAGAATTGATTACTGAGCCTAAGGGTAAAATGGTCATTTTGTAAAAGTCTAAGGGCAAAATAGTAATTTTGCCAAAGTATGATTATTGGAATTCAATTATTAATGTGATTATTAAATGAGCTAATTTGCTATTATAGATCAAGAAGAACTAAGAATTAACCTTGACCGGGGAAAGAACAAAGTATCAGACTAGATCGACGATCTAGCTTATTTTGAAATTGAGGTAAATTTGTATGTGATAAATTCAACATTTATGTTAGTATTTTTGAGAATGTTTGATATTATAATGATACATGATATTCTATGAAATTGAGTATTGGTGTTGAATGAGAAAGATGATAAAAGTTGAGATGCTGAAGTCCTGGTTGGACTATAATGAATGTGAGAATACTATCATCGAGACATGAGATAGATAAGGTCCCGTATAAGACCATGTCGGGGACATGGCCTCGGCACCAAATTGAGATCCCGTATAAGACCATATCTAGGATATGACTTCGATATTGAATATGAGAATCGTATAAGACCATATTCGGGATATGGCATCGATACTTGATTTGAGATTCCATATAAGACCTTATCTAGGATATGGCATCGGCACTCAGAGATGACCCCATGTAAGACCACATCTGGGATGTGGTATTGGCTTCGTGATTATGTTAATGATGATGAATATGTGTCTTTGAGTATGCCTAGTGATTTAGTGGGATAAATAAATAAGCTTGGAAATAGAAATGAGATTAGTACTAAAGCCATGTGATTGAATGAACACAGGTACCCATGAGTAATTCACGAGGAATGTTTACAATATGTGGCATGGTATGTACTAGATAAGAAAAAGTACGAGTAAGATATGGCAAAGTGCTTAAGATTTTGGGTGATTACCTAATGCCATGGATTGATGTCATCCTGAGCTTATTGTTGCTATTTATCTTCATGCAAACTTACTAAGCTTTATGCTTACCCCTCTCATTTCCCTTTTCCTTGTAGTATTGCCAAGATAACTCGAGGATCGTGGGACATCGAAGTTCAAAAATCACACTATCGACATCTCTTTAGTATAACAAAGTTAGATTTATAATAAGTATGGCATGTATAGGACTTGGGTATTTTGTTATGTCATATTGATAGCCAAAGTGTTGGCTATTTATGTTATCAAAGTCATTTTGTAAATGGTTATTTGAATTGGTCTAATACATGACAAGTTTATTTATAGTCAATAAGATGAAATTATGAAGTTTATGCTTACGTGGATTCTTTGAATTGAGTTCTTGGAAGTGCCTTAGGGTCATGAGTTATGTTGAAATGAAATGGTATAAGTATGGTTGTTATGTAGGGTGGAATTGGCTTGGAATATAGCCTTTTCAAAGACCACACGGGTAGACACACGGACGTGTGTCTAGGCCGTGTGTGACACACGGTTAGCCCCATAGGTGTGTTGATCGGTTGTATGTCCTCTTACATGCTAGGCATGCAAGTCAGTATGCTTAGTAGTAAACACACGGGCAGGGACAAGGCCGTGTGTCTCAGCCGTGTGGGTGGCACAGCCATGGACACGGTTGTGTGCCAGGCCGTGTGAAGACTGTACTTAAAATTTGGAATTTAATTCGACACACGGTCTAAGAACACGGGTGTGTACCTTGGCCGTTGGCCATAGTGAAGTGATGATGTCATAAACAAAATGCCATGGTTTTGGCACACGGGCGTCTCGAGGTCGTGTGAGGCACACGGGCCAGGGGCACGGGCGTGTGTCCAGCCGTGTGAAAACCCCTGTAGGTTTGAATTTGAAAAATTGTAACACCCTAAACCCAGTCTAGAAGTTAGGCCCGAGTCCGGCATGTCACATTGAAGTGTTTTTGCGAAAACCTTGTTTTCAATGAAAACCCTTCTAAAGAAAATTTAAGTAAAATCCAGTTTGCTTTCAAATCGAGGTGTATCCAAAAAAAAAAAACCCATTTCCTTGTTACTATGTAAAAAAATTTCCTTTGACAACAGAAGCTCGTTCTTACAACACAGTTATTTCCAAAAACTTGAATTATGTTTAAAGGAATTGAATCCAAGTTCCGTTTCAAAGTTATAATGCATAGTGGGAGTAATGGAATACTAACTAGAGGGAAAGCCCATTTTACAATCCAAAATAAAATAACTTAAAATAAATAACTCAAAATCTAGAATTTAGATATTAAGAAAAGCAGGTCTAATCGTCTTGCTAGTTGGACACCTTTAAGTCCCTCCATCCGTCGAACCACCTACTGTGGATCACCTGAGAAAAATAAAAGAGGGAGTGAGTTTTCAAAAAATCAGTGTGTACGACCCTCGTCAAACAAATATCATACATATCATTTTATTAACATAATAATAACATACATGCAATGCAGTGAAAACCCTCCCCAAATAATCCATCCGGTACACTTCGTCTCCGTCCAACCAAAACACTTCTGTGGGGATTTCTAAAATGACCCACCCATCCGATACACTTCAAGGGTAGCCCGATTGCGGTACTACCTAACGTTGCAGCAAAGCTACTAATCATATAATAGGCTTAAAAAGCCATTGGTGGATCCACGGTTGTCAAGCAACCATGCGATCCTCATATACTGCCTTCGTTCCATAATTCCCACCCATATGCATCCTAAATAGAATATCATATGAATGCAACAAATATACGAGTAACATCCATAAAGTTTACATTCAACACATAGGGGTATTTTATTTAATTCACAAATCAAGGGTATTTCAGTAATTCCATAAATCGAGGGTATTTCGATAATTCCATAAATCAGGGGTATTTCAGTAATTTTACAAATCAGGGGTACTTTGGTAATTGTGCAAGCTGAGGGTATTTTGTCAATTTTGTAAATCAAGGGTATTTCTCTAATCCTACCCTACAGGGGTATTTCAGTAATTCTTAATAGTATGGGTCTTAATTACGAACCTTGGCTGTTAACAATTCCTCGCGGTTAAAATGAATAGACACTACGCACCAGGTAGGATTCCAGAAAAGAGGAGGTGGGTCATTAAGACTACTTAAGTACCAAGCTCTCCCTAGATCCAATCCTAGACATGCATATGCCCGTTGCCACACTTAAACCTTATGACTTGTTCACAGTCGCACCTAATAGATTATTAAAGTTTTATGTAAGGTTAAACAATTTGCCAAATACTAAGCCCAAGACCCCTTACAAAGCCCAAACAAATTCACATACGTTCATATGGGTCACCATGCCCAATCATCTTTCATATGGCCCATTAGGCCCAAATCACAGTCATATGGCCCGTCTGGCCCAAATCAATTCCAAGCCATGTAACTAGCATGACTAGTTCATCACTTATTACCAAGTCATCAAATTCGCCTATTTTGATCCCACAGCCCATCTGGCCCATTTTTCCCATTCTGGCCCAGTTGTCCATAACTCGACCCAAGTCCATGAGATCACTCATGGGGTTTTTGTTATCGATTCCATTTCCCTCATATGAGTGTTAGCACACTCGCAAGACTATCGAAGCCAAAATTTCGGGATTTCGAGATTTCCTAATCCATTTTGTGTGCATAGTGTATGTACACACCTGACAACAAAACGCGCTGCGATCTCCTTAGCCACAATCCTACAAACAATGTCACTCAATG
This sequence comes from Gossypium rotundifolium, assembly GCA_025506655.1. Lineage (NCBI taxonomy): Eukaryota > Viridiplantae > Streptophyta > Magnoliopsida > Malvales > Malvaceae > Gossypium > Gossypium rotundifolium. The sequence continues at coordinate 107,388,039 of CP106722.1, forward strand.
ATTAATCACATATACTTATCGAATACTTTACTAAAAGCCGAAGCCTCACCTTAACCTTACTTGAAACACCAAGCCTTAATAGCTTTCCCTCGATCACTAATCACGAGTACTTCTTAAATCTGCATCAATCTTAATTATTAAAAACTAAACCATACGTGACTTATATCCATCTTAAGTCACCCTTACATTACTTACGACCATTTGGCCAACCTTCAAAACCATGAGTGAAGAATACTTACCCAAATTTCAAAACGCATAAAGAGTAAATCGGTAGAGATCTGAAGAACAGAGATTCAATATCAATCTCCTACCAAATTCAATTTAAAAAGAGTGAGGGAGAGGAGAAGTCAGTTTTAATAATATTAATTGAAAGAGTAATGTACTTACACAAGAATCAGCTAGGTTTAAGAAATAGTGACGGCACAAAAAGAATTTCAGCAAAGGGAGGGTGGAATTATTCAGCTGTAGAGGGTTTTGAAAAGGTAACAAGAAGAAAAGAAAAAGATCAAATGTGCTTGTGTAAAGGTAACTACAGGATATATGGTAAAGAAAAGAAAGACTGACCTATTTACAAAACTCTCCAAATGTCAAAAGCCACAATAAAAATTCGTAATACCCCCTAAAAGACCCAAAAACAACACTCATCTACCCTTCTAAGCCGAATTTATACACTTCCCAATTTCCAAAACGGCACCAACTCTTCACACTTCTCACCTCCTAACTTTTCTCCCTGATAACTCCTCAATCTCATCCTAAATTCTCTTTAAGATACTCTCCCCTTATCCCTCCTTGATTTCCTCCACAACCATCTCACAAGACCAATTCAAACTTTCCAGAGCTAGAGTTAATATCTAACACAAACTCTGGCCGTCCAATCTACAAAATAAATACCCCAATAAAACACTATGCCACTACTTGAACCTTAGACTCCCTTGGCTGCTAATGATGCCACCTCCCTGCTCCCTAAGTGGCACCACTTTGCCACTACACCACAAGCTCTTTTGTGACACAAAATACACATAACTATACATAAGTCCTATTGCCAACTACCAGTTTCCCCTTATGAGCAAAAACTAAAATTTTTCCACAGCTCAGACTCGAACCCAAGCCTTCTTAAAACCCTCAAATACACTCAAATAGCTAGCTGTTTAAGCACAACATGGAAATTAAGAAAAACTACCAACCCTTTATTTTTTGGGCGTTACAAAATAAATACCACACGGGCTACGAACATGGGCATGTTTGACCACACGGCTTTCCCACACGAGCGTGTGGCCCCTATTCAGGCAAAATTTTTCTATGTGTGTAAAAGTTTCCAGTTTAATTTTGAGACCTTTCGAATATATGTTTAAGGCCTCATAGGCCCATGATAAGGATGTTATGCATAAGAATGAGAAATTTTAAGTTGGGGATGAATTTTTAAAGCCCAAAGTTGTATGTGCAAGCCAGTCAAGTCCGATAATGCCTCGTACTCGGTTTTGGAGTGGAAATGTGTAAGGGGTGTTACATGTCCAACATATCCTATACATGCCATTACAACCTGTAACACCCCAAACCCGGTCTAAATGTTACAACTGGATCTAGCGTGCCACATCAGGTGATGTTTAAAACCTCGTTGATGTTTGAAAAACACATGGTCAAATTCCAACTTAAACGTTCAAAATTTTGTTTTTTGTTGCTTATTCACAAAAGAAGTTTTTTTTGTTGCTTATTCACAAAAGAAGTTTACTCGGTTAATACCCTTTAAAATAATGCACGTATTATCTTGTTTATTAAAAATCGTGTCAATTACAGGAGTTTGGTCTTAATAATTACAAAGGCGTGATATTTGAAAATCAGTTGTTTATTATTTTGAAAACCCCATGTTGGTTAAATTTGTAGTGTTTAAAGAAAACCCAAATAAAAGTTAAAACAGTTCCAAAGGCCTTATTACAACAATTATAAAACCCAGTAATTAAAAGCAAAGTAATCTCAAATTAAAATATTAAATTCACCCTCGAAACATGCGGTATGTGTGGCCACCTCCGAGTCTCTTACGGTTCTAAATCCTCTAAGACTGGGGATTACCTGCACAGTTAAGGAAAAGGGTAAGTTACAAGAACTCAGTGTGTAATCCCAGTTACAGTCATAGTCTGGGCCCAAGCCAATGCAGTATCAGTTTGGGCCTAAACCCCAAAATTATGGTAATGCAAACAAAGAATGCACCCCAACCTAATCCAGCCAACACATCACCCGTACCAACCCTGCACACCTGTGGGGACCAAGTCAACCGACCCACTACACACCAAGAATGCAGCCGAGCTACCAATATCAACGTAGCAAAGTTTCCAGTAACAGTATACGTGGCTGAGCCGCTAAAATCAGTATATCGTGGCAGAGCCACTGAATCAGTATAACGTGGCATAGCCACCAGTATAATACTTCCTCTAAAGATATAGCCCAACCCAATGCAACATGCCATGACATATTAACACAGTGTATGCAATAATTTAACATCATGACATTTCAACGGTTCACACACAAACATACTAAATCTATCCCTATGGGCATAATGGTAATTTGGTCGATAGGGGTAAAACATTAATTTACCCCTCAGGGGTATAACAGTAATTTTACCCATCGAGGGCATTCCAGTAATTTTACCCTCTAAATGTATTTCAGTAATTTTACCCCTACAACGGCCTTTCCAAAGGCCTAATGTCACCTTAAGCGACTCAGTTTCCATTTCCGATCAATATAGTGCTATTGGGCCTAAAACCTAATTTTGGCCCATTCGGGCCCGCATGCTCATGTGGCCCATTCTAATCATTTTCTATCTCGGTTCTGCAGAGTACGTAGTCGTATCGATCAACTTACATTTTTCATTGTTTTCACTCATATGGGCCCATTTAGCCCGTATTGGCTTAACAAGGCCCATTATGGCCTCAGTTTCATGAGAGCGTTCATGACACTCTCGATGATCTATTGCCCGCTCTAGTGGCTCGATTGTCACTATGAGCGCTCGCACGCTCGAGTGATCTTCATAGCTGATATTTTGGCTTTCGGTATTTTTGCTTCTAACCGACTCGCGGGTTATAGCAGTAATAGTTTAAGCAGGGGTGTGAGATTACACACCTGTTACGGATTACGGATCCCTTTACTTTTTGAGACACCTAAGAACATAATTGGCCATCAGTTAGTCTTTATATTCGATAATCCCAAATTATGAATACATCTAACTATTGGCTTAGCTTACCAACGAATAATAGACTCTCTTCTATGGAGAGTTTCGGTCCGCCTCCTACTGATCAAAGATCCACGTCCCTAACGAAAAGAACGTGTTAGAACGTTATTCAAGATAACAAGAGAAACGGCCTTTTGGCCCTAACGAACTCAAGAATAAGAGAAAATTTCACCCCTAATCGACCATGGCCCCAACTTACCAACACTCGAAAGAGATCCCGAAGCAGTTTGAACTAACAAGATACGAGTTTTTTCACCCTAGAGGATTCAGCCCTCACCACAAGAAAACAAAAGGGATTTAGTTTAGAGAAGGTAAGTAGATTTGGCCCTTGACCAGGTAAAAGCCAAATGGGAAAGAAAGATTCAATGCCCAAGTATAACAACCACGAACTAAAGATGAAATGAAGAAAAGAAGTGATATGTAATATCTGAGATTTAGGGGTTATGCATTTTCACTTAAATATATATGGCTATGCGCTTGTGTGTGGTTTGAATGTGTTTTGGGGGCTTCGAAAACCTTGGGATGTAGGTGGAAGCCTTAGAAAAATATTTAATTTTAAGACTAAAAAGGGAACTAAGGGAGCTAGGCCTTAAGGAGTTTAGTGTGTGGCTTAGGACACAAGAACTTAGCTAGTAAAGTGGCAAGGGAGGCAGCACTTAGAGCACAGGAGGGTGACGCCACAGGGAGTGTGAAGGGGCCTAGGTTCGAGTAACGCAGGTGGCGGTTGGAGCTTTTATTTTTCGGCAAGGAGGTGCAGTGGTGGACGACACAAGGACTCTAAATGGATGAAGTGTAGATTGGGTCAAACAGCTCAAATATTCGGTTAATTAGGAGGAAAAGAAGGGATTTGGATGAGAGAGGAAGAGTTGAACTGCAAAAGGGACTTTGGAGGGGGCATATTCGGTCATGCATAGGGGAGCTAAGTGCCAAAATTGCTTAAGGGGTTCTAAGTGCATTTTGGCTCTCTTTTCTTCTATTTTCTTCTTCTCTTTACTCCTCTTTAGACCGAACCCATCTCCCTCCCTTTCCTTCTCTTTTAATTTGCTTAGGCCGAAACTTCATCCATTCTCTTTTGCCGAAATCAATCCCATTCCATTTCTTCCATCTCTTTCATCTTGAAAAGACGAAACCCCTTTGTGTTCTCTTCTATTCCTTCAAAGTGGTTGGCTGAATATCCTTGGCCTTATTTCTCTTCTCACGTGCTCTAAACTCCATACTCAGTGCCGAATCTATCTCCAGTTCTTTCATTTGAGTTAGCTGAATCTTTTGGTAAGTAAACTTCCTGCTCTTTTTCTCTTCTTGACTGATTTGGTTAATGCTGAATCTTATTTGTCCCTCCTTGATATTTCTTCAATCGTTATTAATCGGGGTCTTAACTCTTTTCTTGTTCCAAAATGGTAAGGTAGCCGAAATCCCTAACATCACTTAGGGGTGTCGAATGTTAGTGCTTGGTAGCTGAATACTGTAGATCTTCTGGATTTAGCTAAGCGATCTAGGTAGGGGTTCTAGTGTTTCAGATCTGTCTCTCATTCGTTCAAAAGTCGAAGGCTAATTATTTTTGTATGCTAGTGCTTGGCCGATTGCAAAGGAGGTGCATCACGTAGCTTTGGGATTTGGTTAGAAACCAAATCGACATTAAGGTAAGGTGTTATTTTCGTGCGACATATCCTTCGGGATGTCTAGTTGAGCCGAATAGCCTTTTGGTTACTAACAAAGTGTTGGCCGATTGTAGGAAGGGGGAAGGCAAACGTCTCGGGATCTCGTTAGTTTCGCGTAGTTTCGGGATTTTACTTAGATCTATGAATAGTCAGGTGTGTAACGCTTACACACTTTGTTAGTATGATATGTTTATTATGTTACTGTGATAGCCATTAAAACTGGTGATTATGCCTTGTGGGCATGAGTGTGGACTCCGGGTAAGTCCTCTGATTATGGATCTCGTTATATGCTATCATGTCATTGTTTAGTGCTTATAGGCATTGATATGGAAGTATGTGTAATTTCATTATGACTTTGGGGTAAGGCGCATTGCATGATATCTGAATAATATGTATGTTGCATGGGCATATGGGTGATAATGATTAAGGGGAAGTGATTTGGTGGTTTTTACCACATTATCCAGTGACTTATGTCACATATTATGAATCCGGTGACTCTGTCACATCATCTGGTGGCTATGCCACGATTATAAGGCGATGTGCGATTAAGCTGCAGTGGATCGCCTTCGAGGGTGTGTAGCGGATGGAGGGTCGATTTAGTAATCCCCACGGTGTGATTGGCAGGTACGAGTGGTGTGTAGAGGTTGGAAATCTAGGTGGGTTGGGTTGCATCATAGCTTATATCTGTTTATATGTGATTTAATATGCCTTAATCGAATGGGAATTTGTGTTGGTTGTTACACACTGAGTCTGTTGACTCACCCTTCGTGGGCTAACATTTTTCAGGTGATACTCAGTGAATGGACCGGGTCGGCAGGGACTTAGTGGTGGCCATGCTCAGCCTAGCATTTTTGGGTTTTCTTATGATTTAACTTATCACGTTTTCTTTTTATGTTTTTGAGATTTATTTTGGGTTTTTGTTTTTGTTGTAATAAGGCCATTACTATTTAACTGCTTTATGCATGCGTTTTAATTTTTATTCTGATACGATCAACATTAAACAAATGGTTAAACAAATTTTCGTAAAACAACTTCAAATGTTTTGACACCTAAACACCTACGATTTTCAACTTAATGATAAGCTCTAAAATTTGGTATTTCTTTTAACTCGTAATTTTTGAAATTTGAAGATAACGTTTTTCTACAAACTTCAATAACAACACGGTTTTCAACTTGATCATAACACAAATCTATTTTCTTCAAAACCACCAACTTTTCCAAGATGACAAAACGAGATTTAGCTACGTTTTACTCAAGGAGCATGCCAGATCCGGTCAGGGCTTATGGGCCGGGTCGGGGTGTTTCAACTTGGTATCAGAGCTCAGCTCAAAACTCGGCCTTAAGGGCTTTCTGGGCCCAAAACGTTTTTTGAAATTGAGTTTTACTAAAAGATAACAGGTTTTCTAGCATGGCACTTGAGTCTCCGACCCGAAGTCCACCAGGTAAGTACCCCTAATTATTGTGTAATTTGTATGTGGGTATTACGGGATCATAGATTAGTAGATTAGGAGCTATTGAACTCTAGGATTAGCTTACTCCAACACAAAATTACATAAAATTTAAAGACTAATCGAACAAACCTGTGAGTAAGTCACCGAGTTAAGGGTGTGGCAATAGTTGTGCGCATGCCTAGGATTGGATTCAAAGGGAGCTTGGTATTTAAGCAGTCCTAGTGACTCACCTCCTCTTCACTAAAATCCTACCTGGTGCGTAGTGACGGTTCACCCTAACCAAGAGGACTTACCCACAGGCTAAATTTAATAATTAAAACCTGAAAGGGACTAGCTACACTGTTTTATAAAAACCCTAGTTTTGAAATCACCAAATTACCCCCTGATTTGTAAAAAACTACCTCAGATCTGAAAAAAATTCCCAAAGCACCCCGATTTGTAGAAATTACTAAAATACCCTCAGTTTATAAAATTCCCACATTACCCTCAAATTTTTTTACCAAACTATTCCTAATTTGCAAAAATACCAAAAACCCTTATTTTGCAAAATTATAAGATACCCTGATTTGGAAAATTTTTTTCCAAAATACCCTTATAGGATAAATTACGAAAATACCCCTGGGTTGGAGCGGACGAAAATGTTCAAATCGGTGAACATGTGTAGTAGATACTATTGAATGAATGTGATTCTCTGAATTAGGGTAGGAGATTAGAACGAAAACATTGAAATGATCGAAAGAACTACTACTAAACTTCGTAACATAAAATTTGTTCGTGGATAATTTATGGAACAGAAAGCTAATGCATAAAATTTCTTAAATCTGATTAAACCGCGATCATAGACATGAGTTCTAGGGGACGTGGTCATAATGTGTGTGGGCGTGGTAGAGGCAGAATGACCGTGTCAAAACCAGTTAGGTCTGGTCAAGGGTCCGAGAATGAGATGCCACCACCACCAGCTGCTGATGTTGAGTATCAAGATCAAGCGGGATGTCGATGATCGCGGTGATCTTTGTGAGTTCTTGAGAGGGTGGCTGGAGCAGGTGGAGGCATGGGTGCTCAAAAATCTGTACCTGAGCTACTTTGAGCCAATGGAGCTGAGGTATTCCGAGGTGAATCTGGTGTGGAGCCCAATACGGCTGAGTATTGGTTGGAGGCGGCGGAGCGAATCATGGACGATTTGGATCTGACTGCTGAGGAAAAACTGAAAGGGGTGGTGTCGCTTCTCCGGGATGAGTCATACCAATGGTGGCTTACGGTTCGGGATAGTACGGCAGTAGATGACCTCACTTGGGAGTATTTCAAGGCGGCGTATCAGAAGAAGTATATTGGGACTAGCTATATTGATGCGCAGAGGAAGGCGTTTCTGAGGCTGGTTTTAGGGAGTAAGTCCGTAGTGGAGTACGAGGTGAAATTCTTAAGGTTGAACCGGTATGCTCGAGGTATCGTGGCTACGGAGCATGAACGGTGTGTCAGGTTCGAGAACAGACTGAGAGATGACTTGAGGTTGCTGATTGCTCCACAGCAGGAGCGGGAGTTTGACGTGTTGGTAGAGAAGGCTAAGGTAGCCGAAGGGGTCAAGGAATCTGTGAGACAGAATTCAGATAGGAATAGACAAAAGAGAGGTTTTGGATCATCGTGGTTATCCGGAAGTCTCCAGAAAAGACCTAGAATTGATGGTCCGCGAGATCGGCATGTTGCTATGGGAGGTCAGTATCGTACGCGTGCTCAATGTGGAAAGATGCACCCGGGGGAGTGTTGGAAGAGTACAGGAGGATGTTTTAAGTGTGGGTCCAAAGATCACATGATTAGGGACCGCCCGATGGAGAGACAGATAGGGTAACCCGGCAGTTAGGGTTTTAGTCGGTGGCGGAGGTGGATGATAACCACCGCTGGTCGAGTTCTGGTTGGCAGAGGTAATGGTTCTGGAAGAGGTTGGGGGACACCGGGTAGTGGTGTTGGTAACACGGAGGCGAGACAGCCGAGTCTGGTGTATGTAGCTTGTCAGAAGGAGGATGGTGATGCACCTGATGTCGTAATGGGTACGTTCCTTATTTCTGGATTACCCTTTATTGCTTTGATAGATATAGGGTCAACTCATTCATACATCGCTAGTGAGGTATCTGGAACTCTGCATGTGAACTCTGAGACTGTACCTAGGAAGATGACTATACTTAGTCCTTTAGGGCAATCAATAGTAGTAGACAAACTCTTTAGGGCAGTGCCTTTAGAAGTTCAGGGGGCGCAGTTTCCAGCCGACTTAATGGAGTTGCCATTCGGGGGATTTGATCTAATCTTAGGAATGTACTGGCTAGTGAAGTACAGTGCGAATGTAGATCGTGCTGCTAAGCGCATGTCATTGAAAACTTCTGACGACAATGAGGTTGTGGTAATGGGCGAGAGACAGAATTACTTGTCGAATGTAGTATCTGCCCTTAAGGCGGAGAAGATGGTAAGAAAGGGATGTGTAGCTTTTCTGATGTTGGTCAGTGCCTTAGAGGCTAAGGAAGCAGCTGTAGGAGGGGTCAGGACGGTAAGAGAATTTGTGGATGTCTTTTCGGAGGAGCTACCTGGGTTACCCCCAGACAGGGAGGTGGAGTTCGGAATTGATTTGCTTCCAAGTACAGCTCCTGTGTCAATTGCTCTGTATAGGATGGCGCCAAAGGAGTTGGTAGAGCGCAAGGGCCAGATCCAAGAGTTACTCGATCGTGGGTTTATATGACCCAGTGTGTCTCCATGGGGAGCCCCGATTCTATTAATGAAGAAGAAGGACGGGACTATGTGCATGTGCATAGATTACCGACAGTTGAATAAGCTGACAATCAAAAACAAGTACCCGTTGCCGAGGATAGACGACTTGTTTGATCAGCTTAAGGGGGCTGCGGTATTTTCAAAAATAGATCTACGGTCGGGATATCATCAGCTTAGGGTGAAGGAAGCAGATATCCATAAGACAACTTTTTGGATTAGATATAGACATTATGAGTTCTTAGTAATGCCGTTCGGATTAACGAACGCCCCAGCTGCGTTTATGGATATGATGAATCGAGTTTTCCAACCCTATTTCGATCAGTTTGTCATTGTGTTTATAGACGACATCCTAGTGTATTCCAAGTCTGAGGAAGAACATGATGGGCATCTCAGGATAGTATTGCAGGTGCTAAGGGAGAAGAAGCTATATGCCAAGTTTGGCAAGTGCGAATTTTGGTGAAGGAAGTTGCGTTTTTGAGTCATGTGGTGTCTGCAGAAGGGATAAGGTGGATCCTCAAAAGATTGAGGCAGTATTAGATTGGAAACCACCTAAGTCTGTGGCCAAGGTTCGTAGTTTCTTGGGGCTAGCAGGCTACTACAGGAGATTTGTTGAAGGGTTCCCGTCAATAGCAGCACCTCTGATGAAGTTGTTGAGAAAGGAGGTACCTTTCGTATGGGCGGATAAGCAGCAGAAGAGTTTTGAGAAGCTTAAGAGAGTATTGACAGAGGCTCCGGTGTTGATTCAGCCGAAAGCAGGGAAAGACTTTGTGGTGTATTGTGATGCTTCCCATACAGGATTGGGGTGTGTCCTAATGCAAAATGGGAATGTGGTCACTTATGCGTCTCGATAATTGAGGCCACATGAGGTTAACTATCCGATGCATGATCTGGAGTTGGCGGCGGTAGTATTCACTCTAAAAGTGTGGAGGCACTACTTGTATGGAGAAAGGTTGGTGATCTACATGGACCACAAGAGTCTGAAATATTTGTTGACTCAGAAGGAGATGAATTTGAGACAGCGAAGGTGGGTGGAGTTGTTGAAAGACTACGACTGTTCAATAGAGTATCACCCGAGCAAGGTAAATGTGGTGGCAGATGCCCTAAGTCAGAAAATAGTGTCGAATCTGAGGGCGATGTTTGCACACCTTAGTCTTTATGATGATGGAAGTTTGCTAGCAGAGTTGCAAGTGAAGCCGACATGGCTAAGTCAGGTAAAGGAGAAACAATTGGTAGATGGTGAACTAAGTGCTAAGCTACTGCAAGTGCAAAATAGGGAGTTGGAAGACTATGGTGTAAACAATGATGGAGTCTTTGTGTTTTCGGGCAAGGTCCAGATGCCAAAGGATGAAGAGTTAAGGCAGAGAATTCTTCAGGAATTGCATAGTAGCCCTTATGCTATGCATCCTGGAGGAAGTAAGTTATATAAGGATCTACGGGGTCAGTTTGGGTGGCCCGGTCTGAAACGAGAAGTTACAAAATTTGTAGGGAAGTGCTTAACGTGTCACTAGGTTAAAGCTGTACACCAAGTACCGTCAGGATTGCTTCAGCCGATAAAGATTTCGCAGTGGAAGCGGGAGAGAATTACTATGGACTTTGTTAGTGGGCTTCCCCTTACACCTACTAAGAAGGACTCGGTATGGGTGATAGTAGATCGGTTGACGAAGTCTACACAGTTCATACCAGTGCGGGTTGACTTTTCTCTACAGAGATTTTCAAAATTGTATGTAGCAGAAATTGTGAGGCTGCACGGAGTGCCAGGGTCGATTATCTCGGATAGGGATTCGAGGTTTACGTTTCGATTTTGAAAAGCACTACATCAGGCATTGGGCACTAGGTTAGACTTCAGTACGGCATTTCATCCGTAGACGAACGGCCAGTCTGAGCGGGTAATTCAAGTGCTAGAGGATATGTTGAGAGGTTGCGTGATAAACTTCAGAGGGAGTTGGGAGGAGTTCTTGCCTTTAGCGGAATTTGTGTACTATAACAGCTATCAAGCAAGTATTCGGATGGCACCGTACGAAGCGCTGTATGGACGAAAGTGTCGCACTCCTACGTGTTGGACAGAATTGGGGGAATGTCAGGTTTTGGGTCCGTAGATTGTGGTAGAATCTGAAGAAAAGGTTAAGGTAATCCGGACACGGTTGAAGGAGGCATCTGATAGGTAAAAGTTATATGCAGATCTTAAGCGGAAGGAGATAGAGTTTGCTGTGGGAGATCAGGTGTTTCTAAAAGTTTTGCCATGGAAAAAGGTGATGAGATTTGGTCGCAAGGGAAAGCTAAGTCCCAGGTTTATAGGACCTTATCAGATTTTAAAGCGGGTTGGACCAGTGGTATATCAGTTAGAGTTGCCTTCAAAATTGAAGCAGATGCACGATGTGTTTCATGTTTCGATGCTACGTCGTTACCGATCAGATCTATCTCATGTAATACCGGTTGAGGAGGTGGAGCTAAGACCAGATTTGTCCTATGAGGAAGAGCCGATTCAGATTCTGGAACGGGATGTGAAGGTGCTACGGAGGAAATCAGTTCCTCTAGTCAAAGTGTTATGGCGTAACCATGGATCGGAAGAAGCTTCGTGGGAGCCAGAGGAAACAATGCGACAGCAATACCCTCACTTATTTTAGCCAGGTAATTTTGAGGTCGAAATTATTTTAAAGAGGGTAGAACTGTAATGTCTGGGATTTAGGGGTTATGCATTTTCACTTAAATATATGTGGCTATGTGCTTGTGTGTGGTTTGAATGTGTTTTGGGGGCTTCGGGAACCTTGGGATGTAGGTGGAAGCCTTAGAAAAATATTTGATTTTAAGCCTAAAAAGGGAACTAAGGGAGCTAGGCCTTAAGGAGTTTATTGTGTGGCTTAGGACACAAGAACTTAGCTAGTAAAGTGGCAAGGGAGGCGCCACTTAGAGCACATGAGGGTGACGCCACAGGGAGTGTGAAAGGGCCTAGGTTCGAGTAACGCAGGTGGCGATTAGAGCTTTTATTTTTTGGCAAGGAGGTGCAGTGGTGGACGGCACAAGGACTCTGAATGGATGAAGTGTAGATTGGGTCAAACAGCTCAAATATTCGGCTAAGTAGGAGGAAAAGAAGGGATTTGGATGAGAGAGGAAGAGTTGGACGTCAAAAGGGGCTTTGGAGGGGGCATATTCGGTCATGCGTAGGGGAGCTAAGTGCTGAAATTGCTTAAGGGGTTCTAGGTGCATTTTGGCTCTCTTTTCTTCTATTTTCTTCTTCTCTTTACTCCTCTTTAGACCGAACCCATCTCCCTCCCTTTCCTTCTCTTTTAATTTGCTTAGGCCGAAACTTCATCCATTCTCCTTTGCCGAAATCAATCCCATTCCATCTTCTTCCATCTCTTTCATCTTGAAAAGCTGAAACCCCTTTGTGTTCTCTTCTATTCTTTCAAAGTGGTTGGCTGAATATCCTTGGCCTTATTTCTCTTCTCACGTGCTCTAAACTCCATACTCAGTGCCGAATCTATCTCCAGTTCTTTCATTTGAGTTAGCCGAATTTTCTGGTAAGTAAACTTCCTACTCTTCTTCTCTTCTTGACTGATTTGGTTAATGCCGAATCTTATTTGTCCCTTCTTGATATTTCTTCAATCGTTATTAATCGGGGTCTTAACTCTTTTCTTGTTCCAAAATGGTGAGGTAGCCAAAATCCCTAACATCACTTAGGGGTGCCGAACGTTGGTGCTTGGTAGCCAAATACTGTAGATCTTCGGGAGGTTTTGGCTAAGCGATCTAGGTAAGGGTTCTAGTGTTTCGGATCTGTCTCTCATTCATTAAAAAGCCGAAGGCTAATCATTTTTGTATGCTAGTGCTTGGCCGATTGCAAAGGAGGTGCATCACGTAGCTTCGGGATTTGGTTGGAAACCAAATTGGAATTAAGGTAAGGTGTTATCTTCATGCGACATATCCTTCAGGATCTCTAGTTGAGCTAAATAGGCTTTTGGTTACTAACAAAGTATTGGCCGATTGTAGGAAGGGGGAAGGCAAACGTCTCAGGATCTCATTAGTTTCGCGTAGTTTCGGGATTTCGCTTAGATCTACGAATAGTCAGGTGTGTAACACTTACACACTTCGTTAGTATGATATGTTTATTGTGTTACTGTGATAGCCATTAAAACCGGTGATTATGCCTTGTGGGCATGAGTGTGGACTCCGGGTAAGTCCCCTGATTATGGATCTCGTTATATGCTATCATGTCATTGTTTAGTGCTTATAGGCATTGATATGGAAATATGTGTAATTTCGTTATGACTTTGGGGTAAGGCGCATTGCATGATATCTGAATAATATGTATGTTGCATGGGCATATGGGTGATAATGATTAAGGGAAGTGATCCGGTGGTTTTTACCACATTATCCAGTGATTTATGTCACATATTATGAATCTGGTGACTCCGTAACATTATATGGTGGCTATGCCACGATTATAAGGGCGATGTGCAGTTGACTGTAGTGACTGCCTTCGAGGGTGTGTAGCGGATGGAGTGTTGATTTAGTAATCCCCACGGTGTGATTGGCAGGTACGGGTGGTGTGTAGAGGTTGGAAATCTAGGTGGGTTGGGTTGCATCATAGCTTATATCTGTTTATATGTGATTTAATATGCCTTAATCGATTGGGAATCTGTATTGGTTGTTACACACTGAGTCTCTTGACTCACCCTTCGTAGGCTAACATTTTGCAGGTGATACTCAGTGAAATGGACTAGGTCGGCAGGGACTTAGTGGTGGCCATGCTCAGCCCAGCATTTTTGGGTTTTCTTATAATTTAACTTATCACGTTTTCTTATTATGTTTTCAGGATTTATTTCGGGTTTTTGTTTTTGTTGTAATAAGGCCATTACTATTTAACTATTTTATGCATGCGTTTTAATTTTTATTCTGATACGATCAACATTAAACAAATGGTTAAACAAATTTTCGTAAAACAACTTCAAATGTTTTGACACCTAAACACCTACGATTTTCAACTTAATGATAAGCTCTAAAATTCGGCATTTCTTTTAACTCGTAATTTTTGAAATATGAAGATAACGTTTTTCTACAAACTTCAATAACAACACGGTTTTCAACTTGATCATAACACAAATCTATTTTCTTCAAAACCATCAATTTTTCCAAGATGACAACACGAGATTTAGCTACATTTTACTCAAGGAGCATGCCAGATCCGGTCAGGGCTTGTGGGCCGGGTTTGGGGTGTTTCATGATAGATGAGGAAAAGTGTGTAGTTATTCGGCTAGAGAAAAGATAAGTAAAGCGTGAAGATAAGGGAGGAGAAGAAAAATGATTCAGCTAATAGCAAAAGAAAGAAGAAACAGGTACAGATAAGAGAAGAGGGAGGAGATTCGACTTATAGAGAGGAAGGAGTAGAAGAGAAATGGAAAAGAAGAGAGGGAGATAAGGAATTCGGCAAGAAAGAAATTGCAAAAGAGTTGACCCGAAATGCTCAAGGAAAAAGTGCCCAAAATGAAAAAACGCCAAAGAGAAACTAGAGAAATTCGACACCCTTCCCATTCAAGGCCAAATATGCTACCTAAGCCCCTCTTCAGCCGAAATTCTCATCCCCACAACACTACCACTCTCCCCTATCCCACGATTTTCTCCCCTTTTTCCTCCAATAAACCCTCTCCTTCATCCATTCAAATGATTTGACCCATTCTTCACCTCCCATAGTAGAGTTTGATCCCAACTCTGCTTCCTCCTCTCCCAAAGCACAAAATAAAAGCTACCAGTGCAGCTTAAGGGATTCGAACCCCATACCTCCTTGCATGCCCAACACGCTACTTGCCACCACAACACCAGCTCACTTGTGTTAGTAAAACACATGCAAATACCCTTAAGTCTTGCTTCCAACAGCCCTAAACACCCTCAAATAACCCGCTGAGCAAGCACAACATGTAATTATGAAAAAAATCACAACCCCTAATTTTTGGGATGTTACACAACTACAATTGAATTATCATACTATACCAACATAAGGCGATGGATTGTATGAGTGATCTCCTTCAAGCTTCCAATCTAACGAAAGCTTCCGATTACACTAAAATAGGGGAAAATAAAATAGAGTAAGCATAAAATGCTTAGTAAGTTCGTATAACATGGTTCTTAACTTACCATACATCATATTTGAGGTAAATAAGTAAGGCATATTCAACCACTTTCATATCAAGCTCTACACACATCCTCATTGCCCTTGTTAGTCATATATTCCATAGTAATATCAAGACATGTATGGGCTCAAAAATAATCAAGCTTCCAAGAACATATGCTTTCCACATCATGTATTCATTCAAAATACATGATTCATCTCATTTTTTCGAGTATAATTTCATAATAGTTCATTTCAAATTCAGATCATTTTGCATCAAAACTTTACATATATTACTCGAAATATCAAAGTCACGATTAGTACACTCTAGGTGTACAAGTCCATAATAAAAAATGAACATTCTCATCAAATAATTTTCCATGTACAATTATCATCTTTTCATACTTTCATACATCACTATTCATAAATCACCAATTTTCATTTTAGTCCCTAAATCAAGTTTTCATGAAAAATTACTTTGTAAAAGTTGTTTATCTATCATCAATCTTTAATTTTCTACCATCAATTTCAAATTTCCAGCATATACATCCTTGACCCAACTTTTATACTTTGATAACTTTTCAAATTGATCCCCTAAATAGATAGTTTAAGCTATCCTGATTCCAAAAATATCAAAATTGCTAAAAACGGGACAAGGAAACTTACCCAATTTGGCCATGAAAGTTTCTTATATCTCTCCTAGGGCTCCATGTTTATTTTGGGGAAGAAGATGACATAAAATAAGATGATGTCTTTTATCATCTTTTTAATTAATAAATATTTTTCTATTTCTAATTTAGTCCTTAGCCTTTTTCTCAATTTCCATGGATGAATCATCCAAAACTATCTACATACTTTTTATTAATAGTGTAATTATCATATAAGGACCTCTAATTTTGAATTCCATAGCTATTTGATCCTTATAGCTACTAGAATTCATCTTTCGTATTTTATGCGATTTAGTCCTTCTTATAATTAAGCGCATAATCGGTAAAATTTTCTTTTCAAAATCTTCACAGACATTTCAAGTATACTATGGATCATATAATAAAATAAAAATAAAATTATTTTTTGGCTCGAATTTGTGGTCTCGAGACCAGTGTTACGATTTCACGAAATTGAAACATTACGGGGAGAGTTGTAGCGTCAATTTCGATGAATCGGAACAGTGGTCTCGGGACCACAAGTCCGAGCCAAAAAATAAAATTTATTTTTATTTTATTATATTATCCATATTATACTAGAAAATCATGTGAAAATTTTGAAAAGAAAATTTTACCGATTTGTGCTTAATTACGAGAAGGACCAAATCGCATAAATTGGAAAAGTTGGATTCTAGTAGCTAGAAGAATCAAATAGATATGGAATTCAAAACTTAAGGTCCTTATATGGTAATTAGACCATTAAGAAAAGTATGTAGATTTTTCTTGGTGACTCATCCATGGAAATTTAGAAAAAAGGCAAGGACTAAATTGAAAAGTGAAAATATTAATCAATTAAAAAGATGAAAAGAAAATAAAAATTATATTTTCTCACCTTCTTCCCCAAAATAAACATGGAAAGCCTAGGAGAGAGATAAGAAACTTACGTGGCCAAATTGGGTAAGTTTCATTGTCCCGTTTTTAGTAATTTTGATATTTTGAATCTGGATACTTAATCTCTATTTGGGGATTAATTTGAAAAGTTATCAAGGCATAAAAATGGGTCATGTATGTATATGCTGGAAATTAGAAATTTATTGTAGAAAATGAAATATTATTGATAGATAAACAACTTTTACAAATTGATTTTTGATGAAAACATGATTTAGGGACTAAAATGTAAACTTGTGAAATTAAAGGAAAAATTCTAAAATTTTATGAGTACATGTGCTGTAAATTTTGTAATGGGCTTTAGTTAGGCTTGGAATAAGGAGTAATTTGCAAAATTTTCATTTTCTGAGCCTAGGGATGAAAATGAAATTTATGGAAAAGTTAGGGGTAAAATAGTAATTTTGCCTAAGATGAAAATTTAGTCCACATGAATGTAAAATATGATATATTGATGTTAAATTTACTTGTATAGATCTGGATAGGCCAAATTCGAAGTTAGAACGAGGAATGAGGAAAATGTTGGATTAGTAGATTTTACGTACACAAACCTTTACCGAGGTAAGTTCGTGTAACTAAATTGTATATGTTTTTATGCTTGATTTAAATGTTGTGCTTGTGAGTTTCATCAATGTCATAAATATGTCAAATGATCCCCTACTCGATATAGCCCGACAGATAAAAATGCCCGTTAAAATGATAAATGAAGAAAATGTTACATGTATACTTGACGTGAATGTGGAATGTATTTTACTCGAATTACATAAATGTTACAGAGGTATGAAATAATCAAATGCCAGAGAATGATTGAAAAGTGTCTAATTCTCGATTGAATAAATGGAAAATCAATGGATATGTGATTTCCCGAAATGAAAGAGGTCCTGCATTTATTACGGATATGATTTAGCTCGAATGGGTGATCATTCGACCTCAATTCTGATAGGATTTATCCCGGACAGGTAATCCTGATATAAGTCCTCTCAAGCATATGTTATGGATTGGATTTAGCCCAGACGGGTAATCCAGATCAAGCTCTTTAGAGCATAGGTCATAAAAAGGATTTAGCCTGGACTGGTAATCTTGTTGTATATATGAATGGCTCGAGAGTGTACTCTTTGAAATAGTACCTTATGGGTACCATTGAATATGAATTGATAGACCCTGATTTGTACACATCGAGTGTACTACTAGTGTATCCATCGATATTCCAAATAAATTCAACGGGTAAAACTATTGACATGAGAAGAATATGAATAAGAAATGAATTATTACACTTATATGTCTGAAATACACGAAAATGATGATACGTGACGATTGATATAAGAAAACATGAGATGATGATACTTGTACATGAAATTAATTTGATGAATATGTCATTCTTGATTATAGACTTCTATACTTTAAGTGTACTACTACTCGTGTGACATTGATATTTTGAGAAATATGAATAAAGTTCTGATATGAAATAATCTAAACTTGAGATTAACTAATATGAAATTATACTTGTAATATAAAGAGATGATTTATGCATGTTAAATGAACAAATGTCATGGAATGCAAATGTCCATGGAAACTTGATTGTTGTTGAACCCAAACATGTTTTGAGGTTATTATGGAATATTTGACTAACAAGGGCAATGAGAATAAGTGTAGGGCTTGAAGTCAAATTGAATGAATGTGCCCTACATAGTTACCTCAAAATAGAATGAATGGTAAGCTAAGTACCATGTTATACGGATTTCCTAAGCATAAAATTACCTCATTTTATTTTCCCCTGTTTTAGAGTAAATCAGAGACTCATTGGATTGCAAGCTCGGCGGAGATCACTCACACTATCCATCGGCCCATGTCGGTACAATATGGTAAATCAATTACGGTTATAATGGCATGTATGGGTTATGTTGACCATATTGGCATGAAAATGTAAATGGTTATTGTAATCTGACCATTGGAATGGCTAGTGATGGTTATGTTTTGGTACATGTATATATATATATATAGTTCATGTCATGGTGAAACATAGGTAATATATATTGTTTAATTAAGAGAGAGGAAACAAGTATGCTTATTAAAGAGTAAGATTGTGAACATGAATGCTTATGATGATATATCATGTTAAATGATATAATTAACTTGAATAAAATGCTTTGGTTATGAATTCAAGATGTGGTGTACAATTATGGCAATGATTGGGGTGAGAAATGAAGCTAGGAATGGCTTTATTTTGTCCACACGGGCAGCCACAAGGTCGTGTGCCTACACCGTGTGTGGCACACGGCCTGGTAACACGGGCATGTGGTTAGGCCGTGTGTTCTCTGTACCTTAATTTTGAGAAACAGAATGCTCAGAATTGAGCACACGGGAAGAGACATAGGCGTGTGTCTCAACCGTGTGTGCCACAAGGACTAGAACACGGGTGTGTGTCTTAGCCATGTGAAACCTGCACCTAATTCAAATTGAATTAATTAACCACACGGCCTAGCACACGGGCGTGTGGCACGGCCGTGTGGCGCAAGTCAGAGAGCAACCTAAATCGAACACGGCCTGAGGCACGGGTGTGTTTAAGGGCCACACGGGCGTGTCCCTTGGACCACATGGGCGTGTGAGCCCTACACCTTGGAAAATTTTTAAAATATCATGAAAAATTATTAGAATTTTTGATTAAGTCCTTAATCAATTCTAATGCTTGTATTGGACCTCAAGGATCCATCTAAGAGACGTTATGAATGGTCTCGATTAATGTATAGTGACTTACATGTTTTATCTGAAAATGTTCTGAATGTTTCGTAACACTTCGAAACCCTATTTCAACAATGGATACGGGTTGGGGGTGTTACATTAGTGGTGCTAATATTAGTGTGAAATTTCATGGCATTATCATATGAGTAAGTCACTAAAATGTGAAGTTGTAATTATGTAGCCATGAGGTGCTTTGTTAATTAAAATTATGACATAAGAATTTTGAGGTGCCAAGAAAGTATTGGTGGACATGTATGTAACACCCCAAACCCGACCCAGAAGTTAGGCCCAAATCTGGCGTGTCACATTGAAGTGTTTTTCGAAAACCATGTTTTCATTGAAAACCCTCCGTAATATTTAAAAACTAAAGTCTCAGTTTGTGTTCGTTCAATTTCAAAACTTGGTTCATTGAAAAGTTAATCACTTTTAAAAATGTTATTAACTTCGTTAAAAATCTCTTGTAGTTGCGAAATCTAATTTAAGGTAAAGAAGTTTAAAACATATGTTTTTTTTAAAAACAGTAATTGGGTTGAAAACTCATCTACGTCTAGTAGATATAAAACGTAACAAAATCCCAAATTTAAAAATTAAATCCAGAGAGGCCTTATAATAGAAATTAAAACCAAACACGAAATTTAAAACATATATAAAGTCCAAAGCCTATCATCCGTAGTCGTGTGGTCACCTCCGTGTCCCTTGCAGCACTGATCCTCCTAACGTTGAGGATTACCTGTACAGTTAAAAATAGGGTGAGTTTACGAAAACTCAGTGTGTAGTTGGAAACACGAAAATTTATACACTTTTTCATGCCCTTTTTAACTCAAATTTATGCAGTTTTGATTTAATTCTTGTCAGAAAATAATTAAATATTATAAAATAATTAAATTGTGCTAAAAATATGAAAATGATGTATTTTAATTAATTTTATAGTTAATTTTGATTAATTTTTACTATTTTCGACAGGTTCGCACAAAGGGCGACAATTAGCTCGGCAAACACTGCTCGAAGAATAAACCCGAGAAGCAATTTGAAGTATCAAGGTGAATTTATTTCCAGCCCAAGACGGTCCAATTATGAATATTTTATCATAATATAATTAATTTTAATTTATTCCCAATTTAATTTGGGCTAAATAAATTAATCTTAATTAATTATGAAAAAGGCCCTGTTGAACCGCATTAGTTGAACCAAATCGATTGAACCGAACCAAGCAAAGAATTGGGCAGCCCAAACCGTCCATATGCTGGCCCAAATCAGCTTATTAGCTGATTAATTAAGCTTGCAAAGAAGCCCTTGAAGACTTTTCAAATTTTCATTCAACTACCTCCAAATTTAGTGGCTTTCTAGATTTGCCCCATGCCATATTTAGCAAAGTTGAAGCCATCAACTTTGCCACATAGATGGCCGGCGAAGGGAGGTCTCTTTGGCTGATGGGATTTTCTATTTTTAGCAGACACAATCAGCTATAAATACCGCCCCTTGCTGATCATGCAAACCGTCCCCCATCCCTCAATTCCCATTCACATCTCATTCTCTCTTCTCCTCTCTCACTTTCTCTCCTTTTCTCCAAAAACCCAAGCCTTCTTGTGCCGATTTCCCCTCTTGGAAAAGAGGTGTTTTCTCAGCCATTTGGAGCAGAAATTGGAGTATTCATAAGCCAACTTGATATCTGAGGGCAATGGAGAACGAAGAACTATCAGTCAAGCCACAGAGAAACACCAGATTTGCTTCTTGTTCCCTATCTCTTTAAATTTCATTGTTGTTTTGACAAACATGTTTATGAATATTTATGCTATTGGAATGGTTAATTTAATCAGATTAGCTTGAATTTAATCTGTGTTGGGTTGATTGCATTTCGTCCTCCTAAATTATTAAAATTGTGTTTATGCGGTTATAAGCCTCGGTAAAATGTTTGATTAAGTAAAATCATGATTAAGTTATTCTGGCATTTTAATTGTTTAGATAACTAAAGAACTAATTATTTAAATGCATTTAAATTGTAATTAATTGACACAATACTTAATCATGCATGTTTAATTCTTCTAAGGTAGCTGAAGATTAAATTAGCATTGTATTTGGCGATACATATGCCTTGCATAACTTGCAAGATTTTTGTGATTAAACTGTTTCAAGGTAAGGATACTTTGTTACCTCACATGGTCTTTTATATGCTTATTAGGTTTAATTATTCATTTGAATCGACATAGGGATATGTGAGAGATGGTTTAATTTGATAAGTATGTATGTGTAATAATATGTTTACTTTTATTAATCTGTTTTATCGGTCGAATTGACATAGGAATATGTACAAGAGATGAATGGATTTTTTATTTGTAAATATGTTCATAAGTTAGCAAATTACCGAGTTTCGGTGATTTATTTGTAACAAGTATAAACATAAGTTTAATAATTCTAAGGTAAGAAATGTAATTAATCTAACACAATTTTATCATCTTGATTAAATCATATTTTGAAAACGTGCACTAGAATTTCTTTATTTTATTTATTTTACTTTGTTTTCTAGTTTTTAAATATTCTCGAATCCAAATGTTTTTCCCCCACCAAAGTGTTTGAAATCATTTTCATAAATAATTCTTTTACAGTCCCTGTGGGTACAATAACCCGACATTTACTCGTCACTTTATTACTTGTTGCGATTTTGTACACTTGCACATTTCCACCGTTCCAAGTTTTTTGCGCCGTTGCCGGGGACTATTTTTCAAAGCCATTATTTGTGAATCTGCCTTGCATTTTGGTTTATTTATTTTTCGTATTGAAATTTTTACTTAATTAATTTTTCTGTGAATATTTTAGGTGTTTATGAGTATTGACCAGATTAGTGACTTACTCCCCGGGGACCATGAAATAGAACGAACCTTTCAACAACGCAGAAGGCAAGCAAACCAGAGAATGACCGAAGAAATGAACTTTGAGAATATGAACCAAGGAAATGGAGCAAACCCTGCTCAGAATCCTATCCTTATTGCTGATTATAGGGATAAAGCCTTAAGACAATATGCCGTGCTAGTATTTAACAATCTTAATCCGAGTATTAGGAGACCCGAAATCGAGGCACAACAATTCGAGCTGAAGCCAGTCATGTTCCAAATGCTTCAGACTATGGGCCAATTCAGTGGAATGCCTACTGAAGATCCTCACCTTCACTTAAGACTATTCATGGAAGCGAGTGATTCTTTCAAGTTAGCCAGAGTTTCCGAAGATGCCTTACAATTGAAATTGTTCCCATATTCGTTAAGGGATAGAGCTCGTGCCTGGTTGAACTCTTTGCCACCAAAATCCATTTCTACATGGCAAGAGTTAGCCGAGAGATTCCTCATGAAGTATTTTCCACCAAGCAAGAATTCTAAACTGGGGAACGAGATCACTGCCTTCAACCAAATGGATGATGAGTGCTTGTATGAGGCATGGGAGAGTTTTAAAGAGTTATTACGAAAATGCCCTCATCATGGAATCCCACATTGAATTCAACTTGAGACATTCTATAATGGTCTAAACGCCTACACAAGGATGGTAGTGGACGCCTCTACTAATGGTGCTCTCCTTTCTAAGTCTTATAACGAGGTTTATGAAATTATTGAGAGGATTGCCAGCAACAATTATCAATGGCCAACCAGTCATGCAGCGTTAGGAAGACGAGCCGCTGGAATTCATGAAGTAGATGCTTTTACTTCACTCGCATCTCAGGTATCATCAATATCCTTAATGCTTAAAAAATTTACTCCTAATGGGTCTAATAGTTTTACAGCACAGCCACCTAATCAATTCGAGAATATAACCTGTGTCTATTGTGGGGTGGGACATTTGTTTGAAGAATGTCCATCAAACCTAGAATCTGTATACTACATGGGTAATCAGAACCAAAACCGAGGAAGGCAAGGGCTGCATTCAAATTTTTATAACCTATAGTGGAGAAACCATCCGAATTTCTCTTGGAGTAACCAAGGGGCTGGAACCAGTACCACTTACACCAAACCTAGACCAACCCAGCTGCCCAGTTTCTTGCAACAAGTTCAGAAACCAGTTCAAGCTGAAGCATCCAATAGCTTGGAGAGTTTGCTGAAGGCATACATGGTAAAGAATGATGCCTTAATCTAGAGCCAAGCAGCTACATTTAAGAATTTGAATGAAGTGGGTCAGCTTGCTACTGAACTCAGGAACCGACCACAAGGTGCTCTACCTAATGACACGGAAAATTTGAGAAATTCGGGAAGGAACATTGCAAAGCGTTAACATTGAGGAGCGGAAAGATAGTGGAACCCAACACTGTCAAAGTTAAAAAAGAGCAAGCTGATGCTCAAGACTCAGAAGAAGTTTAACCAAGTGTTGAAACCCCAGTTTCACCAGCATCGAAATCTGCAAAACCTGGTAAAGTAACCTTAGGACCAGTCAATTCTGATCAACCAACAACTTCATTAGATGCAGAATTACCGCCAAAGGCGAATCAACTAGAATTAGTTCCAGTAATGAAACCACCACTGCCCTACCCTCAAAGACTTCAGAAGCTGAAGCAGGAGATTCAATTCAAGAAGTTCCTTGACGTACTCAAGCATTTTCACATCAACATCCCGTTGGTCTAAACACTCAAGCAAATGCCGAACTACATCAAGTTCATGAAAGATATCCTATCTAAGAAATGAAGACTTGGAGAATTTGAGACGGTAACTCTGACGAAGGAATGCAGTGCATATCTTCAGGACAAACTACCCCCAAAACTGAAAGATCCTAGATGTTTTACTATACCGTGCAACATTGGAGCAACATATTGTGGTAAGGCTTTATGTGACTTAGGTGTAAGTATCAACTTAATGCCTATGTCAATATTTAGGAAGTTGGGGATAGGAGAAGTTAGACCAACTACAGTTACAGTTCAACTAACAGATCGATCCTTAGTGCATCTAGAACGAAAAATTGAGGACGTACTGGTACGTGTAGATAAATTTATCTTTCCTGCTGACTTTGTAATTCTAGACTCAGAAGTAGATAAAGAAGTGCCAATTATCTTAGGAAGACCATTCTTAGCAACTGGAAGGACCCTTATTGATGTGCAAAAGGGCGAGCTGACTATGTGTGTTCAGGATGATCAGGTAACATTTAATGTTTTTAAGTCAATGCGATTTCCTGACATAGTGGATGATTGTTCTGCAATAGCCAATTTAGAGGAATTAATAGTAGAGAAGGAACTTAACTATGTTGAGGACCCACTGGAAAGAATTTTGACATCGGATCCCCCAAATGATGAAGAAGAGGATGAATACTTAGCTGTGCTAGAAGCTAATCAAAAGGGATTGAATCTGCAATCCCGTTTTGAATCTTTGGAATTAGAGAAAAGAGATTATGTCTAGATAAAAGCATCAATCGAGGAGCCACCTAAGCTAGAACTCAAGGTATTACCTTCACACATAAAATATGTTTATTTAAGTAACGCCTCTACTCTACCTGTGATTGTTTCAGTAGAATTAACTACTGAACAAGAAGAGAAACTTATCATAGTTTTGAAACAATTCAAGAAGGCTATCAGATGGACCATAGCCGATATTCATGGTATTAGCCCATCTGTATGCATGCATAAGATTATATTAGAAGATGGCTAGAGAGGAACGATTGATGGACAACGGAGACTGAACCCCATCATAAAAGATGTAGTAAAAAAAGAAATTATTAAGTGGTTGGATGCGGGTATAATTTACCCCATCTCAGATAGTTCATAGATGAGTCTAGTCCAGTACGTGCCGAATAAAAGAGGTATCACGATCGTGGAAAACGAGAACAATGATTTAATACCAACTAGAACAGTTACGGGATGGAGAATTTGCATTGATTATCGAAAGCTGAACAAGGCGACTAGGAAAGATCACTTTCCTCTGCCGTTTTTGGACCAGATGCTGGATAGACTTGCAGGACGAGATTACTACTATTTTCTCGATGGATACTCAGGGTATAATCAGATTACAGTAGCATCAGAAGATCAACACAAAATGACATTTACCTGTCCGTACGGTACATTTGCATTTAGACGCATACCATTTGGTTTATGTAATGCACCAGCTACATTTCAAAGATGTATTATGTCTATTTTTACTGACATGGTTGAGAAGTACTTTGAAGTTTTCATGGATGATTTCTTAGTATTCAGAGATACTTACGATGATTGCTTAGCCAGTCTAGCTAAGGTACTAAGGCAATGCGAAGAAACGAATCTCGTATTAAACTGGGAAAAGTGCCATTTTATGGTACGAGAAGGAATTGTTCTAGGGTATCGGATAACAAGACATGGGATCGAGGTGGACAAAGTAAAAGTAAACGTTATTGAGAAACTCCCACCTCCATCATCTGTAAAAGGTGTTAGGAGCTTTTTGGGCCACTGATCGTGTCAAATAGTCGCGTTTTAATATTTATAAAAAGAATAATTGAACCTGTAGACTAACTATGACAATGATAGAGGCAAGTGCACCTATCGAACAGTAGTATAGTTTCGAAAAGAATATCTTATCGAACCCAAGGGAACCTAAAAGTACTACTACTCACTTTCTTTCTATTATTTAGCCTAAAATATGGAGTGATTGGTTTATAAAACTAATAAAAAAAAAACTAAACTAGATACAAAGACAAAAGAATGAATTGGAGAAAGACTTTAGAAAAACTCAGTTGATGAAGATGATACCCTCAGGAAGAATCCACCTATGACTTCACTTATTATTTAACCCTAAACCATATGATTTCTTTACTTAGCTTGATCCGTGAGACTCCCTAACTTATATTAAACCCTCTCTCGAGGCGAATAACGTCTAACCTTAGGTTAAGTAGTGGATCTCTCGTTCTCTTATAATACCCCCTAAGGAAGTAGTAAATCGATCAATGGATTCCCATATTAGGTTTCACCCTCATTCGGCAAAATCTCGTAACCCCATCTTTAGACGCCCGATCAACTCCGCTCAATTATGCTAGATCTACTCTTAGGTAGGGTCTATTCCTTCTCCACCTAAGCACATCAGATAAAATTAAGCAACATAATCAAGAAAAAACTAAGTACTTATCATATAATTTAGAAATCAAATAACAAAATCCATCATAGGTTTTATCCCCTTCAAGTATCTGAAGGGTTTAGTTCATAATAAAATAAGAAAACATCTCAAGAGAAAAGATAAAACAAAACATAAGAAATCCCTAAAACTTCTTGAAGGAATTAAAGGAGAGATCCTCCATCTTAAATAGTGTTCCGGCTTCTTGAGATGGATCAACTGGCTATCTTTAAGTGATTCCCTAAAAAATGAAAGCTTCAGCAAAAGCCACTGCAAAAAGCCGTCCCTTTAATGTCTGTCTTGGGTTGTTTATATAGGCTTTTTAGATGCTTTACTTGGCTCCTAAGTACCTCTTTCAAGTAGAATTACTATTAGGGTGTTTAAGTAGACTTAGGAGTATGTTTCTTTGGTTTCAAGCATCCAATTCTGAGTGAAATTGCTCTTTACCGCGGCAGGGGCACGGCCATGTCACACGTCTGTGTAAATTATGGTTGGGCCATGTCTTGATTCTGTCGTTTTGGGCACGACCGTGTAAGTCGGGATTCAGGCCGTGCTTCAGGTCTGTCGATTGGGACATTGCCAAGTAGATCACCAGGCATGTCCGTGTATTGTAAATGGATGGTGCACGGCTGTGTGTGACGGAGTTGAGGCCGTGCTCTAGGTAATTGGCGAGGCACGGTCGTGTGGGCTTTGGGCAAGGCCATGTCGAATTCTTGGGTTGGCCCAATTTAGTCCGTTTTAAGCCCGTTTTTCGTTCTTTTTATCCTTAGGTGCTTTCCTGAGTATAAGACATGAAAAGAAAGGATTAAGAGCACCTTTTTACATAAATCAAGGATAAGTCATCCAAAAAGCATACTAAATATGGGGTTAAAATATGTTACTTTTACGGTTTATCAAATACCCCCACACTTAAGCTTTTGCTTGTCCTCAAGCAAAATTCTCAACTTATAAATAAAACAAACTTTCCATAATTCATCAATGTCTCATCATAATTCATAGATAATTTATACATGGATAATTTAACTCAAAGAGCCCTAAAGATTCAATCATGATAAGTCATACCTTTGTAGTAGTACGAAAACATAGGTGTCTCCCCTTATCTGAATAATAACCTTTAGTTCAAAACTGACAAGGATTGACATCCTCACAAAAGATTCACTCAAATCACTCAAAGGTGTTTAAGGTTCACAATAAGGCACTCAAGAGTCGAACCTAAAAAGATAATCCCATAGGCTTGCCTGAAAATTAAATCTCCACCACTGTATATGAGAGATACACAAATCAAAAGGTCTTTATTAGGGTTATAATGTGGCTAGGGTTAAAGGTGTGGATACAGGCTGAATTAGAAGGTTAGAATCGAGATTGACTTGACAAATTACCTAACTAGAAATAATGAATTAATATAAGTATTTACTTCGATTAAAAACTAATAATACCACTATTGATAATTACTCTATAATAACAAGTATTTCCCTTACTTGAAATTTGATAATACTTTAATACGAGCTTTTTCTTCAACCATTGGAGTTTAAATGCTCTAAGCTCTTTTATATACTACTAATATTGAATAAACTTGGATTTTTTTTAAGAACAAACTAAAAGAAACAAAATAGAAAGAATTTTGATTATTGAAACAACCTAATTTGGCAACTAATCAAATCAATTCTCGATAGAGGGGTAGTCAAAAGAATGTTGATAACAAATACAAAGGGTTTTGGGTTAATATCAAACGGGTAATTAAATAAAAGGGGTTGTTAGGATCAAATGGGTTCACTAGGGGTTATTTATGAGGTAGGATTTTTAGTGGAGTGAATGGGTTAAAACCTAGGTGCCTTTATCATCTCAGTATATCAAATCATTAATGTGGTCTCGACATGTATAATCAAGGCAAGTTCTAGAATAACAGATCAAAGTTGACACACTCATAATCAATAAAGTGAGCATGAAAAAGGGTATATGCTCTATAAGGCTCAAATTCTCACAAAAAATTAGGGGTGTTTTGACATCAATCCTTATAAATTTTGAACTTCAAGGTGATACTCAAATTTGGTTCAACAACCTATCAATTTTAATTTTTAGAAAGTAGACTTATCATGCTCGATTCTCTAGTATCCTTTAGATTTAATCATCAATGCACAATTAACTATGACTTGCTCTAAAACATATCAATAAAAATCATAAATCATTAGAAATTTCATCCTAATTAGTAATATGAGAGAATTACTTTCTAACAAGACTAAATTCAGGATTTTGAGAATAATGCAAAAAGTCAGGTACTTTTACCCCCCCACACTTAAGATGTACATTGCCCTCAATGTACAAAGATAGATAAACAATTATGTAATAATAAAATCAAAGAGAAGGGAGAAGTAACACTTCCTGAATTTTTGGATGAAGTCTATGAAAAGAAACCGGATAAGATTGGAGGTGAACGTGGGGAAGCGTCTCGAACCGTTTGAAATTGAATCCTCGAAGTAGCCGGCTTGGTTTTATTGTATCCTAAGAAAAATCTAAATATCATAAAGAATAAGAAGAAGAAAATAAAATAAAATAAAGTAAAAAATAATGCTGAAATAAAAAAAAATAATGGAAAATGAAAGACAACTAGAAAAATAGGGAATGAGGTTTAATAGTGATGTAGCTCGTGTTTTGGGATTTTGAATTTGAACGCATTTAGGGTGTTTGGGCATGGCCGTGGGTGTCATGGTACGCCCGTGTCTTTCTTCACACGGTCATTTAATACGGGCGTGCTCCTCTCATGTTCGTTAAGTCAGAATGTTGGCACGGTTGAAAGGCATGGTCGTGTTTAGCCCGTGCTTGACAAGTCAGTAACCTCGCACGGGGCGTCGGCACGGGCGTGGACTATTATTGCCACCCGTGTTGGGAAAGGAAATTTTTTCTATGTCGTGCACGGCTCTTCGCACGCCCATGGTTCATCCCCAGCTTCCACACACGCCACGAGCACGCCGTGTGTAGGGCCATGTGGCCTAGAAATCTGCTCTTTGGTTAGTTTATGGTTAGGTGTTAAAAAGAAAAAGAAAAGAAAAAAAGAAAAAATAAAAAAAATGTAAAAATGGGGTTAGTGCTCGGGTTGCCTCCCAAGAAGCGCTCGTTTACAGTCTTAGCTAGACTTTACCTCTCATTCGTATGGTCATGGTGGTTTGAGGATGTGAAAATCCTTTCTCATGCGATCACTTTGGTTATGGATATATAGTTTAAGTCAAGTAATATTTACCTCAAAAATGTCAAATTTAGGATTGCTGACCTCGACTGTGCCGTTTAGGAAGACATTTAGTACCTCAAAAGTGATTTCTTCATTTTTCTTGAGATCTGAATTGGTGATTCGAGGGCCTTCCGTATTCAAAAATACCTGATCTCCTAATTTGAAGTGATTCGTTGTTCTTATCAGCTCGTCTAGGGGCTCCTTCGGTTTCACTTCGTGCGGTTCCTATTCCTCTTTGATTTGTGTTTCCTACTCTTTTAGTTTGTCAAACCTAAGGCTTTATTCCTTATGTATTTCTTCTTTGTTGGCACGAGGTCTAGGATCTAGCTCATCTAAGTGATTTCGTGATGCTTCCTATAAAGAAGGTTGAACCAAATGATTATCAATCGAATTAACGTTCGTACCTTTATTACTCGATGTCCTAGCTGAGTTAAGAGCTTGAAGAGTGATTGTTTCGTCGTCTACACAAAGTGTGAGTTCATCGAATTCTTCCTCTGTGTGGTCTTTCTTTATTGTGTCGGGATATGGCACACGAGGTTGGTACTCCTTGATTACCAGTTTCAGCTTTCCTTGTGTTACCTCTACCTTACCTTCGTCTCCATTGTTTTCTTGTATTGAGTTTGGTTCATCTATCCCCTTACTGTCTGGAGCTAAAATGGCTTGAATTTGTTCCTTTGGGTTAACCTCAGTGTTACTTGGTAGACGTCCTAGCGGTTGTTCTGACATTAGCTTTGCGATATGTCCCACTGACCAAGTAAGTTCTCCAACTTGATTCTCGATCCGTTTGATCGATTTTTGTTGTTCATCAAGTGCCGTTTTAGTCTTTTGTAAACGAGAATCTGTGGCTGGCATGAATTTCGTTAGCAGCTTTTCAAGATTCGGCTCCTCTTCTTGTTGGTGAGGTGGTTGTTGAAAATCTGGAGGAAGTTTCGATCTTTGGCTATTTTGATCATCCCACGAGAAATTGGGATGGTACTTCCAACCTGCATTATAAGTGTCACTATAAAAATTATTTTGATATCTAGAATAGTTACCTGTATAGTGAGCTTGTTCGTTTTCCATGCCATATCCGTAGGGTGGGTACTCAGGATTCACCATGACTCCTAGATTCAAATCATATTGTATTTCTGGATGTTCCTGCGAGGGACTATACCAATCATCAATCTTTTATTCATCATTTCTAACGATTAGATAACTTTGGTGACCACGTCGAGGTTGAAGACACCGGTCATTTTAGTAGGAATTGTCCTCATGACTTGCCAACGATAATTATTCAGTGCCATCTTTTCCATAGACTAAAATTTTCTGCCAAAAGCAAAATAGAGGAAAAAATTAGCAAAGTAATAATAATAATAATAATAATAATAATAATAATAATAATAATAAATTGTAATAAAAAATTGGCTAAAGTAATAAAAATAGAGCTTTCATAATATTTTAGTGGTCCCCGGCAACGGCGCCAAAAACTTGATCGTGTCAAGCGATTAGCGTTTTAATATTTATAAAAGAATGATCGAACACAGAGACTAACTATGACAATGATAGAGGCAAGTGCACCAACCGAACAGTAGTATAGTTTAGGCAAGAATATCTTATCGAACCCAATGGAACCTAAAAGTACTACTACTCACTTTCTTTCTATTATTTAGCCTAAAATATGGAGTGATTGGTTTATAAAACTAATAAAAAAAACTAAACTAGACGTAAAGACAAAAGAATGAATTGGAGAAAGACTTTAGAAAAACTCAGTTGATGAAGACGATACCCTCAGGAAGAATCCACCTATGACTTCACTTATTATTTAACCCTAAACCATATGATTTCTTTACTTAGCTTGATCCGTGAGACTCCCTAGCCTATATTAAACCTTCTCTCGAGGCGAATAACGTCTAACCTTAGGTTAATTAGTGGAACTCTCGTTAACCCCCTAAGGAAGCAATAAATTGATCAATGGACTCCCATATTAGGTTTCACCTTAATCCGGCAAAATCTCGTAACCCTATCTCTAGGCGCCTGATCAACTCCGCTCAATTATGCTAGATCTACTCTTAGGTAGGGTCTATTCCTTCTCCACCTAAGCACATCAGATTAAATTAAGCAACATAATTAAGAAAAAACTAAGTACTTATCATATAATTTAGAAATCAAATAACAAAATCCATCATAGGTTTCATCCCCTTCAGGTATCTGAAGGGTTTAGTTCATAACAAAATAAGAAAACATCTTAAGAGAAAAGATAAAACAAAACATAAGAAATCCCTAAAACTTCTTGAAGGAATTGAAGGAGAGATCCTCCATCTTGAATAGTGTTCCGACTTCTTGAGATGGATCAACTGGCTATCTTTAAGTGATTCCCTAAAAAATGAAAGCTTTGGCAAAAGCCTCTGTAAAAAGCCGTCCCTTTAATGTTTGTCTTGGGTTGTTTATATAGGCTTTTTAGATGCTTTACTTGGCTCCTAAGTACCTCTTTAAAGTAGAATTACTATTAGGGTGTTTAAGTAGACTTAGAAGTATGTTTCTTTGGCTTCAAGCATCCAATTCAGAGTGAAATTGCTCTTTCCCACGGTAGGGGCACGGCCATGTCACACGCCCGTGTAAATTGTGGTTGGGCTGTGTCTTGATTCTATCATTTTGGGCACAGCCATGTAAGTCGGGATTCAGGCCGTGCTTTAGGTCTGTTGATTGGGACACGGCCATGTAGATCACCAAGCACGTCCATGTATAGTAAATGGATGGTGCACGATTGTTTGTGACAAAGTTGAGGCCGTGCTCTAGGTAATTGACGAGGCACGATCGTGTAGGCTTTGGGCCAGGCTGTGTTGAATTCTTGGGTTGGCCCAATTTAGTCTGTTTTAATCCCATTTTACATTTTTTTTATCCTTAGGTGCTTTCCTGAGTATAAGACATGAAAAGAAAGAGAGCACCTTATTTACATAAATCAAGGATAAATCATCCAAAAAGCATACTAAATATGGGGTTAAAATATGTTACTTTTACGGTTTATCAGCCATGCCTGTTTTTATCGAAGATTTCTCAAGGACTTCTCCAAGGTGGCTAAACCTTTATGAAGGCTATTGAAGAAAGACTCGGTATTCAAGTTTGATGAGGAATGCTTAAAAGCCTTCAATGATTTGAAGAGTCGATTAGTCACGGCACCCATAATCATCACACCAGACTGGGATTCGCCATTTGTGTTGATGTGTGACGTAAGGGACTTTGCCATTGGAGCTGTCTTGGACCAGCAAAGGAACAAAGTTTTTCATCCCATCTACTATGCAAGTAGAACCGAGCTCAACTGAACTATACGGTAACAGAAAAAGAGTTACTTGCTATTGTGTTTGATTTCGACAAGTTTCGATCTTATCTTGTAGGTACCAAAGTGATTGTCTATACAGACCACTCCACAGTTAAGTACTTATTAGCCAAGAAAGATGCTAAATCGAGATTGATCCGTTGGGTGCTTCTACTTTAAGAGTTCGATCTAGAAATCCAAGATCGAAGGGGAGTAGAAAACCAAGTAGCAGATCACTTATCCAGGTTAGAGTCGCAAGAGGGAAATTCTCTACTTTTTTCGATCCAAGAGACATTTCCAAATGAACACATACTGAAGCGAAGGAAAAAGTTTCTTCATGATGTGAAGTACTATTTCTGCGAAGAGCCATATTTGTTTAAAAAGTGTGCAGATCAGATGATTAGGAGATGTGTGGCAGAAGATGAAATACCGAAGATTTTATACCACTGTCTTTCAGCTTCGAGTGGCAGACACTTCGGAGGTCCTCGTGCAGTGGCCAAAGTATTGCAAGCCGGATTCTTTTGGCCAACACTATTCAAGGATGCATATACTTACGTAAAGAGTTGTGATCGATGTCAAAGGGTTGGAAATGTTACCAACAAAAATGAGATGCCTCGAACAAATATCATTGAGATGGAATTGTTCGATGTTTGGGGCATTGACTTTCTTGGTCCCTTCCCTCAGTCTTTCGGTGACAAATACATATTGGTAGCAGTAGATTATGTGCCCAAGTGGGTCGAGGCTGAAGCTTATCCGATGAACGATGATAAGGTTGTGATGAAGTTCTTGCAGAAACATGTGTTCACAAGGTTCAAAACCCCAATAAGCGATGAAGGGACCCATTTTGTGAACAAGTGGTTAAAATGGTTGTTAGATAAACATGGAGTGAAACATAAGGTTGTGACAGCTTACCATCTGCAAACAAATGGGCAAGCTGAGCTAGCGAATAAGGAGATCAAAGGCATACTTGAGAAGGTAGTTTTCCCGAACCGACGAGATTGGTCCAAGAGACTAGATGATGCTTTATGGGATTACAGAATGGCATACAAGACACCTTTAGGAATGTCACCCTACAGGTTAGTCTTTGGGAAAGCCTGTCATCTACCTTTGGAGTTAGAACACAAAGCTTATTGGGCCCTTCGACGACTCAACTTGGATCTTAAGTCTGCTAAAGAGAAACGAATGCTCCAACTCAATAAGCTAGAGGAATTTCGAATGTTCTCATACGAAAATGTCGAATTACTCAAAGAAAGACTCAAGAAATGGCATGACAAGCATATTCGAGTTTGAGAGTTTGAAGCAGGTCAGTAAGTTTTGTTATTTAATTCCAGATTGAAGTTCTTCCCAGGTAAGTTAAAATCACATTGGTCCGGTCCATTTACGATTCATCGTGTCTATCCATACGGAGTTATTGAACAATGCTCAGCGTTTGAAACATTACTACGGAGAAAGACCTAAACGAGATCAAATCTTGTTCAGTTTGTCTGGTCTTTAGATTTTCTTGTTTTCAATAAATTATTTAGGGTATATTTTTGGGTTTATTATGTTTAAATCAATTCTGTCTAGGAGATTGGAACTTAAGCGGGACCGTTTATGACCCCTCCAAGCTTTCCTGGGAATTGATTTTCACATAATTTTCCAAGAAATTAGCCCCTAAATGACAAAATAAATTTTTGTTTTTCCAAATAAAAAGGTCAATTTTGACCCAAGTCTTAAATTGCAACTCAATTTCAAATTTTCATTAAGTCTAGGGACTTAATTGAATTATTATTAAAAATTGGTTGCTATTTTTGTAAATAATAAAACTAGATGCCTCTTTGTGTAAATATTTTTAGCATCTATATTTTTTATACCATATTTATAAATTATTGATAAACTTTAATATATAATTATATTCATTATAATTTATATATTAATTTTTATCAACATAGCTTAGGATTAGGATTAATTTTATTTTATGTTTATCTTAATAAATTAAATAGCAATTGATAATTACACATGCATTGTTGTTAGCATTAAGTAGAATTAGGATTAGAATATTTTTATTATTAAATTGCTTTAAGAGTTCTACTCTAATTCCTACTTCTCCTACTATAAATTACACCCTTGCTTCTCCCCATTCATTCATCACTCAAAACC
Organism: Gossypium rotundifolium; assembly: GCA_025506655.1. Taxonomy (NCBI): domain Eukaryota; kingdom Viridiplantae; phylum Streptophyta; class Magnoliopsida; order Malvales; family Malvaceae; genus Gossypium; species Gossypium rotundifolium. The sequence goes on from CP106722.1 coordinate 107,423,244, forward strand.
CCAACTCATCAAAGTGTTGCAAGTCCCTAGCCACAATAGCCATTCGCCAAGAGTCTGCTTCAAGACATTCTGCGCCCACTCTAGCAATGCTGAGTTTCACCTCACGCCATCGCCTCCATTCGCGTTGCTTGCAAGACCATCTCCTCAAGACACCCGACCAGCCCAGGCGGTGTCCTGCTCCTACGCGCCGCACTTGCGCATGCCAGTGGCCCACCTGCGCAAGACCTTGTGCACTGCTGCTTGTGTGCAGCCCCTACCACGCACCTATCCACCCAACCTAAGCCAAAAGCCTTCAACCCTCCTTTTAAATTTCCATCTTTTGTTCATTAGTATATTTTATTTTTGGAGTTCTTAATTTTTATGAGAAAGGTGGTAAGAACAATTTTTTTCCTTAAGTTTTAATTTTTATTCAATTATTTAATTTTCCAATTTATTGAAATATTAGTAATGTTTATTAATTAAATCTTTGAGAAAATAATTTTTTCTCCTATCTTATGTTCAGGTCAATCATGCCTCGCAAGAGAACTCGTGCCTCCGCCCAAATTGACGAAGCACAGAACAAATTTCACTGTGAAGAAGCCAAAGAAAGATACGAAAGTATTTTCAAAAATCAATAGATGCATCCAGAGAAAGGCTTCACATTGAAGGAAAGAAACTATAGAGATTCTATGGCACGTATTCGTCAAGTTGCTGAAGCCCTCAATTGGGAATTATTTTGTAAAAAGAGACCAAGTGTGGATGAGGAATAGTTCGTGAATTCTACGCAAACTTAACCTCAAGCGAATTGACAGAAGTTCTAGTTCATGGAATCAAGGTACCAATAAATTCAAATACTATTAATGAATTCTTTGAATTACTTGATTTCAACAACGATGAATATTCTTCTTTGTTGCCAACATTAAGACTAAAAATTTGCAAGAAATTCTCAAGGAACTTACAGTTCCAGGTTCTAAGTGGACTATGCCAAAACAAGGAATCCACACGTGTTGAAGAGAGTATTTGACACCACTTGCGAAGGTATGGTTCTATTACATCCGTTTCAGCCTTATGCCTAGTTCACATGGGACTACAATCTCATTAGAGCGAATGGTCCTATTATACTTGATTCTAACTGGAAAGACCATTGATGTGGGCAAAATCATCCTAAGAGAAATGTAAAATTATGCCGTTAGACGTTCTGGCCCGGCCTATTTCCCCTTTACAATAACAATTTTATGCTTAAAAGCAAAACTCCTTGCGGACATGAAGGGGACAGAGTATAGTCAAGGCACAATCACCGATTGGGACCTTTACCGAGTAGTCGTAGATTCTGTTTTATAGCAACGAGTTGAAGAGAGTGAGGATCCCGCAGAAGTAGAAGATGATCCCACAGAAATCCCGCCAGAACAATCAACTAAAGCCCCTAATAAGGCAGAATCAATGGAACCAGAAGCTGAACCTAATATCGAAACCTCAATGTTTGGAGCTCCACCGCCTAGCCCAGATCTTCGTGATGAGCTGTTAAAGCTGATGGACTTAATGCAACATATGCAATGGCAGCAACAAGCCTATTGGAGATACTCAAAAATAAGATATGACTCGATGAGGAGTGCCTTCAAGAAAATTTATAATGACCCATTTATTTTTGTGCCTGAGTTTCCAGATCTCATATTTGAACCATGGATTTCATCATCAAAGAGGAAGCAAGGCGATTCATGCAAAGGCAATACTGATGGAGCAAAAGATGAGTCGAATTCAGAAGGATAGACAAACAAATAAAAAAGGGGAGGCCTTCAAATCTAGTTTATTTTTATTCTTAAGTTATTCCAGGATTAGGTTAATTAGGAATTTTTATTTTTGCACAATAAAACAAGAGATAGGAATCATGAATAAAATCTGAACAAGTCACAAAGGCTAAAGTGTGGCAATAGATATATACATGTCTAGGATTGGATTTTAGAGAGATCTTAGTACTTAGCAGATCAATTTGACTCACCTCCTCTTTTCTAAATATCCTACCGGTGTATAGTATCTATTCACTTTAAACAATGAGGACATTGTTCACTTTAAGTAGGGGACCGAAAATTTGAATTAATTCCACTCAGAATAAAATTTTCTTTTAATTATGATTAGGATGTATTTTGTTCAATAATTTGAAATTTTGTTAAGTATGCTAAACTTCAGTATTAATAAAGTTCTATTATTTCAATAAGCTATTATGTTAGCTTAATAATGATATGAATGTATTCTTTTAATAAAACATGCAAATTCGTACCATAAAATTTTTAATTCCCTACGAAAAATTAGGCATGTATGAAAGTTTAAGTCTTTCGAATTGACTGATTAATTTCTTGAGGCGAAATCCTAGGAAGCATGGAATATTGAAAACGATTTAAGGCAAATATTGTTTGGACCGCTTGAGTCTTTCAAGTTGATCCTGATAAAATTATCCTTTGAAACCCAACTTTGAGACTAGATGCCCTATAATTTTATTTGGACCTATGCAATATTTAGCCATCAATTTTCTCTTCATTACTTTTAAAATTGTCCCAAACACTAGACTCAGTACTATTCAGAATATAGTTTGAAAATAAGTTTGGGGGAGTTAAAAAGAAGTATCAATTACTCGAAAATTGTAGTACATGAAGCAAGTGCTCGGATTTGAGCTTGATTAAAAAAAAAAACATGTACTCGGAATAAAATAAATGGTCGGAAGAGAATAAGTTGGTGTATCAAGGGTAAGAATTCTGAAGGTTCGATTTTAAGCTTAGTCTAGGGTTTTTAAGCCAAAAATTTGTTTATCTTTTACCTACCCCTAAGTCCAGCCACGTTACAACCTTATTAAAGACCTATTGATTCAAAGTTCCAATGTTACCTACATTAGTGGAGAGAAATTGCTCTGTTCAACATATGAAGACATCAGTTAAGCTTAATGATTGCAATTTAATTTTGAATAAGGAATTAAAATCAAATTGGTAGTGAGTAACATGTCTTTATTAAGAAACATTTAGTCTAATTTTGCTAGTATAATAGTTGTTGGAGGTAATTTGAACGTTATGTATACTTGAGTAGCATAATTATCAAATTTCTTATTTTTGAGCCTAAGTATATTAAATTCATAATTTTGAGAAGAAACTTGTTCTGAAGGAGTTTTTCAAAGGTGTTTCTGAGAAAATTCTTTTCAAATTTGTGCATTACTTGGGATGAGCAATGAATTAAGTTTGGAGGTGTGGAAACACGGAAATTTATACACTTTTTCATGCCCTTTTTAACTCAAATTTATGCAGTTTCGATTTAATTCTTGTCGAAAAATAATTAAATATTATAAAATAATTAAATTGTTCTAAAAATATGAACATGATGGATTTTAATTAATTTTATAGTTAATTTTGATTGATTTTTACTATTTTCGACAGATTCGCACAAAGGGCGAAAATTGGCTCGGCAAACATTGCTCGAAGAATAAACTCGGGAAGTAATTTGAAGTATCAAGGAGAATTTATTTCCAGCCCAAGACGGTCCAATTATGAATATTTTATCATAATATAATTAATTTTAATTTATTCCCAATTTAATTTGGGCAAAATAAATTAATCTTAATTAATTATGAAAAAGGTCCAGTTGAACCAAACCGATTGAACCGAACCAAGCAAAGAATTGGGCAGGCCAAACCATCCATATGTTGGCCCAAATAAGCTTATTAGCTGATTAATTAAGCTTGCAAAGAAGCCTGAAGACTTTTCAAAGTTGCATTGATAAACCATAAAAGTAACATATTTTAACCCCATATTTAACATGTTTTTGGTTGATTTAGCCCTTGATTTATGTAAAAAGGTGCTCTTAATCCTTTCTTTTCTTGTTTTATACTCAGGAAAGCACCCGAGGACGAAAAGAACAAGAAACGGGCTTAAAAAGGGCCAATTTGGGCCAAAGTGGAAATCGACATGGCCTAGACTTCAAGCCACATGACCGTGCCTCAACAATTAACTAAGACATGACCATGCCACGATTTACACGGTCGTGCCCCAATCGACAGAATCAAGACTCGGTGTAACAGTTCAAATTTGACCTTAATCGGAACAGTTGTTTTGGGACCACAAATCTGAGTCTGTATAATAATTTAATATTATTTTCTATGTCGTTGATATGTGGCTAAGCATGTGTTAAATTTTCGTAAGCTAATTTGTTCATTTGTGTGTTTAATTTTAACAAAAGACTTAATCGCGTAAAGTGCAAAAGTTACAAACTATAGTGAAAAGTGCCCAATTGTTAATGGTTTCTTAATATGGGATCCTTAAAGGGCAAAAAGTCCACTTTCTAACTTAGTGGCCGGTTATGTACACAAATAGCCTTATGTAATAATATTATTTATTTTATAAAGTAAGGTTAATTTAGTAATTAAACAAATACATAATATATATGTTAATTAAAACACAAAATAGGCATGTTTTGTTCATCTTTCTCTTGGCCGAATGCATGCAAGAGAAGAAAAGAAAATAGCTAAGCTAAGTTCGGCATATATCTAGCTAAATTAAGGTATGTGATTAGTTCGGTTTATGCTAATTTTTACGTTTTTGAGATCATTGCTTCGAATATTAGTTGACCCATGTTAGAATTTCTGAATTTGAGCATGTTTGATATTCAGCCATGGTTAGATGTTTGTGACTTATGATGTTTAATGGAAAAATATTAAAAGTAGGTTAGGAATTAACAAGTTTTGAACTGGAAATTTTGGTGAAATTGAGTATTTAGGGTTAAATTGTAAAAATATATTTTTAGAGGGGTTCAATTGCAAAATAAATGAAATGTATGCATTTGTATAGATGTATGGAAGATCCGGCCCTAAAGGATTGCGTACAAATTATGTGTGTTTTGTGTTTTGTACAATAGGGATTAAATTGTAAAAGTTGTAAAAATCAGGGGTAAAATGGTAATTTACTTATTTATGTGTTTTGGGATTAAATTGAAATGAAATGTGCTTGCATGTAACATTCTGAAATTGGGCCTAGTAGGATTGAGCTCAATGGGCCTTGGGCGTAGTAGCGTTTAAATTTTTTTTGGAGAACAAGAGATCGGCTTAAATGCAAGTTGGACCAATTAGATAAGTGAGTTTGGAAGGTTAGGAAGCTTTTATGAAGTCCCGGGTTCAAGTTAGGCCTTAGGAAAAATTTTGGTTTTAGGTGAAAAAAAACCCTGGAGGTTGGCGGGTAGGCCTTAAGAATAAAATGTGGAGGAAAATGACACAAGTGGAGTGTGTGATGTAGTGGCAAAGTGACGCCACTTAAGGACAAGGGAATGGCGCCACAAGGAAGGAAGGAGGTCCAAGGTTCTAGTTGTAGCGTTTGTATTCCTTTTAGATTATTTTTTATTAAATGAATTTAGACCTTGGCCATAGGGTTATATTTAGTTGCGCATGGTTTAAGACACAAGGAGCTAGTTGGTAAAGTGGCTAGCAGCGTGGGTTATGTTACAAGGGAGCCTGAGTTCGAATCTCATGAGGAGCAACGGAGTATTTATTTTGCGGATTGGACGGTAAGAGTTTCAGTTGAATTTAAACTCTACTGACGAAGGGATGCCACATCGAAAAGGTACAAAGAATGAAGGTGAAGAGCTAGCTATATAAAGAGCATGCCAGGAGGAGGGTTAACATACCTTGGTGGGCGTTGGGCACAGGAGTGGTCGTAGCGCGGTTTAGCACCAGAGTCCTATCAGGTGTGTAACTCTCTCTACTCTAGTTGTAGAGCGGCAAATGCCGAAGTGCCGGTCATGGCATTAGTAGCCAAACGAGCGTGCGAGCGCATGTGTAGGGCTTCGACGCGATAGTTGAGGCTATCAGTAGTATTCTTGTGGGTTGGGGCTGCTTGGGCCGCGATGGGCTGAAGTGGGCCCGTGGGGCCAATTGGAATAAATTGTATGATGATATAGTATATAGTGAACTAGACTAGGTGAAACCTATATACGTGGCTAGATTTATGTTAGGTGGGCCACACGAGCGTGTGGGCCCGAATGGGCCAAAATCGAGTTTTAGGCCCAATAGTCTGGTGATGACCGAAAATGGTAGCCGAGTCCCTTAGGGTAACATTAGACCTTCGGGAGGGCCATTGCAGGTGCAAAATTACGAAAATACCCTTGGTGGGTAAATTACAAAAATACCCTTGGTAGGTAAAATTACTGTTATACCCTTAGAGGTTGGTTAAATTGATTATGTTGTATATTATTATTCTGATTATGATGGTAATTCGTTTCATACGTTATTTGATATATGATTGCGTACATGTCATCTGCATACACGAATTGTAATATTATGTATGTTGCATGGGCATATGGGTGATAATGATAAAGGGAAGTGTTACGGTGGTTTTACCACATTATCCGTGACCTATGTCACATATTATGAATCTGGTGACTCTGTCACATTATCTCGTGGCTATGCCACAATTATAAGGCGATGTGCGCTTGATCGCAGTGATCGCCTTCGATGGTGTGTAGCGGATGGAGGGTCGATTTAGTAATCCCACTGTGTTGGCGAGTGCACGGTGGTGTGTAGAGGTTGGATACTTAGGTTGGCTGGGTTGCATTGCATACATGCTTAATATGTTGTATTTGTATGGGTTGATACATGTTCTTACTATTAGGGGTTGTACACACTGAGTTTTCGTAAACTCACCCCCTCTTTTTAAATGTTTCAGGTAATCCCTAGTTTGAGGACTTGGAGCCGAGGTGGACTCTGTGGTGGCCATGCACTAGTTTCTCGTAAACTTTCAGTTTCTATTTAAAATTACATTCTAATTTTGGGATTTTGCAATGTAATAAGGCCTTGGAATTTTATTTTGTTTTAGCTTTTAATTTGGTTACTGCTTGTTATTAAATGTTTAATACGGGATTTTCCTAAAATGTTAATAAACCGTTTCTTTTTTGAAATTACATACACTTGATTTTTCACAACAAATATAATGAACACAAACTTTTTAACGAACACACAGTTTTTAGACATTCCTTTCATGTGACATGCCAGATTTGGTCGTAACGTTTAGGCCGTGTTTGGGGTGTTACAATTTTGGTATCAGAGCCTAGGTTTCAAAAACTCGGCTGTGGGTTATGGGGTTCAAAAAATAGTTTTCAAAAGTTTGTTTTGAAAATACATGTTGTCTGGAAGTATGGCACCTTGCGTCTTCGGTATCCAAATCCGTAAGTTCTCTTATTTTATGTTTGTTAAGACAATGTTATGACTGTATTTTTGGTATTTATTTTGTGTGTGCTGGTTTGGATATAGAAATTGTATGTATAAATATCGATCTGCTTTTGTGTTTAGATATCTAGTTGTGAGAAAGAAGTTTTGAGATTTGGTTTATTAGTGTTATTAGATCAGAGTGCGCAGCATGAGCGTAGTGTGGTAGGTTAGGACGTGTGGCTGTTAGTTAGTTTCGAGGACGAAATTTCTTTAAGGAGGGTAGATTTGTAACATTCTGAAATTGAGCCTAGAAGGATTGAGCTCAATGGGCCTTGGGCGTAGTAGCGTTTAAATTTTTTTTGGAGAACAAGAGATCGGCTTAAATGCAAGTTGGACCAATTAGATAAGTGAGTTTGGAAGGTTAGGAGGCTTCTATGAAGTCCCGAGTTCAAGTTAGGCCTTAGGAAAAATTTTGGTTTTAGGTGAAAAAAAACCCTAAAGGTTGGCGGGTAGGCCTTAAGAATAAAATGTGGAGGAAAATGACACAAGTGGAGTGTGTGGTGTAGTGGCAAAGTGACGCCACTTAAGGACAAGGGAATGGCGCCACAAGGAAGGAAGGAGGTCCAAGGTTCTAGTTGTAGCGTTTGCATTCCTTTTAGATTATTTTTTATTAAATGAATTTAGACCTTGGCCATAGGGTTATATTTAGTTGTGCATGGATTAAGATACAAGGAGCTAGTTGGTAAAGTGGCTAGCAGCTTAGGTTATGTTTCAAGGGAGCCTGAGTTCGAATCTCATGAGGAGCAAGGGAGTATTTATTTTGTGGATTGGACAGTAAGAGTTTCAGTTGAATTTAAACTCTACTGACGAAGGGATCCCACATCGAAAAGATACAAGGAATGAAGGTGAAGAACTAGCTATATAAAGAGCATGCCAGGAGGAGGGTTAACATACCTTGGTGGGCATTGGGCACAGGAGTGGTCGTAGCGCGGTTTAGCACCAGAGTCCTATTAGGTGTGTAACTCTCTCTACTCTAGTTGTAGAGCGGCAAATGCCGAAGTGCCGGTCACGGAATTAGTAGCCACACGAGCGTGCGAGTGCATGTGTGGGGCTTCGACGCAATAGTTGAGGCCATCAGTAGTATTCTTGTGGGTTGGGGCTGCTTGGGCCGCGATGGGTTGAAGTGGGCCCGTGGGGCCAATTGGAATAAATTGTATGATGATATAGTATATAGTGAACTAGACTAGGTGAAACCTATATACGTGGCTAGATTTGTGTTAGGTGGGCCACACGAGCGTGTGGGCCCGAATGGGCCAAAATCGAGTTTTAGGCCCAATAGTCTGGTGACGACTGAAAATGGTAGCCGAGTCCCTTAGGGTAACATTAGACCTTCGGGAGGGCCATTGCAGGTGCAAAATTACAAAAATACCCTTGGTGGGTAAATTACGAAAATACCCTTGGTAGGTAAAATTACTGTTATACCCTTAGAGGATGGTTAAATTGATTCTGGTGTATATTATTATTCTGATTATGATGGTCATTTGTTTCATACGTTATTTGATATATGATTGCGTACATGTCATACTGCATACACGAATTGTTAAATTATGTATGTTACATGGGCATATGGGTGATAATGATAAAGGGGAAGTGTTCTGGTGGTTTTTACCACATTATCTAGTGACCTATGTCACATATTATGAATCTGGTGACTCTGTCACATTATCTGGTGGCTATGCCACAATTATAAGGGCGATGTGCAGTTGACTGCAGTGATCGCCTTTGATGGTGTGTAGCGGATGGAGGGTCGATTTAGTAATCCCCACGGTGTGACTGGCAGGTACGGGTGGTGTGTAGAGGTTGGATACTTAGGTTGGTTGGGTTGCATTGCATACATGCTTAATATGTTGTATTTGTATGGGTTGATACATGTTCTTACTATTAGGGTTGTACACACGAGTTTTCGTAAACTCACCCCTCTTTTAAATGTTTCGTAATCCCCGTTTGAGGACTTGGAGCCGAGGTGGACTCTGTGGTGGCCATGCACTTGGTTTCTCGTAAACTTTCAGTTTCTATTTAAAATTACATTCTAATTTTGGGATTTTGCAATGTAATAAGGCCTCGGATTTTTATTTGGTTTTAGCTTTTAATTTGGTTACTGCTTGTTATTAAATGTTTAATACAGGATTTTCCTAAAATGTTAATAAACCGTTTCTTTTTTGAAATTACTTACACTCGATTTTTCACAACAAATATAACGAACACGAACTTTTTAACGAACACATAGTTTTTAAACATTCCTTTCATGTGACATGCCAGATTCGGTCGTAACGTTTAGGCCAGGTTTGGGGTGTTACAATTTTGGTATCAGAGCCTAGGTTTCAAAAACTCGGCTGTGGGTTATGGGGTTCAAAAAAAAAGTTTTCAAAAGTTTGTTTTGAAAATACATGTTGTCTGGAAGTATGGCACCTTGAGTCTTGGCATCCAAATCTGTAAGTTCCCTTATTTTATGTTTGTTAAGACAATGTTATGACTGTATTTTTGGTATTTATTTTGTGTGTGCTGGTTTGGATATAGAAATTGTATGTATAAATATCGATCTGCTTTTGTGTTTAGATATCTAGTTGTGAGAAAGAAGTTTTGAGATTTGGTTTATTAGTGTTATTACATCAGAGTGCGCAGCGTGAACGTAGTGTGGTAGGTTAGGACGTGTGACTGTTAGTTAGTTTCGAGGATGAAATTTCTTTAAGGAGGGTAGATTTGTAATATCCTGAAATTGGGCCTAGTAGGATTGAGCTCAATGGGCCTTGGGCGTAGTAGCGTTTAAATTTTTTTTGGAGAACAAGAGATCGGCTTAAATGCAAGTTGGACCAATTAGATAAGTGAGTTTGAAAGGTTAGGAGGCTTCTATGAAGTCCCGGGTTCAAGTTAGGCCTTAGGAAAAATTTTGGTTTTAGGTGAAAAAAAACTCTGGAGGTTGGCGGGTAGGCCTTAAGAATAAAATGTGGAGGAAAATGACACAAGTGGAGTGTGTGGTGTTGTGGCAAAGTGACGCTACTTAAGGACAAGGGAATGGCGCCACAAGGAAGGAAGGAGGTCCAAGGTTCTAGTTGTAGCGTTTGCATTCCTTTTAGATTATTTTTTATTAAATGAATTTAGACCTTGGCCATAGGGTTATATTTAGTTGCGCATAGTTTAAGACACAAGGAGCTAGTTGGTAAAGTGGCTAGCAGCGTGGGTTATGTTTCAAAGGAGCCTGAGTTCGAATCTCATGAGGAGCAAGGGAGTATTTATTTTGCGGATTGGACGGTAAGAGTTTCAGTTGAATTTAAACTCTACTGACGAAGGGATCCCACATCGAAAAGATACAAGGAATGAAGGTGAAGAGCTAGCTATATAAAGAGCATGCCGGAGGAGGTTAACATACCTTGGTGGGCGTTGGGCACGAGGAGTGGTCGTGGCGGTTTAGCACCGAGTTCTATCGGTGTGTAACTCTCTACTCTAGTTGTAGAGCGGCAAATCTGAAGTCTTACCACGAGATTAGTAGCCACACGAGCGTGCGAGCGCATGTGTGGGGCTTCGACGCGATAGTTGAGGTCATCAGTAGTATTCTTGTGGGTTGGGGCTGTTTGGGCCGCGATGGGCTGAAGTGGGCCCTGGGGCCAATTGGAATAAATTGTATGATGATATAGTATATAGTGAACTAGACTAGGTGAAACCTATATACGTGGCTAGATTTGTGTTAGGTGGGCCACACGAGCGTGTGGGCCCGAATGGGCCAAAATTGGGTTTTAGGCCCAATAGTCTGGTGACGACCGAAAATGGTAGCCGAGTCCCTTAGGGTAACATTAGACCTTCAGGAGGGCCATTGCAGGTGCAAAATTACGAAAATACCCTTGGTGGGTAAATTACGAAAATACCCTTGGTAGGTAAAATTACTGTTATACCCTTAGAGGTTGGTTAAATTGATTATGTTGTATATTATTATTCTGATTATGATGGTAATTCGTTTCATACGTTATTTGATATATGATTGCGTACATGTCATACTGCATACACGGATTGTAATATTATGTATGTTGCATGGGCATATGGGTGATAATGATAAAGGGGAAGTGTTCTGGTGGTTTTTACCACATTATCTGGTGACCTATGTCACATATTATGAATCTGGTGACTCTGTCACATTATCTGGTGGCTATGCCACAATTATAAGGCGATGTGCGCTTGGTTGCATGGCCGCCTTCGATGGTGTGTAGCGGATGAAGGGTCGATTTAGTAATCCTCACGGTGTGACTGGCAGGTACGGGTGGTGTGTAGAGGTTGGATACTTAGGTTGGCTGGGTTGCATTGTATACATGCTTAATATGTTGTATTTGTATGGGTTGATACATGTTCTTACTATTAGGGGTTGTACACACTGAGTTTTCGTAAACTCACCCCCTCTTTTTAAATGTTTCAGGTAATCCCTAGTTTGAGGACTTGGAGCCGAGGTGGACTCTGTGGTGGCTATGCACTGGTTTCTCGTAAACTTTTAGTTTCTATTTAAAATTACATTCTAATTTTGGGATTTTACAATGTAATAAGGCCTTGGAATTTTATTTGGTTTTAGCTTTTAATTTGGTTACTGCTTGTTATTAAATGTTTAATACGGGATTTTCCTAAAATGTTAATAAACCGTTTCTTTTTTGAAATTACTTACACTCAATTTTTCACAACAAATATAACGAACACGAACTTTTTAACGAACACACAGTTTTTAGACATTCCTTTCATGTGACATGCCAGATCCGGTCGTAACGTTTAGGCCGGGTTTGGGGTGTTACATTGCATGAGCTTAATTTGGATATGTCTAGATCAAGAACAAAGAAAAACGGACTTGGATTGGGGAAAGAAGAAAGTTAACGAATAGCTGGTTTTAGTTGTCCGACGATTTTTGAGGTAAGACTATGAGCAGTTTAACATCGTTAAAGGTATTTATAACATTGATTATATACCGAATCATGAAATTATGCTTGTAAAACTTGTCTTAGCCGAATGTGGATAGTGAGAATGAGATGAATTATTGTTATAATTTAAATCTAGTTGATATGTTTAAGTGATTGAATAATGTGTGACTTATGTTAATTTGGGCAGCATTATTGAAATGTATATGAGATGATAAAATATTGAATCGGGCTTCAAGCCTAGCAGGCCTTGTGCCGGTGAATTGTATCAGGCTTCAAGCCTAGTAGGCCTCGTGCCGGTGAATTGTATCAGGCTTCATGCCTAGTAGGCCTTGTGCAGGTGAAGTGTATCGAGCTTATTGCCTAGCAGGCTAAATGCCGGTGATCAAATTTCAGACCTCTGGTCTAGCAGGCTTAATGCCGGTGTGTATTTCAAGCTTTGATGTCTAGCAGGCTTAATGTCGGTGATGTGTTATAAATGGAGAATTCACGAATCATAGCAAGTTGGAACATATTTAATGCAATGAGCTAAAAGCTCAGGTAAGTATAAACCATGTATATATGTAAGGAATAAGGTAAGTTGGTATATTACCATTTGAATTAAGTATGATGCGATATAGTTGATAATTCGGTAAGAATTCTAATATATGCTATTGAGCTTACGATTGATGAGTATGAACATTATATAATAGAATGTGAGTTTAGATATGTTATTTTGGAGAATCGGCTATAGGTGAAAATGTTAAAGATAGATTAGATGTGTATGCATATGTGTACAAATGAGTATACATGATTAATATGTACGTTGTATTCATTTGATTTGGAACATGCAAATACATATTATATTTTTACGTTTCGATGAATTACAGGTTTACAGAAATAAAATGATAATACTTAGGATAAGTGAATTGATAGCATTCGGCCATGACGAATTTACAAGTTGAAATGTTTATATTAAATGCTATAAACCTAATGATTAAAATGCTTATATGTTTGGATGTTATATAAAAATTGCTTAAGACTTACTAAGCTAGTAAGCTTACTCTATATGTGTTCAATGTTCTGTTTTTATAGATTTTGGTCAAGCTACGAGCTCGGGGAACCATCAGCAAAGTCAACCACACTATCATCTATTTGGTACTCTTTTAGTTTGGTTTTTGGATAAAGGCATGTATAGGATTGATAAGGTCTATGTTTGAGTTGAAAACTTTGTCCTTGTATATATTTTAGCCATACGAATATGGCTTACATCCTTTGTTAGTTTGGTATTAAGACATATGGTTTTAATGATCAAATGGTGTATATATTCATGTCATTATGATGCAAGGGTTGTATGGATTTTGGTTAGCTTATATTCGCCTATGGTACATGTGCATATAATAGGTATAATGTGGTCTCATGGTTAACGGTATTTCGGGCTAAAATAATGTATATACTGTATAGTTATTTTCGATTCAACTCTGTGCATGCAAACAAATTTAGGTGTACATTGATTTGATTGATTATTTGGATCTATCTAAACTTTGGTATAAGCTATGTACATGTAATTGCATATATGTGTCTTTGTATATTTGGCCAAGTAGATATGTACTTATATGATATTTATTAAGCTGGTAGGTTTGGACATATGTTAATATTTTTTATGCTGGTATATTCGGCCTTTTAAGCGAGTTAGTATAAGATGATATTTGGATCATGTTATTCAATCAAATAGATACGGTTGGTTTAATTGTTTGAGTACTTTATAAGTAAACAAAGATATGGTAAATGAGGTTTACGGTATTTGCATTATTATGTGATATTAATAAAATGTACTTTGCATGTTTAGCTTATGTTTGTCAATGCTTGTGCCGTATATGATTTAGTTTTAGTAGAACAAGTATGTTTTATGCATATGTAATTGTTTGCTTATATGTGTATTTTTATAAAAGTATGATTTAATATAATTTAATTGATTGAATAAAAGTTATGATTTAGCTAGTAATACCCGTAACCCTAATTCAGCGACGGATACGGGTTAGGGGTGTTACACATAGCATGAAAATGATTTACACGATCGTGTAACATGGTCGTGCCCCTGTCGTGGAAAAGAAGAATTATACTCAGATTTGAATACTTTAAGGCAAAGAAACACATTCCAAAGCCTATTCAAACACCGAGTAGGAAGTATACTTGAATTAGGGCACTTAGAGGCCAAGTAAAAACATCTCAAAAGCCTATATAAAGAACCTAGAGGCCAACCTTTAGGGGGCGGTTAGCTAGGCCAAGGAGCCGTAACACCCTAAACCCGGCCCATGCATTATGACTGGGTTTGGGATGTTACATTTTGTGGTATCAGATCCCGGTTACAAAACTAAGCTGTGGTTTGGGTTCAAAAATGTTTTCCAAAGCTACATGAATTTTAAATTATAAATGTACGTTCTAAATGAAGTATGGCACCACGAGAATCCAGCACAAGTCAAGTAAGTATATGCTACCAATTTATGATTTCGATTATTATGGTATGACTGTAGAACAACTCTAGAAACTTTTAGTTTTAGGTGTTGAATCTATAGAGATTGAGACTATAGGATGCATTTGCGAAAATGACTTTACTTCTTATACTTCATAAAATATTGTTTAATAAACACTGAAATAGTATACTGATTCATAAGACTTTTAATCAGATTAAATCAAATTAGTCATTATGAGCACTAGAGGACGTGGCCATGGTAGAGGCCGAGGCGCTAGAGTTGTGTCTGAGGCGTCGGGACATATGCTGGAAATGGACGCACCTGTGTCACCTGTGATTAAAGCTGGGTCACATGATCGTATGAGGGAGGACGATGCTCTGTCCCAAGCAATGTTGCGAGTTTTGGAAAGGGTTGCTGGGGCAAGAACTGGGTCAGCAGCTCGTGGGTCAATTTTGGAGCGACTCAGATCGAATGGTGCTGAGGTTTTTAGGGGTATTTCGGGTGTGGCCCCAAATGTAGCAGAGTACTGGCTTGAGGCTGTGGAGCGGATCATGGATGATCTGGATTGCACTACCAATCAGAAACTGAAAGGAGTAGTTCCTTGTTGAGAGACGAGGCGCATCAATGGTGGCTCATTGTTCGGGAAGGCATTCAGGCCGATCGTATTACTTGGGATTTCTTCAAGACGATGTTCCAGGGAAAGTATGTCGGGGCTAGCTATATGGATACCCGAAGGAAGGAATTTTTGAATCTGGTCCAAGGAGGTAAGTCTGTGGTAGTATACGAGGCGAAATTTTTGCGTATGAGTCGGTATGCCCAAGGTATAGTGCCGACTAACTACGAACGCTGTGTGCATTTTGAGGACGGTTGCATGATGAGTTGCGGGTACTGATAGCCCCGCAAAAGGAGAGGAATTTTTCCACACTGGTGGAGAAAGCCAAGATAGCTGAAGAGGCTAAACATTCAGAGCGGTAAAACTGAGACAAGGGTTGAGGCAGGAATAAGAGAGATTCGGGGTACTCAGGTCCTGCTAGAAGGTTTCAGATGAGGCCCAGGAATGAGGAGCCAGCTTGAGCTAGAGTACCAGCTGCTACCAATCAGTTACAACTATGAGCGAATTATGGGAGATGGCACCCGGGTGAATGCTAGAAGAGAACTGGTGGTTGTTTCAAATGTGGTTCCAAGGATCATCGGCTTAAAGATTGCCCTCGACTGACTGCTCAGACTCAGGATGTTCGTAACTATGATGCACAACCAGCTAGAGGTGCTCAACAACCACCGAGAGGCCATGGGCCAAGTCAAGGTGGTAATGGAGTAGGACGAGGTCAGGGTGCACCGGGTAGAGGTATTGGTAATAGGGATAACGCGGAGGCGAGATAGCCAGGTTTGGTCTATACAGTCAGACGTCGAGAGGATGGTGATGCATCTGATGTGATAACTAGTACGTTCTTCATATCTGATGTACCTGTTATTTCTTTGATAGATATCGGATCCACCCATTCGTATGTTGCTTGTGCCGTATCTAGAAATCTAAACATTAGATCTGAGATTACTGTTAGAGAGACAACTATAATTAGTCCTCTAGGACAGACAGTGTTAGTGAATAAGTTATTTAGAGATGTGCCCTTAGAAATTCAGGAGAATATATTTTTGGCGAATTTGATGGAATTGCCATTCGGCGAGTTCGATCTTATTTTGGGTATGGATTGGTTGGTGAAACACTGTGCAAACTTAGATTGTGCTGCAAAGCAGATGATACTAAGAACTTCGAAGGATAAGGAAGTGATGATGATACGTGAAAGAAGAAACTATCTGTCTAATGTGGTATCGGCTTTAAAGGTAGAAAAGTTGGTGCGAAAGGGGTGTGGAGCGTTTTTAACCTTCATCAATGCTTTGGATGCCAAGGAGTTATAGGTGGAAAGTGTTAGAACGGTGAAAGAGTTTTTAGACATCTTTTCTGAGGAACTTCCAGGATTGCCTCTGGATCGAAAGGTAGAGTTTGGCATTAAGCTGTTGCCAGGAACGGCTCCGGTGTCCATTGCTCCTTATAGAATGGCGCCGAAGGAGTTAGCGGAGCTTAAGGCTCAAATTCAGGAGTTGTGGGATCGTGGATTCATTCGACCGAGTGTGTCATTGTAGGGAGTGCCAGTCTTGTTCGTCAAGAAGAAGGATGGGTCGATGCGTATGTGCATCGATTATAGGCAGTTGAATAAGTTGACGATCAAGAATAGGTATCCGTTGTCGAGGATCGATGATCTGTTCGATCAATTGCGAGGAGCTTCAATTTTCTCAAAAATAGATTTGAGATCGGGTTATCATTAGCTGAAGGTCAAGGAGGCGGATATTCATAAGACTACGTTTTGAACTTATTATGGGCATTACGAGTTCTTGGTGATGCCGTTTGGGTTGACAAATGCACCGGCTGCATTTATGGACATGATGAACCGGGTCTTTCAACCCTATTTAGACCGGTTTGTGGTAGTGTTCATAGATGATATTTTGGTATGCTTGAAGAATGAAGAAGAGCAAGATTCACTTTTGCGGGTAGTATTGCAGATATTAAGGGTGAAGCAACTGTATGCCAAATTCAGTAAGTGTGAATTTTGGCTGAAGAAGGTGACCTTTTTAGGGTATGTTGTGTCTGCCGAAGGAATTAGAGTGGATCCCCGAAAGGTCGAGGCTATATTGGACTGGAAGCTATCGAAGATAGTGGCCAAAATTCAGAGTTTCTCAGGTTTGGCTGGGTATTACAGGCATTTCGTTGAGGGGTTTTCGTTGATTGTTGCACCCTTAACTAAGCTATTGCGTAGGGAAGTACCATTCGTGTGATCAGATAAGCAGCAAGAGAGCTTTGAGAAATTGAAGAAGATTCTAACGGAAGCGCCAGTACTGATTCAACCTGAGACTGGAAAAGAGTTTATTGTTTATTCTGATGCGTCACACACTGGCTTGGGATGTGTGTTGATGTAAGGAGGAAAAGTGGTGGCTTATACATCTCGTCAATTAAGGCCGTACGAGGTGAACTATCCCACTCATGATTTGGAGTTAGCTGTAGTAGTGTTTGCTCTAAAGATTTGGAGACACTATCTGTACGATAAGAAGTCGATTATCTACACAGATCATAAGAGTCTGAAGTACCTCCTTACCCAGAAGGAGTTGAACTTAAGACAACGGAGGTGGATAGAGCTATTGAAAGATTATGACTTTACAATTGAGTATCATCCCAGGAAGGCTAACGTAGTGGCAGATGCATTGAGTCGTAAGGTGATATCAAATTTGAGAGCGATGTTTGTTCACCTTAGCCTTTATGAAGATGGTAGCTTGTTGGCTGACCTTCAGGTGAAGCCTACATGGATAAGTCAGATCAAGGAAAAGCAGTTGACAAATGAAGCGTTGGGCTCTCGACTTTAAGATGTGGAAGGTGGTGAGATAGGGGATTTTAGATTGAATAGTGATGGAGTATTTTGTTTTCGCGGAAGAATTTGTATGCCCAAAGATTTGGAATTGAGACAAATGATTTTACGTGAGGCGCATAGTAGCTCATATGCTATGCACCCCAGAGGAAATAAGATGTATTGAGACGTTCGTGAGCAGTATTGGTGGCCAGGGTTAAAAGGGGAGGTTACTGATTTCGTGAGTAGGTGCCTAACATGTCAACAGGTGAAGGCAGAACATCAGTTTCCATCGGGATTACTACAACCGGTGAAAATTCCATTATGGAAATGGGAAATGATAACGATGGAATTTGTTAATGGGTTACCCTTAACGCCTAATAAGAAGGATTTCGTTTGGGTAATAGTGGATCGGTTGACGAAGACTGCTTATTTCATACCTATTCGTACGGATTACTCATTTCAGAAGTTGGCAAAGTTGTATGTAGCAGAGATCGTGAGGTTACATGGGGTACCGGTGTCTATTATATCGGACAGGGACCCTAGGTTTACATCACGGTTTTGGAAAACTTTACATGAAACTTTGGGAACAAGGTTAAATTTCAGCACGGCATTTCATCCTCAGACAGATGGTCAGTTGGAGAGAGTAATTCAAATTCTAGAAGACATGTTAAGGGGCTGTGTGATTGACTTCAGAAGTAGTTGGAATGATTTCCTACCGTTGGTAGAGTTTGCATACAACAACAGCTATCAATCTAGCATCCAGATGGCACCCTCCGAAGCGTTGTATGATCATAGGTGTCATACCCCTACTTATTGGATCGAAATGGGGAGCGGCAGCTTATGGGTAATCTTGGTGATATCGAGACGGAGGAAAAAGTAAAGGTAATTCGGGTACGGTTAAAGGAAGCTTCGGATAGACAAAAATCGTACGCGGATTTGAAACGTAAAGATATTGAGTTTGTGGTGGGAGATCAGGTCTTTCTAAAGGTCTCACCTTGGAAGAAGATCTTTAGATTTAGATGGAAGGGTAAGTTGAGCCCTAGGTTCATCGGACCATACCGTGTATTGAAGCGTGTTGGGCCAGTCGCTTATCAACTTGAGTTACCTCCGGAGTTAAGTCAGATACATGGCGTATTTCATGTCTCTATGTTAAGGCGTTATCATTCGGATCCATCTCATGTTGTATCCGTGGATGAAGTTGAGTTAAGACCTGACTTATCCTTTGAAGAGGAGACAATACATATTTTAGATAGGGACGTTAAGGTGCTAAGAAGGAAGTCGGCACCATTAGTCAAAGTATTATGGCGTAATCACGGATCGAAGGAAGTTACATGGGAGCCTGAGTGCACGATTCGACAGCAATATCCTCACCTCTTTTAATCAGGTAAATTTTGAGGCCGAAATTTTCTTTAAGGGGGTAGAATTGTAACACCCTAAAATTTAGAATTTTATATGCTGCATTAATTCTTGCATTAAGCTAGTTAAAAATGTTGATTGTGTATGTTTAGGGGTTCTATGAAGGCTCGGGGTTTATTTGGGCCCTAGTAAAAATTTTGTGTTTAAGCCTATTAAGGAGAGATAGTAAGTGGCATCAAGGCTTATGGAAATAGGTGAGTAATTTGCTAGCATAAAGGAGCATATGGTAAAGGGGATATGGCGCCACATGAAGGACTTTAATGGAAGAGGTTCAAATATCATCAAGTGCAAAATTTTGACTATTTTTTTTTTTTTTTGTATTCTTTCCTTAAGTGTCGGCCAAGATGATATATATGGCAATGTGGACTTTTTAATTTTGGCAAGGTGGCTAAGGAAATTAGGAAAGGATGAGGGTAGGGAAAGAAATCAGAAGAAAAGGAAAGTATAAGGAACATGTTGGCCCAAAGAGAGGAAAGTGTTTTGGAAAGTTTTGGTTGGCCAATTTTTTTTACCTTATTGCCAAAGTATGGACGGTTTTGGTATAAGGAGAGGGTAGCTGAATTTTTCTCTTGCCTTTTGGTAGAAACTTTGGTGCTTGTTAGGCCAAAATTCTTTTTTGCATCATTTTGTGTCATTTTTTTCTTTCTCTCCAAAATTCTTCTTCTGTTTGTCGAAACTTCAAGACTATAGTGAGCATTTTTCTCTTTTCTTTCTTGTCTTGCTGAAAACACCTAACCATTGTGACCAATTGTTTCATTCATCTTCCCTTGAAAACTGAAACTAGTTAAGCACCCCTTCTCCCCCTTTCTTTTCTTTTTAATCATCTCTACAATCCTTCTTTCACTTCTCAAAATCAAAATTTCATTGTGATCGAATTCTTTTTTATTGATTCTCTCCATAGCCGAATCTAACCCTCACTAACTCTTTTTCCTTCGTGTTGGACACTATCTTCTTGACGAATCGGTGAGTAATAATTTTCTTTTCAATTTCTTCTTTTAATGCCAAGTATATGCTATTGTCATGGGACGGTTCTATTAACCGAAATCATCATTTTCTTCTACTCTCTCAAAACGTGATCATTTCTCTTTTGTAGTATTCTAGTGGGAGGTTGAACATTATTCTAGCCTTAAGTTGAACAGTGAAAATCGGATCCAATATTGATAAGATAAGGAGTTCTTTATGGATTATTGATATTATTCAATATTCGATTAGTTGCTAACAAAATAATAATCTAGAATAACCGACTATATGTTTTAGGGACTAAAATCGCTCTATCTATCGACTTGTGATCATACGATTATCGTGGTAAACCGAACCCTTTCTCCTTAGACAATCGATATATTTATCGTAATATCGTTCTGACTAAGATTTTATCCGATGGAGGTTAGTGGTATCGAATCGAAAGGAAAAGCGATTGGAGATCGCAAAAGGAGCGGATTTGCGATCCCTACTCCTAAATTCAAACGAAGGGCAGTATCGGCAGTTCAGGATTTTCCACCAGGTTGTGGACCATCATCCGGGGAGAATCGACAAATCATGGTCGTTCACAATTCTAAGGGTAAACAATTTAGATCGATTATTTTAGAGTTAGATTAATAAATCACGTATGTCGATTAATCGAGTGTTATGATATTTTAGGTGTCAACGATCAAGAAGGCCTAGTACTTATCGTAATCAGGTGTGTAATCTCACACAGTTTTCCGTGGGTTTTAAGATTTATATCATATTGGAAATAAATCGTTATGATTAAAATCATAATATAGTGTAAACCGGGAAAATTGGCCTAAGTTACACTATTTTTGATAAAATTGACAAAATCGGTATTAACACTGTGTGAATTACGAAAATGCCCCTAAAGGGTCAAAATACGAAAATGCCCCTAAAGGGTCAAATTACGAAAATGCCCCTAAAGGGCCGAAATACAAAAATTCCCCTAAAGGGCTGAAATACGAAAATGCCCTTAAAAGGATGAATTACAAAAATGCCCCTAATGGGGCGATTTGAGATATTGCCCTAATGGGCTAATTTGCAAAGTGTTACAATGGGAAAAATTTTTTGTAATGAATCTCCGAATTAATTATTGTTGTTTATATTAGTAATTATCATGATTTACTATGTATGATGCATTTACATAATTTTGCATGGGATGGGAAAATGCTGAAGAGAAGTGATTCCGATGGTACTGCCACAAAAATGTTTGTTAATGTGATTCAATATTATTCTGGTGGCTTGACCACAATCAAATGTTATGAATGGCAAAATTCCTGTGATTGGTGTGTTTGGTGGGGTAGGTTGACTTGATCCCCACAGGTGTGATAGGATGGTACGGGTGGTGTGTAGCGGATGGATTATTAGGTTGGTTTTGGGTTGCATTACATTCATTTGATTTATTTGATACATTATTATGTAAAAGGGGCTTAGGCCCAATATTTTGTTAAATGGGTTCAGGCCCAGTAGACGACGGTAAGGGGATTATACACTGAGTTCTAGTAACTCACCCTGTTTCCTTAACCTTTGTAGGTAACGCTCAGTGACGTGGGCTTGGGCTAGGGATGACATAGTGGGGGCCATACTTCAGAAATGGTTTTATTTGGACTTTAGATTGCTATTTCGTTCCCCTTATTACTTTAATATTTTGAGTTAAATGATATAATAAGGCCTCTGGATTATTTTATTTTGCTTTATGTTTGACGTACTTATATTTTGCTCAAATTACTTTAAATGGGATTCTTCTAAAAACTTAAATAAAGATTTTCTAAAATGGATACACAAATGGTTTTTATAATAAACTTATATAAATATTTTTAACTCGAAAACTTTCTCTCAAATTTTCATCAATATTTTCCAAAAGTCACGGTTTATAAAATCTCTAGTTCAATTTATCGATTTCTCAATCAATCTTCGAGGTTAGTAGTATTTTATCAAATATTTCAAATCAAACTTGTTTTCTTGATTTTAACAAATCAATACCTATTTTAGTATGAATAAAAAAAGATTTAACATGTTTTTTTTTCTGTGACATGTCAAATCCGGTCATAACGCATGGGCCGGGTTTGGGGTGTTACAGGAGCCGAGCCAGAAGGTCAAACTTGTGGGAATTACTTGAAGATAGCCAGTTGATCCATCTCAAGAAGCCGGAATCCTACTCAAGACGGCGGATCTCTCCTTCAATTCCTTCAGGGGGTTTTAGGGATTTCTTATGTTTTGTTTTATCTTTTCTCTTAAGATGTTTTCTTTATTTGTTATGAACTAAACCCTTCAGATACCTGAAGGGGATAAAACCTAGATGAATCTTATTATTGTTTTCTGAATTATATGATAAATAATTAGTTTTTTCTTAATTATGTGTGCTTAATCCAAATTTGATGTGTTGAGGTGGAGGAGGAATAGACCCTGCTTAAGAGAAGATCTAGCATAATTAACCGGAGTTGATCGCATGCCTAGAGATAGGGTGACGAGATTTTGTCGGATTAGGGTGAAACCTAATATTGGAGTCTATAGATCGATTTACTGCTATTCTAGGGGGTTATTATTTAAGAAAGAGATTTTCATTAATTAACCTAGGGTTAGACGTTATTTTCCTCGAGAGAGGGTTTAATATACGTTAGGGAGTCTTTTGAATCAAACTAAGTGAATAAATCGTATAGTTCAGTGTTAAATAACAAGTGAAGTCTAGGTGGATTCTTCCTGAGGGTATCGTCGTGATCAACTGAGTTTTTCTTCAAGTTATTTCTGAATTCATTCTTTTTGTCTTTGCATCTTTAGTTTAGTAGTCGTTAATTTAAATTAAAGCAACTTCACTTATTTTCGGCTAAATAATAAAAAGAAACTTAGTATTAGTACTTTTAGTTCCTTTGGGTTCGACAATCCGGTCTTGCCTAAGCTATACTACTATTCGATAGGTACACTTGCCTTTAATCATTGTCAGAGTTAGTTTCCAGGTTTGATCTCATTCATTATAAATTTTAAAACTCAATAGACACACGATCATGCATTCAACTCCCTCCAAATTTAGTGCCTTTGTAGATTTGCCCCATGCCATATTTAGCAAAGTTGAAGCCATCAACTTTGCCACATAGATGGCCAACCAAGGGAGGTGTCTTTGGCTGATGGGATTTTCTATTTTTAGCAGCCACAATTAGCTATAAATACCACCCCTTGCTGATCATGCAAACCATCCCCCATCCCTTAATTCTCATTCACATCTCATTCTCTCTTCTCCTCTCTCACTTTCTCTCCTTTTCTCCAAAAACCCAAGCCTTCTTGTGCCGATTTCCCCTCTTGGAAAAGAGGTGTTTTCTCAGCCATTTGGAGCAGCAATTGGAGTGTTCATAAGCCACCTTGATAGCCGAGGACAACGAAGAATGAAGAACGGAGCAATCAGTCAAGCCACTGAGAAACATCATATTTGCTTGTTGTTCCCTATCTCTTTAAATTTCGTTGTTGTTTTGACAAACATGTTTTTGAATATTTATGCTATTGGAATGGTTAATTTAATCAACTTAGCTTGAATTTAATCCGTTTTGGGTTGATTGCATTTCGTCCTCTTAAATTTTTAAAATTTTGTTTATGCGGTTATAGGCCTTGGTAAAATGTTTGATTAAGTAAAATCATGATTAAGTTATTCTGGCATTTTAATTGTTTAGATAACTAAAAAATTAATTATTTAAACGCATCGAAATTGTAAGTACACAATAGTCAATATGTGCATGTTTAATTCTTCTAAGGTAGCTGAAGATTAAATTAGCATTGTATTTGGCGATACATATGCCTTACATAACTTGCAAGATTTTTGTGATTAAACTGTTTCAAGGTAAGGATACTTTGTTACCTCACATGGTCTTTTATATGGTTATTAGGTTGAATTATTCGTTTGAATCGACGTAGGGATATGCGAGAGATGGTTTAATTTGATAAGTATGTATGTGCAATAACATGTTTACTTTTATAAATCTGTTTTATCGGTCGAATTGACATAGGAATATGTACAATAGATGAATGGATTTTTGATTTGTAAATATGTTCATAAGCTAGCAAATTACCGAGTTGCCGTGATTTATTCGTAACAAGTATAAACATAAGTTTAATAATTCTAAGGTAAGAAATGCAATTAATCCAACACAATTTTATCATCTTGACTAAATCATATTTTGAAATAGTGGACTAGAATTTTTTTATTTTTTTAATTTTATTTATTTTACTTTTTTCTAGTTTTAAATATTCTCGAATCCAAATGTTTTTCCCCCACCAAAGTGTTTGAAATCAGTTTCATAAATAATTCTTTTACAATACCTGTGGGTATGATAACTCGACATTTACTTGTCACTTTATTACTTGTACGATTGTGTACACTTGCTCATTTCCACCGTTCTAGTAGTCCCCTTACTAGAGTAACAGCCAGTATACAGAAGCAAAAACCAAACTAGTCTGGGCCAGAGCCCTTTAACAGTAGCAGTGCAGTCCAGTTCAGAGTATACGTGGGCCAAAACCCACTACAATATCATTTGGGTCACAACCCATAACAGAATCGATTGGGCCCAACCAAAACCAATACAGAATAAGTGGGCCTAAGCCCAATACAGTGACAGATCTCATACACAGATATGCAACAGTATGAGGATGCATCCCACCCCGATCTAGCCAACACTCCACCCGTACCAACCCTGCACTCCTGCGGGGATAAAATTGACCCACCCAGCGAACACACCAAGCTTACCACTAGTTGCGGCACTAAGTCAACAGAACGGCTCGATGCCGTGAACAGAACTGCTAAAAGCCATAAACCAAATGGTTGAAATCCATAATTAGAATGGGATAGAGCCATAATCAGGATGGCATAAAGCTACCGATAACTGTAATAAGTTTGGCACATAGCCATCAGCGATGGTAATATAATCGGCACATAGCCACGAGTAATTATGATCGACACAAAGTCATTAGTATATATGTTAGGCACATAGCCACGGGTAAATACGATTGTCACAAAGCCATAGTCAAGATGGCACAGAGCCATATTTAGGTTAGCACAGAGCCATAATCAGATTACGAGGCTTTAAGCCGTCTGTCGGTCCATAGTCGTCTCATGAGACCCATGCGACCCTATCAGAACTTCCTCCGTATTAATGTCCCAACCCTATGCAATATGTCGAGTATGTCATGCTCAATCATTACACGTGTATGCAAAATGGCCATGCTTAGTAACAGTCATTTAGACATATATTAAAAGCATATCAGGCACACGACCACAGTCAAGTCAGTTTAAACACAGTCATACGATCACAATCAAATCAGTCAAATTCATAGCACAAGTCAGTCATTTACCCACAAGGGCAAAATAATCATTTTACCCTGTAAGGGTATTTCGATAATCCTACCCTTCAAGGGTATTTCGATAATTCTACCTTATAGGGGTATTTCGATAATTCTATCCTATAGGGGTATTTAGGTAATTTTACAAATCAAGGGTATTTCGATAATTTCACAAATTGAGGGTATTTGGTAATTTTACAAATTAGGGGTATTTTAATAATTTCACAAATCGAGGGTATTTCGATAATTTCACAATCAGGGGTATCTCAGTAATTTCACAAATCGGGGGTCTCAGCGACCCAACAGAAGGTCCACCGTCACCTCCAGCGACTAAAGTAACCTAAACAGTCACAATGGTGCAAATGGACCTAAGGCCCATTACTCTACCCCAATTAGTCTTAAAATGACTTCATTATACTAACAAAGACATTCAAACTAATAGAAACCATATAACATGCATTTTATTCATGTGGGGCCCATCAGCCCAGTGGGCCCACATGGCCCATTACCCAAAAATGACCCTAGCCATGTGGACTACACGGCTCGGTGTAACATTTACTACAGTATACAAATTTAATTCATGTAGGGCCCATAGGCCCATTGGGCCCACACGACCTCTTTCGACCCCAACGCGGCCCAAAACGACCTAAGCCCATGAGAACGCTCATGGTGGCCTCAACCATCTTATGCCCATATTCGTGGGCTCGGTCCACCACACATGCGATCGCACTCTCATGTGGCACCATTCGTCGGTACTTCGGCTTTTCGACATTTTGCCGATCTACGATCAGAAGGAGTGTGGTTACACACACTCTATCGGCTTTCTCGCCAACTATCGAATACAGGGTACTGTTACACACCTTCGTCTTATCAGTCGACTATTAGGTACAGGGTAAAAATACATACCTATTAACGAAGTCGAGTGAACCGCTCACGAGCCCAAAGCCTACATTCAAACACATTTGTCATCAATCCCCTTCTTGTACAATGAGACCAACATCCAATAAATCCTTACGTTATCATACTTATTAAAGAACTCTAAATCCTTACCTTGATCGATCGACAGAAGGCCAGACCCCTACACCGCTGCCAAAGATTAACCACTAGGCCTATAGAATTCCTAAATCGCAAAGTTACTTAAGAAGAAAGGAACAGTCATCCACAACAACAAGGTGAAGAGAAAAAGTTGCTATCCCAAAAGAATTGAGAGAGGGGGAGAAAGACTATTCAGCCAACACACCCAATTCCAAAAGCCAGAGAAAAAGGGATGATCCATCAGTGAGCAAAATTGAAAGAGTGGAGAGAGAAGGTGGAATATTCGGTCAAAGAGACCACAAACAAATCAAAGAGAATCGGTTCACAAACTTGTAGGAAGCTGAAAAGAAAAGAGATTAAGGGGAAGAACCAAAGTTCAATTTTGGCACTTAAATTAAGTGTCTAAACGGCCAAGGAAGTGGCGTTTCAAGATAGGGAAGGAAAAATAGAGAAAATGAATAGCAGAAGGAGGAGGCAATAGAAGAAGTCGGCACCTACAAGCACAAAAACCAAATGACAAAAGAAAAACACACAAAATCGAAACTTGAGGAATAACCTTCCATCGAAATCCTGAGTACCTCCTAAGCAAATTCGGCACAATACCACACCGACTCAAACTCCACTTTTTCCTCCATAAATCACTCCCTTAATGCCTTCACGAAATTTTCTCCTTGATTTACTCCAACTCCCCATTCAAATTCAATTCAAATTCTTATGACAAATTCAACCACAGAGTTCCAGTCCAGTTCCAACACCTTCCCAGCTCAGGTAGCAAAATAAACATATAATTGTGCACGCCAAGCCTCGAACCTCAGACTCCTTGCCCCATATGTAGGCCACCTTGCCACTGCACCAACAAGCCCTTTGTGTCACATTTTACCTTCAATTAAAAAGGAGGTCTAAAGGCCAAGGTCCAGGTTCCTTTAAAAGAAAAACCAAAATAAATTGCAAGAGCCAAGCTTGAACCCAGGCTCCCTTGCAACCTTAATGACGCCACAACCACAAGACCACATGCTTCCTTATGTTATTTTTTTAATACAATAATTTAAAAGGCCTACATCCAAGCATCTAGGGTTTTATCCACTTTAAACCAAAATTTTTGCTAAATCCCCAGGTTTGAACCCAGGACTTCTCCAATACTTCTCAGGACCCTTAACCACTAAATCAGACATACTTTTGTGTTTTCACTTGCACAGCTAAATTCCAATCCCTCCAATATGCGAAGCCCATTTCTTCTAGGCCCAAAAGTTAGAGCGTTACAATGTATGAATCATGTCACTAATATGGAAAGATTAGATAAGGCCACTATGGAAAAAATATGGCAAAATGCAAAGTCCTTTAAGTCAACAAGTATTGATACAAGCTTAAAGTAATGAAATGGCCATAAACTTTTATGCGAGTCTCTTCCTATACTTATTGTAACATCCTCAAAATTTTTGGAGTTCGGAACAGTGATAAATACACAATTGTTATAAAATAAAAAGAGATAGAGAGAATAAAGAACAAAGAAAATATGAGAAGCAATAGAGAATGTAAGATTTCATCAGAGTCTCTATTTATAGGCAAGATTTCATCAGAGTCTCTATTTATAGGCATAAGAAGTATAAAAGAAGTAGAGATCTAATTCTAATAATAATTAGAATTTAAAGTACATCAAAAATTTATCTTGATCATGATGGACATCCACTTAATAAGATATTCATAACACTCCCCCTTGGATGTCGATTGGTAGATAATGTGTCTCATTAAAACCTTATTAGGAAAAACCCTGTGGGATAAAAGCCTAATGGAGGAAAAAGAGTACAAAATCTTTTATTACAAGTTGCCTCATTAAAAACCTTTACTAGGAAACCCCAATGGGAAAAATCTTGGTTAAAGGAAAAGAGTACAACTTATTTTAGACTTTGTTAATGACAACATTACATTATATCTTTGAGTTGACGCATTCCAATCTTGTATAGTAGTCTTTCAAATGTTGAAGTTGGCAATGCCTTAGTAAAAAGATCTACTAAATTATCACTAGATCAAATGTAACGCCCCAAATATCTCTTATATTTATTTTCGTGTGTTTGTGATAAAATTTGTATCTGCTTTAGTAGTTAAGTGCTCTGGGAGTGTCAGAGAAGTCTTGGGTTCAAGCCTTGGCTAGTGCTAATTTTTTATTTTTCTTTGAATAAAGCCCTATCCTTAGACAATAGGCTTTTAAATAAATATTGGTAAAACATGTTAGAATGGGCCTGCTGGTCTGGTGGATAAGTGGAGTGTCATTATGCTAGAGGTCTTGGGTTCGAGCTGAAGCTGGAGTATTATTTTTGCTAACTGGTGTCGTGTAGTGTTTGAACTCAACTGAAATGCCAAAGTGGTAGAGGAGTAGTGGAAAGTGTGGAGAGAAAACCAAGGGATTTGGATAGTAGGAGTGGTTGCACAGTTTTATGAGAAATTTGAGGGATTGAGTATTTTCAATAAACTAACTATGGGGTTCTGGCAGCAGCATATCGTGTTGGTTGAGACTCCCTTCGTACTATTTCTTAGCAAGTCGATTGGAAACCTTATAGTAAGTGTTCATTACTTTTTAGAGGAGTCTGTTGGTTTCGAGATTTGTTGTTTTATTGTAAAGAAACATTGATTGTGGTGTTGGATTGGTCAATTGTAGGTATTGAAGTGCTTAGGAGGGCTTAGGTATCAAAAACACTACGGTGTGTAAACACAACACTGCAAACGAAAATCGACGAAAAGTCAAAAAGTAAGTCTAACGACACCACACGGGTGTGTGGCCTCCCGTATGGTAGGCCATGTAATCGGACACGGGCATGTGATCGACAAGGCAGGCCATGTGCGATTCATGGGTCGGGCCGAATTCGGCCGTGTGGGCCTCACATGCATGTGGACCCCACACAGGTGAACCACATGTGCATGTGAGATTATTGGGCCAGGCCTTGTGATCCAGACGGCTAAGGCCATTTTGGGCCTTGTGGGCCACACGGGCGTCTGGGCCTACATGGGCAAATTACATGGGCTTGTGGGCCTATTTTCACTTTTTTGACTGCTAAGGTTGCACGGGTCGCCTGAGTCAACTGTGGACCTACTGTAGGGTTACTAAGATTACCTGGATCCCTAATTGACAGAATGACTGTTATATCCATGTACTTTATATATATATATGTATGACTATATTGTGAGCATACTATTAAAACTATACTGAATACATATATGATATCATGATTTGGCATAGTATGATTATATGATGCATTGCATGGGGATGGGTTTATATGGATTAGATGAAGTGTACTAGAAGGCTTCGAGCCTAACTTACTGGCAGCTCAGCTACAAACTATTGTCTAGTGTCACAATCGGTACTACTTGGAGTGTAGGGATGGGCGGGTTGATTATATCCCCACATGGAGTGTAAGGTTGGATGGAGGTGGAGTGTAGAGGATGGCTGGGTAGGCCTTGTATACTGCGTATTGTGATATTGTACTAATTACTGATACTGTAATGGGCCAAGGCCCAAATGCATGACTGCCTCTATACTGAGATGGGCTAAAGCCCTAACTGATACTGTCACCGATTCTGAATAGGGCTTAGGCTCAGACTGTGATTGTCTTCTGTCTGTCTTTTTGTGCTATCTGGGACTACACACTGAGTTTTCGTAAAATCACCCTTTTATTTTAACTGTATAGGTAATCCTCAAATATAGGCAGATTGATGCTGCGGAGGACTCAGCGGTGGCCACATGACCCATTTCGTTCTATTTTAGTACTTAATATTAATTTTGGCTTTATTTTTGGGTATTTTACTGTAATAATGGCCTTTTTGGATTTTCATGGTTAATTTGGGATTTCTTTTATTTTAATTTACAACTGCTAATAGTAGGGTTAATCGAGTTTTCAAAACAAATCAAATGTTTTAACAAAATAATCTCAAATACGTACACTGATTTAAAAAGTTTTCGCGATAAGTGACATTTTGAAAATTAATATTGTTTTGAAAGAGAATACTTTTGTGATAATGAACTACGTTTTGAAAATGAACGACGCATCCTAGAATTAACATAAGATTTTGTAATGAGGCTAATTCGAAAAGAGGTTTTTACGACAACTGTAGCACCTCAAACCCGGCCTACACGTTATGGCCGAATCTGGCAATGTCACATTGAAGCTTTTTTCAAAACATAGTTTCATTGGAAAACCCGTTCTATCTTAAATCTCATTTATGATTTTATAAAAAATTTAGGGTATTTTGTTCGTTCAAAACTCACATTATTTTTAGCAGAATGTTGATCATTTTAGTTTGTTACTATATTTTAAAACAATGTTTAATGCAGAAGCTTTTATAGTATGTTACGAAATCATGGTGTTTTTTAAAAAGCATTCATCTTTAACCTGCGTCCTACTACTATTAGTACGAATTTAAATAATTAAAATCCCAAAGTAACAGTTAAAAATTTAAAGAGGCCTTATAACAAAAACAAATACGCAAATCAAATTTATTGGAAATAAAACTCAAATATAAAAGCAGGTGCAGTTGTGTGGCCACCTCCGAGTCCCTCACTGCACCGATCAGCCTAAGATTAGGGATTATCTGTAAGATAAACAGAGGGGTGAGTTTATGAAAACTCAGTGTGTGACCCCATATAAACAAATAGCCAATCAATTACAGTCTGGGCCTAAAGCCCAAATCAATAACAGTTCAATTCAGTTGGGCCTTAGCCCATTACTGTTTTAGTATTAGTGTGGGCCTTAGCCCATTACAGTATCAATATCAGTGTGGGCCTTAGCCCATTACAGTATCAATATCAGTGTGGGCCTTAGCCCAGTACAATGATAGTCACAGTTCAGTCATGCAATCAGAAATCCTACCCAACCAGCCTCTACACTCCATTCGTCCAGCCCAACACTCTATGTGGGGATAAAATCACCCACCTATCCCTACACTCCAAAATTAGAACCGGTTGCGGCACTAAACAGTATTTGTAGCAGAGCTGCCAGTACAGTACGCTTCCTCCAATCATAACAATCCCATCCCCATGCAATATATCATACATGTATGCAACATATATATCATATCATGCTCATATACAGTCATACATAACATAACATAAAGCATACAATCATTTTATAACATAGGGGCATAACAATCATTTTACCATATAGCGGCATAATGGTCATTTTGTATCAATTTGGGGGTCTAGGTATACTTACTGACCCATCAGTAGGTCCATAGTCGTCTCAGGCGACTCGTGCAACCTTGATAGCCAGACAGTGAAAATAGGCCCAAGGCCCATAAAGCGGGCCCATGTGGGCCCACACGCCCGTGTGGCCCACATAGCCCAAAATTGGTCTCGGTCATGATAATCACATAGTTTGGCCGAATAATCTCTATAAGTTCGTGTGGTTTACCCGTGTGTGGCCTACAAGCCCGTTGGGCCCACACGGCCCATTTTGGCCCAAAACGGCCTAATACCACAAAATTGCTCATGGTGGCCTCAACAGTCTAATGCCCACATTTTATGCGTTGAGGTTACCACACGAGCGCGTGCACGTTCATGTAGTGCCAATGGTCGTATTTTTTGACTTTTACCGATTCACGCTTTAGATAGTGTTTACACACACTTTTTGGTATTTCACTAATATCGATTATAGAGTGCTGTTACACACCTGTTTTGAAAATAGTGTACTCAATCCTAGCACCCTCCAAATTTGAATTCAAAACATAAGCGATCGATTAGTCGTAAGATCAATGAATTTAAAACAACTCTACTCAACCCATTTAATCACTTCGTTAACACCCACTTATGTCGTTTGAACAACCGAATCGCTACGCACTTCACCCACTGGAAAATGATGATCACTAGCTCTCGGGGTTATTAACTGCAATCTAGTTGAAACCCCTTATGATGTGCTTGAAATAATTATTATTTTGACAAAGGCAAGCGCACCTATCGAACAGTAGTATAGTTATGGCGAGTCCGGAATATCGTATCCTCAAGGACTAAAATTAGTAGTAATAACTATCTTTTTATTATCTGGCCTAGTAATTAAGGGGATTTATTTTTAATCTAAAATTAACTAACTAATTTAACTAACTAAATGACTATGATCGTGACAGAGAGTGAATTGGGAAAATACTTTTGGACAACTTATATGAGATAGGCAATACCTAAGGAAGAATCCACCTAGACTTCACTTATTACTTTTGATTCATATGATTTATTCACTTGACTTAATCCGTAGAAATCCCTGATTTATGTTAATATCCCTTTCAAGACTAAAAAAAACTAACTCTAGGTTGATTAATTGAAATTTCTTTCTAATTAAAACCCCTATTGTCGCATTAACTCGATCTATAGATTCCCTTATTAGATTTGACTCTAATACGACAGATTTTCGTTGCCCTATTTCTAGGGTTGCAATCAACTCCGCTTAATTTTGTTGATATTCTCTTAAACAGGGACTTTTTCTCCACTGAATAAGCACATTCGACTTGGATCAATAACCTTAATTATCTAAATAAGAATAAAAACTCACAATTAAGAATAAGAACAAGTATTTATCTTATAAATCAAATAATAATAAGATTCGTCTAGGTTTCATCCCCTTAGATATTTAAGGGATTTAGTTCATACTGATAGAGGGGAACATATTAGAATGGGGAAAACAACAAAACATAAGAAAACCCAAAAACTTCTAAAGAACTTGATGGGAGATCCTCAGTCTTGATGGAGATCCTTTTCCTAAGCTGTTCCTGACAGCTGTCTTGGAGTATTTTTTCCTTCTACTTGGTGTCCATTCAACATATTCAACGTCCCCTTTTAGGTTGCCCCCTAGGATGTTTATATATGCTTTGAGATGCCTTACTTAGCCCACAAGTATCCTATTCCGAATAGAATTCATCCTAGTTTCGACAGGGACACGCCCGTGGTGGACTCCTTCGACTGTGGTCGATTCTGCTCGCCACACACGGTCGTGTGATCTGCCCGTGGTAAATAGTCCAGGCCGTGTGATTTTGGATGTAGGCCTATTTTGTCCCTTTTTGGCCCGTTTCTTGTTCTTTTCGACTCCCTAAGCTCTCCTGAGTGTAAAACATGAATTTAAAAGATTAGGAGCATCGAATTCATCAAATCTAATGAGAATTCATCCAAAAATAAGCCAAGCATGGGGTTAAAATATGTGTAAATTGAGGTTTATCAAATATCCCCGTACTTAAGCCTTTACTTGTCCTCAAGCAAAATCCTCAACTCACAATTAAAATTGACTTTCTCAATTCATAATTCTTATCAATAATATTTCATCCTAATTCATAGATAATTTATACATTGATAATTTAACTAAAAAAGTCCTAAAGATTCAAACAATCCAAGTCATAAATTTTTATAGCATGAAAACATAGGTGTTTCCCCTTACCTAAATAATTACCTCTGATTCAAAACTGAGAAGAATTGACATCCTCACTAAAGATTAAATCAAATCACTCAAAGTGTTTTAAGGTTCAATTTAAGCACTCATAAGTCAAATATGAAAAGTTAATCCCATAGGCTTGCTTGAAAATCAAATCTCCACCACTATAGAATGAGATGATACACACATCAAAAGGTCTTTAAAAGGGTTGTAATAGGGCTTGGGGTTAAAGGTGTGGATAAAGGCTGAATTAAAGGGTTAGAATCGAGATCAAATTGACAATTTTCCTAACTAGAAACAATGAACTAATAATTACTAATTACATCAAATAATATGAGCTTCTTCTCAAAATGTGAAATTAATTGCTTTAAGCTCAATAATATTGAACTAATAATAGATAAATTTCCAAATTTTTTTTTAAGAATAAGAACATACAATAATAAGATAGAATTTAACAACTGAAATAAAGAACATAGTTAGGCATCTGCTCAAATCAAACCTCGACATAAGGGGAGACAAAGTAGGGTAAGTAAAAATTTTGTTTTGGGTTAATATTAAAGGTTAAGTCAAGAAATGGTTTATTAGGATCAAAGGGGTTCACTAGGGGTTAATTATGAAGGTAGGCTTTTTATGGAGTAAGTGGGTTAAACCCTAGGTGCCTTTATCATCTCAGTATATCAAATCAAAAGTGTGGTCTCGACATGCATAATCGAAGCAAGTTCTATAATAAAAAATCAATGCTGACACACTAATAACCAACAATAAAGTGAGCACGAAAAGGATATGCTCTTAAAGGCTCAAAATCTCACAGAAATTATAGTTTTTGATGTCAACCTTGTAAATTTCAAACTTCAAAGTAATATTTAAGATTAGGGGAACAACCTAGTAAATTTTAATTTTGAAAATAGACTTATCATGCTTGATTCTATAATATCTTAATGTTTAAACTATCAATGCACAATTATCTATGACTTAATCCAAAATATATCAACAAAACTCATAAATCAATAGAAGTTTCATTTTAATTAGTAATATGAGAAAATCACTTCAAGAACAAGACATAATTCAGGGATTTTTCTGATAATCAGTTAAATAACCTCCCCACGCTTAAGATGTACATTGTCCTCAATGTACAAGGATGGATAATAACAATATAGTAAGAAATCATAAGAGAGGGAGAGAAGTGAAACTTCCTGAATTATGGATGAGATCCTTAGGGAGATAAGCACAATAGACTAGGTAGAGGTGCACGGTGGGGGAATGCTCCGGTGGTGTAGTCATTCCTTAATAGTGCCCTGAACACTTAGAAAGTGCGGGGTCAAAGAAAAGAAACGGTTGTTAGGCATAGATGAACGCGGAGGTGGATACTCTGGTGGAGGTGTGGTGATTCCCTAACAGCCTTTTGAACCTAAATTAAAGAAATAAAAATATAATAAAATAAATTAAGCACAATAAAGATAAAAGGGAAGGAAAATAAATGATAAGAGAAAAGAAAAAGAAAACATGAATGGATTTAAAGGTCATTGTCCTATCGAGGTAATGAAGTGGCCGGCATGAACTTATGGAGATTGGTCTCGCATAGGGAGACTGTGCTAGGGTCCTTTCACTTCTTCGACATGGGGATGGTGGTGTAGAGAAAGGGTGAGGGAAAGGAAAAAAAGAAAATGAAAGGGGAAAGATAAAGAAAAAAGGAAGGGGTGTAGTGGTTAGGGTTTGAGAGAAGAAACATTGGAGGGAGAAAGTGAACAAAAGAAGGGGGTTTAAATAGAAATCATCGCATCTGATCGTTGCCCATGCCCGTGTGCCATAGGAGTGCTCGGCCACACGATCGTATCGCACGGTCGTGTTGTGGTTTGTTTGTTTCTCCCACGCCTGTATAGAGGTTTCACGCCCGTGTAGAGTTCTCAGTGTCGTCCACAGCTGCATCACACGGCCGTGGCATTTTTATCGTAGCCCGTGTTTTGGGAAAATTTTTGTCCTATTTCCACACGGCCACGGGCATGCCCATGTGCAAGGCCGTGTGGATAGGGAAACATGGGCCTAAATTGATTTTGTTATTTTTTAGTTATGTACTAAATATAAAAAAATGAAAAGTAAAAGGGTTTGTGTAACATCCCAAAATTTAGGGGGTTTGTAATTTTTGCATAATTGCATGTTGTGCATGTTCAGCAGGTTATTTGAGGGTGTTTGGGGGTTCTAGAGAGGCCTGGGTTCAAGTCTGAGCCCTGGAAAATTTTTGGTTTTTGGCTCTTTAGTGGAGAGGGCTGTTAGAAGCAAGACTTAAGTAATTTTGTGTGTATTAGAAAGCACAAGTTAGCCATGTGGTAAGGTGGCTGTGGCATCAATGAGAGATCATGGGGAGAAAGGGTTTGAATCCCATAGTTGGCAAATTAAAGGCTTTTATTTTGTGTCAGGGGAGTGGAAGAAGTAGAGTTTGGTTAGAACTCTACAAGGGGAGTCGGGGACTTGGTCAAATCATTTGAATGGAAGGAGGGGAGAAATTGTAGGAGGAGTTAGTGGAGAGGATCAAGGTATTGATGAGTGAGTGGGTAGTGGCCGAATGTGGGAGTGTGTCTAAGGGGGGAGGTTGGCTTTGGTAGCAAATTCAGCCATTTGTGTGGGAGAGTATACCGAAACTCCTTGGTGTGTTCATTTCTTTTCTTTGCATTTCGAGTCTTTCTAAGGTGACATTTTTCTAAAGTGGCGTTTTGGGGATTTTTGTCTTTCTTCTCTGGAGTGACATTCGGGATTGTACAATTGTCTCTTCTCTTTTCTTGACCATTGCTGATTTCAATCCTAGTTCTTTTTTGTTTTTCATTCCCTTGTAGTGGCCGTTCAGTACATAGATAAACCTCTCTTCTACCACTTCTTTTCTTCATTCCATCTTGAGTTCATTGTTGTTACTTTTGGTTGTTGAATATCTCTTTCCCATTGGGCTTTTCTCTGGTCAAAGGTAACGATTTTCTCTTATTTTCTTGCTTCCCTCTCGTTTCTTTGTCAAAGCCGAAACTCCTAACTTCAACTTCTTATTGCCTAGGCCAAATCTACTTAACTTCTCCAAACCGAATCCCTTTTGGTTTTCTTGTGGTGAGGGCCAAAACTCTTTAGTGGACAACTGCCGATCTTGTGGTAATTTGGTAAGGGTAAAGAAACTCAAACGCTCTCTTATTTCATTCTAGTGAAGATTTTTGTGACTACTTGGGTAGGAGATTCGGGTTCTCTCTTTTCTCTGTAGGAGGTCGAATGTTGAGTGTTACTAACATTGTTGTTTTGTACATCAAAATTTTTAGGAGCTTGATTCTTTATCTAGGAGAGGTAGGCCGAATACTCTCCATAAAGGGGGATCTGTCATTTGTTGGTAAGTTAAGGCAATAGTTGGTTATTTCTATATGTTGGGTTGTCAAAGGAGAAGTTTAACTAATGGCCAATCGTTATCATAGGTGTTTGGAAGCAGTGGAAGTCACAACTCGTAAACAGGTGTGTAATCTCACACCATTGCTTATGATAGCATGTACTGCTCTGTGAATCGGCCAAAAGCCGAAATGTCGAACAGCCAAAAAATCAGTAATCGTGAGCACTCGAGTGTACGAGTGCTCGTAGTGATAAACTGAGGCACTAGTGATGGCAGTAGATCGTTGAGAGTGTTACGAGCACTCTCGTGAATCTGAGGCTATAATGGGCCTTATCGAGTCGAAACAGGCTAAATGGGCCCAATGGGCTAACAGGCCCACATAAGCAAAACTGATCGAAAATTGTCGAATGAATGATGCGACTGCGAAGTCTGCAAAATTGAGATTGAAACATGCTAAATGGGCTACACGAACATGTGGGCCCATTTGGGCCAAAAATGGATTTTAGGCCCAATTACACCGTAGAGATCCAAAAGGGCCCCGTGTCGCTCGAGGCGATAGTGGGCCTCTGGAAAGGCCGTTAGATGACTGAAGTTATTGAAATACCCCTAGAAGGTAAATTACCGAAATACCCTTGGTGGGTGAATTACCGAAATACCCTCAATGGGTAAAATTATCGAAATACCCCCAAAGGGGTGAAAATTACCGTTATACCCTTAGGTGACAAATGACCATTATAACCATGATGGTGGTTAAATATCGTGTACGTAATTTTATTTATACTTTTCATACTCATAATATACTGCATTCATATCATGTTGCATGGGTTGGGTTTGATGATTGGAGGAAGTACCATTTTAAGTGGCTCTGCCACATACTATTTTTAGTGGTTCTACCACATACCGTTCGAGTGGCATCGCCACCTGCTGTTTTAGTGGCTCAGCCACATATACTGTGATTAGTAGCTTGACTAAAATATTGGTGTGGATTGGCTGGGTGGGTTGACATGGTCCCTACATGGTGCGATTGGTTGGTACGGGTGGAGAGTCAGACAGCTGGTAGGATTGGGATGGG
Source organism: Gossypium rotundifolium (assembly GCA_025506655.1). NCBI lineage: Eukaryota > Viridiplantae > Streptophyta > Magnoliopsida > Malvales > Malvaceae > Gossypium > Gossypium rotundifolium. Next base: position 107,461,769 of record CP106722.1, read on the forward strand.
CACATATCCACATATCCACATATCCACATATCCATATACATTGAGATGATTATAGGGCCTAGGTCCAAACCATACCGTACAGGCTCAGGCCTAGATAGTGACCGTTTTAGGGGATTACACACTGAGTTCTCGTAACTCACCCCTTTCTTTTAACCGTACAGGTAATCTCCAGCGTTAGAGGGTTTAGAGCTGTAAAAGACTCGAAGGTGGCCATACGTCAGATTTGTATCTTAACGGAACTTAGAAATTTGGTTTTAATTTATTTTATATTATTATTTTGGGTTAATATTTTGTGTAATAAGGCCATTGGATTTTATTTTTCTTTTAAACTTTCATTTCGGCTAGTTATAAATTGTTAAACGATTAAACACTAGTTTTTAAAATGTTAATAATTATTTTCAAAATATCACATTTTCGTAATTCTTTAAGTCAAACTTCTACAACGAATAAAGTTTTTGAAAATAATAACATCTTTACAAGAATACTCTTTAAGCAAAATCTTGTTTTTACAAACAACAAAATTTGGAGTTTCAAAAAGGATACAAGGTTTATAACGAACGTATAGCTTTTACAAAACTTTTGATGTGACATGCTAGATCCGGCCATAACGTCTAGGCCGGGTTTGGGGTGTTACAGTTAGTTCTCGGATTGCCCCCAAGAAGCGCTCGTTTAAAGTATTAAGCTAGACTTACCTTTTATTTGCATAATCATGGTGGTTTGAGGAGTTGAAATGCCTCATCCTTGCTATCAATTGCATTAAAATAAGGTTTTAGACGAGTATGATTTACCTTGAAGATGCCAAATTGAGAAGGAGTTACCTCGATTGTACTGTATGGGAAAGTATTAAGTACCGTGAAAGGAGTTATTCCATTAGGTTCAGAAGTGGAAACATGAGGATCTGTATTATCCATTAGAACTCGTCTCCAACATTGTAGTATGATTCATCGGTAGGTTCGTTATGGAGTTGCCTCAGTTTTGCTTCGTGTGTTCTTGGTTTCTCCTTAAAATGTGTCTTCCACTCGTCTAGTTCATCGATCTGAAGCCTTCACTCCTCATAAGTTATTTCATTGTAGGCACGAGGTCTAGGACATGGCTCAGTTGTGTAATTTCGTGGTGCTTCCTGAAAAGAAAGTTGAACCGAATGGTCATTAAAAGAATTTATGTTCTCACCTTTATTACTAGATGTCTTAGCTGAGTCAAGAGCCTGAAGAGTGATCGTTTCGTCACCTACACGAAGTGTAGTTCACCTGTACCAACATAAATTCTAGTTTTTGCATTTGCTAAAAAGGGTCTTCCTAAAATCAAAGGAACATTATTGTCCTCATCCATGTCTAAAACAACGAAGTCAACTGGGAATATGAATTTATCAATTTTTACTAGTACATCTTCGATTATATCCCAAGGAATTCTAATAGTTTTATCAGCCAATTGAATGCCCATCCTAGTTTGTTTGGGTTTCTCAAGACCTAGCTGTTTAAACATTTTATAAGGCATAACATTTATGCTTGCTCCTAAATATGCTAAAGCGTTATTTATAGATAAACTACCAATTAAGCAAGGAATCGTAAAACTCCCTGGATCTTTTAACATTTTTGGTAGTCTATTTTGTAAGATTACTGAGCACACTGCATTTAGCTCCACATGCGACACCTCGTCTAACTTCCGTTTGTTTGTCAAAAGCTCTTTTAAAAAAATTTTCGAATGGGGCATCTGCAAAAGAGCTTCAATAAACGATAAGTTAATATGTAATTTTTTAAGAGTTTGAGAAATTTACTGAATTGTTCATATGTGCGGTCTTTCTTTGTCGCATTGGGATATGGCACACGAGGTTGGTATTTTGTACTTACCAGTTTTAGTTTATCACGGCTTATCTCAACCTTACCTTCCTCTACCACATTCTCTTGCCTCAATTTTGGTTCATCTAACCCTTCACTATTGTGAGAAATAATGGCATGAATTTGCTCCTTTGGGTTAGTTTCAGTGTTGCTTGGCAAGCTGCCTTGTGGTCGTTTAAATATGAGCTTAGCAAGTTGTCCTAATTGGCTCTCGAGCCCTTGAATCGATGTTTGCTAATTTTTGAGTGTTGTTTCGGTGTTTTGGAAATGGGTTTCTGACACCGCGATAAATTTTGTTAGCATCTCCTCAAGGTTTAGCTTTTTATCTTATGGGTAGGGTTGCTGTTGATAGCCTGGAGGGGGTTGTTGTCTCTGATTTCCTTGGCCACTCCATGAAAAGTTTGGGTGGTTCCTCCAACCTGGATTGTAAATGTTACTATAAGGGTTATTTTAAGGTATATAATTATTACCCATATAGTTCATCTGTTCGTTCTCCATGCCCAGATTGTAGGGTGGGTATTCTGTAATGTTCGTCCCTCCTCCATTTATATCGCACTGCATCATTGGATGTACCTGCGAAGAACCATAAAAACCATCAATCTTTTTATTCAACAGTTCTACCTGGTTTGATAGGATGATCACTGTGTCAAGGTTGAAAACATTGGTGGCTTTTGTTGGCTTTATTCTCATAACTTGCCACTGATAGTTATTCAGTGCCATCTCCTCTATAAACTCATAAGCCACTTCAGGGTCTTGTTATTTAGGGTTCCACCGGTGGCTGAATTAATCAACTACCTAGTTGAGGAGTTCACATCGTTATAAAAGATTTGAACCCGTAGCCACAAAAGTAACCCATGGTAGGGGCATCTCCTTAGTAGATCTTTATATCTCTCCCATACGCCGTAGAGTGTTTCTAGATCCATATGCACAAAAGAAGAAATATCATTCCTCAGCTTAGCTGTTTTAGCTGGCGGAAAATATTTTAATAAAAATTTTTCGGTCATTTGGTCCCATGTAGTGATTGATCCTCGTGGTAACGAGTTCAACCATTGTTTAGCTTTGTTCCTCAACGAAAAGGGAAACAATCGAAGGCGAATGGAATCATCAGAAACGCCATTAATTTTGAAAGTGTCACAAAACTCTAGAAAATTTGCCAAGTGATTGTTTGGATCCTCATCCTGCAAACCATCAAACTGAACAAATTGATGAATCATCTATATAGTTATAGGTTTCAGTTCAAAATTATTAGGTCTAACAATACTTGATTCGGTTCCTGTTAAATTAGGTTTAGCATAATCATACATAGTACGAGGAGCAGGATTTTGATTCACTGGATTTGCGGCAACTACAGGAGGTAGCAGATTTTTATCAACCATCTCTTCGGTAGTATTGGTTTTGTCTTCTTGCTCTTCTTCTATGTATTGTAGGCTTCGCCTTAATTCTCTTCGGTTTCTGCTAGCGGTAGCTTCTATATTGCTGTCAAAAAGTAATGGTCCTGATGGGTTTCTTCTAGTCATAAACTAAAATTACCTGCCAGAAGCAAATAAAAGAAAAATTAGTAAAAATAAAAATAAATTGTAAATAGTAAAAATGGATAAAGTAATAAAAATTTAATGTTCCTAATATTTTAGTCCCCTGCAATGGCGGCAAAAACTTGATGGGCTCGAAACTAACTATTATTTCGATAACTGCAAGCGCACCTATCGAACAGTAGTATAGTTATGGCGAGTCTAGAATATCGTATCCTCAAGAACTAAAATTACTAGTAATAACTATCTTTTTATTATCTAGCCTAGTAATTAAGGGGATTTATTTTTAATCCAAAATTAACTAACTAATTTAACTAACTAATTTAACTAACTAAATGAATATGATCGTGACAGAGAGTGAATTGGGAAAATACTTTTGGACAACTTATATGAGATAGGCAATACCTAAGGAAGAATCCACCTAGACTTCACTTATTACTTTTGATTCATATGATTTATTCACTTGACTTAATCCTTAGAAATCCCTGATTTATGTTAATATCTATTTCAAGACTAAAAACAACTAACTCTAGGTTGATTAATTGAAATTTCTTTCTAATTAAAACCCCTATTGTCGTATTAACTCGATCTATAGATTCCCTTACAAGATTTGACTATAATCCGGCAGATTTTCGTCGCCCTATTTCTAGGGTTGCAATCAACTCGGCTTAATTGTGTTGATCTTATCTTAAACATGGACTTTTTCTCCACTGAATAAGCACATTTAACTTGGATCAATAACCTGAATTATCAAAACAAGAATAAAAACTCACAATTAAGAATAAGAACAGTATTTATCTTATAAATCAAATAATAATAAGATTCTTCTAGGTTTCATCACCTTAAATATTTAAGGGATTTAGTTCATACTGATAGAGGGAAACATATTAGAATAGGGAAAACAGCAAAACATAACCCGAAAACTTCTAAAGAATTTGATAGGAGATCCTCGGTCTTGATGGAGATCCTTCTCCTAAGCTGTTCTCGACGGCTATCTTGGAGTATTTTTTGCCTTCTACTCAGCGCCCATTCAACGTATTCAATGTCCACTTTTAGGTTGCCCCCTAGGGTGTTTATATAGGCTTTGAGATGCCTTACTTGGCCCACAAGTATCCTATCTGAATAGAATTCATCCTAGTTTCGACAGGGACACGCCCGTGGTGGACTCCTTCGGCCATGGCCGATTCTGCTCGCCACACACAGTAGTGTGATCTGCCCGTGGTCGATAGTCCAGGCCGTGTGATTTTTGATGTGGGCCCATTTTGTCCCTTTTTGGCCTGTTTCTCATTCTTTTCGACTCCCTAAGCTCTCCTGAATGTAAAACATGAGTTTAAAGTATTAGGAGCATTAAATTCATTAAATCTAATGAGAATTCATCCAAAAATAAGCCAAGCATGGGGTTAAAATATGTTTAAATTGAGGTTTATCACCTTATTAACAATTATCTACAAGAATAATTTAAGCCAAATCGAACACAAACTTACTGAAAGTACAAAATCGTAGATTAGAAACAGAGTACTAAATCAGTAGAGAGCAAAATAAAATCGGCACAGTGAGGGTAGAAGAAGGAGCGCAAATTGGTAAGAAGGGAAGAGCACAGTCAATTGGCAGAGGAAAAGGAATGGTTTCGACAGTGATCAGAATTGGAAATCAGTAGCACAAAACTTGAGGGAGAGAAAGAAGAGAATCAGTTTAGGGAAGAAAGGAGAAAAGAACAGGAAGGAGGGGAAGATGGTATATTCGGCCAGCAGTAGGAAAAAGAGAGAAGAGGAGATGACAATAAGAGAAAAATGTATATTCAGCCAAAGAAAAGGTTGTCAAAAGTGTAACAGAAGAATATGCAAACACCCCTACCACATTCAGCTTCAAGCAAAAAGAGAGAGAAGACCAAATACTCAGCAAAACCCGAAAATGGGAAAAGAAAATTTCGGCAGAGAGAACAACACATACCATGCAAAACCCAAAAATAAGAATCACCCCTCTAGCCGAATTCTTGTGTGCCCACAGTCCCATTTCGGCACAACACTTCCTCTCCCCTCACTTCCCTTAATTTCCTCCTAAAATACCTCTTCAAATCTCTTCACCTAATCACACCTCCCCTCAACCACTCAATTTAAATTCCTCTCAACCACTTCAGTGTTTCAGTCAAACTCCAACTCCTCCTACATCACAATAGCAAAATAAATACTCCCTTGCCTCCACCAAGATTCGAACCTCAGTCCTCTCGCATATGTAACACACCACTTACCCCTTCAACCAGCAAGCTCCTTATGTCATGCTTTACCCACGAATATTTAAAAGCCTACTAACAATAGGCAATGGTTTATTCCCTAAAAATAAAAATTTTTACACAAGCCCAAGCTTGAACCCAGGACTTCTCAGACACTCCCAAACACACCCAAATCACTTAACCACTGAAGCAAATAGGTATTTGTGCTAAAAACATGCAAAGATAAATACTTAAATTTTTGGGGCGTTACAACAACTCATTTATTTCCAAAACACTACCATGTGACATCGCCAAGATTCGGCCATAATGTCTAGGCTAGATTTGGGGTGTTACAACGAATTTTTTGAACATTTATATCACCTCTTTTCTCAAGATCATAGGTGAAGAATAATTTTGGAGAAATATATTTCGTGAAATATATTTCGTTCTATCACATTTTATGTAACCACCCTTCAGTTGAGCTATACATGTTGCATAATCTTCAAATAAGATAGTTGGCATCTTTTCATGTAAAGGCAAATTACATATCTTCTGGATATGTTGGGTCAATAACCTTAGCCAAACATATTCTCGACTTGCCTCATGCATTGTAATTATTTTTGCATGATTTAAAGAAGTAGAAACTAATGTTTTCTTTGTCGAATGTCATGATATGGTAGTACCTCCACCTGTAAATAAATATCCTATTTGAGATCAACCTTTATGTGGATCTAATAAGTGTTCGACATCATCATAGCCAACTAATAGGGATTTTGAACCATTTGAATACAATAACCCCATATCAATGGTCCCTCTAAGATATCTAAATACATGTTAATTTCATTTCAATGTCTACGTGTTGGAGAAGAACTAAATCTTGCTAACAAGTTTACAGTGAAAACTATATCAGGTATTGTGTTGTTTGTAAGATACATGAATGCCCCTATGACACTTAGATATGGTATTTCAAGACCAAGAAACCCTTCATCATTCTCGCAAGGACAAAATTTATTTTTATTCACATCTAACGATCGTACAACTATTAGAGTACTTTATGGGTGTGCTTTATCCATGTAAAATTTATTTAATATCTTTTCCATATAAGTTTATTAATGAACATGAATTTCATCCTTTAAATGCTCGATTTGTAAGCTAATATAAAACTTTGTTTTTTCAAGATCTTTCATCTCAAATTCTTTCTTTAAACAATTTATTGTATTTTGAAGCACTTCAGGAGTTCCAATAATATTTAGATCATCAACATAAACAACAATTATCGCAAAATCTAATCCAAACCTTTTTATAAAGACACATGGACAAATTGGATCGTTTTTGTAGCTTTCTTTTAACAAGCATTCACTAAGACGATTGTACCACATACGTCCAAATTGTTTTAATCCATATAAACTTTTCTTTAATCTGATTGAGCAATTTTCCAGAGAAACTCTATATCCTTCTAGAATTTTAAATTGTTTAGGGATTTTTATATAAATTTTATTATCAAGTGTACTATATAAATAGGTTGTAACAACATCCATTAGTTGCATGTCAAGTTTTTCACGTACTGCTAGACTAATAAGATACTAAATGTGATTGAATCCACCACAAGAGAATATGTCTCTTCATAATCAATGTTGGGCGTTTACGAAAATCCTTGTGCTACAAGTTGTGCTTTATATCTTATGACTTCATTTTTGCACAAACACTCATTTATATCATATCGACTTTACACTTTTAGGTGTTTGGACTACAGGTCCAAAAACTTGACATTTAGAAAGTGAATTCAATTCTGCTTGAATTGCATCTTTCCATTTTGACAAATCTTTTCTGTTTTTACATTCCTCAACATGATCCTCATTTTCTTTTATTATTTCAATAGCAATATTATAAGCAAAATTATTGTCGACAGATACATTTTTTTTGGTTCCATCTTTTTCTCTTATTGACATAACTTATCGAGATCTCTTTATTTTCATCATTTTCATTTTTACTTTTAGGTACCTGAATCTCTTCTTGTAACATCCCAAAATTGGGCCTAGTAGGATTGGGCCCAATAGGCCTTTGGCGTAAGAATGTTTAAAATTTTTGAGAATATGAGAATGGCATTGTTGCAAATTGGACTTATTAGTTAAGTGAATTTGGAAGGTTACAAGGTTTCTATGAAGTCTCGGGTTTAATTGGGCCTTAGGAAAAATTGGGTATTTTAGCACTTTAAGGAGAGATGGTAATTAGCTTCAAAGCTTATAAAATAAATAAGTAATGTGCTTGCATAAATGAGCTATTGGTAAAAAGGTTATGGCATCAAGTGAAGTACCATAAGGGAAGAGGTTCAAATCCCTTTGTGTGCAATTTTTGACTAATATTTTGCACTCTTTCCTTAAGTGTCAGCCAAGAGGTATTTATGGCAAGTTTGACTTGTTTATTTTTGGTATGGTGGCTAAAGAATTAAGGAAAGGTTGAGGTTGGGGAAAGGAATCAAAAGGAAAAGGCAAGTAAGGGGAACAAGTGGCTTATTTCATGGAGAATGCTATGGAAAGTATGGTTGGCAAAATTTTGACCCTTATGACTATGCATGTGGATGGTTTTGAGGGTAGATAGGTAGTTGAAATTGTACTTTGGCATTTGGTAGGGTCTTGGTATTGTTTTGGCCAAAAATCACATTTGCAACTTTAGTGTCATCTTCTTCCAATTTGCTATTCTCTTTGCCGAATCTTCTAGCACAACAGTGCATTTTTCTTCTCTGTGGATTGGTTCCATATTCACCTTTTGTCCATCTTCCTTGATAGCCGGATATCAACATACAATTTCCTCCATAACCAAACTTTCATCTTTTCTTTATTTCTTCTTCTCATCCATATTAACACCCGTTTCTTGATCAATCGGTAAGTATTCTTCTGAATATTTTATTTTCTTTGGTTTTGGATGGTCATTTTGACCTAGACCATCACCTTACTTTCCCTCATTCGAAATCATTTTTCTTCCTCGTAGAGATATAGTGGAAGGCCGAAACTTGGATTTTTCCAAAGTCATTATATAATCGCTAGAAATCGGATCCAATATTAATAAGGTAAGGAGTTCTTATAGATTATTGATATTATTCAATATTCGATTGGTTGCTAACGGAGTAATAATGTGAAATAATCGACTACATGTTTTAGGGACAAATCACTCGATATATTCTACCTTCAGACATAGTGGTAAGTGATTCAAGTGTACGTGATACGAAATCTTTTGGAAATCCGAGGCTAACTTTTGGTTGGTATTGTTCTAGGTCAACGACGAGTGGTTCGTTAGGAAATCGAAATCAGGCGTGTAATCCCGTACCTTTCGTATACATATCTGAAATGGTGTGTAATCTCACACTTTTCGGAAAGTTTGTATGAAATATTCTGTGAATCGATTGAAATACCGAAGATAACCAGAAGCCGGCATCCGTGTTCACTCGGGCATGCGTATGATCGTAGTGGTAAATGTATTTTGTAATAAAACAGTTTCGATTAGAAGCAGTGACGTGTATTTCAAAAATCACGAAAAATAGAAGAAAGGGAATTAGAAAGTGAATGAGATATCAAATTAAAGCTTACTGTGCCCATTTTGATAAGGAAGAAATAGAGAAGGAAAAGGAATTTTATATTCTGAAATATGTTAATTTTAGTGAGACTGGTTTTGAATGATTTCGTGGTTCCCTGATCTGTCTTGGAAAAATCATATAAAATTGTACAAAGTGAATTGAGAGTTTTTAGTTAATATATAAGGATTCCTTAGTGAGTCTATTTTCAATAAAAACAAGTGGGAACAACATATGAAAATTGTATAGTGAGTTATTTGAATTTTGGGTAAGAGAGGTCAGAATCGTTGGACAGTGAAACAAGGGAAATTTTAAGGAATAAACTGTACTAACTGGTTAAGACAAAAATTCTGGAAAAATTTTAGTTAGAAGATATATGAGTTTAGTTTAAAGTAAAATTTACAGATTTAGATTTCGATATTCCTAACCCAAGTTATAGTCAATTTAGTTAGTACGAAGCAGATGGACAGTTTAAATTGTTATGCCCAAATTAGTAGTTAAGTCTGAATTGCGAAATTACCGAATTACTCTTAGTGGGTAAATTGTCAAATTACGAAAATGCCTCTAAAGGGCCGAAATATGGAAATGCCCCTGATGGGTCCATTTGCAAAAGTGTTAATGGGCCAATCTGTTATTTTGATAAATGGGCCAATCTGATATTTTGATAAATGGGCCAATCTGTTATTTTGATAAATGGGCCAATTTGTTATTTTGATAAATGGGCCAATCTGATATTTTGATAAATGAGCCAATTTGATATTTTTCTAAATGGGCCAATCTGATATTTTGCTAAATGGGCTAATCTGATATTTTGCTATATGGGCCTAATTGATAATTTGTTATAATGAGCCGTACTTTTGTAATAAATATTCGAATAAATTATTGTGATTTGTTATGCACTATATACATGATTTGCATGGGATGGGATAATGATGAAGAGAAGTTCTGGTAGCTATCTACATAAATATGGTGGCTCTGCCACAAATCTGAAAAATGGCAGTGCCATGTAAATTCTGTTAATCTTGTAGCTTATCCACAAATTTGATATAAATGGCTTAATGCCTACGTTTGGTGTGTTGGTGGGGTGGGTTGACTAAAGATCACCCACAGGTGTGTTGGTTGGTACGGGGGGTGTGTAGCGAATGGAAAACTAGGATTTGTTTTGGGAATTGCATATCATATGCATATTATATATGATACTGCTTATATTATTGTAAGCGTGCTTTGGCCCAATTAATTGCTTAATGGGATTTTGGCCCAAAGAACAATGGTAAGTGGATTATACATCGAGTTCTTGTAACTCACCCTTTCTCTTAACCCTTGTTGGTAATGCTCAAGGATTTGAGGACTTGGAGCCATGGATGACTCGGTGGAGGCCATGCTTCTAAATAACATTTTCAATATTAGTAAACTACCTTCCGTTTTATTTGATTACTTTTATTGTTTCAGGTTTTAGAGTTGTAATAAGGCCTCTGGACTATTTTTATTTTGCTTTATGTTTGGGATGTTTTTATTATTCTTCCTAAATTGTTTAAAAAAGAATTTTCTAAAAATATAAATAATGGTTTTCAAAATTGATTAATAAATGGATTTTATAGAAAACTTTTACAAATGATTTAACTCAGAAATTCTCTTTCAAATTGTCGGCGACATTTTCAAAAGTCACGATTAAAGTTCACTACCTCGATTTTTGACTCATCAATTAACCTCTCAAAAATACTTGTATTTTATCTACGTTTTCGCAATGTTTTCAAAATGTTTCTGCAACTCTATTTCCAAACGTCATATTTTCGTAAATCGTTTATTTCAAAAATGTTTTCGCCACCAAAATGGTTTTTAAAGATAATTACGTTTTCAAGTAGATAGCAATTACTTAAGTGTTTTGGGTTTTAACAAAGAGGATGTACTCAAACAAGTTTTTAACAATCACAAAGATGGTTTTGAAAAGAAAAAAAAAACACTTCCATGTGACACGCCAGATTCGGGCCTAACTTTTAGGCCGGGTTTGGGGTGTTACATTTTATGGTATCAGAGCCCAGTTCCAAAACTCGGCTGTGGTTTGGGTTCGAAAGTGTTTTTCCAAAGCTATTTGAATTTTAATTTATAAATGCATGTTGTTAAGGAAGTATGGCACCACGGGTATCCGGCACCAAGTCAAGTAAGTATTTGTTATCATTATATGACTGTGAATATTGTGATATGATTGTAGGAATACTCTAGAACTTTTTAGGTATTGAAACTATAGAGATTGAAACTATAGGATGCGTTTGCGAAAACAACTTTACTTCCTATACTCCATAAAACATTGTTTAATAAACATTGAACAACATAATGATTCACAAAACTCTATAACACCCTGGTTCTAGGGGTTAGGTTTTTGGTGCATAGTTCAGGTATTGGCACACTTCAGTGTGTGGTTGGGGAGTTTTAGGGGTCCGGAGAACCCTAGGTAGTGGTGGAATACTTTGGAAAATTTTTAGTTTTAGGGGTTAAGGAGGGAGCTTGGATAGAGGGGGCCTTAAGAGAAATTTTGGTGAAGTTTTGGCACAAAGAATGGCTTGGCAGAGTGGCAAGGAGGCGCCACTCTAGAGCTTGGAAAGTGACGCCTCAAGGAGCAGAAGGGGGCCAGTGTTCGAGCTGCAAGAGCAGCATTTTGCCTTTGTTTTTGCGTCATGAGCAAGGGGGAGAGTTGGTTTCGGTTTTGGCACCTTAAATGAAGGATTTGACTTGTTCAAATCATTTTAAATGGGTGGCTAGGAGGAAAGATGAGTTGGCTTAAGTTTGAAATGATTTGAAGGGTTGGTGTGGAGTGTTTTTAGGAGGGAATCAAGGAGTTGAGTTAGGGGAGAAGGTGTTGGACGGCCAAGGGGTTTCTTGATTGACTTTTTCAACCATGATGGTTAGGGGGGAGTGCCCGAATTCTTTTAAAGGGGGGGTGTGCTCTTCCTTTGCCGAATTTTAGCTTTTATTCTAAGCCTTCACTCTTTTTCTTCTCATACTCTAAAAACACCTCTCTTCCTTCACTAAATTCATCTTAGCCGAAACTTTAAGTCACCTTTTCTTCCTTTCTTTCTTCTTCATCTATTCTCGATTCAACCATCTTCAAAAGTCGAAGAGCCTTTCTCCTTTTATGTTGTGTTAGCCAATCTCTTTTAAGCCTTACCCTTATTTCTCCTCTGTATTCTTTTCTAGAGCCTTGATTCTCAAAGGTTGCCTTCGTCGAATTTGGAGTAGTAAGGTGGTAAGGTTTCCTTTCTTGTTATCGGTTTTCTTCTTTTCGTGGTTGACCAAATCATGTAGCTAATCATGTGTTCTTTTGATTGGTCAATCATGGAGGGCTAGGTGGAGGGTCTTTTGCTTTTAGCTAGCGTTAAAAGTGCTAAGGGGCTCTCGGGATTCGATTTACCAAGGATTTTAGACAAGGTTCTTAATCAAGTATCGTTCTCAGGATTTGATCGATTGTGCTAGTAATAAGGTGCGTAATCATCGCACTATTTCTTCGGTTATTGGTTTGCTAATGTGTTACATATGCGGGATGTGTGATGGCCGATTATAATGGCTCAAATGGTGAGTTATTTATGATATATACATGATATGGTAATTAACATGTGATGCTTACTCTTTCGTTATAATCTGACATGTTATACTTATGCATACATACATGGGAGGTAGAGTCGATCGATGAAGGATGGAGTGTACATATGACGTACGTGGTCTAATGTTAGCTCGGGCTACATTAGCGCTTGATGGTTAGCTTTGTGCTACCTCAAGGGAGGTGTTGGCTCGGTGCCCATCTCGGCGGTTGATGGCTATGTGCATCACCGTAGACGGTTTACGATATGGGGATCATTCTGATTGATCGGTGGCTCTGCCACGGCCTTGTGCAGCAGGTCTGTCGAGGTAGGATATGTGGGATCACTCGGTTGTGATCGGTGGATTAGCCATGGCCTTAGGCAGGGAGTCTGCTAAGGTTGGTGTTACGGTTGGATAGTAGGTTGGGCTGAAATGCATTTTTGCATGATCTGTTTCGAGGACTGTGTGGGTATGGGCCAAGCCCATACGAGTGGAAATAAGTGTTGTGATTATGCACTGAGTCAGTGGACTCACTCTATTTTTCCTAACCATTTCAGGTGATGCGTAGAATTGGACCGGGATCGGAGAGGACACATGGTGGCCCATGCAGAAAGAGTTTAAATATTTTAAACTTATTTATATTAAATATTTGGGTTTAAATATTGATGTAATAAGGGCCTTTTGACTTTTATTTATTTTAGAATTATTTTATTATTATCCTTGGTACTATCTTATTTTTAATTTAATTATGGTTTAATTACTTTGATTTACTATGTGAAATTGGTTTTTTATTATTTACCAACCTTTATTTAATCAATATATATATATATAATTTAATAAAGTGTTTTATTGGGGACATTTTATTTATAATACCAAAGTTTAAAGTCTCTTTTAAAAGAACATGGGTTTTACCAAAAGTTAGTAAATCTTACTGTTTTATTCAAAGTTAACAAGAATTTTCACCCGTCTTTCTGCAGTGACATAACCAGATCCGGTCAGGGCTTGTGGGCTGGGTTTGGGGTGTTACAAATTGGTATCAGAGCCAGGTTCAAAACTCGGCTTTGAGGGTTTTGGGTTCAAATGCTTTCAAAATGGGTTTTGAAATGTGCTTTTATAAAAGGTTTTCGAGTTATTCGCATGGCACTGTACCTCAATTCAAGTCCACTGTAAGTACTTGAACTTTTGAAGTGATTTGTTATATGAATTGTTATGGGTTTAATTGGGCTCGTAGATTAGAATATTAGGACTATTGAACCTTAGGACTAGTCTACTCAAACATATGCATAAAACTTAAGGATTATTAAACAAACTCGTGAAGTTAGTCGCCGAGTTAAGGTGTGGCAACCATCATGCGCATGTTAGGAATGGTATTCAAGAAGAGCTTGTTATTTAAGCAATCCTAGTGACTCACCTCCTCTTTACTTGAATCCTACCGTAAGTAGCTACTGGTTCACCTTAACCAAGAAGACTTGTTCATAAAGCTAAACCGATTATTAAAACCCGAAAGGGATTTGGCCTGATTGTTTTAAATTTCCCGTTTTAAAATTTTCAACTTTACCCCTTTGGTTTGTAAAACTCTAAATCAAATTTTGAAAGATGTTTTCTCGATTTATAAAATTACCAAAATGCCCCTAGTGGCAAAAAATTACAAAAATGCCCCTGTATTGTAAAATTACCGTACTACCCTCAACTTTTGATAAAATGATTTTTACTTTACAAAATACCAAAATTTTGAGGTTTCGAAATACTAAGATACCCTAGTTTGTGGAAATTTACGAAAATACCCCTGGTTGATAAAATTACCAAAATGCCCATGATTTCCAAAATTACAAAAAAAAGACCCTGATTTCTGAAATTTTTGCAACACATCTGGTTTGAAAAAAAAATTGTTCAAGATGACCCCAGGATTTTGTAAATTTTGAAAATCTTTAGGTTGGAAAACTATTTACAAAAAAATTGACCCTGAGTTATTACCGAAATACCCCTCTTTAGGAAAAATGACGAAATTACCCCTGTGTAGGGAATGAAATTTGATTGCTCGAAAGAACTACTATTGAAAACTTCATTGCATAAAATTGCTTGTGGATAAAATAGTGAAACAAGAATTTCTGATGCATAAAACTTTTTAATCAGACTAAATCAAAGCGATAGATATGAGTTCAAGAGGTCGTGGACGTCTGCCGCGTGGTCGTGGTAGAGGCAGAATGTCAGTATCGGAACCGGTTGGGTCACGCTATGGGTCAGAGAGCGATGTGCCGCCACCACCAGCTGTTGAGGTTGAACAGCAGGATCAGACTGGAGGAGACGACGCAGTATCGCAGGCTATGCTGCGGGTGCTTGAGCGAGTGGCAGGAGCCAATGGGGGCAGTGGGACTCGAAAGTCAGTGCCCGAAAGGCATAGGGCGAATGGAGACGAGGTTTTCAGAGGAGTGTCTGGGGTAGCTCCAAACGTGGCAGAGTACTGGCTTGAGGCAGTGGAAAGGATTATGGACGACTTAGACTTAACTGCAGAAGAGAAGCTTAAAGGTGTTGTTTCATTGCTACGGGATGAGGCCTACCAGTGGTGGCTCACTGTTAAGGAGAGTACCCCTGCGGATCGAGTGGACTGGGGTTATTTTAAGATTAAGTTCGAGGGAAGTATGTCGAGCAAGCTATGTGGACGCCGAGAGAAGGCATTCTTTAATTTGGTGCAAGGTAGCAAGTCAATAGCGAGTACGGTCGAGTTTCTACGTTTGAGCCAGATGCTCGGGCATCGTGGCTATTGATTATGAGAGATGCGCCGATTTGAAGATGGGCTACGGATGAGTCATGAGTTTTGATTGCTCCAAGAACGAGAAAGAGACTTCATTGTTTTAGTGGAGAAAGCTCTGATAATGAGGAGGTCAAAAGGCCGAGAGGCGTAATGTAGAAAGAAACCGGGATAAGAGAAGTGTTGGATCGCCGTAATTGTTTGAGAGGGTTCAAAAAGACCGAGGGTCGAGACTCGCGTCAGACAAGCTAAGCCACCGCCGAAAATCTAGATCGTCTGTGTGCGCAGTACGGAAGGTATCATGTCAGCGAGTGCTGGAATCGGGTTCGGGAATAATTTAGATGCAAGTCTAAGACTCATCTGATTAAGGATTGTCCCCAGAATCCGAACAAGACTCGAACAGAAGGCCAAGGTTATGTGCAACCAGGCAGAGGTGGTCAGCAAGCGGCAAGAGGTCGTGGTCCGAACCATGGAGGAAATGGTTCCGGCCGAGGTCGTGGAGCATTAGGCAGCGGTAATGGTGGCACTGAGGCAAGGCAACCAGGTCTGGTTTATGCAGTCTGTCGGAGGGAGGATAATGATGTGCCTGATGTGTCAGCGGGTAAGTATCTTATGTTTGGAGTATTCTCTGTTGTTTTGTTGTTTGGGGTGGCTGTTTGTTTTGTTGCTCGTAAAGTATTGGGACTTTGAATATGAACTTAGAACCTGTACCTAGCAGTATGTTAGCTCTTTAAGGTTAGAGTGCGCAGCCATAGCGTAGTGGGATGAATTGGACTGTTAGTCTAGACAAGTAATTTCGAGGACGAAATTATTTTAAGGAGGGTAGAATTGTAACACCCTGGTTCTAGGGGTTAGGTTTTGGTGCATAGTTCAGTATTGGCACACTTCAAAGTGTGGTTGGGGAGTTTTAGGGGTCCGGAGAACCCTAGGTAGTGGTGGAATGCTTTGGAAAATTTTTAGTTTTAGGGGTTAAGAAGGAGCTTGGATAGAGGGGCCTTAAGAGAAATTTTGGTGAAGTTTTGGCACAAAGAATGGCTTGGCAGAGTGGCAAGGAGGCGCCACTCTAGAGCTTGGAAAGTGACGCCTCAAGGAGCGTAAGGGGCTGTTGTTCGAGCCGCAAGAGCAAAGATTTTGCCTTTGTTTTTGCGTCATGAGCAAGGGGGGAGAGTTGGTTTCGGTTTTGGTACCTTAAATGAAGGATTTGACTTGTTCAAATCATTTTAAATGGGTGGCTAGGAGGAAAGATGAGTTGGCTTAAGTTTGAAATGATTTGAAGGGTTGGTGTGGAGTGTTTTTAGGAGGGAATCAAGGAGTTGAGTTAGGGGAGAAGGTGTTGGACGGCCAAGGGGTTTCTTGATTGACTTTTTTAACCATGATGGTTAGGGGGGAGTGGCCGAATTCTTTTAAAGGGGGGTATGCTCTTCCTTTGCCGAATTTTAGCTTTCATTCTAAGCCTTCACTCTTTTTCTTCTCATACTCTAAAAACACCTCTCTTCCTTCACTAAATTCATCTTAGCCGAAACTTTAAGTCACCTTTTCTTCCATTCTTTCTTCTTCATCTATTCTCGATTCAACCATCTTCAAAAGTCGAAGAGCCTTTCTCCTTTTATGTTGTGTTAGCCGAATCTCTTTTAAGCCTTACCCTTATTTCTCCTCTCAGATTCTTTTCTAGAGCCTTGATTCTCAAAGGTTGCCTTCGTCGAATTTGGAGTAGTAAGGTGGTAAGGTTTCCTTTCTTGTTATCGGTTTTCTTCTTTTCGTGGTTGACCAAATCATGTAGCTAATCATGTGTTCTTTTGATTGGCGAATCATGGAGGGCTAGGTGGAGGGTCTTTTGCTTTTAGCTAGCGTTAAAAGTGCTAAGGGGCTCTCGGGATTCGATTTACCAAGGATTTTAGACAAGGTTCTTAATCAAGTATCGTTCTCAGGATTTGATCGTTTGTGCTAGTAATAAGGTGCGTAATCATCGCACTATTTCTTCGGTTATTGGTTTGCTAATGTGTTACATATACGGGATGTCTGATGGCAGATTATAATGGCTCAAATGGTGAGTTATTTATGATATATACATGATATGGTAATTAACATGTGATGCTTACTCTTTTGTTATAATCTGACATGTTATACTTATGCATACATACATGGGAGGTGGAGTCGATCGATGAAGGAAGGAGTGTACATATGACGACGTGGTCTAATGTTAGCTCTGCTACATTAGCGCTTGATGGTTAGCTTTGTGCTACCTCAAGGAGGTGTTGGCTCGATGCCCATCTCGGCGGTTGATGGCTATGTGCATCACCATAGACGGTTTACGATATGGGGATCATTCGATTGATCGGTGGCTCGCCACTGCCTTGTCTGCAGCAGGTCTGCCGAGGTAGGATATGTGGGATCACTCGGTTGTGATCGGTGGATTAGCCACGGCCTTAGGCAGGGAGTCTGCTAAGGTTGGTGTTACGGTTGGATAGTAGGTTGGGCTGAAATGCATTTTTGCATGATCTGCTTCGAGATCGTGTGGGTATGGGCCAAGCCCATACGAGTGGAAATAAGTGTTGTGATTATGCACCGAGTCAATGGACTCACTCTATTTTCCTAACCATTTCGGTGATGCGTAGAATTGGACCGGATCGGAGAGGACACATGGTGGCCCATGCAGAAAGAGTTTAAATATTTTAAACTTATTTATATTAAATATTTGGGTTTAAATATTGATGTAATAAGGGCCTTTTGACTTTTATTTATTTTAGAATTATTTTATTATTATCCTTGGTACTATCTTATTTTTAATTTAATTATGGTTTAATTACTTTGATTTACTATGTGAAATTGGTTTTTTATTATTTAGCAACCTTTATTTAATCATTATATATATATATATATAATTTAATAAAGTGTTTTATTGGGGACATTTTATTTATAATACCAAAGTTTAAAGTCTCTTTTTAAAAGAACATGGGTTTTACCAAAAAGTTAGTAAATCTTACTGTTTTATTCAAAGTTAACAAGAATTTTCACCCGTCTTTCCGCAGTGACATAACCAGATCCGGTCAGGGCTTGTGGGCCGGGTTTGGGGTGTTACAAACTCTTAATAAGATTATATCGACTTAGTGAACATGACCACTAGAAGACGTGGATGCGGAAGATGTAGACGTGGTAGAGGCCGAGGTGCTAGGGCTAGATCTTCGGCACCGAGGTATGTCACCGAAAGGGAGACATTGGCATCTCCAGTGGCTGAGATGGGATCTCATGATCGAGTTAAGGTTGATGAGCTGACTCAGTTAGTTAAAGAAGTATTGGATGAGGTTAAAGGAATCAGTGAGGCACTTCGAGTTGGGTGTGTGAACTGTAAGAAGAAAGGAGATCGTGGTTCTTTTAGATCGCAGTCTCATTCCGTAAAGCATGTTAAGGCACGTCCAAACTTTCTGGCTTGCGATCATTGCAGAAGGCATCATCCGAGGGAATCCTGGAGGAGGTCAGGAGTATGCTTGACATGCGGGTCTAAGGAGCATAAGGCTCAGAATTGTTACATCACCATCAAGTCAGGTATGTTTTGGTTGGACGTGATGATTGAATGTAGAAAATTCTAAGTATAAATGGTAGACAGCTGTTTGCTTTTGTGGTTAGATGTTTGGCTGTGTGAAAGAGGATTCAAGATTTTGTTAAAAGTACATTGTGTTTTTTTAAGATCAGAGTGCACAACGAAAGCTTAGTGGTGCGATTTGAGCGATGCGTTTAGTAGATGGTTGGAAATTTTGAGGACGAAATTTCTTTAAGGAGGGTAAAATTGTAACATCCCAAAATTGGGCCTAGTAGGATTGGGCTCAATGGGCCTTGGGCGTAAGAATGTTTAAAATTTTTGAGAATATGAGAATGGCGTTGTTGCAAATTGGACTTATTAGTTAAGTGAATTTGGAAGGTTACAAGGTTTCTATGAAGTCTCGGGTTTAATTGGGCCTTATGAAAAATTGGGTATTTTAGCACTTTAAGGAGAGATGGTAAGTAGCTTCAAAGCTTATAGAAATAAATAAGTAATGTGCTTGCATAAATGAGCTATTGGTAAAAAGGTTATGGCATCGAGTGAAGTACCTTGAGGGAAGAGGTTCAAATCCCTTTGTGTGCAATTTTTGACTAATATTTTGCACTCTTTCCTTAAGTGTCGGCCAAGAGGTATTTATGGCAAGTTTGACTTCTTTATTTTTGGTATGGTGGCTAAATAATTAAGGAAAGGTTGAGGTTGGGGAAAGGAATTAAAAGGAAATGGCAAGTAAGGGGAACAAGTGGCTTATTTCATGGAGAATGCTATGGAAAGTATGGTTGGCAAAATTTTGACCCTTATGACTATGCATGTGGACAGTTTTAAGGGTAGATAGGTAGCTGAAATTGTACTTTGGCATTTGGTAGGGTCTTGGTATTGTTTTGGCCAAAAATCACATTTGCAACATTAGTGTCATCTTCTTCCAATTTGCTATTCTATTTGTCGAAATCTTCTAGCACAATAGTGCATTTTTCTTCTCTTTGGATTGGTTTCATATTCACCTTTGGTCCATCTTCCTTGATAGCTGAATATCAACATACAATTTCCTCCATAACCGAATTTTCATCTTTTCTCTATTTGTAACACCTCAAACCCGGCCTAGAAGTTAGGCCCAAATCTGGCATGTCACAAAAAAAACTCATTTGAAAATTGCATCCTCTTTGTTAAAACCCAAAACACTTAAGCAAATGTTAACTACTTGAAAATGTAATTATCTTTTAAGAAAAAACCTTTTTGGTGGCGAAAACGTATTTGAAATAAACGATTTTCAAATAAGTGATGTTTAGAAAGAGAGTTGCAGAAGTATTTTGAAATCATTGCGGAAATGTATATAAAATACAAGTATTTTTGAGAGATTGATTGATGAGTCAACAATCAAGGTAGTGAACTTTAAAACCGTGACTTTTGAAAATATTGTTTGATAGTTTGAGAAAATAACTTCCGTGTTAAAATATGTACAAAGTTTATTATGAAATTCATTTGTTAATCGATTTTGGAAAACCTTTATTTAAGTTTTTAGAAAAATTCTCGTTTAAAACAAATTAAACAAAATAATAAGTATATCAACCATAAAGCAAATAATAAAATACTCCAGAGGCCCTATTACAACTTAAACCAATATAGCAAAATAATAAAATAAACGGAAATAGAAATTTAAAATTTAATAACACCATTTCTGAAGTATGTCTTCCACCGAATCATCCATGGCCCAAGTCCACCTCACGGAGCATTACCTACAGGGTTAAGAAAGAAGGGGGTGAGTTACAAGAACTCAGTGTGAAATCCCTTTACCGTTGTTCACTAGGCCAAAATCTCATTAAGCAATTATTTGGGCCTAAGCCCACATACAATAATAATAATGTAATGAATATAACATGAATATGAAATGCAATTCCCAAACCAAACCTAGTTTTCCATCCGCAACACACCACCTGTACCAACCAACACATTTGTGGGGAGCTTTAGTCACCCACCCTGCCAACACACCAAATGTAGGCATTAAGCCATTTATAATAGATTATTTGTGGACAAGCCACCGAATAATCAATTTACGTGGCATAGCCACTGCATGATTGTGACAGAGCCACCAAATATGTGGCAGAGCCACCAAAATTATGTAGCAAAGCTACCAAAACTTCTCTTCATCATTATCCCATCCCATGCAATTCATGTATATGCATCATACATATCAAATCATGATATTTACAAATATAATAACAATAATTAAAAATTCAGAAATTTATGACAAACAAATTGGCCCAATAACACTTTGCAAAATCGGCCCATTAGAGCAATATATCAAATCGGCCCATTTTATCACATATCCATTCGGCCCATTTAATCACATATCAATTCAGACCATTTAGTCACATATCAATTTGGCCCATTTAGTCACTGTAACATCCTAAAAATTAGAGTATTATCTTCTTATTTGTGTTGGCTCGGGTATAAATTTTGTGTGTTTAGCATAGTCTTGTGAAGGCTTGATTTTATTTATGAAGCTAGGATAATTCTTAGTATTGAAATTTAGTGAAGTGGATTAGGTGAATCTGACACTTAAGTTAATTTAAGTGTTAAATTCTAGCACATGAGGAGTTAGTGGCAAGGTGGATATGACGATGAAGGATTGCTTGAGGAAGTGGTTCGAGTATCATGGAATGCATTTGAAGACTTTATTTTTATGCATCCTAACATTAAGTGTCACCAAGCTCTAATTATGGTAAGTTGGACTTTAAATTTTTATGGCAAGTGGAATAATAGTTTAGGTAAGCTTGATGTTTGGGAAAGAAATCAATTGATTAAAGGTTGATGTGAGAACATAAGGCATGATGAAGGTATTTTATTATGGAAAGTTTTGTGTGGATAGGTTTGACCTTGAAGTCCACATATTTGGACGGTTTTGGGGCCTAGGGGGGAGTGACCGAATTTTGTCTTGTTGGTAGCTAGTTGGTGCCGAAATTTCTTTTGGTTAGGTAGTCATTTTCAGTTAGTTTGGAATGCTTTCATTCTTTGTTTTGAGCCATAACCAAAAACCCTTTGAACCTTACCAATTCTTCTCAAGTGCACCAAAGTGAACCATAAGCCGATTGTTCATAGGTGTTTGTTGGTTTCCCTCTTAGGCATTTGGCGAAACTCTTTGGAATCTCCTCTCATCTTTTATTTTCTTTGTAGCCGAAAACTTCTTCTCTAGTGGTTGGCCGAATTTTCTTTCTCTCCAAATCTCTCTCTTTCTCTCTTTGTTTTTGCTCAAAATCGAAAGTACCATCTCCTCCCTTTCATTTTTTTTATTTCTTTTTTCTTCTCTCAGACTTTTGGGCCAAAATCCTCTCCACCTTCCTTTGCCGAAATCCCTCTCTTGCATTTCACTTTCTTTTTCTTTTTCCCCACTCTAACCGAATCTTCCTCCATCATCTAACACTATTGCCGAATCTTCTTTCTTTCTTTTTGATTTGTCTTGGCCGAATATGATCAAGGGTAAGTCTTCATTTGGTTTCCTTCAATCGGTTTTGGAAGGGGGTAGGTGTTCATGGCCGTATTTCTTTAGTTTCTTTTCTCTTTTCTCTGTCGTTTTTCTTGAGGGCAAAGGCCGAATTTTTGGGCATTTGCTTGCAAGGTTCTAACTATTTTTAGAAACTAAATTCTTTTAGGCTTTTTGGGACTTTGGAAAAATCAATTTAACCCTATTCTCTAGCAATCAAAGTTGGTAAGTCAAGCGGTAAGGATTCATGTCAATTCTTCATTTTTTTTAGTGGTTGAAAAGCCAAAGGCTATTGAGATTTAGGGTGTGATGTTGGCCGAATGGTTTTGCTTATAGTTTTGTGGTTTGGCCGAATATAGGACAAGGTGATCTAGTGCGGTAGATTGGGTCTTCGGAAGTTAGTACTTGTGTTAGTGACAGGTGTGTACCTTACACACTTCATAACTCGGTAATATAAATATTTTAAATATTTTAATCATGTTATTAAAGCCAAAAACTATGAGATTCTCAATATGATACCGTAAGGGTATAAACAAAGAAATCGGGTAAGTCCGTTTTGATATGACTTTTGCAATATGATGCATGATGATACGATTTATGATTTATTTCCTATGTGGTTTCTAATAAAGCATAAAGGCATGATTTGTTTAAATGTTGCATTGATATGGGTGATATGAGAGGAGGAGGAAGGATTTGATATCTGTGTCTTTGGGACACCAGAGGTTTGGCACCTCCAGTGGTTTGGTACCGCAGTTATTTCGTGTCTTTGGGACACCAGAGGTTTGGCACCTCATAGCGACTCGTCCCAGTGGCTTAGCACCACCGTGGGTTAGCCCCACATTTGATGTATTGGGATTGTCGCCATGATTTGGTATCACACGGGGTTGGCCCCACAACTTGATTATTCGTGACTTTGGGTCACCAAAGTGGTTTGGCACCACATTATTGGATATCGTGACTTTGGGTCACGGTGGTTTGGCACCACCAAGTGGTTTGGTACCACACGGGTAGAAAAGGAGTTGTGGATGGCTAGGTTGGGTGCATTATATATATATTGCTTGGTTATGAATTGTGTAAGAATGTTGCATTAACCGGGGGAAAGATTTATGCATCGAGTCTTGGTGATTCACCTTCTCCTTTATCTTTTCAGGTGATTCTTGGATCATGGAGGAGGAGCCGGATGAACTCAAGGAGGCCATGCAATAAAAATTCGGTTTTACATGAACTTGATTTGGGTACTTTATTTTATTTTAATTTGGTTAACATCTTTATTTGGATTTGTAATAAGGCCTCTTTAATTATG
Source organism: Gossypium rotundifolium (assembly GCA_025506655.1). Taxonomy (NCBI): domain Eukaryota; kingdom Viridiplantae; phylum Streptophyta; class Magnoliopsida; order Malvales; family Malvaceae; genus Gossypium; species Gossypium rotundifolium. Next base: position 107,485,548 of record CP106722.1, read on the forward strand.
TTTTGGATTATTTATATGCTTTGGACTTGTTTTAAACATGGCTAAATAATCATCATGGTTGATCTAATAATTGAGCCCAAAGTTTTCTAAATTATAAAACGCAATAGTTTTCAAAATCTTACCATCGGGTAATATAAATCGTTTGATAGTAAAATTTCAACTTAAATGTTTTCGACAACTTAAATGATTTACAAATTGAAGTTTCTACACTCAAATGCAAACGGTTTTCAAAGTAATAATTTGGGTTTTTCTTAAAATGACATAAATGTTTTCTAACCTATGGATTGTTAACTAAGTTTTAAAAAGAAAATTTACTTACGGGATTTTAAAAGTAAACTATCGATTTTTTTAACTAATCACGCACTTATTTTTCTTAATTTTAATAGGAAACTCAATTTTCTTCAAAATGTTTTCTTCTGTGGCATGTCAAATTCGGTCATGACGTATTGCCGGGTTTGGGGTGCTACAAATTGGTATCAGAGCCAAGTTCAAAAGCTCGGCTGTAGGCCCAAGGCCCAAAATGATTTAAAGTATGGTCTTAAAATATTTTTGTTGAAAATTTTATGATTTGAAAGGCATGGCACCGAGTTTTTGGCACCGATCCACTCGGGTAAGTACTTCAAACTGTTGATTTTGATGATATAATGATGATGGTATGACTATATAGTAGTAGAAACTACTCTAGAGACTCAAAACTATAAGTTGCATGTACTCGCGAAATAACTTCTTATTAAAATTATTCATAAAACTGTGTTTTAAAGATAGTGGAATGATGTCTAAGCATAAAACTTTTAAATCAGATAAGTCAAGACTTTAGACATGAGCACTCGAGGTCAGGGTCGTGTTATGCGTGGACGCGGTCGAGGTAGGATGGCTGTGTCTGAGCCAGTAAGGTCTGGTCAAGGATCCGAGAATGAAGTACCACCACCCCCACCACCAGCGATTGGAGTTGAGCATCAAGATCAAACGAGGGATGACGCAGTGTCTCAGGCGATGCTGCGAGTTCTTGAGAGAGTAGCTGGAGTAGGTGGAGGTGCGGAAGCTCGAAAATCTGTACCTGAGCGACTCTGAGCCAATGGAGTTGAGGTTTTTTGAGGTGTTTCGGGTGTAGCTCCCAGTACAGCTGAGTATTGGTTAGAGGCAACAGAGCGAATCATGGATGACTTAGATCTGAATGCTGAGGAAAAGCTGAAAGGGATAGTGTCGCTTCTTTGGGATGAGTCATATTAGTGGTGGCTCACAGTGAGGAATAGTACTGTGGCAGAGGATCTTACTTGGGATTATTTTAAGGCAGCGTATCAGAAGAAATATATTGGGTCTAGTTACATTGATGCGTAGCGTAAGGCATTTCTGAGTTTGGTTCAGGGGAGTAAGTCCGTATCAGAATATGAGGCAGAATTTTTAAGATTGAGCCGATATGCTGGAGGTATTGTGGCTTCGGAGCACGAGCGATGTGTCCGGTTCGAAGATGGATTGAGGGACGAGCTGAGACTGCTGATTGCTCCACATCAGGAGCGAGAGTTTGCTGTGCTAGTTGAAAAGACTAAGATAGCTGAAGGGATAAAAGAATCTGTAAGGCAGAGTCACGATAGGAATAAACATAAGAGAGGTTTTGGATCATCCGGGTCAGCCGATAATTCTTAGAAGTGGGTTAGGCAGAATGAGCCGAATCAATCTGAAAGGCCTGCTACTGCTAATCAGGGACCAGCACAGTGTAATCGATGTGGGAAATATCATTGGGGCGAATGTTGGACTGGAGGGAAAGGATGTTTTGAGTGTGGTTCACTAGATCATCATGTGAGAGACTGTCTATGTAAGCTAGCCAGGAATTAGACTGAGGGTCAAGGTCGTGCTCAGTACAGAAAGGAGGGACCGTCACCGCAGAGAGGTCATGGTAATGGTAGAGGAGGTAATGGTTCTGGTCGAGGCCGCGGAGCATTGGGCAAAGGTACAAGTAACACTGAGGCAAGACAGCCTGGTTTAGTGTATGCAGTGAGACGTCGTGAAAAGGGCGATGCACCGGACGTCATAACCGGTACGTTCTTAATCTTTGGTGTACCATATATTGCTTTGATAGATGTGGGTTCGACGCTTTCGTATGTTGCTAGTTGCATAGTAAGGACCATGAACTTAGACTCTGAGACTACTTCTAGGAGGATGACAGTAATTAGCCCTCTAGGTCACTCTATAGAAGTAAATAAGTTGTATAGAGATGTACCCCTAGAACTCCAAGAGGTAGTGTTTGTAGCTGATCTGATGGAACTGCCGTTTGGGGGGTTCGATCTAATTCTTGGGATGGACCGTTGGTCAAGTACCAAAGTAGTTTGGATTCTTGCTAAGCGCATGGTGTTGAAGACAGCTGAGGGTAAAGAGGTGATTATGATAGGTAATAGAAGAGATTATCTATCCAACGTGGTATCTACGTTGAAAGCTGAGAAGATGGTCAGGAAGGGCAGTGAGGCATTTGTTGTTCATGTGTGTGCGTTGGAGGCTAAGGAGTCTACTGTAGGGAATGTCCGAACAGTAAAGGAATATGCTGATGTATTTCCAGAAGAACTTCCGGGACTGCCTCCGGATCGTGAAGTTGAATTTGGTATAGATCTGTTACCCAAAACTACGCCAGTGTCTATCGCTCCGTATAGGATGGCGCCGAAGGAATTAGTGGAATTAAAGGCTCAGATTCAGGAGTTGTTAGATCAAGGTTTTATCCGACCAAGTGTTTCGCCTTGGGGAGCGCCGGTACTTTTTGTCAAGAAGAAAGATGGTTCGATACGGATGTGTATAGATTACCGCCAGTTGAATAAGCTAACGATCAAAAACAAGTATCCTTTGCCGAGGATAGATGACTTGCTTGATCAGCTTAAAGGGGTAGCGATTTTCTCCAAAATTGATTTAAGGTCTGGGTATCATCAGCTAAAGGTGAAAGAGGCTGATATCCATAAGACGACATTTCGCACTCGGTATGGGCACTACGAGTTTACGTAATGTCTTGTTTGGGTTGACTAACGCTACGGCAAAGATTCATGGACATGATGAATCGTATTCCAGCAGCTTTTGGATCGGTTTGTAGTGGTATTTATAGACGATATCTTGGTATACTCAAAGTCGAGGAGGAGCATGATGCGATTTGCAGTAGTGTTACAAATTCGAGGAAAAGCGACTTTATGCCAAATTTAGTAAGTGCGAGTTCGGCTTAGGAGGTGACTTTCTTGGGTCACGAGTATCACCATGGGGATTAGAGTGGATCCTCGAAGATTGAGGCAAGAGTTAGATTGAAGCCGCCTAAGTCGATGGTTGAGATTCGAGTTTTCTAGGTCCAAAGGGTATTACCAAGATTTGTAGAGGGATTTTCTTTGATCTCAGCACTTATGACCAAGTTATTGAAGAAAGGAGTTCCATTTGTGTGGACTGAGAAGCAACAAGAAAGTTTCGACAAGTTGAAGAAGATTCTGACTGAAGCTCCGGTTTTAATTCAACATGAGGTAGGCAAGGAATTCACGGTTTATTGTGATGCATCACATACTGGCTTGGGATGTGTGCTGATGCAGGAAGGAAAGGTAGTGGCTTATGCATCCCGATAGTTGAGACCACATGAGGTTAACTATCCGATGCATGACTTGGAATTAGCCGTAGTGGTTTTCGCTTTAAAGATATGGAGACACTATTTGTGCGGAGAGAAATCGATAGTCTATACTGATCACAAGAGTCTAAAGTATCTTTTGACTCAGAAGGATTTGAATTTGAGGCAGCGCAGATGGATTGAGTTGTTGAATGACTACGACTGTTCGATTAAGTATCATCTGGGCAAGGCTAATGTGGTGGCAGACGCGTTGAGCCGTAAGGTTGTATCAGACTTAAGATCGATGTTTGCTCATCTTAGTTTATACGACGATGGGAGTCTATTGGCAGAACTGCAAGTTAAGCTGAATTGGTTAGAATAGATCAAGGAGAAACAGTTAGTGGATGAAGGTTTGAATGCTCGGAGGTTGCAAGTTCAGGATGGTAATTTAGAAGGTTATAGTTTGTCCAGTGATGGAGTATTGTGTTTTCAAGGGAGAGCTTGTATGCCGAAGGATGTCGAGTTGAGGCAGAAAATTCTTCGGGACGTACATAGCAGCCCATACGCTATGCATCCTGGAGGTAGCAAGATGTATCAGGATTTAAGAGAGCAACTTTGATGGCCAGGTCTGAAGCGGGAGGTAACTGAGTTTGTGGGTAAATGTCTGACATGACAGCAGATCAAAGCTGAGCATCAGTTACCGTCTGGGTTACTTCAGCAGGTGAAGATTCCACAGTGGAAGTGGGAAAGGATCACTATGGACTTTGTCAGTTGATTACCTCTTACACCTAGTAAGAAAGACTCAGTTTGGGTGATTGTGGATCATCTGACTAAGTCAGCTCATTTCATTCCGATAAAGGTGGATTACTCGCTTCAGAAGTTAGCTAAGTTGTATGTGGCAGAGATAGTAAGGTTGCACGGTGTGCCAATGTCGATCATCTCAGACAGAGATCCTAGATTTACGTCGAGGTTTTGGAGAGCATTACATCAGGCCTTAGGTACGCGGTTGGATTTTAGTACCCAATTTCATCCACAGTCTGACGGGCAGTCGGAAAGAGTTATACAGATTTTAGAGGATATGTTGAGAGGTTGTGTTTTGGATTTCAGAGGTAGCTGGGAAGAGTTTTTACCATTAGCTGAGTTAGCATATAACAATAGTTATCAGGCAAGCATTAAGATGGCACCATATGAGGTGTTGTATGGTAGGAGGTGTCTCACACCTACATGCTGACATAATTGGGTGAGCGTCAGATGTTAGGACCAGAGTTGGTTGCAGAAACTGAGGATAAGGTGAAGTTGATTCAGGCTCGTTTGAAGGAAGCTTCGGATAGGTAGAAGTCATATGCCGATCTCAAGCAGAGGGATATAGAGTTTGCTGTGGGTGACCAGGTCTTCTTGAAGGTCTCGCTATGGAAGAAAGTGTTAAGATTTGGGAAAAAAGGCAAGTTAAGTCCAAGGTTTATTGGGCCGTATAAGGTGTTGAGACGAGTGGGACCCGTAGCTCATCAGCTCGAGTTTCCATCAGAGCTAAGTCAGATTCACAATGTGTTCCATGTCTCCATGCTTAGAGGCTATCGTTCTGATCCATCGCATGTCGTGGTAGTAGAGGAAATAGAGGTGAGTCCAGATTGTGATAGAAGAAGAACCATTGCGATTCTAGATCGAGATGTGAAAGTTTTATGTGAAGTCGGTTCCTTTAGTGAAAGTTTTATGGTGGAATCATGGTGTAGAAGAAGCTACGTGGGAACCGGAGGATGTGATGAAGCGGCAGACCCTCAACTCTTTTGATCGTGTAATTTCGAGGACGAAATTTTCTTAAGGGGGATATGATTGTAACATCCTAAAAATTAGAGTATTATCTTCTTATTGTGTTGGCTCGGGTATAAATTTTGTGTGTTTAGCATAGTCTTGTGAAGGCTTGATTTTATTTATAAAGCTAGAATAATTCTTAGTATTGAAATTTAGTGAAGTGGATTAGGTGAATCTGACACTTAAGTTAATTTAAGTGTTAAATTCTAGCACATGAGGAGTTAGTGGCAAGGTGGATATGACTCATGAAGGATTGCTTGAGGGAAGTGGTTCGAGTATCATGGAATGCATTTGAAGACTTTATTTTTTATGCATCCTAACATTAAATGTCGGCCAAGCTCTAATTATGGTAAGTTGGACTTTAAATTTTTATGAAAAGTGGAATAATAGTTTAGGTAAGCTTGATGTTTGGGAAAGAAATCAATTGATTAAAGGTTGATGTGAGAACATAAGGCATGATGTAAGGTATTTTGTTATGGAAATTTTTGTGTGGATAGGTTTGACCTTGAAGTCCATGTATTTGGACGATTTTGGGGCCTAAGGGGGAGTGACCGAATTTTGTCTTGTTGGTAGCTAGTTGGTGCCGGAATTTCTTTTGGTTAGGTAGTCATTTTCAGTTAGTTTGGAATGCTTTCATTCTTTGTTTTGAGCCATAACCAAAAACCCTTTGAACCTTACCAATTCTTCTCAAGTGCACCAAAGTGAACCATAAGCCGATTGTTCATAGTTGTTTGTTGGTTTCCCTCTTAGGCATTTGGCCGAAACTCTTTTGGAATCTCCCTCTCATCTTTTATTTTCTTTGTAGCCGAAAACTTCTTCTCTAGTGGTTGGCCGAATTTTCTTTCTCTCCAAATCTCTCTCTTTCTCTCTTTCTTTTTGCTCAAAACCGAAAGTACCATCTCCTCCCTTTCATTTTTTTTTATTTCTTTTTTCTTCCAATCCGTCACATGTGATTGCCCCATCTCTTCTTGAGTTTTATAATTAGTTATGCCATGGGTCTCTTCAAGAACCCCCGCCTCCACTATATGACAATCTTAAATGTTTACTCATTTTCTTTTACGAGGATTTTTATCCTTGGAATCGACCAGTCTTCCACACTTCAAGCATGAATTACTTTCTTTTGCACTAAAAGTTTGCCCTGTTAGGACATCAATTCGTATTGGAGCATTTTTAGCTGGTATGTAAGATTTAATTAATCTCAAAGCTGATTTGTAAAATGAATTATCTGTTGAACTTCTGGTTCACATTGCTTTCTACGAGGACCTTAGACATTGATAATTCATTTCAAGTACGTTATTAATCCAGCTTTTTATTCTCTCCCCCTAATGTTGGGAAAACTGATAACTCATGTCATAACTAAATCTCAAATTAATAGCTCAAAAATATTATAAGGAGACTCACATAAATATACATTCTCAATCTCTTATGATAACCCATCTTTGTGTGTTGTGGTGGAGCAATTGGAATTTATACCGCACATCCAAAAATTGTAAGATGGGAAATATTTGGCTCTTGACCAAAAATCAATTGTAATGGGGAGTATTTATAATTTATTGGCTTGATGCGTACAACATGTAAATCAATACAATCTCATGCTAAAATAGGAAGTTTTGTTCTCATAAGCAATGATTTACCTATTAGTTGGAGGCATTTGATAAATGATCTAACTATATCATTTTATGTGTGAACATGAACTACAGGATTTTCAACTTTTATCCCGATTGACATACAGTAATTATTGAAAGCTTGGGACATAAACTCACCAACATAAGCAAGATGAATTTTTTTTTATTGCATAATTTGAAATTAATCATTTAAACAAGAATGAATTGTAACAGTCTGGTTTATACCCTAGTCGGAACAGTGGTTTCGGGACCACAAATCTGAGTCAGTAAAATGTTTTAATATTATTTTCTGTGCCATTGATGAGTGCTTAAGTATGTGTTAAATTTTCGTGAGATAAATTATCTGTTTGTGTGATTAATTTGATAAAAGGATTGAATTGCATCAAATGCAAAACTAGCATGCTAACTGTTAAAGTACCAATGTGTTATGGCTTTGAAAAGGTGGAGGTCTTATATGGCAATTAAGCCTTTCATAAGTTGGTGGATTGTTAAAGGTCATATATGACCTTGTAACTATGTGTTATGTATATTATTATTAAAGGTTATTTTTGTACATTAGTAATTAATTTTATAATAGTAAAATAAAGCATGAAGATGGACTTTAGTTCATCCATTTCTTCCACCGAAAAACATAAAAGAAAAAGAAAGAAGTTGAGCTAGGTTTCGGCAATTGTAAGCTTGAATTAAGGTATGATTTTGATTTGGATTTTGATGATTTTTATGTTTTTGAGATTGTTGCTTAGTCTACTATCAAGCTTTGTGTATTGATGATATTTGTGAGTTATGCCATTGATGAAATGGTAAGCTTTATGATGTTTTATGATATGTGATGTATGTCTTGGTATGGTTAGATGACAATGATAATGGTCAGGTTTTTGGGTAAGTATTTGAATGTAAAGATTGAATGGTTGTTTTGGCATGTTCTGGGTTGTCAAATGTGCATGAGAGGTGTTAGTGAATTGCTTGTAAGTATGACTGGAGTTGGGTGGCATTTTGGTCTTGGAAATGGCCTATAATATTACACGGTTATGGTACATGGGTGTGCCTAGTGACTGTGGGGCTAAGTCAGTAGATAGCTTAAGAGCACCCGGCCAAGGTACAAGGGCGCCCCTAGTAGCCGTGTGAAGAAGTCAGTATATGGCCTAAGAGTACACGGCCTTAGTGCACGGGGGTGTTTGGTAACCGTGGAGTTAAGTCAGGTTCAACCATGAGGAGGACACAAGGGTGTGTCTAGCTGCCGTGGGAGGTAGACGGCCTGCCCACACGAGCGTGTAACCCCTTAAACTATGAAAAGTTTTAAATTTTTGAGAATTTCTGTATATGTTCTGGTTTAGTCCCGACCCTTTTACAAAGCATGTTTTAAGTCTCAATGACCTACATAAGGGACTTTATTATTGTATATGATAGTTTAATTTATGGATTGTCTGTTAAAGTTTTCGATCTGTTAGGTAATGCCCTTAACCCTAATCTGGCGATGGATATGGGATAGGGGTGTTACATGAATTTTTTTTTAATTGCATAATCTGAAATTAATCATTTAAACAAGCAATCTCGCAAACGACAGGTTGCGAGTTGATAATGCATGTGATTATTTTGTAGATGCATCTACCAAAATCTTATATTGTCAAAATATCCACATGGTGGATGAATTGGGCCATATTCATTTCAAAAATGCAAAACATTAAATCTCAACTTTATCCAGTGAGTTTTTAATAATCAATTATCATTGAGAACAAGCAACACATGAGAATTCTTTAAATTAAAGAATCTTTTGGTTCTTTAATACATGTCTATATGATGTAACACCCCAAACCCAGCCTAGATGTTATGACCGGATCTAGTATGTCACATAGAAGGGTTGTTTAAAAACATGCGTGTTCATTTTAAAAGGTTATATTCTCTTTGAAACTTCGAGCTTTGTTGTTTGGGAAAATCCAATTTGTCTTTATGGTTTTCTTGTAAAAATGTTATTGTTATTATTTCTGAAAACTTGTTTATAACAGAAATCAAATTCAGTGAATTGCGAATATGTGATATTTTGAAAACAGTTATTGTCGTTTCATGAAAACCATGTATTTATAAGTTTAACAGTTATTAACGAAAACTTAAAAAAAATAAACCAACGGCCTTTTTACAAAATATTATCCCAAAATAAATAAACTTGAAATAAGGTAAAACTGAATTTACTAAGTTCACGAGAAATATTCCCAAAATATGGCCACCACAGAGTCCTCTGCCACTCCAAATCCTCTAACGCTAGGGATCACCTGCAAGGTTAAAACAGAAGGGTGAGTTCTGAGAACTCAGTGTGTAATCCCCTAGTCGGTCATTAACTGGGCCCGAGCCCATACGGATACAAACTCGGCTGAAGCCCATACAGAAGCAAACTGGGCCAAAGCCCATGAAGAAGCAGACTGGGCCGAATCCCTATTTGGTAACAATCTTGGCCTTAGCCCTATAAACATGATAATGCAACCAGAGTATATAGCCCAACCTAATAATCCATCTGCCACAAACCACCCGTACCAGCCCAACACACCTATGGGGATTTCTAAATCGACCCACCCATTCGCTACACACCAATAAGGTAGACAAGCTGCTAATCATAGAATTTGTGGCAAAGCCACCAGAATAACAGAATATACGTGGCACAGCCACTATATAGATTGTGGTAGAGCCACCAGAATATACTTCCTCCGATCATCAAACCCAACGCAATGCATAATGTCGTGACATAAATATTCATGTATGCAGTATGTCACAATCATAATCAATCATATAAATATCACACACATATCACTTAAACTACCACTAGGGGTATAACGGTCATTTACCCTCCAGAGGTATTTCGGTAATTTACCCTTCTAAGGGTATTTCAGTAATTTACCCTCAAGGGGTATTTCAGTAATTTACCCTCTAGAGGTATTTTGGTAATTTTGAATTTAACGACCCTTTCGAAGGCCTACTGTCGCCTCAAGCAACACGGAACCCTTTTTAGGTCTCTACGGAATTATTGGGCCTAAAATCCATTTTAGGCCCAAATGGGCCCACATGTTGTGTGGCCCGAAACGCTTGGTTTCGGTTTTAGATTTGTAGATTTTTCATTCGGGCCTATCATTTGCTAGTTTTCCAGCAGTTTTGTCGAAGTGGGTCGGATAGCTCGTTGGGCTCATTTGGCCTGTTTCGGCCCGATTAGGCCCGTTACAGCCTCAGTATCGTGAGAGTGTTCATGACACTCTCAACGGCTTAATGTCACAATTCGTATCTCGATTTACCACTACGAGTGCTCGCACACTCGAGTGGTCACAGTTGCCAGCTTTTCGGCTTTTGGCCATTTCATAGAACATCACAAGCATTCATTGAAATGGGTGTGAGATTACACACCTGGTTTGGATTGCCAAGAACCCACTCTTCGCTGCCCCTAGAATAATAACGATCAAGGGTTAGCCTCAACTTCACAAAAGATTCATAGATCCAATTTTCATAACCCACCATAATCACTTACTACAATGTGATCTTCACTACAGAGTTCTAAAACCCGTCCTTACTTCCTAGCTACCACCACAAGTACCTAAAAGAAACCATTGGAGCACCAACGAGGTTAGCATCCAAGCCACATTCGGTTCTCCTATATGAAAGGAAGAAACCGACGCCAACTTCACTGGATAGGATCATATGAATAAAACCAATATCAAATTAAAAAGGTGTTAACAACTTCACCTTACCGAAATCAAGATTAACAATCTACACCTGATGGTTGCTAACGACTTTGGCCTACCCCCAACAAGAGTGTTTCGGCGTATGCTAAAAAGAGAAAGAAATGGGATCCAATGAAAATGAGAGAATGCCAAGCTTGATCAGAGAAATGGAATAGAATGAGAGAAAAAGAACGAGAGTGAAAACAAAGACTTACCCAAAATCGGCCAAGAGAGGAGGTGTGGTTAACAGCTTAAAGAAAAAAGAGAATAGATCAAAGAGAAACTACGCAAGTGAGCAACTCTTGACAGGTTCGGCCAAGTCTCAACTGAAGAAGAAGAAAGAAGAGAAAATGTGTAAGTTCGGTTTTGAAAGGAAGGATTCGGCAGGTATGGTAGAGAAAGAGGGAATATAGGTTTCGGCTATGATATAGAAAAGAGAAGATGGGAGAAGATGGAAGGTGATTTTCGGCCAAGAGTGATTTGGTAACTAGCAAAAGAGGGCAAAGTATAGAGATCGAGTGAAAAAAAATAGAAGAAAGGTGAAACTGACCAAATTCGGCAATAGCAAGAGGAAAAAGAAAAAGAAGTGAAAAGACCCGAAAAACCACTTGAGTAGAAAAATGCCAAAGGAAGAAAAGAAAAACAATGCAAAAGGTTGCTTTGGAAGCCTAAAGAATTTCGGTACCTACTCCTCACTACCCGAAAGTGCCAAAACCCCACTCCCTTAGCCGTTTTTCCTCTCCCCCAACACTCCCACATTCAGCGAACCTCTTCCCCTCTTTGATTTTCTCCTTGCATTTCTCCACACCACCCATTCGAACGATTTGACTGAGTCTTCAACCACCTAGGCAGAGTTATAATTCCAACTCCACCTCTCTCATCTCCAAAGCATAAAATAAAACTCCCTAAATGCTGCTTGTGGGATTCTAAACCCACTCCCCTTGCTTCCATGCTGACGCCACCACCACTCCACCATGTGGCCACTTGTGTTAGCAAACACATTTAATTAACCTTAAGTCTTGCTTCCACTAGCTCTCCCCACTTAAGTGCCCCAAAACCAAAATTTCACCAGGGCTTGGGCTCGAACCCAAGCCTCCCCATGACCCCCAAACACACCCAAACAACCCGCAGAGCAACCATAACATGCATTTACACAAATATCAAAGTCCCCTGAATTTTAGGATGTTACATATGAATTCTCAATTAATTTTTGCATCATATATAATCCAGGATGGTCTAACTGGTCACGCCAAATAGTAAATGTATTTGTATTAGTGAAATTTCGGTTTACTTAATCTTGTTTTTCAATTGTACTAATAATGTAAATATAAATTTTGACAATTAACAATTTTATCATCATTCTTTTTATTTTGTATTCACATATAAGCAATATTATGACATTTACTTTTGGAAATGTCTACATCAATGTGAAGTCCATAATGTTAGTTACTTAATAAAAGAAATATAATTTGCAAACAATTATTTGCAATATTCACTTCAGGGAATATGCCAAAATCTTCAAGTATTTTGACCACAATTTTCTTGTTTTACATTATTATTCTTTTTCTAGTGGTTAGAAGTACCACTATAATAACCACCGTGATAACGGTTATTAGAACGTCTCCAACCACATCCTCAATTACAACAACAATCATGATCTCTATATTTTCATTTTTCATAGTTGTTATGTGCTGCTACATTCACTTCAGGGAATGAAGCAAGACTAGTGGGAAGAATTTCATAGTTTTTCGTTAGTAACTTATTATTTTGCTTAACCATTAGCAGGTATGAGATTTTTTGAAAATACTTTTAAATTCATTTTCACAATATTGCTACTGCAGGAGCACATTAGATATTTGAGTCATAGAGTGTAATGTATTCCTTTGGGATTATATAATACAAATACACGAGTATCTCATGTTATTTCTATAAATGGTTTTAATGTAAAACACGTGAAGGTTTTATTTAACATATATCTTTTTATTTGAAAAATTTTATATTTTACAAAATTTTGCATCACAAGGAGGTAAAATATTAGCTCTTAAAGAGCTTTTTATAGTTTGATGCAATATTAGCTCTTTGGGAGCATATAATCATTTTATTATATAACCTTATTGAATGCTTAATTTATTTTAAATAATATATAGTTTTGCAATTCTTTTTAACATGAATGATAAAAAAAATTATGATCTTTTAAAATTTTATTTATTCATATAAAATAAAATGAATAGGTATAAATAAAACATATATTAAACATAAAAATAATAAATTCATGTTACTAATAAATCATTATGGTTAGATAATATTTTTTATATATCATAACACAACAAAGTACAAAATATTATAGTATCAAATTAAAATAACTTTACAACTATAAAGGTTTAAACATAAACATTTTCCAACCTCCACTGTTATGACAATTTCATTTCAAATTTTACAATGATATGAAATTATCATAGATAGGATGAATATTACTAAGTTCATGACAAGTAAGTGTTTTACTCGTATTTCGTAATAATCATATATCTTAATCAAAATCAAAATTAAACCAAGCAATTCTATTAAAAATATTTATCTCCAAATAAAAATCCCAATAACTAAATGCGTGAAGGGTTTATAAATTCATAGAGATAAGGATAGTGAATTATATAAATTGAACTTTTAATAGAAATCAAATCAAATTTCAAAAGAAGTTGATTAGATTGACTTACGTTACCATGAATGAGAAGTAGTTATTATAAACATCCTTTGTAATGAAGAGAAAGAGGTCATCCCCAAACAAATATCAAAAAGCAAACTTTGAGAGTGGATCTTATTTCTCGGTTTCATATAGATAACAATATCAAATCTTTTACCATACTTAAGAAGAAAAAGTAAAATAAGTTAATCAAAACAATGATAACGATAATGAAAGAAGAATGGAAGTTAATAATCGATATGAAACATTAAATAAAAGAAATTTCCTATAAAAATTTGTATCTTGCCATCAAAGATATTGGAAATCATGGAGGATAAATTTGATCTTCGATAAAAGGAACTATCACTTTGAGAAAGATAGTGCTAATAACGTGTTATAAAATAAAGAGAGATTGAGATAATAAAGAACAAAGAAAATATAGGAAGTAATAGAGAATGTATTTTATTGATCAATGGGATGATTACAATGCTTCATCGAGTCTCTATTTATAGGCATAAGAAGTATAAAAGAAGTAGAGATCTAATTTTAATAATTATTAGAATTTAAAGTACATCAAAATTTTATCTTGATCATGATGGACATCCACTTAATAAGATATTCATACCAACAATAAATTAGTCAGAATTTTGAAAAAGTTAGAAATAGGAAATTTACAGTATTATGAGATGTTAAAACAGGTGTAGAAGGTATTTGAAAAAGTATGTATGTTGAGAGAAATTAATCTGGAGTATCAACAAAATTGTAAAGGCGTGAAATGTAATAAGGCCAAAGTGAGAAAATTGAAAGTTATATGATCAAGTTGAATTAATGGAAAAGGAGGAGGGATTAGAGGTGAAAGTTTACCAAAAGAAAAGATGAATCATCTATGGAATTATAGGAAAAGATGAAGGGAATATAGTAATTATTGGAAAAGATAATTATGGAGTGTAATGATTATAGACTTTAATTGTAATAAAATGGAAATAAAAGGGTAAAATGGTAAATAGCATAAATAGATATTTTTTATAGATATTTTATATGGAAAAGTGTAGAAACTTGGAGAAAAAGATGGTAAATAGCAATTCAAGCCATGTAACTCTCTGAGTTTCCCCACACGCCTGTGTGCGAGGCCGTGTGTTAGGCCATGTATCTTATTGACTTGTATACAAAAGACCCTTAGATGACATACGACCATGTCGTAAGGTTATGTGCCTCACAAGGCTGAGTCCCATGCCCTTGTCTCAGACCGTGTGAACCCAAAATGATCCATTTCTTGCTCAATTTCATTCCCTTATTGTATAGGTACCTACACACTTTCAAATACACATATGGAAGGTGCAATTCGACTTCAAACACACTCAATGTGTTTCATCACAATTCATTCCCAACTTATAGCCACAATCACGTTTATCTCTATAAACAAACATCAATTTTATTACAAGCTTAAGTTAACTCATAGCATATCATTTCATACTATAACCTTTCAAACACATTTATGTAACAAGTAGGAGATTACAAGTTGTAACACCCCAAACCCGGCCTAGAAGTTAGGCCTGAATCCAGAATGTCACATTAAAAGCATAATTCAAAATGGTTTTGCTAATTAAGAAATTAAGGCCCAAAAGCCCAAAATCTAATAGACTTATTAATTAAAGATAAAAAAACCCATTTTATTATTTTAAGCATTTAATAAAACAAGTTTGAACATAAGAGCTTACTTAGGTTTAATAATTAAATAAACATTTAATCTCAAAACCCAAATTAAATCTGATGCCAAAACAGAGTACAAGATCTTATTACGTCCACTGAAAATTAAGTAAATAAAACATGTATTTTGAAACAAATAAATGGAAATTCAAGCCTCTTGTAGTGTGACCATCTCCGAGTCCTCTCCCACGTTGAGTCGTCTATTTGGGATTACCTGAAACATTAAATTAAAGGGGTGTGAGTTTCGAAACTCAGTGTGCACGACCCTTGAAAAACAAATCACTTACAAATATCCACACTGGGCCTAAGCCCTATCAAAATCGATGGTCTTGGCATTAGCCCACAATAGCTTCATATCATATCGTAACGCATCATATCCACACAAGATAATGCAAAACCCACCCCAAAATCCATCCGCTACACACACTATTTCCCTTCCAACCTTATGACTCCTATAGGGAATTCTAGCTCGACCCACCTCTCCGCTACACACCAAGGGTAGCCCGGTTGCGGTACCATTGAATGTTGCAGCAAAGCTGCTAATCAAATATTGGGCTTAAAGCCTCTGGTGGATCCATACCATACGGCCATGCGATCTTGGATCCATACCATACGGCTATGCAATCATCAAATATTGACACGAGTCATCAATGTATATGTTAGGCATATAGCCACGGTAAATATGATTGGCACAAAGCCATAATAACATCACAAAGCCCATAATTACGGTACGAAGCCCATATTAATGGCACACAGCCCTCGGTAACATTATCGGTGCAGCATGGCTACTCGATGGCTAAAAGCCTACGATGGATCCATACCATACGACCATGCAATCCTGGATCCATACCATACGGCCATGCGATCCTCAAATCTTCCTCCGTACCATAATTCCCACCCATATGCATCCTAAGCAGAATATCATATGAATGCATCAAACACACAAGTAACATCCATAAACTTATATTCGTCACATAGGGATATTTTCATAATTCTACCCTATATGGGTATTTTGGTAATTTTGCAAATTGGGGGTATTTTAGTAGTTTCACAAATTGGGGGTATTTTGGTAATTTCACAAATCGGGGGTATTTCGGTAATCTTGCAAATCAGGGGTACTTTGGTAATTTTGTAAATCGAGGGTATTTTGGTAATTTCGTAAATCAAGGGTATTTTAGTAATTTCACAAATCAAGGGTATTTCGATAATTTTACAAATTAAGGGTATTTTGGTAATTTTGCAAATCAGGGGTATTTTGGTAATATCACAAATTAGGGGTATTTTGATAATTTCGTAAATCGGAGGTATTTAGATAATTTCGTAAATCAGGGGTATTTTAGTAATTTCACAAATCGGGGGTATTTCAGTAATTTTACAAATCGAGGGTATTTCAATAATTTCACAAATTTGGGGTATTTTGGTAATTTCACAAATCAGGGGTATTTCGATAATTTTACAAATCAGAGGTATTTTGGTAATTTTGCAAATTAGGGGTATTTTGGTAATTTCGTAAATCAAGGGTACTTCAGTAATTTCACAAATCGGGGGTACTTCGATAATTTCATAAACTGGGGGTATTTTAGTAATTTCACAAATCGAGGGTACTTTGGTAATTTTGCAAATCAGGGTATTTTGGTAATTTCACAAATAGGGGGTATTTCGGTCCCTTTGGGGTTTTAGCTATGAACTTTGGCCCATCAACAAGTCTTCGCGGCTAAAGTTGTAACATCCTAGATTAGGGGTTATGCATTTAGTGCATAATTCATGTGTTAGTAAGCTTAGAGTGTGTTGGGATGTGTTTTAGGAGTTTTTGAGAACTTTAGGTGAAGGGGAAATGCTTGGAAAATATTGGAATTTTAAGTGAAAAAAAAAAGGAAACTAGGCAAAGAGGCCTTAAGGAAATTTTCGTGGGATTTATGACACAAGGAATCGTGAGGCAAATTGGCAAGGGACGCTACCCTAGGGGGCATGGAAGGTTGCGTCACATGGAGTGCCAAGGGGAGGAGGTTCGAGCTGCAGAAATTTCACTTGGGAGCTTTTATTTTTGGCGTTAAAAGGGGGACAAGGCTAGGGAGGTCTTAAGAGAAGTTATAGGCGCTTTTGGACACAAAGAGTGCCTTGGTAAAGTGGCTGCAAGGCGCCACTTAAGGGCTTGGAAATGACGCCTTATGCAGTAGGGCAAGGGCCTGGGTTCGAGTCTTGTTGGCAGCAGGGAGGCGTGTTTTTATTTTGCTTTTGGCGTTAAGACAAGGGGGAGCTAGGGAAGGAAGCCTTAAAAAGAATTGTTGGGGGTTTATGATGCAAAGGACCTAGCAGCAAAGTGGCTGGTAGCGTGTGGTGACTCCAGCAGGTCCCATGTTCGAAACTTGGGGGCAGCAAATGGGTGGCTTTTATTTTGTACATTTGCGTCAAGAGAGGGAGGAGTGTTGGACGGCACATGGGCGTTGGAAGGATGAGATAAGGATCAAGCTAGTTTGTTTTTAATTCGGATGGGATAATGGATAAATGCTGGCTTTTATTTTTATTTATTGATGATAGAAGATAATGGTGGCCTTATTTTATTTGTTTTTGAATAGGTGATATAGGGATAAAATAGGAGATTAAATAGGGATTTGATAAGTAAGGATAAAGTGGCCGAATATGGGTTTCTTTTGAAGTCAATTTCGGTCATGTAGGGGAGTATTAAGTGCTGAATTTTAGTTGCATGTGTATTCTTCCTTTTGCCGAATTTTGGAGTGATAGGAATTCCCTCTTTCGAAACCTTCCTTCCATCTTTGTGTTTTGCCGAAAGTTGCACCCTACTTCCCTCTTGACAAAAGCCGAAGGTTGGAACCACTTATACATTTGCTTTCTTCCTACTTTCACATCTTTTCTTTTGTTACCATTGCCAAAATACTTCAAACTCTTATCTTCTTCTCATAAGTTTCTCAAAGGCCGAAATATACTTGTGATAGCCGAATATTCCAACCTCATTTGGAGGCTTAGCCGAATCTGGTAAGTGATCATTCCTCTATTTGTATGTTATTTTATTAAAAAGCCATAGCCGAATATCAAGTACCCTTATTCCTATTCTTTTATCGCAAGTCTCAAAAGCCGAAGATCAAGCGTTTTCTCTCTTTTGTTGAATACACTCTCTCTTGCACTTCAAACGGGTGATTGTGGTAAGTATTTTTTTTATAAGCAATCGGGTTTTGGATTCTTTTTATGTTGTGTGCCGAATCAAGTGAGTGAGGCCTTGGTTTTAGTTATGGCCGAATGTTCATAGTGTCCTTATAAGTGTTTCTTTGTGTAGCCAACGTTAAGGAAGCATCAAAGGAGTTTTGTGGATTCGATTCGTTAAGGTAAGTTAGTATGGTATTCGGCCTAAAGCCTATGTGCATGGATTATTGTTAATAGCCGATTCTAATATGTGACATATAGGGATCTCGACAATTCTATAAGACAAGTGCAGTTTCGGGATTCAAGTAAGCTTGGTAAGTGGTGAGTAATATTCGGCCATAGGCCATATTTAGTATCTAATGGATGACCGATTCTATCTATGGATGTTAGGGGTAAATCGGCAGAGATAATCAAAGCCTTCGGGATTTGGTAGGAGACCAAATCGGCAGTAAGGGAGGAGGAAAAATCCCGTTCATCGTGTTAGAATCAAGTAGCTAAGGATTTCGCTAAATAGTCAGGTGTGTAGTTAGCCTACCGTTTTCCGGGTTTATGATTTTATGAGATATCTATATTTGTGTTATGAATGTGCTAACTTGAAACACCCCAAACTCGGCCCACGAGCCTTGACCGGATCTTGTATGTTTCCCAGTGTAAACCGTTTCAAATTCTTTTGTTACTTAGGAAAAACTTGTGTGTTTTGAAAGAAAGATTGGTTTGGGTTGGGCTTGAGTTGAGAACCAGTTTAATTCATTGTTAAAAAAATCCTTTACTTTAGGTGACAAAACGTTTGGGCTTTGTTTTAAAAAAATTATTTTACTTAATCTTTTAATAAATAAAGGTTTGTAAGCTTAACAAATAAAAAAGAATAAAATATTTCTACTCAGGGCCTTATTACATCAAATAATTCCCAAAATTTAAATTCAAAATACTTAAAGTAAAATAGTCCAAATAAAAAAATCAACTTCACATGGCCTTCACTAAGCATCTGCTACCGGTCCATCACCGATCATCACCGAAAAATAATCCCACAAGGGTGAGTCAATGACTCAATGTGTAACCAACACTAAAATTTAATAATTTAGGCATATGTTCACATATTACATGCATATTCTTATAACATAGAAAATAATGATGCAACCCGAACCCAAACCTAGATAGCCATCCGCTACACGTCCCCCGTACCAACCTGCACACCGTGGGGACTACTAAGTCAACCCTCCATCCGCTACACACCATCGAAGGCAGTCGCTGCAGTCGACGTGCTCATCGCCCTTATAAAAATTCGTGGTCTTACGTCACCACATTTAGAATTCGTGGTCTTAGGTCACCACATTCAGTTATCGTGGTCTTAGGTCACCACATTCAGATTTCGTGGTCTTAGGTCACCACATTAACTTCCCCTTTTTATATAACCCATATGCCCCCATATTTCATGCACAATATGCAAAATCATGCCTTAATTCACATTATTATCACTTTTCACATGTTAAAAATAACATATATTCATATTCCTAGTAGGAGTAGGAAACGTACCTTAGTACTTTGTACCATTGTATGGTACCTTAGCCATGATTTTCACATTCTTAATAACACATTTAATTTAAAACATAGCCATGAACATATTAAAACTTAGGGTAGGGTACACACCTAATATTAACGCTTTCCTGAAAACCCGAAAACTCGATCTAACGCTTTAGATTCTTAACTCCTACATTCGGCCATTACTAGGATTTTAATAAAAAGAACCATTCGGCCATAAACCAAATCCCAGTAGGATTAGTACACTTATATGCTTACCTTGCTATCAAATTGACTATAGTCAAATCCCGAAACTTCGTAGAGTTCTCCCCTTGCAATCGGCTAGGCACTAAAATCACTTACTAATTAGTTTCGGCTTTTAAGCGAAATAAGAAATAGATCTTCATACCAAAATAATCCTTGGCCGAATATTCATGTACACTTACCTTAGGGATCTAAATCCCGAAATTGCTAATTCCCTTTGGTATTTGTCGAAATCACCTATAGACTCATATATTAGATTCGATTCCAATCACTTAAACATGATCAATGGCCTTTGGCCGAATCCATGCCTTACCTTAGATAACCGAATCCTGAATGCTCTCCTCTAGAAGTCGGCTTACTCCAAAACAAATCCTAAAATTCCTAAAAGAACCGATTTCATGGTTGAATAAGAGTCAAATCAAATGCTGTATTTCGGTTTTTATTCTACACATGTCGATAGAGGAGGAATAAAGAGAAATAAAAGAGATCCGGCCATAGCATACTTACCTATCCAAACCGATTTGAGAAGGGATCAAAAGAGATCTCTGACCTGGTTACTATTCGGCCTAGACTGAGAAGAGATGAGGTAGAAGCATTTCGACAATGGCTTAGGGAGTTAATGAAGATTCGGCTTTAATGAAATTAAAGGAAAATAATTTTGGGGTTCGGCCTTTTAAGAATGTGGAGAGGGAGAGTGTGAAGCTTTATGAGTTTCGGCTATGGTGACTATAGGAAGAAGATGGTTTCGGCTAGCAAGGAAGATTGGGAGAGAAGGAAAAAGAGGGAAATTTGGCTAGGGAGAAGATGAGAGACTGAATGAAAAACAAAAAGAAGAAAAAGATGGATACTTCAACTAAGAATTTCGGCTAGCACTCAAACACTAGCCCTTCCTCACTTTTCTCCTCTTATCACCTCATCTAGAAATAAAATAAAAGAAATAATCTATCATTTATCTCTTGAAAATTAAAGGATAAAAACTCCTAAAATTTAGCCATGGTGCCGTCCTACTACCCCCTTCTCCTTGACGTCACTTAGCAAAAATAAACCTTAAAAATTTTGCTTCCCACGTTGCTCGAACCTAGGCCCATTTGCATAGCTTGTGGCGTCACCCTCCTGGGCATTAAGTGGTGCCTCCAAGCCACTTAAACAAGCCTATGTTTGTGTCAAATTACTTCTATTAATTTTCTTAAGGCTACCTTGTTTTAGTTTCCTCTTTTACTTAACATTTCTAAATCATTTCCTTACATTTCCAGGTTTCCAAAAATGTTCACTTTCCTATTTTAACTTAACATTTCCAAGTTTCCAAAATGTTCACTTTCCTATTTTAACTTAACATTCCAAGTTTCCAAAAATGTTCATCATACATTCATAATACATAAGTCATGCCATTTCGCATAATTAAATCGAAAATTAGAGGCCCATTTTCGGGATGTTACGCTCGCTTCTTAAAATAATTTCGTCCTCGAAATTGCCTGGCTAAAATAAATGAGGGTATTGCTATCGCATTGCCTCTTCTGGCTCCCACGAAGCTTCTTTCGATCCATGATTTCTCCATAGCACTTTGACTAAAGGCACTGATTTCTGTCGTAGCACTTTCACATCTCGTTCTAGAATCTGAATCGGCTCTTCCTCGTAAGACAAGTCCGGCCTTAGCTCCACTTCTTCAACTGGTGCCACATGAGCTGGATCCGATCGATAACGACGTAGCATGGACACATGGAATACGTCGTGCATTTGCTGCAACTCTGGTGGCAACTCTAGCTGGTACGCCACTGGTCCAACTCGCTTCAACACTCGATAGGGTCCTATAAACCTTGGGCTTAGCTTCCCTTTCCGACCAAATCTCATCACCTTCTTCTAAGGCGAAACCTTAAGAAATACTTGGTCTCCCACATCAAATTCAATCTCCTTCCGTTTAAGATATGCATACTACTTTTGTCTATCGGATGCTTCCTTTAATCGTGCCCGAATTATCTCAACCTTTTCTTCAGATTCTGCCACTAACTCTGGACCCAAAACTCGACATTCTCCCAATTCCATCCAACATGTAGGAGTCCGACACTTCCGACCATATAGCGCTTCATAAGGTGCCATTCGAATACTTGCCTGATAGCTGTTGTTGTAGGCAAACTCTGCTAAAGGCAAATACTCCTCCCAACTTCCTCTGAAATCCATCACACAGCCCCTTAACATATCCTCCAATACTTGGATTACCCGTTTAGATTGCCCGTCCGACTGAGGATGAAAGGCCGTAGTGAAATCCAACTTAGTGCCTAAAGCTTGATGAAGTGCCCTCCAAAATCGAGACGTAAATCTTGGGTCTCTGTTCGAAATAATAGACACCGACACTCCGTGTAGCCTCACAATTTCTGCCACATATAACTTAGCCAAATTTCTGAAGAGAATAATCAACCCTTATCGGGATAAAGTACGCGGACTTGGTCAAACGGTCCACTATTACCCATACCGAGTCCTTCTTAGTAGGCGTAAGGGGAAGCCCACTAACGAAGTCTATGGTAATTCTTTCCCACTTCCACTGCGGAATCTCGATTGGCTGAAGCAATCCCGATGGAACTTGGTGTTCAGCCTTAACTTGCTGACACGCCAGACACTTGCCAACGAGTTCAGTAACTTCCTTTTTCAGACCAGGCCACCAAAACTGTTCCCTTAGATCCTTGTACAGCTTGATGCCTCTGGGATGCATAACATAAGGGCTACTATGTGCTTTCCGAAGAATCCTCTGTCTTAACTCCTCGTCCCTCGGCATACAGACCTTTCCTTTGAAGCACAATACTCCCTCATCACTAACACCATAGTCCTCTAACTCTCCGTTCTGTACTTGCTGTAGCTTAGCACTTAAGTCCTCATCAGCCAACTGTCCCTCTTTCACTTCATTCAACCACGTCGGCTTGACTTGCAACTCTGCCAACAGGCTTCCATCATCATACAAACTTAAATGGGCGAACATTGCCCTCAGATCCGACACCACCTTCCGACTTAGGGCATCCGCCACTACATTCGCCTTGCCCGGGTGATATTCTATCGAACAGTCATAGTCCTTCAGTAATTCCACCCACCTTCGTTGCCTCAAGTTTAACTCCTTCTGAGTCAGCAAATACTTGAGACTCTTGTGGTCTGTGTAAATCGTCGACTTTTCGCCATAAAGGTAGTGCCTCCATACCTTAAGAGCGAAGACCACTGCTACTAATTACAAGTCGTGCGTCGGGTAATTAACCTCGTGTGGCCTCAGTTGTCGAGACGCATAAGCGACTACTTTTCCATCTTGCATAAGGACACCTCCCAATCCTGTATGGGAAGCATCACAATAAACTACAAAATCATTTCCTGCCTCCGGCTGAATCAACACTGTAGCTTCATTCAAAACTTTCTTGAGCTTTTCAAAGCTCTCCTGCTGCTTATCCGTCCATACAAAGGGTACTTCCTTCCTTAACAACTTTGTCAAAGGCGCAGCTATCGACGAGAATCCTTCTACAAACCTTCTGTAATAGCCTGCCAATCCCAAGAAACTACGAATCTCCGCCACTGACTTAGGTGGTTTCCAATCCAACACAGCTTCGATCTTCCTAGGATCCACCCTTATTCCTTCAGCAGACACCACGTGCCCTAAGAATGCAACCTCCTTAAGCCAAAATTCACACTTGCTGAATTTGGCATAGAGCTTCTTTTTCCTCAATACTTGCAGCACAATCCGGAGATGCTCATCATGCTCCTCTTCAGTCTTGGAGTATATGAGGATGTCATCGATGAACACCACGATGAACCTATCCAAGTAAGGTTGAAACACCCAGTTCATCATATCCATGAACGCGGCTGGGGCGTTGGTCAACCTAAACGGCATTACTACAAACTCAAAATGGCTGTATCTTATCCTAAAGGCTATCTTATGGATATCCGCCTCTTTTACCTTCAACTGATGATATCCCGACCTTAAGTCGATCTTTGAAAACACTGTCGCCCCCTTGAGCTGATCGAACAAGTCGTCTATCCTTGGCAAGGGGTACTTATTCTTGATGGTCAACTTATTCAACTGACGATAATCTATGCACATACGCATAGTTTCGTCCTTCTTCTTCACAAACAGAACCGGTGCTCCCCATGGAGACACACTGAATTGAATAAATCCACGGTCAAGTAATTCCTGAATTTGAGCCTTAAGCTCCACCAACTCCTTTGGTGCCATTCTATAAGGGGCAATTGACACAAGAGCTGTACCTGGCAGCAGGTCAATTCCAAACTCCACCTCCCTATCTGGGGGTATTCCTGGTAATTCCTCTGGGAACACATCCTCAAAGTCCCTTACAGTTCTAACTCCACTGACACCTCCTTCCTTTCCATCTAACGCACTTACAAAGGCTAAGAACGCCCTGCACCCTTTACGAACCATCTTCTCTGCCTTTAATGCTGAAACTACGTTAGACAAGTAGTTTCTTCTTTCTTCTATCATTACTACCACTTCATCTTCCGGGGTCCTTAGTTCTATTCGTTTAGCCGCACAATCCAACACGGCCCGGTGTTCTACTAACCAATCCATACCAAGTATGAGGTCAAATTCCCAAGGGTAACTCCATTAAGTCACCAAAGCTCACTCCACAATTTCTAGGATAAACTCCGAAAGATCTTATCCACCACTACAGTTTGGCCTAATGGGCTTACTACAGTCATCTCCCTATCAGAAAGTTCAGAGTCTAGGCCTAGTATTTCAACTACATTACAGGCATCATAAGAATGTGTTGAGCCCACATCAATAAGAGCAAAATAGGGCTTGTCATGAATGAGGAACGTACCGGTTATGATGTCCGGCGCGTCTCTATCCTCCCTACGGTGAACCGCATAAACCAAACCCGGCTGCCTTGCCTCAGTATTAGCAGCACCTCGGCCTGGTGTTCCACGTCCTCTACCATTTCCTCGATTATTTGGACAACGACCTCTAGAACTCATATCTAGCGATGCGCTTTAATCTGATTTAAGAAAGTTTTATGAATTAGCCCTTATTCCACTGATTATCCACGAAGAAGTTTTATGAAAAGAGTTTTAGAAGTGGCTCTTTCGTATTCATACATGCACACAGTCTTTACATTCATACATCCATCAATCAATTATGAACTTTCGTTCATTCAGAGAAATGTTGTAGTTTTCATTGTTGTTGTTTTTCCACTACCCAGGGGTATTTTCGTATTTTGCCATACAGGGGTATTTTCGTAATTTGCCAAAATAAGGTTTCTTGGTTTTTTTTTTCAATAAGGGTATTTTGGTAATTTTTGAAATCCCGGGGGTATTTTAGAAATTTTGAAATTACAGAGGTATTTTAGTAATAAGCCAAGGTAAATTTATAAGTCTGAATAAATCAAGGATGTTTTGGAATTTACGAAACTTGAAGGTTGTTTCTGAGAATTTGTTTTCCAAGTCAGTGTTGTTGCAGAAATTTTTTGAAGATTAGGGTCTTTTGGTAATTTTGCAGGTTAGGGGCAATTTCGTTATTTTCCAAAATCAAGGTATTTTGATATTTTACAAATTAGGGTTTTTGAACATTTTATTATGTAATGAAATTTTGATAAGAGTTGTGGGTATTTTGAAAATTTCATAAACCAAGAGCATTTTTTGTAATTTTACCACTAGGGGCATTTTAGTAATTTTACAAGTACGAAATATTTTGGAAGAATTTTTGCAAAAATCTTTTGCTACTCCTAAAAGGGTAATATAGGAATTTTAAAGCTAGGGTTTCCATAAAAATACGGCTAGTCCCTTTTGGGTTTTAGTTAGGGGTTTAGCCCGTGAATAAGTCCTCTTGATTAGGGTGAACCGAGGCTACGCACCAGGTAGGATTCGAGTGGAGAGGAGGTGAGTCACTAGGACTGCTTAAATACCAAGCTCCCATCGAAACCAATCCTAGACATGCGCACCATGGTTACCACACCCTAACTCAGCGACTTAACCACAGGTTTGTTTAGTTAGGCATTTAAGTCTTATGTTTTTGTTGGGGTAAACTAGTCCTAGGGTTTGAGTACCTATCATGCTACTCTACGTTTCATTCCAGTTCTACCCTTCTACAAGTCATAATATGAATCACACAATGGATAGAAGTACTTACCTGGTGGACTTCTGGTCAGAGACTTAGTGGGCCATGCCAGAAAAACCTGCTTAATTCACAAAATTCTTTTTGGGCTAAACTTTGAAAACGTTTTGGGCCTTAAACCCAAGGCCGAGAGTTTAAAACTGGGCTCTGATACCAAATTGAAACACCCTAAACCCGGCCCACGAGCCTTGACTGGATCTGGTATGTTCCCCGGTGTAAACCATTTCAAATTCTTTTGTTACTTAGGAAAAACTTGTGTGTTTTGAAAGAAAGATTGGTTTGGGTTGGGCTTGAGTTGAGAACCAGTTTAATTCATTGTTAAAAAAAATCCTTTACTTTAGGTGACAAAACGTTTGGGCTTTGTTTTAAAAAAAATTGATTTACTTAATCTTTTAATAAATAAAGGTTTGCAAGCTTAACAAATAAAAACAGAATAAAATATTTCTACTAAGGCCTTATTACATCAAATAATTTCCAAAATTTAAATTCAAAATACTTAAAGTAAAAAAGTCCAAATAAAAGAAATCTGAACTTCACATGGCCTTCACTAAGCATCTGTCGGCCCGGTCCATCACTGATCGTCACCTGAAAAATAATCCCACAAGGGGTGAGTCAACAGACTCAATGTGTAACCAACACTAAAATTTAATAATTTAGGCGTATGTTCACATATTACATGCATATTCTTATAACATAGAAAATAATGACGCAACCCGAACCCAAACCTAGATAGCCATCCGCTACACGTCCCCCGTACCAACCTGCACACCGTGGGGACTACTAAGTCAACCCTCCATCTGCTACACACCATCGAAGGCAGTCGCTGCAGTCGACGTGCTCATCGCCCTTATAAAAATTCGTGGTCTTACATCACCACATTTAGAATTCGTGGTCTTAGGTCACCACATTCAGTTATCGTGGTCTTAGGTCACCACATTCAGATTTCGTGGTCTTAGGTCACCACATTAACTTCCCCTTTTCATATAACCCATATGCCCTCATATTTCATACACAATATGTAAAATCATGCCTTAATTCACATTCTTATCACTTTTCACATGTTTAAAATAACATATATTCATATTCCTAGTAGGAGTAGGAAACGTTCCTTAGTACTTTGTACCATTGTATGGTACCTTAGCCATGCTTTTCACATTCTTAATAACACATTTAATTTAAAACATAGCCATGAACGTATTAAAAATTAGGGTAGGGTACACACCTGATATTAACGCTTTCCTAAAAACCCGAAAACTCGATCTAACGCTTTAGATTCTTAACTCCTACATTCGGCCATTACTAGGATTTTAATAAAAAGAACCATTCATATAAACCAAATCCCGTGGGATTAGTACACTTATATGCTTACCTTGTTTGTCGAATTGACTATAGTCAAATCCCAAAACTTCGCAGAGTTCTCCCCTTGCAATCGGCTAGGCACTAAAATCACTTACTAATTAGTTTCGGCTTTTAGGCGAAATAAGAAATAGATCTTCATACCAAAATAAGCCTTGGCCGAATATTCATGTACACTTACCTTAGGGATCTAAATCCCGAAATTGCTAATTCCCTTTGGTATCTGTCGAAATCACCTATAGACTCATATATTAGATTCGATTCCAATCACTTAAACATGATCAATGGCCTTTGGCCGAATCCATGCCTTACCTTAGATAACCGAATCCTGAATGCTCTCCTCTAGAAGTCGGCTTACTCCAAAATAAATCTCGAAATTCCTAAAAGAACCGATTTCATGGTTGAATAAGAGTCAAATCAAATGTTATATTTCGGCTTTTGTTCTACACATGTCGACAGAGGAGGAATAAAGAGAAATAAAAGAGATCTGGCCATAGCATACTTACCTATCCAAACCAATTTGAGAAGGGATCAAAAGAGATCTCTAACCTGGTTGCTATTTGGCCTAGACTGAGAAGAGATGAGGTAGAAGAATTTCGACAATGGCTTAGGGAGTTAATGAAGATTCGGCTTTAATAAAATTAAAGGAAAATAATTTTGGGGTTTGGCCTTTTAAGAATGTGGAGAGGGAGAGTGTGAAGCTTTATGAGTTTCGGCTATGGTGACTATAGGAAGAAGATGGTTTCGGCTAGCAAGGAAGATTGGGAGAGAAGGAAAAGAGGGAAATTCGGCTAGGGAGAAGATGAGAGACTGAATGAAAAACAAAAAGAAGAAAAAGATGGATACTTCAACTAAGAATTTTGGCTAGCACTCAAACACTAGCCCTTCCTCACTTTTCTCCTCTTATCACCCCATCTAGAAATAAAATAAAAGAAATAATCTATCATTTATCTCTTGAAAATTAAAGGATAAAAACTCCTAAAATTTAGCCATGGTGCCGTCCTACTACCCCCTTCTCCTTGACGTCACTTAGCAAAAATAAACCTTAAAAATTTTGCTTCCCACGTTGCTCGAACCTAGGCCCATTTGCATAGCTTGTGGCGTCACCCACCTGGGCCTTAAGTGGTGTCTCCAAGCCACTTAAACAAGCCTATGTTTGTGTCAAATTTCTTCTATTAATTTTCTTAAGGCTACCTTGTTTTAGTTTCCTCTTTTACTTAACATTTCTAAATCATTTCCTTACATTTCCAGGTTTCCAAAAATGTTCACTTTCCTATTTTAACTTAACATTTCCAAGTTTCCAAAATGTTCACTTTCCTATTTTAACTTAACATTCCAAGTTTCCAAAAATGTTCATCATACATTCATAATACATAAGTAATGCCATTTCACATAATTAAATCAGAAATACGTAGGCCCATTTTCAGGATGTTACATAACTAGTGCAGTGGAAATTGTGATATGGATACCCTCAAGGGGTATGTCAATAATCTGGTAAGTACCAAATCTGATGAAATATTAATATGTGATAATATGTGAAATAACATGTACATGCATTATCATCATGGCACTATTTTATGTTGCATGTGCATGGGTGGGATATGAAAGAAGGGCGGGGTGTACTTGATGCGTGGTTTGATGAATGGCTCATGCCTCATCATGGTTGATATAGGCTATGTGCCATATCGTGGTTATTGATGGCTTTGTGCTCATCGTGGTTTTGATGATAGCTTCGGCTACATCGTGGATTGACGTTGATTAAGGTCAGTTGTGGATTATTTGCGATTAAGTTCGTGTGGACGGCATTTGTTGCCTTATTGGAGTAAAAAGGGGAGGGTGATTTAATAATCCCCTGGTGTGTGGTAGGCTGGATACGGGGGTGTGTAGAGGATGGACCCTAGGCTGGGTTGGGCTTCATAATTGCATAACATGTGATATGAATATATGTGAAAATGGGCCAAGCCCAGTATATGATATGTGGATTAATGTGGAAATGGGCCAAGCCCAGTATGTGGAAACATGTGGTTAATTACCCTATTATAAGAATGTGATATGGTTATGGGCCAAGCCCAATATGTGAACTCTATTGATGTGAATGTGGGCCAAGCCCAATAAGTGAACTCATGTGAATAATGTTGCATTAATATCTGACATGTGGGTAAATATGCGGTTTGACATGTGGGTGGAATTCAGTGGTCTAATTGCACACTGAGTCTGCATGACTCACCCAAATTTTATTAACATCGCAGGTGATGCTTGGACCGAGTTTGGAGAGGATACAAGGTGGCCCATGTAGAAGACATTTTATTCCATGCAGTTTATTATTAAGTACTTTGATTAATTATTTGTTTTTGTAATAAGGGCCTCTTAAAGTATTTGAATTTTGGCAATGTTTCGGTTGGATTTGTAATTAAGTTAATATTTTGTAAGTTTAATTTTAGAAGCTATTTAAATCTCAAAAGTCATAATAAAGTTTTGAATCCGGTATTTTTATAATAACTTAATTTTTACTTAGAATATTTTAAATTACGAAAATGATTTATTAAAGGTAACAAATTTTTAACGGTTTTCACTTTTAAGTAAGAATATTTCAAACGTTTTCCGCAGTGGTATTTCAAATTCGGTCGTAACGAATGGGCCGGGTTTGGGGTGTTACAAAAGTGAACAGACACTACGCACCAGGTAAGATTCCAGAAAAGAGGAGGTGGGCCACTAGGGCCGCTTAAGTACCAAGCTCTCCCTAGATCCAATCCTAGACATGCGTATGCCGTTGCCACACTCCAACCCAGCGACTTGTTTACGGACATGTTTAATTATTAGAAAGTCTTATGGAATTTAAGAGTTGTTCAAACTTGGCCTAAGGTCCATAAACCCTAGCATACTTGTCTACGTCCCCATAAAGCTCATCAAACCCAAATTACATCATTACGGCCCATCAGGCCCAAGTCTCATCATATGGCCAAATAGGCCTAGAACAAATTCAGATCATGTATCATGCATGTCTAATTCAATTCGTATAACCAACCAAACCATTTCATCAAACTTAGCCTTAGGGCCCACCGGGCCCATTTAGCCACTTTCGGCTTTTCGGCTTTTCGGCATTGCCAATATCGTGTGTGTAGTGTTTGTACACACTTGGTAACCACGCGCGCTGCAAACCCCTTAGTCACGAACCTACAATCGACATCAC
Organism: Gossypium rotundifolium; assembly: GCA_025506655.1. Classification (NCBI taxonomy): domain Eukaryota; kingdom Viridiplantae; phylum Streptophyta; class Magnoliopsida; order Malvales; family Malvaceae; genus Gossypium; species Gossypium rotundifolium. The sequence goes on from CP106722.1 coordinate 107,516,204, forward strand.
CTAATGATTATTCATAACTTAATATACACTTATCGAAAACCAAAACCTCACTGTAACCTTACCGTGTGCCTTATGTTCTAGTAGCCCTTCCTTTGATACTATTGGCGATTATCCTTTAGATTTGCACCCAAACACCTATATCATCAAAACAAAGTGACCCATATTGATCATAAGTCACCCCTATGAGCCAAAATAGATTCGGTCACTTATTAAAATTCTAACTGAATCGAGAATACTTACTGCCTTATCACAACCCTTTCCTACCGCGCTTGCGATCGCTGAGCCTCACCCTTGTTAGTACATGGTAATGGCAAAGAGGGGTTAGATAGCCCTTCGGCTTTTAATAAAATACATTAAAAATTCAACTAAGCTCTTACCAAAATCTTCTTTTGACCCTACGACTTAAGTCCGGCTTTTGAGACTAGCAAGGTGACAGTGGCAATTCGGCAACACTAAAGGGAAAAGAAATAAAAGTAATTTGGCTAGAACCAAGTGGTCAACCAAAAAGGGATTTTGAAAAGGGAGGATATGAAGGATTCAACTTTGACACACTTAGAAAAACGTCTGCCTCACACAAGTGATGAAATTCGGCTAACAGGGAAGCAAAAAGTCATCATTAACATAGGAACTTAATTCGGCACACATATATATAGCCCCTAGCCGAACTTCCCTTCCCTCAGAGTCCAATTCGGCACCACTATATCCACCTCCCAATCCCTATCTTTTCTCCCTTATCTACACCTTAAACTTCTCTCCTGAGCACTCCCTTTCAGAGTCCCCTCCAACGCCAACTCCTTCTGTTGAGACACAAAAATAAAACTCCTTAATTTTCCCTTCCTAGGCCTCAAACATTGGACCTCCTTAACTGCTTACCACGCCACCTCATAGCCCCTATATGACGCCACTTTCCACTAGACTACAAGCCCATTTGTGTCCTCTCTTCTCTTAATCTGCTTGTGAGGCCTCATGCTTGAGACTAGGGTCCACTAAGTAAGAAAAATAAATTTTCCCTATGGTCTCCCCTAACTCTAAGGCTTCAAATAATCCTGATAATACCTTAATATTATTATTATAAGTGCTACACATACATATTAACTCTCATGCATAGAAATTAAAAGTTTCAGGATTTTTAGGGCGTTACAACCCAATAGGCCCAAATTTAGGATGTTACACAAGTTGTTCAAGTGCACAACACATCACAACATATTACTCAAAAACTAAGAATTTGACATAACAATACATAGGGACCTAGTACATGCCACATACCAAAACCGAGAAATTAAGTCTACCAAGATTCCTGGATAGTGTGATTCCTAGTGTTGACCCAATCTTCTTAGTCTTTAAAATGTGATCTACAAAATGAACAAATTATAGGTAAGTTTCAATGAAGCTTAGTAAGTTCGTTTAGAAATTAATAAACCTTTCCAATCAAATATAAATTTAATCAACATTAAGCATAGAGATTCCCATTATATGCAGCTTATAACAGTAGTTACAACCATTTTAGTAGTTCAATATAATCAATGGGCATTACTCAATTGAGTTTTTCATCAGTATAACCATAGATTTCTACTCGTTTGAGCTTCACTCAGTATAACAATAGAATTTTCTTGATTGAGCATCATTCAGTATAATGGTAAGATTTGCTTAGTTAAGCTCCATTCAGTATAACGATATAATTTGCTCAATTAAGCTTCATTTAGTATAACGGTATTTGGCTAGATTGAGCTTACTTCCAGTATATGATACAACATTCATTAAGAGCATATTAACAAGAATGTAAGCATTTTAGAAGTATAAATAAACATACGAACTTACTGGACTGATTTGTAGGAGATTCTAGAGTGTAGGGGTTATTCCATAATTTTACCTTTTTCACAATTATCAGCACGTTCTTGATCTAAAAACTAATAATTTCATTCCATCAATTAGAATAAAAACACAATTTTACCCTATCATGCAACTAAGTCCTTTTAGGAAAATTACATATTTGCCCCTTAACTTTTCATTTTATTCAATTCGGTCCTTAGGCCCTAATCATGCAATTTACCCATTTTTCCTGAACACCTATGATATCCAAATATTTTAGAACTTCATATCATCCCCCTATTTGTACTAATTTCACCTCAAGTACAAGAAATTTATCATTTAATCAATTTAGTCCCTAAACAATAAAAATCATAAAATAAATCACTTTTCAAAATAATTAAGTCTGTGAACAAGGTTTCATATTCCATCACAAGTTCTAAGAAATAACTTCATTCATTAATGGAAACTTTTATAACCTTTAACAATTTCACAAATTGTTCATCGATTTAGCTTAATCAAGCTAATAAGAGTCCAAAAACAAAAAAATCACTAAAAACGGGTTAAGATCACTTACCAAATTTTAAAGTTTCCAATTGAAGCATAAACCCTAATTTTTTTTCTTTCTTTTCTGTAGGGAGGAGTGAAAGGAAGAAGATGTGATTTTTCTCATCTTTTTCTTTGTTTAATTTAATATATATACTATGGTAATTTTGTATTTTTTTCAACTTTCTTAATTAAGCCTTACTTAATCTAAGATTAAGCCTAATTAATCCATTTCCACTAATGAAAACCATCATCCCATTCCACTAACTAAATATCATGGTTTAATTGTCCCTTTAACCCTTTTTATTTAACTATTCAACTTTTACAATTTTTATAATTCAGTCCCTTTTACTTATTAAACCATCTAAATGATAGAATTTCTTTTCTAGAATTTAACATAACTCTAAAGACCTCGTAAATATCCTAATTAAATAATATCCACAAAATATTTCATCAGAATTATCGTCTCAAAACCACTGTTTCCAACACCACTAAAAATCGGGCCATTACATATCATGTCAATGCTTTCCGATTAGCACATTTGCGCTCTCTGTTTACCTGCTTTGACAATGTCCCATTACCCTCTTTGGCAGTTTCCAATTCAGTTTCGTATGTCCTATGTGTCCTGTTAAGTTTACTGGGCCTTTATTAAAAGGTGAATGACAGATCTCCCACAATTTGTGTGGCAAATTAATGCCTTTCTGGCACTTAATGAGTTTGTTTTTAGTGTTTTTATATGTTCTTATTTCATTTTTAGTTTTTATTATCCTAAGTTTAAATTATACAACATAAGCGTTTTTTATGCAATTTTGAGTTATGTTTTGACCTAATGGGCCTCTACGTGCATAGGGATGATCTAATGGCACATTTAGTGTGTAGGATACTATTTTCAGGCTTAGAAGATGAATGACGACTGCAACATTGTAACACCAAGGAGTGGTGTCACAACATCGAAATTCGAAGCCAAAACATCCAGAAAATGAAGGCAGTGTCGCAACACCTGTCATGTGGTGTCGCAACACTGAGTGATGATTAGGAAAATTAAACATGAGTATTTTTGTCTACACAATGCAACTTAATCAGATTTTTGGGTTTTTTAGTAACCTTAATTAGGTCAGACCATAAACTCTATAAATAAGCATGTTTAGCCTCATTTTAAGAGGTTTTGGCCAAGGGACCTGCTTAGTTAGTTTTAGGGTTTTAGTTTAATTTTTATTTTATTTCAATGTAGTCCTTTAAATACTTTTTATTCTTGTTTATTCTTGGATTCGATTTCGATACAAGCCTTTAATTTAATAGTTTTTAGTTATTTCTTTGTAGATTTTGATTGCAATCGAAGTGATCTTCACAACTGTCAAAGGAAATTTTGATTCCACGCTTAAATCGGCATCGAAACAAGTTTATTTTTGTATTCCTTACTTTTATTTAATTTATTGTTTTGTATGTTAAATATGAGTTCAGGGATCATTGCATCTAGATTCCATGATTAGCTAATTTCCTTAGAGAGATTAATGAATGAATATGTGACTAATTAACAGATGAATTAGGGTTTAAAATCTGAGTTAGTTGGCTTAAATTATGTACAATTAAACCCTAGGAAGCGACATCCCTTGGAAGTAATTTAGGATAAACAAGATAGATAAGTTTACTGAGTAAATCATAATTATCTGGTCAAGAAAGTGAGGCTTAGAGGTCGAGAGGTAATAACTGGTTAATTAATAGCTAACTAGATAAAACCCGAGTCTGAAGTTAATTAGGAGCACTAAAGTAAGTTAATCTCCTACCTGTTTCATTGGATTTATTTTGATTGTTAATTGGTTTATTTTTAGTTAAAAAATTTTAGGTTAATTTAATTAATTGATTTTTGTTTGGATTTTTGTAATATAATTTTAAATTAGTACTAATAAACCCTGTTATTGTAGACAGTTAATTTAAGTTTAATTCAACCTCCTTTGGGTACGATTCTCGGAATGCTTCCTGGAGTGTTTCGTTCTAACATTCATTAGTATACAATTTGACTTGTATACTTTTGGTGTAACACCCCAAACCCGGTCAATACGCCACGACCGAATCTGGTATGTCACTGAGGAAAACATTTTGAAAAGAATCGAATTACAATTTAAATTTTGTGAAAAACTCTTTGAAAATTTTATTTTTGTAGAAATCGGTGTATAATAAGTTTAAACGATAATTTACTTTGTAATTTCATAAATAAAACTTTAAAACTTAGTTGATATATCATAGGTTAGAAAACATTTATATCATTTTAAGAAAACTTGAATTATTACTTTGAAAACCAATTGCATTTTGAATGTTGAAACTTAATATTTGGAAATCATTAAAATTGTAGAAAACACTTAATCTATATTTTACTATCAAGCGATTTATATTACGATGGTAAGATTTTAAAACCATTGCGTTTTAATTATTTTAGAAAAATTTGGGCTCAATTATTAAATTAACCAAATAATTTATAAGCCTTATTTAAAATATATCCAAAGCATATAAATAATCCAAAACATAATTAAAGAGGCCTTATTACAAACCCAAAATAAAACAAAACCAAATTAATATAAATTAAAGTACCCGAATCAAGTTCATGAAAAATCAAATTTTATTGCATGGCCTCCTCGAGTTCATTGGGCTCCTCATCCGCGATCTCACGAATCACCTGAAATGATAAGGGAGAAGGTGAGTCACCAAGACTCAGTGCATAAATCCTTCCCCCGATTAATGCAACATTCTTACACAATTTATAATCAAGCAACATATATAATTATATAATGCACCCAACCTAACCATCCTTAACTCCTTTTCTACCCCATGTGGTACTAAACAACTGGTGACCCAAAGTCACGATATCCAAAAATGTGATACCAAATCACTGGTGACTCAAACTCACGAATAATCCATCTGTGGGGCCAACCCACGTGTGATACCAAATCACTGGCGACGATCCCATATCTCAAAAGTGGGGCCAACCCACGGTGGTGCTAGACCACAGGGACGAGTCGCTATGAGGTGCCAAACCTCTGGTGTCCCAAAGACACAAATGTGATACCAAATCACTGGAGGTGCCAAACCTCTGGTGTCCACAGACACGGATATCAAATCCTTCCCCCTCCACTCATATTCCCAAACCAATGTATTAAGAGTATCAATCATGCCATCATACTTTGATATGATCATATAACATATTTAAATAATAGATCATGATATCAATCAACATATATTAACATCATATTGAAACGGACTTACCCGAATCCTTGCACATACCCATCATGGTATCTTATCAAAAATCTCATAGATTCCCACTTTAATAACATGTTTAGTTAATATGTATATAAATATATATCCCGAATTATAAAGTGTGTAAGATACACACCTGACACTAACGCAAGTACTAAAATTCGAAGATCTGATCTATCGCACTAGATCACCTTGTCCTACAACCAGTCAATACTTAGATTATAAACAAAGGCCATTCGACCAAACCACTAAATCCCAATGAGTTATCACTTGAAATACCAAGTCTTACCTAAAAGCTTACCCAAAACGATTGACAAAGAAACGAGGCTTAGATTGATTGCTTCCAACGTCCCGGGGAGCCTAAAAGAAATCGGTTTCTAAGAATGATTAGAACCTTGCAACAATTGCCCAAAATTCGGCCTTTGTCCAAAAGTGAAACAACATAGAAACGAGAAAAAGAATAAGGAAAAACAGCCATAACACTTACCTATCTTCCAAAACCGTTTGAAGAAAACCAAATGAAGTCCTAGCCTTGAAGAAATTCGGCCAAGACAAATCAAAAGGATATGAGAAGTTTCGGCTATGGTTTTAGAATAAAGAAAACAATTGATATTCGGCTCGAAAGAGATGAAGAATTAATATGGAAAAGAAAAATAAAAAGGGAAGAAGGATGATTCGGCTTTAACAACCAATGAAAGAAAAATAAAGAGGAATGGAGAAGAAAGAGATTCAGCCAAGAAGAAAGTAAAAGAAATGTTATGATTTTGAACAATATTCAAAAGAAAGAAAAGAGAGAAAAAGGGATTAAGAGATTCGGCCAACACCTATTTTACCAAAGAAGAAAAGTGTACAAAATTGCACCTAAAGATCAAGGTACATTCGGCTAAAGAGAATAGCTTTGGAGAGGAAAGAAATAAAATACCAAATGGTGCACAAAAGAGAAGAATTGGTAAGGTTCAAAAGAGTTTTGGTTTTGACACAAAGCAAAGGTTGAATGCCTACCAAGCTAGCCGAAAATGGCCATCTAACCAAAAGAATTTTCGGCACCAACTAGCAACCAACAATACAAAAATTTGGCCACTCCCCCCTAGGCTCCAAAACTGTCCAAATACATGGACTTCAAGATCAAACCTTTTCCACAAAAATCTTTCCATAACAATACACCTTACATCATGCCTTATGTTCACCCATCAACCCTTAATCAATTGATTTCTTTCCCAAACATCAAGCTTGCCTAAACTATCATTCAACTTGCCAAAAAAATTTTAAAGTCCAACTTACCAAATGCATAACTTGGCCGACACTTATAGCAAAGGTGCATAAAAAAAAATAAAGTCTTCCAATGCAATCCATGCTACTCGAACCTCTTCCCCCATGCAACCTTTCATGCATCATAGCCACCTTGCCACTAACTCCTCATGTGCTAGAATTTAATACTTATATCATCTTAAGTGTCAAGATCACCTAGTTCACTTCATTAGATTTTTAAATACCAAGAATTATTCTAGCTTCATAAATAAAATCAAGCCTTCACTAGGCCATGCTAAGTACACAAACAATACTACCCGAGCTAACACAAGCTACCAACAGATACACAAATTTTAGGATGTTACAATTCTACCCCCTTAAAATAATTTCGTCCTCGAAATTACCTGATCAAAAGAGTTGAGGGTACTGCTGCCTCATAACATCCTCCGGTTCCCACATAGCTTATTCTATGCCATGGTTCCGCCATAAGACCTTCACTAAAGGAACTAACTTCTTACGCAAAACTTTTACATCTCGATCTAGAATCTGCACTGGTTCCTCTTCCATCGTCAAATCTGGACTCACCTCTATTTCTTCCACTGCCACGACATGGGATGAATCAGAACGATATCGTCTAAGCATGGAGACATGGAACACATCGTGAATCTGACTCAGCTCTAATGGCAACTCGAGCTGATAAGCTACTGGTCCCACACGTCTCAACACCTTATGCGGCCCAATGAACCTTGGACTCAACTTGCCTTTTCTCCCAAATCTTAACACTTTCTTCCATGGCGAGACCTTCAAAAAGTCTCCCAAATCTTAACACTTTCTTCCATGGCGAGACCTTCAAAAAGACCTGGTCACCCACGGAAAACTCTATATCCCTCCGCTTGAGATCGGCATATGACTTCTGCCTATCTGAAGCTTCCTTCAGACGAGCCTGAATCATCTTAACCTTGTCCTCAGTCTCTGTAACCAACTCTGGTCCTAACATCTGACGCTCACTCAACTCTGTCCAGCATGTAGGTGTGCGACACCTCCTACCATACAACGCCTCATACGGTGCCATCTTAATGCTTGTCTGATAACTATTGTTGTATGCAAACTCAGCTAATGGTAAAAACTCTTCCCAGCTGCCTTTGAAGTCCAAAACACATCATCTCAACATATCCTCTAAGATCTGAATAACTCTTTCCGACTGCCCGTTAGACTGTGGATGAAATGCCGTACTAAAATCCAACCGCGTACCCAAAGCCTGATGTAACGCTCTCCAAAACCTTGACGTAAATCTAGGATCTCTATCTGAGATGATCGACACTGGTACATCGTGCAACCTCACTATCTCTGCCACATACAACTTAGCTAACTTATGAAGCGAGTAATCCACCCTTACCGGAATGAAATGAGCTGACTTAGTCAGACGATCCACAATCACCCAAACTGAATCTTTCTTACTAGGTGTAAGAGGTAATCCACTGACAAAGTCCATAGTGATCCTGTAACACCCCTAACCCATATCCATCACCGGATTGGGGTTGAAAGGCATTACTACATTAGACTCAATTTCGAAGTGGACTTCAATTGAATTCAAGTACAAGCAATGCAATCATTATCATATTGTATAACATTACTACCAATTAAAATAAATAAATAAAGATTAAAAGTATGACGAGTTTTACTACCCGTACTTAATACACATAAATGTTTGAATCACGTAACTTAAACATTCACGATATATATACATATATCGGGTATCAACCAAAATTTAGATAACAGAAGCTAAGTTTCATTTGTAATACTATAATACCTATATGTATTAAATCAAGTGAGCCATTTTACCAACCAATAATCAATTACTAATCAACATATATAATATTACACCTTGGCCGAATATACTATGGCACCATTCGTTTGGATTCGTAACTAACCCATAAAAAAAAAAACATATTCATTTCTTATTATTACAAACTTTATATTACTCATTCAAGCAAAATATGCATATTTAATATGATAAATATTACTCCACTAAACATATTACACATAGGTGCCATAACCAACCTATATATATATATACATAAAAGCGATATACACCTAGATTAAAACCGAATATGCCCAAACAAAATTTCTAATACCTTTGCATCATAATAATATACTCATAAGCATTACTAAATTATCAAACCATGCATCTTCACACAAATAAACATAAAACTTAAGCCATATTCGTATGGCTATAATACATATAATATTAAGGTTTCATTCAAACACAATCATTTTCAAATCCTCATATACATGCCTTTATCTAAATTAACACAACTAAAAGAGTACCAAAATAGTTGATAGTGTGGGTGACTTTCTTGACGATCCTCTCGAGCCAGTAGCGTAACCAAAATCTATAAAGCAGAGGAGAACATTTCACACAAATAAGCTTACTAGCTTAGTAAGTCCTAAGCTCATGATAATATAACATTTAAACATTTAAACAATTAAAACATTCAACTTATAACATTTCACATAAACATTTAAGTATATTTATTTATACAAGGCGAATGCTAATAGTTCATTAACATAAGTAATTGTACTTCATTTCCTTCAACCTACATCTCCTTGAAGCTCGGATGAGTATATTACCAAAATCACATGCTCCATTTCAGTATAGGCATCGCATTCATACCAACCATGTTATCGCACTAAAATCTCCTTTATTCTTAGCATTTTTACTTGAAGGCCAATTTCCATAATAGTGCGTTCAAACTCAATTCAATCATATAATACTCATACACATCAATCTTAGCCTCAAACATATATAACACAATTCCCATAATATTAACTTAACTCAAGTAATATAAAACATAACATACCTTACGTGCTTACAGGCGAGTTAGCTAGATACCTTAGTTATGATTTGCCTTAAATAATATTCTGTTTATCCTTTATAAAACACATCACCGGCATCAAGCCTGCTAGGCGATAAAGCCCGATAAGTAACACCGGCACAAGGCCTGCTAGGCTCAGAGCTCGAAATAAATCACCGGCACTAGGCTTGCTAGGCTTAAAGCCCGAAATAAATCACCGGCACGAAGCCTGCTAGGCATTAAAGCCCAAAATAAATCACCACCACTTATAATTCATATATTTTATCTTATAGCAAACCAAAAACACTTATACACATCACATTGAATAAAATTTCAACCAGTCCATTCTAAAACTTTCACATTCGGCTAACACAAGATTCTATACTAAATTTTATCGAATATTATCATTTAATGCTTTCATAAATAATTCAATAACCTATACTTGCTTAAGGACTTACCTCGGTTGTCGATAGACCGTGTAAATCGGCTATTCAAGAACCTTCGTCTTTCCCCGATCTAAATCTATTTTTCTTTGCTCTTGATCTAAAACACATTAAAATTTAGCTCATTCAAGCACAATTCATCTCAATTTAGTCCCTAAGCACATAAATGGGTAAATTACTATTTTACCCCTAATATTTCACAACTTTGTAACTTAGTCCTATTTGCATAACACACAAAATAGACATTATTTCAACATAACACTCAAGGGCCGAATATGTATAAGGACCATACAAGTCCATTTCTTTCATTTATTTTGCATTTAAGCCCTCTCAAAGTTTTATTTTTACAATTTGGCCCTAAAAACAAAAATTCTTCAAAACTTCCAATACATAATATACTAATCTTTAGCTTATCTTTTATCTAACATCATCAAACATCAAAAACTATATAAATCTATCAATAACCGAACATCAAGCATGCTTAGATTCAAAAATTACAACATGGGTCGGTTACGGTTCGAAGCAACGATCTCAAAAATGTAAAATTTATCGAAAACTAACAAAAACTCACCTTAGATTTTTGGCTTCAAAGTGCCGAAATTCCAAAGAGTTTAAAGCTTATTTTCTTCCTCCACATTCGGCCATGGATGAGTCAAAAGATGATGGCTTTCTTTTTCTTGGTTATTTTAACATATAATAAATACTTACCAAATTACTAAACTAACCTTATATTTAAAATAATTAAACATTTTAACTTAAGGACAAACTTGTCCATGGCCGGCCACTAACCCTTAAAATGGGTTATTTACCCTTTCAATACTTCCTATTAAAAAGCCATGCTCAATTTAACACATTACACTTTAGTTTGCAACTTTTACTTTTTACGCGATTAGGTCCTTTTTATCAAATTCAATACTCAAACGATAAAATTTTTCTACGAAATTTTCACACATATAAATTCATATATAATAAACACTAAATATGATATTTAAATATTTCGCGGGCTCGAATTCGTGGTCCCGAAACCACCATTCCGATTAGGGTCAGATTCATTCTGGTACAACTCTCCCCCCTTAAAGATTTTCGTCCTCGAAAATCTTACCGTTAAACAATGTCGGATATTGTTGCCTCATTGAATCTTCAGGCTCCCACGTAGCCTCTTCAACTCCGTGCCGATTCCATAATACTTTCACTAAGGAGATCTTTTTGTTTCTTAACTCTTTCATTTCCCGAGCTAAAATACGAATCGGTTTTTCCTCATACGTCATATCGGGTTGTATCTCAATCTCGATTTGAGCAATCACATGTGACGGATCGATCAGTATCTTGAGCATAGAAGCGTGAAATACATCGTGTATCTTTTCTAATTGAAGGTAGCTTCAACTTATAAGCAACAGCCCAACACATTCAATGATTTCATACGGTCCAATGAACCTCGGGCTCAACTTGCCTTCCGGCCAAAACGGAGCACTTTCTTCCACGGAGAAACCTTTAAAATACTCGATCTCCAACACGAAATTCAATGTCTTTACGTTTCAAATCAGCATAAGACTTTTGACGATCCGGCGACTTTCAAATTGTCTCTAATAATAGCTACTTTCAGTTCAGTTTCTTTAATCAAATCAACCCCGTGTATCTTATTCTCGCTGAGCTCAGTCCAGTATAATGGTGTTCGACACTTTCGCCCATACAAGGCTTCATAGGGTGCCATCTTGATACTAGATTGAAAACTGTTATTATAAGCAAATTCAATCAAAGGTAGGTATCGTTCCCATGTACCTTCAAACTCGAGAACGCAACATCTCAACATGTCCTCAAGTATCTGAATAGTTCGCTCGGACTGACCGTCTGTCTGCGGATGAAAAGCTGTACTAAAATGTAGTTTAGTACCTAAGGCATCTTGCAACTTCTTCTAAAACCGCAATGAAAATCTCGGGTCTCTGTCTGAAATAATGGAACTCGGTACACCATGCAATCTCACAATCTGCGATACATACAATTCAGCAAGTTTATCGAGTGAAAAATCTGTACAAACTGACACAAAATGAGCTGATTTAGTCAGTCTATCAACTATAACCCAGACGGCATCTTTCTTACTCGGTGTCATAGGAAGACCGGATACAAAATCCACTGTAATTCTATCCCATTTCCATTCAGGTATCATGATTGGCTGAAGTAGTCCGGATGGCACTTGATGTTCAGCTTTTACTTGCTGACAAACTAAGCATTTGAAACAAATTCGAGATATATCCGCTTCATGCCCTACCACCAATAGAATCTGTTTCAAATCATTATACATCTTTGTGCTACCGGATGTATTGAAATAGACCACTATGGGCCTCATTCGAATCATCGTATCAAATCGAGTTTTTGAACATACATTCGGCTTTTAAAATTCAAGCAGTCATTTGCATCAATCAAAAATCGACTCTGCACCTTTTCACATCGAATTAAGTCTAGCAATCAAATCCTTGTCAACTTTACATGCATCACAAATTTGTGGATAAACATCGGTCTTGCTTGTAACTCGGCTATGATCAAACCATCACCAGACATAGCTATCTGTGCGTTCATTGCACGAAGAGCAAATAATGATTTTCGACTTAACGCATCTGCAACAACGTTAGCTTTTCCCAGATGGTAGTCAATCACCAACTCATAGTCTTTCAACAATTCCAACCATCTGCGTTGTCTCAAATTTAGATCCTTCTGAGTCATTAAATACTTTAGACTTTTGTGATCTGAATAAATGTGACATTTCTCGCCAAATAAATAGTGACGCCAAATTTTCAATGCGAAAACAATGGCTACAAGTTCTAAGTCATGAGTCGGGTAATTTCTTTCATGCTGCTTCAATTGTCTTGAAGCATAGGCTACAACTTTGCCTTCCTGCATCAAAACGCAGCCCAAACCATTTAAAGAAGCATCAGAATAAACAACAAATTCTTTACCCGATTCAGGCTGAACTAACACTAGAGCTTCTGTCAAAAGGGCTTTCAGCTGATCAAAACTTTTCTGACACTTTTCCGACCACTCGACTCGACATCTTTTACAATAACTTTGTCAGCGGGTAGCTATCATAGAAAACCCTTCACAAATCGTCGATAGTAACCCGAAGTCCCAAAAAGCTTGAATCTCTAAACATTTTTCTGGCTTCCAATCAAGTATAGCCGAGATTTTGTTTAGATCAACTCGAATGCACGATCTTTGAAACAACATGTCCCAAAAGTGACCTCTTTCATCCGAACTCACACTTACTAAACTTCGCATACAACCTGCTGATTTCGCAAAGTTTGTAGCACTAACTTCAAATGCTCAACGTGTTCAATTTCATCTTTGGAGTAGATTAATATGTCATCAATAAACACTACTACAAATCGATCCAAAACCGCCTAAAACCCGATTCATCAAATCCATAAAACAATGAGTGCATTAGTAAGCCCAAAGGCATAACCAAAAACTCAAAATGTCCGTACCTTGTCCTAATACGCTTTTAGCACATTTGTATCTCGACTATGAATCGATAATAACCCGATCTCAAATCTATCTTGAAAATCTGAAGCCCTTTTAACGATCAAACAAATCATCAATCCGGTAATGGGTACTTATTCTTTATAGTTACCTTATTCATTCTTGATAATCAATACACATTCGCATTGTTCCATCTTTCTTTCTCACAAAAGAATGGTGCACCCAGGGAGAGAAACTTGGTCGTGCAAAGCCCTATCTGTTAACTCTTGCAATCGTGCTTTCAACTCTTTTAGCTCAATGGGTGCCATCCGATATGGAGCTATTGAGATCGAGTCGTTCCTGCTAATTCAATGCCAAACTCAATCTCTCGTCTTGGGTAAACCCGATAGTTCTTGAAACACATCCGGTATTCACATACAATCGATGCAGATTCAATCTATTTCTCGACAATTTATTATCCATTACATAAGCCAAATAAGCTTCGCACCTTTTTCCATATACTTAGGGCTAACATTGAGGATATAACCGTAGGAAACCCACTTAAATCATCGGATTCAATTCTAATGATCTCACCATTCGATGTCTCAAATCAATAAGCTTTCTTTTGCAATTCACCACCGCATCATGTGAAGTTAACCACCCATTCCCAAAATTATATCAAACTCATCGAAAGGCAACAAGATTAAATCTCTTGGAAGCAAAAATCCCGAATCATCAATGGGCAACCTTTACACACTTTATTAACAAACACACATCTACCCAAAGGGTTGGATACGCTGAATCACAAACTCAAGAGACTCAATCGCGAGCCTTCATCAATACCGAGTTTCACATACATATGAATGGGTCGAACCAGGATCAATCAATGCAATTACACGGTAGTATCATAAAGGGTGAAAGTACCAAGAATGACATCCGAGAAGCGAGATCCTCTCTAGCTCGAGTAACATAAGCTCTAGCTGGAGCTCTAGCCTCAGATCGAACTGCCGTATTCTTAGTCCCTCTCTGACTACCACCTACATTGCGTAATGCACGGTGGTCCGCCCGTCTTGATGCCTTTGCTTTCGATCTAGAGTTCTCGGTCAGATTCTCGCTTTCATTAACATCGGGCACTCTCGAATGAAATGGTCTGAGGATCCACATTTAAAACAGGACCGATCACGAACTCTACAACTCCCAGAATGCCATTTTCCACAATGTTTGCATTCAACTCGATTTTGTGAAACGTTATCAACACTGGCCATCGAGGTAGCTCGGGAGCCCACTGGAGGTCGATCACGTCTAGGTGAATCTGAAGTAACTTTAGGTCGGCTGAAATAATCTCTAAACTTCTTAGATGTGGAATGGAAATTTTTACCCGACGGTCTTTTACGAGTGTCTCTAGCTTCTGTCTCAGCCTTTCTTTTCTCCTTCCCAAGCTCTTCAGCTTTGTAAGCTCGCTCGACTAGTGTCACAAACTCTTTGATCTCAAGAATGCCAACAAGCAACTTTAAATCTTCATTCAAACCATCTTCGAACCTTTTGCACATAATGGCTTCAGTTGATACACACTCCCGAGCATATCGGCTCAATCTGACAAATTTTCGCTCATTTTCAGTCACGGTCATTTGCCCCTGTTTTAGTTCAAGAAATTCTTTACGTTTCTGGTCGATGAACCTCTGACTGACATATTTCTTGCAGAATTCATTCTGAAAGAAATCCCCTGTCACTTTTTCTTTTGGAACCACTGATACTAGTGTAATCCACCAGTGATAGGCAGTGTCCCGAAGTAAAGATATAGCACATTTCAAACATTCGTCTAGAGTGCAGGATAGCTCATCAAGTACCAAATAGTGTTATCAAGCCACATTTTAGCTCGCTCTGCATCATCATCATCATTAGCCTTGAATTCCTCGGCCCCAAATTTCCTGATTTTATCAACAGGAGGCCTACTAGATCTCATTGGATCTATCATCGGGGGTGCTGAAGGTACCGGAGTTGGATTATTCGGGGGTGGAGGTTGTGGTACAGCCGGATTATTTTGAATAAACTGGGTAAACCATTCATTCATCATTTGGTAGAAGGCTTGTTTAGCTTCTCCCTCGTGGTTACCCGTAACCGGTTGAGAGTCTAATGGCGCCGATCCATGTGCACGGTCAGGCGCTACACTCTCTACATCATCCGCTACGGCTCTTTCAGGATCAATGTCCATTTACTATATAAAACAAAGTTCAGGCTGTCAGAAGTCACCACACTATCAATATATGATAAAGGCATGTATAGCTAGACTCACACGCCGCTTCTGGTAGTCCTAGAATCGATCAATCGTAAGCTCATTACCAATCAAATGTAACACCCCTAACCCATATTCGTCGCCGGATTGGGGTTGAAAGGCATTACTACATTAGACTCAATTTCGAAGTGGACTTCAATTGAATTCAAGTACAAGCAATGCAATCATTATCATATTGTATAACATTACTACTAATTAAAATAAATAAATAAAGATTAAAAGTATGACGAGTTTTACTACCCGTACTTAATACACACAAATGTTTGAATCACATAACTTAAACATTCACGATATATATACATATATCGGGTATCAACCAAAATTCAGATAACAGAAGCTAAGTTTCATTTGTAATACTATAATACCTATATGTATTAAATCAAGTGAGCCATTTTACCAACCAATAATCAATTACTAATCAACATATATAATATTACACCTTGGCCGAATATACTATGGCACCATTCGTTTGGATTCGTAACTAACCCATAAAAAAAAAAAGATATTCATTTCTTATTATTACAAACTTTATATTACTCATTCAAGCAAAATATGCATATTTAATATGATAAATATTACTCCACTAAACATATTACACATAGGTGCCATAACCAACCTATATATATATATATATATATACATAAAAGCGATATACACCTAGATTAAAACCGAATATGCCCAAACAAAATTTTTAATACCTTTGCATCATAATAATATACTCATAAGCATTACTAAATTATCAAACCATGCATCTTCACACAAATAAACATAAAACTTAAGCCATATTCGTATGGCTATAATACATATAATATTAAGATTTCATTCAAACACAATCATTTTCAAATCCCTCCTATACATGCCTTTATCTAAATTAACACAACTAAAAGAGTACCAAAATAGTTGATAGTGTGGGCGACTTTCTTGACGATCCCTCTTGAGCCCGTAGCGTAACCAAAATCTATAAAACAGAGGAGAATATTTCACACAAATAAGCTTACTAGCTTAGTAAGTCCTAAGCTCACGATAATATAACATTTAAACATTTAAACAATTAAAAACATTCAACTTATAACATTTCACATAAACATTTAAGTATATTTATTTATACAAGGCCGAATGCTAATAGTTCATTAACATAAGTAATTGTACTTCATTTCCTTCAACCTACATCTCCTTGAAGCTCAGATGAGTATATTACCAAAAATCACATGCTCCATTTCGTATAGGCATCGCATTCATACCAACCATGTTATCGCACTAAAATCTCCTTTATTCTTAGCATTTTTACTTGAAGGCCAAATTTCCATAATAGTACGTTCAAACTCGAATTCAATCATATAATACTCATACACATCAATCTTAGCCTTAAACATATATAACACAATTCCCATAATATTAACTTAAATCAAGTAATATAAAACATAACATACCTTACGTGCTTACCTGAGTAGTTAGCTAGATACCTTAGTTATGATTTGCCATAAATAATATTATGTTTATCCTTTATAAAACACATCACCGGCATCAAGCCTGCTTGGCGATAAAGCCCGATAAGTAACACCGGCACAAGGCCTGCTAGGCTCGGAGCCCGAAATAAATCACCGGCACTAGGCCTGCTAGGCTTAAAGCCCAAAATAAATCACTGGTACGATGCCTGCTAGGCATTAAAGCCCAAAATAAATCACCACCACTTATAATTCACATATTTTATCATATAGCAAACCAAAAACACTTATACACATCACATTGAATAAAATTTCAACCAATCCATTCTAAAACTTTCACATTCGGCTAACACAAGATTCTATACTAAATTTTATCAAATATTATCATTTAATGCGTTCATAAATAATTCGATAACCTATACTTGCTTAAGGACTTACCTCGGTTGTCGATAGACCGTACAAATCGGCTATTCGAGAACCTTCGCTTTTCCCCGATCTAAATCTGCTTTTCTTTGCTCTTGATCTAAAACACATTAAAATTTAGCTCATTCAAGCACAATTCATCTCAATTTAGTCCCTAAGCACATAAATGGGTAAATTACTATTTTACCCTAATATTTCACAACTTTGTAACTTAGTCCTATTTGCATAACACACAAAATAGACATTATTTCAACATAACACTCAAGGGCCGAATATGTATAAGGACCATACAATTCTATTTCTTTCATTTATTTTGCATTTAAGCCCTCTCAAATTTTTATTTTTACAATTTGGCCCTAAAACAAAAATTCTTCAAAACTTCCAATACATAATATACTAATCTTTAGCTTATCTTTTATCTAACATCATCAAACATCAAAACTATATAAATCTATCAATAACCGAACATCAAGCATGCTTAGATTCAAAAATTACAACATGGGTGGGTTCATTGTTGAAGCAACGATCTCAAAAACGTAAAATTTATCAAAAACTAACTAAAATTCACCTTAGATTTTTGGCTTCAAAGTGCCGAAATTCCAAAGAGTTTAAAGCTTATTTTCTTCCTCCACATTCGGCCATGGATGAGTCAAAAGATGATGGCTTTCTTTTCTTGGTTATTTTAACATATAATAAATACTTACCAAATTACTAAACTAACCTTATATTTAAAATAATTAAACATTTTAACTTAAGGACAAACTTGTCCATGGCCGCCACTAACCCTTAAAATGGGTTATTTGCCCTTTCAATACTTCCTATTAAAAGCCATGCTCAATTTAGCACATTACACTTTAGTTTGCAACTTTTACTTTTTACGCGATTAGGTCCTTTTTATCAAATTCAATACTCAAACGATAAAATTTTTCTCTGAAATTTTCACATATAAATTCATATATAATAAACACTAAATATGATATTTAAATATTTCTCGGGCTCGGATTCGTGGTCCCAAACCATCGTTACGATTAGGGTCGATTCGATTCATTATGATCCTCTCCACTTCCATTTGTGGAATCTTCACCATTGAAGTAATCCAGACGGTAATTGATGCTCAGCTTTGACCTGCTGACACGTCAGACATTTACCCACAAACTCAGTTACCTCCCGCTTCAGACCTGGCCACCAAAATTGCTCTCTTAAATCCTGATACATCTTGCTACCTCCAGGATGCATAGTGTATGGGCTGCTATGTGCATCCCGAAGAATCCTTTGCCTCAACTCAACATCTTTTGGCATACAAGCTCTCCCTTGAAAACACAACACTCCATCACTGGACAAACTATAATTCTCTAAACCACCATTCTGAACCTGCAACCTCCGATCATTCAAACCATCATCCTCTAACTGTTTTTTCTTGATCTACTCTAACCAAGTCGGCTTGACTTGCAGTTCTGCCAAGAGACTCCCATCGTTGTATAAACTAAGACGAGCAAACATCGATCTTAAGTCTGATACAACCTTACGGCTCAACGCATCTGCCACCACGTTAGCCTTGCCAGGATGATATTCAATCGAACAGTCGTAGTCCTTCAACAATTCAATCCATCTGCGCTGCCTCAAATTCAAATCCTTTTGAGTCAAAAGATACTTAAGACTTCTATGATCCGTGTAGACTATCGACTTCTCTCCGTACAAATAGTGTCTCCAAATCTTCAAGGCGAAAGCCACTGCAGCTAATTCCAAGTCATGCGTCAGATAATTAACCTCATGCAGTCTCAACTGCCGAGATGTATAAGCCACTACCTTCCCTTCCTGCATCAACACACATCCCAAACCAGTATGTGATGCATCACAATAAACCGTGAATTCCTTGCCTGCCTCAGGTTGAATTAAAACCGGAGCTTCAGTCAGAATCTTTTTCAACTTGTCGAAACTTTCTTGCTGCTTCTCGATCCACACAAATGGAACTCCTTTTCGCAACAACTTGGTTATCGGTGCTGCTATCAAAGAAAATCCTTCCACAAATCTTCGGAAATACCCCGCCAGACCTAGAAAACTCCTAATCTCAGCCACTAACTTAGGTGGCTTCTAATCCAACACTGCCTCGATCTTCCGAGGATCCACTCTAATCCCCTCAGCTGATACAACGTGACCCAAGAAAGTCACCTCCCTAAGCCAAAATTCGCACTTACTAAATTTGGCATATAGTTGCTTTTCCCTCAGAATCTGCAACACTACTCGCAAATGCGCATCATGCTCCTCCTCTGACTTTAAGTATACCAAAATATCATCTATAAATACCACAACAAACTGATCCAAAAATTGCTGGAATACCCGATTCATCATGTCCATGAATCCTGCCGGCACGTTAGTCAACCCAAACGGCATTACCAGAAACTCGTAGTGCCCATACCAAGTGCAAAATGCCATTTTATGGATATCAGCCTCTTTCACCTTTAGCTGATGATATCCAGACCTTAAATCAATCTTGGAGAAAACCGCTGCCCCTTTAAGCTGATCAAACAAGTCATCTATCCTTGATAAAGGATACTTATTTTTGATCATCAGCTTATTCAACTGGCGGTAGTCTATACACATCCGCATCGTACCATCCTTCTTCTTGACAAAAAGTACCGACGCTCCCTAAGGCGAAACACTTGGTCGAATGAAACCTCGATCCAACAACTCTTGAATCTGAGCCTTCAATTCCATCAATTCCTTCGGTGCCATCCTATACGGAGCTATAGACACTGGAGCCGTTCCGGGTAATAGATCTATACCGAATTCAACTTCGATCCGAGGCGGTCGGAAGTTCTTCGGAAATACGTCGAGATATTCCTTCTGATTCGACATTCCTCACGAGAGATTCCTTAACTTCCAACGCTCACACATGGACTACATATGCCTCACAGCCCTTTCTGACCATCTTCACAGCTTTCAACACAGATACCACGTTGGATAGGTAATCTCTTCTATTACCTATCATAACAACCTCTTCGCCCTCAGCTGTCTTCAAAACCATGCGCTTAGCAGTGCAATCCAAACTTGCCTGGTACTTAACCAACCAGTCCATCCCAAGAATCAGATCGAACTTCCCAAACGGCAGTTCCATCAGATCAGCTACAAACACTAACCCTTGGAGTTCTAGGGGTACATCTCTATACAGCTTATTTACTTCTACAGAGTGACCTAGAGGACTAAGTACTGTCATCCTCCTAGAAGCAGTCTCAAAATCTAAGCTCAAGGTCTCTACTATGCTACTAGCAATATACGAATGCGTCGAACCCACATCTATCAAAATAGTATATAGAACACCAAAAATTAAGAACGTACCGGTTATGACGTCCGGTGCGTCGCCCTCCTCTCGACGTCTCGCAGCATACACTAAACCAGGTTGTCTTGCCTCAGTGTTACTTGTACCTCTGCCCGATGATCCGCGGCCTCGACCAGAACCATTACTTCCTCTACCATTACCACGACCTCTCTGTGGTGACGTTCCCTCCTTTCTGAACTGAGCACGACCTTGACCCTCAGACTGATTCCTGGCTAGCTTACGTGGACATCCCTCACACGATGATCCAGCGAGCCATACTCGAAACATCCTTTTCCTCCGGTCCAACATTCGCCCCAATGATATTTTCCACATCGGTTACACTGTGTTGGTCCCTGATTAGCAGTAACAGGCCTTCTAGATTGATTTGGTCCATTCTGCCTAGCCCTCTTCTGAGAATTACCGGCTGACCCGAATGATCCAAAACTTCTCTTATGTTTATTCCTGTCGTGATTCTGCCTTACAGATTCCTTTATCCCTTCAGCTATCTTAGTCTTTTCAACCAACGCAGCAAACTCTCGCTCCTGATGTGGAGCAATCAACAGTCTCAGCTTGTCTCTCAATCCATCCTCGAACTGAACACATCACTCGTGCTCCGAAGCCATGATACCTCCAGCATATCGGCTCAGTCTTAAAAATTTTGCTTCATATTCTAATACAGACTTACTCCCTTGGACCAAACTTAAAAATGCCTTTACGTTGCGCATCAATGTAACTAGACCCAATATATTTCTTCTGATACGCTGCCTTGAAATAGTCCCAAGTAAGATCTTCTACCGCGGCACTGTTCCTCACCGTGAGCCACCACTGATATGACTCATCTCGAAGAAGTGACACTATCCCTTTCAGCTTTTCTTCAACATTTAGGTCCAAGTCATTCATGATTCGCTCCGTCGCCTCTAGCCAATATTCAGCCGTACTAGGAGCTACACCCAAAACACCTCGAAATACCTCAGCTCCATTGGCTCGGAGTCGCTCAGGTACAGATTTTTGAGCTTTCGCGCCTCCACCTATTCCAGCTACTCTCTCAAGAACTCGCAGCATTGCTTGAGACACTGCGTTGTCCCCCGTTTGATCCTGAAACTCAACTCCAACCGTTGGTGGTGGGGGTGGTGATACCTCATTCTCGGATCCTTGACCCGACCTCACTGGCTCAGACACAGCCATCCTACCACGACCGCGTCCACGCATAACACGACCCCGACCTCGAGTGCTCATGTCTAAAGTCTTGATTTATCTGAATTAAAAGTTTTATGCTTATGACATTATTCCACTATCTTTAAAACACAGTTTTATGAATAATTTTTTAATAAGAAGTTGTTTTCGCGAGTACATCCAACCTATAGTTTTGGGTCTCTAGAGTAGTTCCTACTACTATACAATCATACCATCATCATATCAAAATCAACAATTTGAAGTACTTACCCGGGTGGATCGGTGTCGGAGACTCGGCGCCATACTTTTCCAACCATATAATTTTAAACAAAAACATTTTAAAACTATACTTTAAATCATTTTGGGCCTCGGGCCCACAAATAGAAACTTTGAACTTAGCTCGATACCAATTTGTAACACCCCAAACCCGGTCAATACGCCACGAATAGAATACGGTATGTCACTTGAGGAAAACATTTTGAAAAGAATCGAATTACAATTTAAATTTTGTGAAAAACTCTTTGAAAATTTTATATTTGTAGAAATCGTGTATAATAAGTTTAAGCGATAATTTACTTTGTAATTTCATAAATAAAACTTTAAAACTTAGTTGATAAATCATAGGTTAGAAAACATTTATATCATTTTAAGAAAACTCAATTATTACTTTGAAAACCAATTGCATTTTGAATGTTGAAACTTAATATTTGGAAATCATTAAAATTGTAGAAAACACTTAATCTATATTTTACTATCAAGCGATTTATATTACCCGATGGTAAGATTTTAAAACCATTGCGTTTTTATTATTTTAGAAAACTTTGGGCTCAATTATTAAATTAACCAAATAATTTATAAGCCTTATTTAAAACATATCCAAAGCATATAAATAATCCAAAAACATAATTAAAGAGGCCTTATTACAAACCCAAAATAAAACAAAAACCAAATTAATATAAATTAAAGTACCCCGAATCGAAGTTCATGAAAAATTAAATTTTATTGCATGGCCTCCTCAAGTTCATCCGGCTCCTCATCCGCGATCTCACGAATCACCTGAAATGATAAGGGAGAAGGTGAGTCACCAAGACTCAGTGCATAAATCCTTCCCCCGATTAATGCAACATTCTTACACAATTTATAATCAAGCAACATATATAATTATATAATGCACCCAACCTAACCATCCTTAACTCCTTTTCTACCCCGTGTGGTACCAAACCACTGGTGACCCAAAGTCACGATATCCAAAAATGTGATACCAAATCACTAGTGACTCAAAGTCACGAATAATCCATCTGTGGGGCCAACCCACGTGTGATACCAAATCACTGGCGACGATCCCATATCTCAAAAGTGGGGCCAACCCATGGTGGTGCTAGACCACAGGGACGAGTCGCTATGAGGTGCCAAACCTCTGGTGTCCCAAAGACACAAATGTGATACCAAATCACTGGAGGTGCCAAACCTCTGGTGTCCAAAGACACAGATATCAAATCCTTCCCCCTCCACTCATATTCCCAAACCAATGTATTAAGAGTATCAATCATGCCATCATACTTTGATATGATCATATAACATATTTAAATAATAGATCATGATATCAATCAACATATATTAACATCATATTGAAATGGACTTACCCGAATCCTTGCACATACCCATCATGGTATCTTATCAAAAATCTCATAGATTCCCACTTTAATAACATGTTTAGTTAATATATATATAAATATATATATCCCGAATTATAAAGTGTGTAAGATACACACCTGACACTAACACAAGTACTAAAATCCGAAGATCCGATCTACCGCACTAGATCACCTTGTCCTACAATCAGTCAATACTTAGATTATAAATAAAGGCCATTCGGCCAAACCACTAAATCCCAATGAGTTATCACTTGAAATACCAAGTCTTACCTAAAAGCTTACCCAAAATGATTGACAAAGAAACGAGGCTTAGATTGATTGCTTCCAATGTCCCGAGGAGCCTAAAAGAAATCGGTTTCTAAGAATGATTAGAACCTTGCAACAATTGCCCAAAATCCGGCCTTTGTCCAAAAGTGAAACAACATAGAAATGAGAAAAAGAATAAGGAAAAACAGCCATAACACTTACCTATCTTCTAAAACCGTTTGAAGAAAACCAAATGAAGTCCTACCCTTGAAGAAATTCGGCCAAGACAAATCAAAAGGATATGAGAAGTTTCGGCTATGGTTTTAGAATAAAGAAAACAATTGATATTCGGCTCGAAAGAGATGAAGAATTAATATGGCAAAGAAAAATAAAAAGGGAAGAAGGATGATTCGGCTTTAACAACCAATGAAAGAAAAATCAAGAGGAATGGAGAAGAAAGAGATTCGGCCAAGAAGAAAGTAAAAGAAATGTTATGATTTTGAACAATATTCAAAAGAAAGAAAAGAGAGAAAAAAGGATTAAGAGATTCGGCCAACATCTATTTTACCAAAGAAGAAAAGTTTACAAAATTGCACCTAAAGATCAAGGTACATTCGGCTAAAAAGAATAGATTTGGAGAGGAAAGAAATAAAATACCAAATGGTGAACAAAAGGGAAGAATTGGTAAGGTTCAAAGGAGTTTCGATTTTGACACAAAGTAAAGGTTGAATGCCTACCAAGCTAGCCGAAAATGGCCATCTAACCAAAAGAATTTTCAGCACCAACTAGCAACCAACAATACAAAAATTCGGCCACTCCCCCCTAGGCTCCAAAACCGTCCAAATACATGGACTTCAAGGTCAAACCTTGTAATATCCTAAAATTTGAGTATCATTTGTGTTGGCGTGGGTATGAATTTTTGTGTGTTAGCATAGTCTTGTGAAGGCTTGATTTTATTTAGGAAGCTAGAATAATTTTTAGTATGGGTTATTTAATGAAGTGGATTAAGTGAGCTTGACACTTAAGTTAATTTAAGTGTTAAATTAAGCATATGAGGAGTTAGTGGCAAGGTGGTTATGATGCTTGGATAGTTGCTTGAGGTTAGAGGTTCGAGTAGCATGTTTAGCATTTTGAAGACTTTATTTTTTGTGTTCTAGCATTGATGGACGGTCAAACTTTATTTATGATAGGTTGGACTCTTAACTTTTGGTAAGTTGAATATTTGTTTAAAGAAAGCATGAAATTGGGGATAAGAATCTTAAGGTTTTGGTATGATGAGGAGACATAAGGCTTGGTTTTAGGAAAATGTTTTGGAAAGTATTCCAAGGCCTTAGTTCGTGTATGTGGACGGCATTTTGGTCTAGGGGAGGGCTTGACCGATTTTTGTTGGCAGCTTCGGTAGGTTAGTAGCTAGTTGGCCATTTCTCCTAAGTTTATGATCCCCAATTTCTTTTCTCTCCTCAAACACTCCTATAGCCGAATGTGTTTTGGTTATAAGGTGAGTTTTAGGTGTTGTTTTAGCCTTCAAGAATTGTTTTGGTGTCATAACCGAAAATCCTTTCTAGTTTTTGCAAGTTTCTCCCTAGTGCATCAAAGTGTATCAAATCCGAAACCATCTTTGTGCTTGGCCGAATTTCCTTTTGTTCACAACATCTTTCCCATTCTTTCATACTTGTTCAACCCACATTTCTCCTACTCTCTTTGGCAAAACTTCCTTCTCTCTATCTCTCTTTACTTTCTTTCATTTTGTTCAAAGCCATAAACATTCCTCTCCCATTGAAATCTCTTTCATCTTTTTCCTTTTTCCTTTCTCTTTCTCCACTTAAATCGAATCCTTTTTGTTATTACAAATCAACCATAGTCGAATTTATTTGACCATTTAATCATTTTGCGAAACTTCCTTTCTCTTTAAGTCTTTGTTTTGGCGAATATGCAAGGTAGATTCTCTTTGGTTTTCTCCAATCAATTTTGGATAATAGGTAAGTATTCATGATTGTATGTCCTTCAATTCTTTTCTCTTTTCCAAGTTATTTTCTTGTGGACAAAGGCCGAATCTTTAGGCATTGATTTGCAAGGTTCTAACCATTCTAAGAACTGATTTCTTATAGGCTCCTCGGAACATTGGAAGTAATCAATCTAAGCCTCATATCTTGACTATCGTTTTGGGTAAGTTTAGGTAAGACTTGGTTTTCGAAGTGATAACTCATTGGATTTAGTGGTAGGGCCGAATGGCCTTTGTTTATAATTTAAGTGTTGACCGATTGTAGGACAAGGTGATCTAGTGCGATAGATCGGATCTCCGGAAGTTAGTTCTTGCTTTGGTAAAGGGTGTGTATCTTACACACTTTATAACTTGGTTTATATATATGTATTTATGTGTGTTATAACTAATCATATTATGAAAGTGGGAAAAACGATGAGATTTGGATATGATACCATGATGGTATGAATGAGGATTCGGGTAAGTCCGTTTCGATATGTTGTAAATACATGTGGATAGAAATCATGATCTACGATTTATGATATATTTGTTATGAGATACATATCAAAGTATATTGACATGATTTGTTTATTTATTGCATTGGCATGGGCAATATGAGAGGAGGGAAGATTGATATCGTGACTTGGTCACCGGTGATTTAGTATCACATTCGTGTCTTGGACACGGAGGTTTAGTACCTCCGGTGATTTGGTATCACATTCGTGTCTTGGACACGGAGGTTTGGTACCTCCGGTGATTTGGTATCACATTCGTGTCTTGGACACGGAGGTTTGGCACCTCATAGCGACACTCCTCGTGGTTAACACCACCGTGGGTTGGCCCCACTTTTGAGATATGGGATCGCCGCCGGTGATTTGGTATCACACGTGGGTTGGCTCCACAGATGGATTATTCGTGACTTTGGTCACGGTGATTTGGTGTCACATTTATATCGTGACTTGGTCACCGATGGTTTGGCACCACCGGTGAGTTTGGTACCACATGGGGTAGAAAAGGAGTTATGGATGGCTAGGTTGGGTGCATTATACATATATGTTGCTTTGTTATAATTTGTGTAAGTATGTGGTATTTACCCTAGAGAAGGAATATGCATGAGTCTTGGTGACTCACCTTTTCCTTATCTTTTCGTGTGATTCGTGAGTTTGCGGATGAGGAGCCGGATGAACTCGAGGAGGCCATGCAATAAAATTTGGTTTTACATGAACTTCCATTTGGGTACTTTATTTTAATTTGGTTTTCATATTTTATGGATTTGTAATAAGGCACATTTAATTATGTTTTGGATTATTTTATGTTTTGAATATGTTTAAAATATGGCTTATACATTACTTGGTTAATTTAATAATTGAGCCCAAAGTTTTCTAAATTAAAACTCGCAATGGTTTTAAAAATCTTACCATCGGGTAACATGAATAGTTTAATAGTAAAATTACAAGTTAAATGTTTTCAACAAATTAAGTGATTTCCAAAATTCAAGTTTCTATACTCAATTGCAAAAGGATTTTCAAAATGATATTTCAATTTTCTTAAAAAGATATAAATGTTTTCTATCCTATGATTTATCAACTACGTTTTAAAGTTTTATGGAATTTCAAAGAAAATTTCGCTTTTAACTTATTTTCGACAAATAAAGAATTACAAAGAGTTTTTCACAAAATTTAATTGTTAATTCGATTCTTTCAAAAAATATTTTCCTTAGTGACATACCGTTCGATTAGTATGCGTATTGACCGGTTTGGGGTGTTATAAATTGGTATCGAGCCAAGTTCAAAAGCTCATTGTGGGCCCGAGGCCCAAAATGATTTGAAGTATGGTTTTAAAATGTTTTGTTGAAAATTTTATGGTTGGAAAGGCATGGCCCCAGTCTCCCAGCATCAATCATACAGTAAGTACATCAAAATGTTGATTTTGATGATATGATTTTAGTGATGTTGATATGACTATATAGTAGTAGGAACTACTTTAGAGACCCAAAACTATAGGTTTGGTGTACTCGCGAAACAATCTCTTATTAAAATTTTTCATAAAACTGTGCTTTAAAGAAAGTGGAATAATGACTAATGCATAAAACTTTTAAATCAGATAAGTCGAGACTTTAGATATGAGTACTCGAGGTCGAGGTCGTGTTATGCGTGGACGTGGTCGAGGTAGGATGGCTGTGTCTGAGCCAGTGAGGTCGGGTCAAGGATCCGAGAATGAGGTACCACCAGTTCCACCACCAGCGGTTGGAGTTGAGCATCAGGATCAAACGGGGGATGATGCAGTGTCTTAGGCAATGCTGCGAGTTCTGGAGAGGGTAGCTGGAGTAGGTGGAGGCGCGGGAGCTCCGAAATCTATACCTGAGCAACTCCGAGCCAACGGAGCCGAGGTATTTCGAGGTGTTTCGGGTGTAGCTCCCAGCTCGGCTGAATATTGGTTAGAGGCGACGGAGCAAATCATGGATGATCTGGATTTGAATGCCGAGGAAAAGCTGAAAGGGATTGTATCGCTTCTTCGTGACGAGTCATATCAGTGGTGGCTCATAGTTCGGAATGGTGCTGTAGCGGAGGATCTCACTTGGGACTACTTTAAGGCAGCATATCAAAAGAAATATATTAGGTCTAGTTACGTTGATGTGCAGCGTAAGGCATTTCTGAGTTTGGTCCAAGGGAGTAAATCCGTATCAGAGTATGAGGCTGAGTTCTTAAGATTGAGCCGGTATGCTGGAGGTATTGTGGCTTCAGAGCACGAGCGATGTGTCTGATTCGAAGATGGTTTGAAGGACGAGCTGAGATTGTTGATTGCTCCACATCAGGGGTGAGAGTTTGCTACTTTGGTTGAAAAGGCTAAGATAGCCGAAGGAATAAAGGAATCTGGAAGGCAGAGTTATGACCGGAATAAGCATGAGAGAGGATATGGATCATCTGGGTCAGTAGGTAATGTTCAAAAGATGGCTAAGCAAAGTGGGCGAATCGATCTGGGAGGCTATTCTCGCTAATCGAGGACCAAAGACGGTGTAATCGATGTGGGAAATTTCATTGGGGCGAATGTTAGACCAGAGGAAAAGGCTGTTTCGAGTGTGGTTCGCTGGATCATCATGTGAGGGACTGTCCACGTAAGCAAGCCAAGAATCAATCTGAAGGTCATGGTCGTGTTCAGTTCAGAAAGGAGGGACCGTCACCGCAGAGAGGTCGTGGTAATGGTAGAGGAGGTAATGGTTCTAGTCGAGGCCGCGGAGCATCTGGTAGAGGTGCAAGCAACACTGAGGCAAGATAGCCTGGTTTGGTGTATGCAGTGAGGCGTTGAGAGGAGAGTGACGCACCGAATGTCATAACTGGTACGTTCTTAATATTTGGTGTTCCATATACTGCTTTGATAGATGTGGGTTTGACACATTCGTATGTTGCTAGTAGTATAGTAAAGACTATGAATCTAGATTCTGAAACTGCTTCTAGGAAGATGACCGTACTTAGTCCTCTAGGTCACTCTGTAGAAGTAGATAAGCTATATAGAGATGTACCCCTAGAACTTCAAGGGGTAGTGTTCGTAGCTAATTTGATGGAACTGCCGTTTGAGGAGTTCGATCTGATTCTTGGGATGGACTGGTTGGTTAAGTACCAAGCAAGTTTGGATTGCGCTGCTAAGAGCATGGTTTTGAAGACAGCGGAAGGTGAAGAAGTGGTCATGATAGGTAATAGAAGAGATTATCTATCTAACGTGGTATCTGCATTGAAAGCTGTGAAGATGGTCAGGAAGGGCTGTGAGGCGTTTGCGGTTCATGTGTGTGCTTTGGAAGCTAAGGAGTCTCCTGTGGGAAATGTTCGTACTGTGAAGGATTATGCTGATGTATTTCCTGAAGAACTTCCGGGATTGCCTCCGGATCGTGAAGTCGAATTCGGTATAGATCTGTTACCCGGAACGGCGCCAGTGTCTATAGCTCCGTATAGGATGGCACCGAAGGAATTGATGGAATTGAAGGCTCAGATTCAGGAGTTGTTGGATCGAGGTTTCATTCGACCAAGTGTTTCACCTTGGGGAGCGCCGGTACTTTTTGTCAAGAAGAAGGATGGTTCGATGCGGATGTGTATAGACTACTACCAATTGAATAAGCTGACGATCAAAAACAAGTATCCTTTGTCGAGGATAGATGATTTGTTTGATCGACTTAAAAGGGCATGCGTTTTCTCCAAGATTGATTTAAGGTCCGGATATCATCACTAAAGGTGAAAGAGGTCGATATCCATAAGACTGACATTTCACACTCGGTATGGGCACTCGAGTTTACGGTGATGCCATTTGGGTTGACTAACGCACGGCAAAGATTCATGGACATGATGAATCGGGTTTTCCAGTAGTTTTGGATCACTTGTTGTGGTATTTATAGACGATATTTTGGTATACTCAAAGTCAGAGGAGGATCATGATGCGCATTTGCGAGTAGTGTTGCAGATTTTGAGGGAAAAGCAACTTTTTGCCAAATTTAGTAAGTGCGAGTTCTGGCTTAGGGAGGTGACTTTCTTGGGTCATGTTGTATCAGCCGAGGGGATTAGAGTGGATCCTCGGAAGATTGAGGCAGTGTTGGATTGGAAGCCGCCTAAGTCAGTGGCTGAGATTCGGAGTTTCCTAGGTCTGGCGGGGTATTATCGAAGGTTTGTGGAAGGATTTTCTTTGATCGCCGCACCTATGACTAAGTTGTTGAGGAAAGGAGTTCCTTTTGTATGGACCGAGAAGCAGCAAGAAAGTTTTGACAAGTTGAAGAAGATTCTGACTTAAGCTCCAGTTTTGATTCAACCTGAGGCAGGCAAGGAATTCACGATTCTTGTGGCGCATCACATCTTGGTTTGGGATGTGTCTTGATCTGAGAGAAGGAAAGTAGTGGCTTATGCATCTCGACAGTTGAGACCACATGAGGTTAACAATCCGACGCATGACTTAGAATTAGCAGTAGTGGTTTTCGCTTTGAAGATTTGGAGACACTATTTGTACGGAGAGAAGTCGATAGTCTACACGGATCACGAGAGTCTTAAGTATCTTCTAACTCAGAAGGATTTGAACTTGAGACAGCATAGATGGATTGAGTTGTTGAAGGACTACGACTGTTCGATTGAGTATCATCCCGGCAAGGCTAACGTGGTGGCAGACGCGTTGAGCCGTAAGGTTGTATCTGACTTAAGATCGATGTTTGCTCGTCTTAGCTTATATGACGATGGAAGTCTTTTGGCTGAATTGCAAGTCAAGCCGACTTGGTTAGAGCAAATCAAGGAGAAATAGTTAGAGGATGATGGTTTGAATGATCGGAGATTTCAAGTTCAGAACGGAGGTTTAGAGAATTATAGTTTATCCAGTAATGGAGTCCTGTGTTTTCAAGGGAGAGCTTGTATGCCGAAGGATGTAGAGTTGAGGCAAAGTATTCTTCGGGACGCACATAGCAGGCCATATGCTATGCATCCCGGAGGTAGCAAGATGTATCGGGATTTGAGAAAGCAGTTTTGGTGGCAGTGCAAGCGGAGGTAACTAAGTTTGTGGGTAAATGTATGGCGTGTCGTGAGTCAAAGTGAGCATCGATTCATTCTGGTTACTTCAACCGGTGAAGAATCCACAGTGGAAGTGGGAAAGGATCACTATGGATTTTGTCAGTGGATTACCTTTTATGCCTAGTAAGAAGGACTCAGTTTGGGTGATTGTGGATCGTCTGACTAAGTCAGCTCATTTCATTCCGGTAAGGGTGGATTATTCGCTTCAGAGGCTAGCTAAGTTGTATGTGGCGGAGATAGTGAGGTTACACGGTGTGCCAGTGTCGATCATCTCGGATAAAGATCCCAGATTTACGTCGAGGTTTTGGAGAGCATTACATCAGGCTTTGGGTACGCGGTTGGATTTCAGTACCGCATTTCATCCACAGTCTAACGGGCAGTCGAAAAGGGTCATTCAGATTTTAGAGGATATGCTGAGAGGATGTGTTTTGGACTTTCGAGGTAGCTGGGAAGAGTTTTTGCCATTAGCTGAGTTCGCATACAACAATAGTTATCAGGCAAGCATTAAGATGACACCATATGAGGTATTGTATGGTAGGAAGTATCGCACACCTACATGTTGGACAGAGTTGGGTGAGCGTCAGATGTTAGGACCAGAGTTGGTTGCGAAAACTGAGGATAAGGTGAAATTGATTCAGGCTCGTCTGAAGGAAGCTTCAGATAGGCAGAAGTCTTACGTCGATCTCAAGCGGAGGGATATAGAGTTTGCCGTGGGTGACAAAGTTTTTTTGAAGGTCTCACCATGGAAGAAAGTGTTAAGATTTGGGAAAAAAGGCAAGTTAAGTCCAAGGTTCATTGGGCCGTTTAAGGTGTTGAGACGAGTGGGACTAGTAGCTTATCAGCTTGAGTTGCCAGCAGAATTGAGCCAGATTCACGATGTGTTTCATGTCTTTATGCTTAGACACTATCGTTCTGATCCATCGCATGTCGTGGCAGTAGAGGAAATAAAAGTGAATCCAGATTTGACGATAGAAGAAAAACCTGTGTAGATTCTTGGTCGAGATGTAAAAGTTCTGCGGAGGAAGACAGTTCCTTTAGTGAAAGTCTTATGGTAGAATCATGGCGTGGAAGAAGCTACTTGGGAACCGGAGGATGCGATGAGGCAGCAGTATCCTCAACTCTTTTGATCAGGTAATTTCGAGGACGAAATTTTCTTAAGGGGGTAGAATTGTAATATCCTAAAATTTGAGTATCTTTTGTGTTGGCGTGGGTATGAATTTTTGTGTGTTAGCATAGTCTTGTGAAGGCTTGATTTTATTTAGGAAGCTAGAATAATTTTTAGTATGGGTTATTTAATGAAGTGGATTAAGTGAGCTTGACACTTAAGTTAATTTAAGTGTTAAATTAAGCATATGAGGAGTTAGTGGCAAGGTGGTTATGATGCTTGGATAGTTGCTTGAGGTTAGAGGTTCGAGTAGCATGTTTAGCATTTTGAAGACTTTATTTTTTGTGTTCTAGCATTGATGGACGGTCAAACTTTATTTATGATAGGTTGGACTCTTAACTTTTAGTAAGTTGAATATTTGTTTAAGGAAAGCATGAAATTGGGGATAAGAATCTTAAGGTTTTGGTATGATGAGGAGACATAAGGCTTGGTTTTAGGAAAATGTTTTGGAAAGTATTCCAAGGCCTTAGTGCATGTATGTCGATGGCATTTTGGTCTAGGGGAGGGCTTGACCCATTTTTGTTGGTAGCTTTGGTAGGTTAGTAGCTAGTTGGCCATTTCTCCTAAGTTTATGATCACCAATTTCTTTTCTCTCCTCAAACACTCCTATAGCCGAATGTGTTTTGGTCATAAGGTGAGTTTTAGGTGTTGTTTTGGCCTTCAAGAATTGTTTTGATGTCATAACCAAAAATCCTTTCTAGTTTTTGCAAGTTTCTCCCTAGTGCATCAAAGTGTATCAAATCCGAAACCATCTTTGTGCTTGGCTGAATTTCCTTTTGTTCACAACATCTTTCCCATTCTTTCATACTTATTCAACCAACATTTCTCCTACTCTCTCTTGGCCAAAACTTCCTTCTCTCCATCTCTCTTTACTTTCTTTCATTTTTGTTCAAAGCCATAAACATTCCTCTCCCATTGAAATCTCTTTCATCTTTTTCCTTTTTCCTTTCTCTTTCTCCACTTAAATCGAATCCTTTTTGTTATTACAAATCAACCATAGCCGAATTTCTTTGACCATTTAATCATTTTGCCGAAACTTCCCTTTCTCTTTAAGTCTTTGTTTTGGCCGAATATGCAAGGGTAGATTCTCTTTGGTTTTTCTCCAATCAATTTTGGATAATAGGTAAGTATTCATGATCGTATGTCCTTCAATTCTTTTCTCTTTTCCAAGTTATTTTCTTGTGGACAAAGGCCGAATCTTTAGGCATTGGTTTGCAAGGTTCTAACCATTCCAAGAACCGATTTCTTATAGGCTCCTTGGAACGTTGGAAGCAATCAATCTAAGCCTCATATCTTGACTATCGTTTTGGGTAAGTTTAGGTAAGACTTGGTTTTCGAAGTGATAACTCATTGGATTTAGTGGTAGGGCCGAATGGCCTTTGTTTATAATTTAAGTGTTGACCGATTGTAGGACAAGGTGATCTAGTGCGATAGATCGGATCTCCGGAAGTTAGTTCTTGCTTTGGTGAAAGGTGTGTATCTTACACACTTTATAACTTGGTTTATATATATGTATTTATGTGTGTTATAACTAATCATATTATGAAAGTGGGAAAAATGATGAGATTTGGATATGATACCATGATGGTATGAATGAGGATTCGGGTAAGTCCGTTTCAATATGCTGTAAATACATGTGGATAGAAATCATGATCTACGATTTATGATATATTTGTTATGAGATACATATCAAAGTATATTGACATGATTTGTTTATTTATTGCATTGGCATGGGCAATATGAGAGGAGGGGGAAGATTGATATCGTGACTTCGGTCACCAGTGATTTGGTATCACATTTGTGTCCTCGGACACGGAGGTTTGGTACCTCAATGATTTGGTATCACATTCGTGTCTTTGGACACCGAGGTTTGGCACCTCATAGCGACTCGTCCTGTGGTTAACACCACCGTGGGTTGGCCCCGCTTTTGAGATATGGGATCGCCGCCGATGATTTGGTATCACACGTGGGTTGGCCCCACAGATGGATTATTCGTGACTTTGGTCACGGTGATTTGGTATCACATTTATATCGTGACTTGGTCACTAGTGGTTTAGCACCACCGGTGGTTTGGTACCACATGGGGTAGAAAAGGAGTTATGGATGGCTAGGTTGGGTGCATTATACATATATGTTGCTTTGTTATAATTTGTGTAAGTATGTGGTATTTACCCGGAGAGGAATATGCATGAGTCTTGGTGACTCACCTTCTCCTTATCTTTTCGGTGATTCGTGAGTTTGCGGATGAGGAGCCGGATGAACTCGAGGAGGCCATGCAATAAAATTTGGTTTTACATGAACTTCCATTTGGGTATTTTATTTTAATTTGGTTTTCATATTTTTATGGATTTGTAATAAGGCCTGTTTAATTATGTTTTAGATTATTTTTATGTTTTGAATATGTTTAAAATATGGCTTATACATTACTTGGTTAATTTAATAATTGAGCCCAAAGTTTTCTAAATTAAAAACTCGCAATGGTTTTAAAAATCTTACCATCGGGTAACATGAATAGTTCAATAGTAAAATTACAAGTTAAATGTTTTCAACAAATTAAGTGATTTCCAAAATTCAAGTTTCTATACTCAATTGCAAAAGGATTTTCAAAATGATATTTCGAATTTTCTTAAAAAGATATAAATGTTTTCTATCCTATGATTTATCAACTACGTTTTAAAGTTTTATGTAATTTCGAAGAAAATTTCAGTTTTTAACTTATTTTCGACAAATAAAGAATTACAAAGAGTTTTTCACAAAAATTTAATTGTTAATTCGATTCTTTCAAAAAAAATATTTTCCTTAGTGACATACCAGATTCGGTCGTGGCGTATTGATCGGGTTTGGGGTGTTACAAACCTTTTCCACAAAAATCTTTCCATAACAATACACCTTACATCATGCCTTATGTTCACCCATCAACCCTTAATCAATTGATTTCTTTCCCAAACATCAAGCTTGCCTAAACTATCATTCAACTTGCCAAAAAAATTTTAAAGTCCAACTTACCAAATGCATAACTTGGCCGACACTTATAGCAAAGGTGCATAAAAAAAATAATGTCTTCCAATGCAATCCATGCTACTCGAACCTCTTCCCTCATGCAACCTTTTATGTATCATAGCCACCTTGCCACTAACTCATCATGTTCTAGAATTTAATACTTATATCATCTTAAGTGTCAAGATCACCTAGTTCACTTCATTAAATTTTTAAATACCAAGAATTATTCTAGCTTCATAAATAAAATCAAGCCTTCACTAGGCCATGCTAAGCACACAAACAATACTACCCGAGCTAACACAAGCTACCAATAGATACACAAATTTTAGGATGTTACATTTGGACACCGTTGTTTAATTCTATATTTATTTACTGCAGTATTTCCAATCCAAACATTGGCATGTCTGACGACGATCAAATTGTTGGCGCCGTGTGCGAGGAGGTTTCAACATTAAATTGATTTTAATTTTCTAAATTTTAATAGGATAAATATGAATATTTAGAATTATAGATACGAAATTTAATTTTAGTTATTTTTATTTATTTATCTTATTTCATTTTAAACCACTAATTTTAATTTCTTAGAATTAGGGAATTGATTATTTGTTAGAGTAAACAATGACAACACTCTTGGGACGGACAATATTCGACAGAGGTTGGATTTAGCCGAGCATAGCAAAGCCTGTTGTTCATAGAACTCACTTTAAGATTAATCCTACATTGCTAACTTTGGTGTCAATGAGTCTTTAGTATAGTGACGAGGTTGATTTTGATCCAGTGGTATTCCTGAGGAGATTTTAACAGATCTACAGGACTGTAGGGTATTCGAGAGTTTCCGAAAAAGTCTTTAAATTACTATTAATTCGTTTTGCACTCGGAGGTCAAGTTAAGGAATGGTTAGAAGCAATGCCATCGGGCACTATAATTTCATGGGAACAGCTTGTAAAATTATTTCTGCGGAGACTTATACCTATGCCTACCGTTATGAATACATACGAAGAATTCTTGAAGTTTAAACAAAGCCCAGTAGATACATTAGGACAAGCTTGGGACCAAATCAAAATGATTCTTTAGAAAGTGCTTGGAGGAGGTGTCGATCTTGTGGTTCAACTGCAGCATTTTTATGGCGGTTTAGATTACGACAGTCGACACCAATTTGACATTATCGCAGGAGGAAGTGTTTGGACTAAATCAAATCATGAAATAATTGTGTTGTTGGAAAAAAGTAAGCAGCAATGATCATACTTGGAGGAAGATCCGCGAGCTTGAACCTATAGATATGTCAATGAAAGTGGATGAGGTAGTTGGCTTTGAAATAGAGGAGGATAATTGAAGTAATGAACAAGTTGGATTGAGCGACAAGGATTCAGTAGGTGGTAACTCAGACACATCCGATCTAAAAGATATGAAGGAAGAAGAGGTGACAAGAAATCATCTAGAACGAATTTATTGGATAGACTAGTGGAAACATTGCACGGAACCATTGAACACGGAGGGTTCTTCACTTGATAAGATGGTTCCATCGATTATTACGCCACCAAACTTAGAATTGAAACTTGTAACACCCCAACCCGGTTTGGTCGTCGAACCCGAGTAACAGGGTGCTACGGACAATACCAAACAATTTACTTGCAATTTATTTATCAATATCTCAATTAAATATTATCAATTCACATATAATTTACAATCCATATGAGCCTAATTATTAAATCTAAGCATGAAATGGGGTTGAACTATAAAATTTCAAAATTTCAAAGTTCGTATCAAAATTTAATTGCTTGGTATCAATATCATATCGATGTTATATTAGTATCGATACCAATTCAGGATTCTGTTTGTTTACAAAAACAAGGGTATCGATATTTATTTTTGAGAATCAATATTTTATGAAATAGTATCGATACTCAAATAAATATCGATATCATTTTGGCATTCTGTCTGTTTAAAACTATCCATATGGTAAAGTATTGATATCAAATGCCAAAATATCGACACTTCAGTTAAAAATTGGTAAAATCCTATCTTCAAATTCATGCCAAAATCACCGAGAGTTCAAATGGTACCTTATAAACACAATTATAACATAAAAATCAACAACTAAGGGCTTTTCTATTCATTTCTAACATATCAAAAATATCATTTTAACAATCAACCTAATTGTCTAACCAATATGCCATAATTGGGGCCTCAACAATTTCAACTCTTTTAAAAACAATCAAAAGAGTACACATATATATACCAATTCAATAAACATTTAATGACACTTCCACAATCATCTAAATCAAACATCAAATGACTATTCAATCGATTTCATGTTTAGACACCAAACTTACTAATTTATTTCATGCATACTTAACCTTGCCAATCATCATTCCATAATCACAATTTAATCAAAGCATATCACATAACATATCATTTTCTCCACCATTAAACATTAAACATCTTATCCAAGCTACCTAAAAAGATAATAACTGTAGCATCCTAAATAATTGGGTATCATTATGTTGCTTAATGTTGGTTCGGGTTACTTGGAGATAGAATAAATATTATTATTTAAGTGTACATTTGAGTAAAGAAATTAAATGACCTTAAGACTTAAATTAATTAAGTGCTAAAAGTTGGCATAAGTGAGCTAGTAGTAAAGAGGAGATGGCGCCATAAGTGTTCCTAGAGGGAAGGAGTACGAAACACCTGGCAAGCAACAAGGAAATTTTATTTTTTTGCTTTCATCTATCAAGTGTCGGCCAAGAAGCAAACATGGAAAGTTTGACTTCTTTATTTTTGGTATGATGGCTAAAGGATTAAGGAAATATTTAAGTTGAGGAAAGAAATCAATAGGATAAGGTAAGTAAGGGGAACAAATGGCTTAAATTGGGGAGTGTGCTATGGAATGAAAGGGTGGCAAAGTTGGCCTTTGATAGCCAAGTACTTGGATGGTTTTTGGGCAAGGGGCTGGCCGAAATTTTGAAGGCATTTAGATGAATTAGGGGCTAGTTGTGCACATTTTTCCTCTTTCGGTCATTTGATAATTTTTTTTCTTTTCCTCTCAAAGCTTGTTTCTCTCAAATTCCCTCCCCTTAGCCAAATGCTTATTGGACAAAGGTAAACAATATATATTTTTTTTTTGTTTTGTTCTCTTTTCTTTTGGTCATTCGGGTTTTGACCATTTAGGTCTTATTTCACCTATTCTCTAAAAACTTTTCCCCTAGTGCCGACACCATCATCACACAAAGAAGGCTAATCTTTTTCTTTTTCTTTCACCCTTGCCGAATGCACACAAGTCTCCAATTTCAATTCTTTGTTCATCTTTCGTTCTTGAAAAGACTCCAAACATAAACACCATATGTTATTTTACCCTTCTTCATCTCTTTCTTTTTACAAAAAGAATTCTCAAACAAACTTTTCCTTTTATTTTATCCATGGACGAATGTAACTTGTTCTTGTGATAAAATTTCTTCATTTTTTTTTACCACAATCGATTTCCCTTAATCATAACCGAATTCTTCCTACTCAATTATCTTTCCAATTGTGGACATTAGTGAGAAACTTTGGAATCAATTTTGAGAATCAATGTAAAGTGATTTTCTTTTAAGGATTCTTATTCATTTAGTATAGTTAGTTATTAATCGATTTCGTTTTAGGGACACAATCGCTCGATCGATTCTCGTGGAACGAAGACAAGTCGTGGTAAGCCAAATCTAAAATCTTATAAACGTTAGTCATATTTCGATACTAATAAGTCAGACTAATTATCTTATATCTTTAGAGACATTCAAGATAGGGCAAAAAAGGGCAGTCCATAGCCTTCGAAAGAGGGGCGGTTACGCAAATCCCTATTACTAAGCGAAGAAATTTTTTGAATTCAAGATTTTCCACCGGGTTGCGGACCTTCAACCGAGGAGAATCAATTGTTCGAGGTTATTCATACTCCCGAGCCTTTGTACGTTCGTGGATTCTCATCGGGCAACGAATCCACAAACAAGGAGAAACCAAAAATAGAAGTGGTTCAAAATCAAAGGGGTAAGGATTTAGATCGTATACCAATAGTGTATTTTTGATAAATGATAGTGTTCTAATGGTTCATATTACGTTTAGGTGTTGACGAACGGGAAGGTTTAGTACTCACAATATCAAGGTGTGTAACTTCACGCTTTTCTCGGGTTGGATGTCATTCGTGGTATTGAGTAAAATTGTAAAGACGACTAAATCGGTATAATACGTATTAATTGGTATCTCAGTGAAAATACATGAAAACGATTAAAATTGTGAAAATTATGAAAATGCCCTCGTGAAGTTAGTTGTTAATATGTAAATTTTATGTCTCGTAAAAATGGGCCGAAAAATATACTAGTTAGTAAAATGGGCCGAAATCTCTGTTAGATCAATAAATGGGTCAAAATCTCTGTTAGATCGATAAATGGGCCAAAATCTCTGTTAGATCGATAAATGGGCTGAAATATCTGCTAGATCGATAAATGGGCTGAAATCTCTACTAGATCGATAAATGGGCTGAAATCTCTGCTAGATCGATAAATGGGCTGAAAAGCCTGATAAATTGTTAAATGGGTCAAACTCTTAGCTAGATCGTAAATTGGGTTTAATATGCTAGATTGCTAAATGGGCTAAATGCTATTTCGAAATTTTGGGCCTTAACAAAAACTAGAAATATTGACTCTTATGTTATTTAAATCTTTTGATAAAATCATCATATGAACATAGACAAATTTTTGCATACATGTTGCATGGGTTGGGATTAATAATGAAGAGAAGAAAGGCCTGTTGCCAAAATCTAGTTCGGTGGCTCTGCCACAAAATAATTAAATGGCTATTTGCCTCTAGTTCGGTGGCTCTGCCACAAATATTAATGGCTCAATGCCTCTAGTTCGGTGACTTTGTCACAATCTAGTTCGGTGGCTCTGCCACAAATATAAAATGGCTTAATGCCTACGATTGGTGTGATGGCGGGGTGGGTTGACTTGATCCCCACAGGTGTGATGGTTGGTACGGGGGTGTGTAGTGGATGGAAATTAGGTTTGGGGTTGGGAACTTCATTTTCGCATACATATTATTATTTTTATTGATAAACTGTTGATTCGCTCAAGCCCAAAATAATGATTTGATGATCCGCCCAATGAATAAGTAGTGAGTTATACACCGAGTTCTAAGTAATTCACTCCTCAAATTTTTCATCTCGGGTAATGGAAATTGGCGTGGACTTGGGCGAGGTTGACTTCGAGGCCATACTACAAATAAGGGTTAATGAAACTTTGAACTTTTATTAAAGACTTTCTATAATTTACTATTATGGGTTTGATGTAATAAGGCCTCTATAAATGTTTTATAAATTTTATGTGTGGATGGATTTAAATTATGTTTTGGACTATTAATATGGGCTTAAAATTATTTTGTTTCTTAAAATAAATTTGGGTTTTCAAATAATATGAAATTCTTTTATCATTTTCTTAAATATTTTGAACTCCTATAATAATTTACTCTAAGGATTTTGATAATACAATATTAACGATGTTTTCAACTAATGTTTTCTAATATACATCAAATTTAAAATACTCTTTTAGTTTTTATTAAATCTAGTAATTAAAAATGATTTTGAAGATTTCGATTTACTGTAACTATTAAGATAGTTCGATTTATGTAACAAACCAAATCTAGTCTTAACGCATAGACGGGTTTGGGGTGTTACATTAATAATATCGAGCCGCTTCAAAAACTTCGGTGTGGTTGGAGTTCAATAAATAATTTACGTATAAAATTATTTCAATTATATTTTAAAGATTAGTATGGCACCACAAGCATCCGGCAACAAGTCAAGTAAGTATTTATTACTTAATGATTATTATGGTGATCATAGGAACACTCTAGAACTTCTAGTTTTAGATGTTAAAAATCGTAGAGATTGAGACTATAGGATGTGTTGCGAAAAACAACTTTATCTCTCAAATCTCATAAAACACCGTTAATAAACACTAAAACAATTTTCTGATTCATAAAACTTGTAATCAGATTAAATCGAATTAGTCATCATGAGCACTAGAGGATGTGGTCGTGGGCCTTGCGAACATGGCCGTGGTAGAGGGCGAGGTGCTACAAGCAAGTACCAAATCATATGCCGAAATGGATGCACTGCGTCACTTGTAAGTGAGACAGATCACAGGATCATATGGAAGAAGATAATGCTTTGACACAAGCAATGCTGCGAGTCCTAGAAAGGGTCGCTGGAACTAGAATTGGGCCAACAACTCGTGGGTCAATTTCGGAACGACTTAAGTCAAATAATGCAAAAGTTTTTAGAGGAGTTTCCGGCGTAGCTCTGACTGTGGCTGAATATTGGCTCGAAGCTGTGGAGCGAATTATGGATGATATGGAATGCACTGTCGAGCAGAAACTGAAAGGAGTTGTGTCTTTGCTAAGAGACGAGGCGTATCAGTGGTGGCTTACTGTTCGAGAAGGCACCGAGGCTACACTGATTACTTGGGAATTCTTTAAAGCTACCTTTCAAGGGAAATATGTTGGAACAAGTTATGTGGACGCCCGAAGGAAGGAATTTTCGAATCTTGTCTAAGGGAGTAAGACAGTGGCAGCGTATGAGGCTGAGTTTTTACGCTTGAGTCGCTATGCTTGAACAATAGTGTCAACGGATCATGAACGTTGTGTGCGATTTGAGGATGGGCTGAATGATGAGTTGCGGGTTCTGATTGCCCCACAACAAGTTAAAACTTTTGCCACGCTTGTGGAGAAGGCCAAGATAGCCGAAGAGGCTAAGAACTCAGAACGTCAGAATCGAGAAAGATTTAGAAACAAGAGAAATCAGTGATCGGTTCTTCAAAAAGGTTTCAGAAGAGGCCTCGGAATGATGAATCAGCTCAAGGTAGAGCACCTGTAACTAATAATCAAGGTCAAAATTGTGCTGAATGTGGAAAAAGGCATTACGGAGAGTCTTTGGAGGAAAAGCGAGCGCTTGTTACAAATGCGGTTCAATGGATCACCAAGATATAAAGCGCCTCGGCGTATGGATACGACTCGGGAAGTTCGTATCTTGATGCACGATCGGCTAGAGGTACACAAACCCCACCGAGAGGCCGTGGACCATGTCGTGGTGGTAATGGGGTTTGGGCGTGGTCAAGGTGCACCGGTCGAGGCAATGGTCCTAGAGGTAACACGGATGCAAGACGACTTGGACCGGTCTATCTGAGTTAGGCATACGAGGATGGCAATGCACGATGTAATAAGCGATACGTTCTTCATATTCGATGTACTGTTACTACCTTAATAGATATTGGTTCTACCCACTCGTATGTTGCTAGCACCATATCTGAAAACCTAAATCTAAAATCTGAAATTACCGATAGTGAGATGATGATAATTAGTCCTTTAGGACGATCGATGATGTAAATAAACTATTTAGAGACGTACCCTTAGAAATTCAAGAGGAGGTATTCTTGGCGAATTTGATGGAATTGCCTTTCGCGAGTTCGACCTCATTACGGCATGGATTGGTTGGTTAAACATCGGGCGCATTTGGATTGTCTTTGAAAGCGGATGTCAATAAGAACCTCGGACGATAAGGAAGTCATAATGATTGGTGAACGAAGGAACTACTTGGCAAACGTGGTATTAGCGTTGAAGGCAAAAAAGTTGGTGCGAAAAGGGTATGGAGCATTCCTAGCCTTTATTTGTGCTTTGGATGCCAAAGAGATATCTGTGGACGATGTGAGAACGGTGAAGGAATTTCCAGATGTATTTCCCGAAGAACTTCCTGGTATACCTCCAGATCGGGAAGTAGAATTTGGCATTGAGCTTTTGCCCGGTACGGCTCCAGTGTCCATTGCTCCTTATAGAATGGCACCGAATGTGTTGGCAGAGCTTAAAGCTCAAATTCAAGAATTGCTAGATCGGGGATTTATACGACCGAGTGTGTCTCCGTGGGGAGCACCAGTTTTGTTCGTGAAAAAGAAGGATGGATCGATGCGTATGTGCATTGATTACAGACAATTGAATAAATTGATGATCAAGAATAGGTATCATCTGCCGAGAATTGATGAACTGTTTGATCAATTAAAGGGAGCTTCAGTTTTCTCCAAAATTGATTTGAGATTGGGTTATCACCAGCTTAAGGTGAAAAGAAGGATATTTATAAGGCGGCATTCGAACTCGTTATGGACATTATGAGTTTGTAGTGATGCCGTTTGGATTAACCAATGCACCAGCCGTATTTATGGACATGATGAATCGAGTCTTTCAACCATATTTAGACCGGTTTGTGGTAGTGTTCATAAATGACATCTTGGTTTATTCAAGAAATGAAGAGGAGCATGACAAGCATTTGCGTATAGTATTGCAGCTACTTCGTGATAAGCAACTTTATGCCAAATTCAGTAAATGCGAATTTTGGCTAAAGGAAGTTACATTCTTGGGTCATGTGGTATCAGCTGAAGGAATAAGGGTGGATCCTCGGAAGTTTGAGGCTGTACTGGATTGGAAACCACCAAAGTCGGTAGCTGAAATTCAAAGTTTCTTAGGATTGGTTGGTTACTATAGACGCTTTGTTGAGGGGTTTTCGTTGATTCTTGCACCTAACTAAAGCTGCTTGCGGAAGGGAGTTCCGTATATTTGGACCGAAAACAACAAGAAAGTTTGAGAAATTGAAGAAGATTACGGCGGAAGCACTGGTTTGATTCATAGGAGGTCGAAAAGAATTCTTGTTTATTGTGATGCATCTCACACGAGTGCAGGTTGTGTCTTGATGCAAAATGGAAAAGTGGTGGCCTATGCTTCTCGTCAATTGAGACCGCACGAAGTAAACTACCCTACTCATGATTTGGAGTTAGCTACGGTGGTTTTTGCTTTAAAGATTTGGAGGCACTATCTCTACGGTGAGAAGTCTATTATCTACACAGATCACAAGAGTCTTAAGTACCTCCTTACCCAAAAGGAGTTGAATTTGAGACAAAGAAGATGGGTGGAATTATTAAAGGACTATGATTTCTAAATCGAATATCATCCTGGAAAGGCTAATGTAGTAGCTGACGCGTTAAGTCGTAAGGCGGTATCGGATTTAAGAGCAATGTTTGCTCATTTAAGTTTGTATGAGGATGGTAGTTTGTTAGCA
This sequence comes from Gossypium rotundifolium, assembly GCA_025506655.1. NCBI lineage: Eukaryota > Viridiplantae > Streptophyta > Magnoliopsida > Malvales > Malvaceae > Gossypium > Gossypium rotundifolium. The sequence goes on from CP106722.1 coordinate 107,561,159, forward strand.
AAACTTCAGGTGAAGCCTCTGTGGCTGGAACAAATCAAGGAAAAGTAGACATCAGATAAAAAGTTGGGACTTTTATTTCAGCAGGTTGAAAGGGGTGAAATAGAGGATTTTGGTATAAATATGAATGGAGTGTTGTGCTTTCGTGGAAGAATTTGTATGCCTAAAGACTCAGAATTAAGACAAATGATTCTACGGGAGGCGCATAGTAGCCCTTATGCTATGCACTCCGGAGGAAATAAGATGTATCGAGATCTCCGTGAACAGTATTGGTGGCCAGGGTTAAAGCGTGAGATTTTTGAGTTTGTAGGAAAATGTTTGACTTGTCAGCAAGTGAAGGCGGAGCATCAATTACCGTCAGGTTTGTTACAATCGGTAAAGATTCCTCTTTGGAAATGGGAGCGGATAACTATGGATTTTGTTAGTGGGTTACCTTTAACACCTACTAAGAAAAATTTCGTATGGGTAATAGTCGATCGTTTGACGAAGACTGCTCATTTTCTTCAATTAAATGCGGATTATTCGTTGCGAAATTGGCTAAGTCAGATGTATCCAAAATCGTGAGGTTGCATGGGGTACCAGTGTCTATTATTTGAGCGAGGATCCTAGATTTACGTCACGATTTTGGAAAGCTCTACATGAAGCCTTGGGGACAAAGTTGAATTTCAGTACGGCTTTTCATCCTCAGTCTGATGGACAGTCGAAAAGAGTAATTCAGATATTGGAAGACATGTTAAGGGGATGTGTGATTGACTTCAAAGGTAGTTGGGAGGATTTTCTACCATTGGCGAATTCACAGATAATAATAGCTATCGGTCTAGCATTGGATGGCACCCTATGAGGCATTGTATGGTCGTGGGTGCCGTACTCCTACCGTTGGACCGAATTGGCGAGCAACGGATGTTGGGTCTGATTTGATATCCAAACAGAGGAAAAGGTAAAAGTTATTCGAGCACGGTTGAATGAAGCCTCGAGATAGATGTAAGTCGATGCAGACTGAAGCGTAAGGATATCAAGTTTCTTTGTGGGAGACCGGGTCTTTCAAGGTCTCACCTTGGAAGAAAATTTTCAGATTCGGAAAGAAGGGTAAGTTGAGCCCTAGGTTCATCAGCCATATCGTGTGATGAAGCGTGTTGGCCCGATGGCTTATCAAATTGAATTACCACCGAGTGAGTCAAATTCATAATGTTTTCATGTTTCCATCTTTGAGACGTTATAGATCGGATCCATCTCATATAGTACCGATTGAAGAAGTGGAATTAAATTGAGACTTGTCTTTAGAAGAAGAACCAGTGGAAATTTTAGACCGGGATGTTTAAGTGCTAAGAAAGAAGACTGTGCCGTTGGTCAAAGTTTTGTGGCACAATCACGAAGCGGAGGAAGCTACGTGGGAGCCTGAGGAAACTATTCGGCAACAATATCCTCACCTCTTTTAATCAGGTAAATTTCGAGGACGAAATTTTGTTTAAGAGGGGTAGAATTTTAGCATCCTAAATAATTGGGTATCATTATGTTGCTTAATGTTGGTTCGGGTTACTTGGAGATAGAATAAATATTATTATTTAAGTGTACATTTGAGTAAAGAAATTAAATGACCTTAAGACTTAAATTAATTAAGTGCTAAAAGTTAGCATAAGTGAGCTAGTAGTAAAGAGGAGATGGCGCCATAAGTGTTCCTAGAGGGAAGGAGTTCGAAACATCTGGCAAGCAACAAGGAAATTTTATTTTTTTGCTTTCATCTATCAAGTGTCGGCCAAGAAGCAAACATGGAAAGTTTGACTTCTTTATTTTTGGTATGATGGCTAAATGATTAAGGAAATATTTAAGTTGAGGAAAGAAATCAATAGGATAAGGAAAGTAAGGGGAACAAATGGCTTAAATTGGGGAGTGTGCTAGGGAAAGAAAGGGTGGCAAAGTTGGCCTTTGATAGCCAAGTACTTGGACGGTTTTTGGGCAAGGGGCTGGCCGAAATTTTGAAGGCATTTAGATGGATTAGGGGCTAGTTGTGCACATTTTTCCTCTTTCGGTCATTTGATAATTTTTTTTCCTTTCCTCTCAAAGCTTGTTTCTCTCAAATTCCCTCCCCTTAGCCGAATGCTTATTGGACAAAGGTAAACAATATATTTTTTTTTTGTTTTGTTCTCTTTTCTTTTGGTCATTTGGGTTTTGACCATTTAGGTCTTATTTCACCTATTCTCTAAAAACTTTTCCCCTAGTGCCGACACCATCATCACACAAAGAAGGCTAATCTTTTCTTTTCTTTCACCCTTGCCGAATGCACAGTGTCTCCAATTTCAATTCTTTGTTCATCTTTCGTTCTTGAAAAGAATCCAAACATAAACACCATATGTTCTTTTACCCTTCTTCATCTCTTTCTCTTTACAAAAAGAATTCTCAAACAAACTTTTCCTTTTATTTTATCCATGGCCGAATGTAACTCGTTCTTGTGACAAAATTTCTTTATTTTTTTTACCACAATCGATTTCCCTTAATCATAACTGAATTCTTCCTACTCAGTTACCTTTCCAATTGTGGACATTAGTGAGAAACTTTGGAAATGATTTCGAGAATCAAGGTAAAGTGGTTTTCTTTTAAGGATTCTTATTCATTTAGTATAGTTAGTTATTAATCGATTTCGTTTTAGGGACACAATCGCTCGATCGATTCTCATGGAACGAAGACAAGTCGTGGTAAGCCAAATCTAAAATCTTATAAACGTTAGTCATATTTCGATACTAATAAGTCGGACTAATAATCTTATATCTTTAGAGACATTCAAGATAGGGCAAAAAAGGGCAGTCCATAGCCTTCGAAAGAGGCGGTTCCATAAATCCCCTATTACTAAGCGAAGAAATTTTTTAGAATCGAGATTTTCCACGTGGTTGCGGACCTTCAACCGAGGAGAATCAATTGTTCGAGGTTATTCGTACTCCCGAGCCTTTGTACGTTCGTGGATTCTCATTGGGCAACGAATACACAAACGAGGAGAAACCAAAAATAGAAGTGGTTCAAAATCAAAGGGGTAAGGATTTAGATCGTATACCAATAGTGTATTTTTGATAAATGATAGTGTTCTAATGGTTCGTATTACGTTTAGGTGTTGACGAGCGGGAAGGTTTAGTACTCACAATATCAAGGTGTGTAACTTCACGCTTTTCTCGGGTTGGATGTCATTCGTGGTATTGAGTAAAATGGTAAAAATGACTAAATCGGTATAATACGTATTAATTGGTATCTCGGTGAAAATACATGAAAACGATTAAAATTGTGAAAATTACGAAAATGCCCTCGTGAAGTTAGTTGTTAATATGTAAATTTTATGTCTCGTAAAAATGGGCCGAAAAATATGCTAGTTAGTAAAATGAAATGCAATCTCATTAGATCGATAAATGGGTGAAATCTACATTAGATCGATAAATGGGCGAAATCTACATTAGATCGATAAATGGGGCCAAAATCTACGCTAGATCGATAAATGGGCGAAATCTACGCTAGATCGATAAATGGGCCGAAATCTCTGCTAGATCGATAAATGGGCCGAAAAGCCTGATAAATTGTTAAATGGGCCAAACTCTTAGCTAGATCGTAAATTGGGTTTAATATGCTAGATTGCTAAATGGGCTAAATACTATTTCGAAATTTTGGGCCTTAACAAAAACTAGAAATATTGACTCTTATGTTATTTAAATCTTTTGATAAAATCATGATATGAACATAGACAAATTTTTGTATACATGTTGCATGGGTTGGGATTAATAATGAAGAGAAGAAAGGCTTGTTGCCAAAATCTAGTTCGGTGGCTCTGCCACAAAATAATTAAATGGCTATTTGCGTCTAGTTCGGTGGCTTTGCCACAAATATTAATGGCTCAATGCCTCTAGTTCGGTGACTTTGTCACAATCTAGTTTGGTGGCTCTACCACAAATATAAAATGGCTTAATGCCTACGATTGGTGTGATGGCGGGGTGGGTTGACTTGATCCCCACAGGTGTGATGGTTGGTGCGGGGGTGTGTAGTGGATGGAAATTAGGTTTGGGGTTGGGAACTTCATTTTTGCATACATATTATTATTTTTATTGTTAAACCTGTTGACGGGCTCAAGCCCAAAATAATGATTTGATGATTTGGCCCAATGAATAAGTAGTGAGTTATACACCGAGTTCTAAGTAACTCACTCCTCAAATTTTTCATCTCGGGTAATGGAAATTGGCGTGGACTTGGTAGAGGATGACTTCGTGAGGCCATACTACAAATAAGGGTTAATGAAACTTTGAACTTTTATTAAAGACTTTCTATAATTTACTATTATGGGTTTGATGTAATAAGGCCTCTATAAATGTTTTATAAATTTTATGTGTGGATGGATTTAAATTATGTTTTGGACTATTAATATGCGCTTAAAATTACTTTGTTTCTTAAAATAAATTTGGGTTTTCAAATAATATGAAATTCTTTTATCATTTTCTTAAATATTTTGAACTCCTATAATAATTTACTCTAAGGATTTTGATAATACAATATTAACGATGTTTTCTACTAATGTTTTCTAATATACATCAAATTTAAAATACTCTTTTAGTTTTTATTAAATCTAGTAATTAAAAATGATTTTGAAGATTTCGATTCTTCAGAACTATTAAGATAGTTCGATTTATGTAACAAACCAAATCTAGTCTTAACGCATAGATCGGGTTTGGGGTGTTACAATAACAACATGACTATTTCCATCACATACATATACACTTATATAAATAACTTCCAAAATGCCAACAAAAATACTCAATGTTCATTTTAATCATTAGATATCCTAGGTATATGCCCAAGACCAAAATGAATACATCACCAACACTTGAGTTCAAGATTGCCGCTGGATGCTAAAGTTGATGATCGAATCAAAAAGTACCTAATCTGCGCATGAAAAATAATACATTGAGTATAACTCAGTGGTATTTCTATAATCCAAATAATTAAGCAAAATAGATATCATTAAGATGCAAATTTTAAATCAAATAATGACCAGCAATATAACCATTCACAAATGCAAATTTACCAACTCTTTGATCATAACCGATTCATCATTCTAATATCAGTACGTGGCAATTATATTTCATAAAACATACATTTGATCATCACCACCTTTTAGTCACATTTCATCCATCATTTGTGTTTCCATTTCACATTTCAATTCATCTAATACCATTTTCCATTTTAATAACATTATCTCAATTTTTACCATTTATTTCCCTATTAACATGATTCGGGCTCTGACGGATTCATAGATACAACCAACACACTAGTTTGACAACTAGTTCCTCATCGAATAAATCCGAAGCAAATAATTGCACCCAACACTATAAATAAGTTGACACCTAGTGTCTCATCGATTAAACCAAAGTAAATTGGCACCCAGTGCCTTATCGACTCATAGTCGAAGTAACCCTGAGCTCTTCCTATCTTATGGCATGCCAATTATATCTGACTTTGCTCGAACAGTTAATAGGGATCCCATTACATGTTTCATTAACAAAAAAAAATTCTCATTTCTCATTTACTTTCATCATTCACATATAAATTTTACATATGGCAAAATTTATCATCTCAACAAATACTCAATTTTCACATTTATGTAAAAACACACATTTTTTCAATGATACTCAATTTAATTCTCAAAATCATAAATCAATTCATTTCAATCCATAATAGCTTCTTATATTAAAATTGTAACACCCCAAACCCGACCTAGACGTTATGGCCAAATCTGGCGATGTCACATGGAATGGATGTAACATCCCAAAATTGGGCCTAGTAGAATTGGGCCTAGTAGGCCTTGAGCACTGTTGTAACACCCCAAACCTGGCCCAAACACTACAACCGGATCTGGTATGTCACTAAGAAAATTTTTGTAAAACCAATCGTGTTGACAGAAAGCCCAAATATAATTTATATAAAATATGCCCTAATAATCAAAAGCCCAAAACTTAATTACATGTCTTAGTTTTAAAATAAATAATAAAACCCATAATAAAACCAAAATGTAAACTAGTAGCCCATGGCCTTATTACAACGAAGTTTGAATCCATAACATAAAATAAAAAGAACTATCAAGTAGGGGCTTTTTGCCGGATCCACATATTCTTTTGCATGGCCACCTTGGACTCCTCTCCGGCCCGGTCCGATGCACTAATTGTCACTTAAAAGGTTAATTTAATTGGGTGAGTTGCGAAACTCAGTGTGCAACCCTCATGCACCACTAGTTTTGGGCCTCAACCCATAAAACATAACAACAATTTCATTTACATAATTAACAAGTAATATGCAAAACCCAACCCATTTGCCTAGGTTTCCATCCGCTACACGCCCCCGTACCAACCGATCACACCATTGGGGATTTCTACAATCAACCCACACCGCTACACACCAAGATGGCAATCATGCTGCTCATCATCATATTATGGCCGAAGCCCTTATAACAAATCATGACATTAGCTGCTACATCAAATCACGGTAAAAACCGCTTCACATATACATATACATATAACTTCCTCCTTCATCACCCAACCCATGCAAACACGTACAATAGTCTACTTGTAACATATAATCAGAATACTTACTAACCTGGTGGTCCACTGTTCATTTCTGAGATTTCAGCTTTTAATGTAACATTTAAAACTTATGAACATATATATTAATAATTAGATCTAGATGGTGGGGAAGTATTACACACCTGATTCTCGTACTAATGCTTTCTCTATGTCTACGCTACTATCACTCGAGACTTCCACTATCGGCCTACGATCTGACTTCGATGTCGGCCCACACCCCGATGGCCAATCTCGCACTACCGAAACAGATCGCTTCTTGTATTTGGGTGTTGGTTTTGTAGATCCAACCTTTTCTGCCTGACTATTATTTGAGTCCATCCTTAATCACTAAATTATTTAAATGATGAGATCTAATCACTTAACATCTATAACACTTACGTCGAATTCTTACCTAGTTAATCGAATCCCGAATGTCGTTGAGAACACGTCACCTTCCTTCCTACATTCGGCCATCACCAAAAATAGTTAACCAAATCGATGATCGTAATCCATCTAACACCTTAAGACCTTCGGCCAAAGACAAAGGATAAGAAAGTGGCCATTCGGCCGAACCTACCCTTGACCACCTACCTTCAGCTTTTCACAAATCGGCACTATAGATCTCAGCAAGAAAGGATTTGGCTTCTAAGATTAGAGAGTGAAATCGACAAGGCCTTAAAAAATCGATTCGTATTAGAAACTTGATAAAAAGAATGAAGAAATCGAAAAGAAGCAAAATCCTAAAACTTACCAAATTAGAGAGGAGTATTCGGCTATGGTGCACCTTCGGGAAAATGAAACCACCCTTGTAGATTCGACTATGGGAGATGAGGGTATGATCAAAGGGATTTGACTTTTAGAAGAGATCTAGGAGAAAAGAGAAGAACTAGAGAGTTTTCGGCTTTTGATAAAAATCCCGGAGGGATAAATTGATATGGTTTCAGCTAGAAAGAAAAGAAAAAAGAGAGCAAAGAGATGCTTGAAAATTTGGCTAACTAAAGAAGAAGAGAAGAGAGAAAGAATAGGGGAGAAATTTCGGCAGAGAAAATATGAGAGCTTTAACAGTGATTTTGGCAGAAAAGAGAAGAATGAATAGCAAAATTTCGGTACATACACCTTAAGCCAAAACCGAATGCCCCTTTCTTTTCAAATTCCTCAAAGTTTCAGCTAACATTAAACACTTAAAGATGGCTCCTATCTTGCTAAGTTTACTCATCCCAGAAGAGTCTTAACTAGCTCCAACACCTCCTTCCAATATCAGCTTTTTATTCACTTAATTAAAACAATAAAACTCCTAAAAGAAAATGACTTGTGCCGTCCCCTTCTAAGGCTCCTAAGTGCCGAATTTTTGACCCAAAACTTGGGCTTCTAGTGGCGACAAATTGGGCCTCTTCCCCTTGCCTTTTAACGCCAACTCCCCTCCTCCCTTATGGCATCATTCCCTTCTGGGCCACAAGCCCAAAATGTTCATTAAACTACTTGAAACTTTATTTTAACCAAGTAAGCTTAAACAAAATATTTAATTTGGGCCTCTGTTTTAAACACATGAAACAAACACCACATATAAATGCACAGGCCCACCTTTAGGATGTTACAACTGTAACACCCCAAACCCGGTCCATGCGTTTCGACCAGATCTGGCGTGTTATGGAACACATAACACTTTATCAAATTTTGAAAACACAAGTTAATTATTTAAAATTTGAATAAAGAAGTGACTTTTCGAAAATAAACCTCTTTGTATTATTATTACGTATAAATAAACCTGGTCATAAATTCATAAGTTGCATAACATTGAAAACTACTTAGTTGAATAAAACTACGGGCCTTATTACATAAATATTCTCAAATAAAATAAAATAAAATTTAAAGAAATCCCAAAAATAATTTGTAAAAATAAAACTTGATGGCCCCTCGGGTCCGTCTCGGCTCCCATGTTCACAATCTACTGCTCATCTAGAAGAGTAGAGAAAAGGAAAGCGTGAGTCACCAAGACTCAGTGTATAAATCTCAAAACACACAACGACCCGAGCCCATAAACACATTATGGGCCCTGGCCCATACATGAAGGTAACAATCATAATCACATAGTAAACGTTAAATAATGAATAACCCAACCTATCTTAGGTTTCCATCCTCTACACACCAATCCGTACCAACCATCACACCTTGGGGATTTCTACAATCAACCCTCCATCCTCTACACACCAAAACGACAGCCGCACTGCCTATTCCTAATAATTAGGAATCGTTGAATGTGGCATAGCTACCGATCACTGTGTGACCTAACATTTGTATATGTGGGATTTCCACCACTGACCACCAAGTGACCTATCATGCACTTCCCCTTCAATATCATATTCCCACCCCATGCATACACGTAAAGAAAACAACACGCAGTCATATATATTTTTCGATACCCATAGGGAGTTCTATATTTACGTACCTGGCATCCTTGCCTAACCCTTTTAGGGTTCCATTCGACTGTCTATACAGCCTCATTCTGGCTTTTAAGCCTATAATATATATATATATAGTCATACATACAAGTTTATAAGTGTGTTAGAGATCTACACACCTGATTATCGATAAGATGATACTTTCTATGTTGACACTATCCTTAGTCGACACTACTACTATCTGCCAAAGGTGTTGTTCAGAAGCCGGTCCACAACCAAGTGGCCAATCTCGAATGGCAGATACTGCTCTTTTCTTAAACTTAAGGATTTTCTCCTTTGCCTGATCCATAATTAATTCCATCACAAGTCCTTATCAGAACTACTATCACAATATTTAATCGTTAATTCTCATTATAACCTTAAGATCTTGCATATAATGATCAAATCTAATAGAAATCTAGGGAAATCTTCTTACATTAAAAATCTCGAAAGTGGAGACTAGCTATTTTCGGCTTTTAGATCTAATTGACCAAGCTTCCTTCAAATCCCGAATTGTCGCCCAACATAGAATCATTAAACTGTTAATTTTTTGGCTTTTCCCTTTTAAGAATCGAAATAGAATATGAGATCTAACAGAAATTGGCACTTACCTTAGTATAGGGAATTCGGCTAAACTTGGAAAGGAGATTCGACAATGCCAAAGGAAAGTTTTAAATGCCGAAAGAATAGAACTAATTCTCAAATAGGATGAATAAAAGAAAAGACTATAGATGCTTCGGCTTTTTAGAGAAATCGGCACAAGGAGGAAAAAGTAGAGAAGAGTTTCAGCTTTTGAAGAAATTGGAGAAAAGAAATTGGAGAGGGAGAGGCTAAGGAATTTCGGCACAATGAGAGAAGAAATTAGGGTTTTCAATGTCAGAATCAAGGAGCTATCCCCCCTATTTATAGATATTTTGACACCTCATGTACAAAATCGAAAACGCCCTTCCTAATTAATTAAAATTCAAGCTAAATGAGAGGGAAAATTCGGCACCCCCTTTGCCATGCAGTAGCCGATTTCTACACTCCTCTAGGTGATGGATTTTTGGCCATCACCTCGCTTGTAGATAAGCTCCTAACTTTCTCCTTTTTATCTACTATTTTATCAATTATAAAATCTTTCTAAATCTTCCTATTTTTGAGCCTTGTAGCCGTCCACCTCATCAAATATTAATGCCTAAATTTAACTCACTTAAATTAAAAGATTTGGGCTTTATTAAACTTAAATTTTGGGCCCTTAACTCCTTGTGTGTGGCGCCACTCCTTGCTTCATTTTAGGTACCGAAAATGGCCCTAAAAATATAGGCTCCTTGCGACCCAAAACTTGTTCCTTTTTAATTGTTAATGATGCCACTTTAAAATAATTTAATATGGGCCTTTGCCTAATTCTAAGCCCAAATTTAAACCCCTTTCACCATATTAAACATATTCCTATACTAAACGCATTGACCCATAAATTCAGGATGTTACAGGGCTTCAGCCCAAGATTATGCTGCATGGGCTCCGGCCCAAGTTATTGCTAAATGGGTTCAGACCCAGTGGATGACGGTAAGGAGATTATGCACTGAGTTCTTGTAACTCACCCTTCTTTCTTTCTTAATCATTGCAGATAATACTCAGTGATGTGGACTTGGGCCATGGATGACTCGGTGGAGGCCATACTTTGGAAATAATGTTTTCGAACATTAGTAAACTTCTTTACCGTTTTAATTCGTTACTTTTACTATTTTGGGTTTTAAAGTTATAATAAGGCCTCTGGAATATGTTTTTTTTTTTTGCTTTACATTTATACGTACTTAATATCTTTCTTGAATTATTTTAAAAGGGGATTTTCTAAAATCATTAATAACGGTTTTCCAAAATTGGTTAACAAATGGATTTTATAATTAATATGGATAAATAATTTAACTTTGATTTTCTTTCGAAATTTTCAACGTCATTTTCAAAAGTCACAGTTTTAAGGTTCGTTAGTTCAAATTATCGATTTATCAATCAACCTTCGTGGTTAGTAGTATTTTATCAAATATTTCAAATCAAACTTGTTTTCTTGATTATAATGAATTAATACCTATTTTAGTTCAAATAAAAAGGATTTAACATGTTTTCCTCATGTGACATGTCAGATCCAGTCATAACGCATGGGTCGAGTTTGGGGTGTTACATTTTATGGTATCAGAGCCAAGTTGCAAAACTTGGCTGTGGTTTGGGTTCAAAAACGATTTCCAAAGTTGTTGAAATTTAATTTATAAATGCATGTTCTAAAGGAAGTATAGCACCACCGGTATCTGGCACCAAGTCAAGTAAGTTTATGTTTTCATTTTATGATTATTATGGTATGACTGTAGAAATACTCTTGAATTTTTAGCTTTAGGAGCTAAAACTATAGAGATTGAGACTTTAGGATACGTTTTGCGAAAATGACTTTACTTCCTATACTCCATAAAACATTATTTAATAAACATTGAATAGTAGAATGATTCATAAGCCACGTAATCTGATTAAGTCGACTTAGCAAACAATGAGCGCTAGAGGACGTGGACGTGGTAGAGGCCGAGGTGCTAGAGTTGTATCTGAGGCATCAGAACATATGCTCTAAATGGACCTTTGACTTAGCGATGATGGTCGAGGCGGGTCTCATGATGGAGACGAGGGTCTCATGATGGAGCTGGGGCTGATGAGCTGACTCAGTTAAGGAGGTATTGGAGGAGGTTAAAAGAATCGGTGAGGCACTTCAAGTTGGGTGCATGGACTGTAAGAAGAAAAGAGATCACGATTCTTTAGGGCCGCAGTCTTGTTCCGTAAAGCGTGTTAAGGCACGTCCAAACTTTTTGGCTTGCGATTATTGCGTATAGGCGTCATCCGGGAGAATCTTTGGAGGAGGTCGAGCATGCTTGAGATCTTGGTCTAAGGAGCATAAGGCTCGAGATTGTTTCATCACCATCAAGTCAGGTATGTTTTGGTTGGACGTGATGTTTGAATGTAGAAATTTTAGGTATCAGTGGAAGATAACTTCTTGCTTCTATGGTTAGATGTTTGGTTGTGTGTAAGAGGATTCAAGATTAAGTTAAAAGTACATTAGTGTTATTAAAATTAGAGTGCGTAGCGAAAGCATAGTGGTGTAACTTGAGCGGTGCGTTTAGTAGTTGGTTAGAAATTTTGAGGATGAAATTTCTTTAAGGAGGGTAGAATTGTAACATCCCGAAATTGGGCCCATTGGGCCTTGAGCACAGAAGCATTTAAAATTTGTGGAGAACAAGAATATGGCTTTATTTCAAGTTGAACCTATTAGGAAGGTGATTTTGGAAAGTTACGGGGTTTCTATAAAGTTCTGAGTTCAAGTTAGGCCATAGGAAAATTTTAGTGTTGAAACATTTAAAGGGGAGAAGGCAAGTGGCATCTAGAATAAGGGAATAATTGGGCAACTGGCTAGCACAAGAGGAGCTTGTGGCTTAGTGGCAAGTGGCGTGAATTGTAGAGGGGAGAGCTTGGGTTCGAATCCCACCTAGTGCACTTATTTTGGATTAATATTTTTGGTACTTTAAGGTAAGTGTCGTCTAAGCTTTATATATGGAAAGGGAAGACTTTTTATTGATGGAAAGGAGGCTAAAGAATATGGTAAGGAGGAAGATAAGGGGAAAAAGAATGAAAGAAATGAAAGAAAAGGAAAGAGAAAAGAACATGTTGGCCTATAATGAGGAAGATGTTTTGGAAATAGTTTTGGGTCAACACTCATCTTTTTGGTAAAGATGATACAAGGTTTTGGTAGGGAGAAAAAGAGGAGTCGAATTCTGCCTTTAGCCTCTATGCAAATTTGTGCCCGTGAATTTTTCTTTCTTTTTGAAAAATTTTAGTGCTTTCTTTTCCAACTTCTTTTTTTTTTTTTTTTTTGCTTTAGCCGAAACCATCTAGCACACTTTCTCCATCTTTTCTTTTCTTTTACAACCCATCTCTTTTCTTCTTTAACCAACATTTTGAGGGCCAAATCAATCCGTCCTTTGCTGCTACTAATCTTTCTCTTAGCCTTGGTTTTGGAAGTTAATTGGTAAGTGGGAGATTAGGCCAAATATTGTTGGTAAGATGTTACTCTTTATTTCGATGTTTTACACCACTCATGTGATTCTATTTTATGGTGATGATATCACCTTCTTGCTCTTGTGGAAGGGTCGAATATTGGATGAAGGCTAACCCCTTTGGTACACCACTTAGTTACTTTAGGAACTCATTGCAATAGCCAAAGTGCAAGGCTAGATTTTACAACCTAGTAGGGAAGGATCACGATTATGGGGACAACGAAGAGTGGTTTTTTAGGAAATCCAAATAAGGTGTGTAATCTCATACCCTTCCGAATACATGTTTGTAATGGTGTGTAATCTCACACCTCTCTGAATATTTGCATGAAATTTTTTGTGATTCGGTCGAAAGATCAAAAAATCGAAAACCAGCATTTGTGATCATTCAAGCGTGCGTATGTTCGAAGTGGAAACCATATTTTGCAATGAAACAGTTTTTGGTTAGCAACAAAGATGTGATTTTGAAAAATCATGAAAAATAGGAGAAAGGGAATTTTAAAGTGAATAAGATATAGAATTAAACCTTATTGTGTCTATTTTTATATGAAAGAAACAGAGAAGGAAAAGGAATTTTGTATTCTATGATATTTTAATTTTAGTGAGACTGGATCTGAATGACTTTGTGGTTCCTTATTCTATCTTGGAAAAATCATTTAAAGTTGTACGAAGTGAATTATGAGTTATAATTTATATGTATAGATTCCTTAGTGAGTCTGGTTTCAATAGAAACAAGTGGAAGCAATATCTGAAAATTGTACAATGAGATATTTGGATTTAAGTTAAGAGAGGTCAGAATCATTGGTCAGTGATATAGGGAAAACTTTAATGAATAAACTGTACTAAACAGCTAAGCCAAAAATTCTGGAAACATTGTAGTAAGAATATATATGAGTCTAGTTTCAAGGAAAATTTACGGATCTAAATTTTGAGTTTCCTAACTCGAGTTATAGTCAATTTAGTCAATATGACGCGGATGGACAGTTTCAATTTTTATGCCCCAAATTAGTAGTTAAGTCCGGGGTTACGAAATTATGAAAATACCCTCGATGGGTAAAATTACAGAAATACCTTTGGGTTGTAAAATTTACCGAAATGCCCCTATGGGCCGAATTACGAAAATACCCCTATGGGCCGAATTGCTAGAATGCTTTAGTGGGCCGAATTACAAAGTTCTATAATTGGCTGATTTACTGTAACAAATTATTTGATTAATGATTGTTGTACATATATGTGGATATTATGCTTTATTATGTATGTTGCATTTTACATATCGCATGGGTTGGGACAAATTGAAGGAAGAGAAGTGTAGCCTGGTGGCATTGCCACAATTTGTTCATTAATGTGGTTATGACTCTGGTGGCTCAGCCACAAATATTATAAAAAGCAGTTTGACTGCAGCGTTTCTGGTGGCTCAGCCACAAATATATTATAAATGGCAACTTGCCTGTGATTGGTGTGTTTGGCAGGGTGGGTTGACTTGATCCCCACAGGTGTGATGGGATGGTACGGGTGGTGTGTAGCAGATGGATTACTAGGATGGGTTGGGTTGCATACATTGCACATTAATATATTCTATTATGTAAAGGGGCTTCGGCCCAAGATTATGCTACATGGGTTCCGGCCCAAGTTATTGCTAAATGGGTCCAGACCTAGTGGATGACGGTAAGGAGATTATGCACTGAGTTCTTGTAACTCACCCTCCTTTCTTTTTTAATCCTTGCAGATAATACTCAGTGATGTGGACTTGGGCCATGGATGGCTCGGTGGAGGCCATACTTTAGAAATAATGTTTTCGAACATTAGTAAACTGTTTTACCATTTTAATTCGTTACTTTTACTATTTTGGGTTTTGAAGTTGTAATAAGGCCTCTGGAATATGTTTTATTTTGCTTTACATTTAGATGTACTTAATATCTTTCTTGAATTGTTTTAAATGGGGATTTTCTAAAATCATTAATAACGGTTTTCCAAATTGATTAACAAATGGATTTTATAATAAATATGGACAAATAATTTAACTTGGATTTTCTTTCAAAATTTTCAACGTCATTTTCAAAAGTCACGGTTTTAAGGTTCGTTAGTTCAAATTATCGATTTATCAATCAACCTTCGTGGTTAATAGTATTTTATCAAATATTTCAAATCAAACTTGTTTTCTTGATTATAAAGAATTAATATCTATTTTAGTTCGAATAAAAAGGGTTTAACATGTTTTCCTCATGTGACATGTCAGATCCGGTCATAACGCATAGGCCGGGTTTGGGGTGTTACAATGGAACTTGAAATTGAATTTATCAAGTTAAAACCATTTCCATTTATTAGTTTCTATTTATCTCTCATCAGTTTCAAAATTTATTTTATTGTTAATTTGATTTGTTTTAAAACAAATTCTGTAGCGGAAGCATTTAAAACCGTGATATTTAAGGAAATCGTTCACGTTTAGGAAAATGTTTTTTTTTAATTAAATTGAGCTTTCTTTGAGTTTCGCAGTTTAAAAGTCCATGAAAACAGTTAAAATCCAAAATAAAAGAAACAGTCCAAAAGTCCCAAATTACATAAAAAAATACCCCAAAATTAATAGGAAATAAAAAACCATAAATGAAATTAAAATAGTTCAACAAGCATGTGGTCACCGTTGAGTCCTCCACCGCACCAATCCATCTAAGACTGGGATTACCTGTACAGTTAAAACAGAAAGGGGTGAGTTTACGTAAACTCAGTGTGTAATCCCCACAAAAAAACATGCATACAGTCAACCATCAGTTATCAGTCAAATGCAGTCTGGGCCTAAGCCCATTATGGATTCAAACACAGTTTAGATCTTAGTCCAATCAGATACAGTTCAGATATTATTAGGGTCTTAGCCGATATCAGATATAGTATGCATACAATAATAGAAAATCAGTTTCCTACCCACCATCCTCTGCACACCATCTCCGACAATACCTACACACCATGTGGGATTAAAAACAACCACCTAGCCCTACACACCAAGTCGTACCGAATGCGGCACATATCCGTAATATTGGAGCTAAGCTGCCAGATAATAGGAATGAAAGACTTTTAGCACACTTCTTCCAATAATCAATCATCCCACCCCAATGCAGATGCAACTAAAAATGTTCAATGCAGACATACAGAAATACATGCTACATGCTAAAATCCAGTTACCAGTCATACATGCGAATCAGTAAACATGCATAAACTTAACATGTTCAATACATACATTTTACATTCAGATCACACAATTTAGGGTCTAAGTAGTGCTTATCGACCCCACAGCAGGTTCACAGTCGACTTGGATGACCCGTACAACCCTAGGAAACATTTTAGCTAAATGGGCCCACACGCCCAGATTGGCCTTGCCCATGTAGATCACACGGCCTAGCCCAAATATTACACACCCGTATGGCGTGTCCGTGTGGGCCCACATGCCTTTGTGGCCCACACGGCCACACCCCAGCCTTCACACGGCCTACCCTTCGTCGATCACACGGCTATGTTGTCACACACGGCCTACCACACTGGCGTGTGGCATCGACAGTTTGCAATTTTAGCTTTCGTCGAATCTCATTTTCTACGTTTCCAGGTACACACCTAGTATCGATACGCTACAAAACCACCCCTGAGCCTTTCAACACCCCAAAGCCTTAAGGAAAATTAACTAAGATTCTGTAGAAGAGGGACTACGTTATTCATGATTCTCTGTCATCAAAAACACAGATTCAATGCTAACAGAAAAGGTAACCATGCTCTAACCGATTAAATAGGAAAAACTCCCCACTCGACAAAAATACCGCTAAAACTTACCAACATACACGAACCCCCCAAATCGCAAACCCACAATTTGGAAGAATCAAACAGGGGAAAATTGAAAGAGGAGAAAATAACAAAAGGGAAGAAAATGAGGAGAGAGCCAAGTGGACGTTAGATTTTGGAAGAGGAAGAAAGCCGAAATTTTGAAAAACAACAAAAAGAACCAAAAAAATAATTCAGATAACCCCCATATCTCAACTCCCCAATATTTTCTCCATCGAACCACCCCCTACTCAGAATCCCAATTCTATTTAAACTCTATCAGATAACAGAGCAAGAATAAACTCCCTTGCTCGTGTAGGGATTCGAATGCCTAACCTCCAAGACATTAATCCCTTACCACTTGAACCAGCAGGCTCATTCTGATATGGTTTTACAAATAATTTAATATAAGCCCACTAAGTAAATAGAAGGCTTAAGTCAGACAAATTCAAAAATTTTCCAAAGATAGGGCTTGAACTTGGGACCTCACACACACACCCAGAATAGTTAACCACTAAAGCAGATACACATTTGTGTCTCATTTTCACAAAAACAGAAATAAGAATTTTGGGGTGTTACAACTCTACCCCCCAAAAGAAAATTTCAGCCTTAAAATTTACCTGATCAGAACAGATGAGGATACTACTGACACATCGCATCCTCAGGCTCCCATGTGGCCTCCTGAGTGCTATGATTCCGCCACAGCACCTCCACTAAAGGGATAGACTTCTTCCAAAGAACCTTTACATTGCGATCCAGAATCTGAATCGGCTCCTCCTAGAAGGTCAAATCTGGCCTAACCTCAATTTCCTCAACAGTGACAATATGAGTAGGATCAGAGCGATATTGCCTCAACATCGAGACGTAAAAGACATCGTGGATGCGGTCTAACTCTGGAGGTAGCTCTAACTGATAAGCAACCGGTCCCACTCGCTTTAGAATCTGATATGGCCCGATGAACCTAGGGCTCAACTTGCCCTTGCAACCGAATCTTAGAACTTTCTTCCATGGGGAAACCTTGAGAAAAATGAAGTCCCCCACAGAATACTCAATCTCACGCCTCTTCAAATCTGTATACGATTTTTGTCTATCAAAAGCCGCCTTCAGACGATCCCGAATCAGTTGAACCTTTTCCTCAATGTCAGAAACCAACTCCAAACCCAAAACTCGCCGTTCGCCTAACTCAGTCAAACACAAAGGAGTACTCGACTGGAAACTGTTATTGTAAGCGAACTCGAATAACGGCAGATAATCCTCCCAACTGCATCGAAAATCGATAACACAACTTCTCAACATATCCTCTAGTATCTGAATCACCCTCTCAGATTGACCATCAGTCTGAGTAAGGAATGCAGTACTAAAGTCCAATCTAGAACCCAGAGCCTCATGTAACTTTTACTAGAACCGAGATGTGAAGAGAGGATCCCTATCAAAAATGATTGAAATAGGTACCCCGTGCAGTCTCACTATCTTAAAAATGTAGAGCTTCACCAACTTTTGAAGAGAAAAGTTGGTCTTAACCAGAATGAAGTGTGTAGACTTGGTCAATTGATCCACGATGACCCAAACAAAATCCTTCTTTATGGTTGTCAGAGGCAAACCACTGACAAAGTCCATCGTTACTCGCTTCCACTTCTATAGTGGAATCTTAACCAGCTGTAGCAAACCCGAAGATAACTGATGCTCAGCCTTAACGTGCTGGCATGTCAGACATCGTGCCACAAATTCAGTAACCTCCTGTTTCAATCTCGACCACCAGTACAGTTCTCAAAGATTTCGATACATCTTATTCCCACCGGGATGCATAGCATAAGGGCTACTATGCGCCTCACTCAGAATAGACTGCCTCAGATCAGTATCATTCGGTATACAAATTCGACCACGGAAACAAAGTACCACATCATTATTCAGCCCAAAGTCTGTAGTGCTACCGCTCTCAACCTGACGGAACCAAAGACCCAATGGCTTATCCTATAATTGCCTATCTCAAATCTGTTTTATCCAAGTCCGCTTAACATGTAGCTCAGCCAACAAACTTCTGTCGTTGAACAAACTAAGCCGAGCGAACATCGCTCTCAGATCAGTTATTACCCTACGGCTCAATGCATCGGCCACCACATTAGCCTTACCGAAATGATACTCAATAGTACAGTCATAGTCCTTAAGTAGTTCAATCCATCTACGCTGCCTAAGATTCAACTCCTTCTGAGTTAGGAGGTACTTGAGGCTCTTGTGATCAGTGTAGATAATGCAGCTTTCACCGTACAGATAGTGCCTCTAGATTTTCAAAGGAAAGACTACGACAGCCAATTATAAATCATGCGTCGGATAGTTTGCCTCATGCATCTTGAGCTGATGAGATGCATATGCCACAACCTTACCATCATGCATCAAAACACAACCCAAACCCAAATGTGACATGTCACTGTAGACCACAAACTCCTTCCAGGTTCAGGCTGTATTAGAACAAGAGCCTTAGTCAGAATAGTCTTGAGCTTCTCGAAGCTCTCATGCCGCACATCCGTCCAGAGAAACAGAACACCCTTACGTGGCAGCTTAGTTAAGGGCACTGCAATCAGTGAGAAACCTTCCACAAACCATCGACAATAACACGCTAGACCTAGAAAACTACAGATTTCAGACACATTCTTCAGTTGTTTCTAATCTATCACAGCCTCAATCTTTCGAGGATCCACACGAATCCCCTCAGCAGAAACCACATGCCCTAGAAAAGTTACTTCACGAAGCCAAAACTCACACTTGCTTAGCTTAGCGTAAATTTGCTTCTCACGCAGAATCTGAAGCACTACTCTAAGATGCTTATCATGCTCCTCCACAATTTTAGAGTAAACCAAGATGTCGTCAATGAAGACCACAACGAACCGATCCAAGTAAGGCTGAAATACTCGATTCATCAAATCCATAAATGCGGCCGGTGCATTTGTCAACCCAAAAGGCATAACAAGGAACTCGTAGTGCCCATGCGGTCTTATGTACATCCACCTCCTTAACCCTCAACTGATGGTACCCTGAATGAAGATCGATCTTAGAGAATACCGAAGCCCCTCTGAACTGATCAAACAAGTCATCAATTCTCAGAAGTGGATACTTATTCTTAATGTTCAGCTTGTTCAGCTACCGATAGTTGATAAACCGTAAAAGTAACATATTTTAACCCTATATTTAGTATGCTTTTAGAATGATTTAGCCCTGATTTATGTAAAAAGGTGCTTTTAATCCTTTCTTTTCATATTTATACTCAGGAAAGCACCCGAGGACGAAAAGAATAAGAAACGAGATTAAGACGGGCCAATTTGGGCCAAAGAAGAAATCGACACAACCTGGAGTTCAAGCCACACGGCCGTGCCTCGACAATTAACTAAGATATGGCCATGCCATAATTTACACGGCCGTGCCCCAGTCGACAGAATCGAGACACAGCCCAACCACGATTTACACGGGCGTTTCCATGGCCGTGCCCTTGTTACGGGAAAGAGCAATTTCACTCGAATTTGGATACTTAGAGCCAAAGAAACACTTTCCAAAGCTTATTCAAATACCGAGTAAGAAGTAGACTTAAATTAGGACACTTAGAGGCCATGTAAAACATTCCAAGAGCCTATATAAACACCTTAAGTGTATCTTGAATAGGGGGCGGTGAGCTAGGCCAAGGAGCCGAGCCAGAAGGATCACATTTGTGGGAATCACTCGAAGATAGCCAATTGATCCATCTCAAGAAGTCAGAATTCTACTCAAAATGGCAGATTTCTTCTTCAATTCTTTCAGGGGGTTTTAGGGATTTCCTATATTTTGTTTTATCTTTTCTCTTGAGATGTTTTATTTTAAAGTTATGAACTAAATCCTTCGAGATACACAAGGGATGAAACCTAGATGAATTTTGTTATTATTTTCTCAATTATATGATAAATACTTAGTTTGTTCTTAATTAAGTTGCTTAATCCAAATATGATGTGCTTAGGTGGAGGAGGAATACACCCTGCTTAAGAGTAGATCTAGCATCATTAAGCGGAGTTGATTGAACGCCTAGAGATAGGGTTGCGAGATTTTGTCGAATTAGGGTGAAACTTAATATGGGAATCCATTGATCGATTTACTGCTATTCTAGGGGGTTATTTTAAGTGAACGAGAGTTCCACTTATTAACCTAGGGTTAGATGTTATTCGCCTCGAGAGAGAGTTTAATATAAGTTAGGGAGTCCTACGGATCAAGCTAAGTAAAGAAATCATATGATTTAGTAATAAGTAACAAGTGAAGTCTAGGTGGATTCTTCCTGAGGGTATCATCGTAATCAATTGAGTTTCTTCAAGTTATTTCCCAATTCGTTCTTTTTGTCATTGCGTCTTTAGCTTAGTAGTCGTTAAACTAGATTAAACCAATCACTCCATATTTTAGGCTAAATAATAAAAAGAAAGTTAGTATTAGTACTTTTAGTTCGTTTGGGTTCGATGATCCGGTCTTGCCTAAGCTATACTACTGTTCGGTAGGTACACTTGCCTTTAAGTCGTTGTCAGAGTTAGTTTCCAGGTTTGATCATTCTATTTATAAATTTTAAAGCTCTAATTTCAGCGATCAAGTTTTTGGCGCCGTTGCCGGGGAACTAAAATATTAAGAAAACTCTATTTTTATTACTTTAGCCATTATTTTATTTCGCAATTTATTTTATTCCATTACTTTTTTCTAAATTTTATTTTTCTTTCTTTTTCCTAGTAGGTACCTCTAGTTTATGACTAGACGGAACCCGATAGGACGTCTAATATACGATAGTGAAACTCTTATCGCTGTAGAAATCGCAGATAAATCAAAGTAGTTCTAAATTACATAGAAGAAGACCGAGAAGATGATCCAATCTCATCAAGTGATGGATTTAGAATAATCCACCACGAGATGTGGTGGACGCTCCGCGCACTATGTATGATTATGCTAAACCCAATTTGACAGGAGCAGAATCTAGTATTGTTAGGCATGCTATAGCTACTAATAGTTTTGAATTAAAGCCTAATACAATACAAATGATTCAACAATTTGTTCAATTTGATGGTTTGTAGGATGAAGACCCGAACACTCATATAGCAAATTTTTTAGAGTTCTGTGACACTTTCAAAATAAATGGCATTTCTGGTGATGCCATTCGTCTTCGGTTATTTCCCTTTTCATTAAGGAATAAAGCCAAGCAGTGGTTGAACTCGTTACCACGAGGGTCAATCACTACATAGGAACAAATGACCGAAAAATTTTTATTAAAATATTTTCCACCGGCCAAAACGGCTATGTTACGGAATGATATTTCTTCTTTTGTGCAGATGGATTTAGAAACATTATATGATGCATGGGAGAGATACAAAGATCTCTTGAGGAGATGTCCACACCATGGATTACCATTATGGCTTCAAGTCCAAACCTTCTACAATGGTGTAAATCCCTTAATGAGACAACTAATTGATTCAGCCACCGGTGGAACCTTGAATAATAAAACTCTTAAAGTAGCCTACGAATTCATTGAAGAGATGTCATTGAATAATTATCAGTGGCAGGTTACAAGGACAAAATCGAAAAAATCAGTCGGAGTCTACAACATTGATGCAGTAACCATGCTATTAAATCAGGTAGAGATGATGAATAAAAAGCTTGACAGTTTATGTTCTTCGCAGGTACACCCAGTCATGCAATGCAACACAAGTGGAACTATGGCGAATCTTGAGTACCCACCCTACCAACCAGACACGAAAAACAAACAAATGAACTATATAGGTAAGAATTTCAGGTCTAATAACAATTCTTATAGTAACACTTACAATCCAGGTTGGAGGAACCACCCAAATTTTTCATGGGGAGGCCAAGGAATTTAAGGAAATCAAAGACAACAACCTCCCTCAAATTTCCAAAATCAACCATATCCGCAAGAAAAGAAGCCAACCCTCGAAGAGATGCTGACAAAATTTACGTCAGACACAGAAAAACGCTTCCAAGAAACTGAGAAAACAATTAAGAGCAACGAGAATCGAATGGGGGAACTTGCTAAGTCAGTCAGGGAAGCCACGGATGCAGTCGAACAACTCGCAAAGCTAATGTCAGAACGACCGCTAGGACGTCTACCAAGTAACACTGAGATTAACACAAAGGAGCAAATTCAAGCCATCTCAGCTCAAGACGGTAAGGAGTTAGATGAACCAAAATCAATACAAGAAAAAAAGGTAGTCGAAGGTAAGATAGAGGTAACACAAGAAAAGCCAAAACCGATAATCAAGGAGTACCAAACTCGCATACCGTATCCCGAAGTGATAAAAAGAGACGATTCAGAGGAACAGTTTGGTAAGTTTCTTAAATTCTTAAAGAAAATACATATTAACTTACCTCTTCTTAAAGCTCTTTTTCAGATGCTAGACGCAAGGAAATTCTTAAGACAGCTCATGACTAACAAACGCAAATTAGATGAAGAGCACCACGTGGAATTAAACGCAAAGATGCTCAAAGAATGTTACAAAATAGACTACCACGAAAGCTAAAAGATCCAGGGAGTTTTACAATTCCATGTTTAATTGGTAGTCTAACTATTAATAATGCGTTAGCTGATTTAGGAGCAAGCATAAATGTCATGCCTTATTCATTGTTTAAATGACTAGGTCTAGGGAAGCCCAAACAAACTAGGATGAGTATACAATTAGCTGATAAAACTGTTAGAATTCCTAGGGGCATTATTGAAGATGTTCTTGTCAAAATAGATAAATTTGTTTTCCCAGTAGATTTTGTTGTTTTAGATATGGATGAGGATAATACTATCCCCTTAATTTTAGGAAGACCTTTTCTAGCAACTGCCAAGACTAAAATTGGTGTTGCCACAGGAGAACTCATACTTTGTGTAGGAGATGAACCAATCAATTTTCAAGTTCTTAACCTGGCTAGAATAATAATCGATGAAGGTGAGAAAGTAAATACAGATGATAATCAAATTGTTCAACTTGCATCGTAGGAAACACCACATAACGACAACCCTGAGCCGACTCATAAGTCCCAAAACAACAAAGAAGAATCCTACAAGGGACAAGACCTTAGGATTGACAAGTTTGAAGAGCAGAAGACACACATCAAAGAAGAACCGCACAAAGTAAAAATAGAGGAATCACAAGAAGAGCTCGTAGGAACATCAAACCACTATAAAATAGGAGATCAGGTACTAATAGACAAAGCAGGTCCGCACAACACCACAACAAACCTGAAGACAAAGGGAGAAATACTTCTTAAGATACACGATACCTTTCCCCATGAAATAGTCGAGGTAAGCAAACCAACATTCGACACCTTTAAGGTAAACGTTTCTCGACTTGAACCTTATCAAGAAAATACAATTTTATGCAAGGAGAAAGATATTCAAACCTTTAAACCTCCCTAATTTTCTGAGAAAAGTCTAGCTTAAGACTATAAACAGCACTTTTCGGGAGGCAACCCGATTACTAACATTAATTTTTATTCTAAAGTCTTAGTTTTATTTTTACTTTCTCTTTTAAAATTTTTAATAAACTGAAAATGCAGATTCCTAAAACACACGGCCTAGCACACGGCTGTGGCCGCGGCCGTGTGGGTACCCCAAATCAACGTACTGACATAGTAAAGGCCGTGCAAATCCTGCCCCAACCAACTACAGAAGTCACGGGCTCAACTACCCTACCACGACCATGCGAGGCGGTCGTGGATCAACACTGCCATTAGAGAAACGGGCGTGGCATCAGAGGAATGGGCGTGGCATATAAAACGCGCCTAGCACACAGCCGTGTGAGGCGACCGAATGAAGACACTGACTTATCAACCACAGGCATGGTAACCTGACCACGGCCGTGTAAACAAACACGCCCTCCATCACGGGTGTGGCACATCGATAGAGGGCAAAAACTCTATTTAAACCCCACAGCCCTTCCCCTTATCCCCATCCTCTTTCCTTATACTTTTTCCTTCTTCTTTCTATTTCTTTTCTTAGAATAGGTATTCAGACTCTTGAGCTACACTAAAATCATACCGAAGAAGCGTAAGAAGGCAAGCATTGTCTCTTCAAAGGAGACCTCAACAAATAAGTTCATGCCGGCCGCTTCATCCAAACACCAAGCCAAGGGTCTTTTAGACCATTTAAATTCTTCTTTATGTTTATTTTCCCCTTTATCCTACTTATCTATAATTCTCTTCTGCTTAATATATTTTAAATTCTTTTAGTCTTGGTTTTAGGTTCTTAAGGCTGTTTGGGAATCATGCACCACAGCCTTAGAGGTCACACCCACCTCGCAAACCATCCAACAATAAGGACTCCTTAGTCCATTAGTCTTTTCTTTCAATTTTAGTTTTCTTCTTAGTCTCGTTCTCTTTATCTCCTTTGTCTTTAATTATAGTATTAGTATATTATTAATGTTTCTTTAGATTTCTTGGCTATATCTTTACAAACTACCCAATTTCTTTATCTAGCACAAAGATCATCAGCAGACACCCCACCAGGCCTATAGAAAATGCCACCACCTCCTCCACCTACTTTCTACCACCAGAGACGCCAACTTCCGGAATCATCTAAAATTTAGGAAGTGTTACTTCTCCACTTTTCTTTTTATTACATAAGTGTTTATCTATGTTTGTACATTGAGGGCAATGTACAACTTAAGTGTGGGGGGTAAAAGTACCTAACTTTTTCCATTATTCTCAAATCCTGAATTTTAGTCTTGTTCATAAGAAATTTTCTCATATTATTAAATAGGGTGAAATTTCTAATAATTTATGATTGTTATTGACATGTTTTTGAGTAAGTCATTGATACTTGTGCATTGATGATTTATACGTAAAGAATACTAGAGAATCAAGCATGATAAGTCTATTTTTCAAGAATCAAAAATTTTCTAGGTTGTTGAACTAAATTTGAACATTACCTTGAAGCTGGAAATTTACAGGATTGATGTCAAAATACCCATAATTTTTTGTGAGATTTGAGCCTTATAAAGCATATATTCTTTTTCATGCTTACTTTATTAATTACAAGTGTGTCAACACTAAATTGTTATTCTAAAACTTGCCTGATTATACATGTTGAGACCACATCAATGATTTGATATACTGAGATGATAAAGGCACCTAGGTTTTAACCCATTCACTCCACTAAAAAGCTTACCTACATAATTAACCTTTAGTGAACCCCTTTGATCCTAATCCCTTTTTATTGGATTACCCATTTAATATTAACCCAAAACCCTATGTATTTGTTATCACCATTCTTTTGACTACCCTTCTATCGAGAATTGATTTCATCAGTTTCCGAATTAGTTTATTTCAATTATTAAATTTCTCTCTATTATGTTTCTAGTTTATTCTTAAAAAAAAACCAAAGTATATTCAAGTATTAGTATATGATTAAAGGAGCTTATGCATTTAAATTCCAATTGTTGAAGAAGAGCTCGTATCAAAAGTATTATTAATAGTAGTATTATTAGTTTCAAATTTTCAATTGATGTAATCATTTATTATTTTTAGTTAAGTAATTGGTCAGGTCAATCTCGATTCTAAACCATCTAATTTAGCCTTTATCCACACCTTTAACCCAAGCCCTGCTACAACCCTGTCAAAGACCTCTTGATTTGTATATCATCTCATATTATAGTGGTGGAGATTTGATTTTCAGGCAAGCCTATGGGATTAACTTTTCAGGTTCGACTTATAAGTGCTTTTTCTTGAAACTTAAACACTTCGAGTGTTTTGAGTGAATCTTTAGTGAGGATGTCAATCCTTGTCGATTTTGAATTAAAGGTAATCATTTAGATAAGGGGAGACACCTATGTTTTCATAGTACAAAATTCATGACTTATATTGTTTGATTCTTTAAGACTCTTTGAGTTAAATTATCCATGTATAAATTGTCTGTGAATTATGATGAAGCATTGTTGATAGGAATTGTGAATTACAGAAAGTTCGTTTTAATTGTAAGTTGAGAATTTTACTTGAGGACAAGCAAAAGCTTAAGTGTGGGGGTATTTGATAAACCGTAAAAGTAACATATTTTAACCCCATATTTAGTATGCTTTTAGAATGATTTAGCCCTAATTTATGTAAAAAGGTGCCTTTAATCCTTTATTTTCATATTTATACTTAGGAAAGCACCTGAGAACGAAAAGAACAAGAAACGGGGTTGAAACGGGCAAATTTGGGCCAAAGAAGAAATCGACACAGCCTGGACTTCAAGCCACACGGCTTTGCCTCGAAAATTAACTAAGACACGTCCATGCCACGATTTACACGGGCGTGTTCCATGGCCGTGCCCCTATTACGGGAGAGAGCAATTTCACTCAGATTTGGATACTTAGAGCCAAAGAAACACTTTCCTAAGCTTATTCAAATATCGAGTAAGAAGCAGACTTAAATTAGGACACTTAGAGGCCAAGTAAAGCATTCCAAGAGCCTATATAAGCACCCTAAGTGTATCCTGAATAGGGGGCGATGAGCTAGGCCAAGGAGCCGAGCCAGAAGGATCACATTTGTGGGAATCACTCAAGATAGCCAATTGATCCATCTCAAGAAATCGAAATTCTACCAAGACTCATGGATCTCTTCTTCAATTCCTTCAGGGGTTTTAGGATTTCTATGTTTTGTTTTATCTTTTCTCTTGAGATGTTTTATTTTAAAGTTATGAACTAAATCCTTCGATACATGAAGGGATGAAACCTAGATGAATTTTGTTATTATTTTCTAATTATATGATAAATACTTAGTTTGTTCTTAATTAATTTGCTTAATCAAATCGATGTGCTTAGGTGGAGGAGGAATAGACCTCGCTAAGAGTAGATCTAGCATAATTAAGCGAGTTGATCGAACGCCTAGAGATAGGGTTACTTAGATTTTGTCAATTAGGGTGAAACCTAATATGGGAATCCATTGATCGATTTACTGCTATTCTAGGGGGTTATTATAAGTGAACGAGAGTTCCACTAATTAACCTAGGGTTAGATGTTATTCTCCTTGAGAGAGGGTTTAATATAAGTTAGGGAGTTCTGCGGATCAAGCTAAGTAAAGAAATTATATGATTCAGTAATAAGTAACAAGTGAAGTATAGGTGGATTCTTCTTGAGGGTATCATCGTAATCAATTGAGTTTCTTCAAGTTATTTCCCAATTCGTTCTTTTTGTCATTGCGCCTTTAGCTTAGTAATCGTTAAACTAGATTAAATCAACCAATCACTCCATATTTTAGGCTAAATAATAAAAAGAAAGTTATTATTAGTACTTTTAGTTCCTTTGGGTTTGATAATTCGATCTTGCCTAAGCTATACTACTGTTCGATAGGTACACTTGCCTTTAACAGAGTTAGTTTCCAGGTTTGATCATTCTATTTATAAATTTTAAAGCTCTGATTTCAGTGATCAATAGTCAACGCACATCCTCATTGTCCCATCCTTCTTCTTAAGAAACAGAATTGATGCTCCCCACAGAGACACACTAGCATGGTCCAAAAGTTCTTGCAGTTGAGCCTTAAGCACTGTAAACTCCTTTGATGCCAAACGATAGGGAGCAATAGACACTGGAGCTGTACCAGAAAGAAGCTAGATCCCAAACTCAACCTCCTGATTCGGAGGCAATCTCGGTAGCTCCTTAGGAAAGACGTCTAGAAAATTCCTTATAGTTTTGATATCCTTAACAGTAGAGTCCCCAGAACCGAAAATACTAATATAGGCCAAGAACGCCTCACATCCCTTACGAATCAGTTTCTCAGCCACCAGTACAGAGATCACACTAGTTAAATAATTCTGATGTTCTCCAATCATGACTACCTCATCATCCTCCTCGGTTCTCAAGACGACCCTCTTGGTCGCACAGTCGAGACTGACATGGTGCTTGACCAACCAGTTCATACCCAGAATTAGGTGGAACTCCCTAAAAGGAAGCTCCATCAGATTAGCCAGAAATACCAGCCCTTGAACCTCTAGTAGAAGATCTCATATAGTCAGCTAACCCAAATCGATTACCCAGTGGACTTAGCACTGTCACCTCACTAGAAGTATTCTCAATAAAAATTCCCAAGTTTCCAGACACAGTGCTAGCTACATAGGAATATGTGGAACTTATGTCTATCAAAGCAAAATAAGGTACATCATAAATTAATAACGTACCATTAATAACGTTTGGAGCATCTCGATCCTCTCAGCAATGAGCAGCATAAATAAGAGCAAGTTGCCTGGCCTCAGTCTGTCCAGGACCTCTGCCTAGTGCTCTCTGTCCACAACCCAAACTGTTACCACCCTTAGCTTGACCACGGTCCCTCGATGGCTGTTGAACTACTCTCTGTGGTTGCGTAATGCCAAAACCCGAAGCTTGCACCTGATCGGCCCTCAGCGGATTCTCCTAAATGCGGTGCTCTAATGACCCACACTTCAAACACGCCCCAGTTCTCCTCTAACACTCGTCCTGATGGCGTATACCACAATCTCCACACGGCTGCAATCCAGTAGGAGCAACAGGGGGCCTAGCTCTATCCGGCCCATCAGTCCTATCATTTTTCTTAGGCCTCTGTACCGAACTTAAGGGCTCTGAATCCCTCTTATTCTTACCTCTCTCACGGTATCTGTTTTGGCACTTAGCACGCTTAACCTCTTTGGTGATCTTCACCTTCTCTACCAGAATAGAGAACTCTCACTCCCTCTGCAGAGCTATCAGTACCCTCAAACTATCCCTAAGGTCATCCTCAAAGCGAACACATCTCTCATACTCATCCGCTACCATGCCTCGAGCATAGCTGCTTAGCCTTAGGAATTCGGCTGCATACTCGGTCACAGATTGGTCTGACTGAGTTAGATCCAAAAACTCAAGTCTACGAGCATCGATGTAACTTGTTCCCACATACTTTCCTTGGAAGCAGACTTAAAGAACTACCAAGACAGACGATCGGGTTAAGTGCCCTCCTAAATGGTCAGCCACCACTGATAGGCCTCATCGCGAAGCAACGAGACTGCACCCTTCAATTTCTACTCAGGAGTGCAGTCTAAATCATCCATTATCATCTCAATAGCCTCCATCTAGTACTCAGCCACATTAGGGGTGACTCCAGTGACACCCTTAAAAGGTTTAGCTCCATTGGACAAGAGTCGTTCCGTAACTGACCATCGGCCCCCAGATCTAGTATTGGGCCCAGTGGCCCTCTCCAGTATCCTTAACATAGCCTAGGACAATTATCGTCCCCAGCCATGCGATCTTGAGACCTAGTCCCAGTAAAAAGTGACACCGATGTCTCACTCGTATCTAGGTTCGGCATACTGCCCAAAAAAGAAGACTCAACTCGAGGCCCCCTATGGCCTGTGCCTCAGCCTCTAGTACCACGTCCACAGATACCTCGTATGCTCATGTCTATTTGGATTTATCTGTATTATGAATTTTATGAATTAGTTATAGTTTCAGTATTTATTAACAGATGTTTTATATATGCAGTATCATAAATTCAAAGTTTGTTTTTTGCAAGTACAGTCTCTATAAGTTTCAGTATACACTAACTAGAGTGTTTTCAGAACAAACAATCTATAATACCATAACAGTTTATCAGAATACTTACAGGATCAACGCTGGAGACTCGGTGTACCACAATCTCAGTCAAATCAGTGAAAATTAGTTCTTTAAAAACCAAGTTTTAAAAACCCAAAATCCACAGCCAAGTTTTGTAACTTGGCTCTGATACTACTAAATGTAACACTTCAAACTCAGCCTAGACGTAATGGCTGAATATGGCGATATCACATGGAATAGAACTTGAAATTGAATTTATCAAGTTAAAACTGTTTCCGTTTATTAGCTTCTATTTATCTCTCATTAGTTTCAAAATTTATTTTATTCTTAATCTGATTCCTTTAAAAATAAATTCTGTAGCGGAAGCTTTTAAAACAGTGATATTTAAGGAAATCGATCGAATTTTGGAAGACGTTGTTTTTAATTAAACCGAGCTTTTGTTGAGTTTCGCAGTTTAAAAGTCTATAAAAACAGTTAAAATCCAACATAAAAGAAACAGTCCAAAAGTCCCAAATTACATAAAAAATACCCTAAAATTAATGGGAAATAAAAAACCGTAAATGAAATTAAAGCAGTTCAACGGGCATGTAGTCACCATTGAGTCCTCCGCCGCACCGATCCGTCTAAGACTGGGGATTACCTGTACAGTTAAAATAGAAAGGGTGAGTTTACGTAAACTCAGTGTAATCCCCACGTAAAACATGCATACAAATAACCATCTGTTATCAACAATGTAGTCCGGCCTAAGCCCATTATGGATTCAGATACAATTTAAGCCTTAGCCCAATAAGATACAGTTCAGATATAAATTAGGGTCTTAGCCCATCTCAAATACAAGTATGCATACATTAACAAAAAATTAGTATCCCACCCACCAACCTCTATACACCATCTCCGACCATCCCTACACTCCATGTGGGGTTTAAAACACCCACCCAGCCCTACACACTAAGTCGTACTAAATGCAGCACATATCAATAATATCGCAGCTGAGCTGCCAGATAATAGATATGAAAACCTTTCAGTACATTTCCTCTAATAATCAATCATCCAACCCCAATGCAGATGCAACAAAACATGCTCAATGCAGACATACAGAAATACATGCTACATGCTAAAATCCAGTTACCAGTCATACATGTGAATCAGTAAACATGCATAAACTTAACATGCTCAATACATGCATTATACATTCAGATCACACAATTTAGTGTCTAAGTAGTGCTTGCCGACCCCATAGTAAGTTCATAGTTGACTTGGGCAACCTGTGCAACCCTAGGAAATAGTTTAGCTAAATAGGCCCACACGCCCATGTCATTTGCCCGTGTGGGTCACACGGGCTGGCCCAGATATCAAATGCCTGTGTGGTGTGTTTGAGTGGGCCCACACTCCCAGTTCGGTTTTGCCCATGTGGCCTACAAAGCCACACCTCAACCTTCACTAGGCCTAGCCTTCTTCGATCACACAGTTGTGTTGTCGCACACGGCCTACCGCACAGGCAACCACACGTCCATGTGACGCTCTAGCCATTTATTTTGGCTCTCAATAACCACATTTCAGATTTTCGTAAGCACATGGTATCGATACGCCGTAAAACCACCTCTGAGCCTTTCAACACCCTAAAGCCTTAAGGAAAATCGAATAAGATTTTGTAGAAGAGGGACCATGTTATTCACGATTCTCTGTTATCCAAAACACAGATTCAATGCTAACAGAAAAGGTAACCACGCTCTAACCGATTAAAGAGGAAAAACTCCCTACTCGACAAAAATACTGCTAAAACTTACCAACGAGCACAAACCCCGCGAATCGTAAAACCACAATTTGGAAGAATCAAAAAGGGGAAATTTGAAATAGGAAAGAATAATAAAAGGGAAGAAAACGAGGAGAGAGCCAAGTGGACGTCAAATTTTGGAAGAGGAAGAAAACCAAAATTTTGAAAGAAACAAAAGGAACCAGATAATAATTCAGATAACCACAATATCTCAACTCCCCAATAATTTCTCCAACAAACCACCCACTACTCAGAATTCCAACTCTATTGAAACTCTATCAGATAACAGAGCAAAAATAAACTCCCTTGCTCGCGTAGGGATTCGAACACCTAACCTCCAAGACATTAATCCCTTATTAACTGAACCAGTAGGCTCATTCCGATATGGTTTTACAAATAATTTAATATAAGCCCACTGAGTAAATAGAAGGCTTAAGTTAGAAAATTTCCAAAATTTTCCAAAGATAGGGCCTGAACTTTGGACCTCTCATACACACCCAGAACACTTAACCATTGAAGCAGATACACATTTGTCTCTCATTTTCACAAAAACAGAAATAAAAAATTTGGGGCATTACAAAAATGTCTCACCTTAATTTATTATCACGTAACACAATTCAAAATGCAACAATTTATAACTAGTTCGGATTATAGAAAAACAAACTGTAAATTTTGAACTATGTAGACGACTTTATCTTTTCCATTCTTTTTTGAGGAATTCGGGTCAACATTGGCTACGAATTAGAAACAAATTTGGGTCAACATTGGCTACGAATTAGAAACAAACATATAAAATCATCAATACACAACCATTTTCACATTCAATTTATATTTTATATAACTTTTCATTTTATTCAATTTAGTCCCTAAAATGGGGACTAACATAACTTTCAAGTTTAACCTCCAATTTTTATACCAATTTCACTCTAGGCCTAATTTAACGTCCTATTTCTCATTTACACACAAATTTCACAATTTGTGCATTTTAGTCCCTATTACACAAAATCAACAATTGGCTTTTCATTTTAGTCCTTTTCAATACTAAACTTAAAATCTATCAAGATATCACCAAAACCTTTAACTATTTAACAATAGCAACTTCATCGAACCTTATCAGTACTAAAAATTACAACATGGGCTGACTAGTTTAAGCTCCCGGGATTTTGAAAACATAAAAATTACAAGAAAATGACTAAATTGCACTAACCAATTGAAGCTTGAAGTTTATGAAGCCCTTGCCATTCATCCCTCTCCCTATTGTTCTTGGTTTCAAAATTTGAAGATGAAAAGAGATGATATGTTTTCTCTTTCCATTCAC
This sequence comes from Gossypium rotundifolium, assembly GCA_025506655.1. Taxonomy (NCBI): domain Eukaryota; kingdom Viridiplantae; phylum Streptophyta; class Magnoliopsida; order Malvales; family Malvaceae; genus Gossypium; species Gossypium rotundifolium. The sequence continues at coordinate 107,594,661 of CP106722.1, forward strand.
CAAGTTTTCATATTTTCTTTATTAATTAGATTTTCATGCTTGAAATTTTAAATCTTAAATTGTTAAGTGAAACTTAGCCCGTTTTTAGTAATTTTTATGTTTTTGAGCTTGTACTAGCTTAATCTAGCTAACTCGCGGACTAATTAAATGTTTTGAATTGTGCCATTGTTGAGTTTGACTCATTCTTAAAATTTTATGGAAGGTTATTGATTATGGTTGTTAGATGGGACTATTTTGTAAAGTAGTTTTTTTATGATTTAAATGTTCAAGGATTAAATTGTTAAAGTGATAAATTATAAGGAACTGATAAGAAATAATTGCAACTATGGGTTGTATTGAGGACATTGAATATTCGACTGACTTGGATTTTAAAAAATGGTTAATTTACATGTTTTGGGGCTTAGGTACTAAATTGAATGTAAAAAGTTAAGGGCAATTTTCTAAAATGCCAAAAAGGGACTTAGTTGCATAAAATGATTTAATTTTACTGTTGATTTAGTTAATTGAATGGAATTATTATTTTAGATAAAGAACGTGTTGACAATCACGAAAAAGAAAAGATTGGGGAGTAGTCCCTGTACTTGAGCCGTTACTACAAATTACTCTTGTAAGTTTATATCGTTATGTCTATATTATACCTATATATTTCATGTTTATTATGATTATATTCAATGTTATACTTAAGTATGGATTGATTAGAGATTACATGATAAATGAATATGAATATTAACTATTAGGCCTTGATCCTTTGATACAGGCCATAGCGAAGACTGAGATCCCGCATGTGTTGTGGAATCTCTACAGCTTGTGTGAGCGCCATCGTGAGCCGATGATTATTTAGCCGGTACTATGTACCAGTGATATAGACCACAACAATGGCTTGAGATCCTGCATCTGTTTGTGGATTCTCTGCAGCTTGTGTGAGCAACGTCATAAGCCGGTTCAAACTCTGAAATTAACTCGAATGAGTGATACCTTCTAATTACCTGAGATTCGATCTTATTAATGCGACGACTGGAAATGTGATATGAGTTAATGTATCGTGTAATTCTTACTTGTTGTGAGTTGTGTTTGACAAGAACTTCGTTATTTGATCTTATAATTTGATTTGTTATGTTAACATGGTAAGATTTGTCATTTAATTTAGCAAACTTACTAAGATTCAAGTAAGCTTACTCGTGCCTTGTCCTTTATTTTGTAGATTACATTTTTTTTGTGATCGGGAGATCGGATCGACTCGCAAAATCACACTACCCTAAGGACTCTTTGGTAGATTTTGTAAATATTTTGGTTGTATGGCATGTAGTAGAGCAAATAATTATGTTGTAATGTTTCCTAGCTATGTGGTGTTTTGGCATGTTTGACGTTATGGAATGGTAACCTTATATGGTATGCTTGTTAAACTCAAAGTTGAGCTTGAGTGTTAGTCCAAAGAATGGTAAGTATCATGTTTAAGTATGGTATAATGAGATTGCGATAGATTAGTTGGTGTGTATGTTTTGATTTGTAGGTGATTTGAAATGATAATGTTTGGGTATGAGAATTATTTTGTATCTTCTTATATGACACTTTGGTTTTGTCTTAGGTGGTTGATATTGATATGCTTTTGTTGTATTTAGGTGTGGTTATAGTCTTGTGATCATGTGTTATGAATTGGTTTAGGTACCTATGTAATTGAATGAAAAGCGAACATGATTTTGGTCACTTTTGGGTACATACGACCTGGGACATAGGTTGTCACACAGCCATGTGTCACACACGGGCGACCCACATGAGCGTATGCCCCTAGCGTGTAAGGTGTAGGGTTCACATGAGTGGGGGCACAGCCTGCTACATAGGCATGTGACCCAAGTTAGAGAGTTACACAGCCCATGCACACGGGTATGTAAGATCATACACGGGCGCTTGGGATAACCAGACGGCCATGTCTGGAGCCACATGATCTGGGCTCTATCACATGGTCGGGACACATGGCCGTGTAACCTCTGTTTTGGAAATTTTCATTTTTGTCCCAAATCTCTTGTTTTCTTTCGAATTGGTCCCTGATTATTTTTAAAATATTTTTAAGGCCTCGTAGGTTCGATTTAAGACCCTTGAATGTAAGTCTTGCTTCATTTTGAATTATTAATGAATATTGTTAATTAATTTGATGAATTTAAGGTTATTGTTATAGAATGTTCCAAATTGTACGAAAATACTCTGTAATCGAATTTCAGTGACGGTAATGGGTTATCCGTGTTACATTTATTCTTGATGAAATTCAGTTAAACGAGCTACTAATCAAGAAACACAGTCAGTTAGAAGCGAGTTGAAATATTAAATGCTACAAGCCAAATGAAATCATAGAATAAAGGTAAAAAAAAAAGATTTGGCCAGCCAAGAAAAAAGAAGAACCAAGTGTTTGAAGGACACCTGAACCATTCTTGGATGAAAAAAAGCTGGCGAATTGAGATCTAAACAAGAGAAATAAAACAGATTAGTCCTTGAACAAAATTTAATGAAAAAGAAACCCAAAATTGAAAAAAAGAGAAAGTGTAACACCCTAAATTTGGCTGAGTAGGTTTGACCTGAATCTGGTGAACTACATTAGCCATCGAAGTGACTCTCCGTTAACTCCTTCCAACACACCATTTACTTGTGACAATAATACATTAAATAAAAACATTGCAGCAGAATTATTTTCATAGACAAAATGTAAGTATGCGAGCTTGTAAAACATCAAAGGAAAAGTTTGCATGTCAAACAATAGAAAGACTTAATAGTTCGCATACATCGAATAACATAAGCTCACTTAGCAACATTCAACATGAGTTCACACACTAAGTATGAGTTCGTACAATGGCATAGGTTCGCATATAGTAGTATAGGGTCGTTAGATACCAATAGCTCGCATAGTACCTAAGTTTACGACATGCAGTATAGTTTCGTAAACAAATAGTCTTTGAACAAAAGGTATCATACATGCATGGGTTCCCTAAATCAGGGTACGCATGTAATTTTTGAAATTGTAAACATGAAGGGATTGCAGGAAACAATACTTAGTAATAAATTTGACTTTCTTATTTTAATAGCAAATCAATATAATACTCATGCATGGAAAATATCGATTTTATTCATAATAAAAGATAATCAAATATTCTAAGTCATGGTTCGCCAAACAGAATAACAAAACTTTAAAGGAATTATTTGGATAACAGAATCAAAATATAATAAGTCTAAGCCCTCATAAAACAAACCCCATCGCCTATGTTCCTAAGATCGCTAATATCTAGTCAGGAGTGAGCCTCGCCAAGTCAACTACCTCGCCACTGCTATTCGTGACCTACTTACTTACGGAGTAAGAGAGGAATGGGTGAGTTCATTTTGAACTCAATGATTAATTAAGAATCAACAAGGTATTCTTTAAAATTGATCTTTTAAAAAATAGATAGAATAGTTAGTCTTAAAGTTGTTTCGTGTACTGGGTTCGCAGGTGAGGTTGCAAGACCCAGTTCACAGCTCCTGTCAAAAAACAACAATTGTAAAATACTTTCACGTGTGTTACTGAAAATCATACTTAAAAACTTACCTTGTGCTTTCTTGAAAACATAATTTATACAGCATGAAATAATGATCACATACTTATCTTATCAACATGGCTGAGAAACTTAAAATATGTTCTCACACTTAACACACTTATCAGAATGGTTGAGGAACATGAGATATGTTCAAGCCCATACTTATATTAGTCTCGTTGGACTTGTGGATCTCCTTAGAATGACTTAGAATGACTCAAAGAGTCCTTATAACATGTCTAATAAGTGTAGTACAAGGCAATACACTCTCTTGTACACCAACATGTCTCAGTGAATAGAGCATAGCTCGACATTCCCTTATCTCTTCACATGTCTCAGAGCCTCAATACCCAAAATCACAAATTAAAAAAAGGTGAGTACTCACAATCCTTTAGTATACCAATATATCTAACATGGCTCGCAAAACGAGCACGCACAAAGACATATCATAAAAAGCTCGCATAGGGAGCTTACTTATCATAAAGAGGTCGCATAGGCAGCTTTGCTTGAAAACACTATAAAGAGCTCGTACAAAAGCTCGTAAAAACATAGTTTATAAAACTGTTCTAAAAACATACTTAAAAACATCGATTTGCTTAGGAGCTTACATAAAACATGTTTTGAAAACAAGGTTTTGTCGAAAACCTACTTTTGAAACTTAGTTTAAAAACAAAGTTCTTGAAAACCATCACAGTTCGCACACAAGATACGAACATTAAACATTTATACTAAAAATCATGATAATGAACATACTCATGATGATCCAGATCACTCACCGAAAAACTGAGAAACTAGACAAGCTTGGCTTTGCTTTTATCCTTGCTGATGGATGGTCCAGCTGGTTCGCAATATAAACAAGCACGCAGATTACTTAACTAGACCATACTTACAGAATTCACACATGCAAGCGAACCTAGCTTTCTGGACAATCGCCTAACAGACAGAAACTTACCTTAGGTGCTACAAACTTGATCAAAACAGAGACTTAATGGAAGAATATTCAATGAGAGAATTCTCACAAATTAACGGTCGTATTTATAGACCTAAGTGTCTTAGAAATCTTAGGATACCCTACTTGACTTAGGAAATGTGTTACTTGCATGTAAAGTGCCCCTAGATACACCATATCTTTATTTCCTAATTCAAGTTTAACTCGATCTTTGACTAGCGAACCCCCTAGTTCACAACTCAATTGGTGAACCCCCAGTTCACCAATTATACTAGTAAACACATACTTGCAATAAATCTGGTGAACCCCTTACCGTATCTGTAATAGTTCGGTTCAGACCCTATTCGAAATAGTGGTTTCGAGACCACAAATCTGAGTCAAAAAATATTTTAATATTATTTTTCGTGCCTATGATATGTGATTAAGAATGTGTGAAATTTTTGTGAGTTAATTTGTCCGTTTGAATGCTTAATTTGAGCAAAGGATTAAGTCGCATAAATCGTAAAAGTAGCATTCTATTTGATTAATGGCCTAATTGATATGGTTTTTAAATGAGGAGGCCTAATGAGGCAATTAAACCATTTTAAAAGTGAGTGGATGGTATTGGACATTAATAGCCTTGAATTTTATATGTTTTAAATGTTTATTCATAAGGTTATTTTTGTAAAAGAATTATTAACGATTTTATAACAAAACAAAACATAAAAAAATGGCCATATTCTTATCATCTTGGCCGAATATCATACGAAAAGAAAAGAAAGAATGAAATCTAGGTTTCGGCACTCTTTTGGTTTAATTCAAGGTATGTTTTGCTTCAGTTTTCTATAATTTCTATGTTTTCGTAATCGTTGCTTCGAGTACTTAGAAACCCATGCTTCAATTTTGTGAATTGATGAATATTTTGAAATGTGCCATTGATAAACTCATGTGTTTTGTGATGTTTGATGGTGAAAAATGAAAGATATGTGTTAGATTAACATAGTTTGTCTTTTAATTTTTTATGAAATTGAGTATTTTGGATTAAATTGAGAAAATAGTATTTTGAAGGACTAAATTGTAAAATAAATGAAATGTGGGGATTTGTATGAACTACATGAGAATTCGGCTAGACATAGGTAATATGAAATTTTGTGTATTTTTTGATTTTGTGAAATATGGACTAAATTGTTCAAATGTGAAAATGTGGGGTTAAATTTTAAATTGCCCTAAATGTGTGTTTTTTGGATTGAGTTGAGTGAGTTGATGAATAAATGGGTTAAATTTGAATATGCATAGATCAAGAATAGAAGAAAACAGATTTAGACCGAGGGAAATCGAAAGTGATCAAATAGTCGAGTCCGTTCGTTAATCCGAATCCGAGGTAAGTCGATATACAAATAAATGTAATTGAGTTGAATTATTTGTACATATATGAAATGTAAATTGCTATGAATATCCATTGATATGGAATGTATATGAAATCCAGTTTATGCATATATCGATAAGTTATCAGTGTCCAAGAAGTCTCGTTTGAACCTAGGGATAGATAGGATAGTATATGTCATGACATAGGTGTCCGATATGTGATATCATGTAAGACCACGTCTGGGACATTGGCATTGATTTGAGATTTTATGTAAGACCGCGTCTGGGATGTTGGCATCGATATAAGATTTACGTGTAAGATAATGTCTGGACATTGGCATCGTATTGATTCGTGTAAGGACCTGTCTGGGACAGTGGCATCGATATCTGAGTACATGTAAGACCTTCTCTGGGATGTTGGCATTGTACGACTATTTCGAGCACTCTGAGTATCCTATTTAGTTTTGAGCGGTTCAACTGGCAAGTCTGAGAAATGAATGAATATGTGAATTGTACATCTGTTTCAAGTACATTGATATATATGCTTTGTATAAGCATGAAAGGTGAGTATGTATACATTTGAGATATATGTATGTTTGAGATATGAGCAAATGAGAATATTTGAGATATGATGATTTGGTAAGCAATGGCAAACCAAGTGAGCCAAAGAGTTTATTTATGTGATTGAATTGAAGAGGTGTTAATGAATTCAAATGGCTATGCTTATGAATGATTTATGTTAAGTTTATTTGTATATGGCTTACTAAGCTTTTGAAAAGCTTAATTTGTGTGTGTTTGCTCTGTTTTATAGATTGTTGAAGCTACGAGAGGCTTGGGGACCGTTGAGGATCATCACCACAGTATCGAACTCAACTTTGGTACTTTTGAATGTGAATATAGTTAAATATGGCATGTATAGGCTAGTTGTTTTGGTGCATGTTTGAGATGTGTAAATAGCCATGTGATGTGGCTAGATAAAGGTTGGCAATATGCATGAGTGATCATAGTATATGATGCATATTTTGTTATATATTTATGGAAATGAAATAATTTTGTGAATGGTAAGCTTATTGATGGATTGATGCCTTAGGGAATTGATGAAATTGTGGATGAATAATGCTTGTTTATATATGATTTAGTTGTACAAATTTGTACATAAGCTGACATGATTTTGGTTGCCAATTGTGTATGAAATGAATTGATTTTTTTGCTTGTAGGGATATCTGTAACATCCTAAATTTTTGGGCCTAAGCGTTTAGTGTGTGTATATGTTTAAAGTGTTAATTTAATTGTTAAGGGTCTAAATTGGGCTTAGGCACAGGCAGAGGCGTTGATTAAAATTTTTTGTTTGGGCATTATAGGACTTAAAAGGTAGTACATGTGTTTAAACTATCAAAATGGGCTTGTGGCCCAGTGGTCAGTAGTGCCACTTAAGGAACAAGGAGGTGACGCCACACCAGGGAGTTAGGGGCCCAAATTTCAATTTCAAGGAGCCCAATTCCTTGGATTCAAGTTAGCTAATTTTTGGCATTAGGGTTAGGTGGAGTGGACGACTACAAGGCTCAAAAGTAGTAGGATTTATGTGAATGGGATAATGTAGATAATATAGTTGATAATAATATGGAAGATAAAAGAAGAAAAATTAGGAGCTATCTGCTGAGAGCAGAGTTGGCCAAAATTCCATCACCTAGATGAGTAAAGAAATCGGTTTCTAATAGCCATAGGGGGTGCCAAATTTTCCATAAATAGGGGGAATAGCTCATCAATTTTGACATTTGAACCCTACTTTTTCTTCATTCTTTGTGCCGAAATTCTCAGTCTCTCCCTCCACAATTTTCTGTCAACTTTCTTTCAAAAAGCTGAAAATCACCACCTCCTTCGCCCATTCTTCTTTCTTTGAAATTTCCTGTTAGCCGAATCTTCTGATCTCCATTGTTATTCTTCTCCCATTCAGTAAAAGCCGAAACTACACTCTTGTTTGTTCTTGTAGCTGAAATCTTCTTCTTGTTCATGTTTTCCGGGATTTTCATAAAAGCCAAAATCCCTAGATCTATCTCCTGTGTTTACCAAATTCTCTCTGAGGTGTCTGCTTGTGCCGAATCTTGAAAAAAACTCAGGGTAAGTGTCGATTCATGAGATTTCAGTCTTAGCTGGCTTTTAGAGACTCTAGCCGAATGGCTATATGGAAACTAATCTTGTGTTTTTCTCTCATTTATGATTCGATTTGAAGGGAGTCAATCGCTAGATTTCTAAGTCGACTTCAAGAGTACTTTAATCGTGTTACTTTCGAGAATTCAAGGTAATGAGATCTGTTAATTTTAAGCGTGCAGATTTGGGTATACACTAACCCTTGGCTGAATGAAGGAAGGCCTTATCTTTGTATTCTTCTGGCTTTTGAGCAAAGTTGTAGACAAAGAACAGTAGATCTAATTAGTGAGGGTATCAACATAGAGGCTAGTCCTACGTAATTATCAAGTGTGTAACACTTCCACACCATTTAGATTGCCTGTTATAATATGGTTATAAATCATTAAATTCATTAAATGTCAAATCTCGCATAACGTTGAAACCCAAGAGGGTAAAGGCGAATCACCGGTTAGTGATCTCTCGCCATTCTAAAGTGAATAATTTCGTTGATTTGATGTGATAAACATGTATGCCGCTTCGTGATTGCACGGGTTAGGTGATTAATGAAAGGGAAGTGTTCTCAGAGTGGCTTATGCCATGATTTATTGTAGTGGCTTATGCCATGATCTGTTGTAGTGGCTTATGCCATGATCTGTTGCAGTGGCTTATGCCATGATCTATTGTAGTGGCTTTTTTCCATGATCTGATGGTGTGTAGCGGTGTGGGTTGATTGTAGAAATCCCCAATGGTGTGAATGGCTGGTACGGGTGGCGTGTAGCAGATGGAAACCTAGGATTGGGGTTGGGCTTGCATAATTATTGTTATATATATTAATCAATTATTCTATTCTATGGGGCTAAGGCCCAAATCTAATGGTGCATGAGGGTTGCACACTGAGTCTCGCGACTCAACCTATTATTTAATATTTTCAGGTAGCACCTAGTGCATCGGACCGGGCTGGAGAGGAGCGCAAGGTGGCCATGCAAGAGAGTATCTGATCCAGCAATATTTTATTTTTAATATTTTTGATTAAGGATTTTAAGTCTCAATGTAATAAGGCCATGGGCCACTAGACTTATATTTATTTTGGGGTTTTATGTTGGGTTTTTTTTATTCTTAGGCATTTAAATTTTATGTTTAAATTGTTTGAGACATGTGGTAAATTTCGGTTTTACTTTAAAAATACTAAGGCATTTTATAACTTCAGATCTTATATAACTAAATAAATTATTAAGTTTCCAGATAAATGTTTAAACCTGATGATTGGTTTCCAAAGTGCCACAAGTTTTATAAAATCTCCTTAGTGACATACCAGATCCGGTCGTGGTGTTTGGACCGGGTTTAGGGTGTTACAAATTGGTATCAGAGCCAGGTTCAAAACTCGAATTTGGGGGTTTTTGGGCTCAAAACGTTTTTTAAAGATGGGTTTTAGAAACATGCATGTTTATAAATAGTACAGGTTGTTTTCTAAGATGGCACCTACGCCCAAATTTCAAGTCCGCCAAGTAAGTATTCGAACTCACCGTGTGATATATATATCTCAGATGTGGGCTTGATGGGCTTTAAAGGACGTAGACTATCTTAGCTAGAACTTGATGAACTTTATGCCTAGTTTACATCATATTTTTCAACTTTCATAAAACTTAAACTAATTAAACAAACTCGGGAATAAGTCGCTGAGCTAAGGTGTGGAAACAAGCATACGCATGTCTAGGATTGGATCCAGGAAGAGCTTGGTATTTAAGAAGTCCTAGTGACTTACCTTTTTTCTCCTAATCCTACCAAAAGTGCGAGTACTGCTCAACTTAACTGTGAGGACTTGTTAACTGCCAAAGTTCTAACTAAAACCCGAAAGGGACCAAATACTCTATTTTCACAAAAATTACTAGAATGCCCTAGTTTTGTAAAATACCCGAAATACCCCTGATTTGTAAAATTACCAAATTACCTCTAATTTGTAAAATTTCTTTAAGGAGGGTAGAACTGTAACATCCTAAATTTTTGGGCCTAAGTGTTTAGTGTGTGTATTTGTTTAAAGTGTTAATTCAACTGTTAAGGGTCTAAATTGGGCTCAAGCTTAGGCAGAAGCCTTGATTAAAATTTTTTATTTTGGCATTATAGGACTTAAAAGGTAGTACCTGTGTTTAAAATATCAAAATGGGCTTGTGGCCGAGTTGTAACACCCCAAACCCGGTCAACACACCACGACCGAATCTGGCATGTTACAGGGAGAAAACGTTTGAATGAAACAAGTTTCCCGGTTTATTTTTATTGAAAACTCTTTTATTGTTTTAAGGTTTAGCAAACCCTATACAAAGTGATATTGAAAACGTTTTTATGTTGCTTTAGAATCCAGAGAACTCATGCTTGAAAATCCATTTGTTGTTACTAGTTTGTTTGAAAATTTAGATTTGAAATCATCTTTGTTAACTTTGTTACTACCTTGTGAATAATGTCACCCGATGGTAACGTTGAAAAACCCGATATAGAGTATAGTTTTGTAAACTTCGATTTACTTTCGGTTACTAAAGCAAATCAAGTTATTAATCCTATGCATAAGATAATTAAAAATATAGTCAAGAAATAAAAACCCAAATTAATACTTAGCAAATTTAAGTAAATAAATGAAATCGAAATGGAAATTTAAAATCAAAACCCGAAACTAGCATGCATGGCCGCCTCGAGTCCTCCCCGGCTCTATATCCGCAATCTACACCCCATCTGCAAAATATAAGGGAAGCGGTGAGTCACCGAGACTCAGTGTATAAATCCCCAACCCAATAGTGTAAGCACTTACGCAAATCATCAATATAACATGCAAATCATGCAAACCCCATAACCTAACCATCCAATCTCCTTTATCTACCCCTGTGGTCAAAACCACCGTGGTCAAAACCACCGTGACCGTAGCCACAAATATATATATCGCAGTGGTCAAAACCATCGGTGACCGTAGTCACACATCAAGTGATGGGGCCAACCTATCGCGTGGTCAAAACCACTGATGACAATCCCGTAATTAATCATGTAGGGCCAACCCACTGTGGTACCAAACCACTAGGACGAGTCACAATATCCATATGTGGTCAAAACCATCGTGGTCAAAACCACTAGGACTTAGTCACAAATTATAATATCAAAGACGGGCCAACCCGTCAGGTGGTCAAAACCACCGTGACACCAAATAATTCTTCCTCCTCCTCTCAACATTCCCACCATCATGACCATAACATTCGTGGCATAATAACACATGATGATGCAAATAACACATGGCATAACATTAAACAATGACATGATAGGATATAACGAGATCCATAATCAGGGGACTTACCTGGAGTCCATGCTCATGCCCACAAGGCATAACTACCGGTTTCAATGGCTATAACAGTAACACAATAAACATATCATACTAACGAAGTGTGTAAGCATTACACACCTGACTATTTGTGAATCTAGCGAAATCCCGAAACTACGATCTATTCCCAAAGCAATAGAACCCGAAGATCCCAAAACGTTTGCCTCCTCCCTTCCTGTATTCGGCCAACACCTTGTTAATGAACAAAAGCCCATTCGGCTTATCTAGAGATCTTGAAGGATGAAATAATGCACAATAAGACCCTTACCAAGATCGATTACACCCGAGCCTTTAGGCTTAAATCGCAAGCCAACAAATCCCAGAGATCTACTGAACACGGCTACCCTCCTTCCTACAATCGGTTAGACACATCATTAGGAATCCAAAAGCCATTCGGCTTTAGCATGAATCCCTGAAATCAAAAGAGATTGTCACTCCCTTACCTTAGTCGACAAATCCCGAAGATCTAGAAGATCTAGATCCAAGCCACGATCCAAACGAAACTCGAGAACCTACACATTGGCGTCACCCCTTCCTTAACGCAAGAAATCCCCTCGGCTCTTAAAAAAAAGTCCGGCCCTAGCACCAAAGATGAGGGAATCGGCAACCAGAAGAGATAGAGAGGAAAAAGAGATGAAGTAACGAAGACTTACCACACCAAAGGTTGAGGTTTGGCTATAAGAACCAAAGAAGAGATAGGTTTCGACACTTAAGATGATGAAGAGAAATGCAAGAAGAGAAGAACTTATGAGCAGAGTATTCGGCCAATCACTTTGAAGGAACAAGAAGAGAACTCAGGGTTTTCAGCTTCTCAAAAAAATGGAAATATAAAGAAGAAAGTGGAGTAGGAATGAATGGATTCGGTAGAGGGAAATGAAAGTGATTGGCACAAGGAGATTGGAAGAAGAAATATGTCGAATGGAGGTGAGAATGTTGGTTTCGGCTTGAGCAAAATAGGGAGAAGGAAAGTGGAAGCAAGTTTTGGCTTACCAAAGAAGTAACCAAGATGATTCGGCCAAGCCCCCTATTGCCAAAAAGAGAAAGCAAAAAGAGAAGATAAGTGAGAGGGGTTTCGGTTTATGACTCTAAACACAAGAGAAAGAGACTCTCCCAACTAGCCAAATGTTCCCTAAAACCACCATAAACATTCTAAGACACACCCCCTTCCCAAGCACCAAAACCGATTGCTTCCCAAACTCACACCACAACCAAAAATTCAGCCAAACACAACCCACTCATACTCAAACACTTGCCGTCCCCTTCATCCCTCCTTGAATTCCTCTCATCCACCAATTCAAACGAGTTTGAATGAGTCCAACACCTATAATTTCTCCTCTCTACATATCTTAAATCTGTTAACTTAATCCATTTCCTTCCAACAGAGTCCTACCTGAGCACACCACTTCCCACTTTGGCATCAAAATAATAAGCAGAAAAATGAGATTTCTGCTGCTCGAACCTGAGCACCCTTCCCTGCATATGGCATCACCATCCAAGCACCTTAGTGGCGCCTCCTTTACCACTTTGCCACTAGGTTGTTTGAGTCACAACCCTCCAATAAATTCTCTTAACCCCTAACTCTCCTAGCTCCCTCTTCCTAAGTGCCAAAACAAAAATTTTAGCCATGACTCAGGCCTAACCCGAGGTCATGCCTAGCCCCCAAAACATGCTAAACTAGCACAGTAAGCATATTGTCAAATGCAAACATATGCAAAATATAGAGACCCTGATTTAAGGATGTTACAGTTTTACCCCCCTTAAAAATAATTTCAGCTTCGAAATTACTTGGTCAAAAGTGTAGAGGGCATTGCTGCCGCATCACATCCTTGGGTTTCCACGTGGCCTCCTCCGTACCATGGTTCCGCCATAACTCTTTCACCAAAGGAACTGACTTTCTACGCAAGACCTTGACATCCTGATCCAAAATCTGTACCGGTTCCTCCTCAAAAGACAAGTCCGAGCTCACCTCAATCTCCGCAACTGGCACAACATGTGACGGATCTGATCGATAGTGCCTAAGCATAGAAACATGGAAGACGTCATGAATCTGACTTAACTCTCCTGGCAGCTCGAGCTGATAAGCTACCGGTCCCACTCGCTTCAACACTGTGGCCCGATAAACTTAGGGCTTAGCTTCCCTTTCCGCCCAAATCTCAGCACTTTCTTCCACGGCGATACCTTCAGGAAGACCTTGTCACCCACCGCATACTCTATATCCCTGCGCTTAAGATCGGTGTAAGACTTTTGCCTGTCTGATGCTTCCTTAAGACGAGCCCGAATCACCTTAACCTTATCCTCAATTTCTGCCACCAACTCCGGACCCATATCTACCGTTCACCCAATTCTGTCCAACACGTCAGAGTATGACATTTCCGTCCGTACAGTGCCTCATATGGTGCCATCTGGATACTCGCTTGATAACTACTGTTATAAGCGAACTCCGCCAATGGTAGATACTCCTTCCAACTACCACTGAAAGCTAGAACACAGCCCCTTAGCATGTCTTCTAAAATCTGAATTACTCTCTCAGACTGTCCATCAGATTGCAGGTGAAAAGCTGTGCTGAAATCCAACCTCGTCCCCAATGCCTGATGCAAGGCTTTCCAAAACCTCGACGTGAACCTGGGATCCCTATCTGAAATAATTGACACTGGCACTCCATGCAACCTTACTATCTTTGCCACATACAACTTGGCTAACTTCTGAAGTGAGTAGTCAACTCAGACTGGTATGAAATGAGCTAACTTAGTCAAGCGGTCCACAATCACCCAGACTGAGTCCTTCTTACTAGGCATAAGGGGTAGCCCACTGACAAAGTCCATAGTGATCCTTTCCCACTTCCACTGAGGAATCTTCACCTGCTGAAGTAAACCTGACTACAACTGATGCTCAACTTTAACCTGCTGGCACATTAGACACTTGCCCACAAACTTAGTTACTTCCCGTTTAAGACCTGGCCACCAGAACTGCTCTCGCAAATCCCGATACATCTTGTTACCTCCAGGATGCATAGCGTATGGGTTGCTATGTGCATCCTGAAGAATCTTTTTCCTCAACTCGACGTCCTTCGACATACAAGCTCTCCCTTGAAAACACAACACTCCATCATTGGTCAAGCTGTAACCTTCCAAACCACTACTCTATACTTGTAACCTCCGAGCATTCAAACCCTCATCCACTAACTGTTTCTCTTTAATCTGCTCTAACCAAGTTGGCTTAACCCATAATTCTGCCAAAAGACTCACGTCATCATACAGGCTAAGGTGAGCAAACATCGCTCGTAAGTCCGCTACCACCTTACGGCTCAACGCATCAGCCACTATGTTAGCCTTACTCGGATGGTACTTAAACGAGCAGTCGTAGTCCTTCAACAACTCGATCCACCTTTGCTGTCTCAAATTTAAATCCTTCTGAGTCAAAAGATACTTCAAACTCTTGTGATCTGTTTTCCCCATACAAATAGTGCCTCCAAATCTTCAAGGCAAAAACCACTACAGCCAACTCCAGGTCATGCGTCAGGTAGTTACCCTCATGCGGTCTCAACTGTCGAGACGCGTATGCCACTACTTTCCCTTCCTGCATCAGCACACATCCCAAGCCAGTATGTAATGCATCACAGTAGACCGTAAAGACCTTTCCTACCTCAGGCTGAACCAGAACCGAAGCTTCCGTTAGAATCTTCCTTAACTTGTCGAAACTTTCCTGTTGTTTCTCCGACCACACAAATGGAACTCCTTTCCTCAATAACTTGGTCAACAAATACCATGATCAAAGAAAATCCTTCCACAAATCTCCCAGAATACCCAACTGCACCTAGAAAACTCAATCTCAGAATCGACTTAGGCGGTTTCCAATTCAACGCCGCTTCAATCTTGCGAGGGTCCACTCTAATCCCTTCAGCTGACACTACGTGACCTAAGAAAGTCACTTCCCTAAGCCAGAACTCGCACTTACTGAACTTGGCAAATAACTGCTTTCCCCACAGAATTTACAAAACTACCCGCAAGTGCGTATCATGGTCCTCCTCAGTCCTTGAGTACACTAATATGTCGTCTATAAATACTACGACAAACTGGTCCAAGTGCTACTGGAACACCCGATTCATCAAGTCCATGAATGCTGTCGGTGCATTAGTCAACCCGAATGGCATCACCAAAAACTCGTAATGCCCATACCGAGTACGAAATGCCATTTTATAAACATCAGCCTCCTTCACTTTGAGTTGATGATACCCCGACCTAAGATCTATCTTAGAGAAAATCGATGCACCCTTAAGTTGATCAAACAAGTCGTCAATCCTGGGCAACGGATACTTGTTTTTGATCGTCAACTTGTTCAGCTGGCGGTAGTCTATACACATCTGCATTGTACCGTCTTTTTTCTTAACAAAGAGCACAGGCGCTCCCCAATGAGATACAATCGGTCGGATGAAACCTCGGTCCAACAACTCCTGAATTTGAGCCTTCAACTCCACCAATTCCTTTGGCGCCATTCTATACGGGGCAATAGACACTGGCGTAGTTCCGGGTAACAGGTCTATATCGAATTCAACTTCGCGATTAAGAGGCGTATCTTAAGTTCCTCCGAATACATCAGCAAATTCCCCTACGGTTCGGACACTCTCTACAGCTGCATCCTTGGCTCCCAAAGCACAGCCATGCACCATGAATGCCTCACAACCCTTCCTTACCATTTTCTCCGCCTTCAGTGTAGAGACCACATTGGATAAGTAATCTCTTCTATTACCTATCATCACCACCTCCCCACCTTCCATTTTCCTCAACACCATGTACTCAGTCGCGTAATCCAAACTGGCCTGGTACTTCACCAGCCAATCCATCTCGAGAATCAGGTCAAACTCCCCAAATGGTAGTTCCATCAAATCAGCCAAAAACACGACCCCTTGAAGTTCTAGGGGTACATCCCTATATAGTTTACTTACTTCTACAGAGTGACCTAGAGGGCTTATCACTGTCATCTTCCTAGAAGTAATCTCAGAGTTTAAGTTCATAGTTTCCACTATGCTACTGACTACATATGAGTGCGTCGAACCCACATCTATCAAAGCATTATAAGGTAATCCAAAAATTAAGAACGTATCGATTATGACGTGCAGTGCCACCTCCTCTCGGCGCCTCACAGAGACCAATCCAGCCGTCTCACCTTTGTACCACCGCACCTCCTGCCTGCTCCATGGCCTCTACCAGAGCCATTACCTCCCCGGCCGCACCACGGCCCCTCCGTGGTCAGCCGACCATCCCTCCCGATTTATGTACGATTCGATCCCCTGACTACAACCTAGCCGACCTCGTGGACAATCCTCACTCGGTGCTCCATCGATCCACACTCAAAACATCCTCTGCTTCAAAGATCGAGCACATCGTGGCGCCACTGAGTATTAGCAGCAGTAGGCCTAGCAGCTTGATTCAGCCCACTATATCTACCCCGTTTCTGTTGATTCCCAGTAGTCCCAGATGATCCAAAATTCCTTTTATTCCAACCCTTGTCCTGATTCCGTCTTACCGACTGCTTCACTTCCTCCGTAACTTTGGCCTTTTCCACTAAGATCGCAAACTCTCTTTCCTGCTGTGGAGCAATCAGTAATCTCAGATCATCCCTCAATCCGTCCTCAAACCTGACACATCATTCATGCTCCGTAGCCACGATACCTAGAGCATACCGGCTCAACCTTAAGAATTCTGACTCGTACTTCGATACGGACTTGTTCCCCTGAACCAGCCTCAGAAATGCCTTCCTTTGCGCATCAATATAACTGATCCCAACATACTTCTTCTGATAAGTCGCCTTGAAATAATCCCAAGTGAGATCATCCGCTACAGCACCATCCCGAACCGTGAGCCACCACTGGTATGACTTATCTCGGAGAAGCGACACTACCCTTTTTAGTTTCTCCTCACCGCCGATCCAAATCATCCATGATTCGCCTCAGCCTCCAACCAATACTCACCAGATTAGGCGCCACACCGATACACCTCAAAATACCTCAGCTCTATTGGTTTGGAGTCGCTCAAATATAGATTTCTTAGCTCCGTATTTCCACCGCTTCCACCCACTCTCAAGCACTCGCAAAGATCGTCATGACATCGCATCATCCCCCGTCGATCCTCGGTACTCAACACAAGCAGCTGGTGGTGGTGGTATCTCATTCTCTGACCCTTGACCAGACCTAACTGGTTCCGATACGGTCATTCTGCCTCTACCATGCCCTCACACATTACGACCACGTCCCCTAGAACCCATGTCTATAATCCCGATTTAATCTGCTTTAAGAAATTTTATGCACTAGCTTCTGTTCCACTGATTACCCACGAATAAGTTTTATGTAAAGAAGTTCAGTAGTAGTTCTTTCGATCATTACAAAGTTTTCGTTTCAAGTCTTCCACCCTAATTAAGTGAATCACATTCATTCATCAATAACATCCTCCACCCACACTCCACTTGTAGGGGTATTCTCGTTATTTCACTACCCGGGGGTATTTCTGTAATTTAACCTATCGGGGTATTTCAGTAATAAATCAGGGTTAATTTGGAAACCTTTACAAATCATAGGTATTTTAGAAATTCTAAAAAAAATAAAATCGGGGGTATTTTGGTAATTTCGTAAACCAGGGGTATTTTCGTAATTTTCCAAAATATGGTTCCAAGTGATGTTACGAAATAAGGGTATTTTGGAAATTTTCAATTCGGGGGTACTTCGACAATTTTTCATACCGAGGGTATTTCGGTAATTTTATAAGTCAAGGGTAATTTGCTCAATTTGTAAGTCAGGGGTATTTTGGTCATTTTCAAATCGAGAATTTTTTTCGAATCAAAGGTACTTTGGTAATTTCAAAACCAAGGTTTAATTTTAGGGTTGTACAAAACAAGGTGGCTGGTCCCTTTCGGGTTTTAGTTATTGAATTTAGCCTGTGAATAAGTCGTCTCAGTTAGGGTGAACTATCACTACGCACCAGGTAGGATTCGAGTGAAGAGGAGGTGAGTCACTAGGACTGCTTAAATACCAAGCTCCCCCTAAATCCATTCCTAGACATGCGCACAACTGTTGCCACACCCTTAACTCAGCGACGTACTCACAGGTTTGTTTAGTTGACCTTTAAGTCTTATGTAATTTAGCGATGGAGTAGGCTATTCCTATGGTTCATTAACTCTTAATCTACTAATCTACGATCCCAGAATACCCATTTCTTCCACATTCAAATCACACAATGGTTAGGGATACTTACCTGGGTGGATTGGTGCCGGAGACTCGGTGCCATGCTGTTCAAACCATGTACATTTCCCACAAAACTTTTCAAAACCCTACTTTTAAACATTTTGGGCCGCGGGCCCAAGCTGAGCTTTTGAACTTGGCTCTGATACCAAAATTGTAACACCCCAAACCCGGTCAACACACCACGACCGAATCTGGCATGTTACAGGGAGAAAACAGTTGAATGAAATAAGTTTCCCGGTTTATTTTTATTGAAAACTCTTTTATTGTTTTAAGGTTTAGCAAACCCTATACAAAGTGATATTGAAAACGTTTTTATGTTGCTTTAGAATCCAGAGAACTCATGCTTGAAAATTCGTTTGTTGTTACTAGTTTGTTTGAAAATTTAGATTTGAAATCATCTTTGTTAACTTTGTTACTACCTTGTGAATAATGTCACCCGATGGTAACGTTGAAAAACCCGATATAAAGTATAGTTTTGAAAACTTCAATTTACTTTCGGTTACTAAAGCAAATCAAGTAATTAATCCTATGCATAAGATTATTAAAAATATAGTCAAGAAATAAAAACCCAAATTAATACTTAGCGGCCTTATTACAAAACCAAAACCAAATTTAAGTAAATAAATAAAACCGAAATGGCAATTTAAAATCAAAACCCGAAACTAGCATGCATGGCCGCCTCAAGTCCTCCCTGGCTCTATATCCGCAATCTACGCCTCATCTGAAAAATATAAGGGAAGGGGTGAGTCACCGAGACTCAGTGTAAAAATCTCCAACCCGATAGTGCAAGCACTTACGCAAATCATCAGTATAACATGCAAATCATGCAAACCCCATAACCTAACCATCCAATCTCCTTTATCTACCCCGTGTGGTCAAAACCACTGGTGGTCAAAACCACTGATGACCATAGCCACAAATATTATATCGGTGTGGTCAAAACCACTGATGACTGTAGTCACACATCAAGTGATGGGGCCAACCCATCGCGTGGTCAAAACCACTGATGACAATCCCGTAATTAATCATGTGGGGCCAACCCACTGTGGTACCAAACCACTGGGACGAGTCACAATATCCATATGTGGTCAAAACCACTGGGACTTAGTCACAAATTATAATATCAAAGACGGGGCCAACCCGTCATGTGGTCAAAACCATTGATGACAATCCAAATAATTCTTTCCCCTCCTCTCAATAATCCCACCATCATGACCATAACATTGTGGCATAATAGCACATGATGATGCAAATAACACATGGCATAACATTAAACAATGACATGATAACATATAATGAGATCCATAATCAGGGGACTTATCCGGAGTCCATGCTCATGCCTACAAGGCATAACTACCGGTTTCAATGGCTATAACAGTAACACAATAAACATATCATACTAACGAAGTGTGTAAGCGTTACACACCTGACTATTTGCGAATCTAGCGAAATCCCGAAACTACGAACTATTCCCAAACCAATAGAACCCGAAGATCCCGAAATGTTTGCCTCCTCCCTTCCTGTATTCGACTAACACCTTGTTAATGAACAAAAGCCCATTCGGCTTATCTAGAGATCCCGAAGGATGAAATAACGCACAATAAGACTCTTACCAATATCATTTACACCCGAGCCTTTATGCTTAAATCGAAAGCCAACAAATCCCAGATGACTCGGCCAAGCCCCCTATTGCCAAAAAGAGAAAGCAAAAAGATAAGATAAGTGAGAGGGGTTTCGATTTATGACTCTAAACACAAGAGAAAGAGACTCTCCCAACTAGCTGAAATGTTCCCTAAAACCACCATAAACATTCGGCACACCCCCTTCCCAAGCACCAAAACCGATTGCTTCCCAAACTCACACCACAACCAAAAATTCAGCCAAACACAACCCACTCATACTCAAACACTTGCCGTCCCCTTCATCCCTCCTTGAATTCCTCTCATCCACTCATTCAAACGAGTTTGAATGAGTCCAACACCTATAATTTCTCCCCTCCACATATCTTAAATCTGTTAACTTAATCCATATCCTTCCAATAGAGTCCTACCTGAGCACACCACTTCCCACTTTGGTGTCAAAATAATAAGCAGAAAAATGAGATTTCTACTGCTCGAACCTGGGCACCCTTCCCTGCATATGGCGTCACCATCCAAGCACCTTAGTGGCGCCTCCTTTGCCACTTTGCCAATAGGTTGTTTGAGTCACAACCCTCCAATAAATTCTCTTAACCCCTAACTCTCCTAGCTCCCTCTTCCTAAGTGCCAAAACAAAAATTTTAGCCATGACTCAGGCCTAACCCGAGGTCATACCTAGCCCCCAAAATAGGCTAAACTAGCATAGTAAGCATATTGTCACATGCAAACACATGCAAAATGCAGAGACCCTGATTTAAGGATGTTACATCAGTGGTCAGTAGTGCCACTTAGGGAACAAGGAGGTGACACCACACCAGGGAGTTAGGGGCCCAAATTTAAGTTTTAAGGAGCCCAATTCCTTGGATTCAAGTTAGCTAATTTTTAGCATTAGGGTTAGGTGGAGTGGACGGCTACAAGGCTCAAAAATAGTAGGATTTATGTGAATGGGATAATGTAGATAATATAGTTGATAATATGGAAGATAAAAGAAGAAAAATTAAGAGCTATCTACTAAGAGCAGAGTTGGCCAAAATTCCATCACCTAGATGAGTAAAGAAATCAGTTTCTAATAGCCATAGGGGGTGCCGAATTTTCTATAAATAGGGGGAATAGCTCATCAATTTTGACATTTAAACCCTACTTTTTCTTCATTCTTTGTGCCGAAATTCTCAGTCTCTCCCTCCACAATTTTCTGTCAACTTTCTTTCAAAAAGTCGAAAATCACCATCTCCTTCACCCTTTCTTCTTTCTTTGAAATTTCCTGTTACCTGAATCTTTTGATCTCTATTGTTATTCTTCTCCCATTCACTAAAAGCCGAAACTACACTCTTGTTTGTTCTTGTAGCCGAAATCTTCTTCTTGTTCATCTTTTTTGGGATTTTCATAAAAGCCGAAATCCCTAGATCTCATCTCCTGTGATTGTCGAATTCTCTCTGAGGTGTTTGCTTGTGCAGAATCTTGAAGAAAACTCAGGGTAAGTGTCGATTCGTGAGATTTCAGTCTTCTCTGACTTTTTAGAGACTCTAGTCGAATGGCTATATGGAAACTAATCTTGTGTTTTTCTCTCATTTGCGACATTCCAAGATTTAAAGAGGAGTCAATCGCTTAGATTTCTAAGTCAGACTTCAGTAGCACTCAAATCGTGTTACTTTTGGGAATTCAAGGTAAGGAGATCTATTAATTTTAAGCGTGTAGATTCGGGTATACACTAACCCTTGGCTGAATGAAGGAAGGGCTTATCTTTGTGTTCTTCCGCTTTTGATCAAAGTTGTAGACAAAGAATAGTAGATCTGATTAGCGAAGGTATCGACATAGAGGGTAGTCCTACGTAATTATCAAGTGTGTAACACTTCCACACCATTTAGATTGCTTGTTATAATATGGTTATAAATCTGTTAAATTCTGTTAACTGTCAAAATCCTGACATAACGGTTGAAACCCGAAGAGGGTAAAGGCGAATCACCAGGTTAGTGATCTCTGTCATTCTAAAGTGAATGGTTCTGTTGATTTGATGTAATAAACATGTATGCTAGTTTCTGTGATTGCACGAGGTTGGGTGATTAATGAAAGGAGAAGTGTTCTGCTGTAGTGGCTTATGTCATGATCTATTGTAGTGGCTTATGCCATGATCTGTTGTAGTGGCTTATGCCATGATCTGTTGTAGTGGCTTTTTGCCATGATCTGATGGTGTGTAGCGGTGTGGGTTAATTGTAGAAATCCCCAATGGTGTGAATGGCTGGTACGGGTGGCATGTAGCGGATGGAAACCTAGGATTTGGGTTGGGCTTGCATAATTATTGTTATATATATTGATCAATTATTCTGTTCTGTGGGGCTAAGGCCCAAATCTAATAGTGCATGAGGGTTGCACACTGAGTCTCGCGACTCAACCTATTATTTAATATTTTCAGGTAGCACCTAGTGCATCGGACTGGTCTGGAGAGGAGCGCAAGGTGGCTATGCAAGAGAGTATCTGATCCAGCAGAATTTTATTTTTAATATTTTTGATTAAGGATTTTAAGTCTCAATGTAATAAGGCTATGGGCCACTAGACTTATATTTATTTTGAGGTTTTATGTTGGGTTTTTTTATTCTTAGGCATTTAAATTTTATTTTAAATTGTTTGAGACATGTGGTAAATTTCGGTTTTACTTTAAAAAACACCAAGGCATTTTATAACTTCAGATCTTATATAACTTAATAAATTATTAAGTTTTCGGTATAAATGTTTAAACCTGATGATTGGTTTCCAAAGTGCCACAAGTTTTATAAAATCTCCTTAGTGATATACCAGATCCGGTCATGGTGTTTGGGCCGGGTTTGGGGTGTTACAAATTGGTATCAGAGCCAGGTTCAAAACTCGACTTTGGGGGTTTTTGGAGTCAAAACATTTTCTAAAGATAGGTTTTAGAAACATGCATGTTTATAAATAGTACAGGGTTGTTTTCTAGGCATGGCACCTGCGCCTCCGGCCCAAGTCCGCCAGGAAAGTATTCTGAAATCACTGTGTCATATATGTATCTGCATGTGGGCTTGATGGGCTTTAAGGGACGTAGACTATCTTAGCTAGAACTTGATGAAATTTAGGCCTAGTTTACATCATACTTTTCAACTTACATAAAATTTAAACTAAGTAAACAAACCCGGGAATAAGTCACTGAGCTAAGGTGTGGAAACAAGCATACGCATGTCTAGGATTGGATTCAGGAAGAGCTTGGTATTTAAGCAGTCCTAGTGACTCACCTCCTCTTCTTTGGAATCCTACCCGGTGCGTAGTGACTGTTCACCTTAACCGTGAGGACTTGTTAATGGGCCAAAGTTCTAACTAAAACCCGAAAGGGACCAGCCACTCTATTTTCACAAAAATTACTAGAATGCCCTAGTTTTGTAAAATTCCCGAAATACCCCTGATTTGTAAAATTACCAAATTACCCCTAATTTGTAAAATGACCAAAATACCCCTGGGTAGTGAAATGACGAAAATACCCCTAGGAGAGGAATATGAGTTCATGGATGTTGCTTTTGTGGTTGATGCGTGTATGTGATGTTCTTATTGATGATGATTGAATGAGAATTCTAGAATTAGGAAATATAGACTTGAGAACTAAACCTGTAGATAGAATTCGAATTCGAAAGAACTACTATCGAAATAATTTTACATAAGATTGTTCGCGGTTAATAAATGGGAAGAATTAATTATTCATAAAATTCTTAATCAGATAAAAGTCGATCGAAAGAATGAGTACAAGGGGACGAAGACGCTCCAGATGCGAATAATGGTGCGTACCCTACTGTAGCATATTGAGTGTTTATTTTTTTTAATTAGAGTGCGCAGCGGAAGCATAGTGGTGAGACTTAGGTAGTATGATTACTAGTTAATTGGAAATTTCAAGGACGAAATTTCTTTAAGGAGGGTAGAATTGTAACATCCTGAATTTTTGGGCCTAAGAGTTTAGTGTGTGTATATGTTTAAAGTGTTAATTTAACTGTTAAAGGTCTAAATTGGGCTCAGGCTTAGGCAGAGGCCTTGATTAAAATTTTCTGTTTGGGCATTATAGGACTTAAAAGGTAGTACCTGTGTTTAAAATATCAAAATGGGCTTGTGGCCCAGTGGTCAGTAACGCCACTTAGGTAGATTTTTACCCTCGGAACCTCGAACATCAACTATTTGTCAGTTCTCCCCGATTGACAGTACACAACCCGATGGAAAATCCCGAATAGTTAATGGCTCTGAACTACGAACAACTTTGGATAATTGATTCTCCCCGGATGAGGGTCTACAACTCAGTGGAAAGTCTTGGATTGATGAAACAACCCTTCGCTTGAATCTAGAGGGAATAGCGAATCTTCCCCTCTTCCGAACACTATTCACCACCCTTTTCGACCCTATCTTGTTTGCCTCCATTGAAAGAAGAATATTAGTTCAACTAATATTTCAAAATTTTAGTCTATAAGTTTTTAAGGGTGAAAACAGCTTACCACGAAATCTTATGTTTCACGGAATGAAAATCGAGCAATAATGTCCCTAAGATAAAATCGATTAGTAACCCATCTTTGACGAAATAACGAGTAATATGGGAGTCCTTGATAGAAATCCTTACCTTAACACTTTGAACCAAATCTTAGCGATTCATGATAATTACGAACACTTCCAAGTTTTGGCCTTCTCAATATCATTATAAAGACAAAAAAGATTGTCTAAGAGAAAGATAGAGTATACTTCCGGTCAAAAGACCCTCCCAAATCAAAAGTAGATTCGGCAAAAGAAAAGAAGAAAGAAAAATAAAGAATCGAATAGGGCTCTTACCGATTAATCAAAATGAGTGCAAAGAAAATGATTGATAAGAAAATATATATGAAGAGAGGGGTTCGGCCAGGAAGAAAAATGGAAGAAAATAATACTAGTAACATTTGGCCATGGAGGAAAAGAGAAGGGAGAAAATGTGTTTGTGAGAATGAGCAAAATGGAGGAAGAAAGAAATGGAGGGTGTAACACCCCAAACCCGGTCAACACACCACGACCGAATCTGGTATGTTACAGGAAAAAGGATTTTGAGAAAATAGGTTTCCGTTTAAATGTTTGATGAAAACACTTCGCTAAATTGTGTATTTGAAGAAAAACTTGAGTAGGCTTGATTAAAATCTGATGATGTATTTGAAAACCCAGAAATTTTGAAAACTTAATCAGATGTGTAGGTAAAACAAGTTTATCTCATTTAGAGGTTTAAGTTGTTTCTTATTATTACTAAAACATTTTGACTTAGTAGAAAATCGAGTTTAAGTTAGAAAAACATTTGAGTTCTCTTTATCCCAAATCATAGTGTGATACCCGATGGTATAGTTTAAAACATCTCGATTTGTAGTTTTGAAATTGTTGTCCTTCCAAGTTTTAGCAAATTTTAACCCAATTAACTTGTTAAGGCATATTAAAAATCTACTTTAAGCATAAACATAGCAAAACATAATTTTAAAGGCCATTTACAAACCAAAATAAAACCAAATAGTAATAAATAAGCTTAAGTACCAAATTCTATAAAAGTCTGAGCAAATCCTTATTTAAGCATGGCATGAGCACCTCGAGTCCATCCCGGCTCCATGTCCGCATCTAAGTGTCACCTGAAATGTCAAAGGAGAGAGTGAGTCGCAAGACTCAGTGTATAAATCCCCCTCCCGATAATACAACATGCTAACACACATCATAGCAAAGCAATACAATTAATGCACCTGCTCCTAACCATCCATTACACCTTCTCTACCCCGTGGTACCAAACCACCGGTGGTGCTAAACCACCGTGACCCAAAGTCACGATATCCATAATGTGGTGCCAAACCACTTTGGTGACCAAGTCACGAATAATCCAATGATGGGGCCAACCCATCGTGTGATACCAAATCACTAGCGACAATCCCGTATCTCATAAGTGGGGCCAACCCACGGTGGTGTCAAACCACAGGGACGAGTCGCAATGAGGTGCCAATCCTATGGTGTCCCAAAGACACAAGTGTGATACCAAATCACTTGTGACCGCAGTCACAAATCCGATGATGGGGCCAACCCATCGTGTGATACCAAATCACTGGCGTCAATCCCGTATAATCAACTTTGGGGCCAACCCACCGTGGTGCTAAGCCACTGGGACGAGACACTGAGGTGCCAAACCTCTGGTGACCCAAAGTCACAAAATATCATTTGTGGTACCAAACCACTGGAGGTGCCAAACCTCTGGTGTCCCAAAGACATAGTGTCCTAAAGACACGGATATCATACTCCCCCTCCTCTCATATTACCCATACATGTCATACTGACTCATGTACAATATGCAAATCATGTAATTCATGCCAACATGTCCAATATTGCATCTTATAGCACATATATCATGGATCATAATATTAGATGTATCAATAATAGAACTCGTAATGCTACGGACTTACCCGAATCTGTGAACATACCCTATCGGGTATCATGGCAATCATCACTGTTTCACTTGTTACAACACAGGTTATTAACTTATTATTAAGAAATCAGTGTGTTAGCTTACACACCTGAAATAGCGAAGGTTTAATCCTAAGAACCGGTCTAAGTCCCTTGATCACCTCGACAACCCTGATCCTATAATCGGCCAACAATAGATTAATCATCATACCATTCGGTCATAACCATTTAAACAAAAAGGGTTTAACTTCGATCTCTTACCTGCCCTTGATTCGGTTTCCAACCAAGTCCCAAACCAACAGTGGTTCCTCCACTAATCGACTACACCCTAAAAGAGAACAATTAATCCTTTGAAACCTTATACTCAATCGAAACTAAACAAATAAACCATGAGCAACCATCTCACCATCACTTACCAAACGATTATCAGAGAAGGAAGGCTCTCCCTACTTGCTTTTGAACTCCAAAGGCCCTATACGAAAAACGATTATCGAACCAAACGTTAAATCCTTTTAACAGATACCGAAATCGGCCCTTAAACACACTAAAAATCGACAAAGTACAAGAAAGAGGAGAAATGGCCATTCGGCCAACCACTTACCCCTTACTAGACCGATTGAACAAGACTCCAACAAGGTCACACTCCCCCTCTGATATACGGCAATAAAGAAACTATAGGAAGAAAGAAAAGATTCGGCTAGCACCCTTAATCAAAATGGGAAAGGAGGTTCGGCCTTAAGAGCAATGAAAAAAAAACGATTGGGAACAAACGGCTAAGGGGTTTGGAGAGGAAAAGAAGAAGATACAAGGATGAATGGAGGGGTGCTTTCGGTTTACAACAAGAAGAAGTAAAGTTTCGGCTAACAATGGTTCCAAGAGAAGAAAAATATGAGCAGAAAAGGAGAATAAGAGAAGCTAGTTTCGGCTCAAGCTGAAGAGAAAGCAAAATGCTGGTTTCGGTTTACCCAAAAGAAAATAAGAAGTAAGGAGAGCAACCACTCGGCCACACACACACCAAATCAAGAGATGAAAAGAAGTTTTGGCAAAAAGTTACTTGAACATTCGGTTGAAGGAGAAAAAGAGAAGGAGTATCTTGAAGTTTTTGCTAGCTTTTGACTAAAAGAAAATTGGCTTCCTAAAAGAGTTTGTGATCGAAAATGCACATTTGCCAAAGGCAAATTCGGCACACTCCTACTACACCAAAACCGGCCACTCACTTCCCCCCAAAATCTCTCCAAAATCCGGCCAAGCTCCCCCAAACACTCCCAAGCCACCAATTCAAATTATTTTGACCAAGTCCACCTCCACAATTTACTCTCCACCCACCATTCAAATAGGAAGACTTAGTCCAAGGCAGAGTTCGAACTGCCTACAACTCCTTCCCTCCATGCCAAAATGGATGCAAAAATAGGGATTTTCGCAGCTTGAACCTGTGACATCCTCCCTTGCACTTGACGTCACACACAAGCTCTAAGTGGCGCATGCTTTGCCACTTTGCTAGCTCATCACTTGTGCAACAATCCACCAAATAAAATACATAAGACCCAAATTCTTCAAATTTCTATCACATAAAGCCCAAAAACAAAAATTTTTCCTACCACTGAGCTTACACCTAGCTTATAACTAAGCCCCAACAACATCAAAATAACAACATAGCACATCAAGCACATGCAGCAAAGCCAAAATAAAATAGCCCTTAACCCGGAATATTACAGTTCTACCCCCCTTAAAAATAATTTCGGCCTCGAAATTACCTGATCAGAAGAGTTGCGGGTATTACTGTCTCATCATATCCTCGGGTTCCCACGTGGCTTCTTCCACGCCATGATTCCGCCAAAGAACCTTAACCAAAGGCACAGACTTCCTACGCAGAACCTTCACATCCCGATCCAAAATCTGTACAGGCTCTTCCTCCATGGTCAAATCTGGGTTTACGTCGATCTCTTCCACTACCACCACGTGTGATGGATCTGAGCGATAACGCCTAAGCATCGAAACGTGGAACACGTCGTGAATCTGACTTAGCTCTGCTGGCAACTCAAGCTGATATGCTACTGGTCCCACTCGTCTCAGTACCCTATACGGCCCAATAAACCTCGGACTTAGCTTGCCTTTCCTTCCGAACCTTAACATTTTCTTCCATGGTGAGACCTTGGAAAAACTTGATCTCCCACAAAGAATTCAATATCTCTCCGCTTAAGATCGGCATAGGACTTCGCCGGTGCAAGCTTCCTTCAATCGGCCTGAATCAACTTAACCTTGTCTTCGGTCTCAAAGAACCAACTCGTCCCAACAACCGACATTCACTTAACTCTTTCCAACAAGTAGGTGAGCGACACTTCCCTCCGCATAACGCCTCATATGGTGCCATCTTGATGCTTGCTTGGTAACTATTGTTGTAGGCAAACTCACTAATGGTAGATACTCCTCCCAACTACCCACAAATCCAATACACAACCTCGTAACATATCCTCCAAGATCTCAGATAACCCTTTCCGATCGCCGTCGATCTGCGGATGAAATGCCGTGCTGAAATCCAACCGCGTACCCAGAGCCTGATGCAACGCTTTCCAAAACCTTGACGTAAATCTGGGATCCCTATCCGAGACGATCGATATTGGCACACCGTGCAGTCTCACTATCTCTGACACATACAACTTCGCTAACCTCTGAAGTGAGTAATCCACCTCACCGGATAAAGTGAGCCGATTTAGTCGATCGATCCACAATTACCCAAATCAATCCTTTTGCTCGGTGTAGCGGTAATCCACTGACGAAATCCATGGTTATCCTTTCCCACTTCCATCAAGAATCTTCATTTGGTCAAGCAACCCCGACGGCAATCGATGCTCACTTTGACTGCCGACATGTCGACACTTCTCTACAAACTCATCACTTCCTTTTTCGCATCTTACCACCGTAATCGTTCTCGAGATCCCTATACATTTTACTACCTCCAGGATGCATAGCGTAGGGGCTGCTATGAGCGTCCTGAATAATCTTCTGCCTTAACTCAGTGTCTCTCGGCATACAAGCCTTCCCCTGAAAACACAGCACCCGATCACTAGACAAACTGTAGCCCTCCAAACCATCATTCTGCACTTGTGTCCTCTGCGCACTCAAAACCTCATCCATCAACTGTTTTTCTTTGATTTGCTCAACCCAAGCAGGCTTAACCTACAGCTCTGCCAGAATACTCCCGTCGTCATACAAACTCAAGTGGGCAAACAACGCTCTTAAATCCGAAACAACCTTACGGCTCAACGCGTCTACCACAACGTTAGCCTTGCCCGGATGATACTCAATTGAGCAATCGTAGTCTTTCAGCAGCTCAATCCATCTGCGCTGTCTCAGATTCAAGTCTTTCTGAGTCAGAAGGTACTTCAGACTCTTATGATCCGTGTAGACTATCGATCTCTCTCCGCATAAGTAATGCCTCCATATCTTCAAGGCAAAGACTACAACCGCTAACTCCGGATCGTGTGTTGATAATTGACCTCATGTGGCCTCACCGTCGAGATCGTAAGCCACAACCTTCCTTCCTCAGATCAAGACACAACCCAAACTCAGATGTGATGCATCGCAATAAACCGTGAATCCTTTCCAATTCGGGTTGAATTAGGACCGAGCTTCGGTCAAAATCTTCTTCAACTTGTCGAAGCTCTCCTGCCGCTTCTCGGTCAAATGAACGGAACCCCTTTCTTAATAATTTAGTCATCGGTACCGCGATCAACGAAAACCCTCTACAAATCTTCTAGAGTATCCTCGCCAAACCCGTAAAACTCTAAATCTCACCATCGACCTAGGCGACTTCCAATCCAAAACCGCTTCAATCTTTCGAGGATCCACTCTAATCCCTCGATCGATACTACATGACCCAAGAACGCCACCTCCCTAAGCCGAACTCGCATTTACTAAACTTCAGATAAAGTCTGTTTCTCCTCAAAATCAGCAATACCACCCGCAAATCGCATCATGTTCCTCCTCGGTCCTTGAATATACCAAGATGTCGCCGATAAAACCACTACGAATCGATCCAAATCTCGTTGGAACACCCTATTCATCATATTCATGAAGGCCGCCGGCGTTAGTCAACCCAAACGGCATAACTAAGAACTCAAAGTGCCCATACCGAGTACTAAATGTCGTCTTGCAGATATCCGCCTCCTTCACCTTTAACTGGTGATACCCAGACCTTAAATCAATCTTCGAGAAAACCGACGTACCCTTCAGCTGATCAAACAAGTCATCTATCCGAGGCAGCGGATACTTGTTTTTGATCGTCAGCTTATTCAATTGGCGGTAGTCTATACACATCCGCATAGTACCGTCTTTCTTCTTGACAAAGAGTACCAGCGCTCCCCAAGGCGAAACACTTGGCCTGATAAAGCCTCGGTCCAATAATTCCTGGATCTGAGCCTTAAGCTCCACTAACTCCTTAGGCGCCATCCTGTACGGAGCTATAGATACGGGCGCAGTTCCGGGTAACAGATCTATCCCGAACTCTACCTCACGATCTGGTGGCAAACCCGAAAGCTCCTCAGGAAACACATCAACAAATTCTCTAACTGTCCGAACTGTCTCCACAGCAGACTCTTTAGCCTCCAAGGCATACACATGAACCACATATGCTTCACAGCCCTTTCTGACCATCTTCTCGGCTTTGGAGAAGATACCACATTGGATGATAATTTCTCCTATTACCGATCGTAACTACCTCATCACCCTTACCATTTTCGTAACCATGCACTTAGCGCAAATCCAACTTCGCTCGGTACTTAACCACCAATCCATCCCGAGAATCGATCGAACTCCCCAAAAGGCGCTCCATCGATCAAGACGAACACCACCCTTGGAGTTCTAGAGGTACATCTCTATACACTTATCTACAACTCTGAGTGACCTAAAGGGCTTATTACTACCATCCGCCTAGAAGATATCTCGAGTCTAAATCCATGGTCTTCACTATGCTACTTGCAACATATGAATGTGTTGAACCCACATCAATCAAAGAGTAAATGGAGAACCAAAGATTAAAATGTACGGTTATGACGTCCCAAGGTCGCCCCTCCTCTCGGCCAACAGATATACACTAGCCCCTACTGTCGGCCTCAAGATTACTTGCACCTCGCCTTGGGTGCTCCACGGCCCCGACCGAACCATTACCTCCTCTGCCATTACCTTGGCCCTCTCATGGTGGTGGTGCATTATTCTGTCTTGAGTACGACCACGACTCTCGACCGAATCCTAGCCAACTAGCGGACAGGTCCCTCACACAAATGGTCCAAATGAGCCACACTCAAAACAACCTTTTCCACCGGTCCAACATCCTCCCCAATGAGCTTTCCCACAACAGTTACATCATGGGCGGTCCACGCTTAGCAAAGAACAAACCTACCAGATCGATTCGCCCACTCGGTCTAGCCCTTTTCTCATGGATTACCCGACGACCGGAAGATCCAAAACTCCTCTTGTGTCGGTTCCTATCCATGCCTTGCCTCACGACTCTTTAATACCCTCGACTACCTTCGCCTTTTCAACGTAGCAAGAATTCACGCCCCGCCGAGGCGCGATCAACAACCTTAATTCGTCTCGCAGGCCATCCTCAAAACGAACACACCTCTCATGTTCAGTAGCCACCATACCCCTGGCATACCGACTCAGCCTCAGAAACTCTGCCTCGTACTCTGACACAGATTTACTCCCCTGCACTAACCTCAGAAATGCTTTCCATTGCTCATTAATGTAGTTAGCTCCAATGTACTTTTTCTGATAAGTAGCCCTGAAATAGTCCCAAGTCAGATCTTCCGCTGTAGCGCTGTCCCGAACCGTGAGCCACCACTGGTATGACTCATCTCGAAGAAGTGATACTATCCCTTTAACTTTTCTTCACGATCGGTCTAGATCGTCCATGATCTCGCTTCTGTCGCTTCCACCAATATTCAAGAAGCTAGGAGCAACACCGAGACACCTCGAAAAACTTCAAATTTATTTGCCAAGTCACTCGAGCACGATTTCCTAACTCCTGCGCCTCCGCCTACTCCACTACCCTTTCTAAAACTCGCGAGATCGCTTTGTGACATCTGCGTCGTCCCGATCATTCCTCGAAACTCACCACCTCCACCGGTGGCGAACCCAGATCTCATTTTCTGACCCTTGAACGGATCCTACGGGTTCAGAAACCGTCATCCTACCACGACCTCGTCCACGACCACGTCCACCTCTAGCGCTCATGACTAAAATCTCGTCTGATTTAAAGAATTTTTATGCATCAGTAATTATTCCACTGTTTTAAAGCAAAGTCTTATGAATATTAAAGAAGCTTTGTTTTCGCGAGTCCACTGAGTCCTATCAGTTTCAATTTCTAAAGTAGTCTTACTATCACTAGCCATCCAATCACATCTCATCAATATCATTATCACAAACAATAGTAAGGGGTACTTACAGGCGGATTGGTGCCGAGACTCGGTGCTATGCCTTTCACACCATACTTTTAAAACATAACACTTAAAATGACTTTTGAAAACATTTTGGGCCTCGGGCCCACAGTGAGCCTTTGAACTTGGCTCTGATACCACAATTGTAACACCCCAAATCCGGTCAACACACCACAATCGAATCGGTATGTTATAGGAAAAGGATTTTGAGAAAATAGGTTTCGCTTAAATGTTTGATGAAAACACTTCGCTAAATTGTGTATTTGAAGAAAAACTTGAGTAGGCTTGATTAAAATCGATGATGTATTTGAAAACCCAAAATTTTGAAAACTTAATCGATGTGTAGGTAAAACAAGTTTATCTCATTTAGAGGTTTAAGTTGTTTCTTATTATTACTAAAACATTTTGACTTAGTAGAAAATCGAGTTTAAGTTAGAAAACATTTGAGTTCTCTTTATCCCAAATCATAGTGTGATACCCGATGGTATAATTTAAAACATCTCGATTTGTAGTTTTGAAATTGTTGTCCTTCCAAGTTTTAGCAAATTTTAACCCAATTAACTTGTTAAGGCATATTAAAATCTACTTTAAGCATAAACATAGCAAAACATAATTTTAAAGGCCATTTACAAACCAAAATAAAACCAAATAGTAATAAATAAGCTTAAGTACCAAATTCTATAAAAGTCGAGCAAATCCTTATTTAAGCATGGCATGAGCACCTCGAGTCCATCCGGCTCCATGTCCGCGTCTAAGTGTCACCGAAATGTCAAAGGAGAGAGTGAGTCGCAAGACTCAAGGTATAAATCCCCTCGATAAAACAACATGCTAACACACATCATAGCAAAGCAATACAATTAATGCACCTGCTCCTAACCATCCATTACACCTTCTCTACCCCGTGTGGTACCAAACCACCGGTGGTGCTAAACCACTGTGACCCAAAGTCACGATATCCATAATGTGGTGCCAAACCGCCGGTGACCAAGTCACGAATAATCCAATGATGGGGCCAACCCATCGTGTGATACCAAATCACTAGCGACAATCCCAGTATCTCATAAGTGGGGCCAACCCACGGTGGTGTCAAACCACGTGGACGAGTCGCAATGAGGTGCCAAACCTCGGTGTCCCAAAGACACAAGTGTGATACTAAATCACCGGTGACCGCAATCACAAATCCGATGATGGGGCCAACCCATCGTGTGATACCAAATCACCAAGCGCCAATCCCAGTATAATCAATCGTGGGCCAACCCATCGTGGTGCTAAGCCACTGACGAGACGCGAGGTGCCAAACCTCCGTGACCCAAAGTCACAAAATATCATTTGTGGTACCAAACCACCGGAGATGCCAAACCTCCGGTGTCCCAAAGACACAAGTCCCAAAGACACGGATATCATACTCCCCTCCTCTCATATTACCCATACATGTCATCTTCGACTCATGTACAATATGCAAATCATGTAATTCATGCCAACATGTCCAATATTGCATCTTATAGCACATATATCATGGATCATAATATTAGATGTATCAACAATAGAACTCGTAATGCTACGGACTTACCCGAATCCGTGAACATACCCTATCGGGTATCATGGCAATCATCACTGTTTCACTTGTTACAACACATGTTATTAACTTATTACTAAGAAATCAGTGTGTTAGCTTACACACCTGAAATAGCGAAGGTTTAATCCTAAGAACCGGTCTAAGTCCCTTGATCACCTCAACAACCCTGATCCTATAATCGGCCAACAATGGATTAATCATCATACCATTCGGTCATAACCATTTAAACAAAAAGGGTTTAACTTCGATCTCTTACCTGCCCTTGATTCGGTTTCCAACCAAGTCCCGAACCAACAGTGGTTCCTCCACTAATCGACTACACCCTAAAAGAGAACAATTAATCCTTTGAAACCTTATACTCAATCGAAACTAAACAAATAAACCATGAGCAACCATCTCACCATCACTTACCAAACGATTATCAGAGAAGGAAGGCTCTCCCTACTTGCTTTCGAACTCCAAAGGCCCTATACGAAAAACGATTACCAAACCAAACGTTAACTCCTTTTAACAGATACTGAAATTGGCCCTTAAACACACTAAAAATCGGCAAAGTACAAGAAAGAGGAGAAATGGCCATTCGGCCAACCACTTACCCCTTACTAGACCGATTGAACAAGACTCCAACAAGGTCACACTCCCCCTCTGATATACGGCAATAAAGAAACTATAGGAAGAAAGAAAAGATTCGGCTAGCACCCTTAATCAAAATGGGAAAGGAGGTTCGGCCTTAAGAGCAATGAAAAAAAATGATTGGGAACAAACGGCTAAGGGGTTTAGAGAGGAAAAGAAGAAGATACAAGGATGAATGGAGGGGTGCTTTCGGTTTACAACAAGAAGAAGTAAAGTTTCGGCTAACAATGGTTCCAAGAGAAGAAAAATATGAGCAGAAAAGGAGAATAAGAGAAGCTAGTTTCGGCTCAAGCTGAAGAGAAAGCAAAATGCTGGTTTCGGTTTACCCAAAAGAAAATAAGAAGTAAGGAGAGCAACCACTCGGCCACACACACACCAAATCAAGAGATGAAAAGAAGTTTTGGCAAAAAGTTACTTGAACATTCGGTTGAAGGAGAAAAAGAGAAGGAGTATCTTGAAGTTTTTGCTAGCTTTTGACTAAAAGAAAATTGGCTTACCTAAAAGAGTTTGTGACCGAAAATGCACATTTGCCAAAGGCAAATTCGGCACACTCCTACTACACCAAAACCGGCCACTCACTTCCCCTTCCAAAATCTCTCCAAAATCCGGCCAAGCTCCCCCAAACACTCCCAAGCCACCAATTCAAATTATTTTGACCAAGTCCACCTCCACAATTTACTCTCCACCCACCATTCAAATAGGAAGACTTAGTCCAAGGCAGAGTTCGAACTGCCTACAACTCCTTCCCTCCATGCCATCAAAATGGATGCAAAAATAGGGGATTTTTGCAGCTTGAACCCAGGACATCCTCCCTTGCACTTGACGTCACACACAAGCTCTAAGTGGCGCATGCTTTGCCACTTTGCTAGCTCATCACTTGTGCAGCAATCCACCAAATAAAATACATAAGACCCAGCTCCTTCAAATTTCTATCACATAAAGCCCAAAAACAAAAATTTTTCCTACCACTCGAGCTTACACCTAGCTTAT
The DNA here is from genome assembly GCA_025506655.1 of Gossypium rotundifolium. Classification (NCBI taxonomy): domain Eukaryota; kingdom Viridiplantae; phylum Streptophyta; class Magnoliopsida; order Malvales; family Malvaceae; genus Gossypium; species Gossypium rotundifolium. Next base: position 107,630,929 of record CP106722.1, read on the forward strand.
AACTAAGCCCCAACAACATCAAAATAACAACATAGCACATCAAGCACATGCAGCAAAGGCAAAATAAAATAGCCCTTAACCCGGGATATTACAAAGGGTGAGAGGTTTGTGTTTCGTTTTTTCAAATGTGAGAAAGGAGCAAAGAGAGAGATTTGGGACAATGGAGCATTCGGCAATGGTGAAAAATAGAAAAAGGGGAAAATAGCTTTCGTGCTCTGATGTTTTCGGCACTAGGGAAAAAGAACTTGAGAGGTAAAGCAAATTATGACCAAGTGGTTAAAAGAAATGGCCAAAAAAAGAAAACAAAATCTTCACTAATGCACAAAAATGCATTCGGCTAGGGAGAGAAAAAGATGAGAAGAAAAGCTTTTGTGAAAAGCACCAAATGATCAAATCAAAGTGACAAAACTTGCTACACATCCTTACAAAAGCTTCCAACAATATTCGGCCACCCCCCCAGACCCCAAAATCATCCAAGTTCATGGACAAAGTTTGGCCATTCCAAACTTTCCAAAACACATTCCCTTAAAAGTGCCTTGTGTCCCCCCTACATTCCATAAGTTCATGATTTCTTTCCCTATGTTTAAAGCTTACCTTAACCCATTAGCCACCTTTCCATAAAAAAAATAGTCCAACCTTACCAAAAATAAAGCTTGGCCGACACATGCTAGAAGAGTGCAAAAATTAAAGTCACAAAATGCATACTATGGGATTCGAACCTTTTGCCTCAAGCAACACTTATGGCGCCAACTCCACTTTACAACTAGCTTATCTTGTGCTAGCTTTTGCCACTTAATTACCTTAAACATCAAGATCACTTGTTCCACTTCAATAAAGTAATCCTTACCAAAATTTATTCTAATTCCGAATAAATCTCGAGCCTTCTCAAGACTATATAATAAACACACAAAATAAATCATTCTCTAGCTAAGCACCGAAATTATGCAACATATCGATACTAAATTTTTAGGATGTTACAATTCTACCCCCTTAAAGAAAATTTCATCCTCGAGATTTCCTGGTTAAAAGAGGTGAGGATACTGTTGCGGAATTGCGTCCTCAGGCTCCCACGTAGCTTCCTCCGCTCCGTGATTACGCCATAGAACCTTAACCAATGGTACCGACTTCTTTCTTAGCACCTTAACATCACGGTCTAAGATTTTCACTGGTTCCTCCTCGAAAGACAAGTCCGTCCTTATCTCCACTTCTTCTACCGGTACTATGTGAGACGAATCCGATCTATAAAGCCTCAGCATAGAAACATGGAAGACACTATGAATTTGATTCAACTCTAGAGGTAATTCAAGCTGATTGGCCACTGGTCCTACACGCTTCAACACGGTACGGTAATAAACCTAGGGCTCAACTTCCCCTTCCTTCCAAATCTGAAAATCTTCTTCCAAGGTGAGACTTTTAGAAAGACCTGATCTCCCACTGCAAACTCAATATCCTTACGCTTCAGATCTGCATACGAATTTTGTCTATCCGAAGCTTCCTTTAACCGTGCTCAAATCACCTTTACCTTTTCTTCTGTCTCAGATATCAATTCAGGACCCAACAACTACCTTTCCCCTAATTCAGTCCAACAAGTAGGGGTACGACACCTACGACCATATAACTCTTCATAGGGTGCCATTTGGATACTGGATTGGTAACTGTTATTATATGCAAACTCTGCCAACAGTAGAAAATCTTCCCAACTACCTCTGAAGTCAATCACACAACCCCTTAACATGTCTTCCAAAATCTGGATTACTCTTTTCGACTGACCATCTGACTGAGGATGAAAAGCTGTACTGAAGTTTAACTTTGTTCCCAAAGCCTCATGCAAAGCTCTCCAAAACCGTGATGTAAACCTAGGATCCTTCTCCGATAGAATAGACACTGGTACCCCATGCAACCTCACAATCTCCGATACGTACAACTTAGCCAGCTTCTGCAGTGAGTAATCCGTACGAACTGGAAGAAAATGGGCAGTCTTCGTCAATCGATCCACTATCACCCAGACGAAATCTTTCTTAGTGGGTGTTAAGGGTAACCCACTAACAAAATCCATCGTTATCCTCTCCCATTTCCATAAAGAAATCTTTACCGGTTGCAAAGCTCGACGGTAATTGATGTTCCGCCTTCACTTGTTGACAAGTCAAGCACTTACCCACGAAATCAGTAACCTCTCATTTTAACCCTGGCCACCGATACTGTTTACGGAGGTCTCGATACATCTTATTTCCTTCAGGGTGCATAGCATAAGGGCTACTGTGCGCCTCTCGCAGAATCAATTGTCTCAAATCCGAATCCATGGGCATACAAAATCTTCCGCGAAAGCATAGCACTCTACCCTTATTCATTCCAAAATCCCCTATTACACTATTTTCAACTTGTTGCATTAACGGACCCATCTTTTCATCTGATAACTGCTTCTCCTTGATCTGTTCTAACCACAGAGGCTTCACCTGAAGTTCCACTAGCAGACTGCCATCCTCATACAAACTGAGATGAGCAAACATTACTCTTAACTCCGATACTACCTTACGACTCAACGCGCCTGCCACCACGTTAGCCTTTCCAGGATGATGCTCAATTGAGAAGTCATAATCCTTTAACAGCTCAACCCACCTCCATTGTCGCAAGTTTAACTCCTTCTGGGTAAGGAGGTACTTAAGACTCTTATGGTCCGTATAAATGATAGACTTCTCACCGTAAAGATAGTGCCTCCAAATCTTTAAAGCAAATACCACCGCAGCCAATTCCAAGTCATGAGTAGTATAGTTGACTTTGTGCAGCCTTAGCTGACGAAAAGCATAAGCCACCACTTTTCCTTCTTGCATTAGCACACATCCTAAACCCGTGTATGACACATCACAGTAAACGATAAACTCTTTTCCAGCGTCAGGTTGAATCAGTACTGGCGCTTCCGTCAAAATCTTCTTCAGTTTCTCAAAACGTTCTTGTTGTTTATTTGTCCACACATACGGTACTCCCTTTCGCAATAGTTTTGTTAGGGGTGCAGCAATCAACGAAAACCCCTCAACAAAGTGTCTACAATAGCCAGCCAAACCTAAGAAACTCTAAATCTCAGCCACTGACTTCAGTGGTTTCCAATCCAACATAGCCTCTACCTTTCGAGGATCAACTCTGATTCCTTCGGCTGACACCACGTGACCCAAGAAAGTCACTTCCTTCAACCAAAATTCACACTTACTGAATTTGGCATAAAGTTGCTTGTCCCGCAGTATCTGCAATACTGTGCGCAAATGCGAGTCATGCTCTTCTTCGTTTCTCGAATATACCAAGATGTCATCTATGAACACCACCACGAACCGGTCTGAATAGGGTTGAAAGACACGGTTCATCATGTCCATAAATGCAGCTGATGCATTGGTCAAACCAAATGGCATCACCAAAAACTCATAATGCCCATAACGAGTTCGGAATGCCGTCTTATGAATATCTGCCTCTTTAACCTTGAGTTGATGATAACCCGATCTCAAATCAATCTTGGAGAAAACTGAAGCTCCTCTAAATTGATCAAATAGGTCGTCGATTCTCGGCAATGGATACTTATTCTTGATTGTCAATTTATTCAACTGCCTATAATCAATGCACATGCGCATCGAACCATCCTTCTTCTTGATGAACAAAATCGGTGCTCCCCATGGAGACACACTCGATCGAATAAATCCCCGATCCAACAATTCTTGAATTTGAGCTTTAAGCTCCGCTAACTCCTTTGGTGCCATTCTATAAGGAGCAATGGACATCGGAGCCGTTCTAGGCAAAAGCTTAATGCCAAATTCTACTTCCCGATCTAGAGGTAGACCTAGAAGTTCTTCGGGAAAGACATCTGGAAATTCTTTCACCATTCTCACACCTTCCACTGATAATTCCTTAGCATCTAAAGCACTAATGAAGGCTAAGAACGCTCCATACCCTTTCCGCACCAACTTTTCTGCCTTTAAAGTAGATACCACATTTGCTAGGTAATTCTTTCGTTTGCCTATCATCACAACTTCCTTATCTTCCAAAGTCCTGATTGACATCCACTTTGCAGCCCAATCCAGTTGTGCCTGGTGCTTTACCAACCAATCCATGCCCAAAGTAATATCAAACTCACCGAAAGGCAGTTCCATGAAATTTGCCAGAAATATTTCTCTTTGAATTTCTAAAGGCACGTCTCTAAACAATTTATTCACGATTACCCACTGTACTAAAGGACTAATTATCGTCATATCTCTATCGATAAATTCAAATCTAATATTCAGGTTTCCAAATATAGCACTAGCAACATACGAGTGGGTAGACCCGATATCTATCAAAGCAGTAACAGGTACATCAAAGATGAAGAACGTACCAGTTATCACATCAGGTGCATCGCCATCCTCCCGACGCCTGACCGCGTAGATCAACCCTAGCTGTCTTGCCTCCGTGTTACCTCTAAAGCCATTACATCGACCCAGTGCACCTTAACCTTGTCTAGTGCCATTACCACCACGACCTGGTCCATGAGCCCTCGGTGGCTATTGAGCGTCATGAGCTGGCTGTGCATCAGGGTTACGAGCTTCTTGAGTTGGATCAATCTGTCGAGGACAATTCCTAAACTGGTGGTTCTTAGAACAACATTTAAAACAACCATCGGTTCTCTTTTGACATTCTCCGGGGTGTCTTCTCCCACAGTCAGCACATTCTTGAATCTGATTGGTAGCCACAGGTGCTCTAGCTTGAGCTGGCTCATCATTTTGAGGCATCTTTTGGAACCTTTTAGAAGAACGCGAGTACTTAAAGTCCCTCTTGCCTCTGACTCTTTCCCAGTTCTGGCGTTCTGAGTTCTTAGCCTTTTCGGCTATCTTGGCTTTCTCCACAAGCGTGGCAAAAATCCTTTCTTGCTGCAGAGCTATCAGTACCCGCAACTCATCATTCAACCCATCCTCAAAGCGTACACAGCGCTCATGATCAGTTGGCACTATTACGCTAGCATAACGGCTCAAGCGAAGAAATTATGCCTCGTAAGCAGCCACCGTCTTATTTCCTTGGACCAAATTCAGGAATTCCTTCCTCCAGGCATCCACATAGCTTGCCCCAACATACTTCCCTTGAAAAGTAGCTTTGAAGAAATCCCAAGTAACTCGTTCAGCCTGGGTGCCCTCTCGAACAGTAAGCCACCATTGATACGCCTCGTCCCTCAACAAAGACACGGCTCCTCTTAGTTTCTGCTTGGTAGTACACTCCAGGTCATCCATAATCTGCTCTACAGCCTCGAGCCAATATTTCGCAACATCTGGGGCTACTCCAGAAATACCCCTAAAAGTCTCGGCACCATTGGATCTGAGCCTCTCCGATAATGATCCTCGAGCTACTGGCCCCGATCTAGCCCTAGCGACCCTTTCCAAAACTCTCAACATTGCCTAGGACAAAGCAATGTCTTCCCTCATACGGTCGTGGGATCCATTATCCGACACAGGTGATGCCAGTGCATCTATTTTTGGCATATGTCCCGATGCCTCAGACACGGCTCTAGCACCTCGGCCTCTACCACGACCACGTCTACCATGCCCACGTCCTCTAGTGCTCATAATGACTAACTCGGCTTAATCTGATTACAAGTTTTATGAATCAGAATACTATTTCAGTGTTTATTAACGATATTTTATGAGATATGAGAGATAAAGTTATTTCCGCAATCACATCCTATAGCCTCAATCTCTATAGTTTCAACACCTAAAACTAGAAGTTCTAGAGTGTTCCTATGATCATATCACAATAATAATCATTCAGTATACAAAAACTTACTTGACTTGGTGCCGGATGCTCGTGATGCCATACTACCTTTAAAGCATAAATTCTATAAATTCAAAACAGTTTTAAACGAAAATTGTTGTTGAACCCAATCCACAGCCGAGTTTTGAAATCAGGCTCTGATACCATAAAATGTAACACCCTAAGCCCGGTCTATGCGTTAAAACCAGATTTGGTATGTCACGCAAAACGGACATACATCGAGCCGTCTTATGATTTAAAGAAAATAGATCCTTAAAACTATTTTGGAAATGGAGTTTATTAAAAATCGAGGTTAATTTTTAGAATCTATGATTTAAGACGTATGAGATTATAAATTGAAACTTAGAAATTTATTGGTTAAATTTTTTACGAGAAGTTTAAAAGAGTTTAAAAGAGATTTGAAACAAGATTCTTAAAAGAATATTTACAGAAAATTTACGAGATAAAATATTTAAGAAAAACCCCTTTTTGCACGAAAATTTTAAGAAATCATTTATAAAAAAATAAAATAGTCCCATTTAAGTATCTAAACATAATTAAAATCCATCCACGAGTAAAATCCATAAAATAATACCAGAGGCCTTATTACATCATAACTGAAATAGTAATTAAAAGAAAATACTTTAAAGAAGTTCAAAGTTTATATAAACCATCATTCGTAGTATGGCTTCCACGAAGTCATTCCCGGTCCAAGCCTCCACTATTGATCGTTACCTGAGAAGGGTAAAGAAAACGGGGTGAGTTACATAGAACTCAGTGTGTAACCCATTTACCATAGTCCACTGGGCCAAAACCATTTAAGCATTTACTTGGGCTTGAGCCCATTTACAAATGTAACCATATAACAAATATAAAATGCATGTGTTATGCAATTCCCAACCAAGCCTAAATTTCCAACCGCTACACACCACCCGTACCAACCAGCACACCTGTGGGGAGCTTTAGTCACCCACCCCGCCAACACACCAACTAGGCATTAAGCCATAAATTAAACTGGGCACGAAGCCATTAACTGGGCATGAAGCCATTAATTAGGCACGAAGCCATTAACTGGGCACAAAGCCATTAACTGGGCACGAAGCCATTAACTAGGCACGAAGCCATTAACTGGGCACGAAGCCATCTTCTCTTTATAAAATATCCCAACCCATGCAATCATGTATTTAAAATGCATATATTCATTTATATGATAATTTACAACATAACGCCCATAAAAGAATTATTACCGTCTGGCCTATATTACACTTTGGCCCATTTCACAATTTGGCCCATATCATCTCATAACACACTTGGCCAATTTTATCAAATAACTCATATGGCCCATTTATCACATGGGGCCCAAAATATCACTTTTTAACATTTAGTCCATTAAGGGCGATTCCATAATTTTCACGATTTAATTCTGATTTCATGCACTTAACACTAAAGTGTTAATATACCATATTTTTCGATTTCACCAACTTTACGATTTTTAGTCTAATGCTTAATTTCGATATAGTCATCTAACCCATGAGATAAGTGTGAGATTACACACCTGATTACGGTGAGGACCCGATCGTTGATACCTAAATACGTATCACACTTGATAAGTATACTAACACTTAAATTAAATCTATGTTAAAGTAGGCGATCTAGATTTTTACCCTCGAAATCTCAAACAACAACTATTTGTCGGTTCTCCCCGGTTGACGGTTCACAACCCGGTGGAAAATCTCGAATAGTTAATGGCTCTAAACTACGAACAACTTTGAATAATTCATTCTCCCCGGATGAGGGTCCACAACCTAGTGGACAGTCTCAGATTACCGAAACAACCCTTTCCTTGAATATAGAGGGAATAGTGAATCTGCCCCTCTTCTGAACACTATTCACCACCCTTTTCGACCCTATCTTGTTTGCCTCCATTGACAAAAGAATATTAGTTCAACTAATATTTTGAAATTTTAGTCTATAAGTTTTTAAGGGCGAAAACGGCTTAGCACGAAATCTTACGTTTCACAGAATGAAAATTGAGCGATAACGTCCCTAAGATAAAATCGATTAGTAGCCCATCTTTGATGAAATAATGAGTAATATGGGAGTCCTTGATAGAAACCCTTACCTTAACACTTTGAACTGAATCTTAGCGATTCACGATAATTATGAACACTTCCAAGTTTCGGCCTTCTCTATATCACTATAAAGATGAAAAAGATTGTCTAAGAGAAAGATAGAGGATACTTTCGGTCAAAAGAATCTCCCAAATCAAAAGTAGATTCGGCAAAAGAAAAAAAGAAAGAAAAATAAAGAATCAAAGAGGGTTCTTACCGATTAATCAAAACGAGTGCAAAAAAAATGATTGATAAGAAAATATATATGAAGAGGGAGGTTCGGCCAAGAAGAAAAATGGAAGAAAATAATACTAGTAACATTCGGCCATGGAGGAAAAGAGAAGGGAGAAAATGTGTTTGTGAGAATGAGCAAAATGAAGGAAGAAAGAAATAGAGGGTGAGAGGTTTGTGTTTCGGTTTTTCAAAGGTGAGAAAGGAGCAAAGAGAGAGATTTGGGACAAGGGAGCATTCGGCAATGGTGAAAAATAGAAAAAGGGAAAAATGGCTTTTGTGCTTTGATGTTTTCGGCACTAGGGAAAAAGAACTTGAGAGGCAAAGCAAATTATGACCAAATGGTTAAAAGAAATGACCAAAAGAAGAAAACAAAATGTTCACTAATGCACAAAAATGCATTCGGCTAGGGAGAGAAAAAGATGAGAAGAAAAGCTTTTGTGATAAGCACCAAATGATCAAATCAAAGTGACTAAACTTGCTACACATCCTTACAAAAGCTTCCAACAATATTCGGCCACCCCCTAGACCCCAAAACGGTCCAAGTTCATGGACAAAGTTTGGCCATTCCAAACTTTCCATAACACATTCCCTTAAAAGTGCCTTGTGTCCCCCCTACATTCCATAAGTTCATGATTTCTTTCCCTATGTTTAAAGCTTACCTTAACCCATTAGCCACCTTGCCATAAAAAAAATAGTCCAACCTTACCAAAAATAAAGCTTGGCCGACACATGCTAGAAGAGTGCAAAAATTAAAGTCGCAAAATGCATACTATGGGATTCAAACCTCTTCCCTCAAGAAACACTTATGGCGCCAACTCCACTTTACAACTAGCTTATCTTGTGCTAGCTTTTGCCACTTAATTACCTTAAACATCAAGATCACTTGTTCCACTTCAATAAAGTACTCCTTACCAAAATTTATTCTAATTCCAAATAAATCCTGAGCCTTCTCAAGACTATATAATAAACACACAAAATAAATCATTCTCTAGCTAAGCACCGAAATTATGCAACATATCAATACTAAATTTTTAGGATGTTACACGTGTGGTGGAAGTCAGGACAGACCACGGGTGGGGCACACGGGCGTGTCTCAGGTCGTGGAGACAAGTCAGTATGTATGCCCTATTTTGGAACGGGTTAGACACATGGGCGTGTCTGAGGCCGTGGAAGGCACACGGCCTGCCTACACGGGCCTGCCACACGGGCCTGTTGCCTCTGTAACTTAGAAAAAGTTTTAAATTTCTGAGAATTTTTATATGTTTTCGATTTAGTCCTGGCCCTACTCTAAAGCATGCTTGAGGTCTCATTGACCTATTTAAGGGATGCTTTGACTGCATTGGATGAACTGTAATATGAAATGTCCGTAAAAGTTTTCGATTGTTTAGTAATACCTCTTAACCCTAAACCGGCAATGGTTACGAGTTAGGGGTGTTACAGTATCTTTTTGCACATATTGTTATGCTGAAACACTGACGAACTCTTTGTTGATACACTTTTGGCGGACTCCTCCCTTTGGCGGACCCTTACTTGCAAGGCCAAAACATCCAGGCTCGATCTCAGGATGTTACAGAAAGGCGAGTGGAAAAGAGTCCAAGAATGGCCAAACTAGGGTTTCTTGAGTGATATGAAACCACTCTTGAACATCAAAGAAGCCCCCAATCAGATATGAAAATTAGAGAACAAAACAGTTTAGTAGAATAATGAATTAAGCAAAATAAAAATTATTTTGTAATAAAATAATTCAAATCAACAAGAAAATAAAAGAACTCCTTATTTTGGGTGTCAAAGAGAATTTTATCAACTCAAAAGTGAAAATGAATAAATCAATAAGGGGATGAATGTAAACCTAAAAATATATAGGATTTTTCCTATGTAATTTATCACCTTTTTACTTAAATTAGTTGTTAAAACTAAATAATTATTTAATAATTTAATTAAATATGTGAAAATATGAAATTAGGATATAGAAATTATTTAAATGTGATTTTATGCTTTATTATATAGTTTTCATGCATAAAATGGCTTATTTTATATTTATATGAGCATTTTAAGACATAAAATAGGCCATGCATGATTAAATTAAATAATAAAATATAAAATTATATTTAATAATTCATTTTAAATATTTCATTAATAATTTGGGTTTTAATTAATTATTTATTTTATTCTTTGGTCCTTTAATTTATTAATTTATTTTGGACAGGTCTGATAGCTTTGTTGGATTACAAAAACTATCCAAATTGAAGACCAAGTCAACCAAATTTCAGCTGCACATGTCTGTCCACATAAACCACTTTTTGGTTTAATTACACTAGGTCCTTGCAATGTTGAAGAAATTAGAGATTTGCCCAAAGATTTACATTTGACTAAGTCTCAGTTCTAAGTTGTTATGGCATTTAAATTGCTTAAAAATCAAGCAAGATTCAACTCAAAATCCACTAATCATGGCCAGCCACTCATTGAAGAAGCTTGAAGAGACTTAAACCTCTCTATTTTTAGCAAACTACTCTCCTCTCTTCACCTATAAATAAGACTTCATTCACCATCATACCTCATCCCTCATCCCTCTCTATTTTCTCTCAATTCTCTTTAGCATTTTCCATTCCCATGCCTAGCATCATCTCTTCATATAGATTTTAGCAATTAAGCCTCTTAAAGAGCCCTTGGTCGGCAACCTTGGAGAGCCATCAGCAAAGGAGCAAAGCGAAGGAGCCTCGTTGGTCAAAGTCTTGGGTGACAGCCACTTTGATTTGGGTTTAATCTTTCTTTTCTTTGATTTAATCTAAAAATGTTTGCTATGTGTTCTTTGTTCTTGTTTACAACAATGTTAGCTTAATTTTATTTAAGCTAGGATTATTTCTTTGATTAAATAATATTTATTTGATTCATGCTTATAATGTTTGTGCCTCAATCGATCATGTTTTCAATTAAAATCAAGACTATATTTTGTTCATACGTGATTGAAATGCACCTAAATTAGCTGAGCGATCCTAACCAGACGACGGTTAGTGGACGCATAATTGAAATGTGCTTGCTCAATTTAGATCCTAACCCGATTAAATTTCAGGTTGCATAACAACTCTAACCAAGCTCTGTTATCTGCATAGGTTTTAGATTTGACTAATTAAACTGTTTCAAACCTAACACGTCCCTATTACCTCACACGAGTGCTAAGAAACCCTTAGTAAATAAGGATCAGTAAAATATATATTTACTAAGTAAAGGATTCCTAAAGGACCTAATGTGGTTTCCAAACTCATGAAAGATCAAGTTGTCATGGAATGTTTTTCCAAACTTTATTAAGCATGTTGATAATAAATTAAGTTTAATTAAATTAATTGTCCTAGTTTATTTATGTTATAATTGTTTCATATTGTGTTTAATTTTGATAAAATTTATTTCATTCATATAGTTTACATATTTAGGATAATTTGCATTGGGGATCATTGCATTTAGTTTAATATATTTAATTTTAATAATCACTTCTCAATCATATTGTGTTTTTATTTACCAAGTTGTTAATATAACTTTACAATTAAGTGATTTTGTAACACCCCTTACCCGTGCCCAACGTCGGAACAGGATACGAGGCATTACCAGACTTAACTTGCTCAAACATACATTATCGGGCTATAAAATTTCGTTCAAAATTAAAACTTTTCCTTCTTAATCATAACATGCATATTATGGGCCTACGAGGCCCTAAACTTACATACAAGAGGTTTCAGAATTAATCCAGAAACTTTTATGCTCTTAGAAAAGTGATGTGTCTCTAACTAACTATGATCACAATAAAAGCAAGTGCACCTATTGTTTAATAGTATAGTTATGGTAAGACCGAAAATATCATATCCACAAGGACCAAGAGTACTACTAATTACTATATTCTTATTATCTAGCCTAAGATTTGGAGTGATTTCTTTTAAACTAAATTTAATTAAAAGCATGACAGAGAATGAATTAGGAAAATACTTTTAGACAACTATATGAGAGAGGCAATACCCAAGGAAGAATCCACCTAGACTTCACTTATTACTTTTGATTCATACGATTTATTCACTTGACTTAATCCATAGAAATCCCTGATTTATGTTAATATCTCTTTCAAGACTAAAAACAACTTACTCTAGGTTGATTAATTGAAATCTCTTTCTAATTAAAACCCATATTGTCGCATTAACTCGATCTATGGATTCTCTTATTAGATTTGACTCTAATCTGGCAGATTTACGTCGTCCTATATCTAGGATTGCATTCAACTCCGCTTAATTGTGTTGATCTACTCTTAAACAGGGACTTTTGCTCCTCTAAATAAGCACATTCGACTTGAATCAATAACCTGAATTATCAAAACAAGAATAGTAACTCACAATTAAGAATAAGAACAAGTATTTATCTTATAAATAAAATAGTAATAAAATCTATCTTAGGTTTCATCCCCTTAGGTATTTAAGGGATTTAGTTCATACTGATAGAGGAAAACATCTTAAAATAAGGAAAACTACAAAACATAAGAAAACCCAAAAAAACTTCAAGAGAAATTGATAGGAGATCTTTAGTCTTGATGGAGATCCTTCTTCCAAGCTGCTCCCGACGGCTGTCTTCGAGTATTTTCTGCTTTCTACTCCGTGTTGTTTTAGGCTCTCTCCTTGAGTGTTTTTATAGGCTTTGGAGTGCCTTTTTTGGCCTACAAGTAACCTTTTCTGAATGAAATTAGAATTAGGTTTGGCAAGGACACGCCCGTTTGACACGCCTGTGTTCGATAGCTTAGGCCGTATTTGATTCTGCTTGCCACACGCGATCGTGTGGTCTTCCCGTATGCTATAGTCTAGGCCGTGTTAATTTTTGAGGTAGGCCCATTTTGTCCTTTTTGGCCCGTTTATCATCCTTTTTGACTCCCTAAGCTATCCTAATTGTAAAAGATAAAATTAAAGGATTAGGAGCATCAAATTCATCAAATCTAATGAAACTTCATCCAAAAATAAGCCAAGCATGGGATAAAAATTTGTACAAATTATGGTTTATCAAATATCCCTACACTTAAACATTTGCTTGTCCTCAAGAAAAATCCTCAACTCACAATTAAAATTAACTTCCTTAACTCATAATTCTTATCAATAATGTTTCATCATAATTCACAGATAATTCATACATTGATAATTTAACTAAAAGAGTCCTAAAGATTTAAGTCACAAATTTTTATAGCACAAAAACATAGGTGTTTTCCCTTACCTAAATAATCACTTTTAATTCAAAACCGACAAGAATTGACATCCTTACTAAAAATTCACTCAAATCACTCAAAGTGTTTAAGGTTCAAGATTAACACTCAAAATTCAAACATGAAAAGTTATTACCATAGGCTTGCATGAAAATCAAATCTCCACCACTATAAAATGAGATGATACACCAATCAAAAGGTCTTTAAAAGGTTGTAATGGGGCTTGGGTTAAGGTGTGGATAAAGGATGAAAAAGAAGGTTAAAATCGAGATTGAATTGACAATTTACCTAACTAGAAAAATAAAGTAATACTGAATAATTACATCAATTGAAAACTTATCAATAATAACACAAGCTTCTTCTCAAAATGTGAAATTAACTACTTAAGCTTAAATAATATAGAACTAATATTTCCACTTTTTTTTTTCATGTACAATAATGAGACAAATTTAACAACTAAAATAAAGAACATAGTTAGGCAACTTAACAAATCAAATCTCGACAAAAAGGGATTAATACAATAGGGAAAACTCTTAATGAATCAAAAAGAATGAGTTTTGGATTAATATTAAGGGTAAATCAAGAAACGGTTTATTAGGGTCAAAGGGGTTCACTAGGGTTAATTATGAAGGTAGGCTTTTAATGGAATAAGTGGGTTAAAACCTAGGTGCCTTTATCATCTTAGTATATCAAATCAAAGGTGTGGCCTCGATATGCATAATTGAAGCAAGTTCTAGAATAACAAATCAATATTGACACACTTATAACCAACAATAAAGTGAGCAAGAAAAATATATGCTCTAAAAGGCTCAAAGTCTCACAAAATTATGGTTTTTGATGTCAACCTTGTAAATTTCAAACTTCAAAGTAATATTTAAATTTAGGGAAACAACCTAATATTTTTTTTAATTCTGAAAATAGACTTATCATGCTTGATTCTCTAATGTCTTAAAGTTTAAATCATTAATGCACAATCACCTATGACTTAATCAAAACATATCAATAAAAACCATAAGTTAATAGAAATTTTATTCTAATAGTAATATTAGAAAATTTACTTAAGAACAAGACATAATTCAGGGATTTTTCAATAATACTATAATTAACCTCCCCACACTTAAGATATACATTGTCCTTAATGTACAAAGATATATAATGACAATATAGTAAGAAAATCATAAGATAGGGAGAGAAGTGAAACTTCATGAATTTTGGATGGAATCTATGAAAAGAAGCCTGATGAATTTGGCAGAGGTGAAGGTGGGGGAGGATACTCCAGTAACACCTTGAACCTTTTGAAATCGAGTCAATGAAGTAGCCGGCATGAACTGGTCTATAAGGAAGTTGTGGTATATCTGTTGATAATTCAAGCATCACCACAAGTAATATTGAAATAGTCTTAAATAAAAGGATATTCCTAACATAGTAAATTTAAAAGTTAAGCAAAAAATAGTATTTGTCAATTAACAACACTAACTTATGGTTCCCTAAGCTAAATTTAAATGGAATGAATAATAAGAATAAAATAATTGTAACACCCCAAACTCAGCCTAGAAGTTAGGCCCGATATTGGCGTGTCACACTGAAGAGTTTTTTGAAAACCATGCTTTCATTAGAAACCCTTCTTAAAGAGTTTAAAACTTTCTGCCATGTAAAACCTCATATTTCGTTTGCTTATCTTCAAAACGTAGTTTATTAAAAGTCATTCTCTTGCAAAAAACATTATTACTTTCAAAACCTTGTTTGTTGTAGATGTTTGATTCAAACATTTGTGAATATGTGATATTTTGGAAACAGTGGTTATAGTTTTAAAACTCGTGTTTAAAAGACCAGCAGTTTGTAATTTAAAGAAATACCAAGTAAAAGTTAAAAAGAAAACCCAATAGCCTTATTACAAAAATTATTAACCCAATAATTTTAAAATAACTAAATTAAAACTAAAATCGCTAAGTTTAGTCTTTAAACCATATCCTACGTGTGGCCACATCCAAGTCCTCCACAGCTCCAAATCCTCTAAGGCTAGGAGTTAACTGCACGATTAAAAGAAAGGGGTGGGTTACGAGAACTCAGTGTGTAATCCCCTATTACGCTCATAGTCTGGGCCTAAGCCCTACTCAGTAACAGTTTGGGCCTAAGCCCTATTCGGTAACAATCTAGGCCTAAGCCCTATTCGGTAACAATTTGGGCCTAAGCCCTATTCGATAACAATATAGGCCTAAGCCTCAAAATCATATCAATGCAATGAACATGTACCCACCCTAAACCTATCCAGCCAACTAACTCTCCACCCGTACCAACCCACACACCATGTGGGGACCGTGTCAACCTACCAAGCCAAAACTCTCCAATAATGCAGTCAAGATGCTAATAATGGTATATGTTACTGAGCCACTAAATTAAGAACATGTGGCGAAGCCATTATATTGGTATGTGGCAAAGCCACTAGAACGGTACTTCCTCCAATCAACAAACCCAACCCAATGCAATATGTTATGTATGCAGTGTATGTCATGCTCAATCATTACACATGTATGAAAAATGGCCATGCTCAGTAATCGACATTTCAACACATATTAACAACATATCAGACACACACCCACAGCCAAGTCAGTTAAAATACAATCATACGATCACAGCCAAATCGATCAAATCATAGCACAAGTCAGTCATTTACCCACATGGGCAAATCAGTCATTTTACCCTCTAAGGGTATGTCGATAATCCTACCCCTCAGGGGTAATTCTGTAATTCTACCCTATGGGGAAATTCAGTGATTCTACCCTATAGGGGTAATTCGGTAATTCTACCATATAGGGGAAATTCAATAATGCTACCCTATAGGGGTAATTCGGTAATTCTACCCTATAGGGGTATTTCAGTAATTTGTAAATAAAAGGCATTTCAGTAATTTCATAAATCACGGGTCTTTTGGTAAGTTTACCCTACAGGGGTAATCTACTAACTTTACCCATAGAGGGTATTTCGGTAATCTTAGTCATCTAACGACCTTTCCGGAGGTTTATTGTCGCCTCGAGCCACACAGGTTCCCTTTCTGCTCAAACGGTGCAAGTGGGCCTAAAGTCCAATTTTGGCCCGAGCGGGGCCTAGATGTTCGTGTGGCCCATTCAGCCCATTCTCGATCATGGTTCTGCAAACTTCGCAGTCACATCTATCACCCGACACTTACCATGGATTTTGCCCCTATGGGCCGATTAGCCCATTGGGCCCACTCAGCCCACGTCGGTTCAACAAGGCCCATTACAGTCTCAGTCCCACAAGAGAGTTCATGACACTCTCAACAGTCTATCGCCAACACTTGTGGCTCAGTTTATCTCTACGAGTGCTCACACGCTCGAGTGATTTTAGATGCCGATATTTCGACTTTTCGGTATTTCAACTTTTAGCCAATTCACAAAACATCGCATTAACAAAACAACACAGGTGTGAGATTACACACCTTGATTATGAGTGTGCCGCCAATCCCTTAGCACCGATCCTTATCACGCAGAGTACTAAATAATCACGAGCGCCATCACCTTCACTAGAGCAATCAAACTACAATTTGCCCAGTTAAACCAAAGTATTCTAAACATGGATAATGATACGAATGGACATAGGGCCCATTCTTAGCCCAAATAGACCCACACGCTCGTGTGGCCCATTTAGCCCAAATCTAACTATAGATATGAGATTCACATAGACCAGTCCAATATCTACTACACAATCATACAATTTATTCATATGGCCCCACGGGCCTATTAGGCCCACCTGGCCCAAGGTAGCCTAAACCCATGAGAACACTCATGATGGCCTCAACTATCACGTCGAAGCTTCCACACGTGCGCTCGCACGCTCGTGTGGCTTCCATCGTCTTGTGACCAGCATTTTGGAATTTATCGCTCTACAACTAGAGTAGTACGAAATACACACCTAATAGGAATCTGAAGCTAATCCGTGCTCCGAACACTCCTATGCCCAAACGCCAACCAAGGTGTGCCTACTCCCCTCATAGATTGCTCTATTTAAAGTCAGCTTCTCACCTTCCCTCGTGCTAGCTTCCCGATATGGAATCCCTCCTTCAGCAGATTTAAATTCCATCACAACCACCTGTCGCCCCAACTTAGCAAAATAAATATCCCTTTTTGCTTGCAATGGGATTCGAACCCTTGCCCTCTCTTATGCTCCAGATGCTATAAGCCACAACAATACAAGATCCTTTTGTGACTTAAAACATGCGCAACTAAATATAAGCCTATGGGCCAAAGTCTAAGTTCATTTAAAAAGAAAATCAAAATAAACTGCAGGCGCCAAGACTTGAATCTTGGACCACTTGCTTCCTCTATGACGTCACTTCCTTGTCTCCTATGTGGCATCATTTTCCACTAGAACACAACTCCTTTTGTGTCATTTTTTCCACAATTTATTCTTAAAGCCTACTTACTTACACCAGGGTTTTATTCACCTAAAACCAAAATTTTTCCTAAAGCCCAGGTTTGATCCCGGGACTTCATGGAAGCCCCCTAACCTTCCAAAATCAATCACTTAATAGATCCTACTTGCATTAGTGACGTTCTCTTATTCTTAAAAATTTTAAATGCTCCTACGCCCAAGGCCCAATTCTTCTAGGCCCAAATTCAGGACGTTGCAAATCTACCTCCCTTAAAGAAATTTCGTCCTCGAAATTTCCAACTCTCAGAATAGTCGCACAACCCAAACTACACCAGCGCGCTTCTACTGCACACTCTAATTCCAAAACATTACCTCTTACGCACACCTAAAATACCTATCCACTAGAGCAAATAGATATCATACTAATACAATTTCCATATCCACCACATCACACAGAATAAATACAAAATCTAAATTTAAGCATCACAGTACAGTCTAATATCTAAAGAAACCATTGTATTCTAACTCACGATATTTAAATTTCGAAACAGACAAAAGTATTTAGAAAACTTACGGATTCGGCGCCGGAGACTTGGGTACACACTTTCGGAAAATGGTCAATCCAATTTCAGAACTTTAAATCTTTTCAAGTCTTTTTGAAACAATACTTTTAGAAATTCAATTTTGAAAACCCAATCCACAGTCGAGTTTTGTAACCCAGGCTCTGATACCATAAATGTAACACCCTAAACCTAGCCAAAAAGTTATGCTCGAATCTGGCGTGTCACACTGAAGAGTTTTTCAAAAATCATGCTTTCATTAGAAACCCTTCTTAAAGAATTTAAAACTTTTTACCATGTAAAACCTTAGATTTCGTTTGCTTATCTTCAAAACGTAGTTTATTAAAAGTCATTCTCTTGTAAAAAAATATTATTACTTTCAAAATCGTGTTTGTTGCGGATGTTTGATTCAAACATTTACGAATACGTGATTTTTTGGAAACAGTGGTTATTGTTTTAAAACCCGTGTTTAAAAGGCCAGCAGTTTGTAATTTAAAGAAAACCTAATGGCCTTATTACAAAAATTATTAACCCAATAATTTTAAAATAACTAAATTAAAACTAAAATTGCTAAGTTTAGTCTTTAAACCATATCCGATGTGTGGCCACCTCCAAGTCCTCCGCAGCTCCAAATCCTCTAAGGCTAGGGGTTACCTGCATGGTTAAAAAAAAGGGGTGAGTTACAAGAACTCAGTGTGTAATCCCCTATTACGCTTATAGTCTGGGCCTAAGCCCTACTCGGTAACAGTTTGGGCCTAAGCCCTATTCGGTAACAATCTGGGCCTAAGCCCTATTTGGAAACAATCTAGGCCTAAGCCCCAAAATCATATCAATTCAATGAACATGTACCCACCCCAATCCTATCCAGCCAACTAACTCCACCCGTACCAACCAACACACCATATAGGGACCATGTCAACGCACCCAGCCAAAACTCTCCAATAATGCAGTCAAGTTGCTAATAACGGTATATGTGGCTGAGCCACTAAATTAAGAACATGTCGCGAAGCCACTATATCGGTATGTGACAGAGCCACTAGAATGGTACTTCCTCCAATCAGCAAACCCAACCCAGTGCAATATGTTATGTATGCATTGTATGTCATGCTCAATCATTACACATGTATGCAAAATGGCCATGCTCAGTAATAGACATTTCAACACATATTAACAGCATATTAGACACACACCCACAGCCAAGTCAGTTAAAACACAGTCATACGATCACAACCAAATCGATCAAATCATAGCACAAGTCAATCATTTACCCATAAAGGCAAATCAGTCATTTTACCCTATAAGGGTATGTCGATAATCCTACCCCTCAGGGGTAATTCGGTAATTCTACCCTATGGGGTATTCGGTGATTTTACCCTACAGGGGTAATTCGATAATTCTACCCTATAGGGGAAATTCGGTAATTCTACCCTACAGGGATAATCCAGTAATTCTACCCTATAAGGGTATTTCAGTAATTTGTAAACTAAGGGCATTTCAATAATTTCATAAATCACGGGTCTTTCGGTAATTTTACCCTACAAGGATAATCTTGTAACTTTACCCATAGAGGGTATTTCGGTAATCTTAGTCATCTAATGACCTTTTAAGAGGTCTACCGTCACCTCGAGCGACACAGGTTCCCTTTTTGGTCAAAACGGTGCAATTGGGCCTAAAGCCTAATTTCGGCCCGAGCAGGGCCCATACGTTCCTGTGGACCATTCAGCTTATTCTCGGTCGCAGTTCTGTAAACTTTGCAGCCGCATCTATCACCCGACACTTACCATAGATTTAGCCCCTAAGGGCCCATTAGCCTATTGGGCCCACTTAGCCTACGTCGGTTCAACAAGGCCCATTACAACCTCAGTCCCACGAGAGAGTTCGTGACATTCTCAATAGTCTATCACCAACACTTGTGGCTCGATTTATCTCTACGAGCGCTTGCACACTCGAGTGATCTTAGATGCCGATATTTTGGCTTTTCGGTATTTTGGCTTTTAGCTGATTCACATAACATCGCATTAAGAGAACAACAGGGGTGTGAGATTACACACCTTGATTACAAGTGTACCGCCAATCCCTTAGCACCGATCCTAATCACATAGAGTACTGAATAAACATGAGCGTCGTCACCTTCACTATATTGATCAAACTGCAATTTGCCCAGTTAAACTAAAGTATTCTAAATAGGGATAATGATGTGAATGGGCTTAGGGCCCATTCTCAGCCCAAATGGGCCCACATGCTCGTGTGGCCCATTTAGCCCAAATCTAACTATAGATTTGAGATTCACATAGATCAGTCCAATATCTACTACACAATCATACAATTTGGTCATATGTATAAAAGATTTTAAAATCATCATTAACCTCCCTTTTTTCTTTTCTATTTTTGGATTATTATATGATGATTTTTGAGCTTTCCATATACATATATAGAAATAGAAAAAGATAGACTAGAACTGACATCTCTTATGTCATGTCAATGACAATATAAAAATGGAATTGGGATCTGGATGGAATATAATGAAATAGAGCCACTTTGAGGTTCCCTATGAAATGGGCCCACGGGCCCATTAGGCCCACTTGGCCCAAGGCAGCCTAAACCCCATGAGAACACTCATGATGGCCTCAACTATTGCGTCGAATATCCCACATGTGCGCTTGCACGGTCGTGTGGCTACCATCGCCGTGTGGCTGACATTTCAGCATTTGCCACTCTACAATTAGAGTAGTGCGAAATACACACTTGATAGGAATTTGAAGCTAATCTTCACATTGAACACTCCTATCCCAAATGCCAACCAAGGTTTGCCTACTCTCCTTATAGATTGCTCTACTTAAAGCCAGCTTCTCACCTTCACTCATTCTATCTTCTCGATGTGAGATCCCTCCTTCAGCAGAGTTAAATTCCATCACAACCACCTGTCGCCCCAACTTAACAAAATAAATATCCCTTTTTGCTTGCAATGAGATTCGAACCCTTGCCCTCTCTTATGCTCCAAACGCTACAAGCCACCACAACACAAGCTCCTTTTTGTGACTTAAAACATGCGCAACTAAATATAAGCCTATGGGCCAAAGTCTAAGTTCATTTAAAAAGAAAATCAAAATGAACTGCAAGCGCCAAGACTTGAACCTTGGACCCATTGCTTCCTCTATGGCGTCACTTCCTTGTCTCCCATGTGGCATTATTTGCCACTAGACCACAACTCCTTTTGTATCATTTTTCCACAATTTATTCATAAAGCCTACTTACTTACTCCTAGGCTTTTATTCACCTAAAACCAAAATTTTTCCTAAAGCCCAAGTTTGATCTCGGGACTTCATGGAAGCCCCCTAACCTTTCAAAATCACTCACCTAATAGATCCAACTTGCATTAATGACGTTCTTTTATTCTCAAAAATTTTAAACGCTCCTACGTCGAAGGCCCAATAGGCCTAATTCTACTAGGCCCAAATCCAGGGCGTTACAATAATAAAGAAAATAAAAATAAATAATGGAAAAAAATATGAATTCAAAATAAAGGGGAACGAGAGTGAGTAATGGTGGCAAGGATGGTGGCTGGTATGGTGGCGGTGTAAAGAAAGAATAAGAGAAAGGGGAAGGGGAAGGGAGAGAGAATGAGGGAAATAAGAGGGAAGGGGAAGAGTTTTGGGTTAAGGGAGAAAGAAAAAGGAGTGAGGGAGGAGGTTGGTTGGGGGTGGCCAGAAGTGGAAGGGGGGAAGCTGCGGTGGCTAGGGTTGGGTGGAAATTTGGGGAAAAAACTAAACAGGAGACGGGGGTTTAAATAGGGATTGGGGCACACGGTCGAGGCCCACACTCGTGTGCCCTGTGTTTAGCCCGTGTGTTTAGTAAATGTTGAGTTAGGGCGTGTCCGAGTCTTTCCCACACCGTGTATAGGTTCACGCGTCCATGTTAATTAATCAATATCAACCATGGCCTATAGGCACAGGCGTGTCGTACGCCCGTGTGGGTTTTTCGCACTCCGTGTGCTTTAGTTAATTTTGACCACGTCTGCATCGCACGACTGTGGCATTGTATCGCAGCCCGTGTTTTGAGAAAAATTTTCATCTTGTTTCTACAAAGTCTTCGCCACGCCGATGGACCTATTCGTGGTGTCCACACGGCCACAACCATGCCTGTGTGCAAGGTCGTGTGGGTGGGGAGACCTGCGCCTATTAATTTGGTTAGTTTTTAGTTTAGGTGCTAAAAATTGAAAATATGGATATTAATAAGGTTAGTGCTTGGGTTGCCTCTCGAGAAGCGCTTATTTAGAGTCCAAGCTCGACTCACCTTTCATTTGCATAATCATGGTGGTTCGAGGAGGTAAAACTTCTCATTCCTGCTATCAATTTTGTTAAAATAAGGTTTTAGACGAGAACTATTTACCTTGAAGGTGCCAAATTTGGAGTGAGTTACCTCAACTGTACCATATGGGAAAATATTAAGTACTGTGAAAGGGGTTGTTCCATTAGGTTCAGAGGTGGCAACACGAGGATCTGCATTATCCATTAGGACTCTGTCTCCAACTTTAATTTGACTCGTTTTATTTTTAGGCTCATCATGGCTCTGCTTTGGTTCTTCGTGTTCTTTTAATTTCTCCTTAAACTCTGTTTTCCATTTATCTAGTTCCTCGATATGGGGCCTTCGTTCCTTATGAACAGTTCTATTCTCAATATGAGAGCTAAACATTGGCTCTGTCATCTTTTTCTGATGGATTTCCTACAAAGAAGATTGAACATTAAGTTCACTTACATTAACAGGACTTGTATTATCTTGATCACTAGATATTCTGACAGAATCATGTGCTTGGAGTTTAATCATGTCATCACCTATACGAAGTATTAATTCCCATGTATCAACATCAATAATGGTCCTAGCAGTTGCTAAAAAGGGTTATCCTAAAATTAAGAGAATGTCATTATCCTCATCCATGTCTAAAATAACAAAGTCTATTGGGAATATGAATTTATCAATTTTTATTAGTACATCTTTAATTATACCCCTAGGGAATCTAATGGTTTTATCAGCCAGTTGAATGCTTATCCTAGTTTGTTAGGGTATCCCAAGACCTAGCTGTTTAAACATTTTATAAGGCATAATGTAACACCCCCAGACCCGGCCCAGACGTTATAGTCGAATCTGAGAATGTCACATCGAAGGCATATTTCAAATTGATTTTACTAAGTTAAAATTTAAGGCCTAAAAGCCCAAAATCCTTGAAACTTGTTAAATAATGATAAAAGCCCATGTTTTTAAGTAAAAGCCCATAAGTTAAAGTTATCTCGAAAATCATATTTAAACTTAAGAAATTTATTTAAGTTTAATAATTACGTAAATAGTTGAACAATGATAACAAAACACAAAATCTAAAGTCAAAACGGAGAACAAGGCCTTATTACATCCAATGAAAATAAAGCAATTATAATAATGTCTTTTGAAACAAATAAGTAACACTTCTAAATATCTTGTAGTGTGGTCATCTCTAAGTCCTCTCCCACATCAAGCCGTTTACTAAGGATCACCTAAAACATTTAATAAAAAAGGGTGTGAGTTTTGAAACTCAGTTTGTACGACCCTTGGCAATCAATTCAATATGCAATTATCACATTGAGCCTAAGCCCTATCAAAATCAGTGGTCTTGGGCATTAGCCCACAACGACCTCATACCATATCATATCATATCACATGAAAACAAAGTTATGCAAAACCCTCCCTAAAAGTCCATCCGCTACACTCTATTTCCCTTCCAACCCTACACTCTTGTGGGGATTTCTAAATCGACCCACTCATCCGCTACACTCCAAAGGTAGCACCAACAGCGGCACTACTCAACGTTGCAGCAAAGCTGCTAATCATATAATGGGCTTAAAGCCACCGGTGGATCCACGGTCGTCAAGCGACTATGCGATCCTCAAATTCTTCCTCCGTACCATAATTCCCACCCATATGCATCCTAAGCAGAACATCATATGAATGCAGCATGCACATGAGTAACATCCATAAAACTCATACTCATCACATGGGGGTATTTTAGTCATTTCACAATCAAGGGTATTTTCATAATTCTACCCTATAGGGGTATTATCGTAATTCGACCCTATAGGGGTATTACCATAATTCTACCCTACAGGGGTATTATCGTAATTCTACCCTACAAAGGTATTATCGTAATTTTACAAATTAGGGGTATTCTAGTAATTTTACAAATTAATGGTATTTTGGTAATTTTACAAATTAGGGGTATTCGGCCCTTCTCGGGTTTTAGTTATGAACTTTTCCCATTAACAAGTCATTGCGGCTGAAGTGAACAGACACTATGCACCAGGTAGGATTCCAGAAAAGAGGAGGTGGGCCACTAGGACCGCTTAAGTACCAAGCTCTCCCTAGATCCAATCCTAGACATGCATATGTTCATTGCCACACTCTAACCCAACGACTTGTCCACAAACATGTTTAATTATTAGATTAAGTCTTATGCGGTTTAAGAGTTTTTCAAAACTAGACCTAAAGTACATTAAACCCTAGCATACTTGTTTACGTCCTCATAAAGCCCATCAAGCCCAATTCACGTTTATATAGCCCTTTATGCCCAAATCACATCCTTATGGGCCATTGGGCCCAAATCTCATTCTTATGGCTTATTAGGCCAAAAAAATTCCAGATCAAGTAACATGCACGACTAACTCAATTCATATAACCAAATCAATTGATTTCATCAAACTTAGCCTCAGGGCCCACCGGCCCATTTATCCACTTTTGGCTTTTCAGCTTTCCGGCATTGCCGACTTCATGTCTGTGTAGTGTTTGTACACACCTGGTTACTGCGACGTGCTATTCTATCCTTGGTCTTGAACCTACAACCAACCAACCTTCAATCAACCACCCATACTTAATCAAAATATATACCAAAAGCCAAAGCCTTATTGTAACCTTACCGTGTGCCACCGAGTTCTAATAACCCTTCCTTAGCTACTAATCACAAGTATCCCCTAGATCTGTACTCACACATACACCATAACAATTCGAGTGACTCATAATCCACACAACTCACCCCTATAGATCATAAACATTCGGCTATTCACTTAAACCATAATTGAGTTGAGTACACTTACACTTTGCTAACGATCCTTACCACGCTTGCGATCTCTGATCCTTACCCTTGTTAATACATGATTAATGATAATGAAAAGTTAGATAGCCCTTCGGCTTTTAACAAAACACACTAAGGGGTTAACTGAATACTTATCGAATCCACCTTTAATCCCGTGGCCTAGATTGCTACTAAACAAGATTCGACTTTTAACCTTGACTGAGAGTAGATACCAATCGATTTGTGATGGAGGAAAACAACAAAGGTTTGGCACAAAAAGGAATTCGGCAAAAAGAGAATTTAGATATGAAAGAATTTAAAAAAAAGGATGGTGATTTGGAAAATGGAAGAATCCGATTGAGAAGAGAATAGAAGAAAAAGAAAATACGGAAACTCAAGAACCTCTCAAGGGAATTCAACAATGGGAGAAGAGAATGAGGGGAAGAAAAGGAAGAAATAATATAACCCAAGGAACCTTTCAATGAATTCGGAACCCCTTTTTATAGCCAAAAGCTGAAACTCCCTTACTCCTAGAGTTCCATTCGGCACCAACATATCCACACATCAATCCCCTATCTTTTCTCTCTTATCTTTACCTTAATTTTCTCTTCTGAACACTCCCTTCCAGAGTCCACTCCAACGCCACTACTAATCATCTAGAAGGAAAAAATAAAACCTCCAATTTACCACTCTCAAGCCTCGAACCTTGGACCTCTTCACCTACTAATGACGCCACCTCTCTGCTCCCTACGTGGCATCACTTTGCCACTACACCACAAGCTCCTCTTGTGTCATTTTCCTTCTGTATTTATTTAAAAGGCCTACTAACTGAAGTCACTGTTCCCTGGGGCTAAAACCAAAATTTTTCCTATACCCTTACTCGATCCCAAAACATCTCCAACACCCCTAGACACTCAAAATTCCTTAACCATTAAAGCAAACATTCAATTTGTCATTTTCTTTCTCACGTAAAAATTTTATGAGACCCAAAGCCCAATAGGCCCAATACTTCTATGCCTAAATTTGGGGCGTTACAATTCTACCCCCTTAAAGAAATTTTGTCCTCGAATTTTCCAACTAACTATTAATCGCACCGCTCAAGTCACACCACTATATTTCCGTTGCGCACTCTGATTTTAATAACACTAACATACTTTAACTCTAATTGAACCATTTACACCTACCCATTGAAGTAGATAAACATTGCACACATACAGTTTCTGTACCCAAAATATCGCATCCACACAAAACATACCCGACTTAATGGTGAATGAACAATCTCGAGCCCGATGCTCTTCAGACCCCGCATTTGAAACACGCTCCTGACTTCCTCCAGCATTCACCCAGATGACACTTTCTGCAATATTCACAAGCCGAAAAGTTTGGACGTACCTTAACATGCTTCACAGAATGAGACTGCGGTCCTAGATAATTGCGATCTCTTTTTTCTTACAGTTCATGCACCTAACCCGAAGTGTTTCACCAATTTCTTTAACCTCCTTCAGTACCTCTCTAACTAGCTGAGTCAGCACATCAGCCCTAACACTTCCACGGCCTCTGCCATGACCCCTTGCACTTTTTCTAGCACTCATTGTTGCGTGCGTATTTCTGGTTTAGGATTTTTATGAAATTAGTTCATAGTTCCACTATTTAAAATACAAGTCTTATGCAAGTAAAAATTTAGAAGTTGTTTCGCAGTCATGAATCCACTACAGGCTTAAGTTTCTTACGGGCTTTAGTCTCTAAAAACCTATTATTTAAAGTAGCCCAATATGTACATATAGTTCAGTAATTTAAACAAGTAAAATAACAGAAAAACTTACTTGGCTCGACATCGAGGGCTCGGTGAACCACACTTCAAGAATCCTATAAAAACTTTTTAATCTACTTGTTTTAAAAAAACCCAAAATCTAAGGCCTATTTCACAGCCTGACCTTTGCAACTTGACTCTGATACCACTAAATGTAACACTCTTAGACCCGGCCCAGACACTATAGTCGAATCCGGTGAAGTCACATCAAGGACAATTCCAAATTCATTAACCCTCAAAACCCACATGCCAATTGTCATTTTCTCGCTCACTTAAAAATTTTTCTGAGATCCAAAGCCCAAAGCCCAATAGACCTAATACTTTTAGGCCCAAATTCAGGGCATTATACATAACATTGATACTTGCCCCTAAATCGGCTAAAGCATTATTAACAGATAAACCACCAATTAAGCAAGGGATCGTAAAAATCCCTGGATCTTTTAATTTGCGGGGTAGTTTATTCTGTAAAATTGCTGAGCAAATTTTATTTAGCTCCACATGCGAGGCATCATCTAACTTCTATTTGTTTGCCAAAAGCTCTTTTAAAAATTTACTAAATTGGGCATCTACGAAAGAGCTTCAATAAACGATAAGTTAATATGTAATTTTTTTAAAATTATAAGAAATTTATCAAATTGTTCATCTGTGCAGTCTTTCTTCGTCGCATTAGGATATGGCATATGAGGTTTGTATTTTGTACTTACCAATTTTGGTTTATTATGGCTTACCTCAACCTTACCTTTATCTACCACGTTTTCTTGACTCGGTTTTGATTCGTCTAACCCTCTACTATTGTGAACAATAATGGCATGAAGTTGCTCCTTTGGGTTAGTTTCAGTGTTGCTTGGCAAGCTACCTTGTGGTTATTCTGAGATCAACTTGGCAAGCTGACCTATTTGGTTCTCGAGCCCTTGAATCGACGCTTGCTAATTTTTTAGTGCTGATTCGGTGTTTTAAAAATGGGTTTTTGACACCGAGATGAATTTTGTTAGCATCTCCTTAAGGTTTAGCTTCTTCTCCTGTGGGTAGGAATGCTGTTGAAAGCTTGGAGGGGGTTGTTGTCTCTGATTTCCTTGACCACCCAATGAGAAGTTTGGGTGGTTCCTCCAACCTAGATTGTAAGTGTTACTATAGGGATTATTCTAAGGTCTAGAATTATTACCCATATAGTTCATTTATTCGCTTTCTATGCCAGGGTTGTAGGATGGATATTTTGTATTGTTCATCTCTCATCCATTTGTATCGCACTGCATCACTGTATGTACCTATGAAGAACCATACAAACCATCAATCTTTTTCTTTAAAAGCTCTACCTGGTTTGATAGCATGGTGACTGGGTTGAGGTTAAAAACACTGGCGGCTTTTGTCGGCTTTGTTCCCATGACTTGCCACTGATAGTTATTCAATGACATCTCCTTTATAAACTCATAAGTCGCTTCAGGGGTTTTGTTATTTAGGGTTCCACCGACAGCTACATCAATCAATTGCCTAGTTGAGGGGTTCACACCATTGTAAAAGGTTTAAACCTGTAGCCATAATGGTAACCTATGGTGAGGGCATATTCTCAATAGATCCTTGTATCTCTCCTATGCATCGTAAAGTGTTTCTAAATCTATCTGTACAAAAGAAGAAATATCATTCCTCAACTTAGCCGTTTTAGCCGGTGAAAAATATTTAAGTAAAATTTTTTTAGTCATTTATTCCCATATAGTGATTGATCCTCGTGGTAATGAGTTCAACCACTGTTTAACTTTGTTCCTCAACGAGAAAGGAAACAACCGAAGGTGAATGGAATCATCAAAAATGCCATAAATTTTAAAAGTATCGCAAAACTCTAAAAGGTTGGCTAAATGAGTATTTGGGTCCTTATCCTGCAAGCCATCAAACTGAACAAACTATTGAACCATTTTAATAGTGTTAGGTTTCAGTTCAAAATTATTTGCAGCAATAGTAGGTCTAACAATACTCAATTTAGCCCCAGTTAAATTAGGATTAACATAATCATACATAGTACGAGGAGTAGGATTTTCAGCAACCACCAGAGGTAGCAAATTATTATAAGCCATCTCCTCGGTAATATTGGTTTCGTCCTCTTGCTCTTCTTCTATGTATTGTAGACTTTGCCTTATCTCCCTATGATTTCTGCAAGCGATATGTTCTATCTCAGTGTCAAAAATCAAGGGTCCTGACGGGTTTCTTCTAGTCATAAACTAAAATCACCTGCCTGAAGCAAATAAAAGAAAAATTAGCAAGTTAAAATAACAATAATTTGCAAATGAAAATAAGAATGGCTAAAGTAATAAAAGTTAAGTGTTCATAATATCTTAGTCCCCGGCAACGGCGCCAAAAACTTGATGTATCTCTAACTAACTATGATCACAATAAAGGCAAGCACACCTATCATTTAATAGTATAGTTATGGTAAGACCGGAAATATCGTATCCACAAGGACCACGAGTACTAGTAATTACTATCTTCTTATTATCTAGCCTAAGATTTGGAGTGATTTCTTTTAAACTAAATTTAATTAAAAGCATGACAGAGAATGCATTGGGATTATACTTTTAGACAACTATATGAGAGAGGCAATACCCAAGGAAGAATCCACCTAGACTTCACTTATTACTTTTGATTCATACGATTTATTCACTTGACTTAATCCATAGAAATCCCTGATTTATGTTAATATCTCTTTCAAGACTAAAAACAACTTACTCTAGGTTGATTAATTGAAATCTCTTTCTAATTAAAACCCATATTGTCGCATTAACTCGATCTATGGATTCCCTTATTAGATTTGACTCTAATCCGGCAGATTTACGTCGTCTAGGATTGCATTCAACTCTACTTAATTGTGTTGATCTACTCTTAAATAAGGACTTTTGCTCTTCTGAATAAGCACATTCGACTTGAATCAATAACATGAATTATCAAAACAAGAATAATAACTTACAATTAAGAATAAGAACATGTATTTATCTTATAAATCAAATAGTAATAAGATCTGTCTTAGGTTTCATCCCCTTAGTTATTTAAGGGATTTAGTTCATACTGATAGAGGAAAACATCTTAAAATAAGGAAAACTACAAAACATAAGAAAACCCAAAAAAACTTCAAGAGAAATTGATAGGAGATCTTCAGTCTTGATGGAGATCCTTCTTCCAAGCTGCTTCCGAGGGCTGTCTTCGAGTATTTTCTACTTTCTACTCTATGTCGTTTTAGGCTCTCTCCTTAGGTGTTTTTATAGGCTTTGGAGCACCTATTTTGGCCTACAGGTAACCTTTTTCGAATGAAATTAGACTTAGGTTCAGCAAGGACATGCCCGTGTGACACGCCCGTGTTCGATAACTTAGGCCGTGCTTGATTTTGCTCACCACACACGGCCGTGTGGTCTTTTCGTGTGCTATAGTCCAGGTCATGTTGATTTCTGAGGTAGGCCCATTTTGTCTCTTTTTGGCCCGTTTATCGTCCTTTTCGACTCCCTAAACTCTCCTGAGTGTAAAACATGAAATTAAAATATTAGAAGCATCGAATTCATCAAATCTAATGAAAATTCATCTAAAAATAAGCCAAGCATGGGGTAAAAATATGTATAAGTTATGGTTTATCAAAAAAAAAAAATTTACCTAAACAGGGGCCACACGCCCGTGTGAAGTGGGACACGCCCGTGTGGGCAGGTCGTGTAGTCACACACGCCCATGTCCCTTGCCCATATGGAATTTAATTTTTGTTTCGAACCTATAGAAGTTTTCAGACGGCTGGACACACGCTCGTGTCAGTGGCCCGTGTCTCTCACACGGCCTAGAGACGCCCGTGTCCTCACCCGTGTGTAAAACCTTAGCTTTCTATTTATGACGTCGCAACTTCTCAAGGGGCACACGCCCGTGTGCTGGCCCGTGTGACGAATCGAATTCTCGTAAATTTGGTGCAGGGGACACACGGCCTATCAACACATCCATGGGGGTTGACCGTGTGTCACACACAGCCTAGACACTCACTCGTGTGTTTACCTGTGTAGACAATTAGAAAGCTATTTTCCAAGCCAATTGCCACCCTGAAACATGAACACACTTATACCAACTCAAGCAATACATGATATGGTAATAATACCCTATAAAGAACCACTAATCATCATTCAAACACTTCACATTTTACCTCATCATTTGCATAAACTTTCCCTTCATAAAAATTATCATCATTAAAATATAAAACTTGGCAAATATTGGCCAATTCCCTATGGCCATATACAGAATAAGCCATATAACAATTATGAACTAACACATTTGGCCAAATCAAATGACACATACACAATTGACTAAGTCCCTATACATGCCATAAACTCAAAGGGTTTTGCATTCACATTTACCCAACATGATAGCTTGATAGTGTGATAGCATCTTCGGCGATCTCCAACTTGAGCTAGCATAAAACCCTATAAGATTTGAGAAAGGAAGGGGAGTAATCTAAAAAGCTAAGTAAGTACGTATGTGAATAATAAACAATTGATTACCATGCTTTTAACAATCCTTATTATAAGCTCCCAAGATAATGCAATTATTATTGCATAAAATTTTACAATTCATTTATGTTCATCTTGACCTGTCTACTCGAGTTACAGTCACTAAATTATTTTTATCCAGAGCTACGGAACTTCAAATTAAGACCTGCTTATTTTCCTTGAAACTAGGCTCACATATCTTCTAACCATAGGATTTCTAGAATTTTTGGTTCAGCTAATCAGTACAATTTATTCTTTCAAGTCTCCCCTGTTTCACTATCTAACAGTTCTGACCCCTCTTCACTAAATATTTATTTTCTCATTGTAAATAACTCAAATAATGTTCCTGTTTGTTTCTCTTGAAAATAGACTCAACAAGAAATTCTAGTATATAAATTTTATCCCTTGATTATTTTTATACATTTTATAATGAATTTCTCAAGTCAAAACAGGGGGTTCCGAAAACATTCTAACTCGGTCAGAATATGAGATTCTTTTTCTTGCACCATTTCTTTTACGTGAAAATAAGCTCAACAAGATTTAATTTCATATCTTACTCAACCTCTAATTCGATTCCCACCATTTTTGATGATTTTTCAAAGTGATACAACTACTGCTGTCCAAACTGTTTTATTGCTAAACTTACTCTATCATGCTTTCTTTGTACTAATTCTCATTTACGCACATATAATACCAAAGTATACCCATGGTTAGCCATTCCAATAACTAATCATTATCAAATATTTATACGCCATTCATTGGCCAATTTAATCTATACATCAACAACAAAGACTTGAACATATCATTTCTCAATTTAATTTGGCCTAAAAGCCTCACACATGATCATCATCAAATCTTATCATGTATCCATTCATCATGAATGTAGATCACTAATCACAAGGTTATCAATATTTCACAAGTATAACTTATTCGTGTACATTTTTCTCAATAATTCATCATATACCGAATTCACTTTAAGTGAGTTCTGTGTACATATTTGTACTACTCGTAACATAGTCACTTACTTTCTCGTTTTTAACGTACCCGATGAACCACTCTGAATGCTAAAAGTTACTCAGAAATCTCATACATATAGCACTGTATCATCGCCATATCCTCGATATGGTCTTACATGAAACATCATATCGATGCCATGTCCCTGACATGGTTTTATACGAAATCACATACCGAACTCATTTCTCATGAATTTCGCATATTTACCTGTATCACTTCATCACATAACTTTAGCCATTTTTCCATCTTTAACAAAAATTTTAATTTTTTTACCCCGTTGAACCACTTGGAATATCTAAGGATACTCAAAAATTGTCATGCACATAGTAAGATGTCAATTCCACATCCCAGATATGGTGTTACATGGGATCACATGCCGATGCCATGTCTCAGACATGGTCTTACACGATTTCATATCGAAGCCAGGTCCCAGACGTGGTCTTACACAGAATCACTATTCAATGCCGATGCCATATCCCAGATATGGTCTTACACGAGATCTCAATTCGGTGCTGAGGCCATATCCCAGATATGGTCTTATACGGGACCTCAGTAACCTTAGTGTAATGATGTTTGTATTCTATCTATAATAGCCCGATTTAGGGGCTAGTCAAAATAGTGATCTTGGGATCACTAATTTGAGATTAGAGAAATTTATTTTCATGTTATATTATGAGTTAGAACATGATAGCATATGTACATGATAATTTTGGTACTTTAATTTTAGCGATTTCGTGTTTAATCGCAAAAAAAGAACTAAATCGCATAAAGTGCAAAAGTTCCATTCTATAAGCTAAAGGTGTCAAATAGCCATGGATTATTAATTTAAGGTCTTTAAAAGGAAATTTATCCCTTTTTAAAGGCTTGGCCAACCATAGGCTTCATAGGGGACAAGAATTGACCAAATTGGTCAAAGTTGGTAGTGTTTGGTGGACTAAATTGTTACTTTAATATTAGAATAAAGAAAAGATGAAATCCATATTTTTGCTCATATTTCTCCACCAAAAATAGAAAGAAAATAGGGGTTTTTGAATGCTCAAAATTTTATCAAGCTCTCATCCAATCAAGTAAGTGTTCTAGTGACCTTTTCTTGAAAATAGTTGTACTTTTGAGACCCCCAAAGCTTAAGCTTTCAAATGAGGGGACTATTGTGCAATATTGTGAAAAGTTTAGAGTTTTACCATGAGAGTTATCATTGTTAATTTTTTCATTTCATGGAAGAAAATAAATCTCACTTGTTAGATGAATAAGTTTTGTGGAAGGTGTTAGCATAAAAACACTAAATAGGACCTTGATGAAAGAGTTACTAAGTTTGTGGTTAATATGTGAAATATTGATTTTTGATGATAGCTTTATGAGCATTAAATGTTCACCTAGGCTTGCTGAACTTAGAAGTGTGATTAGAACTTATTTCTGAGTCTAGGGGCAAAATGGTCATTTTGCCAAAGTCTAGGGGAAAAATAGTAATTTTTCCTAAACATGATTTTTGAAATGCTTATATTAATGTAGTGATTAAAATGACCTAATTTGATATTATAGAGCAAGAGGAGTCGAGAATCCACCTCGATCGGGGAAAGAATAAAGTCTTGGACTAAACCGAAGAACTAGCTCATTTTGAAAACGAGGTAAGTTTGTATGTCATTTAAAAAACATCTATATTAGCATGTTGAGAAATGCTTGGCATTATATTAATGCATGATGCACTACTAAATTGCGTAGTTAATGTGAATGAGATGTTGAAGTCCTAATTGGCCATATTGATTAAAAAAAATGTTGTCATTGAGATATGAAATAGATGAGGTCCCGTATAATACCATGTTCGGGACATGGCCTCGGCACCGAGTTGATATTTCGTATAAGACCATATCTGGGATTTGGCTTTGGTAATGAATATGAAAATTGTATAAGACCATATTCGGGATATGGCATCGATACGTGATAGGAAATTCCATATAAGGCCATATCCGGGATATGGCATTGGTGTAACAGTCCGAATTTGACCCTAATTGGAATAGTGGTTCCAAGACCACGAATCCAAGTCTGAGAAATGTTTAAATAATATATTTTGTGTTTAGTATATGTGAACTATTATGTGTGAAAGTTTCGTATGAAAATTTGATTGTTTGTGTGCTTAATTGAATAAAAGGACTTAATCGCGTAAAGCATAAAAGTTATAAACTATAGTAAAAAGTACCCATTTGATAGTGGCTTTTTAAAATGGAGTCCTAAAAGGGCAATTATCGCATTTAACATGATAGTGGACGGCATGGTTGTTTAGGTAATCATTAATATGTTTTATTATTTATTTATTTTATATTATAAGTTTACTTTTATATTATATTATATGTTAAATATACAAAAGTCATAAAATAAAAAATAAAAAAAACACATGCATTATCTTCTCATTTGGCCGAATATGAAATGAAAGAAAACACCATAGAAAAGCTTCAAGTTTCGGCAACAAATTACCTTGATTAAGGTATGTTTAGTTTTCAGTTTTTGATAATTTTTACATTTTTGAAATCGTTGCTTCGAACACTTCAAGACCCATGCTTGAATTTTTCATTTTGGTGAATATTTTGAAATGTGCCATTGATGTGTTCATCAGGTTTTTGATGTTTGATGATTTTAAATTAAAGCTATGTTAAAGATTAGTATGTTTTGTATTAGAAATTTTAGTGAATTTGAGTATTTTGGGCTAAATTGCAAAAATGAAATTTTGAGGGGACTAAAATGCAAAATAAATGAAAAAAATGGACTTTTATTGTCCTTGTGAACATTCGGCCTTAAGGAGTTGTAGTGAAATTTTGTGTATTTTGTGTTTTATGCAAATAGGACTAAATTATAAAAATGTGAAACCTTAGGGGTAAAATGGTAATTTTCCCATTTATGTGTTTAGGGACTAAATTGAAATGAAATGTACTTAAATGAGCTGAATTTTTTTTTGTGGGTTTAGATCAAGAACAAAGAAAAACGGATTTGGATCGGGGAAAGGCGAAGGTTATCGAATAGCCAGTCTGCGTCGTTCGTCGATAGCCGAGGTAAGTCCTTAAGCAAGTATATGTTACATAATT
This sequence comes from Gossypium rotundifolium, assembly GCA_025506655.1. Taxonomy (NCBI): domain Eukaryota; kingdom Viridiplantae; phylum Streptophyta; class Magnoliopsida; order Malvales; family Malvaceae; genus Gossypium; species Gossypium rotundifolium. The sequence continues at coordinate 107,666,691 of CP106722.1, forward strand.
ATTTATGAACGTATTAAATGATAATATTCGATAATTTTGAGTATAAAATCTTGTGTTAGCCGAATGTAAAAGTGTTAGAATGGATTGAATATATATATCTTGTTAATCGATATGAAAAAGTATATTCGATATGATATGTGGAGGTAATATGATGTATATGATTTATTAGTGATGATAGCACTAAAAAATGTGTATTGAAGGATTTTTTGGGCTTGAGCCTAGCGAGCCTTGTCTTGGTGGATTAATTCAGACTTGAGCCTAGCGGGCCTTGGTAGGTGGATTAATCGGGCTTGAGCTTAGTAGGCCTTGTGCGATGGATTAATTCGGGCTTGAGCCTAGCGGGCCTTGTCTTGGGTGGATTAATTTGGGCTTTGAGCCTAGCGGCCTTGTGCTTGGTGGATTATTCGAGCTTTGAGCCTAGCGGCCTTGTCTTGGGTGAAAATATCGGGCTTAATGCCTAGCAGGTTAAATGCCGATGTTTGAAATCTCGGACTTTGAGTCTAGCAGGCCAAGTGCCAGTGTATGCGATTCGGAGCAATGATTTTCTTATTGTATACTGGTGAGTTTTCAATACCCGAATTTTGATATTAAAATAGTGAAGTTACAAAATAAATCAAGGAAGCTTAAGTTGTGAAAGTGAATTTGTGGGTTCGGTTACAAGGTAAGTATTAATCATATTTGTATACCATGCTTATATACTATATTGATAATTAAATGGAATGTTGAAAGGAAGTGATATACATATGATAGATGAAACTTGTTTATATATGTGCTATACCATGAGGAAGTTGGTCATAGGAAAGCATGAAAGAACTAAGGTATTTGTACAGTTATGAATATATGCTTAAGTGTGGGATTATTATTTGTAATCGATGTACGGTAGCAGAGTAATGAAAATTTATGTATACAAGAGATGGGTCATTCGGCTATGGTAAAATTATGTGTTAATTCGTGAATGCTAAATGTCAAAAATTGATTATTTAAACGTTTGTGTAACTAAATGCTATATTGTGGATGCTTAAGACTTACTAAGCTAGTGAGCCTACCTTGTGTGTGGACTTTGTTTGTTTTATAGATCTCGTTCAAGTTACGGGCTCTGAGGATCGTCAGAGGAATCAACCACACTATCAAATCCCTTTTTGGTACTTATACACTTGGTTTTTAAATCAAAGGCATGTATAGGTTAGACTAAGTCATAGTTAATGAACTTTGGTCTTGTAAATAAGTATAGCCTAGCCTTGCGAAAAAGGCTTCTTTCCTTTGGTTAACTTAAGTTTTAATGCTCCTTGACATAATGGTTGGACTTTAAAGTTATATCTGAATATATGTGTAAATGATTGCATGCTTGAAGTGCTTAATTCTTAGCAAATTTATCCATGGCTAGTTACATGTATATTTAGGTCAATTTATGTTATAGAGAGTATGTTTGCGGTTAAAAATGATTCGATGTGCTTTGGGTCTAATGTGTTTTACAAATGATTATTGAGTTTGGTCAATGTATCAATATTAAAGTAGATAATAATATATGCGTATGTGTAGTAGTTAATTATAAGGATTAAGATTCGATATATTGTTAGATACAAATTTTGGAAAGCATAAGTTAACTTTGTAAACTTTGTAATTAGTAACATGGAATATTGATAGACATGTTTTTGAATGGCATATTTGGGTATGGAAATCGTAGGTACTTGTATATCCAACTTTTATTATGTGAATTGGTAAAGAGATAGCTAAATGTTGGAGATATGAACTTGATGGCATTCGGCCATATGCATGATCAATAATAAATTTCAATTTGTATTATATGTATGCATGTGATGTTATTTTGATTGGATTTTGAGTTTAATATGATATCGGGATATCTATTAGATTGTTTTCTTTTGGGAAATTAATTTTACTATGCATCTTTGAGACAAAAGAGTTTACATTTGAGAAATTAAAATAGGTTTAAATGATTTGCATATAAAGTACGATTGGTGTAAGCATTAGAATTGAATAAGTTGCATAACTAATTGTAGTTTGATTATGTGCATATCAACTGATTAAAGTGTGCATTGGATCGACTGAGTGTTGGTTTTATCTGATTTTGGTAAAATAAAATGTATATGTAATCTCGAATAGGTTTATTGGAATGCCATGTTTTATCACTTAATTAAGTTTTAAATCACATGTATAATTATATATGTGTATTAGGTTAAGGTGACTTGATCGATTAAATGAAATGAATTAATTTGTAAACTGTTGCAAGGATTCATGTGAAGTATGTTTTAAGAAATTGAAGGTAATACCTATAATACGCAGGATTAATACTTTCAATCATTCATATTTTTCTATATATATAATGGTTCATCTATAACTTATGTGGTTAGTCAAAAGTTGTGTTCTGTCCGGTAATGCCTTTTAACCCTATTCGGCGACGGATACGGGTGAGGGGTGTTACAATTGGCACTTAGAGGTTATCACATATGAGACCATATCTGGGATATGACATTGGCATATAGAGGTGACTCCATGTAAGACCACCTCGAGGATGTGGCATTGGCTCTATACTTACAGTAATGACGATAAACACACGTCTTTGACTATCTCTTGTGAATAGTGGGATAAGCAGATGAATTTAGAGATAGAGATGTGAATGATATTTAAGTCATGTGAATGAGTGAGTAAAGGTACTTGTGAATGAGTCACGAAGAACCATTTTCGATATGTGGCACGGTATGTGCTAGATAAGGGCAATTGTAAGTAAGTATTGTCAAGAAGACTTGACTTGTGTACGGTTAGCTAATACCATGGATGGATTATTTTATGAGCTTATTATTATTTATTTCCATGCAACTTACTAAGCTTTATGCTTACCACTTTTTCATTGCCCTTCTTTCTTGTAGTATTGCCAAGGTAACTCGGGGATCGGGGACATAGGAGTTTGGAAATCACACTACCGACAGCACTTTGGTATAACAATTTTAGACTTATTTTGAGTATGGCATGTATAGGACTTGAGTATTTTGTTAAGTTTTAATTGTTAGTCAAAGTGTTGGCTATGTAAGTTAGTAAAACAAAAAAAATCATTTTGTAAATGGCCTTATGAGTTAGGCAAATACTTGGCAAACTCTTTTGCTTAATGAAGATGAAATTCATGAAGTGTATGTCCCTGTAATTATCTTGTATGTTGGAATGTGTTCTTAGACTTGCTTATGGGATAGGAGTTGTATTGTTTTGACTGGAAGTATGTATGTGTGCATTCTAGGGTGGCAATGGCTTGGTATATAGCCTGCTAATAACCACATAAGTAGGCACACGGGCGTGAGTCTAGACCGTGTGGGAGGCACGACCAGCACATGGGCTTGTACTCAGGCCGTATGAAGTCTGCACCTTGCACTTGGGATTTTAAATCACCACACGGCTGGGGTACACAGTCATGTGTATAAGCCGTGTGGATAAGTTAGAATGCTAAGGTTTTACACACAGGCTAGGGCCACGGGGGTGCCATGGTCGTGTGAAATTAGTCAGTGTCGACCACGGGTGGAAGACACAGGCATGCCTCAGGGGCACACGGGCGTGTCCCTAGGCCTACACGGGTGTGTGGCCTCTGTTTTGTCAAGAAGTTTCCCGAGCTCGTTAAAACTCCCAGAAAGATTCTGATACTTCTCGGATGTATGTTTAGGGCCTCCTAGGCCGAATATGTGCGAGAGATTGGGTTAAACAAAATTTATAACCCTATTCTAGATGTTTAAGCAAGGTTAGCTATGTAATGCCTCCAACCCTATTCCGGCTCGAATACGGGCAAGGGGTGTTACACTATCCATTCCTAAGGTTTAATCGGGGATTTTCTGTAGCATCTGGGAATTAGGGGTCACGCATTTTATTTATATTTATGTGCTAGTATGCTCTGGATGTTGTTTGTGTATGTTTGAGGGCTTCGGGAAACCTTGGGGTTAGGTAGGAGCCTTGGTAAAATTTTTGTTTTTAAGCCTTTAGGGAGAGCTAGGGGAGCTAAGCCTTAAGGGAATTAATGAGGAGTTTATGACACAAGAAAGGAAGCGGTGGAGTGGCAAGGTAACGCATAGGAGCAAGGGGGAGAGTTTGCGTCAAAGGAGTTCCAAGGGGGAGGAGGTTCGAGCAGCATGAGGAGCATTTTGGGGTTTGTTTTTACGTCAAGGGGAGGGGAGAGTTGGATTTGGTTATGGCACTTGGAAGTGGGAGTTTGAATGGGTCAACAATTCAAATGAGTGGCTATGAAGGGAGATAAGAGTTTGAATCATTCAAATGTGTTTGAATGAGTAGAGTGGAGGAAAATGAGGAGGAAAAAGGGGGATTTGGTGAAGGGAGGAGTGTTGGCAGAATTTGGGACTCTAGGGGGGATGGTATTTTCGGTCATGTAGGGGAGAGTAGGTGCCAAAATTCATTTGGCATTTTCAAGTCTTTTTTTTTTTCCTTTCTTCTCTTTTGTCTCTCAGCCGAAAGTGAAGGTGACCATTTGGTGCATTTTGACTATTTTCTTCCCTTTTATTTCTTCTCCGTAGAACCATACCTCTCTCTCTTCTCCTCTTTTCTTTTCATATTGGTAGCCTTAAACTTTCACTTCATTTTCAAAGCCGAATAGCCCTTCTAGCCTTTGAAACCTTGGCCGAATCTTCCATTCATCTTTACTTCTCACTTTTCCATTTCTATTCTTCTTTTTCTTCTTCTATTCGTTTATATCTCAAGTCCCTCTCTTGGCCAAATTCTCCATACTCTCTTCTTTCGATTTTCACCTCTTTTAATCAAGACATAATTGACTTCCATCTCCATCTTTTAAGGGTTCTTTCAATTTCTAAGTAGTGGTGGTAAAGTTCTTTTCTCTATAAACGTTTCTTGCTCTTTTCTTGCTGGTTTGCCGAAACCAATAAACTAATCTTGTTTCTTTGGTGTGTGGCCGAATCTGTGAAGGAGGGAGTTTGGGTCCTCTGTATAAGCTAGCGTTAAGGAAGTTAAAGATTTTCTGGGATACGATCAATCGAGGTAAAAAGGTGATAACGTGAGGCCGAAGGCCACTTCTTTTGTCCATATGTATTAGGGCCGAATCTAACATGGCTTATGTAGGGATTTCGTCAATCTCAACGTGCAAGTGTATAGCCTTCGGGATTTGATCGACTTTGGTAAGATTATTCAATTAAGATGTTATTTAGTCTCGTTGAGATCTGATTTAACGTTTTTAACCCGGGTCTTCTGATTAAGTTACTATTTGATGGATGCAAATACCAGCCAAGGAGAGAAAGGGGTTGGACACGTAGTCCCTACCCCTAAGTTCAAGAAGCGTTCGATTTCAACAGTTCGAGATTGGCCACCAGGGTGTGGGCCAGCGTCGAAGAAAGATCATAGGAAAATAGCGGTAGTGTCGGTTAGTGATAGCGTCGACGTAGAGAGCGTGGTGTTACGAGTTATCAGGTGTGTAGTTAGTACACTGTTTCTTTACTTTCCTTATTGTGAATTAATAAAATACATGTGATATGTGTGGTGGCCGATTTAGTGGCTGTGGTGGTATTGTTACCCATAAAGGGGTAATTCAATAACCAGGTTAGTACATTTCTTATATCAAAATGTGGTTGGATATATGTGGATCTATGAAAGCATGTAAAAAAAATGATATGTATATCTGGACATGTTCATATGCTTTATGCCATTTCATCATATTATGTTGCATGTACATAAGGTTCGGGATATATATATGGCTAAAGGGGAAGTGTGTACATTTATGTACGTGGATTAAAGATGGCCTCGCACCTCATTGTGGTTTGATGTTGGCCTCGAGCCACATCGTGGATTGATGATGACCATGAGTCTCATTGTGGATATTGTGATTTCAATCACGTGGATAAGTGGCTAGACCACTAAGTGGACTTTGAGCAGCATGACTGCCAAAGAGGTGTGTAGTGGATGGAGGGTCGATTTAGTAATCCCTTGGTGTGTGGTGGTTGGATATACGGGTGGTGAGTAGCGGTTGGATATTAGGTTGGGTTGGGTTCACATTATGCATGATAGTATGTGGTACGTGGACTTGATGTGGTTTTGGGGCTAAGCCCAATTGTGGAAATATGTGGATTAATTGCACACTGAGTCAAAATGACTCACCCTATATTTCAAACAATGCAGGTAATACATGATACTTTGGATCGGGCTGGAGTGGATACAAGGTGGCCATGCAGAAGTTTTTTTTCCTTAAAGTACATTATAAACGTTTATTACTTCTTGGGGTATTTTTATTGTAATAAGGCCATTTTAAATACTTTGGATTTATTTTAAGTTTTAGGTTGGATTTGCTATCAAATGATTAATTTATAAAGAAACTCTAAAAATATTGCAACATTCGAATTAAAATGAGGTTTTCAAATTATAGATCCTTATAAACCTTTCGGGTTCCAACCATTTTTAATGATTTGAACTTGGGCAACTCGAAAGTTTTGTTTTTTAAATAAATTGCTAAGTTTGAACGAGAAACCCTCTTTGAACGAAGTTTCAGTTTTAGAATTTATAACATATTTTGCATTTATGAAACCAAAACATTTTCAACCTTTTTCCTGTAACATTCTGAATTTCGCCGTGGTGTTTTGGGTCGGGTTTAGGGTGTTACAATTTTGGTATCAGAGCCCGATTCTAAACTTGGCCTTTGGAGATTTTTGAGGCCCACAACGTTTTCAAACTTTGAAATTAGTTTAAAAGAAAATTTTTTGGGAAATGGCTTTGTGGAAGCATGGCTTTGAGTCTCCTACCAAGTCCGTCGTAAGTATTCCAAATTTTGTGTGGTATATATGAGTGGGCTTGATGGGTTTCATGGGATGTAGACTATTCTAATTAGGCTGTGATGGACTATAGGCTTAGTTGCACAACTTTTAAAAATCATAAGACTTAAACCGAGCAAACAAACACATGAACCATCATGAGTTAGGGTGTGGCAACAGTTGTATGCATGTCTCGGACGGGATTCAGGGAGAGCTTGGTATTTAAGCAGTCCTAGTGACTCACCTCCTATTCGCTAGAATTCTACGGTTAAATGCATTGCTTCACTCTAACCATGAGGATTTGTTGACAGGCTAAACCTTATAATTAAAACCCAAAAAAGAGACTAGCGACCCTGTTTTGTAAAATCCTAAGGTAAACCCTAGTTTTTTTTTTAAATTCCCAAATTACCCCTGATTTGTAAAATTACCCTGGTTTTGGAAAATGACCAAAATACCCCTGATTTACAAAATTACCGAAATGCCCTGAGCTAAAAATTACCGAAATACCCTTATTTTGGCAAATCACCCGAAACCTTATTTTGGAAAATTACGAAAATACCCCTATAGGATAAAATTATGAAAATTCCCCTAGGTAGAGAAATGACAAAAATGCCCTAGTGGTGAATTTGAGTTTGTGGATGTTGATGATGAATGAATATGATTCTCTAAATTAGGGCAGTAGACTTAAGACGATAATGTTGAAATCGAAAGAACCACTATCGAACTTCTTTTACATAAAATTATTCGCGGATAATTAGCAGAACAAAAAGCTAATGCATAAAATTTCTTAAAACAGATTAAGACGCGACGATAGACATGAGTTCTAGGGGACGTGGACGTAATACACGTGGGCGTGGTAGAGGTAGGATGACTATATCGGAACCAATGGGGTCTGGTTATGGATCGGGGAATGAAATGACACCGCCAGCTGTGGAAGCTGAGTTTCAAGATCAGACAAGTGGAGACGATGCAGTGTCTCAGGCCATGCTACGGGTTTTAGAGAGAGTTGCGGGATCAAACGTATGTTCTGGGGCTAGGAAGTCCGTGTCTGAGTGACTTCGGTTAAATGGGGCTGAGGTATTCAGAGGTGACTCTGGGGTCGCTCTGAACGTGGTAGAGTATTGGTTAGAAGCAGTCGAGAGGATCATGGATGACCTGGACTGCACAGCCGAAGAGAAGTTGAAGGGCGTTGTTTCTTTACTTCGGGATGAGGCTTACCAGTGGTGGCTCACTGTCAATGAGGGTACTCCGGTAGATCAAGTGGATTGGGGTTTCTTTAAGGTGAAGTTCGAAGGGAAGTACGTCGGGGCTAGTTATATAGACGCGCATAGGAAGGCGTTCCTAAACCTAGTACAAGGGGTAAGTCGATGGTGAGTATGAAGCGAAATTCTTGCGGTTGAGCGGTATGCTCGAGGAATTGTTGCTCTGGACTACGAGTACTGTGTGAGATTTGAGGATGGACTGCGAAATGAGCTACGGGTGTTGATAGCTCCCCAGTGAGAGCCGGACTTTGCTACTATAGTGGAAAAGGCTAGGATAGTCGAGGAGGTTAAGCGAGCTGAGAGGCAGGACAGGGATAAGGATAGGGGCAGGAATAAGAGGAGTTTTGGATCGACAATGTCATCGGGGGGTTTTTAGAAAAAGCCTAGGGTTGAGGGACCTGCTCACATTTCTGCGCCAGTTACTGGAAATCAGTCCCCTCAGTGTGCTCAGTGTGGGAGGTCTCATATGGGAGAGTGCTAGAGAAGGAATAAAGAGTGCTACAGGTGTAGGTCAAGGGACCATCTGATTAAGCACTGCCCTCATGACATGGCTAGGACCCGTCGGTGGAGTCGGGGTATGTGCATTTCGATGAGGGTGGTCGATAGATGAAGAGAGGGCGTGGGCTGAACAAGGTGGGAAATGGTACTAGCTGAGGTCGTGGAGCACCGGTAGAGGTGTTGGGGCTCCGATGCAAGACGACTGGGTTGGTTTCTGTGACCAGACGTCGAGAGGAGGGGATGCACCAGACGTTATCACGGTGCGTTCCTCATCTTTGGGTTACCCTTTACTGCATTGATTGATGTTGGGTCGACGCACTCTTACATTGCTAGTATGGTGTCTGGAACCTTGAATGTGAAACCTGAAATTGCCTCTAGTAAGATGTCTGTACTTAGTCCTTTAGGGCAGTCAGTAGTGATGCATAAACTCTTTAGAGATGTACCTTTAGAGGTTCAGGGGTCAGTATTTCCAACTGACTTGATGGAGTTGCCATTCGGAGAATTTGACTTGATCCTAGGCATGGACTGGTTAGCAAGGTATCGTGTAAATTTGGACTGTACTGCTAAGCGCATGTCGTTGAAGACTTTCGAAGATGATGAGGTTGTGGTGATAGGTGAGAGGAGAGACTACTTGGCCAATGTAGTGTCTGCTCTTAAGGCGGAGAGGATGGTAAAGAAGGGGTGCCCGGCTTTCTTAATTTTTGTTAGTGCATTGGATGCTAAAGAAGCCACTGTGGGGGAGGTTAGAACAGTAAAAGAATTTATGGATGTGTTTCCGGAAGAACTTCCAGGGTTGCCTCCGGCTCGAGAGGTGGAGTTTGGAATCGACCTTCTGCCAGGTACAGCGCCGGTGTCTATCGCTCATTACAAGATGGCACCGAAGGAGTTGGCTGAACTTAAAGCCCAAATCCAGGAGTTGTTAGATTGCGATTTCATTCGACCCAGTGTGTCTCCATGGGAAGCACCGGTGTTGTTCGTAAAGAAGAAGGACGGATCTATGCGTATGTGCATAGATTACCGCCAGTTGAATAAGCTAATGATCAAGAACAAGTACCATTGCCGAGGATGAGCGACTTGTTTGACCGACTCAAAGAAATGCGGCCTTTTCGAAGATAGATTTGAGGTCAGGATATCACCAGCTCAGGGTAAAGGAAGTAGATATCCATAAGACGGTGTTTCAGACTCGATACGGGCACTATGAATTCCTAGTAATGTCGTTCGGGTTGACGAACGCACTGACTACGTTCATGGATATGATGAATCGGGTTTTTCAACCCTATTTGGACCTGTTCGTCGTGGTGTTCATAGACAACATTCTGGTATATTCCAAGTCTGAAGAGGAGCATGACGCGCATCTACGGGTGGTTTTGAAAATTTTAAGGGAAAAGAAGTTGTACGCCAAATTTAGCAAGTGCAAATTTTGGTTAAGAGAAGTTGCTTTCCTGGGTCATATGGTATCTGCAGAAGGGATAAGAGTGGATCCTTGGAAGATTGAGGCAGTATTGGACTAGAAATCGCCTAACTCGGTGGCAAAGATTCGTAGTTTCTTAGGGTTAGCGGGTTACTATGGAAGATTTGTTGAAGGATTTTCTTCGATAGCAGCACCTTTGACTAAGTTATTGAGGAAGGAGGTACCGTTTGTGTGGATGGATAAGCAGCAGGAGAGCTTTGAGAAGCTAAAAAAGGTTTTGACAAAGGCTCCGGTTTTAATTCAGCTTGAGGAGGGGAAAGATTTTATGGTGTATTGTGATGCTTCTCATACGGGGTTAGGCTGTGTACTGATGCAAGATAGGAAGGTGGTTGCCTATACGTCTCGGTAGTTAAGGCCTCATGAGGTTAACTATCCTACGCATGACCCGGAGTGGCTGCAGTGGTTTTCGCTTTGAAGGTATGGAGGCATTATCTGCATGGAGAGAAGTCAGTGATCTACACGGACCATAAGAGTTTGAAGTATCTGCTGACTCAGAAAGAGCTGAACTTGAGACAGCGAAAGTGGGTGGAGTCATTAAAGGATTCTGTTGCTCGATTGAATATCATCTGGGGAAGGCGAATGTGGTGGCAGATGCCCTAAGTCGAAAAGTAGTATCATTTGAGGCGATGTTCGCGCATCTTAGTCTTCTGACGACGGGAGTTTGTTAGCGAGCTGCGGTGAAATCGACATGGTTAAGTCGGGTAAAGAGAGCAGGTTGGTGGATGAGGTTACGAGTGCTCGACTTACGCAAATGCAGGGGCGGGGATTAGAGGACTATGGTGTGAACAGCGACGGAGTATTGTGTTTTCACAGAAGGGTTTGTATGCCGGAAGATGTGGAGTTGAGGCAGAAGATTCTTCGGGAGTCACATAGTAGCCCTTATGCTATGCATCCTGAAGGGAGTAAGTTGTATAGGGATCTTCGAGATCAGTTTTGGTAGCCTGGTTTGAAGCGAAAAGTTACGAAATTTGTGGGGAAGTGCTTGACGTGTCAGCAAGTCAAAGCTAAACATCAAGTGCCTTTGGGACTGCTGTAACCAGTGAAGATTTCGCAGTGGAAGTGGGAGACAATCACGATAGATTTCGTTAGTGGGCTTCCTCTTACGCCTACTAAGAAAGACTCGGTATGGGTGATTGTGGATCTGTTGACAAAATCTGCTCACTTCATACCTATTCATGTTGACTACTCTCCGCAAAGGTTGGCGAAGCGATATGTGACGAAAATTGTGAGATTGCATGAGGTGCCAGTATCGATCATATCAGATAGGGATCCTAGATTTACGTCGTGATTTTGGAGGGCGTTGCATCATGCATTGGGCACCAGGTTGGACTTTAGTACAGCATTTCATTCACAGACTGATGGCTAGTCTGAAAGGGTGATTCAGGTGTTAGAGGATATGTTGAGGGGATGTGTTATTGACTTCAGAGGTAGTTGGGAAGAATTCTTGCCCTTAGCAGAGTTCGCATACAACAACAGTTATCAGGCTAGTATTCGGATGGCGCCGTATGAAGCACTGTATGGGCGAAAGTATCGGACACCTGCTTGTTGGACAGAACTGGGCGAGCGTCATGTTTTGGGTCCGGAGATAGTGGCAGAATCAGAGGAAAAGGTTAAGGTAATTCGAGATCAGTTGAAGGAGGCATCTGACAGACAGAAGTCGTATACGGATCTTAAGCGGAAAGAGATAGACTTTGCAGTGGGTGATTAGGTATTCTTGAAAGTTTTACCTTGGAAGAAGGTGATGAGATTTGGATGTAAGGGTAAACTGAGTCCTAGGTTTATAGGACCTTATCAGGTTTTGAAGCGAGTGGGACCAGTAGCATACCAGTTGGAGTTGCCCTCAAAGTTGAAGCAGATGCATGACGTGTTCCACGTGTCAATGTTAAGACGTTACCGTTCAGATCCATCCCATGTGGTACCAGTTGAAGAAGTTGAGTTAAGGCCAGATTTGTCCTATGAGGAGGAGCCAATTCAGATTTTGGAACGAGATGTGAAGGTACTGCAGAAGAATTCAGTTCCTCTAGTCAAGGTATTATGGCGGAACCATGGTTTAGAAGAAGCTTCGTGGGAGCCGGAGGAGTCGATGAGACAGCAATACCTTCACTTGTTTTGACCAGGTAATTTCGAGGCCGAAATTTCTTTAAGGAGGGTAGAACTGTAACATCCGGGAATTAGAGGTCACACATTTTATTTATATTTATGTGCTAGTATGCTCTAGATGTTGTTTGTGTGCGTTTGGGGGCTTCGGGAAACCTTGGGGTTAGGTAGGAGCCTTGGTAAAATTTTTGTTTTTAAGCCTTTAGGGAGAGCTAGGGGAGCTAAGCCTTAAGGGAATTAATGAGGAGTTTATGACACAAGAAAGGAAGCGGTGGAGTGGCAACGTAACGCATGGGAGAAAGGGGGAGAGTTTGTGTCAAAGGAGTTCCAAGGGGGAGGAGGTTAGAGCAACATGAGGAGCATTTTGGGGTTTGTTTTTGCGTCAAGGGGAGGGGAGAGTTGGATTCAGTTATGGCACTTGGAAGTGGGAGTTTCAATGGGTCAACAGTTCAAATGAGTGGCTATGAAGGGAGATAAGAGTTTGAATCATTCAAATGTGTTTGAATGCGTGGAGTGGAGGAAAATAAGGAGGAAAAAGGGGGATTTGGTGAAGGGAGGAGTGTTGGCCGAATTTGGGACTCTAGGGGGGATGGTATTTTCGGTCATGTAGGGGAGAGTAGGTGCCGAAATTCATTTGGCATTTTCAAGTCTTTTTTCTTCCTTTCTTCTCTTTTGTCTCTCAGCCGAAAGTGAAGGTGACCGTTTGGTACATTTTGACTATTTTCTTCCCTTTTATTTCTTTTCTGAAGCCGAACCATACCTCTCTCTCTTCTCCTCTTTTCTTTTCATATTGGTAGCCTTAAACTTTCACTTCATTTTCAAAGCCGAATAGCCCTTCTAGCCTTTGAAACCTTGGTCGAATCTTCCATTCATCTTTACTTCTCACTTTTCCATTTCTATTCTTCTTTTTCTTCTTCTATTCGTTTATATCTCAAGTCCCTCTCTTGGCCGAATTCTCCATACTCTCTTCTTTCGATTTTCACCTCTTTTAATCAAGACATAATTGACTTCCATCTCCATCTTTTAAGGTCTCTTTCAGTTTCTAAGTAGTGGTGGTAAAGTTTTTTTCTCTATAAACTTTTCTTGCTCTTTTCTTGTTGGTTTGCTAAAACCAAAAGACTAATCTTGTTTCTTTGGTGTGTGGTCGAATCTGTGAATGAGGGAGTTTGGGTACTCTGTATAAGCTAGCGTTAAGGAAGTTAAGGATTTTCCAGGATTCGATCAATTGAGGAAAGAAGGTGATAACGTGAGGCCGAATGCCACTTCTTTTGTCCATATGTATTAGGGCCAAATCTAACATAGCTTACGTTGGGATTTTGTCAATCTCAATGTGCAAGCATACAACCTTCGGGATTTGATCGACTTTGGTAAGATTATTCGATTAAGATGTTATTTAGTCTCGTTGAGATTTGATTTAACGTTTTTAACCCGGGTCTTCTGATTAAGTTACTATTCGATGGATGCAAATACCAGCCAAGGAGAGAAAGGGGTTGGACACGTAGTCCCTACCCCTAAGTTCAAGAAGTATTCAGTTTCAGCAGTTTGGGATTGGCCACCGAGGTGTGGGCCAGCGTCGGAGCAAGATCATAGGTAAATAGTGGTAGTGTCAGTTAGTGATAGCGTCGACGTAGAGAGCGTGGTGTTACAGGTTATCAGGTGTGTAGTTAGTACACTGTTTCTTTACTTTCCTTATTGTGAATTAATAAAATACATGTGATATGTGTGGTGGCCGATTTAGTGGCTGTGGTGGTATTGTTACCCATAAAGGGGTAATTCGGTAACCAGGTTAGTACATTTCTTATATCAAAATGTGGTTGGATATATGTGGATCTATGAAAGCATGTAAAAAAAATGATAAGTATATCTGGACATGTTCATATGCTTTATGCCATTTCATCATATTATGTTGCATGTACATAGGGTTCAGGATATATATATGGCTAAAGGGGGAGTGTGTACATTTATGTACGTGGATTAAAGATGGCCTCGCGCCTCATTGTGGTTTGATGTTGGCCTCAAGCCACATCGTGGATTGATGATGACCATGAGTCTCATCGTGGATATTGTGATTTCAATCACGTGGATAAGTGGCTAGACCACTAAGTGGACTTTGAGCAGCATGACTGCCAAAGAGGTGTGTAGCGGATGGAGGGTCGATTTAGTAATCCCCTGGTGTGTGGTGGTTGGATATACGGGTGGTGAGTAGCGGTTGGATATTAGGTTGGGTTGGGTTCACATTATGCATGATAGTATGTGGTACGTGGACTTGATGTGGTTTTGGGGCTAAGCCCAATTGTGGAAATATGTGGATTAATTGCACACTGAGTCAAAATGACTAACCCTATTTTTCAAACAATACAGGTAATACATGATACTTTGAACCGGGCTGGAGTGGATACAAGGTGGCCATGCAGAAGCTATTTTTTTTCCTTAAAGTACATTATAAACGTTTATTACTTCTTGGGGTATTTTTATTGTAATAAGGCCATTTTAAATACTTTGGATTTATTTTAAGTTTTAGGTTGGATTTGCTATCAAATGATTAATTTATAAAGAAACTCTAAAAATACTGCAACATTCGAATTAAAATGAGGTTTTCAAATTATAGATCCTTATAAACCTTTCGGGTTCCCAACATTTTTAATGATTTGAACTTGGGTAACTCGGAAGTTTTGTTTTTAAATAAATTGCTAAGTTTGAACGAGAAACCCTCTTTGAACGAAGTTTCGATTTTAGAATTTATAACCCATTTTGCACTTATGAAACCACACCATTTTCAACCTTTTTCCTGTAACATTCCGAATTTGGACGTGGTGCTTTGGGCCAGGTTTGGGGTGTTACATTTTCATTATTCGACATTTTGTCAAAATTGTCATTAATCAATTTCATAGAGACCATATACAATTCATGTAATATCAAAATATTAAAATACATAACATAAGGTTGTATTATTTACACACGAACTTACCTCGATACCAAAATGGTAAAAAGTGACCCAATCGTCAATTTCTCTCTTTTGCCCCGTTCTATGTCTGAACCTCATTTTCTTTGATTATTGAGCTTGAAAGCTTGAAAACCCTAGCCATGGATTCCCCCATGCTAAATTCGGCTAAGGAAGAAGATGGACAAAGGTTTTTAGCTTTTATTTTGTCTTTTTGTCCATTTAATTACCAAATTACCAAAATGCCCTTAACTTAAAAATATCCTATTTCACTTATCTCATGTCCATTTTTGTCCAACTATTTAACCAATGGTATAATTACCATTTAAGGACCTCCAATTTAAAATTTCACAGAAATTGGACACTTCTAACATGTGGAACTCAACTTTTGCACTATTTACAATTTAGTCCTTTTGACTAAATTGAGTGCCCAAACGTCGAAATTTTCGAACGAAATTTTCACGGACTCTTTCTGTGAAATTGTAGACCGTAAAAATATAATAAAAATGAGATTTTTCTCGTCAGATTTGTGGCCCCAAAACCACTATTCTGACTAGGCCCAAAATCGAGCTGTTATAAATTTGACACAAATACAATCCATGTGGAGACGATAACTTGATACTTACTTATTACTTGATAACGACTGTGTACACTTGCACAAACCTATGGGTTACAAGTTTTTTGCGCCGTTGTCAGGGATTGTTAACTGTTTCCATAGTCATTTTTTTGTGAAATTATTTACTTCCAATTTGGTTTATTTCTAGCATTACTAACTTATTCTTTTTAGTTTTGTGATTTTATTTTTAAGTGTTTATGAGCATAGATCAAATTATCGATTTACTCCCTGTAGACCCCAAAATTGAGTGAACTTTCAGACAAAAAAGATGTGAATGAACAGCTCAAAGACAAGTTGAGATGGACCTTGGAAATCAGAATCAAGATCAAGGTAATGAAGCCGATTGTGTACGAAATCCCATCCTCATTGCCGAAGATAGAGATCGATGCATCAGACAATATGTTGTGCCACTTTTCAATGAGTTAAATCCAGGAATTAGAATGCCAGATACTGAGGAAACCTAATTTGAATTGAAACTAGTGATGTTTCAAATGCTCCAAACGATGGACCAATTTAGTGGTATGCCCATGGAAGATCCACATCTCCACATTCGATTGTTTATGGAGGTGAATGATTCATTCAAGATAGCCAGTGTGGCTGAAGACGCACTGAGGTTGAAGTTGTTTCTGTACTCGTTGCTATATTGAGCACGCGCATGGCTCAATTCATTGCCACCAAGTTCCATATCTACATGGCAAGAATTAGCAAAGATATTTTTGGTTATGTATTTTCCGCCTAGCAAAAAGGCTAAGTTGAGGAAAAAGATCACAACTTTCCAACAATTGGATGATGAGTCTTTGTATGACACTTGGGAGCGATTCAAGGAGTTACTTCGTAAGTGTCCTCATCGTGGGATTCCTTATTGTATCTAGTTGGGGGCATTCTATAATGGTCTCAATGCGCATACAAGATTGATGGTAGATGATTCTGCGAATGGTACAATTTTGTCTAAATCTTACAATGAGGCTTATGAGATCATCGAGAGGATCACGAGTAATAACTATCAATGGCTAACAAATCGAATAGCTTTAGGAAGAAGTGTAGTCGGAGTTTATGAAGTTGATGCCCTCACTTTGTTATCAGCTCAGGTATCGTCTATTTCCTCTATGTTAAAGCAGTTTACCGCTAATAGTGCTAATATTTTTTTAGCTCAGCCACCAAGTTCGTTTGAAGTAGTTTCCTATGTGTACTATGGGGAAGGTCATTCTTTTGAGAATTGTCGATCAAATCCCGAATCAGTGTACTATGTGGGGAACCAACATCAAAATAGGAGTGGACAAGGACCCTAGTCCAACTTCTACAATTCTTCATGGCGTAATTATCCTAACTTTTCTTAGAGCAACCAAGGAAATGGACCGAATAATAAATTATTGCAGCATAGACCCAACCAATCTTAAGGGTTTAATCAGAAAGCTCCAAAACCACCTTAAGTTGAGGCATCAAACAGTTTGGAGAACTTGTTGAAAGCGTACATGGCAAAGAATAAAGCTTTGATCCAAAGCCAAGCAGCAACATTGAAAAATTTGGAAAACCAAATGGGTCAATTAGCTATGGAGCTTCGTAATAGATCGCAAGGAACCTTGCCAAGCAATACTAAGAATCCAAGAAATTTGGGTAAAGAACATATCAAGGCAGTGGCATTACGAAGTGGTAAAATTTTGGAACCTCGATTGATTGATGTCGAAGATAAGCCTGTTGAGAAGAATCAACTAGCTGTTGAAATTCCTATACCAAAAGAGTCGAAATCTGCAAAGATTGACAAGGTAAATCCTAACTTAGTGAATTCAGTTACTTTAACATCTTCTTTGGATGCAGATTTACCTACTCAAAAGAGTTATCTGATTTAATAGAAAGTTCCATCACCTCCATATCCGCAAGGATTGCAGCAACACAGGCAGAAACAGGAGGTGCAATTCTAGAAGTTTTTGGATGTTCTGAAGTAGTTACACATCAATATTCCATTGGTGGAGGCTTTAGTAAAATGCCAAATTATGTGAAGATGAAGGATATACTGTCCAAGAAGAAAAGACTGAGTGAGTATGAGACTATTGCCTTAACATAGGAGTGCAGTCCATTGTTGCAGAACAAATTGCCACCGAAATTGAAAGACCCAAGAAGCTTTACTATACCCTATAACATTGGTGAATCTTACTTTGGTAAAGCTTTGCGTGATTTAGAAGCGAGTATCAACTTGATGCCTAAGTCTATTTTCGAGATGCTAGAGATAAGTGAAGTAAGACCTACAACTGTGACGCTTCAGCTAGCAGATCGATCTTTAGCATATCCCCAGGGAAAGATCGAGGATGTTTTGGTAAGAGTCGATAAATTTATTTTTCCTGCTGATTTCATTGTCTTAGATTTTGAAGCAGATAAAGAAGTGTCAGTCATCATTGGGAGACCTTTCTTAGCCACAGGAAGAACGTTAATTGATGTATAGATTGGTGAACTCACCATGCGAGTTCAAGACGATCAGGTAACCTTTAACATTCTTAAAGAGATGAAATTTCCTGATCCGACAGAAGAGTGTTCAGTTATGGAAGAGATAGAAACCTTGGTTTCTATGGAAAGCAATTTTGAAGAAGATCTATTGGAGAAATCCTTAGACCTTAACCCTTTGGAGGTTGAAGAAGGTGAAGAAAACATGGCTTTGATGGAAGCCATTCCGAGAAATTTTATTCAATCCATACGGTTTGAACCATTGGAGTTAGAAGTCAGAGAATTTGTGCAACCTAAGTTGTCAATTGAAGAACCACCTAAACTCAAACTAAAGGTATTTCCTTCCCATTTGAAATATGTTTATTTAGGTGACTGTTCCACTTTGCCTGTGATTATTTCAGAAGAATTGACGAAAGATCAAGAGCAACTAATTACTGTTCTAAAGAAATTTAAGAAAGAAATTGGTTGGACCATAGCTGATTTTGAGGTATAAGCCCTTTTTTTTGCATGCATTAAATTATTTTAGAAGAAGGCGAAAGAGCTCGAATTGATGGGCAAAGGATGTAACACCCCTAACTAGAAAACCGTCACCGGAATAGGGTTAAGAGGCATTACCGAACAATCGGATCATTTCACATCACATTCACGACACAAAGTCAATCATCATCAATCTCATTTGAATTCAATCAAACAGTCCCTTAAATGAGTCATCGAGACCTTAAGCATGCTTATAAATCGAGTCGGGACTAAACCGAAACACATAAGTAATTTTATAAAAATTTGAAACTTTTCTAACATATAGGGGACACACGGCCGTGGGGGTAGGCCGTGCCTCACCCACGGCTACTTGACACTCCCGTGTGTCCTTCCCATGTTAGTATACTTCCAAAATCAACACGGTCACCAAGCACGCCCGTGTACTACTAGATCACATACTACCATTTCTCACACGGCCATCAAGCACACCCATGTCGAGGTCGTGTGCAATTTAAGCCACATTCTGCCAATTTACCCACAATCTTAGGCACGCTTGTGTGCCTCAACCGTGTGACATTATAGGCCATTTTACAAGGCCAGTATGCCACCCACTTAGGGTCTTCCTACAAGCAATATATACCAAAACATAATATGCATATATGGAAACCAAAACATATCAAATGGTTCACTTCATCTATACATTCAATACCAATTCCATTCATACCAAATTACAAACTAAATCCTACATCATTTCAAACATGTATCATCCATTTGCTTAACAAAACTTAACCATTTCATATGCATCAAAACATACTAAATATACGCTTCATAACTCATTCATTCAAACATTTATCAACTCAAAACTTGCCAATACACATGGCCATGCTCACTTCATAAACATATACACCTATCTAGCCTATACATGCCATAATTAGCCATATACATTTTCAAAAGGGTACCAAAATAAGTTTAGTAGTGTGATGACGATCCTTGACAATCCCGAGCCTTCAGTAGCTTCGACGACCTATAAAATAGAGAAAATACATACACAGAGTAAGGTTTCCAAAAGCTAAGTAAGTCATATACAAATAAACTTGGCATAAGAAGTATATATGCAATTTGATACATTTGCACATCTCATTCACTTAACAATTTATCATGTAAATGCTTGATTCATACTTATGACTACATTTGTCACATTTATCTATTCAAAACTCATTTGAAACACATAGCTCATTCATAATCTTTCTTGCATCTCATTCACATTATCCTATTCAAACATACTTTTCTTCAAATCAAAGTCATATGCATACTTACCATTCATGCATACTTAATGCACATTCAACGCACCTGAATCAGATATTCATTCACTTAATTGATCATAGCTTGGATATACCATTCGTATTGCAGACTTGCCCGTTGAACCCTTAGGAACCTTGTAGGATACTCAGAAAGATCGAAATAGTAGTACATTGCCAACGTCCCAGACGAGGTCTTACATGCACTCGTATATCGATGCCACTATCCCAGACAGGGTCTTACACATTTCAATAAGGTGCCAATGTCCCAGACATGGTCTTACACGTACAGATCATAAAGATGCCAACGTCCCAGATGTGGTCTTACACGTAAAACTCATGTCAATGCCAACGTCCCAGGTGTGGTCTTACACGTAAAACTCATGTCGATGCCAACGTCCCAGACTTGGTCTTACACGAGATCACAATTCAACACCAACGTCCTGGACGTGGTCTTACATGATGAAACAGAACAGATACCTATGTCATGACATAGCTAATCCTATCTATTCATAGGTTCATACGGGACTTCTCGGCTTTATCACTATATCGAACTTATTTCGGAATTCACACACTTAGCATCTCATACTCATTCATTATCATCGATAGATATATGAATACATATATTCAATTAAATACAAATAAGTTTATTTGCATAGTGACTTACCTCGGATTTGGTTTATCGAACAGAAACGACTACTCGGTTATTTTCGCTTTCCCGCGATCTAAGTCTGTTTTCCTCGGTTCTTGATCTAAACATATTCATAATTTATCCTTTTATTCACTATTTCATTCAATTAAATCCAAACACAAATATTTAGGGCTATTTGCAAGTTAGCCCTCACATTTGCACATTTTATCAATTTAGTCCATTTTACTCAAAACATCAAATTTCACAAGATCAATGCATACACAAGCTTAGCCGAATACATAAACATCACATACAAGCCCACATTTTTCATCAAACTTGCAATTTAGTCCTTCAATTTACCATTTTCACAATTTAGCCCTATTTAGCTAAATTCATCAAAACTTCAAGAACATAACATGTTCATTTAGCTCAAATCTTTCATATATCATCCCCAAACATCACAAAGCTTGTAAAATCATCAATGGCATATTTCACATACATCATCAAAACACAAAATTGAAATATGGGTTGGATAGTACTCGAAGCAACGATTACAAAAACGTAGAAATTATCAAAAATCAAAGTCAAAACTTACCTTAATCTTGCTTAAAGCTAGCCGAAACATCCAAAGCCCAAAACCCTTTCTTTTCTTTCTAATTTCGGTGGAACAAGATGATGACAATGGCCATTATCATGTTATTATCATTATAATGAAATAATATTATTTCATTTACTAATTTAACCTTTAAACTAATAAATAAAACAACCATGCATTAAGGATTTTTTTGTCCTTATTCATCCACTAACTAAATAGTGGTTTAATAGCCACATAAGTCCTTCACTTTTACAAAGCCACAACACTTAGGTATCTTAACAAATAGCATGCAACTTTCACATTTAATGCAATTCAATCCTTTAGTCAAATTAAACACACAGACAGACAATTTAACATGCAAAAATTTTGTACATTTTAAGTCACATATCAACGGCACAAAAAATAATATTAAAATATTATACGAACTCGAATTTGTGGTCCTGAAACCACTGTTCCGACTAGGGTATAAATTGGACTGTTACAATTCTCCCCCTTTAGGGATTTTCGTCCCCGAAAATCTTACCGTTAAATAGAGTTGGATATTGTTGTCTCATTGAATCTTCAGGCTCCCACGTAGCCTCTTCTAATCCGTGTCGATTCCACAATACTTTCACTAATGGAATTTTCTTGTTTCTCAACTCTTTCACTTCACGAGCTAAGATACGGATCGGTTCCTCTTCGTATGTCATATCAGATCGAATTTCAATTTTAGATGGGGCATTCACATGTGACGGATCAGACCGATATCTACGGAGCATCGAAACGTGAAATACATTGTGAATCTTTTCTAGTTCAGAGGGTAACTTCAATCTATATGCAACAGGCCCAGCACGTTCAATAATCTCATACGGTCCAATGAATCTCGGACTTAACTTGCCTTTACGTCCAAATCGGAGCACTTTCTTCCACGGAGACACTTTCAGAAATACTTTATCGCCGATCTCAAATTCTATATCCTTTTGTTTTAAGTCTGCATAGGACTTCTGACTATCAGATGCTGCTTTCAAATAATCTCGGATCAGTTTCACTTTTTGTTCGGTATCTTTTATCAAATCGACCCCGTGTAACTTATTCTCACTGAGTTCGGTCCAATATAGAGGTGTACGACATTTACGTCCGTACAAAGCTTCATATGGTGCCATTTTGATGCTCGACTGAAAACTATTGTTATATGCAAATTCAATCAACGGCAGGTATTGTTCCCACGAACCATTAAACTCTAATATACAGCATCTTAACATATCTTCGAGAATCTGAATAATTCGATCAGATTGACCATCCGTTTGCGGATGAAAAGCTGTACTAAAATGCAATTTCATACCCAAAGCGTCTTACTATTTCTTCTAGAACCTCGATGTGAATCCTGGATCCCTATTTGACACAATAGATAGTGGCACCCTGTGCAATCTCACAATTTTAGAAATATAAAGCTCAGCTAATCTCTCCAGTGTGAAATCAGATCTTACCGGAATAAAATGGGCAGATTTCGTCAATCGGTCAACTACGACCCATATTGCATCTTTCTTTCTCAAAGTCAGAGGCAAACCAGAAACAAAGTCCATTGTTCCTCTATCCCATTTCCACTCAGGAATCAGAATTGGTTGCAGCAATCCCGACGAAACTTGATGTTCGGCTTTCACTTGCTGGCAAACTAAGCATTTTGAAACAAATTCAAAAATGTCTCGTTTCATACCAGACCACTAGTAGTGTCATTTCAAATCATTACTCCCTGGATGAATAGATAAACGACTATTATGTGCTTCGCCCAAAATCAATTGAATCAGCTCCGGATTTCTTGGAACACAGATTCGATCTCGAAATCTCAAACAATCATCAACAACTCAAAATTCAGATTCAGAATTCAATTCACACTGAGCTCGTTTCAACAACAATTCATTATCAACCTTCTGAGCATCACATATTTGCTGTACAAATAACGGTTTTGCTTTTAATTCAGCTATCACAGAACTATCATCAGACAAATCTAACTGAGCATTCAAAGCACGTAGTGCAAACAATGACTTTCTACTCAACGCATCAGCAACCACATTTGCTTTCCCCGAATGATAATCTATCACTAGCTCATAATCTTTTAACAATTCAAGCCATCTTCTCTGGCATAGGTTCAAATCTTTCTGAGTCATTAGATATTTCAGACTTTTATGATCTGAAAACACATGACATTTCTTACCGTACAAATAATGACGCCAAATTTTAAGTGCAAACACAATTGCAGCAAGCTCAAGGTCGTGTGTCGAATAATTCTTTTCATGAGGCTTTAATTGTCTCGAAGCATAAGCTACCACTTTGCCCTCTTGCATCAAAACACATCCCAGGCCGTTTAACAAAGCATCACTGTAAATAATAAATTCCTTACCCGATTCTGGTTGTACTAACACTAGAGCTTCTGTTAACAGAGTTTTCAACTGGTCAAAACTTTTCTGACATTCATCCGACCATTCAAATCTGACATCTTTCTGAAGTAATCTAGTCAACGGAGTAGCTATAATCGAGAAGCCTTTAACAAATATGCGGTAATAACCAGCTAAACCCAAAAAACTACGAACTTCAGACACGTTCTTCAGAGGTTTCCAATTTAGAATAGTAGAAATCTTGCTCGGATCAACACGAATCCCAGAAGCTGACACAATATGCCCCAAAAAACTGACCTCATTCAACCAGAATTCACATTTGCTGAATTTTGCGTACAATTGCTTTTCTCTCAAAGTTTGCAACACAATATTCAAATGTTTTGCATGCTCATTCTCATCACGTGAGTAAATCAAAATGTCGTCAATGAATACAACAACAAATTGATCCGGATACTGATGCGAAAATTACATTCATCAAGTCCATAAAGACAATGAGGAGCATTGGTTAGTCCGAATGGCATAAATAAAAACTCATAATGCCCGTACCTCGTTCTGAAAGCAGTCTTTGGAATGTCTGAATCTTTAACTCTCAATTGGTAGTATCTCGATCTCAAATCAATCTTGGAAAACACAGTAGCTCCTTTTAACTGATCAAACAAATCATCAATTCTGGTCAAAGGATATTTGTTCTTTATAGTCACCTTATTCAACTGATGGTAATCGATACACATTCTCATCGTGCCATCTTTCTTTTCACAAACAGAACAGGAGCACCTCAATGTTAAAAACTCGGTCTAGCAAACCCTCTATCAGTCAATTCTTGTAGCTGTGACTTTAACTCTTTCAACTCTGTCGGTTCCATTCTATACGGAGCTATCAAAATAGGTGTCGTACCAGGCAACAATTCAATACCAAATTCAACTTCACGAATCAGAGGTAAACTCGGTAACTCTTCAGGGAACACGTCAGAAAAATCACAAATAATGGGTACTGATTCAATTTTCTTCTCGGATGCTTTTGAATCGATCACATAAGCAAAATATGATTCATACCCCTTTTTCACATAACTCTAAGCTTTCAAAATGGATATCACAGCAGGTAATCCATTTAAATCACTAGACTCAATTCGTACAGTCTCATCATTCAGACCTCGTAAATCTATAGTCTTTCTTTTACAGTTTACAACGGCATCATGCATAAACAACCAATCCATACCCAGAATAATATCGAATTCATCAAATGGCAAGAGCATCAGATCAGCAAGAAAATAGATATCTCAAAACATTAACGAACAGTTCTTGCATACTTTGTCAACCATGACACTTTTACCTAAGGGGTTCGATACTTTTATAGCAAACTCAGTAGACTCTACAGGCAAAGTCTTACCATATACTAAATTCATGCATATGTACGAATGCATAGAACCAGGGTCTATTAAAGCTATCACAGAAGTATCATAAAGAGTAAAAGTACCCGTTATAACATCAGGCGACGAAGCTTCTTCACGAGCTCGGATAGCATACGCTCTGACAGGTGCTCCGGCTTAGGATCTGATAACATTGTCTCTCATAGTTCTGTAACAACCACTGACATTCTTTACATTCCTTGAAGATCGACCTCTCACAGGTGCATTATCAGATCTTGGATTCTGAACAGTCTCTGGCTCAACAGTCTCAGGACAATCTCGGATAAAATGATCAAGCGATCCACATCTGAAGCAAGCTTTGTTGTTTAATCTACAGCTTTCCGGGTGTCTTTTTCCACAATGCTTACATTCAGGTCGGTCAGTCTGAACATTACCACCACTGGCCACTGAAGCTGCCGGAGCTTTGGAACTCACTTGCGATCTAGCTCGATTTCTATTTGAGTGCTCCACATTGTCTCTGGAACGACCTTGATTATCTCTGAATCTTTTTGGAGTAGACTGAAATGATTTGCTTGTAAATCTCTTTCTCACATCTCGGGCTTCAGACTCAGTTTTTCTTTTATCTTTCCCGAGTGCCTCAGCTTTACATGCTCGATCAACTAGTATAACAAACTCTTTTATTTCTAATATCCCTGTCGAAACCATTTTTATGGTGTTTTGAAAAAATGAGAGTCGACTTTTTTAAAAATAGGAGTCGCCACTGATCCTTTTTGTTTAGGTGTGATCAAGTCACCTATAAAAATATTTTGGTCTGCGAAATTCAAGAAAATGGGCTCGGGAGTCGGTTACGTGCAAGGAAGGGTTAGCACCCTTGCAACGCCCAAAGATAGTACCAAACTGATTAATGTTGTCCTAATGTCAAAAATTTGAAAATATTCAGGGTAAAATTTTTTTAAAAAAATCATTAAATCTGAATTGAATCTCAAGATTAACTCGTTTCAAAGGAATAAAAGTATCATACCTAGCACGTTAGGATATAACACCTTTATACTCTGACACTGAGATCATCTTTGATCTTCAAAACATATAATTAAAGAAGGGCATCTGATTATCTGGTCGGATAGAAAATTGACACCCAGTACGTTAGGGCATAATTCTCTGACCTCCCAAACGTACAAGCATTGCCTTATTTTGGAAAAACAAAATTTTATACTTGGCTTAAAATGCATTTAAATATAACATGTAAATAAAAACTAGAACATATTAGAATTTGGGGCGTAACAGTAATATAATGCATAAACATTAATCACAAAATGTACACATATCAGAGATCATATTAACAACATGCTATAAAATACAAATTTTCTTAAAGAAAGTTAGTTTATATTGAATCTTGAACTTCAAGATTAGCTCGTTTCGAAAGAATAAAAAACAATATCACATCCAGTACACTAGGACATAATATCTTTATATCTCGACACCGAGATCATCTTTGATCCTCAAGATATTTAACTAAAAAGGATACTTGGTTATCTGGTTGAACAGAGAATTACACCCAGTACGTTAGGGCATAATTTTCCATACTCCCAAACATACAAACATTGCATTATCTTAAAAACAAATTTATGTACGTGAAATTTTAAAATGAACTTAACATATACAAAATATTTTATATAAGGCATACATATATTGGAATTTGAAACATGCTATGGTACAAGATATATAGACATTAATCAAGCAATATTCCCAAAATAAACACTATGTCAACAATAAACTATGAAATTTAATAATTCTACTAAATTGATAAATGCGAATTAACATAAAATAAAAATTTAAATGCTAATAGATTGCAAATAAATAAACAAGCTAGTTCTTGATTAATATTTTATGAAATTATGGAATAAATTGTGAATGAATTCCCTAAATGCATATTTTAAAAGAAGTTTATTTATTTAAATATATGCAAAACTTAAGTATAAAATAAAATATGTGCATAAAATAATATGAAATCAATGATATATATATACATAGTATAAAAATAATTTTAATACATGTATATAAATATATATATATATATATATATATATTAATGAAGATAACATATATAACTAGAAATAAATAATATCTAAAACAAATTAAAATATTTAATATGAAATATTAATTAAAAAGACTAGTTAAATGAATCAATAAATAATTAGCTAAATGATTAAAGGACTGCATTAAAGTCAGAAAAAAATTACAGGGCTAAAAGGCAATAAATTAAAAAAATGAAAAAAAGGACTAAAACTAAATGCGCGCCAAAGATAGGGGACTAAACTAGAAAATATTTCCCAAGCCCAAAACGCACCGTGTACATGGAGACTAAATTAAAACAGAACAAAAATTAAAAGCGAAATTAAAACAAAATAGAAACTAATCAGAAGAGACACAAAATGCAGAAGGACTAAGAAGGTAAATAACCCAATTCCATAAAACGTGCGGATCCTTCTCCGGTCGGGTCAACGCGTGAATATGAAGGAGAATACGACGCCGTTTTGAGGCCACTTAAACAGGCCTAAAATGACGACGTTCCAAGAGCCTATAAAAGGGAAAAATTTTTGTTTAAAAAATTATTTCTACCAAGCTTTAAAAAAAACAAAAGAGGGAAAGAAAAATTCTCTATTAGGGTTTTTAAACCCCTCACACCGCCGT
Source organism: Gossypium rotundifolium (assembly GCA_025506655.1). NCBI lineage: Eukaryota > Viridiplantae > Streptophyta > Magnoliopsida > Malvales > Malvaceae > Gossypium > Gossypium rotundifolium. The sequence continues at coordinate 107,694,200 of CP106722.1, forward strand.
CAGACTCCTCTATTTTTTCCACCGTATACGGTGGTTGGAGGGTAAAAAAATGGTCATTTTGACCCCTTTAAACACCCTAAACCCAAAATCTACCCTTCAAACGCTCAAAACCTCTCAAAGAAAATCGAAAGAAGCAAAAATGCTTCGATTCCAGCTCAAAAATGCTTCAGTTTTTGACTTTGATAGTCACGAAAGGTAAAAAAACACTTATATCTATTCTATTTCTATATGTAAGTGTTATATGCGAAGCAAGAATGGGCTAAAAATCGAAGAATACCCCTAAAAATTGTTATGTTTGTATTTGAAAAATCGTGTCTCTCTGGTTACAAGTTTTGCTTCGGTTTTATATGTAACTGAAAAGAAAATAAAAATACAATATTTTTTTGCTTTTTACTTTGCTTTTGTTTTTGTTTGATTTGCAGGTACGAAGGTACGGAGGCTACCCTGGTACACGGACGTGGCGAGCACGAGGGGGGCGTACGGAGGCGCGTGGACGCTACGAGGTACGCGTGGGATCTACCCGTGGGGATCTAAAAAGGCGCGTGTGTATAACACAGAGAAGCCAAAGGGGCACGCGTGGGGAGTGGCTGCAGAGAAGGCACCCGAAGATTCTTGAATTTTGTCCTGCTTGGGCCATTTGGGCTCTTTGGATTGGGCTTAAACTTTGGTTTAGTCTGTTGGGCTATTGGGGTTAATTCGGGTTATTGGGCTTGTTATTATTTGGTTTTGGGCTAAAAGACTGTAATTAATGGACTGTTATAATGTTTTATTGGTTTTTGTTTAAAAATATTGGCTTTTTATTTTGGTGTTGGGCCCGGGTAAAAATGGGCTTTTACAGCTGCCCCTCTTTGCTCATTGTCGTGTAACAAGAATAAAGCAAAGACTTCAAAAAGGACCATTTTTGCTCGATCTTTAAATCTTGGACTTCTTTTAGTGCTTTTCGTCTTCGAATGGCTTCATTCCATCCCGCGGCATCTTCAGGGGCCTGAGAGCTAACGCTTTGATCCACTCAAGGAAATTAGTGCTTTCAATCTGCTTCTGCAACTTCAGAATTGCCAGATCCGCTATCTTTAATCTGCTCCTATAAACTCAGGATTTCTAGATTTGCTATCTTCACTCTGCTCCTGCAAACTCAGGATTGCCAGACTTGCTAACTTTAATCTGTTCCACTGCAAACTCATGGAGACAAGATCTGATATCTTCGATCTGCTCCTGCAACTTCAGGATTGCCAGATCTGCTATCTTTAATCTGCTCCTACAAACTCAGGATTGCCAGATTTGCTATCTTCAATCTGCTCCTGCAAACTCAGGATTGCTAGATTTGCTATCTTCAATCTACTCCTGTAAACTCAGGATTGCCCGATTTGCTATCTTCAATCTGTTCCTGCAACTTCAAGATTGCCAAATATGCTATCTTCAATCTGCTCCTGCAAACTCAGGATTACCAGATTTGCTATCTTCAATCTACTCCTGCAAATTCGAGTTGCCGATTGTTGTCTTCAATCGCTACGCTAACTCGGGATTGCAGTTTTTCGCTTCAATCTGCTCCTGCAAACTCAAGATTGCCAGATTTGCTATATTCAATCTGCTCCTGCTAACTCAGGATTGCCAGATTTGTTGTCTCCAATCTGCTCCTACAAACTCAAGATTGCCAGATTTGCTGTCTTCAATCTGCTCCTGCAAACTCAGGACTGCCAGATTTGTTGTCTTCAATCTACTCCTGCAAACTCAAGATTTCCAGATTTGATGTCTTCAATCTGCTCCTGCAAACTCAGGATTTCCAGATTTGCTATCTTCAATCTGCTCCTACAAACTCAAGATTGCCAGATTTACTGTCTTCAATCTGCTCCTGTAAACTCAAGATTGCTAGATTTGTTGTTCGATCTTGGTCCACTACTTCTTATGGTGACAAGATTTGTAATTTTTGACCTATTCCACTACTGATCAGGGAGATGGGGCTGATGGCTTAAATCGGTTCCACTACTGCTTAGGGAGACCAGATTTGCCATTCGGTCTTGGCTCCCTACTGCTTAGGGTGACAAGCTACAATCAATTGACCTATTCCACTGCTGGTCATGGAGATGGGGCTGGTGGCTTAAATCTATTCCACTACTGCTTAGGGAGACCAGATTTGTCGTTTGATCTTGGTTCCCTACTGCTTAGGGTGACAAGATCTACAATCTTTGACATATTCTACTGCTGGTCAGGGAGATAGGGTTGATGTCTCCGATCTGCTCCTGTAACTTCAAGATTGTCAGATCCGCCATCTTCGATCCACTTCGATCAGAAAGGTAAGATCTTCAAATTCACTGATGTTATGACAACATCCTCTAGGGGACCTATTCTGTAAAATCAGTTTTGTGTTTATGCTTATGCAAAATGGTTAGGATGCAATGATTAGAATGAATCTAATGCTCCTAACGAAATGTATTGTGGACGACATTTGTATGAATGCAGAATGTCACGAGAATGGTCTTTTTACAAAGATTAAGATGCAATGATCGGAATGAATCAAATGCCCCTAAATGGATGTCTCTTATGGATGACATTTGTATGAATTTAAAATGTCATGAGAATGATTTCTTACAAAGATTAGGATGCAATGATCGGAATGAATCAAATGCCCCCTAAATAGATGTGTCTTATGGATGACATTTGTATGAATGCAGAATGTCATGAGAATGATTTCTTGCAATGATTAGGATGCAATGATTGGAATGAATCTAATGCTCCTAACTAAATGTGTTTTTGAATGAATGCAGAATTTTATGAGAATGATCCCTGCTTAAGATTGTCATCGCTCATTGTTAATTAGGATAATATGCTACCCTCTTGTTCGGCTGGTATTCTTGACACAAAACCTGAGGAAATAATTATAACTGTTCAACAGATTTGACCCACTGTAACTTCAGGGTTCATCTCGTTGTGACTTAGGGGTATAGGATCTGAATCTCTTCCCATCTATCCCACTACAACCCTGAAATGTAGGATTTGCTTCTTCTTCAATCAATCACATTTCTATTCAAAGGTATGAGATCCGTATTATCTTCTATCTATCCCACTATAACCCGAGGGTATAGGGCCTGTAGCTTGTTTCATCAACTGATCACTCCTCGGGTGACCTAACCAGATGTGTATGTATGATGCTCGCGTGAATGCAGAATATCAATTTTTCTCCGGAGAATGATTCCCATTTTACACTTGGGTTAACATTGCCCATTTTCGTCGAGATTGCATCACCAACTATTTTTGACAGAAAATCCAAAGAGATAGCCTCAATTTAGATTCTTCCTTAAACTTGGTGAGTTTTAAATAATAGTCATATTTCAGATTCTTGTATTATTCAAAAATTTCCAGTGTAATATGCGAAACTCATTTTATGAAAATATTATTAGTCCACTAATCGTTATTTCAATGCAAAATGCTTGAAAAAGATCATAACCATGGACAAGAAAGAAATTAATTAGTAGTATAGCTCGAAACAAATAAGTTATGCAAAGATAGCAATCGCAATCAAGAAAGAAATTTATTGTGATCATATTTTGAAAAGGATAATATAATAACAAATTAAAATGGATAAAGTGGAAACTAAGTGCCCTAGATATCGCAACCTGAGCTTCTCTGTTCAAACTTCTTGAGGATCATTTTAAGCTCAATATGTGTTTAGGGATCCGAAGTACTTTGTCGATGCCCCAAGACGTAGCATACTTAATCATCATTAATTCAGGCATAGCAAGATTGTTGTATGCCCCCTTTGATCAAAATTCAAGCTGCCCTTTTCGGGTTTTCAGCTCAAATCCCCTTTGGTCTCAAAGCGCCCTTTGCGGGTTTTCGCCTTGGCCTCTCCTTTTTCTTTCTTCTTTTTTGCTAAAAATTTCTTCTTCTTCTTCTTTCTTTCTTTCTTCTTCTTCTTTTTTTTTTTTGAATTCTTTTTATTGAATCTGAATTCTCCGGATTGGGTAGGTCCTTGTCATCTATCTCAGACAATATTCATGCTTCCCTAGAACAGGCCTTCTTTGCTGCCTAAGGTCTTTCTCGGTTTGGCATCCTCTTTCTTCTGAAGTCCCTTTTACAAGGGAAAGAATCTTCTTCAAAGCCCTATCATGAAATTTTCTAGGACGAATCATTTTTGTTGCGAGCTCGCATCATCTGACCGTGATAAATAACTTTTAACATTTTCTCTTCAAATTCAACTGACCATATTGAGATTAAACGTATTATGCCTCATCCAACTTCAGTTCTGATAAGACTTGGAAAAAGGAAATTTGACTTCAATGGGCGAAACCAATGAGAAATATACTGCCCTAGTGACCGCCCTGGCCAATGTTTGATAAGCATAAAGGGTAAATAGTAACTTCTGTATGCCAATCTTTAAAAGTCCCGTTCTCTTTTTTTTTATCTTTTGTTTTTATTTTTGGTTGCCTTTACTGTGATGTGGCAACTGATCATTGAACAGACCGCAAACTTTTGACAATGTGCGGTTAAACATGATCTTTTTGATATATTTTTTGTGTCAATATTCTTTTTTCTTTCTTTCCTTTTTTGTTCTGATGACTATCGACTTTATAATATTGGCATATGAAGTGACTTTTACCATCTTAGTAAAGTAACCGACATCCACAAAAATGAATCGACATTGGTCAGCAGCTTTTGATGAGACTGGCTTGATAACATCCATGCCCCACATATAGGAAAACTTATTTCTTCATTGAGCTAGGCTTTGATCTTCATCTCCTTTTTGGCTCACAACGTAGGATCTTTTTTTTTATCCATTATTAACAAATTAGAAGATATGTTACAATTTCTCTCATCTTCAAAGTCCTGAGATCCCTTAGACTCGTATCTCAAAAAGGGGGTCTGTAACAAAGTCGCTCCTGTCGTTGATATCTGGGTACCTATTGCAGGTACGAAGGCAAATTCCAAAGAATGAACGATTCTAAGGATGAGTATTTATATGATATGATCACGAATAAAGAATGACAGAATATTTGCATAGAAATCCAAAGGAAAAAAGAATCTATAAATAGAAAAGATATTTGCTCAAAAGGATGCATTCCATTGAAATAAAGATTTTGGACACAAGCCTATTTCACAAGAGGACCCTTATTGCCCCTAGGCTGAAAGCAATAAGTGTGTTCGGAACATTACTCTGAATAAGTTCTAAAAACTACAGGAATCTCTTCCGCAGTTTAATTATTCAAACGCTCCCAGGTTCGTACGAGCAGATATCCGACAAGGTTCCTCTTTCAGTGAGCCCTTCATGTATTGCGTATACATCTTTCAGCATTTCATCAATCACATTTACTCCAACACCAGTGTGATTTGGTAGCGGATTATCGGCATTTAACATATTAGCCACTTTTACAACGCTCAGCTTAATGAGTCTTTCCATGACTTTCTTAAAAGCAAGACAATTTTTTATTGAATGCCCCAAAACTCCAGCATGATAATCACATTCAGCATTTTCATCGTACCACTTGGGATACGGGGGCTGCAATGGTGCCAAGTAGAAAGGGGACACTATGTGCTTATCAAACAATTTCTGATATAGCTCTTGGTATGTTATTGGAATAGGAGTGAACTGAAGCTTTTCTGTATTTGCCCTTTGCCTAGATTCATTTTTTGAAGGAGTCTGAAGGTTTGTAGTTATCATCCTTGGTGATCCCACAGTAACTTGATTTGAATAACCCTTGCTATATGCTCCCATATTATTTACCTCATCTTCTTTCTTTCCCAGGGCTGACCTTCTAGCACTTTCCCCCGCATCTATTTTACCGTTTCTCACAGCATTTTCAATCATTTCGTCTGTCATTACTATGTCCGAGAAACTCTTCGTGTCACTCCCCAACATATGGTTGATAAATGGGGCTTTCAAGGTGTTAATGAAGAGCATAGCGATTTCTGTCTCTAAAAGAGGTGGCCGAACTTGTATGGCGATCTCTCTCCATCTTTGTGCATATTGCCGAAAACTCTCGCTTGGTTTCTTCTCTATATTTTACAGGGTAATTCTGTCAGGGGTCATTTTTGTTACGTAACCGTACTGCTTCATAAATGCCTGGGCTAAATCCCTCCAAGAACCAATTTTGGTATGGCTCAGCTGATTGTACCATTTAGATGCTGCTCCCACCAAACTGTCTTGGAAGCAATGAATTAGCAATTAGTCATTCTTAACGTACCCAGTCATTCTCCGGCAAAACATAGTAAGCCTCCGGGCAAGTGGTCCCTTTGTACTTTTCAAATTCCGGCACCTTAAATTTGTGGGGAAGTATTAAATCTGGCACAAACTTAGATCTTTAGCATCAACTCGATATTTTCTATCGGCGCTTTCTATGGCCCTAAATTTGTCTTCTAGCTATTTGTATCGCTCCTCTAATTATTTTGGCAATTCAGCCCTTGCCCTTTCTCTCTCTGCTGCCTCATCAAAGTCGGAAATATCAGTATTAATCAGATAGTCTACCAAATTAGAACCTGCCCAGCTTGGAAATTTGGCCGTACCGAGACACCCTCTTGAAATTGTTGAGGTTTAATTATAACGGATGTCCTTCGTGGCTGCACTTCATGATGTGTCGAGGTGAAACCCGAGGAATATGGTTGTTCCTCACTATCCTCCACAGTGTTAACCATGGGGGCTTTCCCTTTGTCTGCCAATAACTAAGTCAATTGGGACATTATAGTTCTTTGTGATTCCATCATCCGATCCATCATATCCTGTTGGATCTTAGCAAGCTGCTCCTACATTTGTGCTTGCATCCGCTCTTGCATCTCATTCTGCATTTGTTCCAACTTCTCTAATCTTTTATCCATTACTTTGGTTTTTCTCCTTGTACCGTAAGGGTGCGTGCTTGGTTGATTTTTGTCGGCTTCCAGATTAAGGCTGAAATAACTTCAACCAATTAGGGTCCTTATGTGAAAATACAATGCAAATGCATGAAATGAATACAAGAAGAAAGAGAGACATTGATTCTGAATTCAATTCCATTAGAAGAACTTCTCTAGAAAGCAAATTTCTTTACATAGAATGGATTACATATGCGGCTTTGTCCTCATAGTCCAGGTGAAAACATCGATCTTCTCCTTCATATTCGGATGCTGCAGTTGAATCCTTCAAATCCTCCCAAAAGATATCTCTTTTATTTCCACTTGGCTTGATTTGGGTCGTGGTTCGTTGCTCACTTATCCCTTGCGATGTTGATTGGCTTCTTTAAGAAAATTGAGGCATGATGGCTCTTGTCAATTTAAATATTTCGGGCAAGGTTTTGCATTCCTCCATGGATTATCAACTTTCTTCTATTGTGTTTACTCAGACCATGTCCGGACAACCGTATTATAATCCACTTTATCAAGAAATTCATTTCCTTATGACAAACTCCTCTATTTAGCAATCGAATTACTAATCAACATCTCCTTTTTATAATGATGCAGTGCAATGCAATGCAGTGTAATGTAATGCAAACATAAACACAAAACACGGTATCACAAGAAAAATAAACAATCAAAATAGATTACCTAAATGAGTGACCATTAGGGTTTGGCACGGCTCTACTTAAGGTGGGCTCCTAGGTCTCTCTATATGTGGTTTGGTTCTAAAGAGGGGGTACCTGAACCAGCAGCTTCCTCAATCCTCACCCATTATAGGCTCATATGGATTGAGTTCGGTTCAGGGGAATACATTTCCCTATGCCCATGCGGAGGTGAAAACCTCACGAAGACATAGGTACGGATGTATTCCGGAAGCAGTCCACTAGCCCGTGCAGAGGTGAAAACCTCACGAAAGCTTAGTTTCTCACTCCCACTCAAAGGTACGACCACAATGGTCATGTAATGCAAATGCAAGTATTATAAGACTCGACATTATTGCAGTTACAATACGAACAAATGCTTTAAAGGAAACATGATTTTCTAAAACAATTTTTCAAGTTTTCAATCAAAGAACAAGAATTAACCAATCTATGGCTTGACTCTCAACCTTTCCCCAGTGGAGTCGCCAAGCTGTCGAAACCATTTTTATCGTGTTTTGAAAAAAAATGAGAATCGACTTTTTTTAAAAATAGGAGTCACCACTGATCCTTTTGTTTAGGTGTGATTAGGTCACCTATAAAAATATTTTGGTCTACGAAATTCGAGAAAATGGGCTCGGGAGTCAGTTACGTGCGAGGAAGGGTTAGCACCCTTGCAACGCCCAAAGTTGGTACCAAATTGATTAATGTTGTCCTAATGTCGAAAACTTGAAAATATTCAGGGTAAAATTTTTTTAAAAAAAAAAATCATTAAATCAGAATTGAATCTCAAGATTAACTCATTTCAAAGGAATAAAAGTATCATACCCAGCACGTTAGGATATAACACCTTTATACTCTAACACCGAGATCATCTTTGATCTTCAAAACATATAATTAAAGAAGGGTATTTGATTATCTGGTCGGACAGAAAATTGACACCCAGTACGTTAGGGCATAATTCTCTGACCTCCCAAACGTACAAGCATTGCCTTATTTTGGAAAAACAAAATTTTATACTTGCCTTAAAATGCATTTAAATATAACATGTAAATAAAAAATAGAACATATTAGAATTTGGGGCGTAACAGTAATATAATGCATAAACATTAATCGCAAAATGTACACATATCAGAGATCATAGTAACAACATGCTATAAAATGCAAATTTTCTTAAAGAAAGGTAGTTTATATTGAATCTTGAACTTCAAGATTAGCTCGTTTCGAAAGAATAAAAAATAATATCACATCCAGTACACTAGGACATAATATCTTTATATCTCGACACTGAGATCATCTTTGATCCTCAAGATATTTAACTAAAAAGGATATTTGGTTATCTGGTTGAACAGAAAATTACATCCAGTGCGTTAGGGCATAATTTTCCATACTCCCAAACATACAAACATTGCATTATCTTAAAAAGAAATTTATGTACGTGAAATTTTAAAATGAACTTAATATATACAAAATATTTTATATAAGGCATACATATATTGGAATTTGAAACATGCTATGGTATAAGATATACGACATTAATCAAGCAATATTCCCAAAATAAACACTATGTCAACAATAAACTATGAAATTTAATAATTCTACTAAATTGATAAATGCGAAGTAACATAAAATAAAAATTTAAATGCTAATAGATTGCAAATAAATAAACAAGCTAGTTCTTGATTAATATTTTATGAAATTATTAAAATGGAATAAATTGTGAATGAATTCCTAAATGCATATTTTAAAAGAAGTTTATTTATTTAAATATATGCAAAAACTTAAGTATAAAATAAAATATGTGCATAAAATAATATGAAATCAATGATATATATACATGGTATAAAAATAATTTTAATACATGTATATAAAAAATATATATAAAATTAATGAAGATAACATATATAACTAGAAATAAATAATATCTAAAACAAATTAAAATATTGAATATTAAATATTAATTAAAAAGACTAGTTAAATGAATCAATAAATAATTAGCTAAATGATTAAAGGGCTGCATTAAAGTCAGAACAAAATTACAGGGCTAAAAGGCAATAAATTAAAAAAAATGGAAAAAAGGACTAAAACTAAATGCGCGCCAAAGATCAGGGATTAAACTAGAAAATATTTCCCAAGCCCAAAATGCACCGTGCACATGGAGACTAAATTAAAACAGAACAAAAATTAAAAGCAAAATGAAAACAAAATAGAAACTAATCAGAAGAGACACAAAATGCAGAAGGACTAAGAAGGTAAATAACCTAATTCCATAAAACGCGCGGATCCTTCCCCTGGTCGGGTCAACGCGCGGATCTGAAGGAGAATACGACGTCGTTTTGAGGCCACTTAAACAGGCCTAAAACGACGTTGTTCCAAGAGCCTATAAAAGGGAAAATTTTTTGTTTAAAAAATTATTTCTACCAAGCTTTAAAAAAAACAAAAGAGGGAAAGAAAAATTCTCTGTTAGGGTTTTTAAACCCCTCACACCGCCGTCGGACTCCTCTGTTTTCGCCACCGCATACGGTGGACGGAGGGTAAAAAAATGGTCGTTTCGACCCCTTTAAACACCCTAAGCCCAAAATCTACCCTTCAAACACTCAAAACCTCTCAAAGAAGATCGAAAGACGCAAAAATGCTTCGGTTCCAGCTAAAAAACGCTTCAGTTTTTAACTTTGATAGTCACAAAAGGTAAAAAAAAAAACTTATCCCTATTCTATTTCTATATGTATGTGTTATATGCGAAGCAAGAATGGACTAAAAATCGAAGAATACCCCTGAAAATTGCTATGTTTGTATTTGAAAAATCGTGTCTCTCTGGTTACAAGTTTTGCTTCGGTTTTATATGTAACCGAAAAGAAAATAAAAATACAATATTTTTTTGCTTTTGCTTTGCTGTTGTTTTTGTTTGATTTGCAGGTACGAAGGTACGGAGGCCAACCTGGTACACGAACGTGGCGAGCACAAGGGGGCGTACAGGGGCGCGTAGACGCTACGCGGCACGCGTGGGATCTGCTCGTGGGGATCTGAAAAGGCGCTTGTGTATAGCACGCGAGAAGCCAAAGGGGCACGCGTGGGGAGTGGCTGCAGAGAAGGCACCCGAAGATTCTTGAATTCTGTCCTGCTTGGGCCATTTGGGCTCTTTGGATTGGCCTTAAACTTTGCTTTAGTCTATTGGGCTATTGGGGTTAATCTGGCTTATTGGGTTTGTTATTATTTGGTTTTGGGCTAAAAGACTGTAATTAATGGACTGTTATAATGTTTTATTGGTTTTTGTTTAAAAATTTTGGCTTTTTATTTTGGTGTTGGGCCCGGGCAAAAATGGGCTTTTACAATCCCAACTAACCAATGAATGTCTTCATTAAGTCCATCTTCGAATCTTTTGCACAATATAGCTTCAGATGATACACATTCACGAGCGTACTGACTCAACCTGACAAATTCCCGTTCATATTCTGTAACAGTCATACAACCTTACTTTAGTTCCAGAAATTCTTTTCATTTCTGATCAACGAAACTCTCACTAATATATTTCTTCCTGAACTCGGTCTAAAAGAAATCCCATGTAACTCGTTCTCTCGGAACAACAGAAATCAAAGTTTTCCCCCATTGATATGCTGCATCTCGAAGTAACGATAAAACACTCTTTATGCATTCTTCTGGAGTCAGAGGCATCTCATCAAATACTCGAATAGTATTTTCAATCCAGAATTTAGCTTTTTCAGCATCATCATTATTGGTAGCTCGGAACTCTTCAGCCCCATACTTACGGATCTTGTCAGCCAGAGGCTTATTTAACAGATTCGGATACACAACTGGTGGCACAGCTGTAGTCTGAGGGGGATTAATCGGGGGCGAGGGTTGTGAAACAGTCAGGTTATTTCTCATGATATGAGTGAACCACTCACTCATCATCTGGAAGAAAGCTTGTTTAGCTTCTCCCTCCTTACCGCTCGTAGCCGGTTTTGAATCAGAAGGCTTTGTCCTTTGCGCAGGAGCAGGCGCATTACTTTCTACGTCGTCAGCTATGGCTCTTTTAGGATCCATTGCTATACAGAAATCACATTTTACACGTCAGGATTCATCACACTATCATAGTTCATAAATATGACATGTATAGCTATACTCTGACACGCTACGTTAGTCCGAGAATCGACAAAACCGCAGCTCTGATACCAATAAAATTGTAACACCCCTAACCCAAAAATCGTCACCAGAATAGGGTTAAGAGGCATTACCGAACAATAGGATCATTTCACATCACATTCACGACACAAAGTCAATCATCATCAATCTCATTTGAATTCAATCAAAGAGTCCCTTAAATGAGTCATCGAGACCCTAAGCATGCTTATAAATCGAGTCGGGACTAAACTGAAACACATAAGTAATTTTATAAAAATTTGAAACTTTTCTAACATATAGGGGACACACAGCCGTGGGGGTAGGTCGTGCCTCACCCACGGCTACTTGACACTCCCGTGTGTCTTTCTCGTGTTAGTATACTGCCAAAATCAACACGGTCACCAAGCACGCCCATGTGCTAAGGCCGTGTACTACTAGATCACATACTGCCATTTCTCACACGGCCATCAAGCACACCCGTATCGAGGCCATGTGCAATTTAAGCCACATTCTGCCAATTTACCCACGGTCTTAGGCACGCCCGTGTGCCTCAACCGTGTGACATTATAGGCCATTTTACAAGGCCAATATGCCACCCACTTAGGGTTTTCCTACAAGCAATATATACCAAAACATAATATGCATATATGGCAACAAAAACATTTCAAATGGTTCACTTCATCCATACATTCAATACCAATTTCATTCATACCAAATTACAAACTAAATCCTACATCATTTCAAACATGTATCATCCATTTGCTTAACCAAAACTTAACCATTTCATATGCATCAAAACATACTAAATATTTGCTTCATAACTCATTCATTCAAACATTTATCAACTCAAAAACTTGCCAATACACATGGCCTTGCTCACTTCATAAACATATACACCTATCTAGCCTATACATGCCATAATTAGCCATATACATTTTCAAAAGGGTACCAAAATAAGTTTAGTAGTGTGATGGCGATCATTGACAATCCCAAGCCTTCAGTAGCTTCGACGACCTATAAAACAGAGAAAATACACATACAAAGTAAGCTTTTCGAAAGCTTAGTAAGTCATATACAAATAAACTTGGCATAAGAAGTATATATGCAATTTGATACATTTGCACATATCATTCACTTAACAATTTATCATGTATATGCTTGATTCATACTTATGACTACATTTGTCACATTTATCCATTCAAAACTCATTTGAAACACATAGCTCATTCATAATCTTTCTTGCATCTCATTCACATTATCCTATTCAAACATACTTTTCTTCAAATCAAAGTCATATGCATACTTACCATTCATGCATACTTAATGCACATTCAACGCACCTGAATCGGATATTCATTCACTTAATTGATCATAGCTCGGATATACCATTCATATTGCAGACTTGCCCGTTGAACCCTTAGGAACCTAGTAGGATACTCAAAAAGCTCAGAATAATAGTACAATGCCAACGTCCCAGACGAGGTCTTACATGCACTCATATATCAATGCCACTGTCCCAGACAGGGTCTTACACATTTCAATACGGTGCTGATGTCCCAAACATGGTCTTACACATACAGATCATAACGACGCCAAAGTCCCAGACGTGGTCTTACACGTAAAACTCATGTCAATGCCAACGTCCCAGACGTGGTCTTACACGTAAAACTCATATCGATGCCAACGTCCCAGACGTGGTCTTACACGAGATCACAATTCAACGCCAATGTCCCAGACATAGTCTTACATGATGAAACAGAACAGATACCTATGTCATGACATAGCTAATCCTATCTATTCCTAGGTTCATACGGGACTTCTCGACTTTATCATTATATTGAACTTATTTCAGAATTCACGCACTTAGCATCTCATACTCATTCATTTTCATCGATAGATATATGAATACATATATTCAATTCAATACAAATAAGTTTATTTGCATAGTGACTTACCTCAAATTTGGTTTATCGAACGGAAATGGCTACTCGGTTATTTTCGCTTTCCCGCGATCTAAGTCCGTTTTCCTCGGTTCTTGATCTAAACATATTTAGAATTTATCCTTTTATTCACTATTTAATTCAATTAAATCCAAACACATATATTTAGGGCTATTTGCAAGTCAGCCCTCACATTTGCACATTAATTTAGTCCATTTTACTCAAAATATCAAATTTCACAAGATCAATGCATACACAAGCTTAGCCGAATACATATACATCACATACAAGCCCACATTTTTCATCAAACTTGTAATTTATTCCTTCAATTTACCATTTTCACAATTTAGCCCTATTTAGCTAAATTCATCAAAACTTCAAGAACATAACATGTTCATTTAGCTCAAATCTTTCATATATCATCCTCAAACATCACAAAGCTTGTAAAATCATCAATGACATATTTCACATACATCATCAAAACACAAAATTGAAACATGGGTTGGATAGTACTCGAAGCAACGATTACAAAAACGTAGAAATCATCAAAAATTGAAGTCAAAATTTACCTTAATCTTGCTTAAAGCTAGCCGAAACATCCAAAGCTCAAAACCCTTTCTTTTCTTTCTAATTTCGGTGGAACAAGATGATGACAATGGCCATTATCATGTTATTATCATTATAATGAAATAATATTATTTCCTTTACTAATTTAACCTTCAAACTAATAAATAAAACAACCATGCATTAAGGATATTTTTGTCCTTATTCATCCACTAACTAAATAGTGGTTTAATAGCCACATAAGTCCTTCACTTTTGCGAAGCCACAACACTTAAGTATCTTAACAAATAGCATGCAACTTTCACATGTAATGCAATTCAATCCTTTAGTCAAATTAAACACATAGACAGACAATTTAATATACGAAAATTTTGCACATGCTTAATCACATATCAACGGCACAGAAAATAATATTAAAATATTATACAGACTCAGATTTGTGGTCCCGAAACCACTGTTCCGACTAGGGTATAAACCGGACTGTTATAAAGGAGGCTCAATCTTATTATGAAAGAAGTTGTGAGAAAGGAAGTGATCAAATGGTTAGATGCAGGAATCATCTATCCTATTTCAGATAGTTTGTGGGTAAGTCCAGTGCAGTGTGTGCCGAAGAAAGGTGGAATCACGATTGTTGAAAATGAGCGTAATGAGTTGATTCCAATGAAAACTGTTACTGGTTGGAAAATTTTTATTGATTACAGAAAGTTGAATAAAGCCACTCGGAAGGACCATTTTCCGTGACCTTTTATGGATCAAATGTTAGATCGACTGGCAGGTAATGAATTCTATTATTTTTTAGATGACTATTCGGTATATAACCAAATAGTTGTAGCTCCGGAGGACCAACATAAAACAACCTTTACTTGTCCATGCGGTACGTTTGCTTTTAGACGAATGCCTTTTGGTTTATGCAATGCACTTGCAACATTTCAACGATGTATGATGGCAATATTCACTTATATGGTTGAAAATTTTATTGAGATTTTCATGGATGATTTTTTTTGTTTTTGGTAACACTTATGATATTTTTTTGAGCAACTTGGCTAAGGTATTAAAGAGATGTAAAGAGAAGAATCTTGTCCTTAATTGGGAAAAATGTTATTTTATGGTTAAAGAAGGGATTGTCTTAGAGCATAAAATCTCAAAGTGAGGAATTGAAGTTTATAAAGCAAAGGTGGACGTAATTGAAAGATTACTAGCCCCAATTAATTTGAAAGGAGTCAGAAGTTTCTTAGGCCATGCTAGTTTTTACCGAAGGTTTATCAAAGATTTCTCAAAAATTTCTAAACCATTGTGTTTGTTGTTAGAGAAAGATACAGTGTTTGATTTCAACAAAGCATGTTTGGAAGCTTTTCAAGATCTAAAAAAATGGTTAATCTCATCCCCAATAATCGTTACACCTGATTGGAGCTCACCTTTTAAGTTGATGTGTGATGCAAGTGATTATGCCGTTGAAGCTGTGATGGGTCAAAAAAGAAACAAAGTGTTTCACCCTATTTACTATGAAGTAGAACTTTGATGGGAGCCCAACTCAATTATATGGTAACTGAAAAGGAACTTTTTGCTATAGTTTTTGCTTTTGAAAAATTCTGCTCATATCTTATAGATGCCAAAGTTACAGTATTTACTGACCATGCGGCCATTAAATACTTGCTCACGAAGAAATATGCGAAATCGAGGCTAATTCGTTGGATACTTTTACTCCAAGAATTTGACCTTGAGATCCAAAATAGAAAGGGTGTCGAAAATCAAATAGTTGATCATCTGTCGAGGTTGGAGCAAGATAAGGTAACTCGATCATGTGTGCCTATCAATAAGAATTTCCTAGATTAACACTTATTTGAGGTAAGTCGAATTCATGAAACACCTTGGTTTGCTGATTTTGCCAATTATCTTGCGTATGGAATAATTCCTCGAGAAATGACATACCAACAAAGAAAAAATTCATTCATGATAGTCGGTATTATTTTTGGGAGGATCTATTTTTGTTTAAACAGTGTGCAGATAATAAAATCTGAAAGTGTGTAGCTAAAAGTGAGATTACTGAGATCTTGTATCATTGCCATTCATCTCCAAGTGGGGGACACTTTGGTGGTTCACGTACTGCAGCAAAGATTTTGCAAGCAGGTTTCTTTTGGCCTACACTATTTAAAGATGCTTATGCTTATGTGAAGAAAAGTGATAAATGCCAAAGGATTGAAAATATATCAATGAGGAATGAGATGTTCTTGATAAACATTTTGGAGATTGAATTATTCGACGTATGGGGCATTGACTTCTTAGGCCCATTTCCTTCTTCGTATGGGAACAAATACATCTTAGTTGCTGTGGACTATATATCTAATTGGATTGAAGCTGAATCATACCCTACAAATGATGCTAAGGTAGCCATACGGTTCCTACACAAGCATGTGTTTATAAGATTTGGGACACCAAGAGCTATTATTAGTGATGAAGGTTCTCACTTTGTGAACAAATGGCTTAAGTGGTTGCTTGAACAATATGATGTGAAGCACAAGATTACTATTGCCTATCACCCCCAGTCTAATGGGCAAGTTGAAAGAGTGAACCGGGAAATCAAATGTATCTTTGAAAATGTAGTACGCCCTAGCAGAAAAGATTGGTCTTGAAGGTTCGATGATGCATTATGGGCCTATCGAACAGCATTTAAGACTCGTTAGGAATGACTCCTTATCGGTTAGTCTTTGGAAAGGCATGTCATTTGCCATTAGAGTTGGAGAATAGAGCTCATTGGGCTTTGAAGCAGTTGAACTTTTATCTTAAGCAAGCCGATGAGAGAAGGATGTTACAACTTGATGAGTTGGAAGAGCTGAGGTTGTTTTCCTATGAGAATGCCAAAATGTGTAAAGAAAGATCAAAGAGATGGCATGATAGTCATATACAACCTCGCGAGTTTAAAGAAGGTCAAAAGGTTTTGTTGTTTAATTCAAGGTTGAAGTTATTTCTTGGGAAGCTTAAATCCCAATGGAAAGGACCCTATACCATATACCGAGTTTATCCTTATGGAGCTATTGAATTATATGACAATTACGGAGGTACGTTTAAAGTTAATAGTCAACGTGTCAAACACTACTGGGATGGTGAAGTTGAGCGAGTTATATCCTCATTCAAATTAATAGACCCTTTATTTTTCATGAACTCGTTTTGTAAATACATAAATAATTACAACTTATTTTCTTAACTTATTACATTTAATTAATTCTGTCTAAGGAGATTGGAACTTAAGTGGGACCGCTGTGACCCCTCCAACCTTTCTTGGGAATTAATTTAACGTAATTTGTTAAGAAGAAATTTTCTAATTAAGATTTAAAATTTTTAAGTTTCATTTGTTTTGTTTAAATTTTAAATTTTTATGTTAATAAAGGGGGTCAAATTTGGCCCAAGTACTAATAAGTTTTCTTTTTCTTGAGTAAGTTTGTAAATACAGTCTGAGTTTGAAGCCCAATACAGCAAAAAGGAGGGAAAAATCCGTGCTTTGCCGCCACTCCCATTACTTGCCTCCCAAGTAACCCTAATGTAGCTAAATTTTTGCTACATGTTGCCATAATTCTTCCTTATATAAACTCCTCTTTATTTTACTATTTTTCATATCCCTCAAAGTAATTTACTTAAACCCTAAAAATCCCTAAATCTCCCTCTTGTGCTGCTAGCCTCAAATCCTAAAAAAAACCCTAGTTTCTCTTCCCTTTTTGCTGAAATCACCTATTGTCGCTGTAAGAATATTACCGAAGCACTAACATTGCTGTCGCACATCGCTGTTGTTGTCGCCGCACACTGCCATTACTATCACACGCTATCGTTGCCGCCGCACCATCCTTGCCATCGCAAGATTTTCATCGTAGCAAGTCCTTACTCACCTTGCCTATTTCTCTTTTCCCCTTTGTCAAGAAACTTTTCCAAATTCTCAAGAAAAGATACCATGTCTCGCAAAAGAATTAGATCTTAAAAGACTACTCCTGAAAGCCCAATTTTGATTGAGGAAGAAGTGAAAGAGAGATTTGATTCAATCTTCAAGCATCAACCTATGATGCTGGAAAAAGGTTTTAACTTGAAGAGTCATGATTTGATGGTTGTTCCTATATCGATTACAAGGAAAATCAATGCTCTCAAGTGGGAACGATTTTGTGATGCTTGTTCACTTCCCAATGATGAACTAGTTCGAGAATTCTATGCTAATTTGACTATGCAAGATGCTACTGAGGTCATCGTTCGAAAGAAAAAGGTACCTCTTACTTCTAAGTCCATCAATGATTTGTTTAACTTACCTGATATTGAAGAAAATGAGTACTACCCTATGATGAACAATATCAATTGGGATTTTCTTCAACAAGTGCTTGATGTTGTGACAAATCCGGGATCCCAATGGATTATAAGAAAGTATGGGAGCCATTATTGCTCAATGGAATACCTAAAACCAGTAGAAAATGTATGGTTTTATTTCGTTCGCTACAATTTTATGCCTATCTCACATAGTTCCACCATCTCGATGGAATTGATGCTCTTGTTATATGCAATTTTGACAGAAAAGTCCATTAATGTTGGGAAAATTATTCTCAAGGAGATTCATGATTGTGCTAAAAAGAAGACAGGAAGTGCTTATTTCCTATCATTAATCACTTCACTTTGCTTAGGGCCCATGTTAAAACACAAGCAAATCTGAAGGGGCAATATGTTCAAGGGTGCATTACAAATCATGATCTTGAAAGGTTAGTAGAGAAGGTGCATGAGCTGAATCAAGGTAAGCAAGAGGAGCCAACTGAGCCAAATACTAAAGAGTCAACAAATGAAACTGAAACTGAAGCTAATTCAGTTACAGACACTGAAGAAGAAGAATCTAATAAGAAACTGAACTGTCCTAAACTATTTGAAGGATCAGCAATGTAACACCCCTTACCCGAGTCTGACGCTGGAACCAGATACGAGGCATTACCGTACTTATCCTTACTTAATCATACATTCATGAGACATAAAATTTCGTTCCATTTTTAAACATTTCCTTCTCTATCAAAATGTGCATATAATGGGCCTACGGAGCCCTAATTGTATGTTCAGAGGGATTCAAAATTCATCCGGGAACTTAAAAGCTCTTAAAAAAATTTTGCCTAAACAGGGGCCTCACGCCCTTGTGGTCCAAGGGACACACCCGTGTGCCCTAAGACATGCCCGTGTTTGACACCCGTGGTCGACACTGACTTATTTCACACTGCTAAGCACATGCCCGTGCCTATAACTCGTTTTCTTCACACGGCCTAGACACACCCGTGTCCTCCGCCCGTGGAGCTTTCTGTTTATGACATCATCAAACCCTTAATGGCACACGGCCAGGGCACATGCCCATGTAATGGCCTGTGTGACGAATCATATTCTTTGAGGTTTGTTGCAGGGGACACACATCCTATTGACACACCCATGGGGCTAACCGTGTGGACAATTATAGGCTATTTTCCAAGCCAATTGCCTCCCTGAAACATAAACACACTTATACATTCTCAAGCAACTCAATTATTCCATTCATTTCATAAACTTAAATGCATAACCTCATCATTATTAAAGGTATAAAAATTATCACATACCAACCAATTTCTAATGGCCATATACAAAAAGATATGTATACTTTTAACAACTAACCATTTTCCCCAATATAACATGATTTAAAATGATCGACCTCCTATACATGCCATACTCAAAATAATGAACTTTGCTATACCAAAATGAGGGTTGATAGTGTAATCTGAGCTCCGACGTTCTTCGATTCCCAAACTAGCTTGGCAAAACTACAAGGAAAGAAGGAAAGAGAAGGGTAAGCTTATAGCTTAGTAAGCTTGTATGAAATCTTAAGAAGTAACACAATTGCTTGAAAATTTAACTCATTCATCATGGAACAAGAACACATAAAACTCATGTATAAGGCTTACTTACTCATTCTTACTCTTGCTCATACTTACCTATCACTTAAGGGTTACCTTATCTTGTATTTACTCATAGTACCTGTATTAGTCATCCCATAATTTAGCATTTAAACTATCATAGTTAAAATTTGAATCTTTATCTTTCTTAACTTACATAAAACTTTTAATCATTCTTATACAACTTATCTCATCATCAACTTTACTTACTTATCTCACACTTAATTCTTTTGCCCGTTGAACTTCCCGAAATAACGGAGGATACTCAACCTTGTCAAACATATATAAATTGATACCAATTCCATATCCCAGATATGGTCATACACGAGATTCCTTACTTAATATTGATGACATGTCCCAGACATGGTCTTACATAAAATCTTCCTTTGGTGCCGAAGCCATGTCCCAGACATGGTTTTACACGGGACCTGCCACATATGGTGTCGATGCCATGTCCCAGACATGGTCTTACACGAGACCTGCCTCATATGGTGTCAATACCATGTCCCAGACATGGTCTTACATGAGACCTTCCTTATTCGATGCTGATGCTATGTCCCAGACATGGTCTTACATAGGATCTACGTTCGGTGTCGATGCCATTCCCAGACATGGTCTTACACGGGACCTACATTCCTTGATGCCAATGCCATGTCCCAGACTTGGTCTTACACGGGCTTTCCTTGGCTCATGTTATGACATAGGAATCCTCGCTATTCTGAGACTTCAATCGAGACTTTTACTTGCTTACTTATTCTCTTTCACTTTATCATCATAATGTTAATGATCATTTCATGTAAATAATATAAATTTCACAAAATAATAATAATTTTAAACATAACAACAATTGTAACCTTAATTACATACAAACTTACCTCGGTATTCAAAATGTGAACAATTGTGCATTTTAGCCCTCGACTTTATTTTTGCCTTGGTTTTGATCCAGGCTTTGCGGCTCTTAATCTATAATGACAATTTAACTTGTTTAATATCCACATTAACTAAATTGACTTCTAATTCATACTTAGGCAAAATTATAATTTTGCCCCTAAACATTCCCATAATTACACTTTTACCCCTAGGCTCGTAAAATGATTTTCATTCAACTTCCTTATATTTCAAGCCTAGCCGATTCATATTCATAACTATAGGAGCCTTCAATTTCTACTATTTCACCCATTTATGACCAATTTCATTTCTTTTGCAATTTGGTCCTTACATGCACTTTTCATGAAAATCACTTAGAAAAAGATGTTTATCCTACATCAAACTTTCATAATTTTCCATGAATCATCAAAATACATGCATGTCATACATGAGTAAATTTTTAAACATAAACCCTAGCTCAAAATATAGCTAGAAATAGCTAAATCGAACTACGAGGATTTCAAAAATACGAAGAACATTAAAAACGAGGCTAGGATGCACTTACTATTGAGCTTGGAAGTTGAACAAAACGCTAGCTATGGCTCCTTGAAATTTTAGAACTTAGAGGAAGAAGATGGACAAGATTTTGACTTGTTTTTCCCTTTTTAATTCATTAATTAACTAAATGACCAAAATGCCCTTAATGCTCTTTTTTGAGATTTTTCCTTCCCATGTCCATTTTGTCCATCTCAACAAATAATGGTCTAATTGCTAAATAAGGACCTCTACTAATTTTTATGATGCTATTTCATACTTAAATCTTCTAGAACCTCATATTTTCTAATTTTTGCAATTTAGTCCTAATGGACAATTTATTCACTAATTAATAAAATTCCTTCATAAATTTTTCACACAATTATGAAAATACCTCATAAGCCTTGTAAAATCATTTAAACACATATTTCTACTTCGGATTTGTGGTCTCGCACCACTATTCTGACTAAGCCTTAAGTCAGGCTATTACATGCAAACTCTAAACCAAAGGTTGAGCCAGAAGAAGAAATAGTCAAGCTAAGTGTTGAACCTGAATCTACAACTCCTATGCCGACTTATGCAAGTACTTCAAAGAAATTGGAGTTGTCAATTATGATGGATATGTGTAAGTTCATGCACAATCAACAACAAATTTACTAGAAATATGCAAAAATTAGAGATGACTCAATTCGAAATACTTTTAAGAATATCTCTAATACTTTTTTTCCTAAGTTCCCAGATGCTATCTTTTAGACATAGACGGAAGATACTGACTATGCAAGCAGAGATGGAGCTGAAAAAGACAAGGGGAATGAGTTAAAAAAATAAAATAGGAGATTCTTGTCTTGTTATTTATTTAATTATTTTTAGGTCTTTAGGAATTTATTTCTTTCATAATTAGGATTTAATTTCTGCAGAATAAAACATAACAAGCATGAATAAACTTAACACTTGTTTAGAAAGAAAAAGACTATGTGATGTGGTGATGGGAATGAACATGTCTAGGATTGGGTTATTAGGAAAGACTTGGTATTTAAGCAGTCTTAATGACTCACCTCTCTTTCTTTACAACCCTACCTAGTGTTCAGTTTTCATTCATTACTTTGTTCTTGCAATGAGGACATTGCTTCTTTTTAAAGGAGGGGTAAGGCAAATAAATTGCTCAAATTTTTAAAATTTTCAAGTATGTTTCAATCATTTCTTTCATAAGTATGTTTTAATAAATGAATGTTTAGAGACATTTTGTTAATGAGATAGTTTGTATACAAGTATGAATGATGATTATATCTGAGTGAAAGTATGTTATCATGAAGAATGGAATGCTTGTATGATCTTAGTCTTAGTAATGTTTGCCATGAAAACTTAGTTTCTCTTGAGATTAGACATGCGTGAAGATTTATATCTTTAGAATTGACTTAGTAACTTTCTTGAGGCGAAATCCTAGGAGACATAAAAATCTAAAATGATATAGGCACTATTTCTTTGGATCGTTTAAGCCTTTTCAAGCCAACCTTATGATATTCAACCCTTGAAATTGTAATTTTGAGCTTAAAGGCCTGTTTATTGCAATGAACCTACATTATAAGCCACATTGCCATATTTTTAATTTATCCTAATTTTGTGCACCTATCTTAACTAAAGTTGTCTTGGTAATCAACATTTGAGGAAATTTTCAAAAAGATGTATGTGCTCAAGCTTTAAAAAAAAGAGTGAAAAAAAGTTTGGTCTGTCTCCAAAAAGAAAAATGTATAAGCATAAGTTCAAAACAAGTTTGGGGGTGTTCCAGAGGTTCACTTAAAGAAAAAGGTTGTATTTTGAGAAATCCAAGACAAAGTTAAAGGTTAAGATTTTGAAACTGAATTGTCTCATCTTTTAAAATCCCTACCTTTAACCGAGCCCCATTACAACCTTATAAATGACCTATTTATTTTTTGCTCAAAAAAAAAAGACCTATTGATTTGATTATTATGTCACCTACATTAGTGGAAAGGAAGTACTAAGTTCAACATATGAAGATCATAAATAAGCCTTATGATTGTTTGCTTGATTGATAAGAAATTATGTTGAATGAAGAATGTTATCTGTGGCTGTGACATACATACAAACTATGATTCATGTTGGCATATTTTGAAACTTAGTATAAAATTCTAAAAATGTTTGAATATGAATTACTTGTTAATAAAGGAGATCTATGAATATGAAGTTATTAATGCATGATTATGGGACAAAGATTGATGCTGCTTACACAGTTAGCAATTTTGCCTTAGCAAGACCTTTTGCTGTGCATAGACATTACTCGAGACAAGCAATGATTTAAGTTTGAGGGTGTGTAAACTGAAAAATATATAAGATTTTTCCTATGTAATTTATCACCTTTTACTTAAATTAGTTGTTAAAACTAAGTAATTGTTTAATAAATTAATGGAATATGTGAAAATATGAAATTATGACATATAAATTATTAAAATGTGATTTTATGCTTTATTATATAGTTTTCATGCATAAAATAGCTTATTTTATATTTATTTGAGCATATTATATTTTTAAGACATAAAATGGGTCATGCATGATTAAATTAAATAATAAAATATAAAATTATATTTAATTATTAATTTTAAATATTTCATTAATAATTTGAGTTTTAATTCATTATTTATTTATTCTTTGTTCCTTTAATTTATTGATTTATTTTGAACAAGTTTGATAGCTTTGTTGGATTACAAAAACCGTCCAAATTGAAGACCAAGTCAACCCAATTGTGGCCGCACATGGCTGTCCACATAAACCATCTTTTAGTTTAATTACACAAGGTCTTGTAATGTTGAAAAAATTAGAGATTTGCCCGAAGATTTACATTTGATCGAGTCTCAGTCTTGAGTTGTTATGGCATTTAAATTGCTTAAAAATCAAGCAAAATTCAACTCAAAATCCACTAATCATGGTCGGCCACTCATTGAAGAAGCTTGAAGATACTTAAACCTCTCTATTTTTAGCAAACTACTTGTAACACCCTTAACCCGTATCCGTCGCCGGATTAAGGTTATAAGGCATTACCATGCATAGTACAAGTCTTAACAATTATTAACAGCTCAATAGACATGATCGAATACAACAAGGGTAGTATACTTTCATAGCATGCTTAACATTAATATACATATCATATTTCAGTTAGCCACAATTACAAAGAACTATTTTTTTCATCGAATAATCTTATTACTATTCATTTTGTAACACATTCATCAATGATCGAATATGCTCATATCCTTACTTATCAAACCTAAACAAGACATCAATTATCAAAACTAAGTTTTCATGTATAAGAATAATTATGCTTTAACCATGCATATTCAAATTTAACCTTTGTCTAACTTCCCATACCAAGTACTAATACATCCAAACAAAGTATAGATCCATACATATTTAAGAACAAAATCGAGTAACAAGATCAAATAAATATCTTCCATAATTCATGATTCATATCAATTTGAATTATACTCATACACTTTATAAAACATGTTCGACAGAGCCAAATTATCATTCCAACCAATAATATCATAACATGGCCGAATATACCTAATTAAGTGTTTGGCATTATTACAAGCTGATTTACATTTCAAAATGTGTACTCTATTAATAAATATTTATCAATGCATGGCTCAAAACAACTTCAATGCGCATATACCAAACTTCCTAATGCAACTCCTAATGTTCATAAACACATAATGTGACTAACTATCAACCAAGCACAAACAATCACATTCAACAATTATCTTAACCTCAAAGTCAAGTCATAAGAACATCCATCACAAATAATATACTATAAGATATACTTCTAAAATGAGCTATTTTCTAATTAGCAAATGCATGACATAAGAGACATGTAAATCAACCAAATTACCAACCATGCTTACTTACTTTACCGATTCTACCTTTATAACGATCAAGCATTAAGGCCGAATACACTAAAGACCAAAGTACTATAATTTAGCCATTTTCGCATGGTTCTAAATATATATACAGGAACAAAATTTCATTATTTCAAAATCTAGTCTAGCCTATACATGCCTTTAGTTCGAAATCTAGACTTTAAAGGTACCCAAATAGTCGATAGTGTGGATGACTTTGTTGACGATCCCCAGAGCTCGTAGATTGACCAAAATCTATAAAACAGAATAACAAACACGCATAATAAGCTAACCTAGCTTAGTAAGTCTTAAGCAAAAATATTAAATCAAATGATCATTCAAACATTTTCAAATCCAAATTTAATATCGTACAATTTTAAAACTTAGTACTTAATTGATCTACCATGCCGAATACTATTACCCTTTTCTTTAATAACCTCAAAATATCCTTATCTCACCTTAATTGTGCAAACTCACCGAATACACATAAATTTAATATGTATCCATATATAACCAGATCAAGTAAGTACAATATACATATTAACCACATATAATCAATCATACACATATGTAAACATATCCATTTGCCTTCACATATAGCATTTACACATATGGCCGAATCTCAAAGGCATAACCAAGATTAAATTCCAATATATCATACTCATTATTTGCAAAACCAAATGCACATATTAAAATCTTACAAAAATACTTCAACTATATCGCATATTGCTCACTTCGAATAGTAATATAATAACTTACCTTATTCCTTGCAACTATGAAGCTTATGCTTACCTGAACATTTAGCTTACTTGCAGTAATTACATTCCTCCTTAATAGTGATCCATGTATCCTCTATTTATATTAATCAACCGAAAATAACCCTGCTAGGCAACAAAGCCTGCAACACACACCGGCACTAAGCCTACTAGACCCGAGGTCTGAAATTTAATCACTGGCATTTAGCCTGCTAGGCAATAAGCTTGATATAATTCACCGGCACAAGGCCTGCTAGGCAATAAGCCTGATATAATCCACCGGCACAAGGCCTGTTAGGCTCGAAGCCCAAATATCGATATTATTAAATCATCTCATACACATTACATATTACCAATATCACATATGTCACACATAATTCATATCACTTTCACATATCAAACTCAATTAAATTTAATTACATTTCATTATTAAAACACTTATCACATTCGGCTTTGGCCAAATTCCTATTTATAAATTCAGCATGTAATTAAGATCATAACCGATATTAATGGTGTTAAATTGCTTAAAGATATCTCACATGAATCATTTCACATGTCAAACTATTTTCTCATTGAAATTTCTTCATACAATATTCAAATACTCCTAACATTCGAATAATTCAACCAAATCACATATTTTTCTTAACCAAATTCGGCAATTTCATGTATAGTCACAATGGTTTCAAGTTTCAGCATTTATTAAATTACGTAAATAATTTACGACATATATTCGCTTAGAGACTTACCTCGGATATCATTTAACAACAAAGACTGGCTATTCGGTTATCTTCATTTTTCCCCGATCCAAATCTGTTTTCCTTTGTTCTTGATCTAAACATATTTAAAATAAACTCATTCAAACACATTTTTATTCAATTTAATCCCAAAACACATAAATGGGCAAATTACCATTTTGCCTCAATGTTTCACATTTTCCTAATTTAATCCCTATTATACAAAACACAAAATAGCCAAAATTTCACAACAACATAGTTAGGCCGAACCCTACTTATGATCATATAAGTCCATGCATTTTATTCATTTTGCATTTTAACTCCTCAAAAATTTATTTTCTCAATTTAGCCCTATTTAGCTAAATTCATCAAAAATCCAAGAACAAAATATATTCATCAAATACATATCTTTCATCTAACCTCATAAATCATCATAAATCACATGAGTTCATCAAAAGCTCATCTCAAAAACATCATCAATACTCAAAATTTGTACATGGGTTTGATAGCTCTCGAAGCAACTATTACAAAAACGTAAAAATTATCGAAAATCGACCGAAAACATACCTTGAATTTAACTAAATAAGTGCCGAAACCAAAGCTTGTTTTCTTCTTTTCTTTCTTAGCTACATTCGGCCAAATAGAATGAAAAATGACCATGTTTTATGATTATTATGTAATAGCATATATTATTAATTCATTTACAAAATTAACCCTTCATTAAACAATTAAAACAACTTGGAATAAGGGCATGAGTGTCTTTCATTCATCCACTAACTATGTTTCTTTTATTATAATATATTAATATACAATATAAAATACATATATATTTAACAAAACATATAAAATAATCATATACAAACATAATGGATTTACACATTGCCATCCACTATCTAATATTTTGGCCAAATTGCCCCTTAAGGCCCTCACTTTTACAAAGCCACATCAAATTAATACTTTAACAAATAACATGTAACTTTCATATTCAATGTAATTTCATCCTTTTGCAAATTAAACACACGAACAGACAAATTAACTTACGGAAATTTAACACATGCTAACCACATATCAACGGCACAGAATATAATATTAAAATATTATTCAGAGTCAGATTTGTGGTCCCGAAACCACTATTCGGACTAGGGTATAAATCGGACTGTTACACTACTCTCCTCTCTTCACCTATAAATAAGACTTCATTTCACCATCATCCCTCATCCCTCATCATTCTCTCTTTTCTCTCAATTCTCTTTAGCATTTTCCATTCCCCACGCCTAGCATCATCTCTTCATAGAGATTTTAGCAATTAAGCCTCTTAAAGAGCCCTTGGTCGGCCACCTTGGAGAGCCATCAGCAAAGGAGCAAAGCGAAGGAGCCTTGTTGGTCAAAGTCTTGGGTGACAGCCACTTTGATTTAGGTTTAACCTTTATTTTCTTTGATTTAATTTGAAAATGTTTGCTATGTGCTCTTTGTTCTTGTTTACAACAATGTTAAGCAGGATGATTGCTTTGATTAAATAATATTTATTTGATTCATGCTTATAATGTTTGTGCCTCAATCGATCATGTTTTCAATTAAAATCAAGTTTGTATTTCGTTCATACGTGATTGAAATGCACCTGAATTAGCTGAGCGATCCTGTAACACCCCAAACCCGGCCTATGCATTAAGACGAGATTTGGTTTGTTATATAGATCGAACTATCTCAATAATTTAGGTGAATCGGTATTTCAAAACCCTTTTGAAATAGAGTTTAATAAAAACTAAGAGAAATAATTTTAAGTTTGATGTACTTGAGAAACATTAGTTGAAAATCTCATCATTTAATATTTAATTATCAAAACCATAAAGTAATTTTTATAAGAGTTCAAAGTATTAAAATAATAATAATAGATAAAGGATTTCATATGTTTGAAAAAAACCCAAAGTATTTTTAGAAAACATTATAAGATAAATATAAGCCCATATTAAATATCTAAAACATAATTTAAATCCATCCACACATAAAATCCATAAAATATTAAAAGAGGCCTTATTACATCATACCCAAAATAGCAAATTAAAGAAAGTACTTATTAAAAGTTCAAAGTTTATTAAACCCATGTTTGCAGATGGCCTCCACGAAGTCATCCTCATTAAGTCCACGTCAATTTCCATCACCGAGATGAAAAATTTGAGGAGTGAGTTACTCAAAACTCAGTGTATAACTCACTTACTTCATCCACTAGGCCAGATCATCAAGTCATAATTTTGGGCTTGAGCCCATAAACAGGTTTAACAATATAAATAATGAGATGTATGCAAAAATGAAATTTCCCACCCAAACCTAATTTCCATCCGCTACACACCACCGTACCAACCATCACACCTGTGGGGATCAAGTCAACCCACCCGCCAACACACCAATCGTGAGGCATAAAGCCATTTTTATATTTGTGGCGAGCCATGAACTAGATTGTGACAAAGTCACCGAACTAGAGGCATTGAGCCATTAAAATATTTGTGGCAAAGTCACCGAACTAGAGGCAATAAGCCATTTAATTATTTTGTGGCAAAGCCACCGAACTAGAGGCAATAAGCCATTTAATTATTTTGTGGCAAAGCCACCGAACCAGATTTTGGCAACAGGCCTTTCTCCTCTTCATCATTAATCCTAACCCATGCAACATGTATGCAAAATAGTCTATTTACATATGATGATTTTAGCAAAAAGGCCCAATTTACATATGAGTTAATATTCCAAGTTTTTATTAAGGCCCAAAATACAAAATAACATTTAGCCCATTTAACAATCTAGCAACTTGGCCCATTTAACGATCTAGCAGGGATCTCAGCCCATTTAACGATCTATCAGGGATTTTGGCCCATTTAACGATCTAGTATAGATTTTGGCCCATTTAACAATCTATCAGGGATTTCGGCCCATTTAACGATCTATCAGGAATTTCGGCCCATTTAACAATCTAGTTTAGATTTCGACCCATTTAACGATCTAACAGAGATTTCGGCCCATTTAACGATATAGTATAGATTTCGGCCCATTTTACGATCTAGCAAGGTTTTCGACCCATTTTCACATGAGACATAAAATTTACATTTTACCAACTAACTCATCGAGGGCATTTTCGTAATTTTCACAACTTTAATCATTTTCATGTAATTTTACCAAAAATACCAATTATTACGTATTGTACCGATTTTGTCGTCTTTGCGATTTTACTCAATACTACGGTATGACATCTAACCCGAGATAAGTGTGAAGTTACACACCTTGATATCGTGAGTACTAAACCTTCCTGCTCGTCAACACCCTTTTGATTTTGAACCACTTCTATTTTTGGTTTCTCCTCGATTGTTGATTCGTTGCCCGATGAGAATCCACGAACGAACAAAGGCTCGGGAGTACGAATAACCTCGAACAATTGATTCTCCTCGGTTGAAGGTCCGCAACCGGTGAAAATCCGGATTCAAATGACCCTTCATTTATATTTAGGGGGATTAGCAGAACCGCCCCTCTTTCGAAGACTATGGACTGCCCTTTTCTGCCCTATCTTGAATGTCTCACAATTATCTTCGTTCCTCGAAGAAACGATCGAGCGATTATGTCCCTTAGTTCTTGAAATCGATTCCAAAGTTCCAAAAAAAATTCAAGAACACCTTGAGTTTTTACCCACCATAATCTCACTAATGCTCACAATTGGAAAGAAAATTGAGTGAGAATAATTATGTATGATTAAAGGAAATCGGCTGTGATCAAAGAAAATGAAAGAAATTTTGGCACAAGAACAAGTTAACATTCGGCCATGGATGAAAGTATTGGAGAGATTTTAATGAAGAAGAAAATGAAAGAATGGGCAAATGGAATGATATGGTTCGGTTTCTAGAGAGAAAGAGAGAAAGAAAAGAGAAGAAAAGAGAATGGAGTTTAAGAGAAAAGTGCATTTGGCATTGAGGAGAAGAAGTGAGAAAAATAAAAGAAGAAGAATCTTTGCTTGCCTAAGTGCTTTTGGTCACAATGAGAAGAAAAGTTTTGGGAGAGAAAAGTTTCAAAACCGAAATGGTCAAAGAGAATGGCTCAAAAAAAATGAATTGCTTACTCAAGTATGTTGGCAAATTTCGCTAGAAAGAAAGATAGATGGAGAGAAAATACATTTTGCCTAAATGACCAAAATGGATGTGTTCTCCTAACATCCAAGCTTACAAAACCGCCATCCCCTAGCCTCTATGCCGCCTAAATGCAATGGTCAAAAGGCCATTAGGGAGTTTCCAAAACATCTCCCTATACTTAAGCCTTATCCTCCTCCTTTTCCTTAGTTGAAGAGACAAAATCCATAATTCAAGCCCTTTTCTTTAGCTTTCCAAATCCTTAGTCTTCTTACCAAAATAAAAACAATCCAACTCATCCTAACCTTATCCCTTGCCGGCACATGCTTAAGCTAAAGCAAAAAAAAATAAAAATTCCTAATTGCATGCTAGGTGATTCGAACTCCTTCCCTCATGTCCAACTTATGGCGCCATCACCACTTTGCCAATCACTCATCTTATGCCATCTTTTATTACTTAATTAACTTAAGTTTCAAGGTCACCTAATTTCTTTACTCTAAAGTACACTTAACTAATATTTTTTTTTTAACTCCAAGTAAACCCGAATTAACATTTAGCAACATAATGATTTTTAAATATTTAGGATGTTACAAATCCTAACCAGACGACGGCTAGTGGACGCATAATTGAGATGTGCATGCTCAATTTAGATCCTAACCAGATTAAATTGCAGGTTGCATAACAACTCTAACCAAGCTCCGTTATCTGCATAGTTTTTAGATTTGTGTGATTAAACTGTTTCAAACCTAACAAGTCCCTGTTACCTCACACGATTGCTAAGAAACCCAAAGTAAATAAGGATTAGTAAAATGCATATTTACTAAGTAAAGGATTCCGAAAGGACCTAATGTGGTTTCCAAACTTATGAAAGATCGAGTTGCCATGGAATGTTTTCCCGAATGTTATTAAGCATGTTGAAAATAAATTAAGTTTAATTATAGTAATTGCCCTAGTTTATTTATGTTATATTTGTTGCATATTGTGTTTAATTTTGCTAAAATTTATTTCATTCATATAGTTTGCATATTTAGGATAATTTGTATTGGGATCATTGCATTTAGTTTAATATATTTAATTTTAATCATCACTTCTCAATCATATTGTGTTTTTATTTACCAAGTTGTTAATATAATTTTACAATTAAGTGATTTGACACAAATACAATCCCTGTGGAGACGATAACTCGATACTTACTTATTACTTGATAACAACTGTGTACACTTGCACAAACCTACGCGTTACACGGAACACCCTATTTATAGCCTATCAATCCCTAACTAATCTCTTAAATTTAAGGAATGTGATAAGTATGCCGACTAAGCATGAAAACTCATCAACTAATAACTAACTAATTAACATGAAAAGATATCTAACTGTGGAAATATGATAGGAAATTTGTCCAATGGTCTAAATGGGCTATTTGGCCAAAACTTTACATGTTGGTCCACTTATTAAATAAAATTTGACAAAAAAAAATTTAAAAAAACGTTTACAAATTGGGCCACTTTGAAAATTTGACCTGATTTTCAACCAGGGGCGAAGCTAGAGGGGACTGGCATGGGCCCCGGCCCCCCTAAAATGTAAAATTGATATTTAGACCCTTAAAATTTTTTAAAAATTTTAAATTAGTAAAGGTAAAATTACACTTTGGCCCCCCTAAAATTATAAAAATTTGATTTAATCCTTTATAAATTATAAAGATGTAAACTATAAAAAATTAAAATTTCATCCGGCCCCCCTAAAAAATTATTCTGGCTTCGCTCCTGTTTTCAACTGAGTCCTTTAAACTTCATGATAGGCTTGTAGACGTCATAGTGGACCAATTTTCAAGAAGTTGAACTTTAGTTGTTAAGGTTTAGAGTTGTGTGAAAAGTCAAGCCCATAAACGAAAATGGTATGATGATAGTTCATAGACTTACAGACAATTGTCAACAATTGCTTATTGCTATTTTTATTTTGACATAAAGGAAAACAATATGTCAATAGTTCGTAGAAGCATAGGCAATTACCAGCCATTAATTATTTTTATTTTTAAAATTTTTTAATGAAGTTTATGGTTTAGTTTGGAATTTTTATGGTTTTCATGAGTATTATTTTAGGTTTTAAGGCTTTTGATTTTAGTGGTTAGGGTTTATGGTTTAGGTTTAGGGGCTATAAGGAAAGTAATGCCCATAAGGGAAAATGGTATGTTGACAATCCGTAGACTCATTGATAATTGTTAACCATTGATTTTTTTTTTATTCTTTACAATTTTATAATTAAGTTTAGAGTTTTAAAGTCTAGGATTTTAGTGGTTAGGATTTAGGTTTTTAAAATTTTATAAAACTATAATTTTTTAAATATTTTAAATATAAAATAATAATATCAATATTATAGTTACAATCTAAGGGCTTGAAATTGTTTGTTATTAGATGAACTGTGAGGAAAGTCACTCCCATAAAGGAAAACGGTATGATGACAGTCTGTATACTCTAAGAAAATTTTTAGGCATTATTTATTTTTATTTTAATATTTTAATTAAGTTTAGGGTTTAATTGGAAGGTTTAAGGGTTTTAAGGTCTAATGTTTAAGATTTTAGGGTTTAGTATTTTGAAAATGGAATGTTGGCACACCGTATACTCATAGACAATTGTCAGTCATTTATCATTTCTATTTTTTAATTTATTTAATTATATTTAGGATTTAGATTGAAGTGATTAGGGTTTTTAGCTCTAAAGTTTTATGTTTTAGTGTCTAAGATTTTGGTAGTTAAGATTTAGGGTAATGTGTTTTGAGAAAAGTCACACCCATAAAGAAATGATAACCTGACAATCCATAGACTCTCTAACAATTATCAACATTCATTTATTTTTAAAAAAATAATCAAGTTTAGGGTTTATCATGAAAGGTTTAGGGATTTAAGATCTAGTGTTTAAGGTTTCATGGTCTAGGATATTAGTGGTTAGGATTTAAAGTTTAGGGTTGTGAGGAAAATCAAGCCCACAAAGGAAAATAGTATGCTGACGGTCCATAGACTCAAAGACAATTGTCAACTACTAATTTTTTTTAATTTTTTAATTAATTTTAGGATTTAGCTTGAAGGGTTTAGTACTTTTAGGTATATGGTTTAAGGTGTAAGATTTAGAGTTATGAGGAAAGTCATGCCCATAAAGGAAAATAGTATTTGACAGTCTGTAGACTCACGGAGATTTGTCAACCATTGATTTTTTTAATTAAGTTTAGGATTTAGCTTGAAGGGTTTAGGGTTTTAAACTTATTATTTAAGTTTTAGGGTTGTGAGGAAAGTCAAGCCTAAAAAGGGAAATGGTATGTTAATAGTTTGTAAACTCTAGGACAATTGTCAACCATTAATTAGTTTTATTTTTAAGTTATTAATTAAGTTTAATGTTTAGTTTGAAGGATTTAGGATTTTAAGGTCTATTGTTTAAGATTTTAGGATTTAGGATTTAAGGTCTAGTGTTTAGTGTTTGAAGGTCTAGGATTTCAATTGTTAGGGTTTAAGGTTGTGAGGAAAGTCACACCAATAAAGGAAAATGGTATGCTGACATTCCATAGAGTCACGGGTAATTTTCAACCATTGGTTATTTCTATTTTTTTGAAAATTTTAATCAAGTTTAGTGATTAGCTTTATGGATTTAGGATTTTAAGGTGTAGAGTTTAAGGTTTAGAACTATGAGGAAAGTCATGCCCATAAAGGAAAATGGTATGCTGACAGTCGATAAACACACAAACAATTGTTAATCGTTGATTACTGTCTAAAACTTTTAATTAATTTGAGGGTTCAGCTTGGAGTGTTTAGGGTTTTTATATTTATAATTTAGTGATACATGTACAGATGGGATGAATTTTATTAAATTTCATTTACCAAAGCTACCAATTTTCAAGTTTGGAAAATTAGTTTACTTGTGACAACTTTTTTGATGGGATCCAAGCATTTCTGGATTTAGATGTCTACATAGCATTCAAATATCTATCTTTTAGATTCGAAACGCACTTTGAATTACTGGATTTAGAGTTCGGGAGCTCAAGTTATGTCTATTTTAGTGAAGATTGCACAAGCAAAATTTTTAGATAGGATTATTGCGGGAAATTACGAGTTTTGGGTTTTAATTCGAGTTTAAATCATATTGGGCTCGATTTTTAAGCTTACTTATTTATTATATATGAGCTCAATATTGTATTTATTAGGTTCATTCTTTTATTATTTATTTATTTCAAATTTCGGGATATTTTGAAGTATTTAAAGTTGTTTAGGAGTTTTATGTTTGTTAGTCAATAAGAAAGTTTAGTTCTACGAAAACTACTTCTTTTTAGATTAATTAGATTTTCATTATACTTGAAAGTTTTATTTGGATGCAATTAGGTAGCTTATATAAAGGTCTCTTCATTGTTTATTAAAGGGATAAAAATTGATCAATTTATTCATTCATTAATAAAATGTTGAACTTTGGGAATTGATTTCTTTCATGCAAAATTGCTTTCTTGTGATTTTTAGAAGAGGTTTTTCTTCTCGATTTTTTTCAAGGAGTCATGGGAATTCATTATTCATCCTTCAATTTGTCAAAGATTATTTCTTGAAGGATTGATTAGAGCCATTAATTAAATTTGTTGGGTTTATATCTCAAAGGGTTTAATTAGACAATTATCTTCTATCCATATCCATCAGTTTATTATATCTATCCTCCACCTTTTAATTTTTGTGTTTTTTATTTATCTTTGTTTTGAATCTTTATTTGTTTATTCTTGAATTTCTTTCTTTTAATTGTTTTCATTTAGGATTTTAGGGTCTTTTGATTTTAGTGGTTAGAGCTTTAGTTTATGGGTTATGAGGAAAGTCATGCCCAAAAAGGAAAATGGGACGTTGACTATCCGTAGATTCACTGACAATCGTCAACGATTGATTATTTTGATTTTTGAAGTAGTTTTAACTAGGCTTGGGGTTTTAAGATTTAAGATTTTAGAGTCTATGATTTTAGTGGTTAAAGTTTATGATTTTAGAATTTTATAATACTTTTCAATTTTTTTAATAATGTTACATCTAAAATAATAATACTATTATTAGTGTTACAATCCAAGGACTTAAAATTGTTTGTTATTGGACAAACCGTGAGGAAAGTCATGCCCATAAAAGAAAGCGGTATGCTGACTGTTCATAAACTCTATGACAATTGTCAACCATTATTTATTTTTATTTTAATGTTTTAATTATGTTTAGAGTTTGGTTTGGAAGGTTTTGATTTTTAAGGTCTAGTGTTTAGGGTTTAATGGTTTAGGATTTTAGAGATTAGGGTTAAAGTCATGATCATAAAGGAAAACGGTATACTGACAATCCGTAGACTCACGGAGAATTGTGAACCATTATTTTTTTTCAAATTTTTAATTAAGTTTGTGGTTTAATAAGGTTTAGGTAAGTGTTTAGGGTTTTAAGTCCTAATGTTTAAAATTTTATGGTTTAAAAATTTAATAATATTTAAGATTTAGGGTTAGGGACTATGAGAAAAGTCACACTCATATAGGAACATGGTATGTTGACAGTTCATATATCCACGCAGAATTGTGAACTATTAATTATTTTTATTCTTTTAATTATATTTAGGGTTTAACTTGAATAATTTAAGGTTTTAAAGTCTAAAGTTTTAAGTTTTAGCGTCTATGATTTTAATGGTTAAGGTTTAGAGTTATTTGCTCTTAAAAAGTCACGCTTATGAATAAAACTCTTTGTAAACTTACGACAATTGTCGATAATTAATTGTTTTTATTTAAATTTTTTAATTTTATTTATAAAGGGATTAAGATTTTAAGGTCTAAAATTTTAATGATTAAATTTTAGGGTTTAAAATTTTATAAAACTATTAAATTATTTTTTTAATTATGTTTATTTTTATTAAACAAATTAGGAGAAAAGTCATGCCCGAAAAGGAAAGCAATATGCTTATAATCGGTAGGTTCACAGACAATTGTCAAACATTTATTATTTCTATATTTAAAAATT
The DNA here is from genome assembly GCA_025506655.1 of Gossypium rotundifolium. Taxonomy (NCBI): domain Eukaryota; kingdom Viridiplantae; phylum Streptophyta; class Magnoliopsida; order Malvales; family Malvaceae; genus Gossypium; species Gossypium rotundifolium. Next base: position 107,731,139 of record CP106722.1, read on the forward strand.
TGTAATTAAGTAAGTTTTAGGAAAGTTTAATTTGCTCCAAAAGCAAATATTTGTGCTTTTTAGTTTTTCACCCCCTGAGTTTGGCTTTCCCAGATTTTTTCTTTTACTAGATTGGAACTTAAAATCTTAATTTTGTCAAAGTTTTTACTATATGGTGATGACATGGTACTATAGGATTATACATATCAATCACCTGATTTTTATTTAAAAATATACAAATTTCAAATATATGTTACTTAAAAATATTATAAAATATTCAAAATATAAAAATAGAAAATGGTGCATTTGAAAGTCATATAATATTTGGAGTTGAGTGTAATTACGTATATGTGACATGTTTTTATTGACCATAATAATTAGTGGGTCTCGATGAATTGTGTAATTAAAACACCCCAATTAAAGACGAAAATTTGAATAATTATGTAAATAATTATAAACATTTACACTTAAATTTAATTATCTTTGGACTTGACAAACATACTGTACATAATTTAAATCTAAACAGCTACTTTTATATAATAAAATTAGAACTTTGATTTTAAAACATATATTCTTTTAAAATAAATTATATTTTATTTTACTAACCTTATTTAAATAATTTAAATTTTTATTGTTGAGAGATAATTTTATATACATTTTAACCTACTAAATATTTAAGTAATTACATAATATTTATTATAAAATATTTATACTAATTTTAACTAAATTATATAATATTTATATTAATTATTTATTCATGATGAAGAACCAACCGATGATAACAAATAATATATATTTAATTTTAGAGAAGGAATAGCTCAAATGCTCTCTTTTTTGTACTACCATATTATGTACAACGATTTGATTTTATGCATTATTACTCGTTTAAATAAATTTTTTCAATTATTATTGATGGTTTGTATAATAATTAATTATATTTTTTAGAATTTAATATTATATAATTGTGTAATTACTTTTGTGCAAGCAAACATAAAATAAGAAATAATTGTGCAATTACATCCTATCAATTAAACATATAAATTAAATCTTTTTGTAATTGCTGAAGGGTGAAATTACTACCCTAATATTTAGGCTTCGTCCAAGTTCAAACACCAAATATCTAAAAAAATTAGGAAAAAAAAAATTCTTCTAAACTCCCTGCAAACCCGGAAAATCCTTATCCTTATCACTCACCTCCACCATCACCAGCTCTTCCACGATCACCATAACCCCTCCACCGGTGTCAGGCCATCTTCAATCCTCCACCATCAATATCATCACTCCATACCAATTCCTAGATGGAATCTTACGTTTTATTTAAATTGTCCCCACAGAATCTCAGCCAAGGCTATCACAACCTACATTCAAAAGAATAGAAATTGTTCCCACAGAACCTCAGTCAAGGCCATCACAACCTACATTCAAAAGAATTTAAGTGTAATAAAAGCTAAATGAGGGCTGAAGGAACCTTCATGGACAAAACACATTTGAACATCAGTAAGTACCATCCGTTACATATTTTGATTGATTAAAGGTGAACCATTAATTGCAAGTTCTTTCCAGTGATAGAAACAAAACAAATAAATAGAACCGATGTCTGATTGGCTTAAATTTGGTTTTGGTGTCTTATGTTTACTGGTAACCCCGGGGAGCCATACAAATAGGTGTACGAATGACAATGCTACAAACTTACCCTGGAAACTGCAAAACTACAAAACACATGATAAACACGTTATTGATGCTCCTCCCTAATTCTAAGAAATATACAGACGAGGGCCCATTGGGGAACCTTCATCAGTACTGCCATGCGATTCTAAAGCAAAATTAACGAACTCAATGAATGAATGATCTTTGTCGATGAACCTCAACTTAAACCAACAAATAGCTTCTCGCTTCCAAACAGGGGCTAGAAACAGCTATAGCAGGAATATAATTATATGTAGTATATATTATATGAATTAAAAAAGAATTATAAAAAATAATCAGGAGTCTTGCGTGTGGTATCAGGTTCAACTTGCCGGGGTGCTGGATCAAACTGAAGAAAATTCTGGTCCATATTCTCCCCAATCTCTAAAATTGCAGCCATGTTCCCACATCGGTAACAATAGTTTGGGGCGCTGAAGACAGTCACCACATTCTTCTCCTGAAAGAGATCACATGATATTATAATATTATTTACAATAATAATAATAATATGTATAAAAAGCAAACATTGTTCTAAAACCAGGCTAAACTGTTCCATTTTGGGTTTCACACCTGACACCAATTGTATCCTTCCATGACGAGTTGATGGGCTCTTGAAATCAGACTCAGACCATTGGTATGGTTGAACTGAGCTGCAATATCTTGTCCGAACGTATAACCAGCACCACGCGGAGATATACCCCATCCACAGCGGTCATCAGGATCAGACCACAAGAGATCACACATTGGTCCTTCATGAGGAACCTATCCATAAATACATAATTCCACACCAATGAACCAACCAAATAATCAATAGCTATCATAAAATTTCAAAGTAATGCATCAAATATCTGAGGCAACTTGACTACAAATCAGTTCTATCCTCAACACCAGATGAGAAAATAATTTTAATACTAAGATCCCAATTCTTGCCCATTTTCTCAACTATCCCATCATTGATAATTTAACAAGTCCTCATTCATGCAACTGGTTGTGCAGGATTCAAAGTACATGGCAAATTAGCAGTACTCCCCATGGACACGGAACAAAGTGATTAAAAACAGTTGAGAGAATCAGTTATATACCTCCTGTATACGATCCAATGCTCGAACATTGTCTAATGTGTCCAACGATGGTGAAAGTCCTCCATGCAAACAAAAGATCTGTGATGTCAAATTCCATGGCTGTAATAAGCTGTAAAGATATTAATCAACTTAAAACAGCCTACTACAGTTTAAAGTCAAACCTGACTCTCAATAAGAGCTGTGAGGGGTAAATAATCAAAAAGGTCTGTAAAATGCTTCCATACGTTAGCATTTCCGTATTTTCTCAAGCATTCATCATAAAAACCATACCTGAAAAGGAGGGAAACTAAGACCTTAAGTTGTGAAACCATAAATATAGAACCCAATATACCACCTCATACAATGTAAGCAAGTTTCCAACCTTAATAGATGAAATCCAACGATTTTTTTGTAAGCATTCATGAGCCACCATGATGTTTGTAACTATTGGTTCATGTCAAATTTGACATCCTTATTCCTATTATCTATACATTGCTCCAGCCCATGAGATTTCAGCCTCAGGACATTCAAAGACTTTATTATGATTTTAACATTGAGAAAGTTGACTAATCACAATCCAAATCAGTTTCATATCTCCTTTAACACGTGTAAATTAGTTTTATATGGTAATACAAGACACCCAGCAGGAACATAGAGCCTCACACCTACAGTTCTTGTTTCTTCAACCCCCCCAAAAAAAAAAAAAAGCAGCTAAACAAACATTTCGCAGCATCTAAATAGTCATACTGGCATACTGCATATTTTCTTCCATTGGAAATAGAGAAAGTAAGAAGTTAAAAGCATATGGGGCAAAAAGGACAAAGAGGTCTGGTGGGGAGGGGGCAACTAAGCAGGCATCCAATTAGCAATGCTCTGTAGCTTTCTTCCATTGGAAATAAAGAAATTTAAGAAGTGAAAAGCTATGTAACTCAGGCTCGGATGCAAGTACTGAACATGGGTATGTTAAATTTTCATGTTTTTGAAGGGTCTTTCATAGGATCAAATCTCCATACTATATGTCAAACACGGGTACTTCAAAAAAGAATGAAGAGTCAAGGTAATATAGGTGAAACGGATACTAAAGGGAAAAGGCAGAGGGGGTTTTGACATCATAAGTGCAAGGTGGTTGGCCCCAAACTAACAGTTAATAAACATGCTTCTCGTGCAAGACTAAATTGAGAGCATATCATCAGAATATTGTGAATGGCCAATAATTAATAATTAGCTAACAACTGATCATGTGATTTGTTTCAAGACAGATTTTACTAATCAAACCAACAACCCATCTCTGACATGCATGTGACATGGACGTGCATGTTAAATCCTCCCAGGGATTTATGAAATTAGCAATACAACTCAAACAAATATAAGAAGTAATTTTAAGATGATTGATTAACTAAAGCTGCTCAATTGCTGTATGTTAATTGTTAAATCCGCCCACAAAAATATGAAAATAGCAATAACAACTCGGTCAAATATAAGAAGTAACTGCAAGATGATTGATCAACTAAACTTGCTCAATTACAAATATCCAAATTAGTTAAGCACCCCCCCAATTTAAATAAATTCTTTCACAAATCCTGAAGACCTTTTAAGTCAGTCAGCTTAACAAAGACCAAACAGGGTAGAAAGGGGTAAGGAGGGAACAATTGTTAAACCTAACGATTAAATTTCGTAAGCACTTATTGTAACTTAACCATTGGATCAACAATGTTTTATCCTACACCCCTTTCATCCTTCGTACCAAGAAAACCTAAAATGTTAGAAGGAAATGCAGGTGAAGAGATCTTACACTTGTGTAATCTGACGGCTCTCGTGATTTCCTCTAAGAATTGTGATTCTATCTCTATAACGGACTTTTAGTGCCACCAAGAGTGTGACAGTCTCAACTGAGTAGTACCCACGATCTGCAAATATGCAATAAGGTTAAAATAAAACCCCTTTCCAATTCATAAATATGGATTTGCATACAGCAGAAATTATATAGGCACTATAAAATGTCCTGACTTCTACCTACATCCCACTCCCTTAACCATCTAAAAGCTTTAGACAAGGTAGCTACAACTTCACATTTATAAGGATTGACGCAATAGTGGCTATAATTTCTAGTACATAGAAAAATTCCCTAAAAAGCTGAAAGTCCAAACTTAGTCCAAGAACTTAGTCTCACAGTACAAGTCCACCTCAGAGGTAAGAAACCTATTAAAAAGACTGCCAACAGTTTAGACCAAGCAGGGCAAGCTCAAATACCATTCCTACCCAAAATTCTCAGCAGTTTTAAGCATCTAAGGGGCGATGCTGAAAGGCATTTTTGTTGTCTCAATTTTAGTAACATGATAATATAACACGGAAGCTACTAAAATTATGCTATTCTATGGAGCATTTTTTTTTTGTTCATTATGCTATTATATTATCAGTCTTGTTAATTATCAGGCATATCGATGGTTAGGATAATAAGTTACCCTAGAATTTTAATTTAACACTATGATTAAAATTTTATTAGCAATCCTACTATAAATAAGGTGTAAAATAGAATTACCGCCAACCTATTATTTTCTAATTAATAGATTTCAAAAACTAGAGGTTTATCTAACCTTATGTTTTTCATGAGTTCCAACTCTTAAGACAAAAACAAACTCAGCAAATATTATTCAGAAAATTAAAAGAAAAAAGAGGAAGGACGAGGAAAACGGACAGCTCTTAAATCAATACAACAAACTTCAAATAATCCACCAAAAAGTTAAAAGAACAGGGAAAGAAACCTATGAAAAAGTGACAAACATACCTACATAATCTCCCATGAAGAGATAATTTGTATCAGGCGCATTCCCTCCTATCCGAAACAGCTCTATTAGATCGTAAAACTGTCCATGAATATCTCCACATACCGTTACCGGACACTTCACAGGCTGTACGTTCCATTCCTCCACTAGTATTGCTCGTGCCTGCTCGCATAACGCCTTCACCTCCGCCTCAGACAGCGGCTTACACTCCATCAGGTGCTCGATCTGACGATCCAGATCTCCCTGAGACGGCATCCTTGTTCCTCCACCGTCCGATCACCCAATTCCCCCTTCACCACTGACCGCAAAATCGTGGAAAAAAATAAACAAACACAAAGAAAAAAAAAGCGGTCGGATCGGTTGATTTTGATCCGCCAAGCGTTGGTGGTTACCTATTTGGATCGCAGCGCTGCTTAGAAATGAAAATGCTAAAAGAGGAGAATAAAAAGAAAGGGAAACGAGCAGTCTGAAATGAAACTCAAATGCAAAGGCAAATGAAATGGCAAATTCTAGCCCTTTTTTAATTATTATAATTCTTGTTTGGTTGGAAATTGAAATCTCTCATTTTTGCAATAATTGGAATTAATAATTCCAAGTATTTGTTGTGGTGAGTGATCTTCAGATTCCCCCGGTGGCTCCGCCTAGTCAAAAATCTAGAGGCAGCGACACCTGTACCTTGACAACTTTTTCTTTTGAACTCATTTCATTTACTTGTTTGGCTTTATAAGTTTTCAACCTTTGCAATTGGCCCCCTCTTTCTACTTTTTTTATTATATATATTTAAATATGCCAGAGCTTTATATGGTCTTTGAAATTTAAAATTTAGTTTATCTACTTTCATTTTAAGGCATTAAGTCTTTATTTATTTTTATTTAAAATTTCATTTGCCTACAATTATAAGGAAACTAGAATCACTTATTTTAATCATCAATATTTATAATTTTGTCAATTTTATCTTTATATTTCAAACATACAAAAAGTTTCAAAAATAAGATTTTTATATTTTCAATAAAATCCTAAATTTTAAAAAAAAAAGCACACAATTTTTTTAAAAATGCATATACTATTCCATTAACTATTACCTCTCTTATAAAAATCAAATAAAAGCTTGAAAATACTTGAGATTTAAAATTGTTGAGTCAATTAAATAAATTCTTATGAATGTAGTAAAATTAATTCGGAGGTTCAAAAATTAAGTTGAAATTATTTAGGAAAAATTCATTGGTAAATGGAAGTGTTCGCAACCGAAATCGAGCTTCACTTCAACGAGTCCAAAATTCCCAAAATAATGCAGAGGCCCTACCTCAGGACTACGTATTAATCTCTGAGCCACCATGTTTTATACCTAAGCTTAGGTATCGGTACTTAGGTGCCAGGTATAGGCACCTGGTCTTATTTACCATAGCTTTTTAGCTATTCTCAACTTGAATCTAATACTTAAATGGGGGTATCGAAACTTGGACCTCTTAGATCAATTTTTTTTATCATTGACTTGTAAAATGTTGATAAAAACAATAATAGTACTGATACCTTATTGCAAGGGACCAAAATTTCCGTTAGAAGTCACCACAAACACATTCCAAATCCTCTTAAACAAATGCTAACATAAAACAATTGCAATATCAATTTAAGGTATAAAATTTTAATCTCAAACACTTCCTAACATACTCTAAATAAAATCATCATGAATATTTAGTCATCGTAAAGCCTTAAATTTTTTGATTTTCTATACAAGACTTTTTTGAGAATATTATCCGTGTATCCGATGAGAAAATTCATTTTCTACAAAATTAATTAATTTTAGATTGTTGGAAGTAATTAGAAATGATATTAAGCTATTTTTAAGTTTTGAGCTTAAATGAGTAAAAATATGAGTTGAAGGGTAAAATAGTAATTTTGTTGGCAAGGATATTTTAATCATTTGAAGAGAAATTATGATTAAATATTTGTGTTCGTAGATTTGTGTGGTGATAAGATGATTTTTAGAATACTAAAACTCATTTTTGTCTTAAAAATAAACCATAACCACATGACATGATATTTATTTTATCTTTTGACCAAATAATGATAATAGTATAAAAATGATAAAAAGGGGAAAGAACCTCCATTTTCTTATCGTACCGACTGACCATTTAGAAGAAAGAAGAAGCTCTTCATTTTCTTCTTTTCCCCACCTCTTTTACATTTTTCTTTTCAAATCCATCACCATTTTCTTCTATTTTCTTACAAAATCCTTCATCATCATCACTTCACCATTATTTTCATCACCCACATCTAGGGTTTTGAATGGCTTATGAGCGAAAACTTGGTTAGAGTGAGAAAGTGAATACTAAGGTGAGTTTTCATGATTTTACATCATCTTGACATCTCATATCATAGTTATGAGCATCTATATATTAGTTGAGTCATCCAAGTGGCTATTTAATGTTGGTTGTTAAGGATAAACTCAAATTAAGCAACGAACACGAACGAACAAAGAAAATTAGACACAAATGTTTATGTAGAACAATTACATTTAAGATGATAAAAAACCACGAGCAAAGAAAACTTCAATAAAACGACAAATATTGAAAGAGGAGTACAATATGGAGAACAAAAATAATCCCGAACCCAAAATACAAAGTTCTCCCGAAATTCTCACAAAACTCTCTTTTAATTGTGTTGTTGAATCAAACTCTCTAGAGTTGCTAAAAGCCCCTATTTATAGACTAAAATTTGTGGGCTAATCTGATTAAAGTATCCCTAGAGTTATTAGAGTTCCACTAGAAAAAGATAGCCGAGTTTAACTAGGAGAAGAAACTCGATTTAATAAGGAACATGTTGCCACATCGTGATGCCGCACGTCATGTCATAGGGACGTCGACTTCTTCTCGTCGAGATGTTATGTGTCACGTCGTTGGGACGTCGGCTCTTTCTCGTCACAACGTTAACTCTATTTTGGCCAAAATGCGAGGCACACTCCACAAATCTCCTGTAACACCCTATACCCGATCCAATCGCCGAGTCTGGGTACCAAATGTCATAATTAAACTGTATTACTTATCAACATTACTAAATTGATTTATTTATGAAAATTAACAACACCATATTTAATCCATATTTACCCCAAAAATTAATCCTAAACACTTAGATATCAACATGTTTTAATACTTAAACTTTGAATAAATTTTCTATTATATTAGTGTTGGGGTTCTTATAATCATTTTGCCTTAATGAGCAGGTATATATATTTACAATGACTTGGAGCTTAAAATTTATATAAAAATTCACTTATTTGAACCATGAGGCGTAGCCTCTAAGGGTGCCCCTCTATATGTATGATACAGCTATGACGCCACTCGTGTGGGCTTGGCGGGGTCTAGCTTGGTCCCTCTACACAATCCCCGAGTCATTTTTTGACCCAGCATTTAAGGTAAGACACTTGTAAGTTCAAATGAACTTAGTGAGATCCTGTACATCAGTATTCATAAAAGAATCTTAAATTTCTGGGTAAATAAGAATTAATGCACAAAATTAAACTCCCTAAACAACACAGAAGGTCCTGTAATTCGACTGCGTAGACAACGCCTGTACATTCTTCTTCAACATATCACTGTCGGATATATCAATGCGGATTTGGACATATTCATTCTCTTTTGACAACCTCCTTTTTAGACCTATCTTGTCAAGCTCCAATTCAAACTTCTATTCTATCTTGCTGGTTTGGCTCATCAAAAGATAGCCACGTAAACAGGTGCACAAATCTTCGACTAATTTTGGCAGACTTGCAGACGATTCGCCAAAATAGCGTATTATTACCCTGATTCCTTCATTTCATGTCAAATCCAAATTCTACTTAATATATTATTCCGTTATACGCTTCCTTATAACTGAGCTTGTGCGTATACCATTTTTAAAATGAAACCCATTTACTTCCGTCTTCGTATATGGCCATCATATATAAGATTTGGCAGATATTTAAACACCACTCTTTCCTTGTGAAATTGTACTTGTAAGATAGTCCCAACTGGATTTTCCCCTCATCATCATAGTCCGGACAGATATTTCCTTAATCAGGTTGTTCTAATGGACTTCCCAGCAATAAATAGTCCCTAGCAGATTATCTTCTCGCTAGATCATGAGGGGCAAACTTTCCATTTATAATATAGTCCTTAGTAGGTTCCCTAACACTAGATAGTCCCAATGAACATCCTCTTCTTCTATTAATCTTTGGTGGACATTCCACCTAAGATAATTCTTGGCGGACTTCCCTTTTCTAGCATCCTCTTCACCAAAAAATACTTAGAATTAAAAACTGAAGAATCGTCTCGCTTTCTCACAACCAATATTGGTTTATTCGTTACTTTTGGTGGACTATTAATGGCAGATACTTTTTTGCACATACTCTAAAGGAAATACCCTTTTTTTCCACACATGTCTACACATAAGGCGCTTTCACATATTCCTCCTGCCTTTACATCATGGCTGGACCTCCTATCTATTAGAAAAATCTCAGTTTGAAAATAGTTTTCTTGTATAGTGAAAAATTAAAATTTAAAAACTGACCCGGTTTGTGATATTTATAACAATGAACATTAACCAAATTCGTACTTATGTTTTCGGCTTAGCGGACATTTGTTGTTCTCAGCTTTCAACCAAACAATCTTCTTAGCTATTCTCGTACTACGAATTACTTCGAGTGTGGGCTCGAACTAATTAAATGGAAATGCAGAACTAGAAAAAGTTTTTCTCTCCTTTTGGGGTGAAAACAAAAATTCTCTCTTCTTAATAGAAATTGGTAAAATTGTTATTCTGGAAAAATATAAGTAATAGTTGATAATAAATTCTCTCTATTTTTAGGCAAAATAACAATATTTCAAATTTGTGTTAATCACTCTACCGGCGCCATCTATTTATAGGAAGAGAAGGTAGAACCCTTATTGAGTTGTAGTGGTTTATTTCTAAGAGACAAACAACATTCTACTTAGAATAGGACTAAGGTGGACAACACACCCTAGTATTTCTACTAGGGTTGCCACCCCCTTCATGTCCATGAGGGGTTTTTGGGTCTCTCTTGTAATAGCCCGATTTAGGGCCTAGTCGGGATAGTGGTGCGAGGCCACGAACTCAAGGTGAAATTATGATTTTTCTAGGTTTATTCCATGTTTGCATGCTAGTATGAAAGTTTTGTAAAGTAATTTTGTAAAGCAATTTTATTAAGTTGAGGTCAATTGGTCCAAAAAGGACTAAATTGCAAAAGTTGCAATATATGAGTTTCTAGAAGCTTTTTGCATGAAATAGCTCAAGATTAATAATTGTGAGTCCTTAAGTAGCAATTTGCCTAAAATTTAATTTTTGGACAAAATTAGCCTTAAGAGACTATTATGGAAATTTTTAAGAGGAAGGGCATTTTGGTCATTTGGCCTCATTAGTGATTAAAATAGGATAAAGATGAGAAAAATCCACTCATCTTCTTCCTTGTTGCTGCCGAAATCATGGCTAGGGTTCATCATTTTTTTTTTCAAGCTCATAATCAAGAAAAATGAAGCTCGGATCAAAACTGAGGCAAGAACAAAGTCGAGGACTAAATTGCACATCTACATACATTTTGTATACTGACGTAAGTTTGTATGATTTTTAAGCTTTATGATTTTTATCATTAATTTGCTTAGTATAATGTACAATAATTGTATGAAATGATCATGTTATGTTCAAGCAAGAAATCACGATAATAAGTACGAGCAAGTCCCGATTGAAGATGAATTCCCCAGGATACTCGATCTACCACACAAGTTATCATGTAAGTCCAAGGCAAGCTTGGCATTGATCAAGTTAGCAAGCAAGTTATCATGTAAGTCCAAGGCAAGCTTGGCATTGATCAAGTTAGCAAGCAAGTTATCATGTAAGTCCAAGGCAAGCTTGGCATTGATCAAGTTAGCAAGCAAGTTATCATGTAAGTCCAAGGCAAGCTTGGCATTGATCAAGTGAGCAAGCAAGTTATCATGTAAGTCCAAGGCAAGCTTGGCATTGATCAAGTTAGCAAGCAAGTTATCATGTAAGTCCAAGGACTCAAGCTTGGCATTAAGTATGTTATCAAGAGCAAGACTTCATATGAGTCCATGTCAAGACATGACCTTGAAACCATGATGAGATAACCCATGTAAGACCATGTCTAGGATATGGCTTTGGCATCATATTATATGGGAAGAGATTTAATATCCTCGGTTATTCATAGAAATACATCGGGCAAATGAGTAACTAAAAGAAGATATCAAGAAAGCTAAGGAAGTAAAGTTAGTATCAAGATGAAGTTAGATGAAGTTGAGTATTATTCATGTTGTGAATGAGAAAGTAGATATCATGATTATTGTTATTATAGTATACTGATCAATGTAATCGAGTGATACAGGTATCATGGTTACCTTACAAGTATGATAATAGTAAGTGTCATGAGACATGTAAGAATCTATATGAGTAAGTAAGCTCTTTAGCTGAAATTCATGATACTAATGTTTATGTGAAATGGTTTATATTAAGCAATGATGGTGCTATGAGTTGTTACATGCAAACTTACTAAGCTATATGCTTACGTTATGATTCTTTCTTTCTATACAGTCCCGCCAAGCTAACTCATGGATCATTAAAGTCGGAGCTCGCAACACACTATCAACTCTTATTTTGGTATAGCCAAGTTACTTTACTAAGTATGGCATGTATAGGAAACATTCATTTTGTGGACATGTTTTAAGAAGGGCCTTTATAAAGGCTATCAAGTTTATTATTCTTTTGTATATGGCTAGGTGATTGGCCAAATTTGACTAAGTATGTATGTTTGTTGAGATAAATGAAGCATGTAGTATTATTCATAAAATTGGGTTGTTATTGCATCGTTGAATTGTGTATGGATATGATCTTCATTTCAAGGTGGCTAACGGCTTGGTAAATAGCCTGTAAGTGCCCATACGGTTGGACACACGGGCATGTGCCAAAACCATGTTAGCCCTGCACCTTAGTATTATTAATCGGAATAGGCCACGGGCAAATCCCACGGCCGTGTATGTGTACCGTGTAAGACACACGGTTTGGACATGAGCGTGTTCCCAGACCGTGTTGATTTAGTCAGTATATCAAGGATTAGCACACGGTTTAAGCCCACGGGCGTGTCATGGCCGTGTGAAATTAGTCAGTAACCTTCCACGGTTGGTAGACATGGGCGTGTCTAAGCCGTGTAGAAATAGTCAGTAGTTTTACACGGTTTGAAGGCGTAGGCGTGCTTAAGGGTACACGAGCGTGTGAACCCTGCTTCAAAAATAAGTTATTTGATTTTAATTCTGAAAGTTTTCTGACATGAGTTAAAGGCCTCGTAGGCCCTTTTATATATGTTGACTAAGAAAGTGATGTTTTTAAGTTGGAACAAAATTTTATAGCCCGTAAGTACATGTTCCAGTGAGCTCAAGCATAGTAATGTCTTGTATCCAGATCCAGTATCGATCTTAGGTGCGGGGTGTTACATTTAGTGGTATCAGAGCTACGGTTTAGTCGATTCTAGGACTAACGTAGCACGAGCATAAGTTTAGCTATACATGCCATACGTAAGAATGTTTTTATAATGATAGTGTGACAACTCTTGATTACTTAAATTATGTTTATACATATAGTAAATGGATCCTGAAAGAGCTGAGGTGGATGATGTAGAAAGTAACGCACCAGCTCCCGCAGAAGGGACGGTGCCGTATGAGAATGAGAATAGACCCACTACGGTGAGTCAAGAAGGAGGAGGAGAAGAGGCTAGAGAGGCCTTCCTCCATATGATGGATGCCTGGTACACGGAGTTCGTTCGAGCGAACCCGAATGCACAACCCCCTACACCCCCGCCTGTTCCACAACCTACTCTAGTAGCCCCTCAAGCAGTAGAGATGGTAAGAGGAGGTAAACCTCCAATTGATAGGATTAGGAAGCATGGGGCAGAAGAATTCCGAGCTAGAAAAGATGATCCAGAAAGAGCTGAGTTCTGGTTAGAAAATACCATCAGAGTATTTAATGAACTGTCCTGCACTCCTGATAAATGCATGAAGTGTCTAGTCTCTCTCTTAAGAGATTCTACTTACCAATGGTGGAACACCCTTGTGTCGGTGGTACCAAGGGAAATTATCTCATGGGAATTCTTCCAAGAAGAGTTTAAGAAAAAATATATCAGCCAGAGGTTTGTAGACCAGAAGAGGAAAGAATTTCTAGAACTGAAGCAAGGCAAGATGTCAGTAACCGATTATGAGCGAGAGTTTGTACGACTCAGCAAGTACGCTCACGAATGTGTGTCTATTGAGGCCATTATAAGTAAAAGGTTTGAAGATGGTTTAAACGAGGACATTAAGCTGGTTGTTGCTGTCCTCGAATTAAAAGAATTCGTTGTGCTAGTGGAAAGGGCTTGCAAAGCCGAAGAACTAGTAAAAGAGAAGAAGAAATTTGAAATGGAGTCTCGCGATTCTAGAAAGAGACAGTGGAACAAGTCGTTCCAATCGTCATCCAAGAGGTCAAGAGATTTTTCTACTCGAACAGCTACTTCCATTGGATTTTCAAGAAAAGACAAGAGTAAGCAGCATTTGAGAAATAAAGCACAGACGACTTCAGTTGCAAGGGTTGGGAATTTTAGACCTGATAGACTAGAATGTCCATAATATAGCAGATGCCATTTGGGAGAATGTCGAGCACATGAAAATGCATGTTTTAGATGTGGTTCCCAAGACCATTTCATAAAGGATTGTCCAGATATGACTAAAGAAGAAAGAACTCAGAACCCGAGATTCGGGAGTATGGTCAGACGAAGACCGCAGAGGAACCCAAGAAGAGGGGCAAGTGGAAGAGGTAACCCCAGAGAGTAGGCTGTGAGACCCGAGGGTAGAGTGCCTGCAAGGACTTATGCCATACGCACTTGCGAAGAGGCATCTTCCCCTGATGTTATTACGGGTACCTTTTCTTTTTACAATACCAAAGTTATTGCTTTAATAGATCCCGGATCCACACACTCTTACATTTGCATGAAATTATTACCCGGTTTGGGTGTGCCTATAGATACCACAGAATTTGTGATTAAGGTGTCTAATCCTTAGGCAAGAGCATGTTAGTTGATAAAGTTTGTAAAGATTGTCCATTAATGATTAGAGGCCATTGCTTTAAAGCAAATCTTATGTTGTTACCATTTGATGAATTCGACCTCATTCTTGGTATGGACTGGTTGGCTACTCATAACATAATTATAAATTGTGGGAAGAAATACATTGAGATGAGATGTGAGAATAGGGATACTCTTCATGTAGAATCAGGTGAGCGAGGTAGATCGTCGGTAATAATTTCTCATATGATGGTGCAGAGATATCTAAGAAAAGGGTATGAGGCATTTTTGGCCTTTGTATTGAATGATAAAGAGACAGAGTTAAAGATCGAGCCAGTGCCAATAGTATGTGAGTATGTGGATGTTTTTCCTAAAGAATTACCAGGATTACCACCAGTTAGAGAAGTTGAGTTTGGCATTGAGCTAGCTCTCGGTACTGTACCAATATCCATTACTCCTTATAGAATGGCTCTAACGGAGTTGAAAGAGTTGAAGTTACAATTGCAAAAGTTGACAGACAAAGGCTTTGTAAGATCAAGTTGTTCACCCTAGGGCGCTCCGATTTTGTTTTGAAAAAGAAAGATGGCACCATGAGATTGTGCATTGATTACCGTCAGCTTAATAAAGTGACAGTAAAGAACAAGTACCCATTACCTAGGATCGACGATTTCTTTGATCAATTGAAAGGAGCGACTGTGTTCTCCAAAATAGACTTGAGATCAGGGTACTACCAGTTGAGAGTGAAGGATTCAGATGTATCCAAGACTGCCTTTCAAACAAGATATGGGCATTATGAATTTTTAGTCATGCCCTTTGGGCTGACCAATGCTCCTGCGGTATTCATAGACTTAATGAACCGCATTTTCAGACCATACCTTGACAAATTTGTAGTTGTTTTTATTGACGACATACTGATTTATTCCCGAGATGAGAATGAACATGCTGATCATCTATGGATAGTTTTACAGACTCTTCGAGAAAATCAGTTATATGCCAAATTCAGTAAAAGTGAGTTTTGGCTCAAGGAAGTAGGATTCCTGGGATATATTGTCTCGAGAGATGGAGTTCGAGTAGATCCAAGTAAGATTTCAGCTATAATAGACTGGAAACCACCGAAGAACATCACGAAGATTAGAAGTTTTCTGGGCCTAGCCGAATACTACAGACGATTTGTCAAGGGGTTTTCTATGATTGTAACCCCGATGACTAAATTGTTACAGAAGAATGTGAAGTTTGAGTGGTCGAAAAAATGCCAACAAAGTTTTGAGAAGTTGAAAGCAATCTTGTGAAGCTCCAGGTTTAGTACAACCGAGGGTGGAAAGAATTCATAATTTATAGGGATGCATCCTTAAATGGATTAGGTCGTGTACTCATGCAAGAAGGCAAGGTAATTGCTTATGCCTCCAGACAGTTGAAGCCTCATGAGAAAAATTATCCGACGCATGATCTTGAATTGGCGGCCATAGTCTTCGCTTTGAAGATTTGGAGACACCATTTATATGGTGAACGATGTCGGATTTTTACCGATCACAAAAGTTTGAAATACTTGATGACGCAGAAAGAGTTGAACTTAAGACAACGAAGATGGTTAGAGTTGATAAAGGACTATGAGTTGATCATTGATTACCCTCCTGGAAAGGCAAATGTGGTCGCCGATGCTGTAAGCAGAAAATCTTTATTTGCCTTGAGAGCATTGAATTCAAAAATATCTTTATCCGATGATGGTTCTATTTTAGCTGAGTTGAGAGCTAGACCAGTGTTCCTTCAAGAGATCTTTGAAGCTCAGAAAGAAGATAGTGAGTTGCAAGTTAAGAGAGCTCAATGAGAGTCAGATGCTGAATCTGACTTTCGGATTAATTCTGATGGATACTTGATGTTTAAAGATAGAGTTTGTGTTCCGAGAAAAGAGGCTCTTATTCAGAAAATTTTGCACGAGGCACATAATAGATGTTTATTTGTACATCCGGGTAGCACCAAGATGTATAATGATCTAAAGCAACAGTATTGGTGGCCGAAAATAAAGAAAGATATTTCAGAATTTGTTCCCAAGTGCATGATTTGTCAGCAAGTAAAGGCTGAACACCAAGTACCTATGGGTTTACTTCAACCTATCTTGATTCCCGAGTGGAAATGGGACCGTATCACCATGGATTTCGTAACGGGTTTACCATTGCCTCCGGGCAAGAAAGATGTTGTTTGGGTAGTGGTTGATAGACTCACGAAGTCAGCCCACTTTATACCTGTACGAGTGGATTACTCACTAGACAAGTTGGCAAACTTTTATGTTTCAGAAATAGTAAGACTTCACGAAGTTCCTTTATCGATCATATCGGATAGAGATCCGAGATTCACATCCAGATTCTGGAAGAAGCTGCAAGAAGCTTTGGGTACAAAATTGAGTTTTAGCACAGCTTTTCACCCTCAAAATGACGGTCAGTCAGAGAGGTTAATTCAAGTACTGAGGACATGCTCAGATGTTGTGTTTTGGAATTCCAAGGCAGTTGGGAAAAGTTTCTCCCATTGGTAGAATTCGCCTATAATAATAGCTTTCAATCGAGCTTAAAGATGGTGCCTTATGAGGCCCTATATGGGCGTAAGTGCAGAACTCTTTTGTTTTGGACTGAACTTAAAGAGAACCAAATTCACGGGGTTGATTTTGTTAAAGAAGCTGAAGAGAAAGTGAAAGTGATTCGAGAATGTTTAAAGGCCGCATCAGACAGATAGAAATCCTATTCGAATTTAAAGAGAAAAGATATAGAGTATCAAGTTGGGGATAAAGTCTTTTTGAAAGTATCACCGTGGAGAAAAGTTCTCAAATTTGGCCGTAAAGGTAAGCTAAGTCCACGTTTCATTGGACCTTACGAGGTTACGGAGAGAATTGGGCCAGTAGCTTACCGTTTGGGTTTGCCATCAGAATTAGAAAAGATACATGATGTGTTTCATGTGTCAATGTTTCGACGCTACAGATCAGACCCTTTGCATGTAATTACCCCTTCGGAAATAGAGATTCGTCCCGACATGACTTATGGTGAAGAACCAGTCAAGATTTTGGCTTGAGAAGTTAAGCAACTAAGAAATAAGAGTATTGCCTTAGTAAAGGTATTGTGGCAAAGGCACGTAATCGAAGAAGCTACATGGGAATCAGAAGAGAGTATGAGAAATCAGTATCCAAACCTTTTTGCTGGTAAGATTTTCAAGGACGAAAATCCCTAAGGGGGAGAATTGTAACAGCTCGATTTAGGGCCTAGTTAGGATAGTGGTGCGAGGCCACAAACCCGAGGTGAAATTATGAGTTTTCCAGGTTTATGCCATGTTTGCATGCTAGTATGAAAGTTTTGTAAAGCAATTTTATTAAGTTGAGGTCAATTGGTCCAAAAAGGACTAAATTGCAAAAGTTGCAATATATGAGTTTCTAGAAGCTTTTTGCATGAAATAGCTCAAGATTAATAATTGTGAGTCCTTAAGTAGCGATTTGCCCAAAATTTAATTTTTGGACAAAATTGGCCTTAAGAGACTATTATAGAAATTTTTAAGAGGAAGGGCATTTTGGTCATTTGGCCTCATTAGTGATTAAAATAAATAAAGATGAGAAACATTCACTCATCTTCTTCCTTGTTGCGCCAAAAATTTGGAGACACCATAGCTAGGGTTCTTCATTTTTTTTCAAGCTCATAATCAAGAAAAACGAAGCCCGGATCGAAATCGAGGCAAGAACAAAGTCGAGGACTAAATTGCACATCTACATACATTTTATATATTGAGGTAAGTTTGTATGATTTTTAAGCTTTATGATTTTTATCATTAATTTGCTTAGTATAATGTACAATAATTTTATGAAATGATCATGTTATGTTCAAGCAAGAAATCACGATAATAAGTACGAGCAAGTCCCGATTGAAGATAAATTTCCCAGGATACTCGATCTATCACACAAGTTATCATGTAAGTCCAAGGCAAGCTTGGCATTGATCAAGTTAGCAAGCAAGTTATCATGTAAGTCCAAGGCAAGCTTGGCATTGATCAAGTTAGCAAGCAAGTTATCATGTAAGTCCAAGGACTCAAGCTTGGCATAGAGTATGTTATCAAGAGCAAGACTTCATATGAGTCCATGTCAAGACATGACCTTGAAACCAAGATGAGATAACCCATGTAAGACCATGTCTAGGATATGGATTTGGCATCATATTATGTGGGAAGAGATTTAGTATCCTCGGTTATTCACAGAAATTCATCGGGCAAATGAGTAAGCTAAAAAAAGATAGCAAGAAAGCTAAGGAAGTAAAGTTAGTATCAAAATGAAGTTATATGAAGTTGAGTATTATTCATGTTGTGAATGAGAAAGTAGATATCATGATTATTGTTATTATAGTATACTGATCAATGTAATCAAGTGATACAGGTATCATGGTCACCTTACATGTATGATAATAGTAAGTGTCATGAGACATGTAAGAATCTATATGAGTAAGTAAGCTCTTTAGATGAAATTCATGATACTAATGTTTATGTGAAATGGTTTATATTAAGCAATGATGATGCTATGAGTTGTTACATGCAAACTTACTAAGCTGTATGCTTACGTTACGATTCTTTCTTTCTATGCAGTCCCGCCAAGCTAACTCGTGGATCATTAAAGTCGGAGCTCGCAACACACTATCAACTCTTATTTTGGTATAGCCAAGTTACTTTACTAAGTATGGCATGTATAGGAAACATTCATTTTGTGGACATGTTTTAAGAAGGGCCTTTGCAAAGGCTATCAAGTTTATTATTCTTTTGTATATGGCTAGGTGATTGGCCAAATTTGACTAAGCATGTATGTTTGTTGAGATCAATGAAGCATGTAGTATTATTCATAAAATTGGGTTGTTATTGCATCATTGAATTGTGTATGGATATGATCTTCATTTCAGGGTGGCTAACGGCTTGGTAAATAGCCTGTAAGTGCCCACACGATTGGACACACAGGCATGTGTCAAGACCGTGTCAACCCTGCACCTTAGTATTATTAATCAGAATAGGCCACGGGCAAATCCCACGGCCGTGTATGTGTACCGTGTAAGACACACAGTTTGGACATGGGCGTGTTCCCAGACCATGTTGATTTAGTCATTTTATCAAGGATTAGCACATGGTTTAAGCCCACGGGCATGTCATGGCCGTGTGAAATTAGTCAGTAACCTTCCACGGTTGGTAGACATGGGCTTGTCTAAGCCGTGTGGAAATAGTTATTAGTTCTACACGGTTTGAAGGCATAGGCGTGCTTAAGGGTACACGGGCGTGTTCCAGGTCACATGGGTGTGTGAACCCTGTTTCAAAAATGAGTTATTTGATTTTAATTCCGAAAGTTTTCTGACATGAGTTAAAGGCCTCGTAGGCCCTGTTATATGTGTTGACTAAGAAAGTGAAGTTTTTAAGTTGGAACTAATTTTTATAGCCCGTAAGTACATGTTCCAGTGAGTTCAAGCATAGTAATGTCTCGTATCTAGATCCAGTATCGGTCTTGGGTGCGGGGTGTTACATCTCTCATATCGGGTCTAATTACGAGTACTTCTTGAGCCTTTTTGACCTAGTATTCTGTAATGTAATCCAATCTGATTCAGTTTTTCTATTTCCCAAAGTAAAATTCAATATTTATATATAAAATAATTTTCTCAACCTTATTTTACCCCTAGCAAAATTTTGATGATTTTATCCCTAGTAAAATTTTGACGATTTTGCCACTGTTAAAATTTTGAGAAAATATGTTAAATATTTCACAACTCAACATGTTCACTATGACCGAATGGTTTATTTTCATTTTTGGTCTTTACAATAGTCCAAAAACATAAACTTATTCTCCCGATCATGTTTTAAGTAATCCATATAGGATTGCAAATGGACCATTTCCATTTTTGTTTCCATTTCCATGTTTGGATACCTATATTCTATTTCTCTATTTCAGAGAAAATCATAATCATTCCTGAATTTTCCCATTTCTCTTTTCCTATTCATTCCATTCATTTCAATTCAAACACACAATTCATTTCTGGTTTCAACAAGCTAGCGGAGGGACCGATTAGACATATGTAGTTGAGGCTCAAATGATTTATAATTAACTTCCAGCATTTTGCCTATTAATTAAAAACTCATTTAATTACGAAGTCATTCCACTTTAGTATCGTGACTGAGCTCTCTCCAACGGCATGCCATTACAAAAACAATCCAATGACCTTGTCATAAGTGTGTTACACTGATAAGATATCCTTGATCTCTTTGGGATAATATATGTTCTCCCAATATGATCCTTTTTTATTTCATGGTAACCATTACATCTTTCTTCAGGAAAAGTCAATCATTATCAAATAGTGATCGAGTCATCCATCACAAAGATGGACGACCTGTGGCCATGTTTACTTTTCACCAACCATGTAATGCCAATGAGAGGATATCATTTACCCATGTTTTGGGCCATGAATTCCACTAAAATGAATGACGCTACATACTACAGAAGTCGTAAACCCAATGCACCAGCTTTCAGTTCTTATCTATTTGAACTCAGGCTTTTACTTACATCAAAGTGTACAAGTCACATCCATAGTCCACCATCCACTCAGGATTTAGGTATGCCATACTATTTGTTGGGAAATGTACCTATATTGTAGTAAACATTTAATTGCTTTCTATTTATTTGAATGATGAATAAATAAATAAAATTAATTTCACAATTCACTATTATGTCTTTTGTATTTTGCATGCATAGCGAAATTGTCACAAACAAATATTAGCTCATTGATTATCTAAAGTTCAAACTGAAGATAAGTGACATTGTAAAGAAAGTTTAGATTGCGAGAAAGACGACTTACCTCAGTAGATAATCTAAATGAGTCCGTAATCCCGTAAAAGAATCAAAGTGAGCGTTTTATTCAAATACTGAAAAGGATTATTATGTCGTCTACAATTCCAATTGGGGAGATGGCTAGTCTTGGCTATCGGAGCAGTGGACTCCATGAGTAGAAACATAGATGTATTCATTGGTAGAATGATACATTAGACTGGACCTAAAAAGAATTAATTCTGAATCCGTTTGTGAATTAATTCACTTGTGAATTCTGAGTTAGTCACTAACCATACGTGTGCAGTTCATGTTCTTTGATATAAGTGGAGGCTTATGTTCTAAAGATGATTGAGCCCATAGCCGGTATGTTGGGTACATGACTAGTGTATGGCATGGCTTTACTGAAAATAGTGGAATTCATAGCTCAATTAAAGATTTAATGATATCCTCTCATTGACATTGTGTGGATTGATAAATATAGAATGTGGCCACGGGTTGCTTGTTCTCGAACGAGTAATTTATCACAGTTATTTGTTGATAGTGATGGAACGATGGAAATGTGCAAGTGTACACAATCGCAACAAGTAATAAAGTGAAAGTAAATGTCGAGTTATCGTACCCACAGAGATTGTGCAAAGAAATATTTATGAAATGCAATTAAAAACACTTTGGTGAAGGAAAATCATTTGTTTTGAAAAAGGGTTTAAAAAAACTAGATTTTAACTAAGTAAATGAACTAAGAAAATTAAAAAGGTAAAAAGTCCAATGCACGATTTCTGAAAAAAAGAAGAAGTTTAATCAGTATGACATAATTGTGTTAGGTCAATTACATTTCTTAACTTAATAGTACTAAAACAATGTTCATGTTTTTATGAATAAATTCATGGCAACTTCGTAATTTGTTAACTATAACACATACAGACTTACTAAATTAACTAATCTCTTGAACATATCACTATGTCAATTCAAGCAATTAATCAATTTAAAATAAGCAAGTAAAAGATTAAGTGAAGTGACAATATATTCCTACATTTAAACAGTTTAATCACAATAATCTTGCAAGTTATGCAAGGCTAATGTACCGTTTAATACAATCACTAATTTAACCCTCAGCTACCTTAGAAGATTAAACATGAACTGATTAAGTATTGTGTCAATTAATTACAATTTCAACATGATTAATAATTAATTCATTAGTTACCTTACAATTGTAATGTAAGAATAACCTAATCAATTGTAATGCAAGAATAACCTAATCATGGTTTTACCTAACAAAACATTTTACCAAGACCTATAGCAACACGAACATAATTTTAATAAATTAGGTGGACGAAATGCAATAAACCTAACACAAAATAAATTTAAGCCATATTAATTAAATTTAGAATAAAAACAAAAAAAATATTTATAGACATGTTCATAACATGAGCAATAAAAATTAAAGGATAAGAAACTAGAATCAAATTCAGTGTTTCTCCGAAGCTTGACTAGTTTGCTCCGCTCCTCCTTCTCCGTTTGTTCTTGTTGAATCGAAGCTTCATACATGCTACATTCAGTTTGAGAATAGACTAAATCGTAGCTCTGATACCAATAAATATAACACCCTTAACCCATATCTATTACTATATTAGGGTTATGGAGTATTATCGATCAATTGAAAACATTTCCTTTACATCATTGCTCACACGACCTGTGAAATGGGCCTGCTCACATGAGCTGTGGATCGAAATGTAAGCCACACGATGCTACTCACACATGCTGTGGAGTATCCGTAATAAATGCATGACCTCAGCCATCGGTAGGACATTCAAGACCAGCACCCGAAACATGAAATCACTAAGGACATGCCATTTGTATCCTAAGAATTCCTAAGGTTCAACCGGGATTCAATATTCATAAATTTGTCATAGTATTGAGACATTTACATATATTGATCCATTTATGCTAAACATAACATAGTAAATACTCAATTTAAATAACATTAACACAATTACCGTTCATACGACCTTTGTAACACCCCTTACCTGTGTCCAATGCCGGGACAGGAAATGAGGCATTACCGAACTTAACTTGCTTAAACATACATTATTGGGCTATAAAATTTCTTTTCAAACTTAAAACTTTTCATTCATATTCATAAAATCCTTATTATGGGCCTACGAGGCCCTAAACATACATTCGAAAGGTTTCAGGATTAAATCGAAAACTTTTGTTCGCTTAGAAAAATTTTGCCTAAACAGGGGCCACACGCCTGTGTGAAATGGGATACACCTGTGTGGGCAGGCCATGTGATCACACACGCCCATGTTCCTAGCTCGTGTGGAATTTATTTTTCATTTCAAACCTACAGGGGTTTTCACACGGCGAGACACACGCCCGTGTCAATGGCCCGTGTCCTTCACATAGCCTAGACACGTCCGTGTCCTCACCCATGTGTGAAAACCATAGCATTCTATTTATGACATCAACAACCTCTCAGGGGGCACACAGCCTAGGCATATGCCCGTGTGCTGGCCCATGTGATGAATTGAATTCTCGTAAATTTGATGTAGGGGACACACGACCTTTCAACACACTCATGGGGGTTGACCTTGTGTCACACATGGCCTAGACACACGCCCATGTGTCTACCCTGTGGACAATTGGAAGGCTATTTACCAAGCTAGTTGCCACCCTGAAACATAAATACACATATACCACACAAGCATACATGATAAGATAATAATACCCTATAAAGAACCACTAATCATCATTCAAACACTTCACATTTTACCTCATCTTTTACACAAACTTTCCCTTCATAAAACTCATTATCATTAAAATATGAAACTTGACAAATGTTGGCCAATTCCCTATGACCATATACAAAATGAGTATAACATTAGTAGCTAACGCTTTGGCTCTCAAATATGACATAATACAAAATGACCAAGTTCCTATACATGCCATACCCAAAATAAATCAACTTTACTATACCAAAAGAATGATTGATAGTGTGATCCGAACTTCGACGTTCTACGATCCCCAAGCTAGCTTGGGTGATACTACAAGGAAAAGGGAAAAGAGAGGGGTAAGCATATAGCTTAGTAAGTTTGCATGAATTAATATAGCAACATAAATACTCATAGTAAAATCCATTCATCATGGAACAATAGCCACACAAGTTCTCAAGTACTTTGACATACTTACTCATACTTATTCTTACCTATCATATATCACATTACGGATTTCATAACCCATATTTTACTCATGGTACCTGTATCACTTTAGCACATAATTTATCACTTATGCTAACTTGAACATAAACTTAAATTATTATAATCCTTAACTTAAATGTATCTATTTGTTATCCTTGTATAACTTAGCTCATTGCCATCTTTACATACTTAGCTCTTTTGCCAGTTGAACTACTCGGAATATCGGAGGATACTCAATCTTATCATACATGTATCATGATGCCAATGCCATATCCCAGATATGATCTTACATGGGATCACCTCTTGATGCCAATGCCATATCTCAGATATGGTCTTACACTGGATCTCTTAGCTCGATGTCGATGCCATGTCCCAGACATGGTCTTATACGAGATCGTACTTAGATGTCGATGCCATGTCCCAGACATGGTCCTACACGAGATCTTCCTTTGGTGCCAAAGTCATGTCCCAGACATGGTCTTACATGGGACCTTTCTTATTCGATGCCGATGCCATGTCCCAAACATGGTCTTATACGAGATCTACATTCGGTGCCGATGCCATGTCCCAGACATGGTCTTATACAACACCTACATTCGGTGCCGATGCCATGTCCTAGACATGGTCTTATACGAGACCTACATTCGGTGTCGATTTCATGTCCCAGACATGGTCTTATACGGGACCTTCCTTATCTCATGTTGTGACATAGGTATCCTAGTTAATCCAAAATTTCAACTGAGACTTCACTTAGCATATTCTCGTTATTTTCTCATCAAAACATCATTGATCAACTTCATGGAAGTAATATACGTTTCTCATAATAATAAGTAATTTAAACATAATAACATATGTAGCCTTAACTTCACACAAACTTACCTCGGTATTCAAAATGCGGATAGGTATTCGATTTAGTCCACAACATTATTCTTGCCTCAATTTTGGTCTGGGCTTCGTGTTTCTTGATCTATAATAACAATTTCACTTGTTTAATATTCACATTGACTAAATTGACTCATGAATCACACTTTGGTAAAATTATAATTTTGCCCCTAAACTTTCACATAATTACACTTTGCCCCTAGGCTCGTAAAATAACTCTCATTCAACTTTCTTGTATTTTAAGCCTAGCCAAATTATTTTCTTAACTATAACAGCCTCTAATTTCCACTATTTCACTCATGTATGACCATTTTTATAACTTTTACAATTTGGTCCTTTTATGAAATTTTCATGAAAATCACTTAGAAAAATATGTTTATCATACATCAAACTTTTATATTCTTCCATAAAATGTCAAAATACATGCATGTAATACATGGGTAAATTTTTGAATATGAACCCTAGCTCAAAATATAGCCAGAAATAGCTAAATCGAGCTACGAGGATCTCAAAAATACGAAGAACATTAAAAACGGGGCTAGGATGCACTTACTATCAAGCTTGGAAGTTGAAGAAACCCTAGCTATGTCTCCTTATAAATTTTGGCACTTAGAGGAAGAAGATTGACAAGATTTTGGCTTATTTTTCCCTTTTTAATTCATTAATTAACAAAATGACTAAAATGCACTTAAGGCCCTTTCTTGAGATTTTTCCTTCCCATGTCCATTTTTGTCCATCTTAACATATAATGGTCTAATTGCTAAGTAAGAACTTCTAATAATTTTTATGATGCTATTTCATACTTAAATCTTCTATAATCTCATATTTTCTAATCTTTGCAATTTAGTCCTAATGGACAATTTAATCGCTAATTAATAAAATTTCTTCATGAGATTTTCACAAAATCATGCAAACACATCATAAGCCTCATAAAAATCATAATACACATATTTTTGCTTCGAATTTATGGTCTCGCACCACTATTTCGACTAGGCCAGTAACACCCCGAACCCGGCCCATGTGTTATGACCGGATTTGACATGTCACACGAAGAAAACAAGTAAAGAACTTGTGATTCTTTATTAAAGATGTTGTTGTTTGGTTATAGTTTAAGAAAACAAGTTTGATAAAATACTACTAATTTCGAGAATTTGATTGGTAAATCCAATATCGAACTAACGAAACTTAAAACCGTGACTTTTGAAAATATCGTTGATAATTTGAGAGAAAATTTCCAGTTTAAAATATTTGTAAAAGTTTATTAGGAAACCCATTTGTTAATCAATTTTTTTTTGAAAACCGTTGGTTATGCTTTTAGAAAATCCCCATTTAAAAATAATTCAAGCAACATAATAAATACGTCAAACATAAAGCAAAATAAAATAACCCAGCGGCCTTATTACAACATAAAAACCCAAATAGTAAAAATAACAAAATAGAGCAGAAAAGAAATTTACTAAAGTTTGAAACATTTATTTCCGAAGTATGGCCTCCGCCGAGTCATACATGGGCCCAAGTCCTAGTCACTGAGATTTACCTACAAGGATTAAGAAAGAAAGGAGGGTGAGTTACGAGAACTCAGTGCATAATCTCTTTACCGTCATCCACTGGGTCTGAACCCATTTAGCAATAACTTGGGCCGGAGCCCATGTAGCATAATCTTGGACCGAAGCCCATTTACATAACAGAATATATATATATATGTGTGTGTGTGTGTGTGTGCAATGTATGCAACCCAACCCGTCCTAATAATCCATCCTCTACACACCACCCGTACCATCCCATCACACCTGTGGGGATCAAGTCAACCCACCCCGCCAAACACACCAATCGTAGGCATTTTGCCATTTATAACATATTTTGATTGTGGCCAAGCCACCAGAAGCATAGTGACTCATATTAAAAAACATTTTTGTGGTAGTGCCACCGGAATCACTTCTCTTCAACATTTTTCCCATCCCATGCAAAATTATATAAATGCAACATACAAAGTAAATCATGATATTTACAAATATAAACAACAATCATTAATTCAGAGATTCATTACAAAAATTTTGCCCATTAAGGTAATCTATCAAATCGGCCCTTCAGGGGCATTTGAAACACCCCAAACCTGGCCCACGAGCCTTGACCGAATCTGGTATGTTCCCCGGTGTAAACCGTTTCAAATTCTTTTGTTACTTGGGAAAACTTGTGTGTTTAGAAAGAAAGACTGTTTTGGGTTGGGCTTGAGTTGAAAACAAGTTTATTTCATTATTAAAATCCTTTACTTTAGGTGACAAAATGTTTGGGCTTCGTTTTTAAAAAAATGATTACTTAATCTTTTAATAAATAAAGGTTTGTAAGCTTAACAAATAAAAACAGAATGAAATAATTCTACTAAGGCCTTATTACATCAAATAATTCCCAAAATTTAAATTCAAAATACTTAAAGTAAAATAGTCCAAATAAAAGAAATCTGAACTTCACATGGCCTCCACTAATCATCTGCCGGCCCGGTCCATCACTGGTCGTCACCTGAAAAGTAATCCCACAACGGGGTGAGTCAACAGACTCAATGTGTAACCAACACTAAAATTTAATATTTCAGGCAAACAATATCATACATGTTCATAAAGCATTTAAACAATATGATGCAACCCGAACCCAAACCTATATGCCATCTGCTACACACCACCCGTACCATCTTGCACACCGTGGGGACTACTAAGTCAACCCTCCTTCCGCTACACTCCATATCGCGGTCTTAGGTCACCGCATTCGTGGTCTTAGGTCACTACGTTCAGATTCCCCTTTTCATATAACCCATATGCCCCCATATTTCATACACAATATGCAAAATCATGCCTTAATTCACATTCTTATCACTTTTCACATGTTAAAAATAACATATACTCATATTCCTAGTAGGAGTAGGAAACGTACCTTAGTACTTTGTACCATAGTATGGTACCTTAGCCATATTCACATTCTTATAAACATAGCCATATTCACATTCTTATAAACATACACATTTAATTTAAAACATAGCCATGAACATATTATGGCACCTTAGCCATATTCACATTCTTATAAACATACACATTTAATTTAAAACATAGCCATGAACATATTAAAACTTAGGGTAGGGTACACACCTGATTCGCTTAAGGTTTCCAATCCAAATCCCAAAAAGCTTGATCTAATGCCTTAGATCTTAAATCTCTACATTTAATTAATCATTTAATACTTAGTAAGCCATTCGGCCATAAATCCAAATCCTAGTAGGATTAGTACACTAAAACTTACCTTGGTGCCAAATCCCGAAATCCTCACTATACTCTTTCTTGTATTCGGCAAAGCTTTAAATCACTTTAACAAATTAGTTTTGGCTTTTGAATAAATATGAACTAGATCTAAAACACCAAAAATAGGCCTTGGCCGAATATTCGTATGTCTTACCTTGTGGATTTTAAATCCCGAAATTCACCGAATAACTAGGGAACACGCGGCCTATGGTGTACCTTTGGGAAAAGAACTTCTCCTTCCTTGTAGTCGACACTTAGTAAATCCTGAAGAGCCTTCTTTCCAAGTTTTGACTAACACAATAATGGGGTTAGATTTCCTAGTTTCGGCTTTAATCTTAGAAGAAAAATAATGGAAATCGATAACTACTGACCTTACCCTTAATCTTTGTAATCGACAGCCCCCTTTTCTTGAGTCCTCAAAGATTCGGCTTAAGACCTAGAGAGTAGTCACACAAGTTTCGGCTTTTGGAATATTGAGAGGAGAAGAATGAAGAAGAAAAGAATAGTTGCTTAAGAGAATTCGGCAGAGGTTATCAAGGAAGAGAAAATAATGCTGCATGGCCTCTCTTTTCCTTTTATAGCCTAATTTACTACTCAGAATCCCTTACTTGGCCACCACTCTTCTATTTTGATAACTTTACCATTTGAATTACCACTTTATTAAAAGAATTAATCCAACAATTATCTCCTAAAAATAATGATAATTAAATCTATTATTTATCTCCTATTTAGTCGAAATTCTAATGGAAATAAAACTCCTCTTTTAAGAGCCCTCATGCCGTCCACCTCTCTGCTCTTTGTAGCAAAATAAAACTTCTTTTATTTGCTTCCTAAGTGACTCGATCCCTGGCCCAATTACACTTGCATGTGGCGCCATTTCCAGAGGCCCTAAGTGGCATCTTCAGGCCACTTTTCCAAGCCTGTTTGTGTGTCAAATTTCACATACTTGTTCTCTTAAGGCCACCTTGCCTTAATTTCCTCTTTAAACTTTAAAACTCGACATTTCTAAGTCATTTCTAAGTTTCCAAAATTTTCGTTTGGCTCTTTAAACTTGACATTTCCTTACATTTCCTAGTTTCGAAATGTTCACTTTCCTCTTTGAATCATTTCTAAATCATTTTCCTAGTTTCCATAAATGTTCACTTTCCTCGTTTGAATCATTTCTAAATCATTTTCCTAGTTTCCATAAATGTTCACTTTCCTCTTTTTAACTTAGCATTTCCAAGTTTCCAAAATGTTCACTTTCCTCTTTTTGAAACTTAATATTTCTAAATCATTTCTTACATTTCCAGGACATTTCCCTACATTTCCTTACATTTCCCTACATTTCCTTACATTTCCATACATTTCCTTACATTTCCATACATTTCCATACATTTCCTTATATTTCCATACATTTCCATACATTTCCATACATTTCCTTACATTTCCTTACATTTCCATACATTTCCATACATTTCCTTACATTTCCAAGGTTCTAAAAATGCACACCACATATCACAATAAACATGCTATTTCATAAAATTAAGCAAAAATGCACACAATAGGATTCAAACCTCTTCCCTCAAAGTACTTCACTTGATGCCATAACCCTTGCACCTTAGGTGGCGTCCCTTGCCACTTTTCCACATCCTTCTTGTTTTTAACTTAAAAACCAATAATTATCCAAAGCTTTCTCTTCCATCCTAGGATTTTAAAAACCCTTAATTCACTTCGAAACACTGCCAAAACCTACTACTCATGAATTATGCACAAACGCATAACCCCTAATCTAGGATGTTACAATTCTACCCTCCTTAAAAATAATTTCGTCCTCAAATTACTTACTAACAATAGTACAATCCTTCTCACCGCACTATGCTTACATCAGCCTCGATCTTAATAGAACCATCATACTTTCCAGCACAATCTCTAAGTTCACGTCCTTAGAACTCATTTCTAACGTCATGATTTAATCGATTAAGAAGTTTTATGTATTAAAAATTTTGTTTCACCGATTAACCGCCAAGAAGTTTTATGGAAAGAATTTTTAGAAGTGGTTCTTTCAGATTCATACATGCACACAGCCTTTACATTCATACATCCATCAATCAATTATGAACTTTCGCTCATTCGAGAAATGTTGTAGTTTTCATTGTTGTTGTTTTTTCACTACCTGCGGGTATTTTCGTAATTTGTCCTATAGGGTATTTTTCGCAATTTATCGAAACAAGGTTCCTTGGTGTTTTGCCAATGAAGGTATCTTGGAAATTTTGTATTCCGGGGTATTTTGGAAAATTTTGAAATCGAGGGTATTTTGGTAATTAACCCGTGAATTTGTAAATCTTAATAAATCACGGATATTTTGGAATTTACAAAACTTGAGGGTTGTTTTGAGAATTTGTTTTCCAAATCGTTGTTGTTGCAAAAATTTTTGAAGATCGGGGTCGCTTCGTAATTTTGTAACTCGAGGTATTTCGATAATTTATGAGGTAGGGGTAATTTAGTAATTTTTTCTAAAATCAGGGTATTTTGTCATTTTGCAAATTAGGGTTTTTGAACATTTTATAAAGTAATGAGATTTTGATAAAAATTGTGGGTACTTGGAAATTTCATAAACCAAGGGCATTTTTGTAATTTTACCACTAGGGGTATTTTAGTAAATTTGTAAATCAGAAATATTTCAGGAAAATTTATAAAAATAATCTTTTCAAATCAAGAGGGTAATTTAGAAATTTTAAAACTAGGGTTTCCATAAAAATACGGCTAGTCCCTTTCGGGTTTTAATTATTGGGTTTAGCCCGTGACTAAGTCCTCTTGGTTAGGGTGAACCGAAGCTACGCACCAGGTAGGACTCGAGTGGAGAGGAGGTGAGTCACGCGGACTGCTTAAATACCAAGCTCCCACCGAAACCAATCCTAGACATGCGCACCATGGTTACCACACCCTAACTCAGCGACTTAACCACAGGTTTGTTTAGTTAGGCATTTAAGTCTTATGTAATTGTTGGGGTATACTAGTCCTAGGGTTCAAGTACTTAATCTCTATTCTATGTTCCATTTCTACCCTTCTACAAATCATAATATAAATCACACAAAAGATCGGAGTACTTACTTGGTGGACTTCGGGTCGGAGACTTAGTGGGCCATGTAAGAAAAACTTACTTAATTCGTAAAAATTCTTTTTGGGCCTAACTTTGAAAACGTTTTGGGCCTTAAACCCAAGGCCGAGAGTTTAAAACTGGGCTCTGATACCAAATTGAAACTCCCCAAACCTGGCCCACGAGCCTTGACCAGATCTGGTATGTTCCCTGGTGTTAACCGTTTCAAATTCTTTTGTTACTTGGGAAAACTTGTGTGTTTTGAAAGAAAGACCGTTTTGGGTTGGGATTGAGTTGAAAACAAGT
Source organism: Gossypium rotundifolium (assembly GCA_025506655.1). NCBI lineage: Eukaryota > Viridiplantae > Streptophyta > Magnoliopsida > Malvales > Malvaceae > Gossypium > Gossypium rotundifolium. The sequence continues at coordinate 107,763,304 of CP106722.1, forward strand.
TTATTTCATTATTAAAATCCTTTACTTTAGGTGACAAAACGTTTGGGCTTCGTTTTTTAAAAAAATGATTACTTAATCTTTTAATAAATAAAGGTTTGTAAGCTTAACAAATAAAAACAGAATGAAATAATTCTACTAAGGCCTTATTACATCAAATAATTCCCAAAATTTAAATTCAAAATACTTAAAGTAAAATAGTCCAAATAAAAGAAATCTGAACTTCACATGGCCTCCACTAATCATCTGCCGGCCCGGTCCATCACTAGTCGTCACATGAAAAGTAATCCCACAACGGGGTGAGTCAACAGACTCAATGTGTAACCAACACTAAAATTTAATATTTCAGGCATACAATATCATACATGTTCATAAAGCATTTAAACAATATGATGCAACCCAACCCAAACCTATATGCCATCCGCTACACACCACCTGCACCATCCTCGCACACCGTGGGGACTACTAAGTCAACCCTCCTTCCGCTACACTCCATATCGCGGTCTTAGGTCACCGCATTCATGGTCTTAGGTCACTACGTTTAGATTCCCCTTTTCATATAACCCATATGCCCCCATATTTCATACACAATATGCAAAATCATGCCTTAATTCACATTCTTATCACTTTTCACATGTTAAAATAACATATATTCATATTCCTAGTAGGAGTAGGAAACGTATTTAGTACTTTGTACCATAGTATGGTACCTTAGCCATATTCACATTCTTATAAACATACACATTTAATTTAAAACATAGCCATGAACATATTATGGCACCTTAGCCATATTCACATTCTTATAAACATACACATTTAATTTAAAACATAGCCATGAACATATTAAAACTTAGGGTAGGTACAAACCCCGATTCGCAAGGTTTCCAATCCAAATCCTCAAAAGCTTGATCTAATGCCTTAGATCTTAAATCTCTACATTTAATTAATCATTTAATACTTAGTAAGCCATTCGGCCATAAATCCAAATCCTAGTAGCATTAGTACACTAAAACTTACCTTGGTGCCAAATCTCGAGATCTTCACTATACTCTTTCTTGTATTCGGCAAAGCTTTAAATCACTTTAACAAATTATTTTTGGCTTTTGAATAAATATGAACTAGATCTAAAACACCAAAAATAGGCCTTGGCCGAATATTCACATGTCTTACCTTGTGGATTTTAAATCTCGAAATTCACCGAATAACTAGGGAACACGCGGCCTATGGTGTACCTTTGGGAAAATAACTTCTCCTTCCTTGTAGTCGACACTTAGTAAATCCCGAAGAGCCTTCTTTCCAAGTTTTGACTAACACAATAATGGTGTTAGATTTCCTAGTTTCGGCTTTAATCTTAGAAGAAAAATAATGGAAATCGATAACTACTGACCTTACCCTTAATCTTTGTAATCGATGTTTCTTTTCTTGAGTCCTCAAAGATTCGGCTTAAGACCTAGAGAGTAGTCACACAAGTTTCGGCTTTTGGAATATTGAGAGGAGAAGAATGAGGAAGAAAAGAATAGTTGCTTAAGAGAATTCGGCAGAGGTTATCAAGGAAGAGAAAATAATGTTTGAATGGCCTCTCTTTCCTTTTATAGCCGAATTTACTACTCGTAATCCCTTACTTGGCCACCACTCTTCTATTTTGATAACTTTATCCTTGGAATTATCACTTTATTAAAAAATTAATCCAACAATTATCTCCTAAAATAATGATAATTAAATCTATTATTTATCTCCTATTTAGCCGAAATTCTAAAGGAAATAAAACTCCTCTTTTAAGAGCCCTCATGCCGTCCACCTCTCTGCTCTTTGTAGCAAAATAAAACTTCTTTTATTTGCTTCCTAAGTGACTCGATCCCTGCCCCAATTACACTTGCATGTGGCGCCATTTCTAGAGGCCCTAAGTGGCATCTTCAGGCCACTTTTCCAAGCCTATTTGTGTGTCAAATTTCACATACTTGTTCTCTTAAGGCCACCTTGCCTTAATTTCCTCTTTTAAACTTTAAAACTCGACATTTCTAAGTCATTTCTAAGTTTCCAAAATTTTCGTTTGGCTCTTTAAACTTGACATTTCCTTACATTTCCTAGTTTCGAAATGTTCACTTTCCTCTTTGAATCATTTCTAAATCATTTTCCGGTTTCCATAAATGTTCACTTTCCTCTTTTAACTTAGCATTTCCAAGTTTCCAAAATGTTCACTTTCCTCTTTTGAAACTTAATATTTCTAAATCATTTCTTACATTTCAGGACATTTCCTACATTTCCTTACATTTCCTACATTTCCTTACATTTCCATACATTTCAAAGACATTTCCATACATTTCCATACATTTCCTTATATTTCCATACATTTCCATACATTTCCTTACATTTCCTTACATTTCCATACATTTCCATACATTTCTTACATTTCCAAGGTTCTAAAATGCACACCACATATCACAAGAAACATGCTATTTCATAAAATTAAGCAAAATGCACACAATAGGATTCGAACCTCTTCCTCAAAGTACTTCACTTGATGCCATAACCCTTGCACCTTAGGTGGCGCCCTTGCCACTTTTCCACATCACTTCTTATTTTTAACTTAAAACCAATAATTATCCAAAGCTTTCTTCCATCCTAGGATTTTAAAACCCTTAATTCACTTTCAAACACCGCCAAAACCTACTACTCATGAATTATGCACAAACGCATAACCCCTAATCTAGGATGTTACGCTTCTACCCTCCTTAAAAATAATTTTGTCCTCGAAATTACTTACTAACAAGAATACAATCCTTCTCACCGCATTATGCTTACGCTGCAAGACTGATCTTAATAGAACCATCATACTTTCCAGCACAATCTCTAAGTTCACGCCCCTTAGAACTCATTTCTAACATCGTGATTTAACTGATTAAGAAGTTTTATGTATTAAAAATTTTGTTTCACCGATTAACCGCGAAGAAGTTTTATGGAAAGAATTTTAGAAGTGGTTCTTTCGTATTCATACATGCACACAGCCTTTACATCCATACATCCATCAATCAATTATGAACTTTCGCTCATTCAGAAATGTTGTAGTTTTCATTGTTGTTGTTTTTCCACTACCTAGGGGTATTTTCGTAATTTGTCCTACAGGGGTATTTTTCGCAATTTATCGAAACAAGGTTCCTTGGTGTTTTTGTCAATGAGGGTATCTTGGAAATTTTGTATTCCCGGGGGTATTTTGGAAAATTTTGAAATCCGAGGGTATTTTAGTAATTAACCCGGGTGAATTTGTAAATCTTAATAAATCACGGATATTTTGGAATTTACAAAACTTGAGGGTTGTTTTTGAGAATTTATTTTCCAAATCAGTGTTGTTGCAAAAATTTTTGAAGATCGGGGGTCGTTCTGGTAATTTTGTAACTCAGGGGTATTTTGGTAATTTGTAGGGTAGGGGTAATTTCATAATTTTTTCTAAAATTAGGGTATTTTATCATTTTGCAAATTAGGGTTTTTGAACATTTTATAAAGTAATGAGATTTTGATAAAAATTGTGGGTACTTGGAAATTTCATAAACCAAGGGCATTTTGTAATTTTACCACTAGGGTATTTTAGTAAATTTGTAAATCGAAATATTTCAGAAAATTTATAAAATAATCTTTTCAAATCAAGAGGGTAATTTAGAAATTTTAAAACTAGGGTTTCCATAAAAATACTGGCTAGTCCCTTTTGGGTTTTAATTATTGGGTTTAGCAGTGACTAAGTCCTCTTGGTTAGGGTGAACTGAAGCTACGCACTGTAGGATTCGAGTGGAGAGGAGGTGAGTCACGGATCGCTTAAATACCAAGCTCCCACCGAAACCAATCCTAGACATGCGCACCATGGTTACCACACCCTAACTCAAATGACTTAACCACGTGTTTGTTTAGTTAGGCATTTAAGTCTTATGTAATTGTTGGGGTATACTAGTCCTAGGGTTCAAGTACTTAATCTCTATTCTACGCTCCATTTCTACCCTTCTACAAATCATAATATAAATCACACAAAAGATCGTAGTACTTACCGGTGGACTTTGCCTGAGACTTAGTGGGCCATGCCAGAAAAACTTGCTTAATTCGCAAAAATTCCTTTTGGGCCTAACTTTGAAAACGTTTTGGGCCTTAAACCCAAGGCCGAGAGTTTAAAACTAGGCTCTGATACCAAATTGAAACACCCCAAATCTGGCCCACGAGCCTTGACCGGATCTGGTATGTTCCCCGGTGTAAACCGTTTCAAATTCTTTTGTTACTTGGGAAAGCTTGTGTGTTTTGAAAGGAAGACCGTTTTGGGTTGGGCTTGAGTTGAAAACAAGTTTATTTCATTATTAAAATCCTTTACTTTAGGTGACAAAATGTTTGGGCTTGCTTTTAAAAAAATGATTACTTAATCTTTTAATAAATAAAGGTTTGTAAGCTTAACAAATAAAAACAGAATGAAATAATTCTACTAAGGCCTTATTACATCAAATAATTCCCAAAATTTAAATTCAAAATACTTAAAGTAAAATAGTCCAAATAAAAGAAATCAACTTCACATGGCCTCCACTAATCATCTGCCCCTGGTCCATCACTAGTCGTCACCGAAAAGTAATCCCACAACGGGTGAGTCAATGACTCAATGTGTAACCAACACTAAAATTTAATATTTCGGGCATACAATATCATACATGTTCATAAAGCATTTAAATAATATGATGCAACCCAACCCAAACCTATATGCCATCCGTTACATACCACCGCACCATCCTCGCACACACCGTGGGACTACTAAGTCAACCTCCTTCCGCTACACTCCATATCGCGGTCTTAGGTCACCGCATTCGTGGTCTTAGGTCACTACGTTCAGATTCCCCTTTTCATATAACCCATATGCCCCCATATTTCATACACAATATGCAAAATCATGCCTTAATTCACATTCTTATCACTTTTCACATGTTAAAAATAACATATATTCATATTCCTAGTAGGAGTAGGAAACGTACCTTAGTACTTTGTACCATAGTATGGTACCTTAGCCATATTCACATTCTTATAAACATACACATTTAATTTAAAACATAGCCATGAACATATTATAGCGCCTTAGCCATATTCACATTCTTATAAACATACACATTTAATTTAAAACATAGCCATGAACATATTAAAACTTAGGGTAGGGTACACACCTGATTCGCTTAAGGATTCCAACCCAAATCCCGGAAAGCTTGATCTAATGCCTTAGATCTTAAATCTCTACATTTAATTAATCATTTAATACTTAGTAAGCCATTCGACCATAAATCCAAATCCTAGTAGGATTAGTACACTAAAACTTACCTTGGTGCCAAATCCCGAAATCTTCACTATACTCTTTCTTGTATTCGGCAAAGCTTTAAATCACTTTAACAAATTAGTTTTGGCTTTTGAATAAATATGAACTAGATCTAAAACACCAAAAATAGGCCTTGGCCGAATATTCGCATGTCTTACCTTGTGGATTTTAAATCCCGAAATTCACCGAATAACTATGGAACACGCAGCCTATGGTGTACCTTCGGGAAAAGAACTTCTCCTTCCTTGTAGTCGACACTTAGTAAATCCCGAAGAGCCTTCTTTCCAAGTTTTGGCTAACACAATAATGGGGTTAGATTTCCTAGTTTTGGCTTTAATCTTAGAAGAAAAATAATAGAAATCGATAACTACTGACCTTACCCTTAATCTTTGTAATCGACAGCCCCCTTTTCTTGAGTCCTCAAAGATTCGGCTTAAGACCTAGAGAGTAGTCACACAAGTTTCGAATTTTGGAATATTGAGAGGAGAAGAATGAAGAAGAAGAGAATAGTTGCTTAAGAGAATTCGGCAGAGGTTATCAAGGAAGAGAAAATAATGCTGCATGGCCTCTCTTTTCCTTTTATAGCCGAATTTACTACTCAGAATCCCTTACTTGGCCACCACTCTTCTATTTTGATAACTTTATCCTGTGAATTATCACTTTATTAAAAGAATTAATCCAACAATTATCTCCTAAAAATAATGATAATTAAATCTATTATTTATCTCCTATTTAGCCGAAATTCTAAAGGAAATAAAACTCCTCTTTAAAAGCCCTCATGCCGTCCACCTCTCTGCTCTTTGTAGCAAAATAAAACTTCTTTTATTTGCTTCCTAAGTGACTCGATCCCTGGCCCAATTACACTTGCATGTGGCGCCATTTCCAGAGGCCCTAAGTGGCATCTTCAGGCCACTTTTCCAAGCCCGTTTGTGTGTCAAATTTCACATACTTGTTTTCTTAAGGCCACCTTGCCTTAATTTCCTCTTTTAAACTTTAAAACTCGACATTTCTAAGTCATTTCTAAGTTTCCAAAAATTTTCGTTTGGCTCTTTAAACTTGACATTTCCTTACATTTCCTAGTTTCCAGAAGTGTTCACTTTCCTCTTTTGAATCATTTCTAAATCATTTTCCTAGTTTCCATAAATGTTCACTTTCCTCTTTTGAATCATTTCTAAATCATTTTCCTAGTTTCCATAAATGTTCACTTTCCTCTTTTTAACTTAGCATTTCCAAGTTTCCAAAATGTTCACTTTCCTCTTTTTGAAACTTAATATTTCTAAATCATTTCTTACATTTCCAGGACATTTCCCTACATTTCCTTACATTTCCCTACATTTCCTTACATTTCCATACATTTCCTTACATTTCCATACATTTCCATACATTTCCTTATATTTCCATACATTTCCATACATTTCCATACATTTCCATACATTTCCTTACATTTCCTTACATTTCCATACATTTCCATACATTTCCTTACATTTCCAAGGTTCTAAAATGCACACCACATATCACAAGAACATGCTATTTCATAAAATTAAGCAAAAATGCACACAATGGGATTTGAACCTCTTCCCTCAAAGTACTTCACTTGATGCCATAACCCTTGCACCTTAGGTGGCATCCCTTGCCAGTTTTCCACATCACTTCTTGTTTTTAACTTAAAAACCAATAATTATCCAAAGCTTTCTCTTCCATCCTAGGATTTTAAAAACCCTTAATTCACTTCCAAACACTGCCAAAACCTACCACTCATGAATTATGCACAAATGCATAACCCCTAATCTAGGATGTTACAGCATTTTTATAATTTGACCCATTAGGGGCATTTTCGATATTCAGCTTATTAGGGGCATTTTCGTAATTCGGGCCATTAGGGGCATTTTTGTAATTTGGCCCATTAGGGTCTTTTCGGTAATTCTACCCATTAGGGGCATTTTCGGTAATTTCACAACCCAAAGGTATTTCTGTAATTTTACCCATCGAGGGTATTTTCGTAATCTCGCAACCCCGGACTTAACTACTAATTTGGGGCATAAAAAATTAAAACTGTCTATCTGCATCATGCTAACTAAACTGACTATAACTCGAGTTAGGAAACTCGAAATTTAGATCCATAAATATTTCATGAAACTAGACTCATATATCTTCTTACTACAATTTTTCCAAAATTTTTGGCAAAGCCATTTAGTACAGTTTATTCATTAAAGATTCCCTTGTTTCATTGACCAACGGTTCTAACCTCTCTTAACTTAGATTCAAATATCTCACTGTATAATTTTCATAAATTGCTCCCACTTGTTTCTATTGAAAATAGACTCACTAAGGAATCTATACATATAAATTATAACTCATAATTCACTTTGTACAATTTTGAATAATTTTTCCAAGACAGAACAAAGAACCACGAAGTCATTCAGAACCAATCTTACTAAATAAAATTAAAATATCACAGAATATAAATTCCTCTTCCTCCTCTGTTTCTTTCATATAAAACTAGACACAGTAATCTTTAATTCGATATCTTATTCACTTTCTAATTCCCTTTCCCCTATTTTTCGTGATTTTCAAAATCACGTCATTGCTGGTAACCAAAAACAGTTTCATTGCAAAATATGATTACCACTACTAACATATGCACGCCCGAGTGGTCACAGATGCCGGTTTTTGATTTCCTTCTGTATTTAGACCAAATCACTGAACATTTCATGCAAACATTCAGAGAGGTGTGAGATTATACACCATTTCAAACATGTATTCGGAAGGTTATGAGACTACACACCTTATTCAGATTTCCTAAAGAACCAGCCTTCGTTGCCCCCAAAATCGTAATCCTTCCCTACTAGGTTCTAAAATCTAGCCTTGCACTTTGGCTATTGTAATGAGTTCCTAAAGAAAATAAGTGATGTACCAAAGGGTTAGCCTGCATCCAATATTCGGCCCTTCCACAAGAGCAAGAAGTTGATAACATCACCATAAAATAGAATCACATGAGCGGTGTAAAATATCGAAATAAAGAGTAACATCTTACCACCAATATTTGGCCTAATCACCCACTTTCCAATCAACTTTCGAACCCAAAGATAAGAGAATGATAAGTTGTAGCAAAGGATGGCTTGATAGTTTCGACAACCAAAGCAGAATGAACAATGATGGATTAAGGCTTACGGCACAACAAGGGAACAAGATGAAAAATGACTAGGTATTTCAGCCAAAACAAGAGAAAAGTAGTTGGTAAAGAATATGCCAAAATGAACAAAGCTTTTCAAAATGGCCAAAAGAAATTCGGCTCTCCCTCTCCCTCACAAAACCATGTGAAAACCCTTGCCAAAAGGATAGATGATGACCATAAACTTCTTTCCAAAACATCTTCCCTAAAACCGGCCAACATATCCCCCTTCTTACTCCTTTCTTTTACTCCTTTCCATATACTCCTCCTTACCATATTTCCTTAGCCATCTTTCCATAATTAAAAAGTCCACCTTACCAAAAATACAACCATGGCCGAAACTTAGGAAAGAAGCACAAACAAAAAAATAAAAATTTTGCACCAATTGGGATTCGAACCTTTTCCCTTAAAGTCCTTCAAGTGGCGCCATATCCCCTTTACCATATGCTCATTTATGCTAGCAAATTACTCACCTATTTCCATAAGCCTTGATGCCACTTACTATCTCTCCTTAATAGGCTTAAACACAAAATTTTTCCTATAGCCTAACTTGAACCCGAAGCTTCCTAGAACCCCGTAAATTTCCAAAATCACCTTCCTAATAAGTCCAACTTGAAATAATGCCGTTCTCTTGTTCTAAAAAATTTTAAACACTTCTACGCCCAAGGCCTAATGGGCCCAATTCTACTAGGCCCAATTTTGGGATGTTACAATTCTACCCCCTTAAAGAAATTTCGTCCTCAAAATTTCCAACTATAGGAACAGTCGCACATCCTAACCTAGCATACTACACTTTTGCTGCGCACTCCAATCTTAATAACACTAATTCTCTTTCTATCTTAATCATGGAAACTCTTTTCATCATTAAATATCTAATTCTCAGAAGCAAACAGGTATTTATCACTCATTCATAAAATTTCCTATGCTCAAACACCATAAAAACGTACCCGACTTGCTGGTGATGGAACAATCCCGAGCCTTATGCTCTTTACACCAGCATCTCAAACATGCTCCTGACCTCCTCCAGCATTCACCCGGATGATGCCTTCTGCAATAATCGCAAGCCGAAAAGTTTGGATGTGCCTTAACATGCTTTACGAAAAGAGACTGCGACCCTAAAGAACCGCGATCTCTTTTCTTCTTACCGTCCACGCACTCAACTCGAAGTGCCTCACCGATTCCTTTAACCTCCTTAACTAGCTAAGGCAACTCATCGGCTCCGGCTCCATCATGAGACCCGTCTCAGCTACTGGTGATGCCGACGCCTCCCTTTCGAGCATATGCCTCGGTGCTAAAGATCCAGCTCTAGCACCTCGGCCTCTACCACAGCTACATCCATCGCGTCTACGTCTTCTAGCGCTCATGTTCACTAAGTCGATTTAATCTTATTACGAGTCTTATGAATCAATATACTATTCAATGTTTATTAAACAATGTTTTATGAAGTATAGGAAGTAAAGTCGTTTTCGCACAACATATCCTAAAGTCTCAATCTTTATAGTTTCAGCTCCTAAAGCTAGAAGTTCTAGAGTATCTCTACAGTCATACCACAATAATCATAAAATGGAGACATAAACTTACTTGACTTGGTGCCGGATACCCGTGGTGCCATACTTCCTTTAGAACATGCATTTTAAAATTTTATACAGCTTTGGAAAACACTTTTGAACCCAAATCACAATCGAGTTTTGCAACCGGGCTCTAATACCAAAAAATGTAACACCCCAAACCCGGCCCATGCATTATGATCGGGTTTGACATGTCACAGAAGAAAACGAGTAAAGAACTTGTGATTCTTTATTAAAGATGTTGTTGTTTGGTTATAGTTTAAGAAAACAAGTTTGATAAAATACTACTAATTTCGAGAATTTGATTGGTAAATTGAATATCGAACTAACGAAACTTAAAATCGTGAATTTTGAAAATATCGTTGATAATTTGACAGAAAATTTCCAGTTTAAAATATTTGTAAAAGTTTATTAGGAAACCCATTTGTTAATCAATTTTTTTTAACACCGTTGGTTATGCTTTTAGAAAATCCCCAATTAAAAATAATTCAAGCAACATAATAAATACGTCAAACATAAAACAAAATAAAATAATCTAGAGGCCTTATTACAACATAAAAACCCAAATAGTAAAAATAACGAAATAGAGCAGAAAAGTAATTTACTAAAGTTCGAAACATTTATTTCCGAAGTATGGCCTCCACCGAGTCATCCATGGGCCCAAGTCTCATCACTGATATTTACCTACAAGGATTAAGAAAGAAAGGAGGGTGAGTTATAAGAACTCAGTGCATACCTTACCATCATCCACTGGGTTTGAACCCATTTAGCAATAACTTGGGCCGGAGCCCATGTAGCATAATCTTGGACCGAAGCCCATTTACATAACAGAATATATATATATATATATGTATATATATATGTGTGTGTGTGTATGCAATGTATGCAACCCAACCCATCCTAATAATCCATCCGCTACACACCACCTGTACCATCCCATCACACCTGTGGGGATCAAGTCAACCCACCCCGCCAAACACACCAATCGCAGGCATTTTGCCATTTATAACATATTTTGATTGTGGCCAAGCCATCAGAATCATAGTGACTCATATTAACAAACAGTTTTGTGGCAATGCCACCGGAATCACTTCTCTTCAACATTTTCCCCATCCCATGCAAAATTATATAAATGCAACATACATAGTAAATCATGATATTTACAAATATAAACAAGAATCATTAATTTAGAGATTTATTACAAAAATTTGGCCCATTATAAAACTTTGCAAATCGGCCCATTAGGGCAATCTATCAAATCGGCCCTTTAGGGGCATTTTCATTATTCGGCCCATTAGGGGCATTTTCGTAATTCGACCCATTAGGGGCATTTCGGTAATTCGGCCCATTAGGGGCATTTCGATAATTCAGCCCATTAGGTGCATTTTTGGTAATTTCACAACCCAAAGGTATTTCTTCAATTTTACCCATCGAGGGTATTTTCGTAATCTCGCAACCCCGGACTTAACTACTAATTTGGGGCATAAAAAATTGAAACTGTCTATCTGCATCATACTAACTAAACTGACTATAACTCGAGTTAGGAAACTCAAAATTTAGATCCGTAAATATTCCTTGAAACTAGACTCATATATCTTCTTACTACAATATTTCCAGAATTTTTGGCTAAGCCATTTAGTACAGTTTATTCATTAAAGATTCCCTTGTTTCACTAACCAACGGTTCTGACCTCTCTTACCTTAGATTCAAATATCTCACTCTACAGTTTTTATTTATTGCTCCCACTTGTTTCTATTGAAACTAGACTCACTAAGAAATCTATAAATATAAATTATAACTCATAATTCACTTTGAACAATTTTGAATGATTTTTCCAAGACAGAACAGAGAACCACGTAGTCATTCAGAACCAGTCTCACTAAATTTAAAATATTATAGAATATAAAATTCGTCTTCCTCCTCTGTTTCTTTTATATAAAACTAGACACAGTAAGCTTTAATTCAGTATCTTATTGACTTTCCAATTCCCTTTCTCCTATTTTTCGTGATTTTCAAAATCACGTCACTGCTGATAACCAAAAACAGTTTCATTGCAAAATATGATTACCAGTACTAACATACGCACGCCCGAGTGGTCACAGATGCCGATTTCTGATTTCCTTCGATATTTCGACCGAATCACTGAACATTTCATGCAAAAATTCAGAGAGGTGTGAGATTATACACCATTTCAAACATTTATTCGGAAGGGTATGAGATTACACACCTTATTCAGATTTCCTAAAGAACCAGTCTTCATTGCCCCCAAAATCGTGATCCTTCCCTACTAGGTTCTAAAATCCAACCTTGCACTTTGGCTATTGCAACGAGTTCCTAAAGTAAACAAGTGATGTACTAAAGGGTTAGCCTTCATCCAATATTCGGCCCTTCCACAAGAGCAAGAAGTTGATAACATCAACATAAAATAGAATCACATAAGTGGTGTAAAATATCGAAATAAAGAGTAACATCTTACCACCAATATTTGGCCTAATCACCCACTTACCAATAAACTTTCGAACCCGAAGCTAAGAGAATGATAAGTAGCAGCAAAGGATGGCTTGATAGTTTCGGCAACCAAAGAAGAATGAACAATGATGGATTAAGGCTTACGGCACAACAAGGGGACAAGATGAATAATGACTAGGTATTTCGGCCAAAACAAGAGAAAAGTAGTTGGTAAAGAAAATGCCAAAATGATCAAAGCTTTTCAAAATGGCCAAGAGAAATTCGGCTCTCCCTCTCCCTCACAAAACCATGTGAAAACCCTTGCCAAAAGGATAGATTATGACCATAAACTTCTTTCCAAAACATCTTCCCTAAAATCGACCAACATATCCCCCTTCTTGCTCCTTTCTTTTACTCCTTTCCATACACTCCTCCTTACCATATTTCCTTAGCCAACTTTCCATAATTAAAAAGTCCACCTTACCAAAAATACAACCATGGCCGACACTTAGGAAAAAGCACAAAAAAATAAATCAAAATTTTGCACCAATTGGGATTCGAACCTTTTCCCTTAAAGTCCTTCACATGGCGCCATATCCCCTTTACCATATGCTCATTTATGCTAGCAAATCACTCACCTATTTCCATAAGCCTTGATGCCACTTACTATCTCTCCTTAATAGGCTTAAACACAAAATTTTTCCTATAGCCTAACTTGAACCCGGAGCTTCCTAAAACCCCGTAAATATCTAAAATCACCTTCCTAATCAATTCAACTTGAAATAATGCCGTTCTCTTGTTCTAAAAAATTTTAAACACTCCTATGCCCAAGGCCCAATGGGCCCAATTCGACAAGGCCCAATTTCAGGATGTTACAATGCCCTAGATCGGGCTGTTACAAACTTACCTCGATAACTAGGGCGTGGAAGTTAAATCGAACTAATCCAAAGCTTTAACTTTTCCTTGATCTAAGTTCGAACGGGGTTTATCTTGATCTAAATAGATAATTTCAATCAATCAAGTGCTTTTAGAATTCAATTTAATCCATAATTCACTTTTATACAAAATTATGAATTTGCCTCTAAGATTTTAACTTTTCACAATTTAGTCCTTAAGTTCATATCTTGGAATTTTACCGTTTTAACCTAATTCCATGTTAAGCATAAATACAAGGGACTTTGAAACAACCAATTCATAATAAAACCCTAGAATTTACAGCTTTAACAAATTAATACCTAATTGCCATTTTCATAAAAAATCACTTAACAAAACTTATTTATTTTTCAACCAAGATTCAGAATCTTTCAACTAACATCAAAAATCATTCAAAAACATTCATGGAACAACCCTCAATATTTAATATTTTTACAAATTAACTCCCAGGCTAGCTAGGTTAAGCTAAAGCGAACTCAAAAGCATAAATATCATTAAAAATGGGGCTTGAAATCAATTACATGCACCAAAGAGAGCTTGGCCAAACCTAACCCTATCCTTCAATGGTGATTTTTGGTGGTGTAGTTTGAACATGAAGAAGATGAACATAATTTCTTTGTTATTTTAGCTTTATTTACTCATTTACCATTTTAACCTTTAAAATTTCTCATAATTTCATCAAAACGATATCCAAAACTATCCACTAATTCATCAAATGGTTTAGTTACCATTTAAATCAATTTGATTTCCTTTCCATAGTCTTTTAGCCCTTATAACTACTAGAACTCAACTTTTGTACTTTTTATGATTTAGTCCTTTTCACTTAATTAACTATTTAAACATCCAAATTTCTTTATGAAACTTTAATACGACCTTAATAATATCCCATAGACCTATAATAAATAATAAAATAATAATTTACTTGTAACAACCCGTTTTTGAGTCAAATCAGAATAGTGGTTTTGGGACCACAAATCTGAAGTAGAAATGTTAATTTTATTATTTTTTTAAGGTCTACAGTATGATTAAATGATTGTGTCAAAAATCTGTTAAGATATATTATCGATAAAGTGTCTAATTTGACTAATAAAAGTAAATTTCAATAGGTGCAAAATGTGTGTTCTAGAAGCTAAGGGTGTTTAATTGTATTGAATTCTTAAATTAGACGTCCTTAAATGGTAATTAGACCATTATACCTTAGGATGGACAAAAATGGACATGGTTAGGTGAAATTTCAAAGTTATGCATTATGGGCATTTTGGTCATTTGGTAAATAAAGACAAAATAAAACAAATAAAAGATGTCATCTTCTCAAATTAGTCTCCCCATAGTCGAATTTGAAGAACAAGACATAGCTAGGGTTTTGGCCACTTCTCGATTGTAAGTCCGCTTTTGCCCTGTTTTTAATGATTTTTATGTTTTTGAAGTTGTCTTAACTTAATCTAGCTATTTCAAGGACTAATTTGAAGAGATGTCAAAGTCTAAAATTTTGCCCATGTTGAATATGTGTGTATTTTGATGTTTAATGGTAGAAAATGTATGTTTGATGTTAGATAAACAACATTTACAAAGTGTTTTTTTGATGAAAATGTCAAAAGGGACCTATTTGTAAAAAGTTGTAAAATATGTGTTAAAATGTGAATAAATTGAAAATGTGGGTTGCTATGAGCATGAAAAAGGTTCGGCTAGGCTTGGGTAATGAAGAAATTGGATGAAATCATTTTACGGGCCTAGGGACTAAAATGTAAAAAGTTGAAAAGTTAGGGGAAAAAATGTAATTTTTTCCATATGGTGTTTTTGGGATTAAATTGAATAATGTGATGATTGAATGAGTTAAATGTGGTATATAGATCAAGAAAGACGAGGTTCTGACCTAGATTGAGGAAAGAACAAGGTTGTGGACTAAATAAAACTAGTAGCCATTTTGTACCGAGGTAAGTTCGTATGTTAAAAATAAGTTTTAAAATAATTGTATATAAATGCTTTAACATTGCATGAATTGTATGTTTGATTATGTGAATGAGTATAATTCTACGAACGAATTCGACGATGATTCGGCAAGTGAGATTGAACCTTAGGAATAGATTAGGATACAAGTGACATGTCACTAGGGTTACCATGTGTTATGTGATTATGTGACCCAGGTGCTGGTCTCGTACGTCCTACCGGTGGCTGAGTATATCGGCATATGTTGCGGATACTTGACAGCTTGTGTGAGCAGCATCGCGTAGCTACGTCTTGATTGACATCTTGTGTGAGTAAGCCCGTTGATAGCTCGAGAGCGAGCAATTGTGAGATATGAGACTTAGGTAGCTTTAGCTACATATGTGGCACATAATGTGCAAAATTCTTGAGTATCCAACATTGTTATTCCAAGTGGTTCACGGATAAATCAAAGATGAGAATATGTGTAAATTCATTTCGAGATGGCACAGGTATGTACATGAAGCTCATATCTATTAAATATTGAAATGACGAATATGAGGTAAGTTTTATGATGGAATGAGCTATGATCATGAGACTATGGTAAATTTACATTTAACTATGTTATGTTAATTGAATGTTATATGTATGATAGGGTTACTTATTTCTTGCATACGAGCTTACTAAGCTATATAGCTTACTCCGCTTATTTTCCATGTTTTTATAATGTCGCTAAGCTAGCTCGGATTGGGGATCATCGAAGATTTGCCTTACACTATCAAAACTATCATTTTGGGTATTAATGAAATTTAGCATTTTGAGTATATGGCATGTTTAGGGACTTGGTCATTTTGGGTATATATGTCATTATGATTTGGCCAAAAGTATTGGCTTGTAATTGATAAATGTTTTATTTTGTATAAGGCCTTGAAAGATAGCCTGTCTTGGTTAAATTGGATGTGAGTTATGCATGGGCTAATGTTATTTGTGATATGCCTTTTATTTGCTTGGTGAATGGTTGAATGTGATTTAATAGTTTTGTTGTTGAATGGTTGAGATTGACTCATTGGTATGTTAGGAAAACTGAGATTATGGATGCTATGAGTAGCCATATTGAACTTGTAAAATGTGAGTTTGGTATGATTTGGTTTGGCAAAACATGGACGTTGGTATTGCATTGGTATGAGTTGGTCTTAATTGTGGGTGTTTTGGTTGCCTAGGTATATTATGTTTGTGCCATTGACTTGGTGTAAGTGTATGTGCAAATAAGGGTGGCAAAGGGCTTGGTAAATAGCCTTTATTTTTGTCCACAAAGGTAGACACACGGACGTGTGTCTAGGCCGTGTGTGACTTACAGCCTGTCCCACGGGCATGTGTTTTAG
Source organism: Gossypium rotundifolium (assembly GCA_025506655.1). Lineage (NCBI taxonomy): Eukaryota > Viridiplantae > Streptophyta > Magnoliopsida > Malvales > Malvaceae > Gossypium > Gossypium rotundifolium. The sequence goes on from CP106722.1 coordinate 107,780,053, forward strand.
CTGTGTGTCCCTGCACTTTAATTTTGAGAAACAGAATGTCCAAGATTGAGCGCACGGGCAAAGACACGGGCGTGTGTCTCAGCCGTGTGTGCTACACGACCTAGAACACGGGCGTGTGTCTTGGCTGTGTGAAACCTGCACCTAATTTGAATTAAATTAATTTACAACACGGCCTAGCATACGGGCGTGTGGCATGGCCGTGTGCCATAAGTCAGAGAGCAACCTAAATCAAACACGGCCTAAAGCACGGGCATGTCTTAAGGTCACACGGGCATGTCCCTTGGACCACATGGGCGTGTGAGCCCTGCTTTTAGCAAAAATTTTCTAAGTTTTGTAAAAATTCCCTAAGTTTTCAGTTTAGTCCCGAACCACTTCTAATGTATGTTTTGGTCCTCGTAGGCTCGTATTAGGGACTTTATGATTAAATTCAAATGGTTTTAATTTGGACGCAAATTTATGACTCAAAATTGTATGATCTCTTGTGATGTAAGTCCTGTAATGCCTCGTACCATGTTCCGGCATCGAATACGGGTAAAGGGTGTTACATTACTCACCAGAATTGTGGTCTCAAAACCACTATTTTTGAAAACATTGAAAATGGGCTGTTACAAAGATAAATTTATCTACTCTTACCAGCATGTCCTCAATTTTACCTTCCAGATGGGCTTAGGATCGATCAGCTAATTACAAAGTCACCGTAGTAGGTCTTGTTTTCCCAAATCCTAGCTTCTTGAAAATAGACATAGGCATTAGATTTATACTTGCTATTAAATCACATAACGCCTCACTAGCATAATGATTTCCAATTGAATAGGGGATAGTGAAACTCCTTGGATCCTTCAGCTTTGGAGGTAGTTTATTCATCAACATTGTTGTGCACTCTTCAGTGTAGTTTATTCATCAACATTATTGTACTCTCTTCAGTGATAGCTACAGTTTCAAACTCTCCCAATCTGCGCTTCTTTGACAGTATGTCTTTCATAAATTTCACATAATTAGGCATCTGCTCTAAAGCTTCCACTAACGATATGTTGTTGTTGAGTTGCTTCAAAAAAATCTAAAATCCTTTGAAATTGAATATCTTATTTAGAATTTTGGAACCACTGAGGAAAAGGTAAAGGTGGTTGTCATTCAGGCTGTTGATATTTTTTTACTGTGGCATTTTTGTTGGCAACACGATCTGATTTTGTCACAACATTTCTTTGTGTACCCTTTTCAGGTGTTATTTACCGTTCAGTACGTTTTGAAAATAGATGTCATTATATAACCTATGATAGTGTGATAACTCCTGACTCAAATTGAACTATGTTTTCATATAGATAAGATGCCATCCAACTAAGCCGATTCTGATGGGGTTGAAAGTAACACGCAAGCCTCAATTTACGGAGTAACTTCTAGTGGTAGTAGGTCATAATCGAGGGCGAAGAGGTGAGGCTAAAGAAGCCTTCTTCTAGATGATGCCTGAGTGGTTTACAGAGTTCATAAGAAAGAACTCGTTGGCTCAACGATGTACACCCCCACCTATACCCAAACTTGTCCCCGTTATTCCTCAGGGTTTGGAACCAATACGTGCAAGCAAGCCTCCAGTTGATAAAATTCAAAAATATAGGGCTAAAGAGTTTCATGGTACAACTGAAAACGATCAATAGAAAGCCAAGTTTTAGTTAGAAAACATAGTGAGATTTTTTGATGAATTATCCTGTACACTTGCTGAATGTTTAAAGTGTGATGTTTCTCTGTTACAAGACTCAGCACATCAGTGGTAGAATACATTGATCGCAGTAGTACCTAAAGACTGTGTTAATTGGGAATTTTTCCAGACAGAGTTCTGAAAGAAATATGTTAGCCACCGATTTCTCAACAAGAAACACTAAGAATTTTTAGAATTAAAGCAAGGCCGTATGACAATAGCTGAGTATGAGAGAGAATTTGTGTGACTCAGTAAATATGCTCGAGAGTATGTACCAACAGAGGTTGCTATGTGTACCCAGTTTGAAGACAGTTTAAATGAGGATATAAAGCTATTAGTTAGGATTATGAAATTGAAGGAATTCATGGTTTTGGTTGATAGGGTACACAAGGCCGAAGAACTCAGTAAAGCCAAAAGAAAAGTAGATTTTGAGACTTGTGATACGAGAAAATGAACTATAGGAAAATCATTCTCATCTCCATCGAAGAAATCAAAAGAGTTTCATAGTTGCTCGTCAGCTTCAGTAGGATTCTTGAGGAGAGATAAAGAGAAGAAACATTCAAGTTCAAGACCTCAAGCTACATCTGTAGCGAGCGTAGGTAGTGTTAGGAACAACAAGCGGAATGTCAGTAATGCAACAGACGACACTTCGGAGATTGTAGATTGAAAGACGGGTCGTGTTTTAAATATGGATCTTACGATCATTTCCTTAGAGATTTCCCTGAAAGATCAGATAATGAAAAAGCTTAGAATACTCGTTCGAGTAATACGACTGCAAGAGGGAGACCGCCCTAAAATACTAGAAATGCAAGTAACAGTCATAGTGGAACAAAGTATTTTGTTGTTAGATCTGAGGCACGGACATGAGCTAAGGCTTAGGTGATTCGTGCTCGAGGGGAAGCTTCAGCACCTGATGTGATCACTGGTACATTTTCTATCTTTGATACTAATGTTAATGCTTTGATTGGCCCAGGGTCAACGCACTCATATGTATGCACAGCTTTTTTATCGGATAAGAAAATACCTTATGAGTCTATTGAGTTTGTGGTTAAAGTAACAAATCCTTTAGGTCAGTATTTATCAGTTGATAAATTCTGTAAAAATTATCTTTTGATGTTTCGGGATTGCAACTTACCCGTTGATTTGATGTTTTTGCCATTTGATGAGTTTGATATGATTCTGGGTACGGACTGGTTAACACTGCATAATGCTATTGTGAACTGTAGATGAAAGCTAATTGAATTGAAATGTTAGAATGGTGAAGTGATTTGAGCTGAATCAGATAAAAATGACTGTATAGCTAATGTGATTTCAGCTATGACAACACAGAAATATGTTTGAAAGGGCTATGAGACGTATCTAGCTTACGTATTTGATTTCAGGGTTTCAGAATTGAAATTAAAATAGGTTTCAATTGTTTGTGAGTTCACAAATATGTTTCCAAAAGAGTTACCAGGTTTACTACTGGTCAGAGAGGTTGACTTCACTATTGAGTTATTGTAGGGGACATCTCTGATATCAATAGCTCCGTATAGAATGACACCTATTGAGTTGAAAGAATTAAAAGCATAGTTGCAAGAGTTGATAGACAGAGGTTTTGTTCGGCCCAGTTTTTATCTCTGTGGTGCTCCTGTGTTATTTGTTAAGAAAAAGGACGGGTCAATGTGATTGTGTATGAACTATAGACAGCTCAACAAAGTTACAATAAAGAACAAGTATCCATTGCCACGTATCAATGATTTGTTTGATCAGCTGAAAGGCCCGATAGTATTTTCAAATATTGATATTTGTTCTTGTAACAGCCCGATTTTGGGACTAGTCAGAACAGTGGGTTCGAGACCACTGAACCGAGGTCAAAGAAAATTATTTTAATGTTATTTTATGTGTTGTGACACAATTATATGTATGCATAAAAATTTTGGTATTTTAATTTGAGTGATAGCATGCTTAATTGTGAAAAAAGACTAAATCGCATAAAGTGTGAAAGTTCTATTTTATAAGGTAGAGGTACCTAATAGCTATAGAAGGTAATTTGGAGGATTTTAAAGTGAAATTAGGCCATTTACCTAGTGATGGCTAGCCATGTGCATAGGGGAGACAAGAGCATTTAATTTTTGGTCAAAATTGGATGAGTTAGGTGAGAAAAGATGAATAAAATAAAGGGAAGAGAAAAACTATCATCTTTTACTATTCATTCATCTCTTTCTACCGAAAATTGAAGAGGAAATAGGGCATTTGGGAGTTCAAACTTTCAGCCAAGCCATCTCTTTGCTAGTAAGTGATTTAGGTGGTTTTAATTGATATTTTTGTGTTTTTGGAGTCCCCAAAGCTTAAGCTAGCTAATGAGGGGACTAATTTGAGATATGGTTGAAAGTCTAGGGACTTGCCATGAGAGTATTTATGTTGTTAGCTAAGTTTTATGGAAGAAAATGAATGGTAGGGAGGTGAGAAACAACTTTTATGAATGGTGTTAGCATGAAAACACCTAAATAGGGCTTGAATGCAAAGATTCAATTTGTGTCATAAATGCATGAAATAGTTGGAATGGTGAGTAGTTGTAAGAGAAATAAATGTTCATCTATGCTTGTTTATTTAGAAAATGTGGTGAAAAATGATTCACGAGCTTAGGGGCAAAATCGTAATTTTGCCATGGTATAAGGGTAAAATGGTCATTTTGCCTAAGTGTAGATTTTGGTGCATTATGATCGTAAAATGTTTTAAATGGATGAATTTTATTGTTATAGATCAAGAAGAACGCGGGATTAACCTTGACCGAGGAAAAGGCACGGTTACTGAGTAAACCGCAAATCAACACGTTTTGCATCGAGGTAAGTTTACATGTAAATGATGCATTTTATATGCACATTATTGTTGTTAATTAGCACATAGCACAATTGAGAACAAGTATGTTTCAAGTAGATATAAAGCGGTAGTTATTGAATAACTCTAGTATGAATGATTGAATGGATATGTAACTGTGTTATATCAAACCTTGATGGTGGGCTAAGTGCTATACCACCTTGTTGCTTAATTACGATGGGTTGTGTGTGATACCATCATCTATTTATCTTTTGGTGGGCTGTGTGCAATACCACAGTAGCTAATCCTTTGGTGGGCTGTGTGCGATACCACCCTAATAATGACTGACGGTGGGCTAAGTGCGAAACCACCGAGTAATGTGACTATGAATAATGTATTATGATATAGTGATGCGTTGTATTATGTAACCTTGTGATGCTAAGTGCAGGGAAACTGGTAATGAATGCATGCATTATGCTTGTGATGTGGTTGGAATGTGTGAATGAAGGAAGTGAGTAAGCATGATCTTGAATGTATTTTTTTTTGCTTAGTAAATAATGCTAAGAGAATGTTTAATACACGTTAAAATGTTATATTGTTTACATGTAAACTTACTAAGCTTAAGCTTATCCCCCTTTCTTTCCCTTATTTTATAGAGCTCAAGAGCCGAGTCGGAATACGTTGATAACCAAGAGACCGCCCACACTATATGCTCACTTCGGTATAATTAGACTTAGTGATTTTGTAAATGGCATGTATAGGGGCTAGACTAGTTAGATTATTTTGTTATTTTGATCAAAGGTGTATTGGCTCTTGCTAAGACATTTATTTTGTAAATTGCCATGGATGTTGGCTCATTTTACTATTTATGAAATTTCAAAGTCATCTATGGGAATTCATATAGAAATTATGAGATGTTTATTAGTATGTTGAATGGATTCATGTAGAATAAGCTATAGGGGTGCAAGGAGCTTGGCAAATAGCCTTGTTCTTGTCTACATGGGTAGGCACACGCGGCCATGTGTGACACTCGATCAAGCCATGGGCGTATGCCCAGGCCGTGTGAAGTTTGCACCTTGAAATTGGAATATGAATGATCATACGGTTGAAGCACACGGGCGTGCCCAGGCTGTGGGGAACTAGTTAGAGATGACCACGGGCCAGCCACAGGGATGTGCGTCCAGGTCATGTGACCCAAGTCAGTGTCGTCCACGGGTGTCAAACACAGGAGTGTGACTAAGCTTAGAGACTGTGTATGCGTAGTCAGAATTCATCACAGTTGCGAAGCATGGGCGTGTGTGTATCCACACACGGGCGTGTGAGCCTTGTTTAAAAGAGAAAATTTTTGTAGAATTCAAAAAAGTTTCGGAATAGTCTCGAATGTTCTCGTGTGTATGAGTGAGGCCTCGTAAGCTAATAATGATGTTGTTAAGGTGTCAAGAGAGAGTAGTTGTATGGGCCTAAGTGGCGGTCATGAGAATTTTATTAAAGTAATGCTTTGAGCACGGTTCCAGCGTAGAACATGGGTAAGGGGTGTTACAGTTCTGGTTATTATCAGTTATGGGTTAAAGATTCAGATGTGCCAAAGGCTGCTTTCAGAATCAGGTATGGACATTATGAATTTCTTTATATGCCATTTGGTTTGACCAATGGACTTGCTGTATTTAGGGATTTAATGAACAAAATATTCAGGCCATATCTAGACAAATTTGTTGTTGTGTTCATTGATGACATACTGATTTATTCACGAGATGAGATAGAACATGCCCAGCATTTAAGAATCATTTTACAGATTTTGCGCAAAAAAAATAGTTGTTTGCTAAGTTTAGCAAGTGTGAGTTTTGGCTTTGAGAAGTTGGATTTTTGGGACACGTGGTATAGATAGATGGTATTAGGGTTGATCCGAGTAAAATATCAGCCATAGTTGACTGGAAGCCTTCGAGAAATGTTTCAGAAGTCAAAAGCTTTCTAGGTTTAGCCGGGTACTATTAGAGATTTGTTAAATGATTTTTGATGATTGCTATGCCATTATCGAAACTGCTTTAGAAAGATGTTAAATTCGAATGGTCTGAAAGGTGTCAGCAAAGTTTTGAATAGTTGAAAGCGTTGTTGACCCAAGCCCCTGTATTGGTTCAGCCATAGTCCAGTAAAGAATTTGTGATTTATAGTGATGCTTGATTGAATGATTTGGGTTGTGTTTTAATGTAAGAAGGCAAAGTGGTAGCTTATGCGTCCTGACAGTTGAAAACGCATGAGAAAAATTACCCTACTCACGATTTAGAGCTGGCAGCTATTATTTTTGCTTTAAAGATTTGGCGACACCATTTGTATGGAGAAAAATGTCATATCTTCACGGATCACAAAAGCTTGAAATATTTGATGTCACAAACAAATTTGAACTTGAAACAACATAAATGGCTTGAATTACTAAAAGATTACAATTTGATTATTGATTATCACCTAGGAAAAGCTAATGTCATTGTTGATGCTCTAAATAGAAAATCTTTGTTTGCTTTACAAGCTTTGAACACACGATTGACGTTGATTGATGATGGTTCTATTTTAGCTAAGTTAAAAGCTAGACTGACGTTTTTGCAACAAATTTGTGAAGCTTAGAAAAGTGACGTTGAATTGATCACTAAATGGAAATAGATTTGTGTTCTGAAGAATTCTAATCTCTTTCAGAAGATTTTACAGGAAGCTCATAGTAGTAGCTTATCGATTCATCCTGGTAGTAATAAAATGTACAGTTATTTGAAATAGATGTATTGGTGGCCAAGTATGAAACAAGATATTTTAGAATTTGTATCGAGGTGTTTGATCTGTCAGGAAGTTAAAGCCAAACATCAGGTACCTTTTAATTTATTACAGCCTGTGATGGTTCTAGAGTGGAAATAGAAATGAGTTACGATGGATTTCGTATTGGGATTGCCTTTATCTCTGAGAAAGAAAGATGTTATATGGGTCATTGTGGATCGCTTGACAAAATCTCTGCATTTTATTCTAGTACGGACTGATTATTCACTTGAAAAGTTGGCAAAGTTTCTGAGATTATGAGACTGCATGGTGTGCCGATGTCTATTATCTGTGATAGGGATCCATGATTTACTTCTCTATTTTGGAGTAATTACATGAAGCTCTGGGTACTCGACTGCATTTCGTACAACATTTCATCCACAAACTGAAGGTCAATCTGTGTGACTGATTCAGATACTCAAAGATATGCTACGATGTTGTGTTTTAGAGTTTGAAGGTAACTGGGGGAATTTCTTCTGTTGCTTGAATTTTCATACAATAACATTTATCAAATGAGCATTAAGATGGCACCATACGAAGCTTTGTATGTTCAGAAATGTCGAATTCTATTGTACTGGACTGAGCTGGGCAAGAAAAAGCTTTTTGGTGTTGATTTAATTAAAGAAACCGAAGAAAATGTTAAAGTAATACGAGATAGTTTGAAAGCTATTTCTGATTGTCAGAAATCCTATGTGGATTTGAAAAGGAAAGATATAGAGTTTCAAGTTGGTAACAAAGTATTTCTAAAAGTATCACCTTGGAGAAAAGTTCTCTGTTTTGGCCTAAAAATGAAGCTTAGTTCACTATTCATTGAACCGTATGAAATCATTGAGAGGATTGGACTAGTGGCTTATCGGTTGGCTTTACTGTCGAAATTAGAGAAAATCCATAATGTGCTTCATGTATTGATGTTACAACGAACCGATTAGACCCTTCACATGTGATTTCACTTGTAGATGTCGAGATTCAAACGTATATGTCATACATTGAAGAACCAATCATAATTTTAGCTTGGGAAGTTAAAGAGTTAAGAAATAAGAATATAGCTTTAGTGAAGTTGTTCAAGATGCCACGATAGAGGAAGACAAATCCAATCCCAACTAGGAAAAGATCTCAAAACTACTGAACACTAGATAGCACCTGAAAAAGGCACAGAGAGAAATGTTGTGGTAGAATTAGATCATGTTGCCAAAAAAACTACCACAGCAAAAAAAATCAACAACTTGAAAGAAGACCACATTTACCTTTTCCTCAGCGATTCCAGAATTCTAAACAAGAGATTTAGTTTAAAAGGTTTTTAGATTTTTTGAAGCAACTCCACATCAACATACCATTAGTGGAAGCTTTGGAGCAGATGCCCAATTATGTAAAATTTATGAAAGAGAAACTATCAAAGAAGTACAGATTCAGAGAGTTTGAGACTGTTGCTCTCACTGAGGGGTGCATAGCAATGTTGATGAATAAACTACCTCTGAAGCTGAAGGATCTAGGGAGTTTCACTATCCCTGTTCAATTGGAAATCATTATGCTGGTAAGGCGTTATGTGATTTAGGAGCGAGTATAAATCTAATGCCTATGTCTATTTTCAGAAAGCTAGGAATTGGGAAAGAAAGACCTACTATGGTGACTTTGCAATTAGCTAATCTATCTTACGCCCATCCAGAAGGTAAAATTGAGGACGTTCTGGTAAGATTAGATCAATTTATCCTTGTAATAGCCCGTTTTTAGTGTTGTCAGAAACAATGGTTTCGAGACCACCACCACAATTCTGACTAGTAAATTATTATTTATTATTTATTATAGGTCTATGAGATATTATTAAGGTCATATTAAAGTTTCATAAAGAAATTTGGATGCTTAAGTGAAAAATACTAAAATGTAAAAAGTGTAAAAATTGAGTTCTAATAGTTAAAAAGTCTAAAAGACTATGGAAAGGAAATCAAATCAATTTAAATGGTAATGAAACCATTTGATGAATTAGTGGATAGTTATGGATATGGTTTTTATGAAATTATGATAAATTTTAAAGGTTAAAATGGTAAATGAGTAAATAAAGCTAAAATAACTAAGAAAATATGTTCATCTTCTTCATTTTCACACTACACCACCGAAAATCACCATTGAATGATAGGGTTAGGTTTGGCCAAGCTCTCTTTGGTGCATGTAAGTGATTTCAAGCCCCGTTTTTAAGTATTTTTATGCTTTTGAGTTTGTTTTAGCTTAATCTAGCTAGCCTGAGGGTTAATTTGTAAAACTATTAAAGATTGAGGGATGTGCCATGAATTTTTTAATGATTTTTTATGTTAGTTGAAAGATTATGAACCTTGGTTGCAAAATAAACAAGTTTTGTTAAGTGATTTTTGATGAAAATGAAAATTAGGGATTAATTTGTTAAAGGTGTAAATTCTAGGGTTTTATTGTAAAATGATGGTTGATATGGGTTGTTTCAAAGTCCCTTGTATTTATGCTTAACATGAATTTAGGTTAAAACGGTTAAATTGCAAGATATAAACTTAAGGACTAAATTGTGAAAAGTTAAAATGTTAGGGGCAAATTCATACTTTTGTATAAAAGTGAATTATGGATTAAATTGAATTCTAGATGTACTTGATTGATTGAAATTATCTATGTAGCTCAAGATAAACCTCGTTCAGACTTAGATCGAGAAAGAGCTAAAGTTTCGGATTAGTTTGATCTAACTTTCATGCCCTAGTTATCGAGGTAAGTTCGTTTGAACGGTAATTGTGTTAGTGTTATTTAAATTGAGTATTAGCTATGTTATGTTTAGTGTAAATGGATCAATATATATAGATGTGTCAATGCTGTGATGAATTGATAGATACTGAGTCCCGGTTGAACCTTAAGAATTCTTAGGATACAAATGACATGTCATTAGGGATTTCATGTTTTGGGTGTTGGTTTTGAATGTCCTACTGATGGCTGAGGTCCTGCATTTGTTGCAAATACTCCATAGCTCATGTGAGTAGTATCGTGTAGCTTACATTTTAACCCACAACTCATGTGAGCAATGATGTAAAGGAAAGGTTTTTAGTTGATCGGTAATACTCCGTAACCCTAATCTAGTGACGGATACATGTTAGGGTTGTTACAATCTTTCCTATTGATTTCCTTATTTTATAATTTGAAGCTGATCAAAATGTGCTAGTTATTCTTAGAAGACCTTTTATTGATACAGGCAGAACTCTAATTGACATACAGAAAGGTGAACTGACCATGAGGAATTCACCAGACTTTGCCACAACAATTTTGATAGTAACGAAGACTCATTAGAAAGGATTGATGAAATAAGTTAATAAGAACTCGATGAATGCATGGAAGCCAAACAGATATGGGGAGACTAGGGAAAAAGTTTAACTCTTTGGATTTATCGAAGCATTTGTTCAGGCCTCCTAAACCTTCTATAGAGGAACCTCCTACATTGAAGTTAAAACCTTTGCCACATCATTTAAAATATGAATACTTAGAGATAACAACACTTTGCAGGTTGTGATTTCTGTGTAATTGACATCTGAACAAGAGGTCAAGTTGTTGGAAGTCCTGTGACGATTTAAGAAGGCATTAGGATGGACCCTTGTTGATATAAAGGGAATTAGTCTTGTGTTTTGCATGCATAAAATCCTGTTAGAGGATTGCCACAGCAAGTCTATTGAGTAGTAGAGAAGATTGAATCCTATAATGAAATAACTGGTCAAGAAAGAGATTACCAAGTGGCTTGATGCTTGCATTATTTACCCAGTCTCAAACAGCTCATAGGTAAGCCCTTTACAATGTGTACCCAGGAAAAGAGGTGCCACAGTGGTTAGCAATAACAATAATGAGCTCATACCAACTTATATGGTCATAGGATGGAGAGTGTGCATGGATTATCAGAAGCTTAACAAGGCGACTAGGAAGGACTATTTCCCCTTTCCGTTTATTAATCAGATGTTGGGCAGGTTAGAAGGGAAAACTTTTTACCATTTTTTGGATGGTTATTCAGGGTATAATTAGATTTCCATAGCTCACAATGACCAAGAGAATATAACTTTTGCGTGTCCATATGGCACTTTTGCGATTAGACAGATGCCGCTCGAATTATGTAATGCCCTGACAAATTTTCAGCGTTGTATGATGGTCATATTCTCGGATATGGTGGAGAATTTCTCTGTATTTGGCAACAATTTTGAAGATAGTTTGAAAAATCTAGAATTGGTTCTGTGCCACTATGAAGAAACAAATCCTCTCTTGAACTGGGAAAAATGTCACTTTATGGTTCATGAAGGAATTGTCTTAGGGCATAGGATATCACAATGAGAAATTGAAGTAGACAGAGCAATAATTGAAGTAGTAGAAAATTGCCACCTCCCAGCAGTGTCAAGGGTGTTAGAAGTTTTCTAGTTCATGCAGGATTTTATAGAAGATTCATTAAGGATTTTTTTGAAGATATCTAAATCCTTGTGCACACTGCTGGAGCAAAATAGATCATTCGATTTTGATGAACACTACCTAGTTTCTTTTGAGGAATTAAAGAAAAGGCTGGTAGTAGCACCAATTGTAATGGCTCTAGAATGGAACATGCCTTTGAACTCATGTATGATGCCAGCAACTATGCCGTGGGGGTAGTGTTGGGGCAGAGGAGAGGAAAAATACTACGTGCAATATATTATGCTAGCCGAACTCTGACAGATGCACAACTTAATTATACCACCACAGAAAAGAGTTGTTAGTTATGGTGTTTGCGTTCGATAAATTTTGTCCTTATCTAGTGGGTACCAAGGTCATGATTTACATAGATCACTCGACCATTAAGTACTTGGCGGGTAAGAATGATGCCAAGCCGAGATTGATTAGGTGGATACTGTTACTACAAGAGTTTGACTTGGAAATTCGGGACTTGGAAATTCGGGATCGAAAGGGGACTGAAAACCAAGTGGTTGATCATTTTTCAATGTTAGAATCGGGTAATAAAGATGGCAGTGATAACTTCATTAAATAAGATTTTCTAGATGAACAACTATTAGTTGCCAAGGCATTACCTTGGTATGCCGATATAGTGAATTTCTTAGTAAGTGGTGTGATGCCGCCTGATTTAAACACCCACAAAAGGCAGAAATTTCTTCATGATCCTAAGCACTATTATTGGGATGAACCCTTCTTATTTAAACATTGTGCTGATCAAATCATTTGAAAGTGTGTCCTTGATGATGACATACACTGTATTTTGCAGCATTGTCATTCAGCTTCATATGGAGGATGTTTTGGAGGAATGGGAACCGCCGTTAAAGTACTTCAGTTAGGATTCTATTGGTCAAATCTATTCAAAGATGCTTATGAATTCTGGAAATCGTGTGACTATTGTTAAAGAATGGGGAATTTATCTAAGAGACATGAAATGCCGCTACAAAGTATACTGGAGGTTTAGTTATTTTATGTATGGGGAATAGACTTTATGGGTCCATTTCCACTATCCATAGGCAAATTTCTTGTGCACGTATGGGGTGAATCATAAGATTGTTATGGCATATCATCCCCTAACAAATGGACAAGTTGAGATTTCTAATAGAAAAATTAAACAAATTTTGGAAAAAGTAATGAACCCATCTCGCAAGGATTGGTCCACCAGACTACATGAAGCTTTGTGGGCCTATCAGACTGCATTTAAAATGCCATTACAGATGTTGCCTTTTAAATTTGTTTATGGGAAGCCATGTAACTTACCTGTTGAGCTTGAGCACAAAGCATTTTTGGGTATCAAAAAGCTAAACATGAACTGGGTTGCTGTTGGCAATAAAAGGTTGTTAGAGTTGAATGGAATGGAACAATTTTGGGCACAAGCACATGAAAATGCTAAACTATACAAGGAAAAGACCAAATGATGCCATAATAACAGAATTATGCCAAGACAATTTGAACCAGGACAACATGTATTACTATTTAATTCTAGACTCAAATTGTTCCCTGGTAAATTGAAATCTCGCTGGTTAGGTCCTTTTGAAGTAGTCAAGTATTCTCACACAGAGCTATTGTTATCAAAGACATGAAAACAAGTGTTACATTCAAAGTTAATAGACAACACTTGAAGCAATACTGGGGTGCTCATGTGGAGCGTGACAAGCAAAGCATTGACCTTCAAAATGCTTGGGTTAGCAATTTTTTATTTTATTTTATTTATTTTCCTTTCTTTGAATTCATTTTTTTAGTTAGTTCTATTCATCAGTTATCTGCTAAATATTTATTTCATTCAATTTTATTTCTTAATTTTATTCATTAGTGCAGTTTTTCAAAGGTAGGATAAAAGACCAAACTTATTAGTGTGTACTGGGAGGATGATTGTCATAGCATTACAGAGGAGCATTATGTCGTGACAAATTGGGTGATGAGGTGTTAAATTATCAAAGGTTGACTTGGTAGGAAAGTCCCACCATTACTATTTCTTTGTTTTCAACCTCTACTCAATTTTCTTTACAGTACATCTCCCAAAGATTTCTCTTTTTTTTTCTCTTAATGGCTCACTTTAAGAATACTTTCTAAAACCGATGAATCAATGTGCACTGGCGTTTCCCAACCAAATACATTCTTAAACTTTATTGTAGCCACAAGGTACTCAAACAATATTCTAAAACGTCCCTTTTGTTTTGAGCAGTGATTCTTGTATAAGGACTAACCCCACATGGGATATAACTTGACTGTATTATCGATAGTAGAGTAGTATGGGTGGGGCATTTTCTATTTTCACCTGGAGGATATCTTGGGCAGAGTAGTTAGGGAGTTCTATGCCCATGTGAGCTCCTCTAATTCTCCATTCATCTATGTTCGGGGCACTTCTTTACTGTTTGGTGAGGACCATATAAATGCCCAGTTTTGCTTTAGAGAGGTACAATATGAGCATACCGAGTTTTCACATAACTTCACAACCGAGGGTTTGACACAAGTTTTGAAGGATTTATGTGCCGAAGGCACTCAGTGGATTATCTTTAGTTAGGAATGTTACATTATTGAAAGGGCTTCACTAAAACCAATTGGGAAAGTATGGTATCATTTCCTAAAAAGTCGAGTTAGGCCATCCACACACAATACCATATTTTCCAAGGAAAAGATGCTTTTGTTGCATTCTATTATAAAAGGAAAAATGATTAATGTGGGGAGGATCATTTTTCAAGAAGTCCATCATTATTTGAGAAGAATGTTGGAAGTTGAAATTTTCCTTCTCATATTATTGCATTATGCAAGAATACTAATGCTCCTCTTACTGATGCTGAGGATATTACCCCTAATAAGGGTGGACTAACAAAGGTAGTTTTTGCCAAGCTCTAAGGCATTAATACTGTCTCGGCAACCTAATAGAGTTAGGATTTTACTATGCGCGTTCCCACAGTAGCATCTTCAGTCACTCGGGGCTTATTTGACTGGCAAATATTGAATTCCCTGAAGTAGCTAGAGCAAAGGATGTCCGTGTTTAAAAGTCAATAGTACCAACTAGCTGAAGAGTTGGTCCAGGCTAAAGAGTAGCAAGTTTAGTATTGGTCATATGTGAGGGATCGAGATTTGACAGTTAAGCGATCTTTGTAAAAGAATTTCTCGAAGCCAATGCCAGAATTTTCTGTCTTCCCCACGAATTTGCTCCCATCTGCTGAGACTGAAGCAGGATCAACTCTAACTACTGTCAGAGCTGACGCAGTAAATGAAAAGACCAAGGCTGATGTTGGACAAACTGTTGAGGAAATCGAGAAGTCAACATCTATTGAGCCTAGGAAGGATAAAAAAGAAGGAAATGAAGGACAGAATGACCCTACTACTACTACATCTCCTTCCACCACAAAAGGGAAAACTCCAGTACCACGATCTCCACCAGCCTCTGTGACTGCACAAGATCGTGCAATTGATTAGTTGATTTATGATCCTACGGAGATCGAGAAGGAAGGTGAAGATGTATCCCCCATGAAAAGGAAGATGAGGTATAAGGTCAGTGCCCAAAAGTCTATACGAAGAACTGGATAAAGTACCTACAATACAGTCCAAGCCAGATAAGTTTTTTTCTTTTGATGATCATACATTTCATTTTGCCATGAAACTTGTCTGTCCATAGCTATATTTTCGTTGCTTGCACATGCATTGATGACAATGCATCCCTTCGGTTTGGGGGTGTATTATGCATTTAGGTTATGCTTTATATAATATAGATGTTTTGCCACTGCATTGTAACTGTAACATCCTAAATTTATGGGCCTATGCATTTAGTGTGGGGATATGTTTAATTTGTTAATATGGTGAAAGGGGTTTAAATTTGGGCTTAGAATTAGGCAAAGGCCCATATTAAATTATTTTAAGGTGGCATCATTAACAATTAAAAAGGAACAAGTTTTGGGTCACAAGGAGCCCATGTTTTTAGGCCAATTTTGGCACTTTAAATGAAAATAGGGTGACGCCACATACAAGGAATTAGGGGCCCAAATATTAAGTTTAATGAGGCCCAAATCTTTTAATTTAAGTAAGTTAAATTTCGGCATTAGGGTTAGTAGAGGTGAACGGCTACAAGGCTCAAAAATAGGAGAAATTATGTGGATTTTATAAGTGATAATATCATAGATAAAAAGGAGAAAAGTTAGGAGCTTATCTTCAAGGGAAGTGTTGGCCGAAAATCCACTACCTAGAGGAGTGTAAAATTAAACTCTTGCATGGCAAAGGGGTGCCAATTTCCCTCTCTTTAGCTTGAATTTAAGGCGTTTTGGTTTTAATAGTAGGTGCCAAAATATCTATAAATAGGAGGGGATAGCTCCTTGTTGCTGACACTGAAAACCCTAAATTCCTCTCTCATTGTGCCTAATTTCCCTAGCTTCTCCCTCTCCAATTTCTTTTCTCCAATTTCTTCAAAAGCCAAAACTCTTCTCCACTTTTTCCTCCTTGTCTTTGGTTTCTCTAAAAGTCAAGCATCCATAGTCTTCTCTTTTATTCATCTTATTTGAGAATTAGTTCTATACTTTCGACATTTAAATCTTCCATTGGCATTGCCGAATCCTCTTTCTAGTGCTAGCCGAATCTCCTATGCTAAGGTAAGTGTCGATTTTTGATTAGTTCTCATGATCTATTCCCGATTTTTGAAAGGCAAAAGCTGAAAGCTAATAGTTTAATGGTTTTATGATGGGCGACAATTCGGGATTTGAAGGAAGCTTGGTCAATTAGATCTAAAAGCCGAAAATAGCTAGTCTCCACTTTCGGGATTTTTAAGGTAAGAAGATTTCCCTAGATTTCTATTAGATTTGATCATTATATGCAAGATCTTAAGGTTATAATGAGAATTAACGATTAAATATTGTGATAATAGTTCTGATAAGGACTTGTGATGGAATTAAATATGGATCAGGCAAAGGAGAAAATCCCTAAGTTTATGAAAAGAGCAGTATTTGCCATTCGAGATTGGCCACTTGGTTGTGGACCAGCTTCTGAATAACACCTTAGGCAGATAGCAGTAGTGTCGACTAAGGATAGCGTCGACATAGAAAGTATCGTCTTATCGGTAATCAGGTGTGTAGATCTCTGACACACTAATAAACCTGTATGTATGACTATATATATGTTATGGGCTTAAAAGCCAGAATGAGGCTGTATAGACAGTCGAATGGAACCCTAAAAGGGTTAGGTAAGGATGCCAAGTACGTAAATATAGAACTCCTTATGTGTATCGAAAAATATATATGATTGCATGATGTTTTCTTTATGTGTATGCATGGGGTGGGAATATGATATTAAAGGGGAAGTGCATGATAAGTCACTTGGTGATCGGTGGTGGAAATCCCACATATACAAATGTTAGGTCACATAGTGATCGGTGGGTATGCCATATTCAATGATTCCTAATTAATAGGAATATGCAGTGCAGCTGCCGTTTTGGTGTGTAGCGGATGGAGGGTTGATTGTAGAAATCCCCAAGGTGTGATGGTTGGTACGGGTTGGTGTGTAGAGGATGGAAACCTAGGATGGGTTGGGTTATTCATTATTTATCGTTTACCATGTGATTATGATTGTTACCTTCATGTATGGGCCAGGGCCTATAATGTGTTTGTGGGCTCGGGTCGTTGTGTTTTTTAAGATTTATACACTAAGTCTTGGTGACTCACGCTTTCCTTTTCTCTACTCTTCCAGATGAGCAGTATATCGTGGACATGGGAGCCGAGGCGGACTCGAGGGGCCATCAAGTTTTATTTCTACAAATTTTTTTTGGGATTTCTTTAAATTTTATTTTATTTTATTTGGGAATATTTATGTAATAAGGCCCCTAGTTTTATTCAACTAAGAAGTTTTCAATGTTATGCAACTTATGAATTCATGATAAGGTTTATTTATACTTAATAATAGTAATACAAGGGATTTTAAATTTTAAAATGTCACTTATTTATCCAAATAATGTCCAATTGACTTATGATTTCCATAACGAGCAAAGCAAAAGTTTTCAATGTACAACTCGTAGCATACTAGATCTGGTCGAAACACATGGGCCGGGTTTGGGGGTGTTACAGTAACAATCGAAGTACTGTTTTGTCTATAAGAAGGACAATTTATACTTACGATGTTCGATGATAAGTTTACATTTTTAGATATACCTAGAACATGTGACAGTGGTTTGGGTGAATTTAGCTTAAGTTAAGATGCTTGAAAATGAATTCGTAATAATAGGATGTCTTATACTTAGTGTGTTTGTCTTTTTTTTTTTTTTTTTGAGGATATAATAAGTATCTTTTAATGAACTTAGGGATTTTTAAAGCCAAGCATTAGTTATATTTCCACAACATTATTTAAATAAAGGATAGTAGGCACTCCAATGTTTAAAATTGTCAAGTAGGTCAGCATCACTTTGTTTGCTCCATCGTGCTATTGATTAGAAATGTGAGTCTAAGCAAGAGTGTGTTTCATGAAAATAAAATTAGGGGCACTCCACTGTAGCAAAAAGGATTGAGTAGCTAAGGAGGTAGTTGTATGCTCCATCCACCTTTTTAGTCGAAATTTTGAGCTTCATGGGTGACTTTTGGTTTAAATTGTGACATGAGTGGGTACTCGATAGTACTCGGCAATTCAGTGTATGCTCTACTATGATTGTCAATTCAAAGAATTTTGTGACATGCTAAATCCCCTAATAATAATAATACCGTTCAAAAAAAAAAGGAGAAAAGAATAAATATGATTAATATATTCTAAGTGGGCTTAAAGCAAGTAACTTATGTTTAGGTAATAAATGAACTAAGTAAATTAGAAGATAGTTTCTATAGGCCAAAAGAGAGAATACATGAGTACTTAGGAGATTCTGTGTTTAGGGAGAAATTTTTGCACTGCCTTTGCTGAGCACCCCTTTGACACTCTAACAAGTTTTAGGAAAAAAAGAGATTATTGAGAACTGATGTACTTGTTGTTCTTTGAATAGCCTAGCAGTATGAGTTGGTTTGGTGCGCTGGAAAAATGTTGGCAGTTATGCATGCATGAATATTTTTCTTGAGGACAAGCAATAACTCAGGTTTGTAGGTGTGATAACTCTTGAAAAGAGTTATATTTCATGCTTTTGGACCTAGTTAATTTTTTGTACTTAAGTACATCTAGTTGCATTTTGAGTCATTTCATTAGTATTTTTAGCATTGCATTAAAACTTGGGCTACGTTTAATTAGGTACTTTTAGTTTCCTATGGTAGGGCTGTGTTTGGTGGTTTGCCAAGTGCAGGTTGAGGAACAAGAAATAAAGGAGTGAAGGTTTGCTGGGGCAAAAGGTTGGACATTTTTCAGTACGAATGTCGTAACAATTCCAATAAGACCGAGTTAACACTCAACGCATACCAATTTCAGCTCAACTATACTTTACCGAAAAAATCTGCCTAAAACAAGAGGAGAAGATAATCCTGACCTGTTGGTTTTTATCCTAGAAAAAAGAATTTAAAAAGAGGAGAAGATAATCTTGGGTTGTTGAAAAAAGAATTTAAAAAAGGAGAAGATACGCTTGGGTTGTTGGATTTACCCTAGGGAAAAAGCTTATAAAAATCCAAAGAAGGAAACCCTAAAGGAGGGACAAAGAAAGGAAGATATCCTTAGATAAAAATATAGGGTAGCGGTTGAGTAGAGACGAAAATAGGAAGACAAAAACAATCTCTATCAGCTATCGCAGTGCAACTGGAATATGGAATGGAAAGCGAATGTTGTCTTCCTGACGCTATTCCATTATGTCTAATCTATTTCTTCGTGAATTACAGTGATGAAAATGATGTTTGAGTTGAATTTTATTTGCCAACCTATGAGCTTAATCTCATAGGATCGAGATTACTTTGATGAAACTTTGGCTGCCTATAATGGATGTAGTATAAATCTGAACTATGTTACTATTTCATTCAATTGTTTTATTCTTTAAAATGTATGTTAGCAATACCTAGACATAGACGACTATGCGGCATACCCTTAAATTAATCTAAATTATGAAAATGTTAGATTAGTTAGATCGTGGTTGAATAATATGTGCATCTACTTGACAGATAGTTGTAGTAGACTCTAGACATACAGCAGCGTTCATATAGAAGGAAATAGTGTAGGGTACCATTTTAAAGGCCTATAGACAAAGGCAAAGTAACTTGAGGTTTCTGCTCTCGAAAGAAGCAGACCACTTTATAACTCTTCTAAGCAGTAGGTTAAGAAAGATTTTTTTGAGGCATTGCTAACAGGAAAAGCATATTCCTAGTAATCCCGACCTTCCCACTCAACATCGCGTATCCCTTATCTTTTGCCATAGAATCTTTGCTATAGCATACTTAGTTGTTTGCCTGTTCATATAATTATTAATAGTCGCGTCATCATTCTCGTAATTGTCATTGCATTTTTGCTCTTGCTTTGCCTTAGCTTTTTCAAATATTAGTCAGTATACATTTTGCACTCATCCTTATTATATTAATTTATCACTGCATACCTAACTCAGTTTTGCCATAACATTAATCATTATCATAACTTGACCATTTCTATACCTAATTTGATCCCTGTAGAGATGATCTCACTCATCACTTTATTATTTGATCCAACGTGTATACTTACACAATTTGCATACCATATTAACATGCGATAGCAATTTCCTATTTATTATGTGAAAGCAAAATACTGACTAAGAAATAAAAAGAGATTCCTAAAGTTAAATACTAAGGACAAGAAATTACCCCTTTTATTTATCTGACTTATACCCTTTGTCTTCTTCATTTGCATCCTCGTTCTCACTTGCATAATCATCCTCTTCCTTCCATGGTTCAAAGATATGATCTGAGAACTCAGGAACAAAACTGTTAGAGATATTCTTAAAAGTATTCTTGATTGAATCATCTCTAATCTCCGCATATTTCCAATAATTCTGTTGTTGGTTATGCATAAATTTCCACATATCCATCATAATTGAAAATTCTAATTTCTTTATAGTATTTGAAGAAGTGGGCATAGGAATAGTCAATTCAGGATCAACACTTGGTTCAACTGGCTCATCAGTGTTCGACTCCACACTTGGTTCAAATTTGTTTATGAAACACCCCACACCCGACCCACGAGCCTGGATCGGATCTGGTATGTTCCTCGATGTAACCCGATTCAAAAATTCTTTTGTTACTTTGAAAACTGTGTGTTTTGAAGATAGTTTGTTTGTGGGTTGGGCTCGAGTTGAAAACAAGTTTACTTTTATATCGAAAACCCATTTATTTCAGGTGACAAAATATTTAAGCTTATTTTAAATTAAATGGACTTGTTCTTTAAATACCCTAAAATCGTAACTTAGTAATTAAAACAAAAATAAAATCATCACTATGGCCTTATTACATAAAAGAAAACCCAAAATAAAATTATACAGTACTTAAATAAAATAAAATGTCCATATTAAATAATTCTTCAGGCCGAGCATGGCCACCACAAGTTCTGTCGTCCCGGTCCATCACTGTTCATCACCTAAAACATGTGCCCACAACGGGGTGAGTCGATAGACTCAATGTGTAACCAACACCAAAATATAATAGAATTAGGCATACCATACACATCATGTTCAAATAATAATTCAAGATAATGATGCAAACCCAAACCCAAACCTATATGCCATCCGCTACACTCCACCCGTACCAACCTGCACACCGTGGGGACTACTAAGTCAACCCTCCATCCGCTACACACCATCGAAGGCAGTCGCTGCAGTCGACGTGCTCATCGCCCACATAAAATTCGTGGCATAGCCACCAGATAATTGTGTCATGAGACACCACATTCAGATAATGTAACCGAAGTTACCACATTCAGATAATGTGACCGAAGTCACCACATTCACTTAGTGAGACCGAAGTCATCACATTCACTTAGTGAGACCGAAGTCATCACATTCACTTCCCCTTTCTCAAATAACTTTGAATGCCCCATATTATTCATATCATGCATATCATACTTAATTTCACATTCATGTCACTTTTCACATGTTAAGTATAACATATTTCGTAATCCTAGTAGGAGTAGGAAAACGTACCTGAGTACTTTGTACCATAACATGGTACTTTAGCCACATTCTTACACTTTCATATTAACATATATATCAAATTTAAGCCATAAATCTATTAAGATTAGTGTGGGGTACACACCGATTCACTTAGCAAATTCAATTGAAATCCAAAGAATCCCGATCTCTTTTCTAGATCTTACTCCCTATATTCTACCAACATTAAAGGTTTAATGAGAAACTCATTCAGCCACAAAACCAAATCCTAGTTGGATTTGGTGCCCTAAACTCACCTTAATGCCGATTTGCTTAACACTCAAATCCAAAACTTTGTTTTTCTTCACCAGTATTCGCCAACCCTAAATCTCAACATAGGTTAGTTTTCACTTTTTAATAATTAAAGAACGATCTAAGTATTCATACAAGCCTTGGCCGAATGCTTTTAGGTGCTTACCTTGTGGATTTTAAATCCCAAATTTCACCGAATAACTAGGGAATACGCGGCCTATGGTGTACCTTCAGGAAAAGAACTTCTCCTTCCTTGTAGTCGACACTTAGTAATTCCCGAATGATCTCTTCAAGGTTTCGGCGACAATATATAGAGGATATTAGGATCTTAATTTCGACAGACTTAAAAGAAATAGAATGAGAATCGAACCTAATCTTACCCTTACTGAAGAATTCGATGGAACTCTTGCTTGAATCCCTTAGTAGTATTTGGCTATGGCCCTTATGTGTAACTCAAGGTTTCGGCTTTTGTAACAATAAAGGAATCGGCTAGGGCTTTGCTTACTTTCGATTTTTTTTTATTGTGTTTGTAATAGAAGAAGAAAAGAAAAGAAGAGAATTATGGTAGAGAGAATTCGGCTAAGGAGAGAAGAAAAGAATGGTGCTATTTGCTAGAGAATTTCGGTAGAGGTTTCCTTGAAGAGAAAAGAATGAATGAAGAATGGCCCTTATTTTCCCTCTATTGCCGAAATTCCTAGGCTAGAGTCCCCTACTTGGCCACCACTCTTCCTATGTGATAATTATCACTTTTATCAAAAGATTTAATCCAACAATTATCTCCTAATTAGCCGAAATTCTAAAGGAAATAAGACTCCTCCTTTTAGAGCCCACATGCCGTCCACCTCTCTACTCTTGTAGCAAAATAAAATTTCTTTTATTTGCTTCCTAAATGACTCGATCCCTGGCCCAATTACACTTGCATGTGGCGCCATTTCCTGAGGCCCTAAGTGGCATCTTTAGGCCACTTTTCCAAGCCCATTTGTGTGTCAAATTTCACATACTTTTTCTCTTAAGGCCACCTTGCCTTAATTTCCTCTTTTAAACTTTAAAACTCGACATTTCTAGGTCATTTCTAAGTTTCCAAAAATTTTCGTTCGGCTCTTTAAACTTAGGTTTCCAAAATGGTCACTTTCCTATTTTACTTAGGTTTCTAAAATGGTCACTTTCCTATTTTACTTAGGTTTCCAAAATGGTCACTTTCCTATTTTACTTAGGTTTCCAAAATGTTAACTTTCCTCTTTTTAACGTAACATTTCCATACATTCCCAGGTTTCCAAAAATAATCAAAATTTATTCATAACACATCAAACATGTCATTTTGTACAATTTAGCCAAAAATGCATAGGCCCTTTTCAGGATGTTACAGTTCTACCCCCTTAAAATAATTTCGTCCCCGAAATTTCCTAGCTAAAATAATTGAGGGTATTGTTGTCGTATTGCCTCCTCTGGTTCCCACGAAGCTTCCTCCAATCCATGGTTGCGCCATAACACTTTGACTAGAGGAACCGACTTCCTCCGTAGCACTTTCACGTCACGTTCCAAAATCTGGATCGACTCTTCCTCGTAGGTTAAGTCTGGCCTTAGCTCCACTTCTTCAATTGGTACCACGTGAGAGGGATCCGATCGGTAGCAACGTAGCATGGATACATGGAATACGTCGTGCATCTGCTGTAACTCTGGTGGCAACTCTAGTTGGTATGCCACTGGTCCCACTCGCTTTAGTACTTGATAGGGCCCTATAAACCTTGGGCTTAACTTCCCTTTCCGACCAAACCTCATCACCTTTTTCCATGGCGAGACTTTTAGAAACACTTGGTCTCCCACTTAAAACTCTATTTCCTTCCACTTGAGGTAGGCGTAAGACTTCTGCCTATCAGAGGCTTCCTTTAATCGTGCTCGGATTATCTCAACCTTCTCTTCTGTTTCTGCCACCATCTCTGGTCCCAAAACTTGACGTTCTCCTAACTCAGTCCAACAAGTAGGAGTACTGAAACTTTCGACGCATACAATGCTTCATATGGTGCCATTCAAATACTTGTCGATAGTCATTGTTGTTGTGCAAAAACTCGGCTAGAGGCAAATACTCTTCCCAACTTCCTCTGAAATCCATCACACATCCTCTCAACATATCCTCCAACACTTGTACTTACTCGACCGCCTGGTCATTTGTGGATGAAAAGCCGTAGTGAAGTCTAACTTAGTGCCTAAAGCTTGATGAAGTGCCCTCTAAAATCGAGAAGTGAACCTTGGGTCTCTATCCAAAATAATTGACACCGGCACTTCGTGTAGTCTCACGATTTCTACCACATATAACTTGGCTAACTTCTGAAGGGAATAATCCACTCTTACCAGGATGAAATGTGCGGACTTAGTCAAACGGTCCACTATTACCCATACCGAGTCCTTCTTAGTAGGCGTAAGGGGAAGCCCACTAACGAAGTCCATGGTAATTCTTTCCCACTTCCATTGTGGAATCTGGATTGGCTGAAGCAATCCGGATGGAACTTGGTGTTCAGCCTTAACTTGCTGACACGTCAGGCATTTTCCCACGAATTTTGTAACTTCCTGTTTAAGATCAGGCCACCAAAATTGTTCTCTTAAATCTCTGTACAACTTAATGCCTCTGGGATGCATAGCATAAGGGCTACTATGCGCTTCCCGAAGAATCCTCTGTCTTAATTCCTTGTCCCTCGGCATACAAACTTTTCCTTTGTAGCACAATACTCCTTCATCATTAACCTCATAGTCCTCTAACTCTCCGTTCTGTGCTTTTTGTAACTTAACACTTAAATCCTCATCAACTAACTGTCCCTCTTTCACCTCCTTCAACCACGCTGGCTTGACTTGCAATTCAGCCAACAGGCTTCCACCCTCATACAAACTTAAATGGGCGAACATTGCCCTTAGGTCCGACACAACCTTCCGACTTAAGGCATCAGCTACCACATTCGCCTTGCTCGGGTGATATTCTATCGAACAGTCATAGTCCTTCAGTAATTCCACCCACCTTCGTTGCCTCAAGTTTAACTCCTTCTGAGCCAACAGGTACTTGAGACTCTTGTGGTCTGTGTAAATCGTCGACTTTTCGCCATAAAGGTAGTGTCTCCACACCTTAAGAGCGAAGACCACTGCTGCCAATTCCAAGTCATGGGTTGGGTAGTTCACCTCATGCGGCCTTAACTGCCGAGACGCGTAAGCGACTACTTTTCCATCTTGCATTAGAACACATCCTAATCCCGTATGTGAAGCGTCACAGTACACCACAAAATCCTTTCCCGCCTCGAGCTGAATCAACACTGGAGCTTCCATCAATACTTTCTTAAGTTTTTCAAAACTCTCCTGTTGCTTATCCGTCCATACAAAGGGTACTTCCTTTCTCAACAACTTTGTTAATGGTGCGACTATTGACGAAAATCCTTCCACGAACCTTCTGTAATAGCCTGCCAATCCTAAGAAACTTCGAATCTCCGCCACTAACTTAGGTGGTTTCCAATCCAACACAGCTTCGATTTTCTTAGAATCCACCCTTATTCCCTCGGCAGACACCATGTGTCCTAAGAAAGCAACTTCCCTAAGCCAAAATTCACACTTGCTGAATTTGGCATAAAGCTTCTTCTCCCTCAATACTTGTAACACAATCTGGAGATGTTCATCATGCTCCTCTTCAGACTTAAAAAATACCAAAATATCGTCAATGAACACTACGACGAACCTATCTAAGTAGGGTTGAAACACCCAGTTCATCATATCCATGAATGCGGCTGGGGCGTTTGTCAACCCGAACGGCATTACCACAAACTCATAGTGGCCGTATCTTGTCCTAAAGGCTGTCTTATGGATATCCGCCTCCTTCACCTTCAGCTGATGATATCCCGACCTTAAGTCGATCTTTAAAAACACTGCTGCCCCCTTAAGCTGATCGAACAAGTCATCAATCCTAGGCAAAGGATACTTGTTCTTGATGGTCAGCTTATTCAATTGACGGTAGTATATGCACATATGCATAGTTCCGTCCTTCTTCTTCACAAAAAGGATCGGTGCTCCCCACGGAGACACACTGGGTCAAATAAACCCACGATCCAACAGTTCTTGGATTTGAGCCTTGAGCTCAACCAACTCTTTTGGCGCTATTCCATATGGAGCGATTGACACAGGAGCTATTCTTGGTAGCAAGTCTATTCCAAATTCAACTTCCCTATCTGGGGGTATTCCTGGTAATTCCTCTGGGAACACATCCTCAAAGTCCCTTACCGTTCTAACTCCATTGACACCTTCTTCCTTTCCATCCAACGCACTTACAAAGGCTAAAAATGCCTCGCACCCTTTACAAACCATCTTTTCAGCCTTAAGCGCCGAAACTACATTAGACAAGTAGTTCCTTCTTTCTCCTATCATAATGACCACCTCATCCTCAGGGGTCCTTAGTTCCATTCGTTTAGCCGCACGATCCAACACGGCTTGGTGTTCTACTAACCAATCCATACCAAGTATGAGGTCAAATTCTCCAAAGGGTAACTCCATTAAGTCAGCTCGTAAGCTCACTCCCTGAATTTCTAGGGATACATTCCGAAAGATCTTATTCACTACTATAGTTTGGCCTAATGGGCTTACTACCGTCATCTCCCTATCAGAAAGTTCAGAG
This sequence comes from Gossypium rotundifolium, assembly GCA_025506655.1. NCBI lineage: Eukaryota > Viridiplantae > Streptophyta > Magnoliopsida > Malvales > Malvaceae > Gossypium > Gossypium rotundifolium. The sequence goes on from CP106722.1 coordinate 107,806,741, forward strand.
TCCAGGCCTAGTGTTTCAACTACACTACAGGCAACATAAGAATGGGTCGAGCCCACATCAATTAAAGCATAATATGGTTTGCCATGAATGAGGAACGTACTGGTTATGACGTCCAGCGCGTCTCCGTCCTCCCTACGGCGAACTGCATAAACCAAACCCGGCTGTCTTGCCTCAAGATAGCAAGACCTCGCCTTGTGTTCCACGTCCTCTGCCAAAGACCATTACCTCATTATTCAACCTCAACCTCATTAAGGCTGCTGTCCTCCCCTGCCAGCCTGATTAACATTCTGAGTTGCTGGCTGCTTTTCATCTGATGTCTTTGGATAGTCCTTGAGCATATGGTCCTTAGACCCACACTTAAAACATCCTCCTGTCTTTTTCCAGCACTCCCCTAAATGCTTCTTCCCACAATGCTCACAAGGACGATGCTGCCCTCTGGTACCAACTTGCTGACCCTTCGGTCCATCAGTTCTGGACCTTTTTTGTACATTTCCCGATGATCCATAACCCCTCTTGGGTCTATTCCTATCAGAGTTCTGCTTAGTTGAGTCATTGATTCCCTCAGCTACCTTAGCCTTTTCAACCAATGTGGAAAACTCCCGCTCCTGATGTGGAGCTATCAATAACCTTAGGTCATCCCTTAATCCATCCTCAAAATGGACACAGCGTTCATGTTCAGTTGCGACTACTCCTCGAACATATCGGCTTAACCTCAGATATTCAGCCTCATATGCTGCTACCGACTTGTTCCCTTGAACTAGTCCTCAAAATTCTTTCCTCTGTTCATCAATATAACGTGTGCCGACATACTTTTTCTAATATGCCTCCTTAGCATACTCCCAGATCAGATCCTCAGCGGTGGCTCCATCCCTCACTGTTAACCACCATTGATACGCTTCATCGCGTAGTAGTGCCACCATTCCTTTCAACTTCTCCTCCGGGGTCAGATCGAGCTCATCCATAATGCGCTCGGTTGCTTCCAACCAGTATTCAGCTGTACTGGGTGCCACTCTGGATACTCCACGAAACACCTCAGCTCCGTTGGCTCGGAGTCGCTCGGGTACAAATTTTTGAGCTCCCGTATTTCCACCTATGCCAGACACCATTTCCAAAACTCGCAGCATAGCCTGCGACACAGCATCATCCCCCGTCTGAGCTTGCTGCTCGACATTAACAGCTGGGGGTGGTGGTGGTGGTGGTAACTCATTATCAGACCCTTGACCCGATCTAACGGGTTCTGACACAATTATTCTTCCTCTTCCACGTCCTTGACGACCGCGTCCTCTAGAACTCATCTCTAACATCGAGATCTGATTAAGAAGTTTTTATGAATTAGTACTTTTGTTTCACTTGATTACCGGCGAAGAAATTTTATGAAAAGGATTTTAGGAGTGGTTCTTTCATATTCATACATGCACACAGTCTTTTCATTCATTTATACATCCATCAAACAATTATGAACCTTAGTTCATTCAGAGAAACGTTGTAGTTTTCATTTGTTCTTTGTTTTCCACTACCTGGGGTTTTTCGTAATTTGTCCTCTGAGGTATTTTCGTAATTTGTCAAAATAAGGTTCCTTGATGATTTTGTCACAAAGTATTTTGGTATTTTTAAATTCCTGGGGTATTCTGGAAATTTTTAGACCTTAGGGGTATTTTGGTAATTTTTCCACAAATCGAGGTAAATTGATAAATCGGGGATATTTCAGAAGTTGTAAAACTTTGAGGGTTCTTTTTGAGAGATTTATTTTCCAAAACGATGAAGTTGCAAAAATTTTGGAAATCAGGGTCATTTTGGTAATTTTGGTAAGTTAGGGGCAATTTTGTAATTTTCCAAAATCAGAAATTTTTCGGAAAATTGTGTGGAAAAAAAATAGTTTTCACAATTTAAAGAAAAATGATTTTAAGAGTTTTAAAATTAGGGTTCTTAAAAAAAACATGGCTAGTTCCCTTTCGGGTTTTAGTTATTAGGTTTAGCCTATGACCGAGTCTTCTTGGTCAGGGTGAACCAAAGCTACGCACCAGGCAGGATTCGAGTGGAGAGGAGGTGAGTCACACGGACTGCTTAAGTACCAAGCTCCCATTGAAACCATTCCTAGGCATGCATACAGGGGTTGCCACACCCACTAAGTCCTCTGGGTTAGGGTGAACCGAAGCTACGCACCAGGTAGGATTCCTGTGAAGAGGAGGTGAGTCACTAGGACTGCTTAAATACCAAGCTCTTCCGGATCCAATCCTAGACATGCATACCATGGTTGCCACACCCTAACTCGATTGACTTAGCCATAGGTTTGTTTAGTGCATTAAGTCCTATGTATTTGTGTTTGAGTAGACTAATCCTAGGGTTCAAGTTCCTATCATGCTATTCTACGTTCCGTTCCTTTTCTACCCTTCTATAATTCACATAATCACACAGATAGTTAGGGTACTTACCGGTGGACTTGGTTGAGACTCGGGGCCATGCCATCAAACCCGCCCATTTTCGAAATACTTCCATAAAACTCATTTGGGCTCGTTTTGAAAACGTTTTGGGCCTTAGGCCACAGCCGAGAGTTTAAAAGCTGGCTCGATACCAAATCGAACACCCACACCCTACCACGAGCCCGGATGGATCTCGTATGTTCCTCGATGTAACTTTGGTTCAAAAATTCTTTTGTTACTTTGAAAACGTGTGTTTTGAAGATAGTTTGTTTGTGGGTTGGGCTCGAGTTGAAAACAAGTTTATTTTATATCGAAAACCCATTTATTTCAGTGACAAAATATTTAAGCTTATTTTAAATTAAATGGACTTGTTCTTTAAATACCCTAAAATCGTAACTTAGTAATTAAAACAAAAATAAAATCATCACTATGGCCTTATTACATAAAACAAAACCCAAAATAAAATTATACAAGACTTAAATAAAATAAAATGTCCATATTAAATAATTCTTGGTAGAGCATGGCCACCACAAGTTCTGCCATCCCGTCCATCACTGCTCATCACACAAACATGTGCCCACAACGGGTGAGTCGATAGACTCAATGTGCAACCAACACCAAAATATAATAGAATTAGGCATACCATACACATCATGTTCAAATAATAATTCAAGATAATGATGCAAACCCGAACCAAAACCTATATGCCATCCCCTACACTCCACCCGTACCAACCTGCTCACCGTGGGGACTACTAGGTCAACTTTCCATCCGCTACACACCATCGAAGGCGTTCATTGCGGTCGGCGTGCTCATCGCCCACATAAAATTCATGGCATAGCCACGGATAATTGTGTCATGAGACACCACATTCGAGATAATGTAACCGGTTACCACATTCGGATAATGTGACCAAGTCACCACATTCACTTAGTGAGACCGAAGTCATCACATTCACTTAGTGAGACCGAAGTCATCACATTCACTTAGTGAGACCAAAGTCATCACATTCACTTCCCCTTTCTCAAATAACCTGAATGCCCCATATTATTCATATCATGCATATCATACTTAATTTCACATTCATGTCACTTTTCACATGTTAAGTATAACATATTTCGTAATCCTAGTAGGAGTAGGAAAACATACCTGAGTACTTTGTACCATAACATGGTACTTTAGCCACATTCTTACACTTTCATATTAACATATATATCAAATTTAAGCCATAAATCTATTAAGATTAGTGTGGGGTACACACCTGATTCACTTAGAAAATTCACTTGAAATCCAGAAGAATCCGATCTCGTTTCTAGATCTTGCTCCCTATATTCGCCAACATTAAAGGTTTAATGAGAAACTCATTCAGCCACAAAACCAAATCCTAGTTGGATTTGGTGCCCTAAAACTCACCTTAATGCCGATTTGCTTAAAACTCAAATCCCGAAAACTTTATTTTTCTTCACCTGGCATTCGGCCAACCCTAAATCTCAACATAGGTTAGTTTTTGGATTTTTAATAATTAAAGAACAGATCTAAGTATTCATACAAGCCTTGGCCGAATGCTTTTAGGTGCTTACCTTGTGGATTTTAAATCCTGAATTTCACCGAATAACTAGGGAATACTCGGCCTATGGTGTACCTTCGAGAAAAGAACTTCTCCTTCCTTGTAGTCGACACTTAGTAATTCCTGAATGATCTCTTCAAGGTTTCGGCAACAATATATAGAGGATATTAGGATCTTAATTTCGACAGACTGAAAAGAAATAGAATGAGAATCAAACCTAATCTTACCCTTACTGAAGAATTCGATGGAACTCTTGCTTGAATCCCTTAGTAGTATTCAGCTATGGCCCTTATGTGTAACTCAAGGTTTCGGCTTTTGTAACAATAAAGGAATCGGCTAGGGCTTTGCTTACTTTCAGGTTTTTTTTTTGATTGTGTTTGTAATAGAAGAAGAAAAGAAAAGAAGAGAATTATGGCAGAGAGAATTCGGCTAAGGAGAGAAGAAAAGAATGGTGCTATTTGCTAGAGAATTTCGGCAGAGGTTTCCTTGAAGAGAAAAGAATGAATGAAGAATGGCCCTTATTTTCCCTCTATTGTCGAAATTCCTAGGCTAGAGTCCCCTACTTGGCCACCACTCTTCCTATGTGATAATTATCACTTTTATCAAAAGATTTAATCCAACAATTATCTCCTAATTAGCCGAAATTCTAAAGGAAATAAGACTCCTCCTTTTAGAGCCCACATGCCGTCCACCTCTATGCTCTTGTAGCAAAATAAAATTTCTTTTATTTGCTTCCTAAGTGACTCGATCCCTGACCCAATTACACTTGCATGTGGCGCCATTTCCTGAGGCCCTAAGTGGCATCTTGAGCCACTTTTCCAAGCCCGTTGTGTGTCAAATTTCACATACTTTTTCTCTTAAGGCCACCTTGCCTTAATTTCCTCTTTTAAACTTTAAAACTCGACATTTCTAGGTCATTTCTAAGTTTCCAGAAATTTTCGTTCGGCTCTTTAAACTTAGGTTTCCAAAATGGTCACTTTCCTATTTTACTTAGGTTTCCAAAATGGTCACTTTCCTATTTTACTTAGGTTTCCAAAATGTTAACTTTCCTCTTTTAACGTAACATTTCCATACATTCCTGTGTTTCAAAAATATTCAAAATTTATTCATAACACATCAAACATGTCATTTCATACAATTTAGCCAAAAATGCATAGGCCCTTTTCAGGATGTTACAGTTTAGTTCCTTTATCGATTCATGATTATTCAATTCTTCTTCTGGTTCTGCTTCCTATGTCTCATCAACTAAGTTAGCTTCTGGTTTAGATTTATTTGACGATTCATCAATTTCTGCTTCGGTTGGTTCACTCAATTAGATCCCGAATTTGTAACAACGTTAAGCACTTGTTGAAGAAAATCTTAATTTATATTTTTCATTATGGAAAAGTACTCATCTTCAACATCAAGCAGATTAAACAAATCATTAATGGATTTACATGTAAGGGATATCTTTTGTGAACAAGAACTTCAGTAGAATCTGATACTATTAAATTAGCATAGAACTCTCGAACTAATTCCTCTTTAGGCAGTGATCTCGCAACACATAAATAGTTCTAATTGAGAGCATCAATTGTCTTTTCAATTGACAAGGGAACAAGCATCTTGTCATCACTCTCCAAGTTAAAACCTTTTTCTGGCATCATGAGTTGATTTTTGAAGATGGAATCAAACCTTTCTTTTTCTTCCTCATCTTTAATCACAATTGGATTTTTGGCAAAAGTCTTGAAAGGTCTAGTTCTTTTGCGAGACATGGTGATTTTTCCCAAAAATAGGCAGAATTTCAGCAAAAGGAAGGGAAAATAAATCGGCAATAGATGGTAGCAAAGAGGTTACGACGGCGATAAGCTTGTAGCAGTGATAGGGTTGTTGCAATAATAGGGTTGCTTTGGCGATAAGATTGCTCCGGCAATAGGGTTGCTCTGGCGATAGGGTTGCTCCAACAAGAAGATTGTTGCAGTGATAGGAGGGTTTTGCAACAAAAGGGAGATTTTGGGGAGATTCTTCGAGATTTGAGGTGGACGACAAGAAAAAAGAAATAGGTGGCTAGGGTTTGAAGCTAATTGCTTTAAATGGTGTGCAGAATATGATAGTAGAGAGAGGTTTATATAGTAGTAAATTAGGGTGAACTTGTAGCAAAAATTTAGCTACAAGAGATGCTTGGGTAGCAAGCTAAAGAGGGAAGGAAAGTGGCAGCAAAATTAGGGTATTTTAGGGATCATATAGGCTATAATTAGTGGGTAAATTTCTCCTCTTAACTGTTTTGGGCCTCAAGCCCAAATGCAATTAAAAATTAACTGCTTTAGATATAATAAACTGATTAGTACTTGGGCAAATTTTACCCATTTATTAAACATAAACAATTAAAATTAAAATGAAAAACAAAATGAAAATTTTCTAAGTTAATTAGAAAATTTCTTTTCAAAAGATTATATCAAATTAATTCCCAGGAAAGGTTGGAGGGGTCACAAATGGTCCTGCTTAAGTTCCAAACTCCTTAGATAGAATTAATTAGATGTACTAATTTGAGAAAAATAATTTCTAACTATCTATTAAAAAGTAAGAACATGAAAAATTAATGGTCTATTAAATTGAACGATGTTTCAATTCACTCAACTTCACCACCCTAATAGTGTTTGAGATGTTGATCATTAACTTTAAATATACCTCCATTGTTGTCATACAATTCTACAACTCCATATGGATAAACTTTTTGGATGGTATAAGATCCTTTCCATCGGGATTTGAGCTTTCTAGGAAATAACCTTAGCTTTGAATTAAACAACAATACTTTTTGACCTTCGTTGAATTTACGAGGTTGTATACGACTATCATGCCATCTATTAGATTTTTCTTTACACAATTTGGCATTCTTATACGAAAATAACCTCAATTCTTCCAACTCATCAAGTTGTAACATTCTTCTCTCATCGGCTTGCTTAAGATCCAAATTTAATTGTTTCAAAGCCCAATAAGCTTTATTCTCCAACTCAAGCGGCAAATGACACACCTTTCTAAAGACTAACCGATAATGTGTAATTCCTAAAGGTGTCATAAAAGCAGTTCGATAGGCCCATAGAGCATCGTCGAGCCTTCAAGACTAAGCCTTTTTATTAGGTCATACTACATTCTCAAGGATACCTTTGATCTCACGGTTTACCCATTCAACTTGCCCATTTTATTATGGATGATAGGTAGTGGCAATTTTGTGTTTCACATTGTCCTTGTCAAGCAACCACTTAAGCTATTTGTTCACAAAGTGAGATCTTTCGTAGCTAATTATAGCTCTAGGAGTCCCAAACCGTGTAAAAACATGCTTATGTAAGAATCACATGACTACCTTAGCATCATTCATTGGGTATGCTTCAGCTTCAACCCACTTGGATACATAATCCACAGCTACTAAGATATACCTGTTACAATAAGAAGAAAATGAACCTAAAAAATCAATGCCCTATACGTCAAATAATTCTACCTCTATAATGTTGGTCAAAGGCATCTCGTTCCTCATTGATATGTTTCTAATCCTTTAGCATCTATCACAATTTTTCATATATGCATACGTATCCTTGAACATTGTAGGCCAAAAGAATCATACTTTTAAAATCTTCGCTGTAGTGCGAGAACCACCAAAGTGTCCCCCACTTTGAGATAAATGAAAGTGGTACAAGATTTCATCAGTTTCACTTCCGGCTATGCACTTTCTGATTATGTTATCTGCACATTGTTTAAACAAAAATGGATCCTCCCAAAAATAATACGACTATCATGAAGGAATTTCTTTCTTTGTTGGTATGTCATTTCTTGAGGTATTATTCCACATGCTAAATAATTCGCATAATACCAAGGTATTTCATGATTCGAATTACCTTGAAGATATGCTCATATGGAAATTTTTTTTAATTGGAACAAGTGAATGAGTTACCTCATTTTGTTCCAACCTTGATAGATGATCAGCTACTTGATTTTCAACACCTCTTCTATCGTCAAATTCTTGGAGTAAAAGTATCCATCGAATTATCCTTGGTTTAGCATCTTTCTTTGTGAGTAAGTATTTAATGGCCCCATGTCAGTAAAAACAATGACTTTCGTACTTATGAGATTAGAACGGAACTTGTCAAAAGCAAAAACTATAGCAAAGAGTTCTTTTTCAGTTACCGTGTAATTGAGTTAGGCTCCTGTCAAAGTTTTGCTTGGATAGTAGATAGGGTGAAATACTTTGTTCCTTTTTTGACCCATCACATCTCCAATAGCAAAATTGCTTACATCACACATTAACTCAGAATGAGAGTTCTAATTAGGTGTAACAATTATTGGGGCTGAGATTAACCGACTTTTTAATTCTTCAAAAGCTTCCAAGCATGCCTTGTCAAACTCAAAAATAGCATCTTTCTCTAGCAGCATACAGAAAGGCTTAGAAATTTTTGAAAAACCTTTTATAAATCTTCGGTAAAATCCAACATGGCCTAAGAAACTCTGAACTCCTTTAACAGTGACTAGAGGTGGTAATTTTTCAATTACATCCACTTTCGCTTTATCAACTTCAATCCCGTTTTTGGAAATTTTGTGTCCTAAGACAATTCCCTCATTAACCGTAAAGTGGTATTTCTCCTAGTTAAGGGCAAGATTTGTCTCATAGCATCTTTTCAGTATCTTAGCCAAGTTACTCAAACAAATATTGTAAGTATTACCAAAAACAGAATAATTGTAACACTCCTTACCCGTATTCAACGCTGGAATAGGGTACGAGGCATTACTGGAACACATACACTTGTAAACATATTAAACCGAGTAATAAAATTTCATCCAAATTAAAACTTTTCAAATCTTTATCTTTGAGTCCCTAAATAGGGCCTACGAGGCCCAATACATACTTTGGAAGTGGTCCGGGACTAAATCGAGAACTTTGGAAAATATTAGAAAATTTCTTGAAAAACAGGGGCACACGCCAGTGTCCAAGGCCATGTCCTTCACACAGCCGAGATACACACCCGTGTGTTAGGCCATGTGGCATTTCGAATTTCTGAAAATCAAGTACATATTTCACAAACCCTGGGCACATGGCCGTGTGGCCACAAGTAAGGCTATTTACCAAGCCCTTTGCCACCTTAAAACACTTATATAAATTTATCATCACACAACATGGTATTATTAAGCATTCAAACATCCACACTAAGACACCCACATACCATTTACAAACCACATTCATCATGCATAGACACACACTTAACCATTCACATCATGCAACTTACACAATCAATCACATTTACCACTCATAATTATCACACATTTACTCATGCAACACATGCAAGCATAGACAACCTTGAAATGCATCATTATAGACTTATAACATAACAATTATTAGCCACATTAAACGGCCTTATACAACAATAACCATCAAATAGATTATGCCAACATTCTAGGCCAACTCTTAATAACATAAACACATATAATCAAGTCCATATACATGCCATAGACTTAAAAATACTTGAAGATCATTGATACAATACCAATCAATAACTTGTTAGGGTGATAGAATCTCCGACGACCTCCAACTCGAGCTAGAATCTGTGACACTATAGGAAAAAGAAAAGGAAGGGGGTAAGCATTATAGCTTAGTAAGTAGGTATGTAAATAATAATTGATTTATTAACAGGCTTTTATAAATCTTCACAATATGTTCTGAAGATAATACAATCATAATTGCACATAGTTCCACTATTTATTCATGTTCATCTCAAGCTGTCTACTCGAGTCATAGTCACTAAATTATTTATATCTTGAACTACGGAACTCCAAATGAAGATCTGCTAATTTTACCTGAAACTAGACTCACATATCTTCTTACGATAAAAGTTTCAGAATTTTTGGTTTAGCCAATAAGTACAATTTATTCTTTAAAGTCTCCCATATTCTGCTGTCTGATAGTTTCGACTCTTCTTCACTAAAAATTAATTATTTCCTCTTATGGGATCCAGATGATGTTCCCATTTGTTTCTTTTGAAAATAGACTCATTAAGAAATTTAAGAATATAAATTATAAACCATAATTATTTTTACAAAATTTTTAGTGATTTTCCAAAGTCGAAATAGGGGATTCATAAATCATTCTGACCCTGTCTCACAAAAATTCAAATATCTTAGATAGGGGTGTTCAATCGATTAACCGACCCAAAATAACATTAACAGAATTAACCGACCTTTCAAAATTTTTAACCGTTAACGAAACCAAAATTTTTTCGAAAAATTAACCGAACCGAAATTTTTTCGGTTAATTCGGTCGGTTAACCGAAAATTATATTTTTTTATTTTTGGTTAAAAACTAACTGAATTAACTGAATTAACTGAATTACCCAAATTACCAGAAATGAATCACTACATAATTTTAGTTTTAGTTTTAGAATTTTATTTTTTTATTAAATTATTTGTAATTTTTATGATTGGGTAATTGGGTTGGGTTGGATATTTGGGTTTGGATTGTGTTTAGATTAATAGTGGGCCTATTTATATATTATAATTTTATTTATTAATTTTTTCGGTTAAACCGAAAAATTTCAGTTAACCAACCGGTTTCGAATCGAATTAACTGTTAACCAAAAAATCACAAAATAATTAACCGACCCGATTAAAAAATTAGGTTAATCGATCGATTAACAATTCGATTGAATCAATTTTTTCTTGCTTTTACCCGAATTTTGCATACCCCTATCCATAGTTAGCCATGCCAATAGCTAGTCATCATCAAATATTTACAAGTCTTCATTGTAACACTTACTCCATATCAACCTTACCAAAGTTCGATCACATATCGAGCACATTGCTCATGAATATATATACACATGTACTTGCACTTGTTCATCACATAATCACATTCAATTACACTTAGTCATTTTTCAGTTGAACACATCGGAATATTATTGGATACATCAGAAGTTTGCACATAAGTGCCACCCTTGTAGCTAAAGATACTTCATATCACACTTTTCACAGAGGCTCGCTCTCGAGCTAATCACATTCACGGGTCTGCTCACACAAGCTGTCGGTCATACGTAACTACTCAGTGCTGCTCACACAAGCTGTTGGACATGACGAAACTACACGGTGCTACTTACACAAGTTGTCAAGTATCCGTAACACACGCCAGATAACTCTGCCACTGGTAGAACGTACGGACCAGCACCTGGATCACTAATTTCACTTAGATTTCACATAGGTTTCTAGTGAACATGTCACTTGTATCCATTTTTATTCCTAAGGTTCAACCGGGAAATTTCTCACTTGTCAATATTTTGTCAATTACATCAAATATTCAGTGACAATTCATACCATTTATCAAAATATGAAAACGTAAGAAAAAACGATGCATTATTTACATACAAACTTACCTTGTTAGCACAATCGGTGAAAAGGACTTATTCGTGATATTCTTTGTTTTCCTCCCGTTCTAAATCTGAATCTCATTTTTCTTGACCTCTAACAACACATTTCACTTATTTATTCAGCATGCTACTCAAATTAACCCAAAATTCACATTTTTGAAAAATTACATTTTGCCCCTAAACTTTGTCATATTTACAATTTTTCCCCTAGGCTCGTAAAATGATTTTCATTCAATTTCTTTGTATTTTAAGCCTAGCCGAACCATTTTCATAAATACAAAAGCTCAAAATTTCCACTAATTCACACTTTTATGACAAATTTTATAACTTTTTCAAATTAGTCCATTTTAGCATTTTCACCGAAAATCACTTAGTAAAAGTCGTTTCTCTAACCATAACCATGCATTTTCTACCATTAAACACAAAAAAAACACATATATTCATCATGGTTCAAAAACCTAAACTTCAACCATATCTCAAATTAGTGGTAGAAATAGATAGATCTTATTACGAGGATTTCAAAAAAACATAAAAATCATTAAAAATGGGGCTAGAACGGACTTACAATTGAGCTTGGAAGCTTTAAAAACCCTAGACATGGTTTCCCTTTGTGAAATTCGGCCATGGGGTTGAAGATGGACAAAAATTGGCTTTTAATTTTGTTTTTAATTCATTTTAATATCTAAATGACCAAAATACCCTTAATGAAAAACTTTGGAAACATGCCTAACCATGTCCATTTTTGTCCACCAACTTAAACAATGTTATAATTACCCTATAAGGACCTCCAATTTAAAATTTCATAACAATTGGACACCTCTAGCATGTAGAACTCAACTTTTGCATTTTTTACAATTTAGTCCTTTTGACTAAATTGAGTGCCCAAAAGTCAAAATTTTAGAACGAAATTTTCAAGAAATCATTTTGTGAAATCATAGACCATAAAAATGTAATAAAAATAAAATTTTCCTTGTCAGATTTGTGGTCCAAAAACCATTGTTCCGACTAGGCCCAAAATCGGGCAGTTACAAAAATCATCCATGAAAACCTCAACAAAATTCTTAACCATATCAATAAATATTACCATCATGCATCATTGAAATGTTGCAGGTCCATTACATAAACTGAAAGACATTAACCTAAAAGCAAACGTACCGTAGGGGCAAGTAAAAGTCATTTTGTTTTGATCTTCTGGGGCTACAACTATTTGGTTATATCCTGAATATTCATCAAAGAAACAGTAAAATTTGTTACCAGCAAGTCAATATAACATCTGATCTATAGAAGGCAGCAGGAAATGGCCCTTCCGAGTAGCGTTGTTTAATTTTCTATAGTTTATAAAGATTCTCCAACTCGTGACAATTCTCGTCGGGATTAACTCATTACATTCATTCTCAACAATTGTGATTCCACCTTTCTTTGGTGCACATTGTATCGGACTTACCTATGAACTATTTGAGATGGGGTAGATAATTCCCATATCTAATCATTTGATCACTTACTTTCGTACTACCTCTTTCATGATAGGGTCAAGTCTCCTTTGCCCATCAATTATTGCTCTTTCACCCTCCTCTATAATAATCTTATGCATACAAAAGGAAGGACTTATTCCTCGAGTATCAGTTATGGTCCAACCAATTTCCCTTTTAAATTTCTTTAAAACATCAATTACTTGCTCCTCTTGGTGTTCTGTTAGTTCTACTAAAATAATGACAGGCAAAGTAGAATTGTTACCTAAATAAACATATTTCAAATAGGAAGGAAGTACCTTAAGTTCAAGTTTAGGCGGTTCCTAAATTAACAACTTGGGTTATGTGTATTCACGTGCTTCCAACTCCAATGGTTCAAACCATGCTAGTTAAACATAGTACCTCGGATTAGCTTCCATCAAAGCCATATTTTCATTATCTTTTTCATCTTCCAGTGGCTCAGACCCTAAAGTGTTCTCCAATGGGTCCTCTACAAAATTATTATCCCATTCTATAGAAACTAAATTTCTAACTCTTCCATCACTGAACATTCTTCCGTTAGATCAGGAAATTTCATCGCTTTAAGAACATTAAACATTACCTGATCGTCTTGAACTCTCATGGTGAGTTCACCTTTTTGCACGTCCATTAATGTTCTTCCCGAGGCTAGGGAAGGTCGTCATAGGATGATTGATACTTTCTTCTTTGCTTCAACATATAAGACAATGAAATCAATAGCAAAAATAAATTTATCAAATCTTACCAAGACATCCTCGATCTTTCCTTCGGGGTAGGCTAAAGATCAATCCGCTAGTTTCAATGTCATAGTCGTAGGTCTTACTTACCTATTCCTAATAGCTTGAAAATATATTTGGGCATCAAGTAGATGCTTGTTCCTAAGTTGTACAAAGCTTTACCATGATAAGATTCTCTGATATTAAAAGGTATAAAAAGCTTTCAAGGTCCTTCAGTTTTGAAGGTAGCTTGTTCTGTAAGAATGCACTACACTCATTCGTTAAAGCGATAGTCTCATACTCACTAAGCCTCTTCTTTTTGCACAGGATGTCTTTCATGAACTTGACATAGTTGGACATTTGTTCTAAAGCCTCTACCAACAAGATATTGATGTGAAGTTGCTTTAGAACGCCCAAAAACTTCTTGAATTGCACCTCCTATTTTACTTATTTGGTTGGAATTTTTTAGGATACATAGGTGATGGAACTTTGGATTGGACTAGATAACTTTTCTGAGGAGATAAATTTGCATCTAAAGAAGATGTTAGCTTATCAAAATTCACTAGTTTAGATTTTACCTCATTAGACTTTGTAAGTTCTGGCTCTTCTGGTGCAGGAATTTCAACTGTTGGTTGACTTTCCTCCTCAATAGGTTCATCTTCAACCACAACTTCCCCGGGTTCCAAAGTCTTACCAAAACTTCATTGGGTTCCTTACCCAAATTCCTTGGATTTTCTATGTCACTTGGCAAGGCTCCTTACAGTCCATTACGAAGCTCCATTGCTTACTAACCCATTTACTTCTCCAAATTTTTCAATGTTGTTGATTGACTCTAGATTAGGGCATCATTCTTTGCCATGTACGCCTTCAACAAGTTCTCCAAACTATTAGATGATTTAGCTTGATGTGGTTTAGGAACTTGTTGATTAAACCCTTGGGTTTGGCTTGGTCTATGCTGCATGTAGGTGTTGTTTGGTCCATTTCCTTGGTTACTCCAAGAAAAGTTTGGATGGTTTCACCATGAAAGATTATAGAAGTTGGATTGTGGTCCTTGTCCACTTCTATTTTTATGTTGATTCCCTACATAATAAATTGACTCGGGATTTGATGGAAAATTCTCAAAAGAATGGCCATCCCCACAATCCATGTAGGAAACTACATCGAACTGACTCAGTGTTTGAGATGGAAAATTATTCACACCGTTAGTGGTAAACTATTTTAACATTAAAGAGATAGATGATACCTAAGCTGAGAGTGAAGTGAGGGCATCGACTTCATGAACTCTGACTACACGTTTTTCTGATGCTGCTCAATTTGTTAGCCATTGATAGTTGTTACCAGTGATCCACTTGATGATTTCGTAAGCATCATTATAAGACTTCGACAAGAGAGCACATTCATAGAAGCATCTACCATCAATCTTGTGTGTACGTTTAGACCATTATGAAACATATCCAATTGGATGCAATGTGGAATACCATGATGAGGATACTGATAACTCTTGAAAAGAGTTATAATTCATGCCTTTAGACTGTGTCGATTGTTTATACTTAAGTGAGCTTAATTGTATTTTAGGATAGTATTTTAGCATTTTTAAAACATTGCATAAGAAGCTTGGACGGTGCTTAAATATTATTATTTGTTACTTTTATTTGCATGTGAAAGGGTTGTGTTTGATGGTTTCGCAGGTGCAGGATGTGGAGAAAGAAATAAATGAGTGAAAGTTTGTCGGGGCAAAAGGTTAAACACTTTGCCAACTTGTATGTCATGGCAATTCCAAGAAGATGACTGAATCAACATTTAACGCATACCAAGTCTCAGCCCAACTCTACTCGTACCAGAAAACTCAGCCTAAAAAAGAGGAAAAATGACCATGAGACCAAGGGTTGATAACCACCTACCATAAGGTAGGAATTTTAAACCAAAAAAAAAATCTAAAAAAGAGGATAATATATCTTGGGTTGTCGGATTTACCCTAGGGAAGAGCCTATAAAAAGCCAAAGGAGGAAACCCAAAAAGGAACAAGGGTAGAGATCTATTGGCAAAATTAAAGGGTAGCGGTTGAGTAGAGACAGAAAGAGGAAGACGAAGGCAGTCCCTCTCAGCTACTATAGGACACGGTGCTGCTAGAGTGTGAACTGGACACGTGAAAGCTGTCTTCCCGACATTCTTCTGTTATTTCTTAACTATTTCTCCATGAATTGATTTGATGAAAACAATGTTGAATGATATTTTGGTTTTGAATTTTATTTGCCAACCCATGAGCTAAATCTCATATGGTTGGGATTACTTGATGAAACCTTTATTTCCTTTAATGGTTGAAGCATAGATCTGAATTAATTTACTGTTTCATTCAATTATTTTTATTTTTAAATTTTATGCGTACAGTCCCTAGACATAGACGATTGTGCAGCATACCCATAAACTAATTTAATTTTGAAAAGGTTGGATTAATTGGACAAAAATTGAATGATATGAAGAAGTAATCGACAGATACTTGTAGTAGACTCTAGACATAGAGCAACTTTCATGCAGAAGGAAACAGTGTAGGGTATCATATTAAAGGCCTGTAGACATGGGCAAGGTAACTTGAGGTTTCTGCTTTCAGAAGAAGCAGACCACCTTAGAACTCTTCTGAGCAGTAGATTGATTACGATTTTATCAAGGCATTACTGATAGTAAGGGTAGATTCTTAGTAATTCTGACCTTCCAAATCTACATCGTATATCCCTTATCCTTTGCCATATTATCTTTTCCAACGCATCCTTAGTTGTTTACTTGTTCAGTACATATTATTCATATAAACATTTTCGTAATTGCCATTGCATTTTTACTTTTACCATAACATTTTCAATTATTCATCAATTACACATATTGTTCACATTAATATTCCTTTTGTTTACCACCGCATTCTTATCATTATTTTTCTATAACATTAATCTAACTTTATTATGATAACTTTACCATTTGTATACCTAATCAGATCCCTGTGGAGACGATCTCACTTATCACTTTATTACTTGATTTGACATATATACTTGCACAACTCGCATATCATATTCATACGCGACAAGTTTTTGGCACCGTTGCCAAGGATCGACAATTTGGTGTAATTTGGTTTGGTTATTTTACTTAATTCCATTAGTTTAATTTAACTTAGTTTAATTTAATTTCCAAAGGTTTTCCATCAGTGCATAGGAAAAGGCATTTGATAGTATTAAAAAGAACATATGTTTTCTCCCTACTTATTGGTAAATTTGTCCTCATTGAGTTATCTTTAGCACATATTTTAGCATTTTCAGTTTAGTAAATTGCATTTTATAACTCAGTGGATCTTAACCTATTTTCCCTTAATTTCGTCATGTTTTGGTACTAATATCGCTGCATGAGTATTTCTAGATTGCGCCCAGAATTGTCGCCGCACTTGACAGCTGTCTAGATAAGAACAAAAATGTGTGAGCTGTCCAGTCTGGTATAACCTACGTAAAGAGGCAACATGATTTTGATGAAAGGACACCTGTGCTATTTGGAAGAATACAAATATTCACGTGAAAAAAGAGAAAAAGGAGGCTCTTGGGGGGTATTATCTTCTTCAACCTATCTTTTGAGGCTTTTTGGCTATTGTAGCTTAAGCCTCCTACGGGTGAACCAACGTGAAAGGGATGTAGATTAGCTCTTGATGAGGAGCCTTGAGTGCGACACAAGAGGGAGTTGAGAGATCAAGTCGAGATTTTCTTGGAATAGTACTCTCCACTTGTTTCTTTTATTTTTTTAAGCGCTGGTGATTACTTTCTATTTCATGTTTGTACAGAAGTATACATGAGTTATGGGTTAAATGTTATTTTATTCAATCTTTCTTCTACTATTTAATTTTTAGGTTTGAATGTTTTTAGCATGGAAGTGTTAGTGATGTCACTGACACTAGAAAGTACAGCGACAGTTCAAGCTAACAAGCATGACAACCGAAGTTGCTTGAGGATTAGAAGAATTTAATCCATTTGTTCTTAATAGTGTTCCATTGCCATCATCGGAAGGTGTGGCTGATGTGCATGTTTAAGTTTTAAATTAAATATAGAAGTTAATCTTGGTAAGATATTCATTGCAATTTAATGCATCGACAATCACCTATCCTTGTATACCTTGTGAGCACTTAGTATTCTGTTGAATATTCACGTTGGGGATCCCAGTTTATCATTATCATATTTTATCTTATTGTTTTCAAGTTATTGCTTCGACAACTACTCTCACAATTTATCTTGTTTCTATCTATTTATTGCACTAACATTGATAGACAAAATCATATTTGTCTACTATACTTGCATCGACAGTGTACGCTTGCACATTATTGCTATGACATTAAACAACCGATCAAGTTTTGGCGCAGCTGCTGAGGATGGCATTGGTTTGATATTTATTTTTGTTTGTTTTTATTTCATAATATTTAGTTGTTACTAACTTGTTTTCTTTTTGTCGCTATTTTCACATTTTATTTTAGGTGTTGTATGACCCGAAGTAATTCGGAGTTTATTGCTAATTTTGATCCAGAAATTGAAAGAACCGTTTAGAGAGACTTCGAAAACAAAATAATATGGCTTTACCAAGAAACTATGAAGTCATACCCCCAATGCAGCACCAAAATGCTAATAATCCACCTTTGCCGTAAGATGCTCAAATACAGAATAGGACTATACGGGATTTTATAGTACCTATTTTGGATGACTTACAACCGAGAGTTGTTAGGCCAGCAATCTAAGCTGGAATTTTTGAACTCAAGCTAGTAATGTTTCAAATGCCAAATTCTAATGGGCAATATGCTAGGCTGCCACATGAAGATGCACGAGAACATCTTAAATAATTTTTATTGATTTGTGCTTCCTTTTGTCAACAAGGCGTTCCTGGTGACACTTTAAAGATGCAATTATTTCCTTATTTCTTGCAGGGAAGAGCTTGTACTTGGTTCCTTAGGCTACCTGCCGGATCCATTACTTCTTGGAATGCACTAGCAACTCAGTTTATTTTGTGATTTAACCCGTTGACAATGAATGCTCGTCTCCGAAATGATATTATAACTTATCATCAACTGTATTATGAGAATCTTCACACCACACGGGAACATTATAAATCTTTTTTCGATATTGTCCCATGCACGACATTCAACAGGAAACACAAATTGAGATTTTCTGTAATGGGTTAAATTCACCATGAGGAATCTTACCGACACATCAGCCAATGGTCTTTTGCTGGATTGTACTTATAATGACACTATTAGAATTCTTGAGAGAATTGCTCAGAATGATTTTCAATATCCTATCTCTAGTGTTGTGCAAGTAAAAGCTACTCCGAGAGTTATTGAATTGGGCGCAATATTTGCACTTAGTGCTCAAGTTTCTTCTCTTGCAAATATGATAAAGAATATGTAAGGGACTAGTGATGTTGCACCTATACAAGCCACTCAACAAGTTGAATTCCTATCTTTTGTTGTGAGATTTAAAATGACAACCACAACTATGAACATTTTCCATAACATGCAGAGAATATTTTTATGTCAATAACATCTAGCACAATTCCTATGGCACCTCTTACAATAATTTTGCATGCAATCAATAGTCTTGGGGAACTCAGAATGCTGGACAAAATGCTGTGACATTCTGATATGGGAATATATCCACTTAAGGAAATTATAATTCAAGACAAGGGAATTACAATCAACAACAGCAAAACTACAATCAGTACACTCAGATGCATACACAATAAAGCTCAATGCATCCACATCAGATTCAGATGCAGCCACATCACTCTTCAATGTTGAATCAGCATGTTCAAGAACATTGACAATAATAATACATGCAAGCTTCTCATTCTAACCCGTTAGCAGCTCTTGAGGCTTTAATGCGGGAGCATATGACTCGCATAGAAGTTATTGTGCAAGGGAATTCATCTTTTATTCAGGCGTCGGAGGAACAATTAGGACAACTTGCTTCGAATCTGAATACTCGACGACCAGGCACACTACCTAATGACACGAAAAATCCCAGTCTGAGGAGGAAAGAACATTGCAAGGCTATCACCCTCAGGAGTGGTAAACAAACTGGCGAGCTGACTACAGACTCTACTGTAGCACCTCAAGATACTGGTGAAGCTATTTTGACAAATAAGTTGCCCCCCAAAATGAAAGATCCTAGTAGCTTTATTATCCCATGTTCAATTGGCAACCGTTATTTGAGAAAGGCTTTATACAACTTGGGAGCTAGCATCAACCTAATGCCACTATCTACTTTCAGAAAGTTGGGAATTGGTCATGTAAAACCTACTGCAGTGATATTGCAACTAGCTGATTAATCATTAGCTCAACCTGAAGGCGAAATCAAAGATATCTTAGTTCATGTGGATAAATTTGTTTTTCTAGCTAATTTTATCATACTTGACTTGAGGCAGACAAGGAGGTTCCCATAAGCTTGGGACGACCATTTTTATCCACTGGCCAAACTCTTATTGATGTTTACAAAGGTGAACTGACCATGCGACTTAATGATGAGCACATTACCTTTAGTGTTTTTAAATCTATACACTGAAAGGATAAAGAAGAATGACATACTGTCAATGTGCTAGATGATCTAATTAAGGAAGAATTCAATGACCAAAGAACAATACTTTCTGAGGAATTTGCAGTGACATCTAATGATGAATTCTTAGATAATTGTGACAACATGGTTGAAGCTAATAATATTGAACTTAGGCATGGATGGCATATTGAATCCTTAGACTTAGCCAATAGAACAACTCCAATTTCAAGCTATCTATCAATAAAGCTCCTAATTTGGAATTGAAACCACTACCTACTCATCTTAAATATGTCTTTGTTGGTGATAACAATACTATCCCAGTTATTGTCTCTGCAACATTGGATGTAACTTAAGAAGAGAAATTGGTCCATATTCTTAAGCAACATATACTAGTTATTACTTGGAGTATTACCGATATTCTAGGCTTAGTCCATCTTTTTGCATGCACAAGATCAACTTGAAAGATGAAGGAAAGCAATCGATTCAACAACAAAGAAGATTAAACGAGAAGATGAAGGAAGTTGCTGAGAAAAAAATTATAAAATGGCTTGATGCTGGAATTATTTACCCAATTTATGATAGCAATTGGGTAAGTCCAGTGCAATGTATTCCTAAAAAGAGTGTCATCATTGTGGTTAGCAACGACAAAGACGAATTAATTCCTACACGCTTTCCTACGGGATGGTGAGTCTATATGGATTATCGCAAACTTAATACTGCCACAAGGAAGGACCACTTCCCACTTCCTTTCATTGTCCAAATGTTGGACAGGCTTGCTACAAGAGCCTATTACTGCTTCTTAGACAGCTATTCTGGGTACAATCAAATTTCTATTGCACCGGAGGATCAAGAGAAAACAACTTTCACCTGTCCCTTTGGTAGTTTTGCTTTTCGACGTATGCCTTTCGGTCTTTGCAATGCACCAGCCACATTTCAAAGGTGTATGATGGCAATATTCTCAAATATGATTGAAGATTCTTTAGAGGTTTTTAAGGATGATTTATCAGTCAATGTGAATAATTTTGATCATTGAACTGACAATTTGGATAAAGTATTGCAACGATGTGAAAACACACATCTTGTTCTAAATTGGGAAAAATGTCATTTCTTGGCAACTGAAGGCATTGTGTTAGGCCATCGCATCTATGGTCAAGGCATTGAGGTAAACAAAGCTAAAGTGGAAATCATTGAGAAATTACCTCCACCAACAAATGTGAAAGCTATTTGCAGTTTTCTTGGGCATGCGGGGTTTTACCGAAGATTTATTAGATATTTCTCAAAAATTGCAAAGCCCTCATGCTCATTTCTAGAACAGAATCAAAAATTTCTCCTTAACGATGCATGTTTGGATGCATTAAATTCAATTAAAGATACAGCTAGTAAATGCACCCATTGTCGTTGCACCAGATTGGTCTCAACCTTTTGAAGTTATATGCAATGCAAGCGACTTTACTGTGGGTGCGGTTCTAGGACAACGCAAGGGAAAAATATTTCACGCCATCTATTATGCTAGCAAAACTCTTACAGAGGCTCAAATCAATTATACCACTACAGAAAAAGAATTGTTAGTTGTAGTCTTTACTTTCGACAAGTTTCGTTCTTATCTTTTCAGTGCAAAGGTTTCCGTATTTACTGATCACTCATCGCTGAGATATATTTTTGTACAGAAGGATGCAAAACCAAGACTGATATACTGGATGTTACTGTTGCAAGAATTCAACATCGAGATAAAAGATGAAAAGGGTTAAGAGAATCAAGTTGCAGACCATCTGTCTCGATTGGAAGTTTGCAGTAAAGATGGAAACATACTTCAAATTGTCGATGCATTACTAGATGAGAAGTTATTTTCTATAGATGCAACCCCTTGGTATACGAATTTGGTTAATTATTTAGTGTGTGGAAAACTCCCATTGGGTGTCATAGGCCATAAAAAAGAAAGATTTCTTCGTGAAGTAGTGAAGTATCATTGGAATGAGCCATATTTATTCAAGGTATGCAATGAAAACATTATTCGATGTTGTGTTCCAGAAGACGAGATGCTTTCAATCCTGAAGCACTATCATAATGCTCCTTATCGAGGTCATTTTGGTGGCATGCGAACGGCTGCTAAGGTTCTCCAATCAGGATTCTACTGGCCTTCATTATTTAAAGAACTCTACAATTTTGTGAATCAATGTGTAGGTGTCAGCACACTGGTTCTATATCTCAACGCAATGAAATGTTGAAGCAACCAATTATGGAGGTTGAATTGTTCGATGTTTCGGGTATGGATTTTATGGGACCATTTCCAAGTTTATTTATATTAGTAGCTATTGACTACGTCCCGAAGTGGGTTGAAGTTGTTGCAGTCCTAAAGGATGATGCAAAGACAGTGCTTAAATTTTTTCACAAGTATATACTCACCCGCTTTGGCTCACCAAAGGCATTGATTAGTGATCAGGGTACACATTTTCATTGCAGCCAAGTGGCAGCCGCACTGAACAGATATGGATAATCATAGAATGGATACTACTTATCATCCGCAAACTAATGGACAAGCTGAAGTATCAAATAGACAAATTAAAAACATTCTTGAGAAGGTTGTGTACCCTTCGAGGAAATATTGGTCTTCTAGACTGGATGACGCTTTATGGGCATTGCAGACACCATACAAAACTCCATGAGGGATGTCACTATAACAATTGGTTTTTAGGAAAGCATGTCACTCGCCAGTTGAATTGGAGCACAAAGCAATGTGGGCAATTAAGCAAGTGAACATAGACTATAAAGCTGCTGGAAAGAAAAGGCTATTGGATATCACTAAACTAGAGGAGATTAGGCGAAATGCTTATGAAAATGCTATAATTTACAAGGAAAAGCCAAACGATGGCATGACAAAATTATTTTCCAACGACAATTTATCGTGTAACACCCATACCCAAGTCCGATGCTAAGACTAGATGCGAGACATTACCATGCTTGAACTCACTTAATTAAGTACTTACTGGCTATAAAATTTCGTTTCGGCTTAAAACCTTTCTTTCTTGGTCTCGACATACGTATCATGGTCACACGAGGCCTTAAACACTTGTTCGGACTTTCAGAACTTATCGAAAATCCTCTCACAAAATCAGAGGTTACATGCCCGTGTGGTTTGGGGCATGCCCATGCACCCCTAAACATGCCCATGTTTCCCATCCGTGGGGAGTTAATGACTTATCTGACATGGCCTTGACACGCCTGTGTCTTCCAACCGTGTGGAGCTACTAACTTATTTGACATGGCCTGAGCACACGTCCATGCCCAAGCCATGGGTCTTACATGGCTCATGCACACGGCTGTGTGATTCACCCGTGGCCTATTCTAACAAGTAATCATAAGGTGCAGGGTTCGCACGGCCCAGACACACGCCCGTGTGTCTAACCGTGTGGACACTTAGAGGCTATCTACCAAGCCTTCTTACCACTCTCACCTACACACATACATATACCAATTTAGTAAAGGCTTAATTTATCAACTAAAACACATGATCTTATACATTGATTCATGAAAATAAGGTTTTCCTCCCATACAATTACAATGACTTAAGCCATTATCAATGGCTATACACTTTTAAACTATAAACCCTCTTAGGTCAACATAATTTGGTACATTAACAACAACTTAATCAACCTTAAATTCTATCCCTATACTTGCCATGAATCAGAAAGTCTTGATACCTCGTACAATGTGATTGCTCGATAGTGTGATAACATCTCCGGCAGCCTCAACTCAAGCTAGTTAAAAATAACCTATAAGAGATGGGAAAGAAAGAGGAGTAAGCAATAATGCTTAGTAAGTTCATCTGCATAAAATGATAATCTTATAATTTCATTGAATAAATACCACCACAAAGCATCTTTATACTGGGTCTTTCCCATTAACTAAAGATTTCTTACTCAACCGCTCTTGAAGCTTACTCAATCACTCTTGAAGCTTACTCATTCTATCTCTTACCGTACTACAAGCCAATTGCACGTTTAACTAGATTCCATTCCTGCACTGACTGTCATGTAATCACATAAGACAGCACATCAAACGTTTTCAATAAGCTACCCATCTCTCGGGGGTTACGCACTTAGCTCACCAGTATTAATACAACTGATGGTATCGCGTACAACCCACCACTACCAATAGTGAGGTGATACAGCACATAGCTCACCGTCATTTATCATTCGTGAATAACAACCCACCAGCTTACCTCTATCTTAAATGTTCATTCAAGAACATTTACGTACACTTCTATTCTTGCTAACATTCACGCACTACGTCAATAAATCTGTCTCATGCAACTAAGGTGCATTATTTATGCATTTCCCATGAAGGGTTCATCATAAATTAAGTTCATCACCTTTCAGTTCTAAGACATACCTGTGCTTCTCGTGGTACAACCATATACACTCATCATATCTGCTGAAATACTCAAGTTATAAAATATTCTCTTGAGTCTCATACACATGAAGTCACATAGAAATCGTACCCAATAGGGTCTTACTTGGATTAACATGTCGAAACCATGTCCCTGACATGGTCTTATACAAATTCTTACATTGAAGCCATAATTCAATATGGTCTTATACGAGGCTTTAACTATCGTCTCAACATTCTACATGTATTTCTCATAACTTTATACTCAATTCTCATGGCATCTCATCAAATAATATATGTATCATACATCTATAGAGTGAATATACATTCCATACAACATCAAAATACTTACATAAACTCATGCATACTTCCAATAATTGCACATGAACTTACCTCGTTGTCGAAATGGCCTGAAAGGACTATTTGCCCACATTTCTCTTTTCATCCGTTCTAGGTTCGAAACTCATTTTCTTTGATCTAGAACAATGAAATTTAATCGTTTAATCACTTAATGATCATATTACAACATAATATCCACTTAGGCAAAAATGACCATTTTGCCCCTATACTTTGGTAAAATTATGATTTTGCCCCTAGGATCGTAAATAAATTTTTATCACATTTTCTTGTTAAACAAACATAGCTGAACATTTAATCCTCTTACAACTACTCATAATTCCAACTATTTCATGCTTTAATGAACAAATCACATTTTTTTGCATTTTAGTCCCAATTAGGTGTTTTCATGACAACACCCTTCACAAAAGTTGTCTCTCATCATCTTATCATTCATTTTCTTCCATAAAAACACAGCAACCAGCATAGACTCTCTAATGGAAAGTCCCTATACTCTCAACCATATTGCAAAATAGTCCCCTCATTAGCTAGCTTAAGCTTTGGGGACTCCAAAAGTACAATTTTTATCAAGAAAAGTCATCAAAATCACTTACTAATAAGGGAGATAACTTGGCTGAAAGTTCAAACCCCCAAAGCTCCATTGCTTCTTCAATTTTCGGTGGAGAGAAGATAGGTGAATAGTGAAAGATGATAACATCTTTTACTCACCTTATTTTATTCATTTTTTTTCACCTAATTCCCACCTATTTTGACCAAAGTTAAAAATTCTTGTCCCCTATGTCATATGGCTGGCCTACTCACTTAAAACAAGGCCAATTTGCACAATGGGGCCTCAAATTAATAGCCCATATCTATTTGGCACCTTTTGCAAATAAAATAGAACTTTCGCACTTTATGCGATTTAGTCCTTTTTCACAAATTAGCTAGAAATTGCTAAAATTAAGGCACCAAAATTTTTATACATCCTTATAAACATGTTATAACACATAACATAACATGAAAATAATTTTATCTATCCTCGAATTAGTGATTTCGAGATCACTGTTCCGACTAGCCCCTAAATCGGGCTACTACATATCGCGGGTCAACAAGTTTTATTATTCAATTCTAGACTGAAATTGCACTCGGGAAAATTACGCTCTCATTGGTCTGGACCTTTCGAAGTTGTCGAAGTATTTCCTCATGGTGTGGTCACAATCAAAGATTTACATGATGGGCACCAGTTCAAAGTGAATGGCCAATAATTGAAATATTATTTTGGGAATATTAAACAAAAACAGGCAGAGACCATTAAATTGGTCAAAAAATTTTAATTTTTATGGAATTTATTATTATGTAATTTTATTTTATTTTTGTTTCTATTCAAGTTTGTTTTATTCTTTTTTTTTTTTGTTTTTGCAGAATAATTAGATACCATTGTCGACGCACTTGGGCTTTATTTTCAACACATTTCGTACTTTTGTACTGTCACGTATGACTCACCATGAATGAAAGGCAAATCAAAATTTTTAAATCTCACCGTTTGATCAAAAGTGACCTAGCCATCTGATTTGTCTGAATGGGTGCAATTCCTATTGGACATATTTATTCCTGCCAGCTATATATCTCTTCACATAAAAAAATCACGCCTTTACATCTTCTTCTTTCACTTGCTATAAACCCCCTTTACTATGTCGACTATAACAAATACAAAGTAGCCATTCACTTTCTCTTCCCCAAGTTTGTACATTTACAACTTTAAACAATCTTCACTCCACAAAATAAACACAATATGGCAAGAACGAGAGGAACAGTCAAGAAAGCCACCAAGCCTATTGAAGAACAGTCATACTCTGTAACTGTAGTTCATGAATCGAAATCCTCCATGCCAACGAAGAAAAAGAAGCTGGTGATCTTTTTAATGAAATCAGACAAGGATCGATTTCAAGACAACATTTTGAAACAAAACTTCCACCCAGAACATGGCATTCTCCTTTTGCAACAACAAGACTTGGGCAAACAAGTTTACAAAACCATCTCTAAGCTAAAGTGGAAGACTTTTGGCACTCATTCTGGAAGCTATTCTCCTTCACTGGAACATGATTTTTATGCTAACCTTTATGATCATGAGTTAGAGTTTATATTTTTTTGAGAAGGCCTAATCCCATGGGATGCTAAAAAAATCAATGAGCTGTACAACACTAAAGTGGATGCAGATGAACACTCTGAGTTTATTGAGGATATCACAGATGATAAAAGGGACCTGTTGGTGAAGGATTTATGTCTCGAATGATACTTCCCTCTACTCACAACACCACAATCAACCTCGATAGAATGCTCCTGATACATTCAATGGTCAATGGCAGAAAAATTGATGTCGACACAATACTCCACCAGGAAATTATTGATTGCACCGTAAGGCAAACTGGAATCTTGGTTTTCTTATCATTGATGATGCTACTATGCTAGCAGAAAGAGATCGTGCCTCATGATGATGAAGAGGTCCTAGAGAATAAGGGTCCAATAAATGAAGCCTTTATTGAAAGAATGACTCGTGGCAAGAATACACTAACAATGAAGGAGGTAGAGACCAGCAAGATAAGGAAGGGAAAAACCAAGGCAGAAAGCAAGGGAACAAACCTGACTGCAGAGACATCATGGTTGCGAAAATGCAAGATATCGAGAAGTTGACCAATTCCATCAACAATAAGCAAATCATGTAACAGCTTGATTTAGGGCCTAGTCAGAATAGTGGTTGCGGAACCACAAATCTGAAGTAGAAATATGTGTTTTAAGGATTTTATGAGGTCTATGACATGTTTGCATGATTGTGTGAAAATTTCATGAAGAAATTTTATGATTTAGTGAACAATTTATCTAGTAGGACAAAAATTGAAAAATATGAGATTCTAGAAGATTCAAGTATGCAATAGCAGTAGAAAAAAATTATTAGAGGTCCTTATTTAGCAATTAGACCATTATATGTCAAGATGGACAAAAATAGACATTGGAAGGAAAAATCTCAAGAAAGGGGCCTTAAGGGCAATTTGGTCAATTGGCTAATAAGTTCATTAAAAGGGAAAAAGAAGTCAAAATTCATGTCCATCTTCTCCATGCTAGCAAAAAATTTCAAGCTCTCCATAGCTAGGGTTTCTTCAACTTTCAAGCTTGATTGTAAGTACCTCCAACCCCCGTTTTTAATGTTCTTCGTATTTTTGAGATCCTAGTAGCTTGATTTAGCTATTTCTAGCTATATTTTGAGCTAGGGTTCATGTTCAAAAATTTACCCATGTGTGACATGCATGTATTTTGATGTTTAATGGAGGAATATGAAAGTTTTATGTATGGTAAACATCTTTTTCTAAGTGATTTTCATGGAAAATTCATAAAAAGGACCTAATTGTAAAAGTAATAAAATATGCGATAAAAATTAGTTTTGAAGGAAAGTGTGAGCTTTTATGAGCTCAATAAATATTCGGCTAGGCTTGGGTAACCAAGAAAATGGGTGTATTTCAATATACGAGCCTAGGGATCATTTTGTAAATATGAGAAAGTATATGGGTAAAATTGTAATTTTGCCAAAGCATGATTCATGGTTCGATTTAGTCAACGTGATTATCAAAAGAGTGAAATTTTCATTATAGATAAAGAAACACGAAGTCCAGACTGAAACCGAGGAAAAGACAAGGTGGTGGACTAAATCGAACAATTATACACATTTTGATAACGAGGTAAGTTTGTGTGTAATAAATTAACTTTATGTTATTATGTATTGAAATGCTTGAGATTTCATGAAATGTACATTATTTCCATGAAAATTTATCAATGATATTCGATGAGATTATGATAAAGATTTATGATGTGAAAGTCCTGGTTGACCTTCGGAATAGAAAGGATACCATCGTCAAGGCATGAGATTAAAAGGTCCCGTATAAGACCATGTTTGGGACATGGTCTTGGCACCGAATTGAGATCTCGTATAAGACCATATTTGGGATATGGCATTGGTATTGAACAAGAAAATTGTGTAAGACCATGTCTGGGACATGGCATCGATATACAATCTCATATAAGACCGTATCTGGGATATGGCATCGACATCGATATGAGATCCCGTATAAGACCATATCTAGGATATGGCATCGGCATCGACATGTGATTCCATGTAAGACCATATCTAGGATATGGCATTGGCATCTTATTATGTGTAAGATGAATTTCAGGTATCCTTCGATATTCCAAGTGGTTCAACGAGTAAAGAGCTAAGTTCATACTAAAGATGATAAAGAGTTAAGTTCATGTTAAATATGATAATGAGCCAAGTTTGTATTCATGATTGTAAAGTGCTAAAGTTATGTGATGAGTGATACAGGTATACATGAGTAACTCACAAAAAATAAGTTTGATGTATGATGCGTGATTGGTAAGAGTAAGCATGAGTAAGCCATGTCAATGCACTTGAGAACTTGTGTTATTACTTAAAGTAAAGTATGAATGTATTATGAGATTTTATATTGCTATTTATAGCATGCAAACTTACTAAGCTTTATGCTTACTCCCTATCTTTCCCATTTCCTTGTAGTATCACCAAGCTAAGCTCGGGGATCGAAGGACGTCAGAGTTCAATTCACACTATCAAGCTATTCTTTTGGTATAGTAAAGTTCGATTATTTTGAGTATGGCATGTATAGGTACTTGGTCGTTTTGTTTATGTCATATTGGTTAGCCAAGGTGTTGGCTATTAATGTTACTTAATTCATTTTGTAAATGGCCATTAGAATTGGTCGATAATAGTTATGTTATATATAGTCAATGATGAAATTCATGAAGTACAAGTTGATACAATCAAATAAGTAGTGTGTGAAGTAGATGTATGATGAATTAGTGATAGCTAAAGATGCATTATTACTATGCTAAATGTTTCTTGAAATTAGTATAAGTGTGATTGTTTTTCAGGGTGGAAATGGCTTGGTAAATAGCCATATAATTGTCCACACGAATAGACACATGGGCGTGTGTCTAGGCCGTGTGTGACACACGGTCAGCCCCGAGGGCGTGTTGGTAGCCGTGTGTCCCCTACATCTAATTTGCGAAAAATTCAATTTGTCACACGGGCCAGCACACGAGCGTATGACTAGGCCGTGTGCCCCTCAGTGTTTGCTAACTTCATAAACATAATACTAAGGTTTTCACACACGGGCTAAGGCACGGGCGTGTTATGGCCATGTGAGACCACACGGGCGTGTGACCCTGTTTTGAGTAAAAATGTTCTAAGTGTTCGAAAGTTTCCAGTTCAGTCTCGGATCACCCTATGTGTATGTTTTGGGTCTCGTAGGCCCATAATAAGGAAGTTAAGAATTTAAATGAAGAAGTTTAAGTTGAAAAGAAAGTTCATTGCCTGATTTTGTACTAGTAAGTAAGTTAAGCCCGGTAATGCCTCGTACCCAGTTTTGGCGTCAAATACGGGTAAGGGATGTTACATTTAGTGGTGTCAGAGCTACAGTTTAGTCGATTCTCAGACTAACGTAGCATAAACATGAGTCTAGCTATACATGCCATACGTATGAGTATTTATATAATGATAGTGTGACGACTCCTGACAACTTAAATTATGTTTTTATATATAGTAAATGGATCCCAACAGAGCAATGGCAGATGATGTAGAAAGTAACGCACTGGCTCCCGCCCAAGGGATGGTGCCAACTGAAAATGAGAATAGACCAACGAATGTAAGTCAGAGAGAAGGAGAAGAGGCTAGAAGCCTTTCTCCACATGATGAACGCATGGTACACGGAGTTCGTTCGAACAAACCCGAATGCACAATCCCCTCCTCCCCACCTATTTCTTAGCCTACCCTTGTAGCTCCCCAATAAGAAGGGAAAAGCCCCCTATTGATAGAATCCAGAAATAATGAGCTGAAGAGTTTCGAGCTACCAAAGATGATGATACAAAAAGAGCAAAATTTTGGATTGAAAATACCATCAGGGTATTTGATGAATTGTCCAGCACACCCGAGGAGTGTATGAAATGTGTGGTATCTCTCTTGAGAGATTCATCTTACCAGTGGTGGAACAACCTTGTGTCAGTTGTACCAAGGGAGAAAATTAATTGGGAGTTTTTCCAAGAAGTGTTCCGGAATTAGTACATTAGTCAAAGATTTATTGATCAGAAGAGAAAGGAATTTCTCGAGTTAAAATAAGGTCGAATAACAGTAACCAAGTACGAGCATGAGTTTTTAAAACTTAGTAAATATGCTTGAGAGTGTGTATCCATTGAAGCCATTATGTGCAAAAGGTTTGAGGACAGGTTAAATGAGGATATCTGATTGTATGTTGGTGTCCTAAAACTGAAAGAATTTGTTGTGTTAGCAGATAGAGCTTGCAAGGCCGAGGAGTTGGCCAAAGAGAAAAGAAAGGCTAAAATTGAGTCTCGTGACTCAAGGAAGAGACAATTGGGTAGGTTGTTTCAATCCTCATCTAATAAATCAAGAGAGTTTACTACACGATCAGCCACTTCAGCTGGGCTTTCAAACAGAAGTAAGGGTAAACAGTACTCGGGGTCTAAAGCTCAGACCACTTCGGTTGCTAGTGTTGGTAATACTCGACCAAGTAGACCGAAATGTCCCCAATGTGGCAGACGTCATCCCAGTGAGTGTCAAGCAAATGAGAGAGGTTGTTTCAAGTGTGGGTCCCCAGATCATTTTATTAGAGAATACCCCGAGATGGGCGAGAAAGAGAAATCTTAGAGTGCAAGATCGGGAAGAACTGCTAGAGGAAGGTTACAAAAAATCTGGGAAATGGAATGAGTAGTAAGAATGCACCCAGATAGCAGACTGCAAGATCTGAGGGTAGAGCACCTGCGAGGACTTATGCCATTCGCGCTCGCGAAGAGGTGTCATCCCCTAATGTGATCTGTAACAGCCCAATTTTGGGGCTAGTCGAAATAGTAGTTTTAGAACTACTAATTCGAGACCAGGGAAATTATTTTTAATAATTTTATATGTGTTATATCATGATTATATGGGTGCATGAAAATTTCGGTGCATTAATTTTGGTGATTTCATGTTTAATTGCAAAAAAGGACTAAATCGCATAAATTATGAAAGTTTCATTTTACAAGCTAGAGGTGTCATATAGCCATAGAATCTTAATTGGAGGTTTTAAATGTGCAATTTTGTCTTTTTAAATGCAATAGCTAACCATAGGGGAAAAGAAGCTGAATTTAGTCAAAGTTGGTAGTGTTAGGTGATTAATGAATAAAATAAGAGGAAATAAAGAAGTTATCATTTTTTACTATTTTCATTTCTTCTTCTTGCCAAAAATTGAAGCAATAAATAGGGGTTTTGAAGCTCAAACTTTCAGCCAAACTATCCTCTAGCAAGTAAGTGATTTTTGAGGCTTTTCTTAATAATATTTGTACTTTTGAAACCCTTAAAGCTTAAGCTAGCTAAAGAGGGGACTATTTTGCAAAATGATTGAAAGTTTAGGGATTTTATATGTGAGTGCTTATGTTTTTTTCTGAGTTTTTAGGGAATAAAATGAATTATAATTGTTAAATAAACAACTTTTGTGAAAGGTGTTACTATGAAAACACCTAAAAAGGACTTATTTGTAAAGGTTATAAATTAAGCAGTAAATGCATGAAATGATTGGTATTATGAATTTTTATAAGAGTAACAAATGTTCAGCTAGTCTTGTTTAATGAGTAAATGTGATGAAAAATGATTTACGAGCCAAGGGGCAAAATTGTAATTTTACCAAAGTATAAGGGCAAAATGGCCATTTTTGCCAAAGTAGAAATTCTGAAGTGTTTTGAGTTATGTAGTGATTAAGTGAGTAAATTTTATTATTATAGATCAAGAAGAACACGGAAACAACCTTGACCGGGGAAAAGGCAAGGTTTCAGACTAAGCCGCAAATTAACATATTTTGCACCGATGTAAGTTTATGTGTAAACGATACATGCCTATTATGTATGTTTTAAATATTAATTCATTGTGTGGATGTAATTGATTATTAGTGAGGATTATTGAAATAGTAGAAAGTGTGAAAACTCTCAGATAAACCTTCGGAAGAGAAATATGGGTACGGATGAATATCCGTAAATATGTAAATTTTTGGTGGGCTGTGTGCGAAACCACCGAGTATCTTGTATCATTTCGAAGTGTTCATCGAGAAACCTTGTCTAAGTGGAATTAAATGTGGTTTGTGGTGATAAGTGCAGGGCATAAGCACAAGTAAATATAAGCAATGTATATGATATGTGGTTGGGATGTGGTAAGAGTTGAGATGAGTAAGCATAATTATGAGAATATGAATTGTTCTTACATAGTATGTAATGTTTTTGATTGATTAGCATATGGTATGATGCTTATTGTTTACATATGGGCTTACTAAGCTTAAAGCTTACTCTCTTCTCTTTACCCTTGTTTTATACTGTCGAAGAGCCAGCTCAGGATACGGAGTGTAGCAACCCTTGCCCGAGTTCTACGCTGGAACCATGCTCGAGGCGTTACCGTACTAAAACCTCATGACCGCCACTTAGGCTTATTGTGACTACTCACTTAGGCCACCTTTACAACTTAGTTTTCAACTTACGAAGTCTCACTCATATTCCCGAGGACTCTCAAGACTAACACGGAGCTTTTTCTATTCTTAAATTTTTTTCTTTTATTTCGGGTTCACACGCCCGTGTGTAGATGTACACACACCCATGTCTCCAAACTGTACTTAAAACTCGAGCATTCTGCCAAATGCTCCACTGCCAAGACACACGTCCGTGCTAGTCCAGCGGCACGCCCGTATACCTCTGAGGCACCCTCGTGTCCAATGTTCGTGGGGAGCTACTGACTTAATCCACACAGCTTGGGCACATGCCCATGCTCGAACCGTGTGGATTAAGTCAGTAGCTCCCCACAAACATTGGACACGGGGGTGCCTCAGAGGTACACGAGCATGCCCCTGGACTAGCACGGATGTGTGCCTTGACCGTGGAGTATTTGGCAGAATGCTCGAGTTTTAAGCACGGTTTGGAGACATGAGTGTGTGTGCGTCTACACATGGGCGTGTTTCAACATGCACGGGCGTGTGAACCCAGAATAAAAGAAAAAATTTAAGAATAGAAAAAGCTCCGTGCTAGTCTCGAGAGTCCTTGGGAATATGAGTGAGACTCCGTAAGTCAAAAACTAAGTTGTAAAGGTGGCCTAAGTTAGTAGTCAAAATAAGCATAAGTGGCAGTCATGAGGTTTTAGTACGGTAACACCTCGGGCCTAGTTTCGGCGTAGAACCTGGGTAAGGGGTGTTACATTTAGTGGTATCAGAGCCAGGTTTTACATTTCACAGTCTTTCATTTCTCGGATTTCCCTGTTGAACCATTCGTAATCAAATAGGATAATCGGAATACTCAGAATAATCGTACAATGCCAACGTCCCAGACGTGATCTTACATGTAACCAAATATTGATGTCACTATCCCAGACAGGGTCTTACACGAATTCTTACATCGAGGCCATGATCCAATATGGTCTTATATGAGGCATTAACTATCGTCTCAACATTCTACATGCATTTATCATTACTCTTGGACTCTGTTCTCATGACATTTTATCAAAAGATATTTCATACATCTATATAACATCGGAATACTTACATAAAATCATACATAATTTCAATAATTGCACATGAACTTACCCCGTTGTCGAAATAGCCGAAAATGACTATTTTCCCACACTTCTCTTTTCACCCGTTCTAGGTCAGAAACTTGTTTTCTTTGATCTAGAACAATGAAATTTACTGATTTATTCATTTATAGATCATAAAATACCATAATACACACTTTAGGCAAAAATGACCATTTTTCCCCTACAGTTGGCAAAATTATGATTTTGCCCCTAGGCTCGTAAATAAATTTTTATCATATTTTCTTGTTAAAAAAGCCTAGATGAACATTTAATCCTCTTACAACTATCTCTAATTTCAACTATTTCATGCTTTAATGAACAAATTACAACTTTTGCATTATAGTCCCAATTACGTGCTTTCATGGCAACACCATTCACAAAAGTTGTTTCTCATCATCCTATCATTCATTTTCTTCCATAAAAACTCATCTAACAACTTATAATCTCACATGGAAAATCTCTAAACTTTTTACCATAATGCAAAATAGTCCCCTCTTTAGAAAGCTTAAGCTTTAGGGACTCCAAAAGTACAATTTTTATCAAGAAAAATTATCAAAATCACTTACTAGAGAGGAGGATTGCTTGCTGAAATTTTAAGCTTCAAAGTCCCCTTGTTTCTAATCATTTTCGGTGGAGAGAAGATGGAGAAAAGATGATAGCTTTCTTTTCTTTATTTTATGATAAAAAAATAAATCTTTTATCACCAAATTTCCATCTAACCATTGACAAAGTCAATTCTTTGTCCCCTATGGCCGGCCATCACTCTCCAAATGGCCTATTTGCACTTTAAGGACCTTTAATTAATATTCCATAGCTATATGGCACCCTTAGAAATTAAAATGGAACTTTTACACTTTATGCGTTTTAGTTCTTTTTCGCGATTTAGCTAGAAATCGCTAAAATTAAGGCACTAAAATTTTCATGCATCCTTATAAACATGTTATAACACATAACATATCATGAAAATAATTTTCTCTAACCTCAAATTAGTGATTATGAGATCACTGTTCTGACTAGCCCCTAAATCGGGCTGTTACACGGGGATAAGCAAAGGATCACCCACACTGTCAACACATCTTGGTATAGTTAGACTTAGCATTTTGAGTATGGAATGTATAGGGGCTAGACTTAGTTGAATGTCATATTGTTTTGGCCAAATGTGTTGGCTCATTCAAAGATGAACTCTTTTGTACAAAGCCATAGTTGATGGCTCTTTGTTATGAATCTATGAGAAGATGAGGTTATTCATGAATGTGCAAGTTGAATGATTGGTTTACTTAGTTTATTTATACATGAATGGGTTGAAGGTTTGATATGATTTATGTTTGTATGAGTTGGGGTGATAGAAAGAGCTTGGCAAATAGCCTTATTCTTGTCCACACGGGTAGACACACGGGCGTGTGTCTAAGCCGTGTGTGACACACGGTCAGCCTCATGGGCATATGGTTAGGCTGTGTGTCACCTTGCATGCTAGGTTTGCAAGTCAGTATGCTCGGTAGTAAACACACGGGCGGAGACACGGTCGTGTGTCTCAGCAGTGTGGAAGGCACGACCATGGACATGGGCGTGTGCCCAGGCCGTGTGAAGTCTGCACTTGAAATTAGGAATTTAAATTGCCGCACGGTCGAAGGACACGGGCATGTGACTAGAAAGTGTGACATTTGTGGGGTGATGACGTCAGAAATAGAATGCCAAGGTTTTTGCACATGGGCTAAGACACAGGCGTGTCGAGGCTGTGTAAGGGACACGGGCGTGTGTCTGACCGTGTGAAAACCTAGGTAGGTTCGAATTGAAAAATAATTCCACACGAGTGTGGAACACGGGCATGTGATATGCTACACGGGCGTGTCTCTTCCTCCACACAGGCGTGTGGACTATTTACTGAAAATTTTCTAAGTTTTTCTAAAGAGCTTCAAAAGAGTTCAATTTGATCCCGAACCATTCCTAAAGTGTGATTTAGGCCTTGTAGGCTTGTTTAAGAAGTGTTATGAAAGGTTTTAATTTTTGAGTTAAAAGTCATGTATCGGTTATGTATAATTGTTTGTGTATAAGTATAGTAATGCCTCGTACCCTGTTCTGACGTCAAATACAGGTAAAAGGTGTTTCATTTAGTGGTATCAGAGCTATGGTTTAGTCGGTTCTCGGACTACCATAGTGCATGCAAGAGTCTAGCTATACATGCCATAAATATATTGATAGTGTGGTGACTCCTGACAATTTTAAATTGTACTTTTATATAGTAAATGGATCCTGATCGAGCTATTGCTGATGACGCTGCTAGTAATGCACCGGCTCCTGTACGAGGGACTGCGCCTGTAGAAAGTAGACCCCAGACTTTGGGTCAAAGAGAAGAGGCTCGGGATGTAACAGTCCGATTTAGACCCTAGTCAAAAAGTGGTTTCAGGACCACAAATCTGAGTCAAAAAATATTTTTATATTATTCTCTGAGTCTACAGCATGTGAGCTGGTATGTGTTAAAGTTTCGTGAGTTAATTTGTCCGTCTGTGTGCTTAATTTGAGAAAATGATTAAATTGCATAAAAGGTAAAAGTGATATACTATATGTTAATGTGCTTATTTGAGTTGGCTTTTAAATGGAGTGGCCTTATGAGGAAAATAAACTATTTTAAAAGATAGTGCATGGTTAAAGGACATTAATGGCCTTAATGTTTATATGTTTTAATTATTAATTCAAAAGGTTAATATGGTAAATATATTAATAATATATGTCATAATAAAACAAACATTAAAGTTGATGATTATCATCTTATTTTGGCTGAAAATACCAAATAAGAAGAAAAGAAAAAAAGAAGCTAGGTTTCGGCTAGCTTTTGATTCAATTCAAGGTATGTTTTTAATCGATTTTTGATAATTTCTACGTTTTCGTAATCGTTGCTTCAAGAACTTTGAAACCAATGTCTTAATTTTGAGAATTGATGATGATTTTGAAATGTGTCTTTGATGAACACATGAGTTTTGAAATATTTGATGATGAAATATGGAATATATGTGTTTGATTAGCATATTTTGTATTTGAGTTTTTGATGAATTTGAGTATGTTGGAATTAATTGAGAAAATAGTATTTTGAAGGACTAAATTGTGAAATAAATGAAATATATGAACTAGTATGAAGCATGTGAAAATTCGGCTAGGCATGGGTAATTTGAAATTATGTATATTTTGTGATTTTGTGAAATAGGGACTAAATTGTCCAAATGTGAAAATGTAAAGGCTAATTTGCAAATTGCCCTAAATGTGTGTTCTTGGACTGAATTGAATGATTTGGTGAACAAATGGATTATATTTGAATATGTATAGATCAAGTACCGATGAAAACGGACTTAGATTGTGGAATGTCAAAAGTTGTCGAATAACCGAATCCTATTGAATATCCAAATCCGAGGTAAGTCTATTTACAAATAAATGTATTTGTATTAAATTATGTATATTCATATGAGATTACATTGTGATGAATGTGTATGAAATGATGAATATATGGATTCCGAGAAATTATCGAGAAATAGTCAATATCCGAGAAGTCCCGTATGAACCTAGGAATAGATAGGAATTACGTGTGTCATGACATAGGTGTCCGATATTCAATATCATATACGACCATGTCTAGGACGATGGCATTGATTCGAGATTTTGTGTAAGACCACATCTGGGATGTTGGCATCGATATT
The DNA here is from genome assembly GCA_025506655.1 of Gossypium rotundifolium. Classification (NCBI taxonomy): domain Eukaryota; kingdom Viridiplantae; phylum Streptophyta; class Magnoliopsida; order Malvales; family Malvaceae; genus Gossypium; species Gossypium rotundifolium. The sequence goes on from CP106722.1 coordinate 107,844,957, forward strand.
AGATTTACGTGTTAAGACCATGTCTTGGACATCGGCATCATATTGATTCGTGTAAGACCACGTTTGGGACGTTGGCATCGATATTAGATTTATGTGTAAGACCATGTCTGGGACATTGGCATCATATTGATTAGTGTAAGACCCTGTCTGGGATAGTGGCATCGATATTTAGTTACATGTAAGACCATGCCTGGGACGTTGGCATTGTACAACTATTCTGAGTACTTTGAGTATTCTATTTAGTTCTGAACGGTTCAACGGGCAAGTCTGAGAAACGAAAGACTATGTGAGTTGTACATTCGTTTCAGGTACGTTGATATGCATGCTTTGTATAAGCATGAAATGTGAGTAACTATGTGCATTGATACAAAGGAATACTTGAGATATGTGTATGATTGAAATATGAGCAAATGAAATGTTTGAGATATGATGAATTGGTAAGCAATGGCAAACCAAATGAGCCAAAGAGATTATATATGTGTTTGAAATGAAGATATGATACAGAATGCAAATAGCTATGCTATGAATGATTATATGTTAAGTTTATTTGTATATGGCTTACTAAGCTTTTGGAAAGCTTACTTTGTGTGTGTTTATTCTGTTTTATAGATCGTTAAAGCTACACGAGGCTCAGGGACCGTCGAGGATCATTATCACACTACTCCAACTTATTTTGGCACCTTTTGAAATTGTATTTATTAAGTATGGCATGTATAGGCTAGTTATTTTGGAGTTGTGTTTGAGACATGTTTATATATAGCCATGTGATGTGGCTAGATAAGTGATTGTGTCTTGTATATGATGCTATGCTATATGAAATTGATTTTGGTATGTTTACAAGATTATGGAATGATCATGATAATAGTAAGTTTATGGATGCTTAGTAAGCATGTATTTGATGAATGGTTATCATAAGCAAATGGTATGTATATGATGAAGTATGCTTGGAAATGATTGTTATTTAGTTGAGCTATTATCGCATTAGTTGTTGAGTTTGATAGGATTTTGAATGCTTAAAAAAAAGTTGGTTACTTTGGTATGAAATGAATTGGTATTATGCTTGTAGGAATGACCCAAGTGTGGGTGGCAATTTGGCCTTAAAAATGGCCTATATTAGCCCACATGGTTGAGCACACGGGCGTGTGGCTCGACTGTGTCCCTCGTGGTTGTAATTCAAAACAAGTCAGGATCGACCACGAGCTGGGCACACGGGCGTGTGACTAGCCGTGTGGTGCAAGTCAGGATTGACCACGGGTGGGGAACACGGGCGTGTCTCAGGCCGTGGGGACAAGTCAGTATGTATGCCCTATTTTGGCACAACTTAGACACACGAGCGTGTTTGAGGCTGTGGCGTCTGAGGCTGTGGGAGGCACACAGCCTACCCACACAGGCGTGTGACCTTTGTAACTTAGAAAAAATTTTAAATTTTTGAGAATTTTTGTATGTGTTCGGTTTAGTCTCGACCTTATTCTTAAAGCATGTCTAAGGTCTCGTAGACCAATTTAAGGGACACTTTGATGTGATTTGACATATTATGTTATGAAATGTCTGTAAAAGTTTTTGATTGTCTAGTAATGCCTTTTAACCCTCATCTGGCGACGAATACGGGTTAGGAGACTTACACGGGAAGCCTTTCTCCACATGATGAGTAATTGGTACATTGAGTTTGTACGAGCGAACCCTAATGCTCAACCTCCTCCACATCCTCCTAACCTCAGCCAGTCCCCGTAGCTCCTCAAGGCATAGATTTGATAAGAATGACCAAACCCCCAGTCAATAAGATTCAGAAGTAAGGGGCCGAGGAATTTAGAGCTAATATAGACGATGACCCTGAGAGAACGGAGTTCTGGCTTGAGAACTCTATGCGTGTATTCGATGAATTCTCTTCCACACCTGAGGAGAGCTTAAACTGTGTTGTGGCATTACTGAGGGACTCGGCATATCGCAGGTGAAAAACGCTGACATCTATGGTACCAAGGGAGAGAGTGACATGGGACTTCTTCCAAGAAAAGTTCTGAAAGAAGTACATAAGCCAGCGATTTGTTGACCAAAAACGGAAAGAGTTTCTTGAATTGAAACAAGGTAAGATGACTGTGGCAGAGTATGAGCGCGAATTTGTTAGGCTCAGCAAGTGTGCTCAAGAGTGTGTGTCTACGGAAGCTATTATGTGCAAGAGGTTTGAAGTCGGCTGAATGAGGATATCAGATTGCTAGTTAGGATCTTGGAATTGAAAGAATTCGTGGTGTTGGTCGATAGAGCCTGCAAGGCTGAAGAGTTGAATAAGGAAAAGAGAAAAGCTATGATTGAGGCCCGAGATGCAAGGAAGAGGCCGATGAGTAAGTCATTTCAAACCCAATCAAAGAGATCCAAGGAAACAAACCCTCGGACGACCACTTCAGCTGGGTATTCACACCGAGATCGAGGTAATACATACTCGGGCTCGAGAGTTCAAGCCACCTCGATGGCAAGTGTGGGAAATGAAAAGTCAACTAAGCCGGAGTGTTCGAATTATGGTAGACAACATACTGGGGAGTTTTGGGGAAACAATCATACTTACTACAAGTGTGGTTCACCAGGCCACTTCATTCGGAACTGACCAAAGAGGGATGAGAAAGACAGAAAACAAGAAGTAAGAGCGAGCAATGTACCTTCGGGGGTAGACCACAAAGGAATTCGGGGAGTAAAACTAGTAGTAGAGGTGTGCCTAGAGATTTTGTTGTGAGATCAGATGGTAGAGCACCTGCAAGGACTTATGCCATTCGCGCTCGCAAAGAGGCATCATGTCCAGATGTGATACCGAGTACTTTTTCTCTTCATGAAATCTCTGTTGTTGCTTTAATTGATCCGGGGTCTACCCATTCTTATATTTGCATGAAATTGGTATCTAGCATGAGTATGATTGTTGAGTCTACGGAATTTGTTATAAAAGTGTCAAACTCGTTAGGCAAACATGTGCTAGTTGACAAAGTGTGTAGGAATTGTCCTTTGACAATTAGAGGTCATTGTTTTCCGGCAAATCTTATGTTGCTGCCGTTTGATGAATTTGACCTGATTGTTGGTATGGATTGGTTGAATGCACATAATGTTTTAGTAAACTGTGGTAGTAAGTTTATTGAACTGAGATGTGTAAATAGATATGTCATTCGGGTTGAATCAGGTAAATTGGACAGTTTGCCTGTAGTAATTTCGTCTATGGTAGTTGAGAAATACATGAGAAAAGGGCATAAGTCCTATCTCGCCTTTGTGTTGAATACTCAAGATTCAAAGGTAAAGATTGAATCAGTGCTTATGGTGTGCAAGTATTTGGATGTGTTTCTAGAAGAGTTACCCAGATTGCTTCTAGTTAGAGAGGTCGAGTTTGTCATCGAGTTAGTTCCGGGTACCGCACCTATTTCGGTTGCCTGTTATAGGATGGCACCGTTAGAGTTAAAATATCTGAAGGTTCAATTGCAAGAGTTAACGGATAAGGGTTTTGCAAGACTGAGCTATTCATCGTGGGGTGCTTCAGTACTTTTTGTGAAGAAGAAAGACGGGTCGATGAGATTTTGTATAGACTACAGACAACTAAACAAGGTGACAGTGAAGAACAAGTATCCTTTGCCAAGTATAGATGATTTGTTCGACCAATTGAAGGGAGCTATGGTGTTCTCTAAGATAGACCTGAGATCTGGCTATTACCAGTTGGGGGTTTAGGAGCAAGATGTGCTAAAAACTGTATTTCGGATGAGGTATGGCCATTATGAGTTCATTGTCATGCCATTTGGTTTAACGAATGCTCCTGCGATCTTTATGGATTTAATGAAACGTATCTTTCGACCGTATTTGGAAAAGTTTGTAGTTGTTTTTATCGACGACATACTAATTTATTCCCGAATGAGAGTGAGCATGTAGAGCACCAGAGAACTATTTTGCAAACTCTAAGAGACAAGCATTTTTATTCTAAGTTTAGCAAGAGTGAGTTTTGGCTTCGAGAGGTCAGATTCTTATGACACATTGTGTCAGGTGATGGAATTAGAGTTGATCCGAGTAAGATCTCAGCTATTGTGGAGTGGAAATCGCCGAGGAATGTGTCAGAGATTAGGAGCTTTTTGGGTTTAGTGGGTTACTACAGATGGTTCATTAAAGGGTTCTCCATGATTGCTACACCAATGATGAGACTGTTACATAAAGATGTTAAGTTTGAATGGACTGAGAAGTGCCAAAAGAGTTTTGAGAAACTGAAAGCTTTGTTGACTGAAGCATCAGTTTTAGTACAACCGGAGTCAAAAAGGAGTTTGTAATCTATAGTGACGCGTCAATGAATGGTCTTGGTTGTGTATTGATGCAAAAGGGAACAGTAGTATCTTTTGCCTCGAGACAGTTAAAACCGCATGAAAAGAATTATCCGACTCACGATTTGGAGTTGCTTGCTATTGTTTTTGCTTTGAAGATTTAGCGTCATTATTTGTATGGTGAAAAGTACCGAATCTTTACCAATCACAAAATTTTGAAATACCTGATGAACCAAAAGGATTTGAATTTGCGACAATAGCGATGGCTCGAATTATTGAAAGATTATGAGCTAGTAATCAATTACCATCCAAGGAAAGTGAATGTGGTTGTGGATACCTTGAGCAGAAAATCCCTGTATGCTTTGAGAACCATGAGTACGAGCTTAGCATTGTCTAATGATGGTTCTATATTGACCGAGTTGAGGGCTAGACCATTATTTCTTCAGCAGATATGTGAAGCTCAAAAGAATGGTAGTGAGATGCAAGTTAAGAGAGCTCAGTGCGAATCGGGAAATGACTCTGATTTTCAGATTGGTTCAGAAGATTGTTTGATGTTTCATGATAGAGTTTGTGTACCTAAAGATGATGGGTTGATCCAAAAAATTTTACATGAAGCACATAATGGTTGCCTGTCAGTACATCCAGCAGTACAAAAATGTATAATGATTTGAAGAAGTTGTATTGGTGGTCGGGTATGAAAAGAAATATCTCCGAGTTTGTTACAAAATGTTTGATCTGTCAACAAGTAAAAGATGAGCATCAAGTACCTTCGGGATTACTTCACCCAGTGATGGTTCCCGAATGGAAGTGGGACCAAATTACAATGGATTTTGTAACGGGGTTACCTATGACTCTAAAAAAAAAAGATGTTGTATGGGTTATCGTAGATAGATTAACGAAATCTGCTCACTTTATACAGGTGCGTGTGGATTAATCACTTGACAAGTTGGTTGAGCTATATATTGCTAAGGTTGTGAGATTACATGGGGTGCCTATATCCATTATCTCGAATAAAGATCCAAGGTTTACTTCAAGGTTTTGGAAGAAGTTGTAGGAAGCCTTGGGTACAAAATTGAATTTTAGTACCGCATTTCATCCGCAAACCAATGGCCAGTCCGAAAGAGTGATTTAAGTTCTTGAGGATACGCTCCGATGCTGTGTTTTAGAGTTCGAAGGTAGTTGGAAAAAATATCTAACTTTGGTTGAGTTTGCCTACAGCAACAGTTATCAGTCGAGTATACGGATGGCACCGTATGAAGCCTTATATGGTCGCAAGCGTCAGACTCCTCTGTATTGGATCGAGCTTAGTGAGAAGCAAATTCACGGGATTGATCTAGTTAGAGAAATCGAGGAGAAAGTAAAAGTGATCCATGATAGTATAAAAGCTGCTTCAGATCGACAGAAGTCATACACAGATTTAAAAATGAAAGAAATTGAGTTTCAAGTGGGCGATAAAGTATTCCTGAAAGTATCGCCGTGGAAGAAAATATTGAGATTTGGACGAAAGGGTAAATTGAGTCTACGATTCATAGGGTCGTATAAGGTTATTAAGAGGATTGGACCAGTGGCTTACCGGTTGGCCTTACCAGTAGAGTTAGAGAGAATACACAATGTGTTTCATGTTTCAATCCTGTGACGATATCGTTCCGATCCTTCGCATGTGATTCCTCCGACCGAAATTGAGATACGACCATATATGACCTATGAAGAGGAACCAATTAAGATTTTGGCTCGAGAAGTTAAACAGTTGAGGAACAAAAGTATAGCCTTAGTGAAAGTGTTGTGGCAAAAACACGGTGTAGAAGAGGCTACGTGGGAACCGAAAGAAGCCATGAGAGAATAGTACCCAAACCTCTTTACCAGTAAGATTTTCGGGGCCGAAAATCTCTAAAGGGGGGAGAGTTGTAACAGCCCGATTTTGGGACTAGTCAGAATAGTGGTTTCAAAACTACTAATCCGAGACCAGAGAAATGATTTTAATAATTTTATATGTGTTATATCATGATTATATGGGTGCATGAAAATTTTGGTGCATTAATTTTGGTGATTTCATGTTTAATTGCGAAAAAGGACTAAATCGCATAAAGTGCAAAAGTTTCATTTTACAAGCTAGAGGTGTCATATCGCCATAGAATCTTAATTGGAAGTTTTAAATGTGTAGTTTGGCCCTTTTAAAGGCAATAGCCGACCATAGGGGGGACAAGAAGCTTAATTTAGTCAAAGTTGGTAGTGTTAGGTGATTAATGAATAAAATAAGAGGAAATAAAGAAGTTATCATCTTTTACTATTTCATTTCTTCTTCCCACCAAAAATTGAAGCAAGAAATAGGGGTTTTGAAGCTCAAACTTTCAGCCAAGCTATCCTTTAGCAAGTAAGTGACTTTTGAGGCCTTTCTTGATAATATTTGTACTTTTGGAACCCCTAAAGCTTAAGCTAGCTAAAGAGGGGACTTTTTGCAAAATGATTGAAAGTTTAGGGATTTTCCATGTGAGTGCTCATGTTGTTTTCTGAGTTTTTAGGGAAGAAAATGAGTTATGGTTGTTAAATAAACAACTTTTGTGAAAGGTGTTACTATGAAAACACCTAAAAAGGACCTATTTGTAAAGGTTGTAAATTGAGTAGTAAATGCATGAAATCATTGGTAGTATGAATTGTTATAAGAGTAATAAATGTTCAGCTAGGCTTGTTTAATGAGGAAATGTGATGAAAAATGATTTACGAGCCTAGGGGAAAAATCTTAATTTTACCAAAGTATAAGGGTAAAACTGTCATTTTTGCCAAAGTAGATATTCTGAAGTGTTTTGAGTTATGTAGTGATTAAATGAGTAAATTTTATTATTATAGATTAAGAAGAACGCGGAAACAACCTTGATCGGGGAAAAGGCAATATTTCAGACTAAGCCACAAATTAACATATTTTGCATCGAGGTAAGTTTATGTGTAAACGATACATCCCTATTACTTATGTTTTAACTATTAATGCATTGTGTGGATGTAATCGATTATTGGTGAGAATTACTAAAATAGTAGAAAGTGTGAAAACTCTAGGATAAACCTTCGAAAGAGAAATATGGGTACGGATGAATATCCGTAAATATGAAAATTTTTGGTAGGCTGTGTGCGATACCACCTTGTTATTTATTAACGATGGACTATGTACGATACCATCATATTCATTATCATTTTGGTGGGCTGTGTGCGAAACCACAGAGTATCTTGTATCATTCTGAAGTGTTCATCGAGAAACCTTGTCTAAATGGAATTACATGTGGTTTATGGTGATAAGTGCAGGGCATAAGTACAAGTAAATGTGAGCAATGTATATGATATGTGGTTGGGATGTGGTAAGAGTTGAGATGACTAAGCATGATTATGAGAATATGAATTGTTCTTACATAGTATGTAATGTTTTTTATTGATTAGCGTATAGTATGTTGCTTATTGTTTACATATGGACTTACTAAGCTTAAAGCTTACTACCTTCTCTTTACCCATGTTTTATAGTGTCGAAGAGCCAGCTCAGGATACAGAGATAAGCAAAGGATCACCCACACTATCAGCACATCTTGGTATAGTTAGACATAGCATTTTGAGTATGGCATGTATAGGGACTAGACTTAGTTGAATGTCATATTGTTTTGGCCAAATGTGTTGGCTCATTGAAAGATAAACTCTTTTGTACAAAGCCATAGTTGATGGCTCTTTCTTATGAATTTATGAGAAGATGAGGTTATTCATGAATGTGCAAGTTGCATGATTTGTTTACTTAGTTTATTTATGTATGAATGGGTTGAAGGTTTGATATGATTTATGTTTGTTTGAGTTGGGGTGATAGAAAGAGCTTGGCAAATAGCCTTATTCTTGTCCACACGGGTAGACACACAGCCTATGTCTAGGCCGTGTGTGACACACGTTCAGCGTCATGGGCGTATGGTTAAGTCGTGTGTCCCCTTGCATGCTAGGTTTGCAAGTCAGTATGCTCAGTAGTAAACACACGAGAGGAGACACGACCATGTCTCTCAGCCATGTGGAAAGCACGGCCATGGACATGGGCTTGTGCCCAGATCGTGTGAAGTCTGCACTTGAAATTCAGAATTTAAATCACCACACGGTCGAAGGACATGGGCGTGTGCCTAGACCATGTGACACTTATGGGGTGATGGCGTCAGAAACAGAATGCCAAGGTTTTTGCACACGAGCTAAGACACGGGCATGTCGAGGCCGTGTGAGGGACAATGGGCAGGGACACTGGCGTGTGTCTGGCCGTGTGAAAACCCCTGTAGGTTCAAATTGAAAAATAATTCCACATGGGTGTGGAACACGGGCATGTCCCTTCCTCCACACGAGCGTGTGGACTGTTTAGTGAAAATTTTCTAAGTTTTTCTAGAGAGCTTCAAAAGAGTTCGATTTGATCTCAAACCATTCCTAAAGTGTGATTTAGGCCTCGTAGGCTTGTTTAAGAAGTGTTATGAAAGGTTTTAATTTTTGAGTGAAAAGTCACGTCTCGGTTATGTATAATTGTTTATGTATAAGTTTAGTAATGCCTTGTACCCCGTTTCGGTGTCGAATATGTGTAGGGGGTGTTTCATGATCACGGGTACATTTTCTCTCTATGACACTCATGTTGTTGCTCTAATTGACCTAGGATCTACCCACTTGTATATATGCATGAAATTAGTATCTAGTATGAACATGCATGTAGAGTCTACAAAATTCGTGATAAAAGTGTCAAATCCCCTAAGCAAATGTGTGCTAGTTGGCAAGGTATACAAAGATTGCCCTTTGATGATTAGAGTTCATTATTTTCCTGCAAACCTTATGCTATTACCATTTGATGAATTCGATGTAATTCTTGGTATGGATTGGTTAACTGCTCATGATGTGATAGTAAATTGTGGAAGGAAATTTATTGAGTTGAAATGTGAAAATGGGGATATTCTTCTTGTTGAATCAGATGAACAAGACAAATTGCCTGTAGTGATTTCTCATATGTCTGCTCAAAAATATGTAAGAAAGGGATATGAAGCTTATCTTGCCTTTGTAATGAATGCCAAAGAGACTGAGTTAAGAATTGAATCAGTGCCCATAGTATGTGAGTATCCAGATGTATTTTTGGAAGATTTTCCAAGGTTGCCTCCAGTGAGAGAGATCGAATTTGGTATTGAGTTAGTCCTTGGTACTGCCCCTATTTCAATTTCTCCGTACAGGATGGCTCCAACCAAGTTGAAAGGATTGAAGGCACAGTTACAAGAATTGATGGATAAAGGTTTCGCAAGACCAAGTTATTCTCCGTGGAGTGCTCCTGTATTATTTATGAAAAAGAAAGATGGCTCCATGAGGATATGTATAGATTATCGGCAACTTAATCAGGTAACCATATAGAACAATTACCCCTTGCCAAGGATTGATGATTTGTTTGACCAATTGAAGGGAGCCACTGTGTTTTCCAAGATAGACCTGAGGTCTGGATATTATCAGTTGAGAGTCAAGGACTCAGATGTACCGAAAACCGCATTTCGGACAAGGTATGGTCACTACGAGTTTTTAGTCATGCCTTTTGGTTTAACAAATGCCCTTGATGTGTTCATGGATTTGATGAGTTGTATCTTTTGACCATATTTAGATAAATTTGTTGTGGTCTTTATTGATGATATACTGACTTACTCTCGTGATGAGAACGAGCACGCTGAGCACTTGAAGACGGTTTTGCAAATGTTACGAGATAATCAGTTATATGCCAAGTTTAGTAAAAGTGAATTTTGGCTTCAAGAAGTCAGATTTTTGGGGCACATTGTCTTGAGAGATGGAATGAGTAAGATTTCAGGAATTGTGGATTAGAAGCCGTCAAAGAATGTATTCGAGGTTAGAAGTTTTCTGAGTCTAGCTGGTTATTCCAGACAGTTTGTCAAGGGATTTTTGATGATAGCTACTCCGATAACGAGGCTATTGCAAAAAGATGTGAAGTTTGAGTGGACAGAAAAGTGCCAACAGAGTTTTGAGAAATTCAACAGTGTGGCTCCAATTTTAGTACAACTCGAACCAAGAAAAGAATTTTTAGTCTATAGTGATGCATCCTTGAATGGATTGGGTTGTGTACTCATGCAAGAAGGCAAAGTAATAGCTTATGCCTCTAGACAATTAAAGTCGCATGAGAAGAATTACCCAACCCATGATTTGGAGTTAGCTGCCATTGTGTTTGCATTGAAGATATGGAGACACCATTTGTATGGTGAGAAATGTCGGATATTCATTGATCATAAAAGCCTAAAATACTTGATGACTCAAAAAGAATTGAATTTAAGGCGACAAAGATGGTTAAAGTTGATAAAGGATTACGAGCTAGTGACTGACTACCATCCGGGAAAGGTGAATGTCGTTGCTGATGCCGTGATTAGGAAATCCTTGTTTGCATTGAGAGCCATGAATACACGAATGGCTATGTCAGATGATGGTTCTATTCTATCTGAATTGAGAGCTAGACCGATGTTTCTCCAAGAGATTTGTGAAGCTCAAAAAGGTGACAATGATTTGCAAGCTAAAAGAGTTCAATGTGAATCGAGTGTTGAGTCAGATTTTTGAATTAATTTCAACGGATGTTTGATGTTTTGAGATAGGGTCTGTGTACCCAGAGATGATGAGCTTATTCAAAAAATTTTGCACGAAGCACATAATGGATGTTTATCTGTACATCCAAGCAGCACAAATATGTATAATGACTTGAAGAAATGGTATTGGTGGCAGAGTATGAACAAAGATATTTTTGCGTTCGTATCGAGATGCTTGATTTGTCAGCAAGTTAAAACTGAACACCAAGTACCTTTGGGTCTACTTCAGCCCATTATGGTTCCCGAGTGGAAGTGGGACCCCATTACTATGGACTTTGTGACGGGTTTACCATTGACACCGAAAAAGAAGGATGTTGTATGGGTTGTGGTTGGCAGACTTACAAAGTCAGCCCATTTTAGACCGGTACGCATTGACTCACTTGATAAATTAGCTGAGTTATATATTTCTGAAATTGTGAGACTTTGTGGAGTGCCTTTGTCGATTATATCAGATAGAGATCCAAGATTCACATCACTATTTTGGAAAATTTTGCAAGAGGCCTTGGACACCAAATTGAATTTTAGTACAGCTTTCCTTCCGTAAATCGACGGACAGTCGGAGAGGATAATACAGATACTTGAAGATATGCTTCGATGCTATGTTTTGGAATTTCAAGGTAATTGGGAAAAGTATTTACCATTAGTAGAATTTACCTACAATAACAGTTTTCAGTCGAGTTTGAAAATGACACCTTATGAGGCATTATATAGGCGTAAGTACCAAACGCCTTTGTATTGCACTGAACTTAGAGAAAATCATATTCACGGGGTCGATTTAGTTAGAGAAACTGAAAAGAAAGTAAAAGTGATTCGTGACTGTTTAAAAGATGCCTCTGATAGACAAAAGTCCAATACAGATTTGAAACGAAAAGAGAACGAGTTTCAAGTTGGTGATAAGATATTTTTTCAAAGTGTCACGATAGAAGAAAGTTCTCAATTTGGCCGAAAAGGCAAGTTGAGTCCGTGCTTTATTGGACCGTATGAGATTACTGAGAGAATAGAACTGGTAGCCTATCGTTTGACTTTTCCATCTGAGTTGGAAAAGATCCATGAGGTGTTCCATGTATCTACGTTACGTGACCCTTCGCATGTGATTGTACCAACAGAGGTAGAAATTCAACTGGACATGGCCTATGGTGAAGAGCCGGTTAAGATTTTGGCACGAGAAGTCAAACAATTAAGAAATAAAAGTATTGCTCTTGTGAAAGTACTATGGCAAAGACATAGGGTAGAAGAGGCTACATGGGAGCCCGAGGAGGCTATGAGAAACCAATATCCCAACCTTTTTACCAGTAAGATTTTCGGGGATAAAAATCCCTAAGGAGGAAAAATTGTAACAGCCTAGTTGAGGGCCTAGCTGGAATAATGGTTGCGAGAACACAAATCCGAAATAGAAATATGTGTTTTAAGGATTTTATGAGGTCTATGACATCTTTGCCTGATTTTGTAAAAATTTCATTAAGAAATTTTATGATTTAGTGAACAATTTATCTAGTAGGACTAAATTGCAAAAATTGAAAAATATGAGATTCTAGAAGATTCAAGTATGAAATAGCATTAGAAAAAAATTATTAGAGGTCCTTATTTAGCAATTAGACCATAATATGTCAAGATAGACATAAATAGACATGGGAAGGAAAAATATCAAGAAAGGGGCCTTAAGGGTAATTTGGTCATTTGGTTAATAAGTTCATTAAAAGGGAAAAAGAAGTCAAAATTCATGTCCATCTTCTCCATGCTAGCCGAAAATTTCAAGCTCTCAATAGCTAGTGTTTCTTCAACTTTCAAGCTTGATTGTAAGTACCTCCTAGCCCCGTTTTTAATGTTCTTCGTATTTTTTAGATCCTCGTAGCTCGATTTAGCTATTTCTAGCTATATTTTGAGCTAGGGTTCATGTTCAAAAATTTACCCATATGTGACATGCATGTATTTTGATGTTTAATGGAAGAATATGAACGTTTGATGTATGGTAAACATCTTTTTCTAAGTGATTTTCATGGAAAATTCATAAAAAGGACCTAATTGTAAAAGTGATAAAATATGTGACAAAAATTAGTTTTGAAGGAAAGTGTGAGCTGTTATGAGCTCAATAAATATTTGGCTAGGCTTGGGTAACCAAGGAAATGGGTGTATTTCAATATACGATCCTAGGGATCATTTTATAAATATGAGAAAGTATAGGGGCAAAATTATAATTTTCCAAAGTATGATTCATGGTTCGATTTAGTCAATGTGATCATTAAAAGAGTGAAATTGTCATTATAGATCAAAAAACACGAAGTTCGGACCGAAACTGAGGAAAGGACAAGGTGGTGGACTAAATCGAACAGTTATACACATTTTGATAACGAGGTAAGTTTGTGTGTAAATAACTAAATTTATGTTATTATGTATTGAAATGCTTGAGATTTCATGAAATGTATATTATTTCCATGAAAATTTATCAATGATGTTCGATGAGACTGTGATAAAGATTTATGATGTGAAAGTCTCGGTTGACCTTCGGAATAGAAAGGATACCATCGCCAGGGCATGAGATAAAAGGTCCCGTATAAGACCATGCCTAGGACATGGCCTCGGCACCGAATTGGGATCCTGTATAAGACCATATCTAGGATATGGCATCGGCATCGAACAAGAAAATTGTGTAAGACCATGTCTAGGACATGGCATCGATATACTATCTCGTATAAGATCGTATCTAAGATATGGCATCGACATCGATATGAGATCCCGTTTAAGACCATATTTAGGATATGGTACCAGCATCGACATGTGATTCCATGTAAGACCATATTTGGGATATGGCATTGGCATCTTATTATGTGTAAGACGAATTTTGGGTATCTTTCGATATTCCAAGTGGTTTAACGGGTAAAGAGCTAAGTTCATACTAAAGATGATAAAGAGTTAAGTTCATGTTAAAGATGATAATGAGCCAAGTTTGTATTCATGATTGCAAAGTGCTAAAGTTATGTGATGAGTGATACAGGTATACATGAGTAACTCACGAGAAATAAGTTCGATGTATGATGTGTGATTGGTAAGAGTAAGCATGAGTAAGCAATGTCAATGCACTTAAGAACTTGTGTTATTACTTAAAGTAAAGTATAAATGTATTATGAGATTTTATGTTGCTATTTATTGCATGCAAACTTACTAAGCTTTATGCTTACTCCCTCTCTTTCCGATTTCCTTGTAGTATCGCCAAGCTAGCTCAGGGATCGAAGGACGTCGGAGTTCGATTCGCACTATCAAGCTATTCTTTTGGTATAGTAAAGTTCAATTATTTTGAGTATGGCATGTATAGGTACTTGGTTGTTTTGTTTATGTCATACTGATTAGCCAAGGTGTTGGCTATTAATGTTACTTAATTTATTTTGTAAATGGCCATTAGAATTGGCCAATAATAGTAAAGTTATATATTTTCAATGATGAAATTCATGAAGTGCAAGTTGATGCAATCAAATAGTAGTGTGTGAAGTAGATGTATGATGAATTAGTGATAGCTAAAGATGCATTATTGCTATGCTAAATGTTGCTTGAAATTAGTATAAGTGTGATTCTTTTTCAAGGTGGCAAATGTCTTGCTAAATAGCCATATAATTGTCCACACGGGTAGACACACGAGCGTGTGTCTAGGTCGTGTGTGACACACGGTCAGCCCCGAAGGCGTGTTGGTAGGTCGTGTGTCCCCTGCATCTAATTTGTGAAAATTCAGTTTGTCACATGGGCCAACACACGGTCGTGTGACTAGGCCATGTGCCCCTAAGTGTTTTCTGACGTCATAAATAGAATACTAAGGTTTTCACACACGGGCTAAGGCACGGGCGTGTTATGGCCATGTGAGGGACACGAGAGTGTGCCAGGCCATGTGAAAAACCATGTAGGTTCGAAATGAAAAATATAATCAACACGGACAAGGGACATAGGCGTGTGAGACCATACGGCCTGCTCACACGGGCGTGTCTATATCCACACTGGCTTGTGGCCTTGTTTTGAGTAAAAATTTTCTAAGTATTCAAAAGTTTTTGGTTCAGTCCCAGATCACCCTATGTGTATGTTTTCGGTCTCGTAGGCCCATAATAAGGAAGTTAAGAGTTTAAATGGAAAAGTTTAAGTTGAAAAGAAAGTTCATTGCCCAATTTTGTACGAGTAAGTAAGTTAAGCCCGACAATGCCTCATACCCAGTTCCATCGTCGAATACGGGTAAGGGGTGTTACAGATCAGGCTTGTTGCTACAATAGATGATATGGACAGATCATAAAATTTGTTCAGATCAGGCTTGCCGCTACAAAAGATGATATAGACAGATCACAAAATTTGTTTTATGCTTATACCAAGGCCTATAACAACTCTATTGTAATAGGATTAAGTTAGTTATGCCCAGCCCCGCTCCTGGAATTTCTAGTGTTCCCACCGATCATCTGAGATTATGAACCCTCATTCGGGGAAGATGACTTAGGGGACTGAGACAGATCGGTAGAATCCCCTCCCAGTGTGTAAGTCTCTGATGATGAGAAAGAAGAGGGCTGAAGGGACAATGAGGAGTGCATGTGAAGGATTGATAGCCCGGTCGAGGGTGACTTCATTGCTGGTCAAGCGGCACCTACTGTTTAGGAGGAAGTTAATGTGGGAGAGGAGGAAGTATGTGTTGTAATTTTGAACAAGAAGGCCAAGTAAGAAAATACTGAGAAAGAAGTTGCTGAGAAAGAATCTGATGAGAACATTATCAATGCATCTGAGTTTGTGGGTGCAACTACTGATAATCTGGAGCGAGATGGAGCTAGATTGGAAAAAGCTACAGACGTAACCAGTGAGGAGCACCACAACTCATTGGTGATAGTGGTCTATACTAGACCACTCAAGGTGAGCCCTCCTACACAAGAAGCAACCGATGATACCAAGGCAGCGCTGGAAACTGAGGACAATGCGAAGCCCAAAGAAAATAAGAGAAAGAGCTCCAAAGACAAAAATTAAAAGAATGAGGAGAAAAAGATGAGGAAAAAGAAACATCGTGCAGCCACATTGAGGGTATAGGAAAACTGAGTTAGTTTATTTTAAGTTTTAGATGTAGTATTCATGCATTACATATAGCTGTAATTTTTATTTTGTTAGTGCACATTGTCGTTGCATTTTTATTGTCATTGCATTTTAATGTTAGTGCATTGGGGACAATGCAAACTTTAAGTTTGGGGGAATGCATATGGGGTTTGAAAATACACCAACATTTCAAAAAAAATTAAGTTTAATGAAGCATGCAAGGTTTATTTGTGGTTAATGCAAATGTGTTTGAAAATTTTTGCTACATTCGATGCTTAATTCTTGAATCATGTGAATTATCGATGAATGAGTTGGATCAATTTGACTTAATGTTGTATCTTCAATTCTTTGATGAATGATTTAGGTTGCATTAGTAATGGATGACTAGTAGCATTCCTTGAATTTTGTATGAATCTGCCTTTTACAGTTGGATAAATATATAGTTATGAATAAGAGACACTTCAAAATGGGTGTATTCTAAAATGTTAAAAAGGGAACACTCCAATGCAAGTGTTAGAAAAATGAATCTGCCCAAAGGTTGTCGCTGCATAAGTGTGTGTTAGTGCAATTACGTGCTCCCTGGGGGTTTGTTGCACTCCATCGTTACTTTTTAAGAACAAGGGTACAGTAATGCAACGATATCCCTTATTCACAAAAAAAGAGACATATATTGTACAATTAATGTTGTATTGGTATATAGAATTTAGGATTTAAAGCATGATGATGGTTTTGATGAAGTTGCAATCTTATTCATTCATACTTATGTATTCTCAATGCAATATTCTTTCATCTGAATGTGACTCATTCATTAGGATTTTAGGTGATTCAAGTTGCTAGAATGATCATTTGTCTTAGTGAATTCTTGTGTTGCCTTGCGAGTTTCTATTCTACTTGAGGACAAGTAAAACTCAAGTTTAGGGGTGTGATAGTACTAGAAAGAACATATGTTTTCTCCCTACTTATTGGTTAATTGTCCCCATTTAGTTATCTTTAGCACATATTTTAGGATTTTCAATTCAGTAAATTGTATTTTATGACCCAGTGGATCTTAACCTATTTTTCCTTAATTTCGTCACGTTTTGGTACTGATGTCGTTGCATGAGTATTTCCAAATTGCGCCCAGAATTGTCATCGCACCTGATAGCTGTCTAGATAAGAACAAAAATGTGTGAGCTGTCCATTCTGGTACAACCAACTTGTATGTACAGAGGAAGCATGATTCTGATGAAAGGACACCTATGATATTTGGAAGAATACAAATATTCACGTGAAAAAAAATGAGGCTTTTGGGGGGTATTATCTTCTTCAACCTATCTTTTGAAGCTTTTTGGCTATGGCGGCTTAAGCCTCCTACGGGTGAACCAACGTGAAAGGGATGCATATTAGCTCTTAACGAGGAGCCCTAAGTGCAACACAAGAAGGAGTTGAGAGATCAAGTCGAGATTTTCTAGGAATAATACTCTCCACTTGTTTCTTTTATATTTCTTTTCTAAACGTTGGTGATTACTTTCTATTTCATGTTTGTACGAAAGTATACATGATTTCTGGTGTAACAGCCAGGATTAGACCCTAGTCAAAAAGTGGTTCAAGACCACAAATCCGAGGTCGTAAAAATATTTTAATGATATTTTCTGTGTGAATGATATGTGACACAGCATGTGTGAAAATTCTGTGTGATGATTTGATCGTTTTAGTGTCGAATTTAGAGAAAGGACTTAATTGCATAGAGAGTAAAATGCTGTGTGTTGATTTATGAGTACTTAAATGTAGTTGGCTTCTTAAGGAGGAGGCCTTATGTTGCTAATGAACCATTTTTAAGTTAGTGGAGTGTTAAATGACAAATTAGTCTTAAAAAGTATTTGTTTTATATGCTTTATAAAGGGAAAAATTGGGATTTGATTAATAAGTTATTATTAATGAAAAACAAAACAATTTGATGGCCATTTTATATTTCATCTTTCTTCCACCGAAACTAGAGAAAAGAAATAACCATTGAAGCTTTGAGATTTCTGGCACTTACTTAGCTTCATTCAAGGTATGTTTTCAGTTAGTTTTTGATAATTTCTACATTTTTGTGATCGTTGCTTTGTGCTTTACAAAACCCATGCTCAAATTCCATGTATTGGTGATGTTGTTGTGATGATCCATTGATGAATGTTGAGCTATGTGCTAGTTGATTTTGAAATATGAAAACTTGGTGTTGGATTTTCATAATTTGTATTGAGATTTTTGATGAAATTGAGTATTTTGGGCTTAATTGTGAAAAGTGTAAATTGAGGGACTAAAATATGAAATAAATGAAATGTGTGGACTCTTATGAGACTAAGGAGAATTCAGCCTAACATAGTGTAATAAAATTTTGAGTATTTGATGATTTTGTGAGATAGGGACTAAAGTGTCAAAATGTGAAAATGTGAGGGCTATTATGTAAAATGCCCTAAATATGTGTATTTGGATTAAAATGAATGAATTGATGATTGAATGGATTGAGTTTAAATGTGTATAGACCAAGAGAGGAGAGGTTCGGATCGAGATCGAGGCAAAGATAAAGTGCTTGATTAATCGACCGTATCGATATTCGACTTCCGAGGTAAGTTTGGATATAATACTAGTTGTAAACTATGTCTATGTGATATAAATTGAATGGATGTATATGTATCTATGAGTTTTGAAAATGCTATGTGCTGAATTGAGATAAACCGGCACTAAGTCTGCGAAGTTGGAAACAAAAAAGAGGATTAGCACTGTGTGTGCGAAAAGATAGAAGCTTCAACTTATCGAATTGGCACTGTGTGTGCGATACCGATATAAGTTCGGTTTAATGTATTGGCACTAAGTGTGCGATGATGATTATGTTTAAGTTGTAAAATTGGCACTAAGTGTGCGAATAAATCAAAGGATTAGCCAAGGTTGAACGAGAGTTGTAACAGCCCAAACCCGGCCCAAACACTTCGACCGAATTTGGTTTGCTACGGAGAAAAACCTTTTGAAATCTTTTAAAAACCGGTTTAAGTTTTTGATAAAAGATAGCGTTTTGTTAAAAAGCAGTTGAGGTGTACAAATCTTATACTGGATTTAATTTTGAAAATATTTGTTAAGTCAATTTATTATGTATATTTTATATGTACCCGATGGTACTTGAAAAGCCTTTTCGATTGCTTTGGAAAAACATGTGAATTCATTCTTATAATCATAAAGTTTGAAACGAATACTCAAGCATATCACAGTAATAAAATGATTTTTAGGAGGCCTTATTACAACCCAATTAAAATCAACCAAAAATAAAGAAAAATGTAAAGAACCGAAATTCAAAGTCTAATAAATTTAAAATTCCACTGCATGGCCACCTCAAGTCCCTCCTACTCCATATCCATGAACTATGTGTCACCGGAAAAAAATAAAGGAGAAGGTGAGTCACCAAGACTCAGTATGTAACCCTTCCCCCGGGTAAATACCACATCATACACACTATATAACACATTAATCATGCATTAAGACATATACCCAACCTAGCCAACCAAATGCCTCTGTCTACCCCATTGTAGTACCAAACCACTGGTGGTGCCAAACCACTGGTGACGTATAGTCACAGATGTGATACCAAATCACTGGAGGTGCCAAACCTCTGGTGTCCGAAGACACTAATCGGTTGATGGGGCCAACCCATCGCGTGATACCAAATCACTGGCGTCAATCCCATATCTCAAAGTGGGGCCAACCCACGGTGGTGCTAAGCCACGAGGGGCGAGGCGTTATGAGGTGCCAAACCTCCTGAGGTACCAAACCTCGGTGGCCGTAGTCACGGTGTGTTACCAAAACACCGGTGTCCGCCGACACAATATAACCCCCCTCCACTCATCAACCCATATCAAATCATATTATAACGAGTTTATAACAACATACATTTATCACATGTATCACATGAGCTATGCTTCCCAAAAGCATCATTATCAATCTCATATTGACAGAGACTTACCGAGATCCTCGCTTGTACCATTAAGGTACTAAATTCAGATATCTACATAAATCAGATTTACATACAACATGTACTTAATACGTTTATTAATTGTTATAAGTGTGTATGTACACACATCACCCACGAGAAGTCTAAATCCGAAAAGAGAAGTCGGCCTCCCTAGATCTCTCTCGCACCTATATTCGCCAACCTTAGGATTAGTATTATGGCCTATTCGGCCAACCCAAAATAATCTAAAGGGTCATTTGTAATCCCGATTCTTACCTTTTCCCTCTTTTGGCTACTAACCACGGCACTCGATACCAATCTGCTTTACCAAATAATCAGTCAAAAGACGTTGTTAATCCCTTTCAAATTGAATCACTTAAAAGGATATTCTATTAACAATAGGCCCTTACCACCACTTACCAAAGTTGGTATCGAGAATGGCCTCGGTTGCTTGCTCCACAAATCCCGGGAATCCTATCATCAATCGATTTCACAAGAGTGTTAACATTCCTTGCTTACAAAAACTGAGATCGGCCCTTACCCCTTGTAGAAATCGACAAAGACACAAGAAGAGAAGGAAAATGGCATTCGGCCAAGATTACTTACCCACCCTATGAACCGATTGAAGGAGAGTTTAGAGGAGGTTATCCTTGTTTGCTATTCGGCCAAGACTTGAAATATGGAGAAAAAGAGATCAAAAATTGAGGATTCGGCAATGAAAGGAGTAGAGGGGGTTTCGGCAACACAAAATAGAAGAGAAAGAGGTTAATGGAATTTTCGATTTTGGGGAGAATGAGAATCAAAGATGAGAGAGTTGAGAATTTCGGCCACTTGCAAAGATGGGAAAAAAAAGAAAACAAGTGCTAGGTGGATGCTTTTATAGGCATTCGGCACCCCCCTTCAAGCTTGCCGTCCACTCCTATTAACCAAGGAGTTCAAATTCGGTCATCACCTTATTTTACTCCAAGCCACTCATTTAATTTAATTCAAACTAATTTGAATTAATCCCCCATTAATCAAATAATAATCCAACCAATATCTTCTTTATCTTCTATTATCCTTAGAAAAAAAATTTAAAAAAAAAACGCTCATATTACCCTTTTTATTCCAAGAATTTAAATTGAGTAATTCTTTCTCTCTCTTGCTATCCAAAATAAGAAACAAAAAGGGAATTTCATGACTCAAACCAAGGCTCTCCGTTGTTCCTTGATGGCGTCACTTGCAGCACTTAAGTGGCCTCACTATTGCCACTTTTCCAAGGCTTATTCTATGTCAAATGTTCCTTCATTTATTCTTATAACCCCTATTTACTAAGGCTCCCTACCTTGAAAGCTTCCAAATAAAATTTCTACTAACTTGAGTCAACTTAAGACCCTTAATTAAATCCTATCACTCCATAAATAATACCATAACAATTCAAACACAAGGAAAAACATTTAATCACAAATAGCCCCAGTTTAGGATGTTACGGTTCTACCCCTTAAAAGAATTTCGTCCTCGAAATTACGATCGAAAGAGGTGGGGTATTGTCGCGATCACATCCTCGGGTTCCCACGTAGCTTCCTCTGCACCATGGTTACGCCATAGCACTTTCACTAAGGGCACCGACTTCCTCGCAGAACCTTCACATCTCGATCAAAATCGAACCGGTTTTCCTCAAAAGATAAGTCCGAGTTGACCTCAATTTACATCACAGGCACCACGTGTGACGGATCGTGATACCGCCTAAGCATCGACACATGAAAGACGTTATGAATCGATTTAACTCAGTTGGCGATTCGGTGATAAGCTACCGGTCCTACTCGCTTCAACATCAGATATGGGCCAATGAATCTTGGGCTTAGCTTCCTTTTCGCCCAAATCTCAACACCTTTTTCCAAGGTGATACCTTGAAAAACCTTGTCTCCTACATCATACTCCATTTCTTTGCGCTTCATATCAAGATATGACTTACATCTATCGGCGCTTCCTTGAGACGAGCCCGAATCACCCTAACTTTGTCCTCCGTTTAGAACCAACTCGGACCCAACACTTGTCATTCACCCAACTCGTCCAACACGTCGGAGTTCGGCATTTCAAATCCATCTGATTGCCGTATGGTGCCATCGAATACTCGCTTGGTAACTATTGTTGTAGGCGAACTCGCTAATGGTAAAATTCCTCCCAACTACCTCGAATTCCAAGACACAACCCTCAAATATCCTCTAAAATTTGTATGACCCTTTCTGATTGCCCGTCAGACTGCGGATGGAAAGCTGTACTGAAATCCAATCGCGTACCCAAAGCTTGATGCAACGCTTTCCAAAACCTCAAAGTGAACCTTGGGTCCCTATCTGAGATAAGTGATACGGGTACACCATGCAATCTGGCTATCTCGGCCACATATAACTTTGCTAGCTTTTGGAGGGAGTAATCCATTCTCACCGGTACGAAGTGAGCTGATTTAGTTAGGCGGTCCACAATTACCTAAACTGCATCTTTCTTACTGGGCGTAAGGGGTAGCCCGCTGACGAAATCCATAGTGATCCGCTCCCACTTCCATTGAGGAATCTTTACTGGTTGAAGTAACCACGATGGCAATCGATGTTCACCTTAACTGCGACATGTCGGACACCTTCCTCTGAACTCGGTCACCTCACGCTTCAACCCGGGCCACCAGAATTATTCCCGTAAATCTCTATACATCTTGCTTCCTCCCGGATGCATAGCGTATGGGCTGCTATGTGCATCTTGGAGAATTCTTCGCCTCAGCTCTACATCCCTCGGCATACAGGGCCGTCCTTGAAAACATAACACACCATCATCAGTCAAACTATACCCTTCCAACCCACCATTTTGCACTTGCACCCTCGTAGCACTCAGTCCTTCGTCTACTAGCTGCTTATCCTTAACTTCCTCGATCCAAGTTGGCTTAACTTGAAGCTCTGCCAAAAGGCTTCCATCGTCATATAGACTCAAACGAGTGAACATCGCTCTTAAGTCTGTCACGACCTTCCGGCTCAATGCGTCAGCCACCACGTTAGCCTTACCCGGATGATACTCGATTGAACAGTCGTAATCCTTCAACAGTTCAATCCATTGGCGCTGCCTTAGGTTCAGATCCTTCTGAGTCAAGAGATACCTCAGACTTTTCTGATCCGTATAAACTATCGATTTCTCCCCATATAGGTAATGTCTCCATATTTTTAAAGCGAAGACTACTGCCGCTAACTCTAAGTCGTGCGTTGGATAGTTCATCTCATGTGGTCTTAACTGAAGAGATGCATAAGCCACTACCTTCCCGTCCTGCATCAACACACATCCTAACCCTGTGTGGGATGCATCACAATAAACCGTGAACAAGCTGTACCAGAACCGGAGCTTCCATCAGAATCTTCCTCAGCTTGTCAAAACTCTCTTGCTACTTTTCCGACCAAACAAATGGTACTCCCTTCCTTAATAACTTAGTTAATGGGGCTGCAATTAACGAGAATCCTTCCACAAACCTTTGATAGTACCCTGCTAGACCCAGAAAGCTTCGAATTTCAGCCACTGACCTCGGCGGTTTCCAATCCAACACCGCCTCAACCTTGCGGGGATCCACCCTAATCCCTTCCGCTGACACTACGTGACCCAAGAAAGCCACCTCCCTAAGCCAAAATTCGCATTTACTGAATTTGGCATATAACTGCTTCTCCCTCAGTACTTGTAGAACTATTCGCAAATGCTGGTCATGCTCCTCCTCCGTCTTGGAATAAACCAATATGTCGTCTATGAACACCACGACAAATTGATCCAAGTACTGTTGGAATACTCTATTCATTAAGTCCATAAACGCCGCTGGTGCGTTGGTCAACCCAAATGGCATCACTAGGAACTCGTAATGCCCATACCGAGTTTGAAATGTCGTCTTGTGAACATCAACTTCCTTCTCCTTTAATTGATGACAACCCGACCTAAGGTCAATATTCAAAAATACCGACGCACCCTTTAGTTGGTCAAACAAGTCATCGATCCGAGGCAACGGATACTTGTTTTTGATCGTTAACTTGTTTAACTGACGGTAGTCGATGCACATCCGCATAGAACCATCCTTCTTCTTGACAAACAATACAGGCGCTCCCCACGGAGATATACTAGGTCGAATAAACCCTCTATCCAAGAGCTCCTGAATTTGAGCCTTTAGCTCCACCAATTCCTTTGGTGCCATTCGATACGGTGCTATAGATACAGGTACCGTTCCAGATAACAAATCTATACCGAATTCGACTTCCCGATCTGGAGGCAAACCCGGAAGTTCCTCTGGGAATACATCAATGAATTCCCCTACTGTTCGGACCTTTTCAACCACTGACTCCTTAGCCCCCAAGGCACAAATTCGAACTATAAACGCCTCACACCCTTTCCTAACCATCTTTTCAGCCTTCAAGACCGACACCACATTAGAGAGGTAATTTCTTCGATTACCGATCATAACCACTTCATCCCTTCTACCATCTTAAGAACCATGCGTTTAGCGATGTAATCAACCTTGCACGGTACCTAACCACCAGTCCATTCAAGGATCAAATCGAACTCCCCAAGCGGTAGTTCCATCGGATCGACCACAAACACGACCCTTGAAGTTCTAGGGTACATCCTATAAAGCTTGTTCACAACTACTGAGAATGGCCTAAAGGGCTAATTACACTCATCTCCCTAGCAGCAATCTCAGAGTCTAGGTTTAAAGTCTCTACCACACTACTCGCTACGTATGAATGCGTAGAACCCACATCAATTAATGCAACATAAGGAAGACCGAAAATTAGAAATGTACCGGTTATGACATCCGGTGCGTCACCCTCCTCGCGACGCCTCTTCGCCGCATAGACTAAGCCAGGTTGCCTTGCCTCAGATTGCTGCGCCTCGCCTTAGTTTCGCGACCACGATTAGCACTATTTCCCCCTCTACCATTACCACGACCTCTCTGTGGTCCCACACTTCTATCCTGAGTACTGTTCTGCCCCTCTGACCGATTCTGAGCTCGCTTCTGGGGACAATCCCTCACGCGGTGTTCCAAAGACCCACATTCAAAGCAACCTCGCTCACCAGTCCAACAACCTCCCAATGGGCTTTTCCACAATGATTACAACTGGAACGGTTTACGATTAGCGGTCATGGGCCTTCTTTGCGACTTGGCCCGCTCTGCCTAGCCTTTTTTCTCGATCATTACCACGACCCAGATGGCCCAAAACCTCTCTTACGCTTGAGCCTATCATAGTTTTGCCTCACGGTTGCCTTGATACCCTCGGCTACCTTAGCCATTTCTACTAGGGACGAAAACTCACGAACTCGTCATGGAGCAATCAGTGACCTCAAATCATCTCTCACCTATCCTCAAAGCGGACATACACGCTCATGCTCAGTAGCCACAATGCCTCTCGCATATCTACTCAGCCTTAGGAACTCGCCTCATACTCCGACACAGACTTAGTTCCTTGTACTAACCCCAAAAAAGCCTTTCTCTGCGGCGTCGGTGTAGCTAGTGCCCACATACTTCTTTTGAAAAGCGGTTTTGAAGTAATCCCATGTAAGATCCTCTGCCGTGGCACCATCTCTGACCGTGAGCCACCACTGATATGCTTCATCCTTCAGAAGCGACACGGCTCCCTTCAATTTTTCCCCATCAGACAGGTCAAGATCGTCCATGATCCTTTCTGTAGATTCTAGCCAGTATTCCGCTGCACTGGGTGCCACTCCTGACACACCTCGGAACACTTCAGCTCCGTTAGACCAAATTCTCTCGAGAATCGATTTTTGAGCTCCTAAATTTCCACCAGCCCTAGCCACTAACTCGAGAACTCGCAACACAGCTTGCGATACTGCCTCTCCTCCCGTCTGATCTTACTCCTCGGCTCCAAAAGCTGGAGGTGGTGGTGGCGGTGGTACTTCGTTTTCAGAACCCTGACCCGACCTAACGGGTTCAGATACGGTCATTCTTCCCCTACCACGTCCACGTCGGCCACGTCCTCTAGAACTCATTCTATCTAACGCGCTTTTAATCTGATTAAGAAAAATTTTATGGATTAGTAATTTGTTCCGCTTGATTATCCGCGAAGAATTTTATGAAAAGTTTAATAAGGATTCTTTCGATCAAACAATGTTTTAAGTCTTCTACCCTAGTTCACACAAAAGGCCACATTCATTCCCTAGTACTTTCCATACCTATTCACTCCTCGGACATTTCTGTCCTGTTTCTAACCCAGGGGTATTTTCGTCATTTCCCTACAGGGGTATTTTTGTAATAGAATCCGAGAAATTTCAAACTTTAATAAAGCAGGTCACTTTGAAATTCCCAAAACTGGAGGGTATTACTAAAAATTTTGTAAAATTTTATTGATATGCATCATTTTGAAAACCAGGGGTATTTCAGTAATTTGTCAATCAGGGGTAATTTTGTAATTTTAAACAAATCCGAGGTTTTTAACAGTTGTAAAACTCTGAGGGTTCCTTTTGCGAGTTTCCCCTTCTTGAAACGATGATGTTGCAAAAATTTTAAATTCAAGGTCATTATGGTAATTTTACAAGTTGAGGGCATTTTGAAATTTTCCAAAACAAAAGTATTTTATTGATGATTTGCAAAGTCAAAGGTGTTTGGATACTTCTCAAAATTTTTGGGCAAAACCATTGAATTAATATTTTATGAGTCAAGGGCATTTTAGTAATTTCACCCCAAGGGCATTTTGTAATTTTCACAAATCAACTTTTTCGAGAAAAACATTGTAAAAATGGTTGTTCTCATATTTGGAAGAGTGACTTTAAAAGTTTTGAAGAAATTAGGGTTTTGCTTTTTTTTTCTTTTTCAAAAACATGGTTAGTTCCCTTTCGGGTTTTAGTCGTTATGTTTAGCCTATGACCGAGCCCTCTTGGTCAGGGTGAACCAGAGCTACGCACCAGGCAGGATTCGAGTGGAGAGGAGGTGAGTCACGCAGACTGCTTAAATACCAAGCTCCCACCGAACCTTTCTAGACATGCGCACAGAGGTTGCCACACCACTGAGCCCTCTGAGTTAGGGTACCAGGTAGGATACCTGCGAAGAGGTGGTGAGTCACTCGGACTGCTTAAATACCATGCTCTTCCGGATCCAATCCTAGACATGCATACAGGGGTTACCACACCCTAACTCAGTGACTTGGTCATAGGTTGGTTGAGTTCATTAAGTCTTATGCTCTGTTTGTGTTTGAGTAGTCTAACCCTAGGGTTCAAATTCCTATAAGTCTATTCTACGTTCCATGCTTCCTACCCTTCTACAGAAAATAAGTCATACAGAAGTTAGGAATACTTACCTGGGCGGATAGGTGCCGGAGACTCGGCGCCATGCTTTGTTCAAAACCCCAAAATAACTCAAAGAGGCCTACAAATCATTTTTGGGCCTTGGGCTACAGTAGAGCTTTGAACCCACTCGATACCAATTTGTAACATTAAACCCATTTTCAAACACTTGATCGAATTTGGTTTGCTACGGAGAAAAACCTTTTGAAATCTTTTAAAAATCGGTTTAAGTTTTTGATAAAAGATAGCGTTTTGTTAAAAACAGTTGAGGTGTACAAATCTTATACTTGGATTTATTTTGAAAATATTTGTTAAGTCAAGTTATTATGTATATTTTATATGTACCCGATGGTACTTGAAAACCCTTTTCGATTGCTTTGGAAAAACATGTGAATTCATTCTTATATTCATAAAGTTTGAAACGAATACTCAAGCATATCACAGTAATAAAATGATTTTTAGGAGGCCTTATTACAACCCAATTAAAATCAACCAAAAAAATAAAGAAAAATGTAAAGAACCGAAATTCAAAGTCTAATAAATTTAAAATTCCTTTGCATGGCCACCTCAAGTCCCTCCGGCTCCATATCCATGGACTATGTGTCACTGAAAAAATAAAGGAGAAGGTGAGTCACCAAGACTCAAGATGTAACCCTTCCCGGGTAAATACCACATCATACACACTATATAACACATTAATCATGCATTAAGACATATACCCAACCTAGCCAACCAAACGCCTCTGTCTACCTCATTGTGGTACCAAACCACTGGTGGTGCCAAACCACTGATGACGTATAGTCACAAATGTGATGCCAAATCACTGGAGGTGCCAAACCTCTGGTGTCCGAAGACACTAATCGGTTGATGGGGCTAACCCATCGCGTGATACCAAATCATGGCGTCAATCCCATATCTCAAAGTGGGGCCAACCCACGGTGGTGCTAAGCCACGAGGGCGAGGCGCTATGAGGTGCCAAACCTCTGGAGGTACCAAACCTCTGGTGACCGTAGTCACAGTGTGTTACCAAAACACTGGTGTCCGTCGACACAATATAACTGCCCCCTCCACTCATCAACCCATATCAAATCATATTATAACAGAGTTTATAACAACATACATTTATCACATGTATCACATAAGCTATGCTTCCCAAAAGCATCATTATCAATCTCATATTGACAGAGACTTACCGAGATCCTCGCTTGTACCATTAAGGTACTAAATTCAGTATCTACATAAATCGATTACATACAACATGTACTTAATACGCTTTATTAATTGTTATAAGTGTGTATGTACACACCTGTCACCCACGAGAAGTCTAAATCCCGAAAAGAGAAGTCGGCCTCCCTAGATCTCTCTGCACCTATATTCGGCCAACCTTAGGATTAGTATTATGGCCTATTCGGCCAACCCAAAATAATCTAAAGGGTCATTTGTAATCCCGATTCTTACCTTTTCCCTCTTTTGGCTACTAACCACGGCACTCGATACCAATCTGCTTTACCAAATAATCACTCAAAAGACAGTGTTAATCCCTTTCAGCCTTGAATCACTTAAAGGATATTCTATTAACAATAGGCCCTTACCACCACTTACCAAAGTTGATATCGAGAATGGCCTCGGTTGCTTGCTCCACAAATCCAGGGAATCCTATCATCAATCGATTTCACAAGAGTGTTAACATTCCTTGCTTACAAAAACTGAGATCGGCCCTTACCCCTTGTAGAAATCGACAAAGACACAATAAGAGAAGGAAAATGGCATTCGGCCAAGATTACGTACCCACCCTATGAACCGATTGAAGTAGAGTTTAGAGGAGGTTATCCTTGTTTGCTATTCGGCCAAGACTTGAAATATGGAGAAAAAGAGATCAAAAATTGGGGATTCGGCAATGAAAGGAGTAGAGGGGGTTTCGGCAACACAAAATAGAAGAGAAAGAGGTTAATGGAGTTTTCGATTTTGGGGAGAATGAGAATCAAAGATGGGAGAGTTGAGAATTTGACCACTTGCAAAGATGGGAAAAAAAGAAACAAGTGCTAGGTGGATGCTTTTATAGGCATTGGCACCCCTTCAAGCTTGCCGTCCACTCCTATTAACCAAGGAGTTCAAATTCGGTCATCACCTTATTTTACTCCAAGCCACTCATTTAATTTAATTCAAACTAATTTGAATTAATCCCCCCTTAATCAAATAATAATCCAACCAATATCTTCTTTATCTTCTATTATCCTTAGAAAAAATTTTTAAAAAAACGCTCATATTATCCTTTTTATTCCAAGAATTTAAATTGAGTAATTCTTTCTCTCTCTTCTGTCCAAAATAAGAAACAAAAGGGAATTTCATGACTCAAACCAAGGCTCTCCTTGTTCCTTGATGGCATCACTTACGGACTTAAGTGGCCTCACTATTGCCACTTTTCCAAGGCTTATTCTATGTCAAATGTTCCTTCATTTATTCTTATAACCCTATTTACTAAGGCTCCCTACCTTGAAAGCTTCCAAATAAAATTTCTACTAACTTGAGTCAACTTAAGACCCTTAATTAAATCCTATCACTCCATAAGTAATACCATAACAATTCAAACACAAGGAAAAACATTTAATCACAAATAGCCCCAGTTTTAGGATGTTACAGAGGTAATATCGAACAATTGAGTAGCATAAATGTTAAGCAACTATGTGTTGATCAAGGTACGTTTGAACCTATGTGGTTGATGATAGATTCAAGAGTTGAATGAATAGCTAATTGGGTATGTGGTTGAGATTGATAATGTGATTAAATGTGCCTTTATCTATGTGATGGTATTATATTTATACATATTGACGTTGTAGTATTGAGTAATATGTATTATATTACGAATTTACTAAGCTTTGGAAAGCTTACTGTGTGATTTGTTCTCTGCCTTGCAGTGTTAGTAAAGCTAGCTCGGATCAGGGATCATCAGCTTCGTAATCACACTATCGGCATTCTATTTTGGTACTTTTGGAAAGATGCATATAGCTAGGATATGGCATGTATAGGCTGGTTAATTGAATTATGTTTGAGATTGTAATTAGCCATGAGATGTGGCTAGATATGTGATAGGTTGGTATGAATGAATGTGATATGTGTGATGCATCTTTTGGCATGATTTGTGGATTGATAAATTTGCTATTAAGTGGTAACTTTGAGTTGATAAATGCTAGTAGGGGTTAGTGAAATTGGGAATGAATTATGCTTGTGGTAGAAAAAGTTTTGGTATTGAATTTGTTATGGTTGGATTGAGAAATGAACCTATAGATTGGATAGCCATGTTGGTAAGTTATTGGTTGCCTTATGTGAATGATATGTTTTGGTATGAGTTGCTTGTAGGTTTGACCCTAAGTGGGTGGCATGTTGGCTTTGCAAAAATGGCCTATAATGTCACACGGTTAGGGCACATGGGCGTGCCTTCAGATCGTGCGAGAAATGGCAGTATATGACCTTATAGGACACGGCCTTATCACACGGGCGTGCTTGTTAGCCGTGTTGATTTTGGCAGTATGTAACCACGGGGAGATCACACGGGTGTGTCATGTTGCCGTGGGAGAGGCACGGCCTACCCCCACGGGCGTGTCTCCCCTGTATTTTAGAAAAGTCTCAAATTTTTCATGAAATTTTATATGTGTTTAGGTTTAGTCCCGACTCGGTTTATAAGCATGCTTAGGGTCTTGATGACTCGTTTAAGGGACACTATGATTGTATATGAATGTGTTTGATGATGATTGACTTTGTGTCGTGAATGTGATGTGAAATGATCTTATTGTTTGGTAATGTCTCTAAACCCTATTCTGGCGACGGTCTCGGGTTAGGGGTGTTACAATTTTATTGGTATCAGAGCTACGATTTAGTCGATTCTTGGACTAACGTAGCATGTGTGAGTCTCGCTATACATGCCATATTGTAAAATTTTGATACTGTGATGAAATCTGACAGTTGAAATGTGTTTTAATATAGTAATGGATCCCGATCGAATAGTTGCTGATGATGTAGAGAGTAATGCGCCTGCTCCCGCTCAAGGGACAGCGCCGGCCACATCAAGGCCAAATGATAGTGGTGAGGAAGGTGAGGCTAAGCAAGCCTTCTTCCGTATGATGAATGAATGGTTTTCGAAATTTGTTAGAACAATTCCGATTGCTCTGTAACACCCCTAACCCATATCCGTCGCCGGATTAGGGTTACGAGGCATTTTCAAATAAAATATAACTTTCGTACTGTAACACCCTTTTCATTCAATATACTTCATCCTATTCTAAAACAACCAAATTTGATACATGTTTAGATACATACTTCTCAAGCATATAACCCAAATTCATATTCATATCAATTTCATGAAATTTAAAATTTTGCCTAACATCTCTCTTTATTAACTTACCACATATATGCATGATTAAAATTCTAAGTATATTCGGTATAATCATCAACGAATACAGAATGATCAATAAATATACATTTCTTTAATAAAATCAACCACAAAACAAATACAAACACCTACTTAGCACCACCACCTACGCATTCATTTCATGCAACCATTCCTTATGTGCAATCTTGTTTCGAACCAATGCACATTAAAACTTTATAGTTAGAAATACTAATAAGCATCATATGGTTACATGCATATATCACCCATTTGCACACTTATAAACTAAGAAATAGCATTCCTTTTTCAATTACATATATCAGAATGCGCATCATCTTAGCTTTTAATGCCATAAACACAAATTAACTTTGCATGGTATATGCATATGATCAAAGACCGAATGTACTAATTAAACTTCCATAATTCATGAATTCTATGTCACGAATTTGTACACTATTGACCATTCATAAATGTAGATCTCAAACTAAATTAACATAGAAATATAAGCATATTTAATCATGCCTAGACCGAACCTTCCATACCACCTTTCCATACAATTTATAACTACCTATACTTATCATTAACAAATGAATCTAACAAATTAACTTACATATACAAATTTTCATTATGAGATTATTATTATCACCTAACCGTAACAACCATATTTAACATTCAATAACCCAAGTTATGATTTTACAACTATATACATAACACTCATATCACCTACCACATTTCCAATAATATCTAAACTTCAACCGAATACAAACATTCATTAATAGCATGAGCAAGCCATTTCATCCAAGCATATTGATGAAGTTTAACCCAAAATAAGTAGCCATTTTCGCAAGGCTACAATTATATACACGATTAAGTATCATTAGTAATATAGCTTAGTCTAACCTATACATGCCTTTTGAATTAAAAACCAAGTTTATCAATACCAAAAGAGAGTGGATAGTGTGGTTAACTTCTTTGAAGATCCTTCGAGTCCGTAGCTTGAATCATAATCTATAAAACAGAATGATGAACACACGGAATAAGCTAACTTAGCTTAGTAAGTCTTAAGCAATCATAATATACCAATTGGACATTCAAGCATTTTAAAATACTCAAGAAATAATATGGAATAAAATAGCTTAACTCGAAAATCCTTCAAAACTGAATACTTTTACCTCACTTAACATAACACTTATCATTTCCTTACCATTAGTATACAACTTATCAACTCAGCATCAAATTCAAAATATAAACCATCCTTTCTTTATAATATAATCGTAATACCCATACGCTAAACTCAATAAATTCACATAAATATTCGAGCAAGTAAAGGGCCGTGTACATCCGAATTACATTTTCAATTACATAAATATATGTTCATTTAAACTCTCATATATCCAAGCATCTAATATCAATATTTCAAAGTTTAGTACTTAAATGATCTACTAATATCGAATCTTGATGCTCATTTAGATTAACCATCATCACTATTTTACCTTTAAACTTCAATTTATATCTCATTAGATAGTTCACATATTATAGATTAAATACTCTTTTCCAACTACTCATATTTTCGATACACATAATTCCATAGGATCACATATTAATGTATATACAATAAGTATATACTTTACACTTAGTAACTTCACATAAAAGGAATATATATATATTCACATATATTTGTATGTATATCCATTTGACATTTCATACATTCATATACATGGCATCAAAGTAATCCCAATATGTCACGTAATCATAAGCATAAGGCCAAATATCCAGGATCAGTTTGTATCCTTCATCTCAATATACTTATACGAATACCTTTAACCACATTATGCTTTCATAGAACCAATTTTCTCATGACTTAGTTTATAACAATTTGCATCTACCAATTGTATACCACATTTCATTCATCAATTCATTTACTTATTATCATCACATGTATATGTGTATAATACATGAATATGAATAACACATACCTTGTAGCCGAATTTAACCCATTTCATCTTCAAATGCTTAGGCTCACTTAATTCATTTCATGACTTTACTAGTACATAATCTAAGCTTGGGATTTCAACTCACTGATATAAAACCTGCTAGGCATTTGCCCGAATCTCACATACTGACACTAGACTTGCTAAACTCAAGGTCCGTAGTTCAAACACCGACATTTAGCCTGCTAGGCAATAAGCCCGATATAAATCACCGGCACGAGGCCTGCTAGGCATTTAGCCCGATAAAGATCACCGACACAAGGCCTGCTAGGCTCAAAGCCCGATATAAATCACCGGCACGAGGCCTGCTAGGCATTTAGCCCGATAAAGATCACCGACACAAGGCCTGCTAGGCTTGAAGCCCGATATAAATCACCAAGCACGAGGCACGCTGGGCATTTAGCCCGATAAAGATCATCGGCACAAGGCACGCTGGGCTCGAAGCCGATATAAATCAAACGCGAGGTCGCTGGGCATTTAGCCCGATAAAGATCACCGGCACAAGGCCTGCTAGGCTCGAAGCCCGAACATTCATATTATTGAATCATCCCATTCACATCACATACTATCAATATCACATATATTTCATATAATTCAATATCACTTTCACACCATACTAATATTGCATATATTCTATATAATTCAATATCACTTTCACGGATTACCTCAATGAGCTCGATTACGTAAAATGCTAAATTACTTCCTCACATTCGGTTTTAACATGTTTAACTCCACAAGTTCATAATTCAACCTATACATAAATTATAATCAATTATTATGGAATTAATTTGCTTAAAGACTTACCTCAGATTTTGTCGGACAACGAAGACCGGTTATCCGTGAACTTGCGTTTTTCCCCGATCCAAAATCGATTTTCTTTGTTCTTGATCTAGAAAGTTACAATTTAAACCCATTCAATTACTTTCCTATTCAATTTAATCCACGGACAAACAAATGGGCAATTTATAAATTCGTCCCTGATATTTCATACATTAACAATTTAATACATAATTTATACTCATTCGAAACATGCCATTTATACCTTAATGAGCATAAAGCCGATTGAACTTTAGGCACATTACAATCCATATATGCCTCTAATTTTGAATCCAATCACAACATTTGAAATTTTACCAAATTCACCCCTTATTGAAACCATGTATTCAATTTAGTCCATATTATGATTTTCACCGAATTACACCTAATTGCATATACATCCCTATAGCCGAATCAATCCTTGAACTACATAAGTTCTTATACTATCATATTTTCTATGTTTAGTCCTTCTACGATTTGTTCATAAAAATTACCCTAATATTCGTAACTCTTCAAATTAGCCCCTAATCAACCTCATTCATCAAAAACCCCAAAGCAACAATTGTTCATCTAAAATAAATCTTCCATTTCATGCCAATAATCATCTCAAAGCTCAACTTATGTTGAATGGCACATCTATCATACTAAATCAATGTACAAAATTGATGTATGGGCTTGATAAAAGAGTACATACCAATCACAAATTCATGAAATTTATCAAAATTCAAACTAAAACATACCTTAAATTAAGCCTAGCTAAAGTCGAACCTTGTTGAAGTTTTTCTCCCCCTTTTTTCTTTCTAGTTTCGGTCAAGATAGAAGAAAATAAGAACATGCAAATGTTTTTCTCTATTTTTATTTTATCTAAACATGTTAATCATTATATTATAACATAATATAAGATAAAATAATATATATAATGCCAACACTATTACATGCATAATGATGGCCATCCACTATCCACCTTTTTATGGTCTAATTGTTATTTAAACCTTCAATTTATAAAGCCATCAACAATTTGGCACTCACACATTTAACCACCAAATTTTCTTTTTATGCGATTAAGCCCTTTTTCTTAATTATGCACTAAAATAATTAAATTTTAACATGAAAATTTTACACACACTAATTCACACATTCTAAGCATTTAAAATAATAGTAAATTATTTTTTTCTAACTCGAATTTGTGATCCAGAAACCACCGTTCTGATTACGGTCAAATTCGGACTGTTACAACTCTCCCCCTTTAGGGATTTTCGTCCCCGAAAATCTTTCCGCTGAACAATTTCAGATATTGTTGTCTTATTGAATCTTTAGGCTGCCATTTCTTATTTCTCAACTCCTTTACTTCACGGCTAAGATACGGATCAGCTCTTCTTCATATGTCATATTAGATTGGATTTCTATTTGGATGGCTATCACATGTAACAGGTGGGATCGATATCCACTATAACCCAAATGCATATTTCTTGTTCTTGTCGTTGGCAAACAAGAAACAAAATCCATAGCAAATTTTATCCCATTTCCATTTAGGTATCATGATCGGCTGAAGTAACCCAGAAGGCATCTGATGTTCAACTTTTATTGCTGACAAACTAAGCACTTCGAGACGTATTTAGGTATGTCCCGTTTCATACCAGGCCACTAATAGAATTGTTTCAAATCATTATACATTTTCGTGCTACCTGGATGTACTGATAGTCGACTATTATGAGCCTCATTCAAAATCATCTGAAATCAAATCCATATTCCTTGAAACACATATTCGGCCTTTGAAGCTCAAACAATTATTTGCATCAATTCAAAACTCTGACTCTGCATCATTTTCACACTGATCCCTTCTAGCAATCATATCTTTGTAAATTTTCTGTGCATCACAAATTTTGCTGAATAAACATCGGTCTTGCTTTTAATTTGGCTACTATCGAACCCTCACTAGACATAGCCATATGTATATTCGATGCACGAAGAGCAAATAATGACTTTCGACTTTAAGTATCAGCAACAACATTAGCTTTCCCTGGATGGTAGTCGATTACTAGCTCGTAATCTTTCAATAACTCTAACCATCTGCGTTGCCTCAGATTCAAATCTCTTTGCATCATCAATTACTTCAAACTCTTGTGATCTGAATAAAATTGACATTTCTCACTGATTAGATAATGACGCCAAATCTTCAGTGCAAACACAATGACTGCGAGCTCTAAATCATGTGTTAGGAAATTTCTTGCATGCGGCTTCAATTGTCTCGAAGTGTAGGCTACAACTTTTCATTCCTGCATCAAAATGCAACCCAAACCATTCAAAGAAGCATCACTATAAACAACAAATTCTTTACCCGATTCAGGCTTAACTAACACTGAAGCTTCAGTCAAAAGGGCTTTCAACTGATCGAAACTTTTCTAACACTTTTCCAACCATTCAAGTCTGACATCTTTCTAAAGTAGTCTAGTCAACGAAGTAACTATTACTGAAAAACCTTTTATAATTCTGCGGTAATAACCATTAAGCCCGATAACTACAAACTATA
Organism: Gossypium rotundifolium; assembly: GCA_025506655.1. Lineage (NCBI taxonomy): Eukaryota > Viridiplantae > Streptophyta > Magnoliopsida > Malvales > Malvaceae > Gossypium > Gossypium rotundifolium. Next base: position 107,881,851 of record CP106722.1, read on the forward strand.
GACACACTTTTGAGGTTTCCAACTCAAAATAGCAGAAATCTTACTCGGATCTACTTGGATTCCAAAGACTAACACCATATGTCCCAGAAAACTAACTTCATACAATCAAAATTCTCATTCGTTAAATTTCACATATAATTGTTTTTCTCTCTAAGTTTGCAACAAAATTCTCAAAGGTTCAGTATGCTCATTTTCATCACGTGAATAAATCAAAATGTTATCTACAATTATCACAACAAATCAATAACAGATTCAACTTCATGAATCAGAGGCAAACCCGGTAACTCTTCAGGAAATACATCAGGCAATCCACTCAAATCATCAGACTCAATCCGTATTTTCTTATCCTTTGAACATCTTTAATTTATAGTCTTTCTTTTGCAGTTCACAACAACATCAGGCATAAACAACCAATCCTTTCCCAAAATAATATCGTATTCATCAATCAGCAAAAGTATCAACTCAGTGGAAAACAGATATCTCGAAACCTTAACGGATAGTTCTTGCATACTTTATCAACCAGAACACTTTTACCAAGAAGTTCGTTACTTTTATAGGAAATTCAGAAGATTCTACAGTCAAAGTCTTGCTGAATACTAAAATATGAATACGTAGGGCCAGGGTCTATCGAAACAATCACAAAAATATCATAAAGAGTAATTGTACCAGTTATGACATCAGGTGATGAGGCATCCTCTAGAGCTCGAATAGCCTACGCTCTGACTAGCACTCTAGCTTCAGATATGACAATGTTGTCTCCTAACAAAGATATGGCACACTTTAAACATTCATCCGAAATACAATATAGCTCGTCGAACACGCAGATAGTATTATCAAACCACAACTCAGCCCGCTCAGCATCATTATCATCATTAGCTTTAAACTCTTCGGCCCCGTATTTCTTGATTTTATCTATAGGAGGCCTGCCAAATCTCATCAGATCTACTATCAAAGGTACCATAGATATCAGAGATAGATTATTCAGGGGTGGAGGTTGTTGCACAGTTGGGTTAGTCCAGATATATTGAGTAAACCATTCGTTTATCATCTGGTAGAAGGCTTACTTAGCCTTCCTCCTCATGATTACTCGAGATAGGTCGAGAGTCTACCGACGCTAACCCAGGTGCAGAATCAGGCGCTACGCTCTCAACATCATCAGCTATGGCTCTATCGGGATCCATTTACAATATAAAATCACAATTTAGATGTCAGAAGTCACCACACTATCGTATTGTAATTTAAGGCATGTATAGCTAGACCCACACGTGCTACGGTAGTCCTAGAAGCGACTAAATCGTAAGCTCTGATACCAATCAAATGTAACACCCCTAACCCATATTCGACGCCGGATTAGGGTTACGAGGCATTTTCAAATAAAATATAACTTTCGTACTGTAACACCCTTTTTATTCAATATACTTCATCCTATTCTAAAACAACCGAATTTGATACATGTTTAGATACATACTTCTCAAGCATATAACCCAAATTCATATTCATATCAATTTCATGAAATTTAAAATTTTGCCTAACATCTCTCTTTATTAACTTACCACATATATGCATGATTAAAATTCTAAGTTTATTCGGTATAATCATCAACGAATACAGAATGATCAAACAATATACATTTCTTTAATAAAATCAACCACAAAACAAATACAAACACCTACTTAGCACCACCACCTACGCATTTATTTCATGCAACCATTCCTCATGTACAATCTTGTTTCAAACCAATGCACATTAAAACTTCATAGTTAGAAATACTAATAAGCATCATATGGTTACATGCATATATCACCCATTTGCACACTTATAAACTAAGAAATAGCATTCCTTTTTCAATTACATATATCAGAATGCGCATCATCTTAGCTTTTAATGCCATAAACACAAATTAACTTTGCATGGTATATGCATATGATCAAAGACCGAATGTACTAATTAAACTTCCATAATTCATGAATTCTATGTCACGAATTTGTACACTATTGACCATTCATAAATGTAGATCTCAAACTAAATTAACATAGAAATATAAGCATATTTAATCATGCCTAGACCGAACCTTCCATACCACCTTTCCATACAATTTATAACTACCTATACTTATCATTAACAAATGAATCTAACAAATTAACTTACATATACAAATTTTCATTATGAGATTATTATTATCACCTAACCGTAACAACCATATTTAACATTCAATAACCCAAGTTATGATTTTACAACTATATACATAACACTCATATCACCTACCACATTTCCAATAATATCTAAACTTCAACCGAATACAAACATTCATTAATAGCATGAGCAAGCCATTTCATCCAAGCATATTGATGAAGTTTAACCCAAAATAAGTAGCCATTTTCGCAAGGCTACAATTATATACACGATTAAGTATCATTAGTAATATAGCTTAGTCTAACCTATACATGCCTTTTGAATTAAAAACCAAGTTTATCAATACCAAAAGAGAGTGGATAGTGTGGTTAACTTCTTTGAAGATCCTTCGAGTCCGTAGCTTGAATCATAATCTATAAAACAGAATGATGAACACACGGAATAAGCTAACTTAGCTTAGTAAGTCTTAAGCAATCATAATATACCAATTGGACATTCAAGCATTTTAAAATACTCAAGAAATAATATGGAATAAAATAGCTTAACTCGAAAATCCTTCAAAACTGAATACTTTTACCTCACTTAACATAACACTTATCATTTCCTTACCATTAGTATACAACTTATCAACTCAGCATCAAATTCAAAATATAAAACATCCTTTCTTTATAATATAATCGTAATACCCATACGCGAAACTCAATAAATTCACATAAATATTCGAGCAAGTAAAGGGCCGTGTACATCCGAATTACATTTTCAATTACATAAATATATGTTCATTTAAACTCTCATATATCCAAGCATCTAATATCAATATTTCAAAGTTTAGTACTTAAATGATCTACTAATATCGAATGCTGATGCTCATTTAGATTAACCATCATCACTATTTTACCTTTAAACTTCAATTTATATCTCATTAGATAGTTCACATATTATAGATTAAATACTCTTTTCCAACTACTCATATTTTCGATACACATAATTCCATAGGATCACATATTAATGTATATACAATAAGTATATACTTTACACTTAGTAACTTCACATAAAAGGAATATATATATATTCACATATATTTGTATGTATATCCATTTGACATTTCATACATTCGTATACATGGCATCAAAGTAATCCCAATATGTCACGTAATCATAAGCATAAGGCCAAATATCCGAGGATCGGTTTGTATCCTTCATCTCAATATACTTATACGAATACCTTTAACCACATTATGCTTTCATATAACCAATTTTCTCATGACTTAGTTTATAACAATTTGCATCTACCAATTGTATACCACATTTCATTCATCAAATCGTTTACTTATTATCATCACATGTATATATGTATAATACATGAATATGAATAACACATACCTTGTAGCAATTTAACCCATTTCATCTTCAAATGCTTAGGCTCACTTAATTCATTTCATGACTTTACTAGTACATAATCTAAGCTTGGGATTTCAACTCAACGATATAAAACACCTGCTAGGCATTTGCCCGAATCTCACATACTAACACTAGACTTGCTAAACTCAAGGTCCAGTAGTTCAAACACCGGCATTTAGCACGCTAGGCAATAAGCCCGATATAATTCACCCAAGACGAGGCACTGCTGAGCATTTAGCCCGATAAAGATCACGAGCACAAGGCACGCTGGGCTCGGCTTGATATAAATCACCAAGACGAGGCACGCTGGGCATTTAGCCCGATAAAGATCACCGCACAAGGCACGCTAGACTCGAAGCCCGATATAAATCAAGCAAGACGAGGCACGCTGGGCATTTAGCCCGATAAAGATCATAAGCACAAGGCACGCTGGGCTCGAAGCCCGATATAAATCACCGGCACGAGGCTGCTAGGCATTTAGCCCGATAAAGATCACCGGCACAAGGCCTGCTAGGCTCGAAGCTCGAACATTCATATTATTGAATCATCCCATTCACATCACATACTATCAATATCAAATATATTTCATATAATTCAATATCACTTTCACACCATACTAATATTGCATATATTCTATATAATTCAATATCACTTTCATGGATTACCTCAATGAGCTCGATTACGAAAAATGCTAAATTACTTCCTCACATTCGGTTTTAACATGTTTAACTCCACAAGTTCATAATTCAACGTATACGATAAATTATAATCAATTATTATGGAATTAATTTGCTTAAAGACTTACCTCAGATTTTGTCGGGCAACGAAGACCGGTTATTCGTGAACTTGCGTTTTTCCCCGATCCAAAATCGATTTTCTTTGTTCTTGATCTAGAAAGTTACAATTTAAACCCATTTAATTACTTTCCTATTCAATTTAATCCACGGACAAACAAATGGGCAATTTATAAATTCGTCCCTGATATTTCATACATTAACAATTTAATACATAATTTATTCTCATTCGAAACATGCCATTTATACCTGAATGAGCATAAAGCCGATTGAACTTTAGGCACATTACAATCCATATATGCCTCTAATTTTGAATCCAATCACAACATTTGAAATTTTACCAAATTCACCCCTTATTGAAACCATGTATTCAATTTAGTCCATATTATGATTTTCACCGAATTACACCTAATTGCATATACATCCCTATAGCCGAATCAATCCTTGAACTACATAAGTTCATATACTATCATATTTTCTATGTTTAGTCCTTCTACGATTTGTTCATAAAAATTACCCTAATATTCGTAACTCTTCAAATTAGCCCCTAATCAACCTCATTCATCAAAAACCCCAAAGCAACAATTGTTCATCTAAAATAAATCTTCCATTTCATGCCAATAATCATCTCAAAGCTCAACTTATGTTCAATGGAACATCTATCATACTAAATCAATGTACAAAATTGATGTATGGGCTTGATAAAAGAGTACATACCAATCACAAATTCATGAAATTTATCAAAATTCAAACTAAAACATACCTTAAATTAAGCCTAGCTAAAGCCGAACCTTGTTGAAGTTTTTTCCCCCTTTTTTCTTTCTAGTTTCGATCAAGATAGAAGAAAATAAGAACATGCAAATGTTTTTCTCTATTTTTATTTTATCTAAACATGTTAATCATTATATTATAACATAATATAAGATAAAATAATATATATAATGCCAACACTATTACATGCATAATGATGGCCATCCACTATCCACCTTTTTATGGTCTAATTGTTATTTAAACCTTCAATTTATAAAGCCATCAACAATTCAGCACTCACACATTTAACCACCAAATTTTCTTTTTATGCGATTAAGCCCTTTTTCATAATTATGCACTAAAACAATTAAATTTTAACATGAAAATTTTACACACACTAATTCACACATTCTAAGCATTTAAAATAATAGTAAATTATTTTTTTCTGACTCAGATTCATGATCCCGAAACCACCGTTCCGATTACGGTCAAATTCGGACTGTTACATGCTCTACAACCTCCACCCCCACAAGTACCTATTGTGCCACTAGTTGTAGATCCGATTAGATTGAATAAACCTCCTGTGGATAAGGTTCGCAAGTATGGGGCCGAAGAGTTTAGGGCCTGGCCGATGACGATCTTTGAAGCGAGCGAGTTTTGGCTTGAAAATACAATCAGATTATTTGATGAGATGTCGTTGAACCCTGAAGAGTGCATTAAGTGTGCAGTTTCCTTGTTGAGGGACACGGCCTACAATTGGTGGAAAACATTGATATCTGTAGTTCCGAGAGAGAGAATAACTTGGGATTTCTTTCAATCTGAGTTTATAAAGAAGTAAATCAGTCAACGCTTTATTGATCAGAAACGTAAGGAGTTTTTAGAGCTGAAACAGGGTCATTTGTCTGTTACCAAGTACGAGCGGGAATTCGTAAGATTGAGTCAATATGCAAGAGAATGTGTTTTGACTGAAGCTACTATGTGTAAACATTTTATAGAGGGATTGAATGAAGACATTAAGTTGTTGGTTGGGATACTGGATATAAATGAATTTTTTGTATTAGTTGAAAGAGCATGCCAAGCTGAGGAGCTCGGTAAAGAAAAGAAGAAAGCTGATTCAGAGGCTCGTGATGAAAGAAAGAGATCGATGAATAAGTTCTCTCAATCTTCAGCAAAGAGATATAAAGATGCAAGTAATCGTTCAAATGCCTCGTTTGGACATCCAAATAGAGATCGTTCGAGACAGAGTACTGGTTTACAGATTCAAGCTCCGAATGAAACAAGTGTTGGCTGTGTTAAGAGTACCAAGCCCGAATGTAGACAATGTGGGAGACGACATGTGGGAGAGTGTTGGGGCAAGTACAACAATAGAACATGCTATAAATGTGGATCTCGAGACCATTTTATCCGAGATTGCCCAAAGATGGTCGGAGAATAAAATATTCAGAATGAAAGACTGAGTAACGTGGCAGCTAGGGGAAGACCACCCAGAAACATCAGAATTCTGAGTGAAAGCCAGAGAGGGACAACTGATACAGCTGTGCGGTTAGAAGCAAGAGCACCTGTCCGAGCCTATGCCATACGCACACGAGAGGAAGCATCATCTCCAGACGTCATTATTGGTACTTTCACTTTATTTGATACTGATGTCATTGCATTGATAGATCCTAGATCAACTCATTCCTATATGCGTATCAATTTAGTATCAAATAAGACTCTACCTATTGAGTCTACTGAATTTGTCATTAGAGTATCGAACCCCTTAGGCAAGTGTGTTTTGGTGGATAAGGTGTGAAAGAATTGCCCGTTGATGTTTCGTGATTTATGTTTCCCGGTCAATTTGATGTTGCTACCATTTGATGAATTTGACATAATTCTGGGTATGGATTGGCTTACTTTGCATAATGCCATCGTGAATTGTAAGAGAAAGAATGTTGAATTGAAGAGTCAGAATGGTGAGATAGTTCGAATTAAGTCTAGTGATATGAAAGGACTACCAACTGTTGTATCGGTGATGAGAGCTATGAACTATGTGAGAAAAGGTTGTGAAGCTTATTTGGCATATGTGATTGATACAAAGGTGTTGGAAAAAAAATTGAATCTGTGCCTGTGATATGTGAGTTTCCAGATGTGTTTCCAGAAGAGTTATCGGGGTTACCTCCGATTAGAGAAATCAAATTTGGTATTGAGTTAGTGCCGGGAACTGCTCCTATTTTGATAGCTCCATACAGAATGGCACCAACAGAATTGAAAGAGTTGAAATCTCAGTTGCAAGAACTGACAGATAGAGGATTTGCACGACCTAGTTTTTCACCCTAGGGAGCTCCTGTATTATTTGTGAAAAAGAAAGATGGAACTATGAGAATGTGTATTGATAATCGACAATTGAACAAAGTGACGATAAAGAACAAATATCTGTTACCTCAGATCGATGATTTGTTTGATTAGTTGAGAGGAGCTACAGTATTTTCTAAGATAGATTTGAGATCGGGCTACTATCAGTTGAGAGTTAAAGAATCCAATGTGCCAAAAATTGCATTCAGAACTAGGTATGGACATTATGAATTCTTAGTGATGCCTTTTGGACTAACAAATGCCCCTGCAGTGTTTATGAATTTGATGGATCGAATATTCAAATCGTATTTGGATCGCTTCGTGGTGGTGTTCATCGATGATATTTTGATTTATTCGAGTGATGAGATGCAACTTGCCGAGCATTTGAGAATCGTGCTACAAACTCTACGTGAGAAATAGTTGTATGCAAATTTTAGCAAGTGTAAATTTTGGTTGCCTGAGGTTAGTTTTCTGGGGCATATTGTATCCGCTGCTGGGATACGAGTCGATCCGCATAAAATCTCTACTATTTTGGAATGGAAGCCTCCGAGAAATGTCTCTGAAGTCCGTAGTTTTCCGGGACTAGCGGGATATTATAGACGATTTTTGAAAGGCTTCTTGATGATTGCGACTCCATTGACAAAGCTGTTACAAAAAGATGTTAAATTCGAGTGGTTAGAAAAGTGTCATCAGAGTTTTGAGCAGTTGAAAGTGTTGTTGACAGAAGCACCAGTGTTAGTTCAACCTGAATCGGGCAAAGAGTTTATAGTCTATAGTGATGCATCGTTGAATGGTTTGGGCTGTGTGCTGATGCAAGAAGGAAAAGTCATCACTTATGCTTCGAGATAGTTAAAACCGCATGAAAAGGATTATCCAATGCATGATCTTGAATTGGCTGCGATTGTATTCGCATTGAAAATTTGGCGTCACTATTTATTTGGTGAAAAATGTCATATTTATACTGATCATAAGAGTTTAAAGTATTTGATGACTCAGAAAGATTTGAACTTGCGACAGAGAAGATGGTTAGAGTTGTTGAAAGATTATGAACTTGTGATAGTTACCACTCGGGTAAAGCTAATGTTGTAGCCAATGCTTTGAGTCGAAAATCGTTATATACCTTACGAGCTATGCATAATCAGATGGATCTGAGTGATGATGATGCGGTTGTAGCTGAATTGAAAGTAAAACTGTTGTTTATACAGCGGATATGTGAGACTTAGAAGATTGATAATGAGTTGTTAGCAAAAAGGGTTCAATGTAATTCGAATGCGGAATCAAAATTTCGAGTTGATAGTAATGATTATTTGAGATTCAGAGATTGCATTTGCGTTTCGAGAAATTCAGAGTTGATTCAAATGATTTTTATTGAAGCTCACAATAGTCATTTGACTGTACATCTGGGGAGTACGAAAATGTATAATGATTTGAAATAGTTCTATTGGTGGCATGGTATGAAGAGAGATATTTCTGTCTTTGTGTCGAAATGTTTAGTTTGTCAGTAAGTTAAGGCTGAACATCAAGTTCTGTCTGATTTTTTACAACCGATTATGATTCCTGAGTGGAAATGGGAAAGGATCACGATGGACTTTGTGTCGTGTTTACCCTTATCTCTGAACAAGAAAGATGCGATCTGGGTGATAGTGGATAGATTGACGAAAGCAGCTTATTTCGTTCCGGTGAGAACTGATTATTCTTTAGATAAGTTGGCTGAATCAGTATATCGATGAGATTGTGAGATTACACGAATCTGTTATCTATTGTGTCTCGATAGAGATCCGAGATTTACCTCGCGATTTTGGAAGAAATTGCAAGATGCTTTAGGCACGAAATTGCATTTCAGTACTGCTTTTCATCTATAAGCGGATGGTCAATCTAAACGAATTATTCAGATTCTTGAAGATATGCTAAGATGTTGTATACTTGAATTTGAAAGCACATGGGAAAAGCATCTATCATTGATTGAGTTTGCGTATAATAATAGTTTTCAGTCTAGTATCAAAATGGCACCGTATGAGGCTCTTTACGGTCAAAAGTATCGAACTCCATTGTATTGGACCGAACTAAGTAAGAACAAGAGTCACGGGGTTGATCTTATAAAAGAGATTGAGTAGAAAGTGAAAGTGATTCGTGACAGTTTGAAAGCAGCCTCAGATCGTCAAAAGTCTTATGCAAATTTGAGACGAAAGGATATTGAATTCGAGGTTGGTGATAAAGTGTTTTTGAAAGTGTCTCCGTGGAAGAAAATACTTCGATTTGGCTGAAAGGGCAAGCTGAGTCAGAGATTCATCAGACCGTATGAGATTATTGAACGAGTTGGGCCGATTGCTTATAGATTGAGATTGCCATCAAAGTTGGAAAGGATCTATAACGTGTTTCATGTGTCAATGCTTCGACAATATCGATCAGACCCGTCTCATATAATTGCACCTACTGAGGTTGAGATTCAGTCAGATTTGTCGTATAGTGAAGAACCGATCCAAATTTTGGCACCAGAGACTAAAGAATTGAGAAATAAGAAAATTTCTCTAGTGAAAGTATTATGGCACAAACACATAATTGAAGAGGCTACGTGGGAGCCTGAGAACGTTATGAGAGAGCAACATCCACAACTATTCACTGATAAGATTTTTGGGGACGAAAATCCATAAGGGGGGAGAGTTCTAATAGCCAGGATTAGACCCTAGTCGGAACAGTGGTTCGAGACCACAAATTTGAGGTCATAAAAATATTTTAATGATATTTTCTGTTTGAATGATATGTGACATAGCCTGTGTGAAAATTCTGTGTAATGATTTGATCGTTTTAATGTTTTATTAAGAGAAAAAACTTAATTGCATAGAGAGTAAAATGCTGTGTGCTGATTTATGAGTACTTAAATGAACTTGGCTTTTTAAGGAAGAGGCCTTATGTTGCTAATGAACCATTTTTAAGTTAGTGGAGTGTTAAATGACAAATTAGTCTTAAAAAGTATTTGTTTTATATGTTTTATAAATGACAAAATTGGGATTTGATTAATAAGTTATTATTAATGAAAAACAAAACAATTTGATGGCCATTTTTTATTTCATCTTTCTTCCACCGAAACTAGAGAAAAGAAATAGCCATTGAAGCTTTGAGATTTACGACACTTACTTAGCTTAATTCAAGGTATGTTTTCGGTTAGTTTTTGATAATTTCTACGTTTTTTGTGATTGTTGCTTTGTACTTTACAAAACCCATGCTCAAATTCCATGTATTGATGATGTTGTTGTGATGAGCCATTGATGAATGTTGAGCTATGTGCTAGTTGATTTTGAAATATGAAAACTTGGTGTTGGATTATCATAGTTTGTATTGAGATTTTTGATGAAATTGAGTATTTTGGTCTTAATTGTGAAAAGTGTAAATTGAGGGACTAAAATGTGAAATAAATGAAATGTGTGGACTCCTATGAGACTAAGGAGAATTCGGCCTACGCATTGTGTAATGAAATTTTGAGTATTTGATGATTTTGTGAGATAGGGACTAAAGTGTCAAAATGTGAAAATGTGAGGGCTATTATGTAAAATGCCTTAAATATGTCTATTTGGATTAAAATGAATGAATTGATGATTGAATGGATTGAATTTAAATGTGTATAGACTAAGAGAGGAGAGGTTCGGATCGAGATCGAGGCAAAGATAAAGTGCTTGATTAATCGACCGTATCGATAGTTCGACGTCCGAGGTAAGTTCGGATATAGTACTAGTTGTAAACTATGTCTATGTGATATAAATTGAATGGATGTATATGTATCTATGAGTTTTGAAAATGCTATGTGCTGAATTGAGATAAACGGGCACTAAGTGTGCGAAGTTGGAAACGAAAAAGAGATGATTAGCACTGTGTGTGCGAAAAGATAGAAGCTCCAGCTTATCGAATTGGCACTATGTGTGCGATGCCAATATATGTTCGGTTTAATGTGTTGGCACTAAGTGTGTGGTGATGATTATGTTTAAGTTGTAAAATTGGCACTAAGTGTGCGAATAAATCAAAGGATTAGCCAAGGTTGAACGAGAGGTAATATCGAACAATTGAGTAGCATAAATGGTAAGCAACTATGTGTTGATCAAGGTACGTTTGAACCTATGTGGTTGATGATAGATTCAAGAGTTGAATGAATAGCTAATTGGGTATGTGGTTGAGATTGATAATGTGATTAGATATGCCTTTATCTCTGTGATGGTATTACATTTATACATATTGACGTTGTAGTATTGAGTAATATGTATTATATTACGAACTTACTAAGCTTTAGAAAGCTTACTGTGTGATTTGTTCTCTGCCTTGCAGTGTCAGTAAAGCTAGCTCGGATCGGGGATCGTCAGCTCCGTAATCACACTATCGGCATTCTATTTTGGTACTTTTGGAAAGATGCATATAGCTAGGATATGGCATGTATAGGCTGGTTAATTGAATTATGTTTGAGATTGTAATTAGCCATGAGATGTGGCTAGATATGTGATAGGTTGGTATGAATGAATGTGATATGTGTGATGCATCTTTTGGTATGATTTGTGGATTGATAAATTTGCTATTAAGTGGTAACTTTGAGTTGATAAATGCTAATAAGGGTTAGTGAAATTGGGAATGAATTATGCTTGTTGTAGAATAAGTTTTGGTATTGAATTTGTTATGGTTGGAATGAGAAATGAACATATAGATTGGATAGCCATATTGGTAAGTTATTGGTTGCCTTATGTGCATGATATGTTTTGGTATGTGTTGCTTGTAGGTTTGACCCTAAGTGGGTGTCATGTTGGCCTTACAAAGTTGGCCTATAATGTCACACGATTGGGGCACACGGGCATGCCTTAGACCGTGGGTAAATTGGCAGGATGTGGCTTAAATTGTATACGGTCTTGGCATGGGAGTGCCTTCAGGTCGTGCGAGAAATGGCAGTATATGACCTTATAGGACACGGCCTTATCACACGAGCGTGCTTGTTAGCCGTGTTGATTTTGGCATTATATAACCACGGGGAGATCACACGGGTGTGTCATGTAGCCGTGGGAGAGGCACGGCCTACCCCCACGGGCGTGTCTCCCCTGTATTTTAGAAAAGTCTCAAATTTTTCATGAAATTTTATATGTGTTTCGGTTTAGTCCCGACTCGGTTTATAAGCATGCTTAGGGTCTTGATGACTCGTTTAAGGGACACTATGATTGTATATGAATGTGTTTGATGATGATTGACTTTGTGTCGTGAATGTGCTGTGAAATGATCCTATTGTTCGGTAATGCCTCTAAACCCTATTTTGGTGACGGTCTCGAGTTAGGGGTGTGACATCTGGGTAAAATGTTATTTAATTCAATCTTGCTTCTACTATTTAATCTTTGAGTTTGAATGTTTTTAGCATGAAAGTGTTAGTGCGGTCACTGACACTGGAAAGTGATGCGACAGTTCAAGCTAACAAGCATGACAACGAAAGTTGCTTGAGATTAGAATAATTTAATCCACCTGTTCTTAGTAGTGTTCCAGTGCCATCATCGGAAGGTGTAGCTAATGTGCATGCTTAAGTCTTAGATTAAATATAGAAACTAGGCTTGGTAAGATATTCATTGCAATTTAATGCATCGACAATCACCTATCCTTTTATACCTTGCGAGCACTTAATATTCTATTGAATGTTTACATTAGGGATCCCAATTTATCATTATCATATTGTTTTCAAGTTATTTCTTTGACAACTACTCTCACAATTTATCTCATTTCTATCTATTTATTGCATTGACAGTGATAGACAAAAGACAATCATCCTCATGGGATTGATATCCGACAGACTCATATCTGTCTACTATACTTGCATCGACAATGTACGCTTGCACATTATTGCTTGACAAATACAAGCTCAATAATTTAAGTTGAAATCAATAATGTTTCAGATGTTGCAAACAGTATAATAGTTTGGAGGATTGCCTACTAAAGATCTAATATTGCATTTATGACATTCTAAAGGTTTGTGACTCATTTAGGGAATAGGGTGTGCTTGAAAATGCCTTGAGACTTAAATTGTTTCCATATTCTTTAACAGATCATGTGAGAACATAACTGAATGCTTTGCCATCAAAATGCAATGATCTTTTCTAGAGGTTTTTGCTACGATATAATCCACTAAATATGAATACCAAGCTAAAAAATGACATCACATCTTTTTTTGGCAGTTAGAGGACAAAACATTATATGACGTTTGGGAACGATTTAAAGATTTAATTCAGAAATGTCCAATGCATGGATTTCAGAACAGGACTCAGATGGAAATATTCTATAATGGGTTGAATGCACATACGAGAATAGTAGTTGATGCATCTGTCAATGGTAAATTTTTGGATAAATCTTACAACAATTTTGGAAAAGATTGCCAACAATGACTATTAGTACCCTACCACAAGAGTTGGGACGTACAACAGAGCTGATGGTGCTATGGAGCTTGATGCAATCACTTTATTTACTGCTCAGGTATCATCTTTAACTAATATGATTAAGACAATGAAGAGACCAACTACAGTTCAGGAGATGAAAGTAGTCGAGCTAGCATGTGTTTATTCTGGTGAAGACCATATGTTGGATGGATTCTCATCAAACCCATCATATGTGTACTACATAGGTAATTTTAACCAGGATAATAACCCCTATTCCATCACCTACAATCCAGGGTGGAATCAGCATCCGAATTTTAGTTGGAATAATCAAGGTGTGGGGAATCTAAACAATGTTGTGAGATAGAATGCCAATAGTGCACTATTTGGTTATACTCAACCTATGCCGAGGCAAAATGTCCAACAAGGCCAGGCATTGGCTTCATTATCATCATTATCTACTGAAGCCTTGTGGAAGGAGTATATCGCCAAAAATGATGTCGTGATTCAAAGTCAAGCTGCGTCTCTCCGAGCTCTTGAGAATCAAGTGGGGAAAATAGCGAACGCTCTAAATTCAAGGCCACAATGAGCATTTCCAAGTGATACTGAAAATTCGAGAACCCAAGGGAAGGAGTAGTGTAAGGCCATCACACTTAGAAGTGGGACTTAATTGGATGAAGTTGTTCAAGATGCCACGCTGTGGAAGAAAAATCCAATCGCAATCAAGAAAAGATCTCAGAACCTATTGAACAGCAAATAGCACCTGAAAAGGGTACATAGAGAAATGTTGTGGCAGAATTAGATCAGGTTGCCAATAGAAATGCCATGGTAAAAAAATATTAACAACCTGAAGGACGACCACCTTTACCTTTTCCTCGGCAATTCCAAAATTCTAAACAGGATATTTAGTTTAAAAGGTCTGTAGATGTTTTAAAGCAACTCCACATCAACATATCACCGGTTGAAACTTCCCAACTATGTGAAATTTATGAAAGATATATTGTCAAAAAGCGCAGATTGGGAGAATTTGAGACTGTCACTCTCACTGAAGGGTGCATAGCAATGTTGACCAATAAATTCCCTCTAAAAGTTGAAGGACCCAGGGAGTTTCACTATCCCATGTTTAATTGGAAATCATTATGTTGGTAAGGTGTTATATGATTTAGGGGAAAGTATAAATCTAATGCCTCTGTCTATTTTCAAGAAGCTGGGCATTGAGAAGGCAAGAGCCACAATAGTCATGTTGCAACTAGATGATCAGTATTACGCACATTCAAAAGGTAAAATTGAAGACGTATTGGTAAAAGTAGATAAGCTTATTTTTCTAGCCTATTTCATTATTTTTAGAATGTGAAGCTGACAAAAATGTACGGATTATTCTTGGAAGACCTTTTCCTGCTACAAGTAGAACTTTAATCGATGTACAGGAAGGTGAACTGACCATGAGGATGAATGATTAGCATGTCACATTCAATGTATTTAATGCACTAAAATGTGCTGATGAGAATGAAGAATGCTGTGCCATTGAGCTGATAGAAGCAACCGTAGAGGAAGAGTTCATGAGATTTTTCCACAACAAATCTGATAGTGATGAAGATTCATTTGAGCGGAGACCTTTGTGCACTTTGTTAGAGCAAAATAGACATTTCAATGTTGATGAAAAATGCTAGGTAGCTCATGTGTATTCATATGGAGCTGTTGATGTCAAAGACATGAAAACGGGGGACATATTTAAAGCTAATAGACAACACTTGAAGCACTATTGGGCTCCTCATGTAAAGCAAGACAAATAGTCCATTGATCTTCAAGATGTTTAACTTCAACATCTTAAAAATTCTTTTTATTTTTATTTCATTTTGTCGATTTAAATTTCTATTAGTTATTTCATTTCCTTTGTTTAATAAACTATAGGAAGGGAAGGAGTAGGTGACGTAAAGGCCATTGAGACGAATCCTGCCAATAAAGAGAATGCACCCAAAGCACCAGAGGAAGAACTAGAGAAAACAAAGTCTTTCAGCATTGAGACTGACCGTGAGGTCAAAGAAGAAGCAATCCCTCAGTTGCACCACCAATGGACAGCATTGTCGTTGTTCCACCTCCTTCTACTGAACCAATGATTGAACAGGATCTGAGATTGATCGGATTATTGATGAACTCAAAAAATTTGATAATGAAGAGGAGGATGTACCACTTAATTTACTTAAAAGGCCGATGCGTTATAAGATGAGTGCACGAAAGATAACTCACCGCAATTAAAGTACCACAATTCAATTCCAAGCTCGGGAATTTTTATCCCTTTATTACATCTCATTATGTACATATATATGTTCTTGCATTCACTATTCATATTTGTACATGCATTGAGGACAATACATCCCTTAGGTTTGGGGTGTATTGTGCATCTAGATTGTATTAGATATTTAGTTGAGCATGTTGTTTTAGTATTATTTTTTCGGTTCATTTGACATTCATTTTGCCATGGCACACATAACTGGCAGGAATTTTTTAAACAGTGATGAGTGTGCCTTTGTCTGTGATGTTCGATGAGGAGCTTAATTCTTCTATAAACTTAGAAATTTGTGACAGTGGATTAGGTGATTTTAGCTTAGGATAGTTTGCTTGTAAATTGATCCCTAAAATAAGGATGTCCTAATTCCAATTACAAATTATCTATAGTAAGTTTCTTTTAATAAACTTAAAGATTCTTGAAGCCAAATTCAGTACAATGGTAATACTCAACAATGAATAAAGTGGCAATGCTTAAGAAAATTCAAAAGGAAAAAAATAAAAAAAATGCCATAAATACTCCAATGCTTAGAATTGTCAAGTAAGTTAGCACCACTTTGTTTGCTCCATCGTGTTGTTGGCTAGAAAGGTGAGTCCAAGTAAGAGTCTGTAATAAAGAAAAGAAAATTAGAGGCACTCCACTATAGTAACAGGCTAAGTAGCTAAGGAGGTAGTTGTTTGCTCCATCCATCTTTTCAGTCAAAAGCCTTAGCTTCATCAGTATTCAAATCATGGCATGGTTGAGTATTCAGTAATTTAGTGTATGCTCTATTGTAATTGTCAAGTCAAAGAATCATGTGACGAGCTGAATCCCCTAGTAAAAAAATATAGGCACAATAAATGGATATGTATGTAATTGAGTATGTATAAGGCCACATAAAAAAATAAGAGAAAACTGAGTTAGTTAAAAGATGAACTAAGTAAATTATGAGAAACTTGCTATAGTGGAAAATGCATGAATAATTAGGATTTTTCTTTCTTTTAGGGCAATATTTTCTGCACTACCTTTGCAAAATAAGCTAATGAAACTTGATCAAATTTTAGACATAGAAGATTGTTGGGAACAGAAGTACAAAATGCTCTCTTAAGGGTCTCACAATGCAAAGGTGATTATGTTGCTATGGAAATTCTTACATTCATGCATTCATGAATATCTTGCTTGAGGATAAAAAATAACTCAGGTTTGGAGGTGTGATAACTCTTGAAAAGAGTTATAATTCATGCCTTTAGACTGGGTCAATTGCTTATACTTAAGTGAACTTAGTTACATTTTTGGATATTATTTTAGCATTTTTAGAACATTGCATAAGAAGCTTGGACGGTGCTTAAATATTATTATTTGTTACTTTTAATTGCATGTAGAAGGGTTGTGTTTGGTGGTTTGGCAGGTGAAGGATGTGGAGAAAGAAATAAAGGAGTGAAGGTTTGCCGGGGCGAAAGGTTAGATAGTTTGCCAACTTGTAAGCCATGGCAATTCCAAGAATATGACTGAGTCAACACTCAATGCATACCAAGTCTCAGCCAACTCTACTCGTACCAAAAAAATAGCCTAAAAAGAGGAAAAAGGATCATGAGATCATGGGATGATAACCACCTACCCCAAAGAAAGGGATTTTAAACCCAAAAAAATCTAAAAAAAGGAGAATATTTCTTGGGTTGTTGGATTTACCCTAGGAAAAAGCCTAATATTTCTTGGGTTGTTGGATTTACCCTAGGAAAAAGCCTATGAAAATCCAAAGGAGGAAACCCAAAAAGACACAAGAGTGGAGATCCATAGGCGAAACTAGAGGGTAGCGGTGAGTAGAGATGGAGAGAGGAAGACGAAGGCAGTCCCTCTCAACCACCACAGGACACTGTGTCGCTAGAGTGTGAACTGGACATGCGAAAGCTATCTTCCCGATGTTCTTTTATTATTTCTTAACTATTTCTCTGTGAATTGATTTGATGAAAATGATGTTGAATGATATTTTGGTTTTTAATTTTATTTGCCAACCCATGATCTAAATCTCATAGGGCTGGGATTACTTGATGAAACATTTATTTCCTTTAATGGTTGAAGCATAGATCTAAATTAATTTACTATTTCATACAATTGTTTTTATTTCTAAATTTTATGCATACAGTCCCTAGACATAGACGACTGTGCAGCATATCCATAAGCTAATTTAATTCTGAAAAGGTTGGATTAACTGGACCGAAATTGAATTATATGAGCAAGTTCTTGATAGATACTTGAAGTAGACTCTAGACATAGAGCAGCATTCATACATAAGGAAATAGTGCAGGGTACCGTATTAATGGCCTATAGACATGGGCAAGGTAACTTGAGGTATCTACTCTTGAAAGAAGCAGGCCACTTTAGAACTCTTTTGAGCAGTATATTGATTATGATTTTGCCAAGACATTACAGGCAGTAAAGGTAGATTCTTAGTAATCCCGACTTCCAAATTGACATCGTATATCCCTTATCCTTTTCCGTATTATCTTTGCCATCGTATCCATAGTTATTTACTTGTTCAATTACATATTATTCATATAAACAATTTTGTAATTACCAGTGCATTTTTACTCTTGTATTACCATAACATTTTCAATTATTCATCAGTTACAAATATTGTTCAAATTAATATTCCTTTTGTTTACCACAGATTTTTTATCATTATTTTGCTATAACATTAATCTAAATTTATTATAATAACTTTACCATTTGTATACCTAATCTGATCCCTGTGGAGACGATCTCACTTATCACTTTATTACTTGATCCAACGTGTATACTTTAACAACTCGCATATTATATTCACATGCGACAGACACTTACGAAGTAATTCTTTAAATCTCTCCCACGCCTTGTACAAGGACTCAACATCAAATTGATGGAAATTGGTGATCTCATTTGCAACTTAGCATTTTTCTAAGTGGGAAATACTTAACCAAAAATCTTTCTGCTAACTCTTGCAAAGTAGAAATTGAGCTAGGTGGCAATGAATTGAGCTATGCTCATGCTTGATCTCACAACGAGTATGGAAATAGCTTCAACCTCAGTGCATCTTCAGTCACACTGGCTATTTTAAATGAATCACTCACCTCCATGAATAATCAAAGGTGAAGTTGTGGATATTCCGTGGGCATTCCACTGAACTATTCCATCATTTGCAGCATTAGAAACATCACTGGTTTCAATTGCAATCGAGGTGCCTCTATATCCAGCCTCCTAATTCCTGGATTTAACTCCTTAAAGAGTGTCACAATGTACTGTCTTATGGCACAATCCCTATCATCAGCAATAAGGATGGAATTGCGCATATGATTAGCTATATTTCCTTGTCCATCATTTTGATTTCTAAGGTCCATTCCAGCTTGTCTCTGGGCAAATCGTTCACGTATTCTTTGTCTATGTAACGCCCCGAAATTCAGCCTAGGAGAATTGGGCCTATTGGGCCCTAAGCCTAGGAGTTTTTTTTAAAAAAAATTGGTAATATGAGAACGGCGTTATTTCAAGTTGGACCTGTTAGGAAGGTGATTTTGGAAGGTTACGGGGTTTCTAGGAAGTCCAGGGTTCAAGTTAGGCCATAGGAAAAATTTTGATTTTTGGCTTTTTAGGGGAGAAGGCTACTAGAAGTAGGAATAAGTAAAATTTGGTATGTTTAGGAGACACAAGTGGATTGTGTGGTGGCTGTGGCGTCATTGGCAGAACAAGGGGGAAGGAGTTTGATTCCCTTGGCAAGCTTTTAAAGGTAATTATTTTATGTCTTGGAAGAGGAGGTAGCTGAGTTTGGGTCAAATCCTGCTAAGGGAGTTGAAGACTTGGTCAATTGGTTCAAAGGGATGATGGATAGCAAAGTTAGGAGGAAAAGGAGGAGAAAATCATGGGGATAGAGGAGATAAGAGGTGTTGGCCGAATTTGGGATTATGGGGGGATGAGGATTTCGGCCAAAGTTGGGCATTTTGAGAGTGCATATTCGGTCATTTGTGGAAGGGGAAACTGAAACTCTTTGGGGTTATTTTGCTTTTCCTTGCATTTTGGGTCATATTGCTTCAATCTTTCCATACCGAAACCTCAATCCCTCTCATTCATCTCCTCTCATTCTCTTCTCAACCGTTTTCTTCTCTTGTAGTTGCTTAAACAATCTTGGCCGAATCTCTCCATTTCCATCTCTTCTTGCACATTCTTTTCTACTCTCCTCTCACCTTTTCTCTCCGGTGTTCACCCTAGCCAAAACTTCTCTTCTTCTTTACTGTTTTTCTACTCTTTTCTCCATCAATTGTATTCCCCTTTTTCTCATTCGAATCAGTTCTCTTCTCTTTTGCTAATAGTCGAATTCTTCTTACACCAATATTTCAGCTTGTGTTCTTTTATTGTTTTTCTTTTCAGTTTATACTTTGTGGCTGAATTTTGATTTGTTTGGGTTTGCTGCTTGTGCCGAATCTTTTCTTCTCACTCGAATTATCTCTAATCTAAGATAATGGTTCTTCTTCTTCCACTTTCTTTCGTTCTTTCTTCTCTTGGCTTGGTTTAAGCCGAAACTCTCACCTCTTGGCTAAGCTGAACTTAACCACTCGTTTTTACTTTGAACCCCTTTCGTTCTCTTTTATTAAAGGGCCAAATTCTCTAGGTTGCAAACTCGTGTCGTGTTGGTTCAATTGCTTCGGGGTATTGTCCTATTGTTGGTAAGTTGAGGACATGGTGGACTAAGGGTGATGGTTCTCTTGTTTGGATTGATTTTGTTAGGGACGAAAAGCCATTTCTCTTAATATTATCTGTATTGGAGTTCAAGCACTATTTTTTTCATTAGAGGGGCGGATCTTTGAACGGTAGAAGTGGATTGGAAAACCCTCTTCAGAGGGAAGACTAATATTTGTGGGTAAGTTAAGCCCATAATCCTATGTGTTCACATTTTGGGTATATCAAATAAGAAGACTAACTGTTAGCCGTTTGTGTCCTTAGGTGCTTCAGAGAGTATCGTGTTATGTATCATAAACCTGGTGTGTAATCTCATACCCATCCGAATGCATGCTTGCAACGTTCTGTGAATCGACCGAAAGCCAAAAAGCCAGAAAACTGGCACTTGTGATCACTTGTGCGTGCAAACGCTCGTAGTGGTAAATCAAAGTACAAATAAGGGCGGTAAGTAATTGAAAGTGTCACGATCACCCTCGCGATACTGAGGCTATAACGGGCCTAACCGAGCTGAAATGGGCCAAATGGGCCTATTGGACTTTCGGCCTAATTAGGCAAAACTGTTAGAAAACTACCAAACTGTAACATCTTGAATTTTTGGGCCTATGCGTTTAGTGTGTGTATATGTTTAAAGTGTTAATTTAATTGTTAAGGGTCTAAATTGGGCTTAGGCTTAGGCAGAGGCCTTGATTAAAATTTTCTGTTTGGGCATTATAGGGCTTAAAAGGTAGTACCTGTGTTTAAAATATCAAAATGGGCTTGTAGCCCAATGGTCAGTGGTGCCACTTAGGGAACAAGGAGGTGACGCCACACCAGGGAGTTAGGGGCCCAAATTTAAGTTTCAAGGAGCCCAATTCCTTGGATTCAAGTTAGCTAATTTTCGACATTAGGGTTAGGTGGAGTGGACGGCTACAAGGCTCAAAAATAGTAGGATTTATGTGAATGGGATAATGTAGATAATATAGTTGATACTATGGAAGATAAAAGAAGAAAAATTAGGAGCTATCTGCTGAGAGCAGAGTTGGCCGAAATTCCATCACCTAGAGGAGTAAAGAAATCGGTTTCTAATAGCCATAGGGGGTGCCAAATTTTCTATAAATAGGGGCAATAGCTCATCAATTTCGACATTTGAACCCTACTTTTTCTTCATTCTTTGTGCCGAAATTCTCAGTCTCTCCCTCTAAAATTTCTATCAACTTTCTTTCAAAAAGTCAAAAATCACCACCTCCTTCACCCTTTCTTCTTTCTTTGAAATTTCCTGTTAGCCGAATCTTCTGATCTCCACTGTTATTCTTCTCCCATTCACTAAAAGCCGAAACTACACTCTTGTTTGTTCTTGTAGCAGAAATCTTCCTCTTGTTCATCTTTTTTGGGATTTTCTTAAAAGCCAAAATTCTTGGATCTATAATCTTCTATGCTTCGATCTTCTGCTGTGATTGCCGAATCTTCCTACAAGGAGTAGCCGAAACCATTTGTATAGGTAAGTGTCGATTCGTGAGATTTCAATCTTTTTCCGGCTTTTAGAGATCTTAGCTGAATGGCTATATGGTTAACTAATCGGGTGTTTTCTCTCATTTGCGACATTCCAGGATTTGAAGGGGGTCCAATCGCTTAGATTTCTAAGCCAGAGTTCAAGAGCACTTTCGGATCGAATTACTTTCGGGATTTTAAGGTAAGGAGATCATTAATTTAAATGTATAAATCGGGTAAAGCACT
This sequence comes from Gossypium rotundifolium, assembly GCA_025506655.1. Taxonomy (NCBI): domain Eukaryota; kingdom Viridiplantae; phylum Streptophyta; class Magnoliopsida; order Malvales; family Malvaceae; genus Gossypium; species Gossypium rotundifolium. Next base: position 107,904,322 of record CP106722.1, read on the forward strand.
AACCTTGGCCGAATATAGGAGAGGCCTTATCCTTGTGTTCTTCCGGCTTGTGAGCAAGGTTGTAGACAAAGGGCAGTAGATCAGATTAGAGAGGGTATCAACATAGAGAGTAGTACTACGCATTATCAGGTGTGTAACTTTTCACACCATTAGATTGTCTGTTAATATGTGTTAATAAATTTACTTATATTCTGTTAAATGCTGAAATCCCGGCATAACGTTCGAAACCCGAGAAGGGTAAAAGCGAATCATCAGGTTAGTGATCTTTGTCATTCTTCAGTGAATGTTCTTGTTAAGATGATATGTTTTATAAGTATGCTGATTTCTGTGATTGCACAGGGTTGGGTTTGATGAAAAGGGAAGTGTTCTACGTAGTGGCTTTTCCCATGATCTGTTGTAGTTGATTTTGCCATGATCTGTTGTAGTGGCTATTGCCATGATCTGACGATGGGCAGCATGACTACCATCAATGGCGTGTAGCGGTGTAGGTTGATTGTTGAAATCCCCAATGGTGTGACTGGCAGGTAAGGTGGCGTGTAGCGGACGGAAACCTAGGACTTGGGTTGGGCTTTGCATATTTTCATATATAATATGTTATGTTATTCTGTTCTGTGGGGCTAAGGCCCAAATCTAAAGGTGCATGAGGGTTGCACACTGAGTCTTGCGACTCAACCTATGATTTAATATTTTTAGGTAGCACCTAGTGCATCGGACCGGGCTAGAGAGGAGCGCGAGGTGGCCATGCAAAAGAACATTTGGATTCAACAAAAGACTTTAGTTTATTTTTTATATTTTTATTTAATGGGTTTTAAATTTCAATGTAATAAGGCCACGGGCCGTTAGCTTTATATTTCGGTTCAGTTTTTATTTTGGGCTTTTATTATTATTATTAGACATTTTAAGTTTACATTTTTTTTTTCTAAGGCATGTATTTAAGTTTCGGTTTTTAATTCATAGAAACATCTCATAGAATTTATAGCTTATCTAAATTATCAACCTATTAAATTTTTCCCGAACAAAAGGTTAAACTTTAGGAAAATATTTTCCAAAAATGCGACATGTTTTATTAAAATCTCCTTAGTGACATACCAGATCCGGTTGTAGTGTTTGGGTCGGGTTTGGGGTGTTACAAATTGGTATCAGAGCTCGGTTCAAAACTCAACTTTGAGGGTTTTTTTGGGGCTCAAAACATTTTCTAGAAATGGGCTTTTGAAACATGCATGTTTATAAATGATAACAGGTTTGTTAGCCGCATGGCACCTGCGTCTCCGGCCCAAGACTGCCAGGTAAGTACTCTAAACCATTGTGTGATATATATATATATATATATATATGGGCTTGATGGGCTTTATGGGACGTAGGCTAGTTTAATTAGACTTTGATGGACTATAGGCCTAGCTTAAACAACTTCTTAAATTTCATAAGACTTAATTTATCCAAACAAATCCTGTGAACTACTCGCTGAGTTAGGGTGTGGCAACAGGCATACGCATGTCTAGGATTGGATTCAGGGAGAGCTTGGTATTTAAGAAGTCCTAGTGACTCACCTCCTCTTTTCTGGAATCCTACCTGGTGCGTATTGATTGTTCGCCTTAGCCACAAGGACTTCTTGACAGGCTAAAATTTATAACTAAAACCCGAAAGGGACCAGTACCCTATTTTTGTAAAATTGCCTATATGACCCTAATTTTTTGTAAAATTATCCCAAAAAATATGACCCTAATTTTTTGTAAAATTATCCCAAAAACCCTAGGTTGAGGAAATTTATCGAGATACCCTTGATTTTGTAGAATCACCAAAATACCCTCGGTTTGCAAAATTACTGAAAAACCCCCAGTTTGTAAAATTATCGAAATACCCTCGAATTGCAAAATTATCGAAATACCCCTATATTGTAAAATCACCAAAATCCCTTGTGTTGAAAATTTATGAAAATACCCCTATAGGTAACACTACGAAAATACCCTAGGGTAGTGAAATGACGTAAATATCCCTAGGTGATGAATGTAAGTTTATAAGGCTGTTTTTATGGTTGATGTGTGCTAAATGTTGACTGAAGGTGAACTCTAGGACTAGGAAGTATCAACTTGAGAACTAAACCCCTGGATAAAATTTGAATTCGAAAGAACTACTATCGAAATGATTTTACATAAGATTGTTCGCGGTTAATAAGTGGGAAGAATTAATAATTCATAAAATTTCTAATCAGATAAACGCCAATCAGAAGAATGGGTACAAGGGGTCGTGGACGTCAGCCGCATGGTTGTGGTAGGGGTAGGATGACCGTGTCCGAACCAGTAGGGTCTGGCTACGGGTCAGGAAATGAGATGTCGAATCTGCCAGTTGTGGAGGGGGAATTTTAGGACCAAACAGGTGGAGATGATGCAGTGTCTCAGGCAATGCTGCGAGTCCTTGAAAGAGTGGCTAGAGTAGGCACGGGTTCAGGAGCTCGGAAGTCTGTGTCTGAATGACTCCGAGCCAACGGAGCGGAGATGTTTAGGGGAATCTCTGGCGTAGCCCCTAACACAGTTGAGTATTGGTTAGAGGCAACTGAGCGCATAATGGATGACCTTGACTTCACTGTGGAGGAGAAGTTGAAGGGGGCCGTGTCTCTTCTTCGAAAAGAGGCCTATCAGTGGTGGCTCACGGTGAAGGAGGGTACTTCCGTAGATCGCATCGATTGGGACTTCTTTAAAGATTCGTTTCAGGCAAAGTACATCGGGGCTAGTTATGTGGATGCACAGAGAAAGGCATTACTGAACTTGGTACAGGGAAGTAAGTCGATATCTGAATACGAGGCAGAGTTTCTACGGTTGAGCCATTACACTCGAGGGATTGTGGTGACTAACTATAAGCATTGCGTATGGTTCGAGGATGGACTAAGGGATGAGCTGAGGGTGTTAGTAGCACCGCACTGGGAAAGAGACTTTACGATTTTGGTTGAGAAAGCTAAGATATCTGAGGAGGTTAAGCGGACTGAGAAATAGAATAAGGATAAGGATAGGAATAGGAATAAGAGGAATTTTGGGTCGTCGGAATCATCCGGGAATTTTCAGAAGAGGCCTAGGTCTGATGGGCCAGCTCGTGCTCTGACGGGTCAGAATCAGTCATGTCCTTCGCGTGGGAAGGTGCATTATGGGGAGGTCAGATAGAGAACCGGTGGATGCTTTAGGTGGGGATCCACAGAGCATATGATTAAGGACTGCCCACAGGTGGAGCAGGCACAGCCCGCGGGACGAGGTTCTAATCAGGTTAGGAGAGGTGGTCAGCAACCACCAAGGGCCCGTGGACAAGCTAGGGGTGATGTTGGCAATGAACGCGGTCATGGAGCATCAGGTAGAGGTGCAGGTTATGCTGGGGTGAGGCAGCCAGCTTTGGTTTATGCAGCACATCGCCAAGGGGACGAAGACGCTCTAGATGCGAATAATGGTGCGTATCTTACCATAGTACACTAAGTGTTTATTTTGGCTTTAGAATTAGAGTGCGCAGTGAAAGCATAGTTGTGAGACTTAGGTAGTATGATTACTAGTTAATTGGAAATTTTGAGGACAAAATTTCTTTAAGGACGGTAGAACTGTAACATCCTGAATTTTTGGGCCTATGTGTTTAGTGTGTGTATATGTTTAAAGTGTTAATTTAACTGTTAAGGGTCTAAATTGGGCTCAGGCTTAGGCAGAAGCCTTGATTAAAATTTTCTGTTTGGGCATTATAGGGCTTAAAAGGTAGTACCTATGTTTAAAATATCAAAATAGGCTTGTCGCCCAGTGGTCAGTAGCGCCACTTAGGGAACAAGGAGGTGACGCCACACCAGGGAGTTAGGGGCCCAAATTTAAGTTTCAAGGAGACCAATTCCTTGTATTCAAGTTAGCTAACTTTTCGCATTAGGGTCAGGTGTAGTGGATGGCTACAAGGCTCAAAAATAGTAGGATTTATGTGAATGGGATAATGTAGATAATATAGTTGATAATATGGAAGATAAAAGAAGAAAAATTAGGAGCTATCTGCTGAGAGCAGAGTTGGCTGAAATTCCATCACCTAGAGGAGTAAAGAAATCGGTTTCTAATAGCCATAGGGGTGCGAATTTTCTATAAATAGGGAATAGCTATCAATTTGACATTTGAACCCTACTTTTCTTCATTCTTTGTGCCGAAATTCTCTGTCTCTCCTCCACAATTTACATCAACTTTCTTTCAAAAGCGAAAATCACCACCTCCTTCACCCTTTCTTCTTTCTTTGAAATTTCCTGTTAGCCGAATCTTCTGGTCTCCAGTTTTATTCTTCTCACATTCACTAAAAGCCGAAACTGCACTCTTGTTTGTTCTTGTAGCCGAAATCTTCCTCTTGTTCATCTTTTTTGGGATTTTCTTAAAAGCTGAAATTCTTAGATCTCTAATCTTCTACGCTTTGATCTTCTGCTGTGATTGCCGAATCTTCCTGCAAGGAGTAGCCGAAACCATTTATATAGGTAAGTGTCGATTCCTGAGATTTCAATCTTTTTCTGGCTTTTAAATATCTTAGCCGAATGGCTATATGGTTAACTAATCGGGTGTTTTCTCTCATTTGCGGCATTCCGGGATTTGAAGGGGGTCCAATCGCTTAGATTTCTAAGTCAGAGTTCAGCAGCACTCGGATCAAATTACTTTCGGGATTTTAAGGTAAGGAGATCTGTTAATTTAAATGTATAAATCAGGTAAAGCACTAACCTTGGCCAAATATAGGAGAGGCCTTATCCTTGCGTTCTTCCGATTTTTGAGCAAGGTTGTAGACAAATGGCAATAGATCAGATTAGCTAGGGTATCAACATAGAGAGTAGCACTACGCGTTATCAGGTGTGTAACTTTTCACACCATTAGATTGTCTGTTAATATGTGTTAATAAATCAGCTTATATTATGTTAAATGCCGAAATCCCGGCATAACGTTCGAAACCCGAGGAGGGTAAAAGCGAATCACCAGGTTAGTGATCTTTGTCATTCTTCAGTGAATGTTCTTGTTAAGATGATATGCTTTATAAGTATGCTGATTTCTGTGATTGCACGGGGTTGGGTTTGATGAAAGGGAAAGTGTTCTGTGTAGTGGCTTTTGCCATGATCTGTGTAGTGGCTTTTGCCATGATCTATTGTAGTGGCTTTTTCCATGATCTGTTGTAGTGGCTATTGCCATGATTTGACGATGAGCAGCATGACTGCCATAAATGGCGTGTAGCGGCGTGGGTTGATTGTAGAAATCCCCAATGGTGTGACTGGCAGGTCAGGGTGGCGTGTAGCAGATGGAAACCTAGGATTTGGGTTGGGCTTTGCATATTTTCATATATAATATGTTCTGTTATTTTGTTCTGTGGGGCTAAGGCCCAAATCTAAAGGTGCATGAGGGTTGCACACTGACTCTTGCGACTCAACCTATGATTTAATATTTTCAGGTAGCACCTAGTGCATCAGACCGGGCTGGAGAGGAGGGCAAGGTGGCCATGCAAAAGAACATTTGGATTCAGCAAAAGACTTTAGTTTATTATTTTATATTTTTATATTTTTATTTAATGGGTTTTAAATTTCAATGTAATAAGGCCACGGGCCGTTAGCTTTATATTTCGGTTTAGTTTTTATTTTGGGCTTTTATTATTATTATCAGACATTTTAAGTTTACACTTTTTTTTTCTATGGCATGTATTTAAGTTTCGGATTCATAGAAACATCTCATAGAATTTATAGCTTATCTAAATTATCAACCTATTAAATTTTTCCCGAATAAAAGGTTAAACTTTAGGAAAATATTTTCCAAAAATGCGACATGTTTTATTAAAATCTCCTTAGTGACATACCAGATCCGATTGTAGTGTTTGGGTCAGTGTTACACCAATGATAGATCCAAATGCGAAATCTGCAAATCTAAAATTGAAACCATGTGTTTTGGGCCACACGAGTGTGTGGGCCCGTTTGGGCCTAAAATGGATTTTAGGCCCAATAGTTTCGTGGAGACCCAAAAAGGGTTCTGTGTCGCTCGAGGCGATAGTAGGCCTTCTAGAAGGCCGTTAAATGCAAAATTGCTGAAATATCCTGTAACACCCCAAACCCGGCCCAAACACTACAACAGGATATGGTATGTCACTAAGAAAATTTTCGTAAAACAATCGTGTCGACAGAAAGCCCAAATGAGAATTTTGTAAAATGTGCCTTAATAATCAAGAGCCCAAAACTTAATTACATGTCTTAGTTTTAAAATAAATAAAAATAAATAATAAAGGCCCATAATAAAACAAAAATGTAAACTAATGGCCCATGGCCTTATTACAACGTAGTTCAAATCCATAACATAAAATACTTAAAAAGAACTAATATGGGGAACTTTTCACCGGATCCAAATTCTTTTGCATGGCCTCCTTGCGCTCCACTCCGGCCTGGTCCGTTGCACTAATTGTCACCTGAAAGGTTAGATTAATTTGGGTGAGTCGCGAGACTCAGTGTGCAACCCTCATGCACCACTAGATTTGGGCCTCATAGAACATAACAACAATTTCATTTACATGGATAACAAGTAATATGCAAAGCCCAACCCAATTGCCTAGGTTTCCATCCGCTACACGCCTGTACCAACCAACACACCATTGGGGATTTCTACAATCAACCCACACGCTACATCGCCATGATGGCGATCATCTTTGCTCATCAACATATATTGGCCAAGCCCTTATAACGATCACGGCATTAGTCGCTACAAGAAATCACGGTAAAAAATCGCTACACATATACATATACATATACTTCCTCCTTTCATCACTCAACCCATGCAAACATGTACAATAATTTAAAAACATGTACAACAATTTACTTATAACATATAATCAGATTATTTACTAACCTGAGGGTCCGCTGTTTAAATCCGAGATTTCGGCTTTTAACATATACAACTTATGAACATATATATATAATTAATCAGATCTAGTCGGTGCGAAAGTATTATACACCTGATTTTCGTACTAATACTTTGTCTACGTCTACGCTACTATCACTCGAGACCACCACTATCGGTTCTCGATCTAACTTCGATGTCGACCCACACCCCGATGGCCAATCTCACACTACCGAAACAGATCGCTTCTTGTATTTGGGTGTTGGTTGTACAGATCCAACCTTTTCTGCCTAACTATTATTCGAGTCCATCCTTAATCACTAAATCATTTAAACGATGAGATCTAATTACTTAACAACTATAACTCTTAAATCAAATTCTTACCTAATTAATTGAATCCTGATTGTCGTTGAGAACTCGTCACCTCCCTTCCTACATTCGGCCATCATCAAAAGTAATTAACCAAACCAATGATCGAAATCCATCTAACACTTTATGCCATTCGGCCGAAAACAAAAGAACAGAAAAGTAGCCATTCGGCCGAACCTACCCTTGGCCACCTACCTTTGGCTTTTCACAATTCGGCACTATGGATCTCGGCAAGAAAGGATTCGATATGGACAAAGAGAAAAATCGATAGTCATTAGTATACATGATTCGGGTTAGATCTTAGGAAAAAAAAGAGTGGAATCGAATAGAACAAAATCCTGAAACTCACCGGATTACAAAGGAGTATTCAGCTTATGGTGCACCTTCGGGAAACAGAGATCTCACCTAATGATTCGGCTATGGAGGAAGAAGATGTGCACTAAGAGTATTCGGCCTTCAGAAGGGTTTTTGAGGAGAGGAGAAACACTTAAGGAGTTTCAGCTATGATGTGTTTTCAGGAAAAAGAAAAGAAAGAAACTTAGAGAGAATGGAGTGTAGATTTCAGCAAAGAGAAAGAAAAGATGGAGAGAATGGTTAGCAGAATTTTGCTAGCCTATACTAAACCGATTTCCCTCTCCTGTAGTTGAGTTTCGGCCAACTCTCCCTCTTCTTTTGACAATCTTTAAATCTCATGATAACTCAATCCTTGTCTTACCTTTAGGAGAGCCCACACTAAAGCCAACTCTTCCCCCTTTAATTATCATCTTTTATCACTTAAATAAAAGAAAAAGACTCCTAAAAAAGAAGCCTAATTTTCGTCCAACCCCTTCCCTTCTTAGTACCGAAATTTGGCCCCAAAACTTTGGCTTCGGGTGGCCACAAATTGGGCCTCTTCCCCTTACCTATTGACGCCAACTCCTCTCCTTCCTTATGGCATTGTTTCCTTCTGGGCCACAAGCCCAAAATGCTCATTAAACTACTTAAAGCTTTATTTTAACCCAAGTAAGCTTAAACAAAATATTTAATTTGGGCCTCTATTATAACCATATGAAACAAGCACCATATATAAATGCACAGGCCCACCTTTAGGATGTTACAGTTCTACCCCCTTAAAATAAATTTCAGCCTCGAAATTTACCTGGTCAGAAAAGATGGGGATACTGTTGGCGTATAACATCCTCTGGCTTCCACGTTGCTTCTTCTGCACCATGATTTCGCCATAAGACTTTAACCAATAGAACAGATTTCCTTCTCAACACTTTTACATCTCGATCCAAAAATTGCACCGGTTCCTCTTCAAAAGACAAATTCGGTCTTACTTCTATCTATTCTACCGATACTACGTGCGATGGGTCAGATCGATAACGTCTCAGCATCGAGACATGGAACACATCATGTATCTGCTCCAACTCCGAAGGCAACTCCAACCGATAAGCCACTGGGCCCACACGTTCTAATACCCGATAAGGCCCAATAAACTGTGGACTTAACTTCCCCTTCCGACTAAACCTCATTATTTTTTTCCACGGGGATACCTTCAAGAAGACTTGATCACCTACCATGAATTCCACCTCTTTCTGCTTTAGATCCGCGTAAGACTTCTGTTGATCCGACGCTTCCTTTAGCCTAGCCCGTATTAACTTCACTTTCTCCTCGATTTTCGAAACTAATTCTGGACCTAACACTCTACGTTCACCCAACTCTGTCCAACATGTTGGAGTACAACATATCCTTTCATATAAAGCTTCATAAGGCGCCATCTGAATGCTAGCTTGATAACTATTATTATATGCAAATTTTGCCAAGGGCAAATACTCTTCCCAACTGCCCCTAAAGTCGATGATGCAACCCCTTAGCATATCTTCCAAGATTTGAATGACACTCTCGGACTGACCATCAGTCTGCGAGTGAAAAGCGATACTGAAGTCTAACCTTGTTCCCATTGCTTGATGGAGAGCCTTCCAAAATCGTGACGTGAACCTAGGGTCCTTATCTGATATGATTGACACTGGCATACCATGCAATCTTACAATCTCAGCCACATACAATTTAGCCAATTTTCGTACAGGAAAGTCCACTCGAATCGGTATGAAGTGAGCAGACTTCGTCAGTCGTTCAACAATCACCCAAATGGAATCCTTCTTAGTGGCTGTAAGGGGTAACCTACTAACAAAATCCATCGTGATTCTCTCCCATTTCCATTGGGGAATCTTCATCGGCTGCAACAATCCCGATGGCACTTGGTGTTCAGCATTGACCTGCTGACACGTCAAACATTTTCCTACGACTTCTGTTACCTCTTTCTTCAGACCTGGCCACCAAAATTGCTCTCGCAAATTGCGATACATCTTGACTCCTCCAGGATGCATAGCATATGGGCTACTATGCGATTCCCAAAGAATCCTCTGTCTTAACTCATCATCCTTAGGCATGCAAATCTTCCCACGATAACACAGAATTCCATCCTTGTTCAAACTATAGTCCTCCATTCCACCGTCCCTCACTTGCAAAAGTCGAGCACTCAGGTCTTTATCTTCTAACTGCTTATCCTTAACCTGACTTACCCATGTTGGCTTTACTTGCAACCCAGCCAGCAAACTCCCATCATCGAATAAACTCAAATGAGCAAACATGGCTCTTAACTCCGATACTACTTTACGGCTTAGTGCATCTGCTACCACATTCACCTTTTCAGGGTGATATTCGATCGAACAATCATGATCCTTCAAGAGCTCGATCCACCTACGTTGTCTTAAATTCAGCTCTTTCTGAGTAAGGAGGTACTTCAGGCTCTTATGGTCGGTGTAAATTACCGACTTCTCCCCATATAAGTAGTGCCTCCAAATCTTTAAGGCAAACACTACCGCCGCCAACTCCAAGTCATGCGTAGGGTAGTTCAACTCATGCGGTCTCAACTGTCGAGACGCATACGCCACCACCTTTCCTTCTTGCATCAACACACACCCTAAACCCGTGTCCGATGCATCACAGTAGACGGTAAATTCCTTTCCTGCCTCCGGCTGAATTAATACTGGTGCTTCCGTCAGGATTCTCTTCAACTTCTCGAAGCTCTCTTGCTGCTTGTCGGTCCATATAAACAATACTCCCTTCCTCAGCAACTTAGTTAGAGGAGCCGCTATTAGAGAAAACCCTTCAATGAACCTTCGGTAATACCCTGCCAAACCTAAGAAATTCCGAACCTCTGCCACAGACTTTGGTGGTTTCCAATCCAATACAGCCTCTATCTTTCGAGGGTCCACCCTGATTCCCTCGGCCAAAACCACATGTCCTAAGAAAGTCACTTCCTTCAGCCAGAACTCACACTTACTGAACTTTGCAAACAACTGCTTCTCCCTCAGAGTTTGCAACACCACACGAAGATGTTCGTCATGCTCCTCCTCCGACTTAGAGTAAACCAGAATATCGTCGATAAACACCACTATAAATCGATCAAGATAGGGCTGAAACACCCAGTTCATCATATCCATAAAGGCCGCTGGTGCGTTCGTCAACCCAAACGGTATCACCAAGAACTCAAAATGCTCGTACCGAGTCTAAAACGTCGTCTTATGAATGTCTCCTTCTTTAACCCTTAATTGATGATATCCGGACTGTAGGTCAATCTTAGAAAAGACCGAAGCTCCTTTGAGCTGATCGAACAGATCGTCGATCCTTGGTAATGGGTACTTGTTTTTGATAGTCAACTTGTTCAATTGACGATAGTCCACGCACATACGCATGAATCCGTCCTTTTTCTTCACGAACAAGACCGGCGCTCCCTATGGAGACACACTCGGTCGAATAAACCCATGATCCAATAGTTCCTGAATCTGAGCCTTGAGCTCCACCAACTCCTTCGGCGCCATCCTATAAGGGGCAATAGATACTGGAGCTGTACTTAGAAGTAGGTCTATTCCAAATTTCACCTCACGATCCGGGGGTAATCCTGGTAATTCCTCTGGAAAGACATCCACCAAATCCTTGACTATTCGAACCTCATTAACAGTCACCTCCTTAGCATCCAACGCACTAACGAAAGCTAGAAATGCATTACATCCCTTCCAAATCATCTTAATAGCTTTTAAGGAGGATATCACATTGGACAAGTAATTCCTCCTTTCTCCTAACACAACCACCTCCCCGCCTTCCGGGGTACCCAACACCATACGCTTGTTTTTACAGTCCAACTTGGCATGATGCTTAGTTAACCAATCCATTCCCAAGATGAGGTCAAACTCTCCAAATGGCAATTCCATCAAATCTGTCGGGAACACTACCCCTTGAGCCTCTAAAGGTACTTCCCTAAACAGCTTGTCTACTACCCTAGATTGTCCTAGAGGACTAACCACGGTCATCTTCCTAGTGGTTATCTCATAATCAATACTTAGAGTCTCAGATACTGAACATGCAACATAGGAGTGGGTTGACCCAATATCAATTAAAGCAAGAAAAGGGTTATCAGCGATAAGAAATGTACCGATTATAACATCCGATGCGTCACCGTCCTCTCATCGGTGAGCCGCATAAACCAAACCTGGCTGCCTTGCATTCGTATTACCTGTACCTCTGCCGGATGCTCCATGACCCCGACCGGGTCCATTTCTTCCTCTAGCTGCACCTTTACCCCTTGGTCCAGGCTGATCACCTCTCCTAGCCTGATCAGAACCTCGACCCATTGACTGCCCACGATCCATCTGAGGACAGTCCCTCATCAAATGTTCTGTGGATCCACACCTAAAACATCTACCGATTTTTACTCTGCACTCCCCATAATGGGTTCTCCCATATGTAAAGCATGCTTGATTCTAGCCCGATGGGGCACGAGCTGGCCCATCAGTTCTAGGCCTCTTCTGAAAATTTCCAGTTGCTCTAGAGGGTCCAAAACTTCTTTTACTCCTGCCCCGATCCTTATCCTTCTCTTGTCTCTCCACCCGTTTCACTTCCTCAACTATTTTAACTTTATCCACTAGTACCGCAAAAATTCTCTCTCGTTGTGGCGCGATCAGAACCCTTAGCTCATTCCTTAGCCCATCCTCGAACCGAACGCATCGTTCATACTCTGTTGCCACCATTCCCCGAGCATAACGACTCAGGCGTAGGAACTCAGCCTCATACTCAGCCACAGACTTACTTCCCTGTACCAAATTCAGGAATGCTTTCCTTTGAGCATCCATATAACTAGCCCCAACATACTTTCCCTGGAATGACTCCTTAAAGAAATCCCAATCAATCAGGTCCGCGGTCGTACCCTCTTTCACCGTGAGCCACCATTGGTAGGCCTCGTCTCGAAGAAGAGACACGACCCCCTTCAGCTTCTCCTCCACCGTGAAGTCTAAGTTATCCATTAGACGTTCCACTGCCTCCAACCAATATTTAGCGAAACTCGGGGATACGCCAGAGACTCCCTTAAATACTTCGGCCCCATTGTTCCTCAGCCTCTCTGGCATAGATTTTCGGGCTCCTATGCCCATACCAGCCTCAGCCACTCTTTCCAAAACCATTAGTACGGCCTGAGACACCATGTCCTCTCCTCCTGTCTGGTCCTGAAATTCCCCCTCAGCAGCTGGTGGAACCGGTATCTCACTTTCGGACCCATGACCCGATCCTACGGGTTCTGACAAGGTCATCCTACCTCTACCGCGTCCACGTGGCTGACGTCCTCGACCTCTTGTACTCATTCTTCTAGTTCGCGTTTATCTGATTTAAAAATTTTTATGAGTCATTAGTTGTTTCCACTAATTATCCCCGAGCAGTCTTATGAAACATAGTTTTGAAAGTGATTCTTTTGAATTCGAACCTATCTACAGTTTTCAGTCTTCCTATTCTAGGAATTATGCACACACAACGTTCATACAAGTAACATTCATTACCTAAGGGTATTTTTGTCATTTCGCTACCTAGGGGCATTTTCGTAATTTTATCCTATAAGGGTATTTTCATAATTTTCCAAAATAAGGTTCCGGGTGATTTGGCGAAATAAGGGTATTTTGGTAATTTTCCAACTCGGGTATTTTAGTAATTTCACAAATTCAAGGGTATTTCGATAATTTTACAAATCTGAGATATTTTGGTAAATTATAAAATCTAGGGTTATTTTAGTAATTTTGAAATTTAGGGGTATTTTAGTAATTTTGAAATCTGGGGATTTTAGTAATTTTGCCAATCAGGGGTATTTTGGTCATTTACAAATCAAGGATATTTTGTTGTTGTTGTTTTTGTTTTCTATGAAAAGATTCTGTTGACTTTGTAAATCGGGGTATATTCGCAAATCATAGGTAATTTTTTTCGAAATAAGGATATTCTAATAATTTTGTAAGAAAAACAGGTGGCTGGTCCCTTTTGAGTTTTAATTATAAGTTTTGGCCTGTCAACACGTACTCGTAACTAGGGTGAATAGTCACTATGCACCAGGTAGGATTCTAGTGGAAAGGAGGTGAGCCACTAGGACTGCTTAAGTACCAAGCTTGCCCTGAATCCACTCCTAGACATGCATATGCCTATTGCCACACCCTGTCATGGCTAAAGTGAACAATCATTATGCACCAGGTAAGATTCCGGCGAAGAGGAGGTGAGTTATTCGGACTGCTTAAATACCAAGCTCTTCCGGATCTACTCCTAGACATGCATATGCTTGTTACCACACTTTAGTCTTGTGACTTGTTTACAGGTTTTGTTTAATGAAGTTAAGTCTTATGGATTTTTAAGAGTTTGTTTGTCTAAGCCTAGAGTCCATCAAGTTCTAACATAAATAGTCTACGTCCCATAAACCCGTTAAGCCCACATTTATATCACACGATGGTTTAGAGTACTTACCTGGCGAACTTGGCCGGAGACGCTGGTGCCATGCTGAACTAACAAACCTTTACTAAGAGAAATCCATGTTTCAAAACCCATTTTAAAAAATCTTTTGGGCCCAAATTCCTAAAGTCGAGTTTTGGACCGGGCTCTGATACCAATTTGTAACACTCCAAACCCGGCCCAAACACTACAATCGGATATGGTATGTCACTAAGAAAATTTTCACACAACAATCGCGTCGACAGAAAGCCCAAATAAGAATTTTGTAAAATGTGCCTTAATAATCAAAAGCCCAAAACTTAATTACATGTCTTAGTTTTAAAATAAATAAAAATAAATAATAAAGGCCCATAATAAAACAAAAATGTAAACTAATGGCCCATGGCCTTATTACAACGTAGTTCAAATCCATAACATAAAATACTTAAAAAAACTAATATGGGGAACTTTTCACGGATCCACATTCTTTATGTGGCCACCTTGCGCTCCACTCCGCCAGTCCGTTGCACTAATTGTCACTGAAGGTTAGATTAATTTGGGTGAGTCATGAAGACTCGATGTACAACCCTCATGCACCACTAGATTTGGGCCTCATAGAACGTAACAACAATTTCATTTACATGGATAACAAGTAATATGCAAAGCCCAACCCAATTGCCTAGGTTTCCATCCGCTACACGCCCCCGTACCAACCAACACACCATTGGGGATTTCTACAATCAACCCACACCGTTACACGCCATGATGGCAGTCATGCTGCTTATCAACATATATTGGTGAAGCCCTTATAACAGATCACGGCATTAGCCGCTACAATAAATCACGGTAAAAATCGCTACACATATACATATGCATATACTTCCTCCTTTCATCACCCATCCCATGCAAACATGTACAATAATTTAAAAACATGTACAACAATTTACTTATAACATATAATCAGATTATTTACTAACCTGAGGGTCCGCTGTTTAAATATGAGATTTCGGCTTTTAACATATACAACTTATGAACATATATATAATTAATCAGATCTAGTCGGTGGGGAAGTATTACACACCTGATTTTCGTACTAATACTTTCTCTACGTCTATGCTACTATCACTCGAGACCACCACTATCGGTTCTCGATCTGATTTCGATGTCGGCCCATACCCCGATGGCCAATCTCGCACTACCGAAATAGATCGCTTCTTGTATTTGGGTGTTGGTTGTACAGATCCAACCTGTTCTGCCTGACTGTTATTCGAGTCCATCCTTAATCACTAAATCATTTAAACGATGAGATCTAATTACTTAACAACTATAACTCTTAAATCGAATTCTTACCTAATTAATTGAATCCCGATTGTCGTTGAGAACTCGTCACCTCCCTTCTTACTTTCGGCCTTCATCAAAAGTAATTAACCAAACCAATGATCGAAAGCCATCTAACACTTTATGCCATTCGGCCGAAAACAAAAGAACAGAAAAGTAGCCATTCGACCGAACCTACCCTTGGCCACCTACCTTCAGCTTTTCACAATTTGGCACTATGGATCTCGGTAAGAAAGGATTCGACTTTTATAGACAAAGAGAAAAATTGATAGTCATTAGTATACATGATTCGGGTTAGATCTTAGGAAAAGAAAAAGTGAAACGAATAGAATAAAATCCTGAAACTCACCAGATTACAAAGGAGTATTCGGCTTACGGTGCACCTTCGGGAAGCAGAGATCTCACCTAATGATTCGGCTATGGAGGAAGAAGATGTGCACTAAGAGTATTCGGCCTTCAGAAGGGTTTTTAAGGAGAGGAGAAACACTTAAGGAGTTTCGGCTATGATGTGTTTTCAGGAAAAAGAAAAGAAAGAAACTTAGAGAGAATGGAGTGTAGATTTCGGCAAAGAGAAAGAAAAGATGGAGAGAATGGTTAGCAGAATTTCGGGTAGCCTATACTAAATCGATTTCCCCCCTCCTGTAGTTGAGTTTCAGCCAACTCTCCCTCTTCTTTTGATAATCTTTAAATCTCATGATAACTCAATCCTTATCTTACCTTTAAGAGAGCCCACACTAAAGCCAACTCTTCCCCCTTTAATTATCATCTTTTATCACTTAAATAAAAGAAAAAGACTCCTAAAAAAGAAGCCTAATTGTCGTCCGCCAAAATTTGGCCTCAAAACTTTGGCTTTGGGTGGCCACAAATTGGGCCTCTTCCCCTTGCCTTTTGACGCCAACTCCTCTCCTTCCTTATGGCATTGTTTCCTTCTGGGCCACAAGCCCAAAATGCTCATTAAACTAATTAAAGCTTTATTTTAACCCAAGTAAGCTTAAACAAAATATTTAATTTGGGCCTCTGTTATAAACACATGAAACAAGCACCACATATAAATGCACAGGCCCACCTTTAGGATGTTACATGCCCTTGGTGGATAAATTACTGTTATACCCTTAGGGGTTAATTAGTACGATTGTGTGTATTCTATTTAACTGGTTATGATAGTAATTTATTTTATACATCATTTTTGGTATATGCTTTGCATAGCTGACATTCTGCATGGGACTGGGATATTGATGATTGGAGGAAGTGTAATCTGGTGGCTCTGCCACATTCTATCTGGTGGCTATGCCACGTATCTTCTGTTATTCTGGTGGCTTTGCCAAAAAATCTGTATTTAGCAGTGTGTCTGCAATATTGGTGTGTTTTGGTAGGGTGCTGTAACACCCTAAATTAGGGGTTGTTAAAAATTTAATTAATTTCCCATGTATGTGCATGTAGAAATAAATATTTTAATTTCTAAGCATATTTAGGGTCTTGACATAACCCCGAATTAGGTCGAATTTGGAATTAAAAATTTCTTTTTAAGGGTTTAAAAGGAAGGAAGCTAGGAGATAGGGGTTAAGTAAAAATTCGGTAGAAACATGACTAAAAGAAATAGGTGGCAGAGTGGCTTGCATGCGCCACTTAAAGGCTTAGGGGGACGGATAGGAGGTCTTGGGTTCGATTCTTGGAAAGGGGGAATGCGTTTTGTTTTAGGCTTTTTGGGGCGTTAAAGGGAGGGGCCAAGTAAGAGGGCTTTAAAGAAATTTCGGGCAAGGTTTGAGCATGAAAGTCCAGGTGGTTGGAGTGGCTTGGGGCGCCACTTAAGAGTTTAGAAGTGGCAGGTCTCGGGTTCGAGACACAAGGGACGCAAGGAGCATTTTATTTTGGGCTTTTTGCGTTAAAAGAAAAAAGGACAAGAAGAAGGTCTTATGAATAAATGAAGGGGTTATTTGACATGAAAGTCTAATGGGAGAAGTGGCTAGGGGCGTTGGAAGAGAGGGCTGGGGCGTGAGGTCGTTGGTTCGAACCTAAGGGGTAGCAAATGCATTTTATTTTGCATTTTTGCTGCTGGTGTGAATGGGAGAGTGTTGGCTAAGTTTTGGACTCTTATTTTCGGCTGGAAGAGTGAATTTTAGCAGTTTTTTTATCATTAAATTTGTTAGGGAGGAGATTAAGGGATAACAAAAGATAAATGTGATTAGATTAAAAGCCAAATTATCACCTAAAAAGAAGGTTTTTATCGATTAAAGGACTCCTTGGGGGCTGTCCATATTCAGTTTGGGCAGCAGAGAAGTGCCAAAGAAATTCTTCAAATTGATCTTTTCTTTCTCCCAAAGTTGCTGCTGCCGAAATTCCCCTTGTTGCATTGCCTAAATTGTTCAAAAAAATTCCAGCAAATTCTTTTCTTCTTTCTCTCTTCATTGTGCTGCCGAATTCTCCCTTAACTCTTAGCCAAAATTGTTCAGAAATTTCCAGCATTGTTGTTTCTTCTTAGCCGAATACACCTTTTCTTCTTCTCAAATTCCAGCCCTCCATCTTGTGCTTAGGCCGAATCTCACATCCCCAACTAGGGTGCTGCCGAATTTCATGGTGTGCGATTGTAGGGAAGCCATAGCCATTAAGGGAAGCTTTCGGGATTTATTCTCCTAAGGGAAGTGAAACAGATTTACATATCGTGAGGTGGTTAGTGTTCAAAGGACGTGTAGGGTCAAGATCTAGCATCGTAGATCGGCTTTTCGGGATCTAGGAATTTCGGTAGAAACAGGTGTGTAAGATATCACTACACACTTTATTAATTTACATGAATTTATTGTTTGCCTTTAATCTTTTGGTTGTGATTAGCTTGTGGCATAATCATGGTTTCTGGGTAAGTCCCCTGTACGTGATTTTTGATATACGATTTGCATGCCATCACATGATGTTAAATGCTATGACATGATATATGAAAATTGATGTATAAGCATGTGATGGTGGGATTGATGAGAGGAGGGGGATGATTTTATGGACTGTTGTCAGTGGTTTTGACCACAAGATGGGTTGGCCCCATCAGATTATTTGTGACCTATGGTCATCAGTGGTTTTGACCACATCTATTGATTATTTGCGACTAAGTCCCAGTGGTTTGGTACCACCAGTGGTTTTGACCACACTTGATTATTTGTGACCTATGGTCATCAGTGGTTTTGACCACACGATGGGTTGGCCCCATCATTTAATTTGTGACTCTAAGTCATCAGTGGTTTTGACCACACGGGGTAGTTAAGGAGTATGGATGGTTAGGTTGGGGTTGCATATTTGCATGTTAATTAATATCTTGTGTATGAGTGCTTTTTCGGGTGGGGGATTTACACACTGAGTCTTGGTGACT
This sequence comes from Gossypium rotundifolium, assembly GCA_025506655.1. Classification (NCBI taxonomy): domain Eukaryota; kingdom Viridiplantae; phylum Streptophyta; class Magnoliopsida; order Malvales; family Malvaceae; genus Gossypium; species Gossypium rotundifolium. The sequence continues at coordinate 107,923,003 of CP106722.1, forward strand.
CACCCCTTTCCCTTAACATTTTGCAGATGAGTAAATCGCGGAGATGGAGCCGGAGAGGACTCGAGGCGACCATGCTTGTCGTTGGAGTTATTTTTACTTTGCTTTAGTTGAAATTATTATTTTCTAAGTTTTTATTTTGGGATTGTAATAAGGCCGCTATTTATTTTGTGGATGTTATTTTTATTTTACTTATGTTATGTTACAAAATGGAATTTTATAAATATTAAATGAACCGGTTAAAAGTAATTTTTCAAACTTAATAAACTTCTACGGGTTTTTAAAAGATGTTACCATAGGGTAACAAACTATACCAAGTCAATTATAGCCCTGATTTATTAAATGTTACATGATCAGATGTTTTCAAAGGATTTATCAACCCAACTGTATTTATAAAAAGCCCAACTGAGTTTTCAAATACCCTTTTTACACCTTAGTCAAATTTTATCGAATTTTCACCAAACTTTCAAAATGACTCAAATTATTTTTACCCAGTAACATACCAGATCCGGTCAGGACTCGTGGGCCGGGTTTGGGGTGTTACAGGTGCGTTGACTTGATCCCCACAAGTTTGTTGGGCTAGTACGGGGGTGTGTAGCGGATGGATTATTAGGTTGGGCTACATATTTTGTTTGCATGATCATGTTTATAGGGCTTCACCCATCTACTCATGATGGGCTTCGGTCCGATCTGTTTAGATGGGCTTTGGCCCATGCCTTCCATATGGGCTCGAGCCCGATTAATGACTGATTAAGGGATTACACACTGAGTTCTCGTAACTCACCCCTCTGCTTTAACCTTGCAGGTGATACCCAGCATTGAGGATTTGGAGCTGTGGAGGACTCTGTGGTGGCCATACATCGGAGTATTTCTCATGACCTTTAATAAATTTCAGCTTAGCTTTATTTTAAGTTTGTTTATTTTGGGGTTAAAATTTTGTAATAAGGCCTTTGGAATTTTATTTTTCTTTTAAACTTTCATTTCAGCTATGTTTAAACTAGAAACGACTAAACTCTGGGTTTTCCTAAATAGAGAAACAACTGTTTTCAAAATATCACGTTTCCGCAACTCATTGAATTTGATCTCTCTATAAACAAAGGTTTCGAAGATAAAAATAACAACGTTTTGATAAGAAAACCTCTTAAACAAATCTGAATTTTGCAAACAACAAGATTTGAAATTTTCAAAAAGAGTACGAGGTTGTTAACGAACACGCAGTTTTTAAACAACCTTTCTATGTGACATGTTGGATCCGGTCGTAACATCGAGGTCGGGTCTGGGGTGTTACAGTCTAAATGTCTGCTCGATTTTAGGGTCTACCGGTAATAAATCATAACTCGATCTATGCTCATAAACTCCTAAAAATAAATAACAAAAAATAAAGAATAAAGAATTAATAAATAAAGTTAGAAATAAATAAAAGAATGAAAAAAATAAATAAATAATTATTAATGTTAATAAATTAAATAAAAATAAATAAAAACCAAATTGCAAAGAATAATTTCACAAAAATGATTAAGGCAACAGTCCCCAAAATTGGTGCCAAAAACTTGTAATGCATCGGTTTGTGCAATTATACACAGTCGTTATCAAGTAATAAGTAAGTAAAAAAGTTATCGTCTCCATAGGAATTGTGTATGTTAATCAATTAATTGGAAAATTAAAGTTTTACAAATTGGTGAGAAGAACACAATATTCCAAGTGATGGATGATTAAACTAAATTAAATTAATGAGATAGAAGATGACCCCTAATGCAATTCTAATCTAAGTATGATAATTAACTAAAATGTATGAGATGAATTTAGAAGCAACAACACAAACTTCAACAATCAATAACATGAATAAGCTAGAATAATTACATCATTCAACTTAATTCATTTTTTTCATGTTTAACAGTGTTTTGAAAATATTTCATGGCAACTCGATCTTTCATGAGTTTGAAACCAAATTAAGTCCTTTCGAAATCTTTTGCTTATAAAACATGCATTTTATTGATCATATTAAACTAAGGGTTTTTTAGATTTCATGTGAAGCAACAGGGACGGGTTAGGTTTGAAAAATTTAACCACATAATAGAGCTTGTTAAAGTTATTATGAACCTTTAATTTAGTCAGGTTAGGATCTAAATTAAGCATGCACTTTTCAACTATTGTGTCCATTAACCGTCGTCTGGTTAGGATCGCTTAGCTAATTCCAATGCATCCAACCATGTATGAATGAAATACATGTTTGAGGCACAAACACTATAAACATGATTTAAAAAAACTTCATTGAATTGATGCAATCATCCTAGCTAAACAGATTTAAGCTACCATTGTTGATGACAAGATAACAAAGCACATTGCAAACATGATTAAAATCAAGGAAGAATAAACTTCGTTCGAATCAGCAGCCTTGCAAACTCTAATTGAAGAAGTTTCCTCCTGTCCTCGTATTGCTCCTTTGCTAATGGCTCCTCAAGGTGGCCAGCCCAGAGATGATCTTATCAAGGTTTTGCTAGCTGAGAAAGTAAGGAAATATGGGATGCTATGCGTGGGAATGAAGAGAGGGAATGAGAGAATGATAGAATGGAAGAGAAATGTTAAATGAAGGATGAATGAGGGATGATTGAAATATGAGATGGTAGTGGGTATTTATACTTGAGGTTGGTGAAGGAGTTTACTAAATATGGCATCAAAGACCCCTTAGATTTCTTCCACCTTTAGCTGGCCATAATATGTGGAAAGGAGGGTGAGTTGGTTGCTTGATTCAAGCATAAAATCATGCTTGAATCATGCAAAGGGTGGACAGTTTCTTGAACAAACGTAGTGTGTTGATTTTCAATAATTTTCCAAGTGTAAGGACCTCTAAATAATTATCCCAAATGCTAATTTTTGGCTGCCCAAATATCCTTGTCGAATTGGGCTTCTCATCTCCTTGTTTGAACAATTTTGTGACCCATTTAATAGTCAGACTTGTCCACCATGTAGCATCATTTTCACTAGGTCAAAGCAACATCTTCATGACCCAATTTGCATGGTTTTTCCATCCAAGTAGGTTAGAATTACTCATGTCCATGCAAAAATTATAATCAGTTCTTTATTAAATCAACTTCATGGTCCCACTGCATTAATTAAGTATAGCACATTAATAAACAACATGAAATAATTTAATTTGTGCACAAAATTAACATAATAAAGAACAAATTTGCATATTTATAAATTCATGCCCATTGTCGGAATATAAGAAAAATTCACTTAATTAATTAACAAATACTCAGGATTAGTATTATTTTTAAGTAAAAAGGTTATAAACACTACTACAAAAAAACCTATATAATTTAGAGTTTACAAGACTAGGCGAGCAGAATTTTTGGACGGGATTATTACAAAAATTACGAGTTTTAGGCTTTTTATTCGAGTTTAAATAATATTAGGTTCAGTATTTAGTGCTTAATTTTTATTATATACAAGCCCAATATTGTATTTATTAAGTTTTATTATTTTATTATTTATTTGGAATTTTGATAAGCTCTAAGTATTTTAAGTTAATTAGGAGTTTTATATTAACAAGAAAGTTTAGTTTAAAACTACTTCTTATTTAGGTTAATTAGAGTTTCACTATACTTAAGAGTTTTATTTGGATTTACTTAGCTAGCTTAAATAAAGTTCTTTTCATTGTACACAAAAATCATTTCATTCATTATTCACTTTGAGTTAATAAAATAATCTTTGAGTTTTCTTTTTAAGAATTTCTCTTGAGTTTTATTTTAAAATAGTTTTAACAATCTTTTCAGATTGTGGGGATTAGAGGTGATCATGGGTCGGGTCGGGCCGGGTTTGGGCCAGGCCAAGACAAAATTTTAGGCCCGTTTTCTAGGCCTGAGCTCGGCCCGGCCTGAAATATGGGCCTAAAAATTTGTCCAAGCCCGTCCCGAAAGAAATTTGATAAAACCGAGCTCAGCCCAGCCCGGCCCATATTAAATTTTTTTAGCTTTTTTCATTAAATAAAAAAATTTAAAAACAACTATTAAAACAAGAAAACAAATTAAAAATATGTAAATTTAAAAACTATATTTGATTAAAAATAAAATATATATTTAATATATATAGCCCGGCCTGGGCCAAAAAAGGTTTACCCGAGCCCAGCTCGTTTTCTAAACGGGCCTATTTTTTTGCCCAAACCCATATTCGGGCCTATATTTTTACCCGAACCCTCTCATTTTTTGGGCGGGCCATCGGGCCGGGCCGAGTAGCCCAACCCATGATCACCTCTAGTGGGGATCTTCTTCAAGCTTTTTCTTGCCAAGTTTTCTTTCTTGGAAGGGAAATTAGAGTCGTTTGAAGGGAGTTGTGGATTCATCGGGTTTCAAAGGCTCTTTAGGACTTCTACACGTCTATTCATCTTTTCCATCTGTAACACCCCATACCCAGCCTGGTCACCAAGCCCGAATATCAAGGTGCCACACCACTGTCTCATGTCAGATACAACAAGTAAAAACTCATTCTCAACAAAGTGTCTTCCATTTTAACATTCATACAGGTTTAGAGTCTATCTTAAGCTTTAGTTATCGCCATTACAGGCTAACATATATCAAATAGCCTTAAAATAATAATTAAACATGCATATGGTCTATTTTAGCAAAATCTCAAAACATCAACGTAGGTATTGATACTAAAGACATGGTATTGATATTTTGCTCAAGAGGTATCAATACTACTTGGAAAAACAATACCAAAATTGCTTACTGATTCCCAATCAAAAACCCAACTATCAAAAAATATTGGTACCCCTGCCAAAGTATTGATAATTTTGCCCCCGAGTATCGATACGCGAGCCAAGGTATCGATACCAATTAGCAAGACTGACTTCATGCAGTTCAAAATTTTCAGAGGTATCATTTTTAACATATGAATATTGGTACCTCTGCTCCATACCCAAAAAATACAACATTTTAAAGCATATAAGTCATTCCAGCTCGCACCAATTCAACATGCTATCATATCATCATCAAATAAACATTGAAATGGCCATAATAATAGTTTCAAACATTAAAAGCAAATCCGAGCAATAGTCAACATATTAAAAAAATTCCAAAATCCTAAGAGCAATTAAATCATAGAGACAACTCAAAATGTCATATCCAATACTAGCACAAAGACTACCACATTGCCTTATTCCCAAAACATTACCAAATAAAAAACACCTACGAATAACGAAAATGGACTTACTTGGATCGCCTTTAGGAACCACACCGGCACACAACTAATCTGCAAAGTTTAAGAAGGGAGTGGGTGAGCTTAGCAAGCTCAGTGAATGCTCAAAGTAACCACAATGTACACACAATATCAAAGGTCAATCAAGAGAATACTACAACACATTCACAACCATATTCCATTCGAGTCAAAATTAAATGTTCATGCTTTATTAATTCATTTAACAATAATTCGTCAAGAATAAAACAACATATACATGCTTTAATAACTCACAAGTCTAACTTATATATTCACAGGCATTCACAAGTTATATGAAAATAACCCAATCCACAGTTACATACGCAATTTACTATGAGAACATACTAACGTTTTCATGTAACTTAACTTAAATCATTTAAGATATTATTCACAATTAAAAGCATCCATCTCTTGTCGTATTATCATAACATATAAGATCATGTTTAAACGATAAATTGGCATACCAACCACATCCTCATTTAGGCATACATCACATTACACATATAAACATTTTAAGATAATTTGGCACTTAAGGCTATGAAACATAAAAGTAAGCTCTACCATCACTCATCGGATACGCATCATATTTCACATGTTTAGTCATCTTTCAAGAATTCTTTTACACATTAATCACTTAAATATTTAAGCATATATCACAGCACATATAAATCACGTTTAATAACATTCAGTCGCATTTTATGATAGTTTGGCTCTTGAGGTTATGAAACATAACGGTGGGCTCTATCACCACACATCGGATACACGGATCTCCATCACACCAAATAGACTCAAAAGTCAAACATGTCTCATTAGTGAAGCATAAAACTAACACTCTCCAACACACCAATTAACTCATAGAGTCGAACATATCCCAAAAAGTGAAACATAAAGCTAACACTCTCTAACAGACCTAACATGTCTCGTTGAATGGACCTTAGCTCTGTAACACCCCAAACCCGGCCCAGACGATATGGCTGAATCTGGCGATCTCACATGATAGTGCTTTTAGAAACCATGTTTACATTAAAACCCCTTTTCGTTGTCTTATGGTACTTTCAAAACGTGTTACTTGTTTCAATCTTTATCCATTTTCAAAATGTTATATGTTGCGGAAGCTTTTTAAAAGAAATAACGAATTTCTATGTATTTTGATAAAACATTTGTTAATTTTGAAAACTCGAGTTTTCCTACTTCTAGTCGTAATATCATAAACGTCATAAATCCCAAATTTAAAACAAAAATCCGTGAAGGCCTTATTACATAAAATTTACCTAGATATAATCAAACCATAATTAAAAATAAAATCATAAGGCCTAAAATCGTGGTCACTGTCGAGTCCTCCACCACACCGATCCGTCTACTGCTGGAGATTATCTGAACAGATTAAATAGAAAAGGGTGAGTTTTCACAAACTCAGTGTAATCCCCACAGAAAACATACACACAGTCATCAAAAAATAGACATGAGTTCATAGTGCGGGTCTAAGCCCATTATAGAAATGGTGTGGACTTTAGCCCACTTAGATACAGAATCAGATATGTTTTGGGGCCTTATCCCATTTCAGACATAATATAAAGATTAGACAGAATAGAAGAATCCTACCCACTAGCCTCTACACACCAACTCCGTCCAACCTTATAAACCATGTTGGGATAAAATCAACCCATTCATCCCTACACACCATGTTTGTACCAAAAGCGGTACATAATCAAATAATTGCAGCTGAGCTACCAAATAATAAGCTTAAGAGCCTTTCAGATACTTCTTTCAAATATAATCAATCCACCTGATACAATGCATGTAACGCCCTAAATTTGGGCCTAGAAGTATTGGGCCTTGAGTATGGGTCCGTAAGGAGGCTGTAAATAGGTGTTTAATTGTGCAAGGAAATGACACAATTAAATGTCTGCTCAAGTGGTTAAGGGTCCTGAGAGGAGTTGGAAAAGTCCTGGGTTCAAGCCTAGGCTTTAGTAAAATTTTGGTTTTAAGTGAATAAAACCCTGGATGCTTGGATGTAGGCCTTTTAAATTATTGTGATAAAAAAATGCCACAAGGAAGCATATGGCCTAGTGGTTGTGGCGTCATTAAGGTTGTAAGGGAGCCTGGGTTCAAGTCTTGGCTCTTACAGAATTTTTAAATTTTGCTCTTAAAAGAATCTGGACACGGGCACATAGGCTTTATAAATATTTGCGCATGTTTTAAGTCTCAGAAGAGCTTGTGGTCTAGTGGCAAGGTGGCGTGTGGAGTAACCTTGAGGTCTGAGGTTTGAGTGTTGGCTCAGGCATAATGGGGTATTTATTTTGTAGTTGGGACGGCTGAAGTTTGGGTTGCATTAGAATTTTGATGGATGAGGTTGTTGTGGAGAGAATCATGGAGTAGATTATGGAGAGATTAAAGGAGTGATTTATGGAGGAAAATATGAATTTCAGTGGGAAGGGAAGTGTGTGCCGATTTGGTCTCTAGACTTTGGGGAGTTCGATTTTGGTAGAGGCAGAATTAAGCATTTTTCCTAGTAAGCCGTTGATGTCGTATGGGGTAGCCGTATAGTTTACCAAATTCTTTTAGTTCAAATTCAGTTTTTCTTTTGTGGGGAGATTTGTGCAATTGAGGTTCCTTCCCCTTTTTCCCGAATTTTACTTCTCTGTCTCTCTACTAAATCATTTTTTTATCTTTCACTCTACCCTTTTCTCTGCGTTGGCAAATACATCTTCATGTTCTTTTTCTCCAATATTCTGTCGGTTCTTCTTTCAATACCTGAATCTCCTTTTGTTTTTTTCTTCTCTCCTTTTCGTTTACTTTACTTGGCCGAATGCATCATCTTCTCTTTTCCCAAAATTCTTTTTCCCTTCTTTAGTCTGTTTCAATCCGTATCTGTTATCACCCCTTTTCTGTGGGAAGCTAGTCGAATACTGCATTCTTTTCGCCTTTACTTTGTCATTGATTCAGCAACTATCCTCTGGCATTCGGTCAAAATCTCCTTTTCTGACGTTGAGTTCAAGTAAGGGGTTTCTCAAGTGGGCAGAGGCATTCAAAACTTCCTGTTGTCAATCGATTGTATAGTTGGGGTAAGTTGATTCGTTGGCCGATTCCCCTATGATCTTGGTATTGGGATTTTAAGTCATATTCTAGAAATAGTTCTATTTAATAAGACTCGTTGCTTAAGTAGATATTCATTGAGGGGTCTGTAATCCTCTTTCGTCGACATTCTAAGTAGGGCCAATCCATGCTCGTTCAAGCAAGGCATTGGCAGGTTATCTTTGAATGGGTTTTGATTAATGGCTCTTTCAATTCACGTGTTAAGGTTTTAACCAAAGTTACTATTATGATTGTAACACCCCTATCCCGTATCTATCTCCGAAATTAGGGTTAAGGGCATTACCTGACAAATCAAAAACTTTATCATATAATTCATAAAGTAATCATCAATTACAATCATAGTGTCCCCTCAGTAGGTCAACAAGACCTAAAACATGCTTAGAAACAGGGTCGGGACTAAACCAAAACACATACAAAAATTATCAGGAATTTAAAACTTTTCAAAGTTTCAGGGGTTACACGCCCGTGTGGGCAGGCCGTGTGCCTCCCACGGCTGCTAGACACACCCATGTGTTTTCCCCGTGGTCGAACTTGACTTTACTCTACGGCCAACAAGCACGCTCGTGTACCCTGGCCGTGCTCGATCCTAACTAAACCACACGGCTATCAGGCAAGTCCATGTTCCAAGGTCGTGTATTCTTAGCTAGCTACTGACTTAGCCCCACGGTCACTAAGCACGCCCGTGTGCCACAACCGTATGGCAAAATAGGCCATTTTCAAGGCCAAAATACCACCCTCCTTAGGGTCAAGCCTACAAGCAAATACAAATACAATCCATACACTTTTGGCAACCAAGAACATGCCAAAATAACCATCCCATCTTTACAAACAAATCCAATTCTATTCATGCCAATTTACAAGACTAAACTTATTTATATACAAGCATAATTCATCCATACTTACCTTTCATGAGATCATTCTTTTGTCAAACATATATGTTTAAAATTTTTTCCATATACTTACCAAAAACTCAACCATTTCATATACTACTCAACCATACCAAAACATGCACCATGTATCATATTCATTAAAACATATTACCAATACATTACTAGCCAAATCACATGGCTAAGTTCACATCTCATTCTTAACCAAATATCTAGCCTATACATACGATATCTAGCTATATACACTTCCAAATTATACCAAAATGAGCTTGGGTAGTGTGATGACGATCATCGACGGTCTCCAAACCTTCAGTAGCTTTGACGATCTATAAAATAGAGAAAACACACATACAGAGTAAGCTTTCAAAAGCTTACTATGTTATATGCAAATAAACATAATATTTATGCATTAAAGACATATAATCAATATGAAATCACTAATAGCTCAATTGCATAGCCATTATTCTTCTTGGCACTTTTATTTAGCCATTCATCATCCAAACTTGCCTTTCATCATATATTTGTTAGCTCATAGCTTTTCCATTCTTGTATCACATTTACATATGGCTCTTTCAAGCATATCTTCACATATTATCTCATCATTTCAATGCACATATTCATCATAGTAAGTTCATATAGACACTTACCTTTCATACACACATAGTGTACTTTTTAAACGAAACTGAAACAAATGTACAATTCACATAGTCATTCGTTTCTCGAACTTTCCGTTGAACCATTCAAAATCTAATAGAATACTCAGAATGCTCGAAATAGTCATACAATGCCAACATCCTAGACGTGGTCTTACATGTAGTCAGATGTCAATGCCCTTTATCCCCGACGAGGTCTTACACAGTAATCGATATCGATGCCATTTGTCCCGCATGTGGTCTTACACGTAATCAGATATCGATGCCACTGTCTCAGAGAGGGTCTTACACTTAAATCTCATATTGATGCCAATGTCCCAAACGTGGTCTTACACTAAATCTCAAATCAAATGCGGATGTCCCAAACGTGGTCTTACATGATATATCAGAACAAACACCTATGTCATAACATAGTTACTCCCATCTATTTCTATGTTCGAACGGAACATCTCGGATGTTAACACTATGTCAATCTTATTTTAGAATTCATATATATATATATATACAACATCTCATATGCATTCCTCATCATCCATAGTCATATGAACATACATAATTCAATACAAATATATTTATTTATATATCGACTTACCTCGAATTTAGATATTCGTTCGGTCTCGGCTATTCGTCTACTTTCGTTTTTTCGCGATCTAAGTTTGTTTTCTTTGATTATTGATCTATACATATTCAAATTTAACTCTTTTATTCACTAGCTCATCCAATTCAATTCAAATACACATATTTAGGGCAATTTACAAATTAACCCTCACATTTGCACATTTTATCAATTTAGTCCATTTTTCTCAAAACATCAAATTCACAAAATCATAATTTAACCATGCATAGCTGAATACATATATATATATATATATATATATCATATAAGTCCAAATATTTCATCAAATTCACAATTTAATCCCTCAAATTGTTATTTCTCAATTTAGCCCTAATTAGCTAAATTCATCAAAAATTCAAGAACAAAACATGTTCATCGAATACATATCTTTCATTTAACATCATAAATCACATGAGTTCATCAAAAGCTCGTCTCAAAAATATCATCAATTCTCAAAATCAAATCATGGGTTTAGTAGCACTCGAAGCAATGATTACGAAAACGTAGAAATTATCAAAAATCGAAGTCAAAACTTACTTTAATCAAAGAAGACAAGAGCCGAAACTTCAAAACACTTTTCTTCTTTACTTTTCTTGCTTAAGTTGGCCAAAATAGGATGATAAACATCTAATTTCATATTTTTTTTGTTATAAATTCTTTAATAAACAATTTTCCAACTTTAACCTTTAATAAAATAAAACAAAACATATGTGCATAAGGTCATTAAAGACCATTTCCGTCCACTATCCAAATTAATAGGCTAATTTCCTTTTAAGGGCTTCAAATTATAAAAACATTAACAATTTGATGCTTTCACAATTAACTATCAAACCTTCAATTTATGCGATTAAGCCCCTTTCTAAAATAAAGAACACAAACAGATAAATTAACTTACGAAACTTTAACACATGCTTAATCACTTATCAGTGACACAGAAAATAATATTAAAAATATTTTACTGACTCAGATTTGTGGTTCCGAAAACATTGTTCCAACTAGGGTATAAACTGGACTGTTACAATTCTCCCCCTTAGGGATTTTCGTCCCCGAAAATCTTACCGTTAAACAGATTCAGATATTGTTGTCTCATTGAATCTTCAGGCTCTCACGTAGCCTCTTAAATTTCATGCAACTTATTTTCAGTAAGCTCGGTCCAATGCAGAGGTGTATGACATTTACGTCCGTACAAAGCTTCATAAGGTGCCATTTTGATGCTTAACTGAAAACTATTATTGTAAGCAAATTCAATCAAAGGTAAGTAATGCACCCACGTACCATCAAATTGAAGAATGCAACATCTCAACATATCCTCAAGAATTTGAATGATCCTCTCGGGTTGACCATCTGTTTGCGGATGAAAAGCGGTACTGAAATGGAATTTCATGTCTAAAGCTTCTTGCAATTTCTTCCAGAATCTCAATGTAAATCTCGGATCTCTATCTGACACAATGGATAGTGGCACCCCGTGCAATTTCACAATCTCAGAAATATAAAGCTTTGCTAATCTATCAAGTGAAAAATCGGATCGCACTAAAATAAAATGGGAATATTTCGTCAATCAATCAACTACGACCCAAATCGCATCTTTCCTTCTTAGAGTCAAGGGTAATCCCGATACAAAGTCCATTGTTACTCTATCCCATTTCCACTCGAGAACCAGAATTGGTTGTAGCAACCCAGACGAAACCTGATGTTCAACTTTAACTTACTGACAGACTAAACATTTTGATACAAAATCAGAGATATCTCTTTTCATACCAGACTGCCAATAATGTTGTTTCAAATCATGGTACATCTTTGTACTACCCGGATGAACAAATAGACGACTGTTATGTGCTTCACTCAAAATCAACTGAATCAACTCTGAATTTCTCAGAACAAAAATACGATCTCAAAATCTCAAGCAATCATCAACAACTCAAAATTCAGATTCAGAATTCAAGCTACACTGAGCTTTCAACACAGATATAACAACAAGCAATCCGTTCAATTCACTAGGCTCAATATAAACTATTTTTTCATTTTGACCCTTTCAAATCAATGATCTTTCTTTTGTAATTCACAACAGCATCATGCAATGTCAACCAAAACACATTTACCTAAGGGGTTCGATACTTTTATAACAAACTCAGTAGACTCTACAGGCAAAGTCTTACAGTATACTAAATTCATGCATATATACAAATGAGTAAAACCAGGGTCTATCCATGCAATCATAAAAATATCAATAAAAATAAATGTACCCATAAAAACATCCGGAGATGAAGCTTCCTTACGAGCTTGGTTGGCATACGCTCTGGCAGGCGCCTTAGCTTCAGATCCCGCTATGGTGACTCTCGCAGTTCTCAGACTACCGCTAACATTTCTTGCATTTTGAGAAGGTCTACCTCTTACTGAAACATTCTCAGATCTCAGATTCTGAACAATCTCCTATTCAATAGACTCTAGGTAGTTTCGGATGAAATGGTCTAATGATCTACATCTAAAAAAAGCTCGGTCATTTAATCTATAAATTCTCGAATGTCTTTTTCCACAATGTTTACATTCAGGTCGCTTGGATCTGACATTTCCAACACTAGCCATTGAAGTTGCTGGAGCTTTGGAGCTCAACTATGATCTAACTCGATCTCTACTTGAATGTCTCACATTAGCCTTTAAACAGCTATGTTCATCTCAGAATTTCTTTGAGGCAGACTGAAATGATTTGCCCAAAAATCTCTTTTTCATATCTCTGGCTTCAGACTCAGCTTTGCACGCTCAGTCAACTAGCGGTACGAACTCTTTTATCTCCAGAGTATCAACTAGTATTTGGATATCTTTATTTAGGCCATCTTCGAATCTTTTACACATTATCACTTCAGTCGAAATGCATTCCCGAGCATACTGACTCAATCTTACAAACTCTCGTTTTTATTTAGTGACATAATTGTGACCTTATTTCAATTCCAAAAATTCTTTTCGTTTCCAATCAAGCAAATCTCTGAATAATGTATTTCTTTCTGAACTCAGACTGAAAGAAATCCCATGTGACCTGTTCTTTAGGAACAACCGAAATTAAAGTTTTCCACCTCCGATAGGCCGCGTCTCGTAACAAAGATACAACACATTTAATACATTCTTCAGGACTCAACGATATTTCATCAAATACTCAAATAGTGTTTTCTAACTAGAACTCAGCTTTCACGGCATCGTCATCACTGGTAGTCCTGAACTCTTCTACCCCATACATACGGATTTTATCGACCGGAGACTTGTTCCACAGATTAAAATTTATAGTCGGAGGCATAGCAAATGTCTGAGGGGGATTAATTGGGGGTAGAGGTTGTGAAACAGTCGGGTTATTTCTTACGGATTGAGTGAACCACTCACTCAACATCTGGAAGAAGGCTTGTTTAGCTTCTCCCTCTTGACCACTCGTAGCCGGTCTCGAATCAGAGAGCATTGTCCCTTACGCGGGAGCAAGCGCATTACTTTCTACATCGCCAGCTACGGCTCTCTCAGGATCCATTGCTATACGAAAATCACATTTTATATGTCAGGATTCATCACACTATCATAGTTTAGATATATGGCATGTATAGCTAGAATCTAACACGCTACGTTAGTCCGAGCATCGACTAAACCGTAGCTCTGATACCAACCAAATGTAACACCCCTATCATGTATCCGTCACTGAATTAGGGTTAAGGGCATTACCTGACAGATCAAAAAATTTATCATATAATTCGTAAAGCAAATCATCAATTACAATCATAGTGTCCCCTTAGAAGGTCAACAAGACCAAAAATATGCTTAGAAACAGGGTCGATACTAAACCAGAACACATACAAAAATTATCAGAAATTTAAAAATTTTCAAAGTTTTAGGGGATACACGCCCATACGGGAAGGCCGTGTGCCTCCCACAGCTACTAGACACACCCGTGTGTTTTCCCCGTGGTCAAACCTGACTTTACTCTACGGCCAACAAGCACGCCCGTGTACCTTGGTCGTGATCGATCCTGACTAAACCACATGGCTATCAGGCACGTCCATGTACCAAGCCTTTGTATTCTTAGCTAGCTACTGACTTAGCCCCACAATCACTAGGCATGCCCGTGTGCCACAACCGTATGGCAAAATAGGCCATTTGCAAGGCCAAAATACCACCCTCCTTAGGATCAAGCCTACAAGCAAATACTAATACAATCCATACACTTTTGGCAACCAAGAACATACCAAAATAACCATCCCATCTTTACTGTAACACCCCTAACCCGTATCCATCGCTGAATTAGGGTTACGAGGTATTACCGAACTAAACTCAATTCCATGTAGACTTTCATTAGAATTCAGGCACAAACAGTGCGATCTTTTCTATTTCATATAACATTTCAATCCATTTAATTAAATAACGCACAACAAGATTTATTACAGGTACTTAATATATGGAAATGTTCGAACCATATAACTTAAACATTCATGGTATATATATACAATTAAAGCATAACCCAACTTATGTCATTTCATACCCTATATCGGACATAAAACAAGTTTCAATTAATATAAACTATTTCCATTCGTTTTACTACAATACAAGTACCTATTAAAACAACCGAACCATTTATATTGTTATTACTATTTTTAAAAAAAAATCAAATGCACATACAAACATAGCATTTTTAACATATGACCGACTGTACTATTGATGTATATGTATATATATAAAACGTGTACCTTACCCTATAAGCAAAAGTTACATTTACGATTGCACACAGTTAATCTTACAATATATATATATACTCAATTTGAACATACATGTACACAGCATACTTGAACTTCCTAATTTATCACATTGAAATAACCATACCATTTCACTTACCCTTTGGTTTTGCACTTAACAATTTTGAACATATTCCAAACATATACACATCAACCTCATTTCGCATATAATAGGCCATACCAAATCAAAACAAATGCAAAACATATCAATATGTCATGCTTATCCCAAACGCAACACATCTATATATAATAGGCATATTACTTATTTAGTATACTACATATTATAACTCATTAGACATCCGTCATTATCTTCCTTGTTAAAACACATTACCACACACCACAACATGTATATCATATGACCACTTTCCATTCATGATTAAACCATGACCGAACTTCACATCCATTAATATGATAATAAAACCATTATAACAAGAGCATAGGAATTAAACTTGACCAAAAGAAAAGGCCATTTTTGCAAGGCTATACATATATATACAAAACCAAATGTTCTTAGTCTAAACCTTAATCTAACCTATACATGCCTTCGATTTAAAACTAAGATTATGTACCATAAAGGGGTGATAGTGTGGTCGACTTTTTTGATGATCCCCTGAGCCCATAGTTGAACCAATGATCTATAAAACAGAAATACAAACACATACAGAGTAAGCTCACTAGCTTAGTAAGTCTTAAGCAAAAGATCATTCACTAATCAAACACTTTAACATTTTTAATCAATAAATGTAGAACGTTGTATATGTATATTTTGATATGCAATTGATACAAAACTGAATACTAGTGATGTATTAACTCAATTACTTATACTTCACTACCATCAACTTGCAACTCGTCAAAGCACAAAGTACATATATTACATGTCGAGTACCAAACCAAATTCACATAACAACATTCTTATCAAAATTTTTCAACTCAAATAACATTAATCACAACTTACCTTACTTCTGATGAATTCAATGGGACTTAAGCTTACCTGAGTTTTTAACTCAATAGTTTCACTATGTTACACATCGATCAATTATGGTTTCTTCATTTTAAAGTATCACCGACATTAAACCAGCTAGGCACGAAGCCCGAATATATCACCGGCACTAAGCCTGCTAGGCACGAAGCCCGAATATGTCATCGGCACAAGGCCTGCTAGGCACAAAGCCCTAATATGTCACCGGCACTAAGCCTGCTAGGCACGAAGCCCGAATATATCACCGACACTAAGCCTGCTAGGCACGAAGCCCGAATATGTCACCGGCACTAAGCCTGCTAGGCACAAAGCCGGAATGTTTATCAAATCAATTCATCAACTTACATTTCTTAACACATACATCACTATCAATTCATTTTCACAAAAATCAATTCACTTGTCAAACCCAATATACTAATTCATATTATCTTGCAAAACATAACCATCCCAATATAGAACATACACATTCGGCTAACACCTATATCTTACTCAATTTAATCAATTAATTTCATTTCATACTTTCATAATTATTTCTTTAATGAACTTTAACTTAAGAACTTACCTCATTGTCGACGGACAACTTAGGCCAAGCTTATTCGAGAACTTTCGTTTTCCCCGATCCAATTCCATTTTTCTTTGCTCTTGATCTAAAACACATTAAATTCAGCTCATTCAAGTATATTTCAATTCAATTTAGTCCCAAAACACATAAACATGAAAATTACCATTTTACCCCTAAGGTTTCACATTTTTACTATTTAGTCCTAATTGTACAAAACACAAAATACACACAATTTGTCAAGACTATACAAGGGCCGAATATTCCTAGGGACTTTATAAGCCCTCTAATTTCATTTATTTTGCAATTAAGTCCCTCTAAAATTTTATTTTTATAAAATAGCCCTAAATACAAAATTTCACCAAAATTTCTAATACAAAACTTGTAAATCTTTAACACATCTTTAATCTACAACCATCAAATATCAAAACCATAAGAACACATCAATGGCCAAACCTCATATACACATGATTCTCAAAAATTCAAGCATGGGTCGGGTAATATACGAAGCAACGATCTCAAAAATAAAAAAATTATTAAAAACCGAGCTAAAATTCATACCTAATTGAGCTTGATGATGGCCGAATGTTTCAAGCCTTTAAACCCTTTTTTTTTAGCTAACTCACGGCAATGGAAGAAGAAAACAACTCAAAATGGCTTTTAATTTCATGCATTTTAACATATAATACTATTTTAATGATTTACCATTTTAACCTTTATTTAATAATAAAACAATATATAATATAAGTTTAATCTTGTCATAAACCACCCACTAACTTAAAATGGGCTATTTACTCTTTTAATACCCCACTTTAAAAGCCATCATCAAATAGGCACTTTTCACTATAGTTTACTACTTTTACCTTTTACGCGATTAAGTCCTTTTTCTAAATTAAACACACAAACGATAAAATTTTTCTACGAGACTTTCACGCACATTAATTCACATATAATAAACACAAAATATAATATTAAAATATTTCTCGGACTCAGATTCGTGGTCTCGAAACCACCATTCCGATTAGGGTCAAATTCGGTTTGTTACAACTCTCCCCCTTAAGGATATTCGTCCCCGAAAATCTTACCGTTAAACAACGTCAGATATTGTTGCCTCATTGAGTCCTTAGGCTCCCACGTAGCCTCTTCAACTCCATGCCGATTCCATAGTACTTTCACTAATGGAATCCTTTTGTTTCTTAACTCTTTCATTTCTCGAGCTAAGATACGAATCGGTTCTTCCTCATAAGTCATATCAGGTCGGATTTCAATCTCAGACGGAGCAATCACATGTGACGGATCTGATCTGTATCTACGGAGCATAGAAATGTGAAATACATCATGTATCTTTTCTAATTTAGAGGGTAACTTCAACCTATAAGCAACAGGCCCAATACGTTCGATGATTTCATACGGTCCGATAAATCTCGGACTCAGTTTGCTTTTCCAACCAAAACGAAGTACTTTCTTCCACGGAGATACTTTCAAGAATACCCGATCTCCGACTTGAAATTCTATATCTTTACGTTTCAAATCAGCGTAAGACTTTTGACGATCTGATGTAGCTTTCAAACTATCTTTTATTATAGCCACTTTCTGTTCAGTCTCTTTAATCAAATCAACCCCTTGTATCTTGTTCTCACTGAGCTCGATCCAGTACAATGGCGTACGACACTTGCGGCCATATAGAGCTTCATAGGGTGCCATTTTGATACTTGATTGAAAACTGTTATTATAAGTAAATTCAATCAAAGGTAAGTACTTTTCCCACGTACCTTCAAACTTGAGAACGCAACATCTCAACATGTCCTCAAGTGTTTGAATGGTTCGCTCAGATTGACCATCTGTCTGCGGGTGAAAGGCGGTGCTAAAATGAAGTTTAGTACCTAAAGCATCCTGTAACTTCTTCCACAATCGTGATGTGAATCTCGGGTCTCTGTCTGAGATAATAGAACTCATCACACCATGTAATCTCACGATTTGAGATATATACAACTCAGCAAGTTTATCGAGTGAAAAGTCCATATGAACCGGTACAAAATGAGCTGATTTGGTCAATCTATCTACTATAACCCAGACTGCATCTTTCTTGCTCGGTGTCATAGGCAAACCAGATATAAAATCCATAGTGATTTTATCCCATTTCCATTCAGGTATCATGATCGGCTGAAGCAACCCAGAAGGCACTTGGTGCTCGGCTTTTACTTGCTGACAAATTAAGCACTTTGACACAAATTCAGATATATCCCATTTCATGCTAGGCCACCAATAAAACTGTTTCAAATCATTATACATTTTCGTGCTACCCGGATGTATCGATAATCGACTACTATGAGCCTCACTCAGAATCATCTGAATCAACTCCGAGTTCTTCGGAACACATATTTGGCTTTTAAAGTTCAAACAGTTATTTGCATCAATTTGAAACTCTGATTCCGCATCTTTTTCGCACTGAATTCGTCTAGCAATCAAATCTTTGTCAACTTTTTGTGCATCACAAATTTGCTGAATAAACATCGGTCTTGCTTGTAACTCGGCTATGATCGAACCATCACCAGACATAACAATCAGTGCGTTCATCGCACGAAGAGCAAATAATGATTTTTGACTTAACGCATCTGCAACAACATTGGCTTTTCCCGGATGGTAGTCAATCACCAACTCATAGTCTTTCAACAATTCTAACCATCTGCGTTGTCTCAAGTTTAAATCTTTCTGAGTCATCAAATACTTTATACTTTTATGATCCGAATAAACGTGACTTTTCTCACTGAATAAGTAATGAAGCCAAATTTTCAATGCGAAAACAATGGCTGCTAATTCCAGATCGTGAGTCAGATAATTTCTTTCGTGCGGCTTCAATTGTCTCGAAGCGTAGGTTGTAACTTTGCCTTCCTGCATCAAAATGCAACCCAACCCATTCAAAGAAGCATCACTAAAAACGACAAATTCTTTACCCGATTCAGGCTGAGTTAACACTAGAGCTTCGGTCAAAAGAGCTTTCAGCTGTTCGAGACTTTTCTGACACTTTTTCGACCACTTAAACTTGACATCTTTCTGTAGTAGCCTTGTTAAAGGTGTAGTTATCACAGAAAAACCTTTTACAAACCTTCTGTAGTATCCCGCAAGGCCTAGAAAGCTTCGAATCTCAGAAACATTCTTTGGTGGTTTCCAATCGAGTATAGCTGCTATTTTGTTTGGATCCACCCGAATACCTGATGCTGAAACAACATGACCCAAGAAGCTGACTTCATTCATCCAGAACTCACACTTACTAAACTTTGCATAGAACTGTTGATCTCGCAAAGTTTTTAGCACTAATCTCAAATGCTCGGCATGCTTGGTTTCATCTTTGGAGTAGATTAGTATATCATCAATAAACACTACTACAAACCGATCCAAAAGCGTACGAAGACCCGATTCATTAGATCCATAAAATAGCGGTGCATTAGTGAGTCCAAAAGGCATAACCGAAACTCAAAATGTCCGTACCTCGTGCGGAATGCGTCTTTGGCACATCCGTATCTCGACTCAGAATCGATAATAACCCGATCTCAAATCTATTTTCGAAAATCTGAAGCCCTTTCAACCGATCAAACAAATCATCAATCCGAGGTAACGGTACTTATTCTTTATAGTTACCTTATTCGGTTGCCAATAATCAATACACATTCGCATCATTCCATCTTTCTTTTCACAAAAAAACTGGTGCACCAAGGAGAGAAACTTCGGTCATGCAAAGCCCTATCTGTTAACTCTTGCAACTGTGCTTTCAACTCTTTTAACTCAGTAGGTGCCATCCGATATAGAGCTATCGAAATCAGAGTCGTTCTCGGTGTTAATTCAATGCCGAACTCAATCTCTCGTACAGGTGGTAAACCCGGTAGTTCTTCAGGAAACACATCTGGGTATTCACATATAACCAATACAGATTCAATATGCTTTTCAGACACTTTATCATCCAGTACATAGGCCAAATAAGCTTCGCACCCTTTTCTCACATACTTTCGGGCAAACATCGAGGATATTACTGTAGGAAACCCACTTAAATCACTGGATTCAATTCTGATGATATCACCATTCTGACATCTCAAATCAATAAGCTTTCTTTTGCAATTCACCGCTGCATCATGTGAAGTTAACCAGTCCATTCCCAAAATTATATCGAACTCATCGAAGGGCAACAACATTAAATTGGCTGGGAAGCAAGAATCCTGAATCAACAATGGGAAACCTCTACACACTTTATTAACAAGTACACATCTACCCAAAGGGTTGGACACACGAATCACAAACTCAGTAGACTCAACTAGCAGAGTCTTACCGAATACTAGAGTTTCACACACATATGAATGAGTCAAACCAGGATCAATCAATGCAATCACAGTAGTATCATAAAGGGTGAAAGTATCGGTAATGACATCGGGGGAGGAAGCATCCTCTCTGGCTCGTGTAGCATAAGCTCTAGCTGGAGCTCTACCCTCTGATCGTATTGTGGTGTCCTTCGTCCCTCTCTGACTGCCACCTACATTGCCTAAATGTCTGAGTGGTCTACCCGTCTTTGGCGCTTCGCTCGGTCTAGTGTTCTGAGTTGCATTTTGCTCGGCTAACATCGGGCACTCTCGAATAAAATGATCTGACTATCCACATTTAAAGCAGGACTGATCACGAACTCTACAACTCCCAGGATGCCATTTCCCACAATGTTTACACTCGGCCCGGTTCTGTGGAACATTACCGACACTAGCTATCGAAGTGGCTCGGGAACTCACTAGAGGTCTATCACATCTAGGCAAGTCTGAAGTGGCTTTATGTCGACTGGGGTCATCTCTGAAATTCTTATGCACAGAATGGAAAATTTTACTCGATGATCTTTTTCGAGTGTCTCTAGCTTCTACTTCAGCTTTTCTTTTCTCCTTTCTGAGCTCTTCGGCTTTACAAGCTCGCTCGACTAATGTCACAAACTCTTTGATTTCAAGAATGCCAACAAGTAACTTTATGTCTTCATTCAGGCCGTATTCAAATCTTTTACACATAATGGCTTCGGTAGATATACATCCCGAGCGTAACGGCTCAATCTGGCAAACTTTCGCTCATATTCTATCACAGTCATGCGGCCCTGTTTTAATTCCAGAAATTCTTTCCGTTTCTGATCAATGAATCTCTGACTGATATATTTCTTACAAAACTCAATTTGGAAGAAGTCCCAAGTAACTTTTTCTTTCAGAACTACAGATACCTGTGTGTTCCACCAGTGATAGGCAGTGTCCCGAAGTAGAGATATAGCACACTTTAGGCATTCATCTGGAGTACAAGATAACTCATCGAGTACCCGAATAGTGTTATCAAGCCACATCTCGGCTCGCTCTGCGTCATCATTATCATTGGCCTTGAATTCCTCGGCCCCATATTTCCTGATTTTATCAACGGGAGGCCTACTAGATCTCATCGGATCTATCATTGGGGGTGCTAAAGGTACCAGAGTTGGATTATTCGGGGGTGGAGGTTGTTGTACAGCCGGATTAGTCTGAATAAACTGGGTAAACCATTCGTTCATCATCTAATAGAAGGCTTATTTAGCCTTCCCCTCATGGCTACCCAAAACTGGTCGAGAGTCTAATGGCGCTGATCCACGTGCGAGACCAGGCACAATGCTCTCCACATCATCAGCTACGGCTCTATCGGGATCGGGATCCATTTACTATATAAAATACAATTGAAATTGTCAGAAGTCACCACACTATCATATTTACAATTCAAAGGCATGTATAGCTAGACTCTTACTCACTACAGTAGTCCTAGAATCGACTAAACCGTAGCTCTGATACCAATTAAATGTAACACCCCTAACCCGTATCCATCGACAAATTAGGGTTACGAGGTATTACCAAACTAAACTCAATTCCATGTAGACTTTCATTAGAATTCAGGCACAAACAGTGCGATCTTTTCTGTTTCATATAACATTTCAATCCATTTAATTAAATAACGCACAACAAGATTTATTACAGGTACTTAATATATGGAAATGTTCGAACCATATAACTTAAACATTCATGGTATATATATATATACAATTAAAGCATAACCCAACTTATATCATTTCATACCCTATATCAGACATAAAACAAGTTTCAATTAATATAAACTATTTCCATTCGTTTTACTACAACACAAGTACCTATTAAAACAACCAAACCATTTATACTGTTATTACTATTTTTAAAAAAAATCAAATGCACATACAAACATAGCATTTTTACCATATGACCGAATGTACTATTGATGTATATGTATATATATAAAACGCGTACCATACCCTATAAGCAAAAGTTACATTTACGATTGCACACAGTTAATCTTACAATATATATATACTCAATTTGAACATACATGTACACAGCATACTTGAACTTCCTAATTTATCACATTGAAATAACCATACCATTTCGCTTACCTTTTGGTTTTGCACTTAACAATTTTGAACATATTCCAAACATATACACATCAACCTCATTTCGCATATAATAGGCCATACCAAATCAAAACAAATGCAAAACATATCAATATGTCATGCTTATCCCAAACGCAACACATCTATATATAATAGGCATATTACTTATTTAGTATACTACATATTATAACTCATTAGACATCCATCATTATCTTCCTTGTTAAAACACATTACCACACACCACAACATGTATATCATATGACCACTTTCCATTCATGATTAAACCATGACCGAACTTCACATCCATTAATATGATAATAAAACCATTATAACAAGAGCATAGGAATTAAACTTGACCAAAAGAAAAGGCCATTTTTGCAAGGCTATACATATATATACAAAACCAAATGTTCTTAGTCTAAACCTTAATCTAACCTATACATCCCTTCGATTTAAAACTAAGATTATGTACCATAAAGGGGTGATAGTGTGGTCGACTTTTTTGATGATCCCCTGAGCCCGTAGTTGAATCAATGATCTATAAAACAGAAATACAAACACATACAGAGTAATCTCACTAGCTTAGTAAGTCTTAAGCAAAAGATCATTCACTAATCAAACACATTAACATTTTTAATCAATAAATGTAGAACGTTGTATATGTATATTTTGATATGCAATTGATACAAAACCGAATACTAGTGATGCATTAATTCAATTACTTATACTTCACTTCCATCAACCTGCAACTCGTCAAAGCACAAAGTACATATATTACATGTCGAGTGCCAGCCCAAATTCACATAACAACATTCTTATCAAAACTTTTCAACTCAAATAACATTAATCACAACTTACCTTACTTCTGATGAATTCAATGGGACTTAAGCTTACCTAAGTTTTTAACTCAATAGTTTCACTATGTTACACCTCGATCAATTATGGTTTCTTCATTTTAAAGTATCACCGGCATTAAGCACGCTAGGCACGAAGCTTTGAATATATCACCTAGGACTAAGCACGCTAGGCACGAAGCCGAATATGTCACCAAAGACAAGGCACGCTAGGCACAAAGCTTTGAATATATCACCAAGACTAAGCACGCTAGGCACGAAGCTTCAATATATCACCGGCACTAAGCTCACTAGGCACAAAGCCCAGAATGCTTTATCAAATCAATTCATCAACTTACATTTCTTAACACATACATCACTATCAATTCATTTTCACAAAATCAATTCACTTGTCAAACCCAATATACTAATTCATATTATCTTGCAAAACATAACCATCCCAATATAGAACATACACATTCGCTAACACCTATATCTTACTCAATTTAATCAGTTAATTTCATTTCATACTTTCATAATTATTTCTTTAATGAACTTTAACTTAAGAACTTACCTCATTGTCGACGTACAACTTAGGCCATTTATTCGAGAACTTTCGTCTTTCCCAGATCCAATTCCATTTTCTTTGCTCTTGATCTAAAACACATTAAATTCAGCTCATTCAAGTACATTTCAATTCAATTTAGTCCCAAAACGCATAAACATGCAAATTACCATTTTACCCTAAGGTTTCACATTTTACTATTTAGTCCTAATTGTACAAAACACAAAATACACACAATTTGCCAAGACTATACAAGGGCGAATATTCCTAGGGACTTTATAAGCCCTCTCATTTCATTTATTTTGCAATTAAGTCCCTCTAAAATTTTATTTTTATAAAATATCCTAAATACAAAATTTCACCAAAATTTCTAATACAAAACTTGTAAATCTTTAACACATCTTTAATCTAAAACCATCAAATATCAAAATCATAAGAACACATCAATGGCCGAACCTCATATACACATGATTCTCAAAAATTCAAGCATGGGTCGGGTAATATACGAAGCAACGATCTCAAAAACATAAAAATTATTAAAAACCGAGCTAAAATTCATACCTAATTGAGCTTGATGATGGCCGAATGTTTCAAGCCTTTAAACCCTTTTTTTTTTTTAGCTAACTCACGGCAATGGAAGAAGAAAACAACTCAAAATGGCTTTTAATTTCATGCATTTTAACATATAATACTATTTTAATGATTTACCATTTTAACCATTATTTAATAATAAAAATAATATATAATATAAGGTTAATCTTGTCATAAACCACTCACTAACTTAAAAATGGGCTATTTACTCTTTTAATACCCCACTTTAAAAAGCCATCATCAAATAGGCACTTTTTCCTGTAGTTTACTACTTTTACCTTTTACGCGATTAAGTCCTTTTTCTAAATTAAACACACAAACGATAAAATTTTTCTACGAGACTTTCACGCACATTAATTCACATATAATAAACACAAAATATAATATTAAAATATTTCTCAGACTCGGATTCGTGGTCCCGAAACCACCGTTTTGATTAGGGTCAAATTCGGTCTGTTACATTTACAATCAAATCCAATTCTATTCATGCCCATTTACAAGACTAAACTTATTTATATACAAGCATAATTCATCCATACTTACCTTTCATGATCTCATTCATTTTTCAAACATATATGTTTAAAATTTTGTCCATATACTTACCAAAAACTCAACCATTTCATATACTACTCAACCATACCAAAACATGCACCATGTATTATATTCATTAAAACATATTACCAATACATTACTAGCCAAATCACATGGCTAAGTTCACATCTCAATCTTAACCAAATATCTAGCCTATACATGCCATATCTAGCTATATACATTTCCAAATTGTACCAAAATGAGCTTCGGTAGTGTGATGACGATCCTCGACGGCCCTTGAGCCTTCAGTAGCTTTGACGATCTATAAAACAGAGAAAACACACACAAAGTAAGCTTTCAAAAGCTTAGTAAGTTATATACAAATAAAATTAATATTTAATCATTAAAGACATATAATCAATATGAAATCACTAAGAGCTCAATTGCATAACCATAATTCTTCTTGGCACTTTTATTTAGCCATTCATCATTCAAACTTGCCTTTCATCATATATTTGTTAGCTCATAGCTTTTCCATTCTTGTATCACATTTATATATGGCTCTTTCAAGCATATCTTCACATATTATCTCATCATTTCAATGCACATATTCATCATAGTAAGTTCATATAGACACTTACCTTTCATACACACATAGTGTACTTTTTAAACGCACCTAAAACAAATATACAATTCACATAGTCGTTCGTTTCTCGAACTTGCCAGTTAAACCGTTTGAAATCTAATAGAATATTCAGAATGCTCAGAATAGTCGTACAATGCCAACGTCCCAAACGTGGTCTTACATGTAGTCAGATGTCGATGCCACTGTCCCAGACAGGGTCTTACCCGTAATCAGATATTGATGCCATTTCCCCAGAAAGGGTCTTACACGTAATCAGATATCGATGCCACTGTCCTAGACAGGGTCTTACACTTAAATCTCGTATCGATGCCAATGTCCCAGAAGTGGTCTTACACGAAATCTCAAATCAACGACGACATCCCAGATGTGGTCTTACATGATATATCATAACAAACACCTATGTCATAACATAGTTAATCCCACCTATTTCTATGTTCGAACGGAACTTCTCGAATGTTAACACTATGTCAATCTTATTTTAGAATTCATATATATATATACAACATCTCATATGCATTCCTCATCATCCATAGTCATATGAACATACATAATTCAATACAAATATATTTATTTATATATCGACTTACCTCGAATTTAGATATTCGTTCGGTCTCGGATATACGTCTACTTTCGTTTTTTCGCGATCTAAGTTCGTTTTCTTCGATTCTTGATCTATACATATTCAAATTTAACTCTTTTATTCACTAACCCATCCAATTCAATCCAAATACACATATTTAGGGCAATTTACAAATTAACCCTCATATTTGCACATTTTATCAGTTTAGTCCTTTTTTTCTCAAAACATCAAATTCACAAAATCATAATTTAACCATGCATAGCCGAATACATATATATATCATATAAGTCCAAATATTTCATCAAATTCACAATTTAATCCCTCAAATTGCTATTTTCTTAATTTAGCCCTAATTAGCTAAATTCATCAAAAATTCAAGAACAAAACATGTTCATCGAATACATATCTTTCATTTAACATCATAAATCACATGAGTTCATCAAAAGCTCATCTCAAAAATATCATCAATTCTCAAAATCAAAACATGGGTTTAGTAGCACTCGAAGCAATGATTACGAAGATGTAGAAATTATCATAAACCGAAGTCAAAACTTACCTTAATCAAAGAAGACAAGAGCCGAAACTTCAAAACACTTTTCTTCTTTACTTTTCTTTCTTAAGTCGGCCAAAATTGGATGATAAACATCTAATTTCATATTTTTTTGTTATAAATTCTTTAATAAATAATTTTCCAACTTTAACCTTTAATAAAATAAAACAAAACATATGTGCATAAGGTCATTAAAGACCATTGCCGTCCACTATCCAAATTAATAGGCTAATTGCCTTTTAAGGGATTCAAATTATAAAGACATCAACAATTTGATGCTTTCACAATTAACTATCAAACCTTCAATTTATGCGATTAAGCCCCTTTCTAAAATTAAGCACACAAACAGTTAAATTAACTTACGAAACTTTAACACATGCTTAATCACTTATCAGTAACAAAGAAAATAATATTAAAAATATTTTACTGACTCGAATTTGTGGTTTCAAAAACACTGTTCCAACTAGGGTATAAACCGGACTGTTACAATTCTCCCCCTTTGTAACACCCCAAACCCGGTCTATGCATTATGACTGGATTTGGTTTGTTACATGAATCGAGCTATCTTAACAATTACAGTGAGTCGAAATCTACAAAATTATTTTTAATTACAAGGTTTAATAAAAATCAAAAGAGTATTTTAAATTTGATGTATATTAGAAAATATTAGTTGAAAACATCATTAATATTGTATTATCAAAATCCTTAAGTAAATTTTATAAGAGTTCAAAATACTAAAAATATTTATAAAGGAATTTCATATATTTGAAAACCCAAATTATTTTAATAAAAACATCATATAATCATCACCCATATAAAATGTCCAAAATATAGTTTAAACCAACCACACATAAAAATCCATGAAATGTTAATAGAGGCCCTTATTACATCAACCCAAAATAGTAAAAATACTTATTAAAAGTTCAAGTTTAATAAACCCATGTTTTGCAGTATGGCCTCCACGAAGTCATCCTCGGCCCAAGTCCACGTCAATTTCCATTACCTGAGATGAAAATTTTGAGGGAGTGAGTTACTTAGAACTCAGTGTATAACTCACTTTCTTTATCCACTGGGCTAGATTATCAAGTTATAGATTTGGGCTTGAGCCCATTAGTAGAATTAACAACATAAATAATGATATGCATGCAAAATGAATTTTCCCTCCCAAACCTAATTTCCATCCGTTACACACCCCCGTACCAACCATCACACCTGTGGGGATCAAGTCAACCCACCCCGCCATCACACCAATCGTAGGCATTAAGCCTTTTATATTTGTGGCAGAGCCACAGAACTAGATTGTGACAAAGTCACCGAACTAGAGGCATTGAGCCAATTATTATTTGTGGCAGAACCACC
Source organism: Gossypium rotundifolium (assembly GCA_025506655.1). Lineage (NCBI taxonomy): Eukaryota > Viridiplantae > Streptophyta > Magnoliopsida > Malvales > Malvaceae > Gossypium > Gossypium rotundifolium. The sequence continues at coordinate 107,951,870 of CP106722.1, forward strand.
GAACTAGAGGCGAATAGCCATTTAATAATTTTGTGGCAGAGCCACCGAACTAGAGGCAAATAGCCATAATTTTGTGGCAGAGCCACCGAACTAGATTTTGGCAACAGGCCTTTCTTCTCTTCATCATTTTCGCAACCCATGCAATATGTATGCAAAGTAGTCTATGATCATACAATGATTTTATTAAAAAGGCCCATTAACAAGAGTCAATATTTCCAATTTTTATTAAGGCCCAAAAATTACAAAACAACATTTGGCCCATTTAGCAATTTAACATCTTAGGCCCAAATTTACGATCTAGCAAGAGTTCGGCCCATTTATCGATCTAGCGAGGATTTCACCCGTTTAACAATTTAACAGAGATTACGGCCCATTTACGATCTAGCAGAGATTTCGGCCCAATTATTGATCTAACAGAGATTTCGGCCCAATTATCGATCTAGCAGAGATTTCGGCCCAATTATTATTTATCAGGGATTTTGGCCCATTTTACTAACAAGCAATATTTTTCGGCCCATCTACTAATTATCAAACTTATCGGCCCATTTTACGAAGACATGAAAATTTATATTTTACCATCTATCTCATCGAGGGCTTTTTCATAATTTTCACCATATTAACCGTTTTCATGTAATTTCACCAAATACCAGTTATTACGTTTTATACCGATCTAGTCGTTTTTACGATTTTACTCAATACCACGAATGATGTCTAAACCCGAGAAAAGTGTGAAGTTACACACCTCGATATCGTGAGTACTAACCCTTCCCGTTCTTCAACACCTAAACATAATACAATCTTATTAGGACACTACCATGTATAAAAATATGTTATTGATATTCGATCCAAATCCTTACCCTCTTGTTTTTGAATCACTTTAATTTTCGGTTTCTCCTCGTTTATCGATTCGTTGTTCACTGAGAATCCACTAATGTACAAAGGCTCGGGAGTACGAACTACTTCGAATAATTGATTTCCTTCGATAGATGGTCCACAACCCAGTGGAAAATCCCGGACTACCGAAACCGCCCTTCGTTTATACTTAGGGGAAATAGTGGATTCACCCTTCTTACGAAGACTAAACACCGCCCTTTTCTTCCCTATTTTGAATGTCTTTAATATCAAAAGATCGTTAATCCTAATAATAATATATCGAAAAATACTAAAGATCTTAAAGGCGAGATTTCCTTACCACAAGGATTCTTGCTTCTCAAAAAGAGAGTCGACCAAAAACGTTCCCTCAACACCTTAAATCGATTCCAACGCTCCAAGATACACACGAACACTCGAGTTCCGATCTTCCGTTATCGCACTAAAGTATAATAAAGAGAAACATTAATAAAATGAATGATTATTTCGATCCAAGAAATCCTTCTTACCTCCATCCATATTCGGCCAAAACCACTATTAACTAATATGAACTAAAAGAACTCTTACCTATTCTCCACGGTTGAAAAGAGATGATTGAGAAAGATGCTTATGAATAGAGAGAGATTTGGCTATGAAAACTAAAGAGAAGAGAAAAATGGTTCGGCAAGGCACACTAACATTCGGCCATGAGAGATTTTTATGAAGATAGTATGATTGAAAAGAAAATTAAAAGATGAGTGAAAGGGATGATAATGAGGATTCGATTTTCAAAAGAAGAAAAGAGAAAGTAAGAGATGTGTTTAGGGCAAGGTACATTCGGCAATGGAGGAAGGAAGAAAAAGAATGACCTTTGGTGTTGGTAATTTGACAAAATGAAAAGGCACACAAAAGAATACTAATGTGATAGCAAAATGACCAAATGGTCAAAAGAATTTTGGCATACCAAAAGCTCAAATTCGGCCAAAGAGAGGGTTGAGAGAAAGAAAGAAAGAAAAAAAAAACAAAGCTTGCACAAAATGCTAGGAATGACCAAAACAAAATCCCTACCCTAGCCAAGCTACTAGCATATTCGGCCAACCTCCCCCTAGCCATATTGTCGTCCAAATTCATTGGTCAAATGACCATGAATTTGTTTCAAACATTATCCTTGATACTTGCCTCATGTCCCCATATCTTTCCAAAGTTTTTGATTCCATACCATAAGTTAAAATTACCTTTTCCTTTAGTCTTACTTACCAAAAATAAAACAATACAACTCATCCATCCTTATCTCCTTGCCGACACATGCATAGATTAAAGCAAAAATAAAATTTTCTAGATGCTAACCAAGGATTCGAACCATCCCTCATGCCACAACTCATGCGCCAACACCACCTTACCATTACTCATCTTATGCTACACTTTGACACTTATTTTTACTTAAGTATCAATGTCACTTAATCCACTTCATTAATTTCTCAAAATTAAAATTTATTCCTTTCCGAATAATTCTAAACTCTTCTTGAACTATAATAACTATGAAAAGAAGTAAGAAAATTTTCCTTCATAATCTAAGCACCAAAAACATGCAATAAAATCAATACTCAAATTTTTAGGGTGTTACTCTCCCCCTTAAGGATTTTTGTCCTGGAAAATCTTACCGTTAAACAGATTCGGATATTGTTGTCTCATTGAATCTTCAGGCTCTCATGTGGCCTCTTAAATTTCGTGTAACTTATTTTCACTAAGCTCGATCCAATACAGAGGTGTACGACATTTACGTCCGTACAAAGCTTTATAAGGTGCCATTTTGATGCTTGACTGAAAACTATTATTGCAAGCAAATTCAATCAAAGTTAAGTATTGTTCCCACGTACCATCAAATTCAAGAATGCAGCATCTCAACATACCCTCAAGAATTTGAATGATCCTCTCATGTTGACCATCCGTTTGCTAATGAAAAGCGGTACTGAAATGGAATTTTATGCCTAAAGCTTCTTGCAATTTCTTCCAGAATCTCGATGTAAATCTCGGATCTCTATATGACACAATGGATAGTGGCACCCCGTGCAATTTTACAATCTCAGAAATATAAAGCTCAGCTAATCTATCAAGTGAAAAATTGGATCGCACTGAAATAAAATGGGCAGATTTCTTCAATCAATCAACTACGACCCAAATCTCATCTATCTTTCTCAGAGTCAGGGTTAATCCCGATACAAAGTCCATTGTTACTCTATCCCATTTCCACTCGAGAATCAGAATTGGTTGTAGAAACCCAGACGGAACCTGATGTTCAGCTTTAACTTGCTGACAGACTAAACATTTCGATACAAAATCAGAGATATCTCTTTTCATACCAGACCACCAATAATGTTGTTTCAAATCATGGTACATCTTTGTACTACCCGGATGAACAAATAGACGACTGTTATGTGCTTCACTCAAAATCAACTGAATCAACTCAGAATTTCTCGGAACACAAATACGATCTCGAAATCTCAAGAAATCATCAACAACTCAAAATTCAGATTCAGAATTCAAACTACACTGAGCTTTCAACACAAATATCACAACAGGTGGACCTTCTGTTGGGTCACTGAGACCCCGATTTGCAAAATTATTAAAATATCCTTGGTTTGTAAAATGACCTAAATACCCCGATTTGTAAAATTACTGAAATACCTTTGGTTTGTAAAATTACCTAAATACGCCTATAGGGTAGGATTATCGAAATACCCTTATAGTGTAAAATGACTATTTTGCCCTTGGGGTAAATGACTGACTTAGACTATGAATTTGACTGACTTGACTGTGGGCGTGTGACTGATATGCTGTTAATATATGTTGAAATGATTGTTACTGAGCATGGCCATTTTGCATATACGTGTAATGATTAAGCATGACTACACGACATATTGCATGGGGTTGGGACATTGATACAGAGGAAGTTCTGATAGGGTCGTATAGGTCGCATGATGACTGTGGATCAGTATTGATCTGTTAAGGTCGCACAGGTCGCATGAGATGACTATGGACCGACAAATGGCTTAAAGCCGCGTAATCTGATTATGGCTCTATGCCAACCTAAATATGGCTCTGTGTGATCTTGATTATGGCTTTGTGCCAATCGTATTTACCCGTGGCTATGTGCCTAACACATATATCGATGACTATGTGTCGATCATATTTACCCAAGGCTGTGTGCTGATTATATTATCATCGCTGATGGCTATGTGCCAAACATAATACAGTTACTGATGGCTTTGTGTCAATTATAATACCTTTATTGAAGGCTTAGAACCGCATATATATACTAGCAACTTTGCTACAATTTCAGTTAGGGCCGCAACCGGTCCTAACGTTGGTGTGCTGGCTGGGTGGGTCGATTTTATCCCCACGTAAGTGTAGGGTTGGTACGGGTGGTGTGTTGGCTGGATCGAGGTGGGTTGCATCCTCATACTATTGCATATCTGTTATGAGATCTGTCACTGTACGGGGCTTAAGCCCATTTGTTTTATTATTGGTTTGGGCTAGGCCCAATTGATTTTGTTATGGGCTGAGACCCAAATGATATTGTAGTGGGCTTTAGCCCACTATGCTTTGATATGGATTGTACTATCATGGTTAAAGGGCTTTGGCCAGACTATTTCGCTTTCTGTTTCTGTATACTAACAGTTACTCTAGTAAGGGGATTACACACTGAGTTTTCGTAAACTCACCCTATTTTTAACTGTGCAAGTAATCCCCAGCCCTAGACAGATCGACGCTGCGAGGGACTTAGAGAAGCCCACACACTGCTTATGTTTTCCATTTTGATTGCTTACATTCAAGTAGTTTGATTTTGGTTGTAATAAGGCCTCTTTAAGTTTCTGGATTTTAACTTTAAGCTTTTTTTTACTTTGAATGATATACGTTTAGAAGTAAATCATGGTTTTCCAAAATGTTAACTGCTTTTAAAACAACACTACGTTTTCGTAACATTTTTGAAATGGTTTCGCGACTTAATCTTTTTCATAAATCAATTACTTTCAAAATTTGCTTTCGCAACTGAAAAGATATTTTGAGAATAAAACTAATAATTTTTCAATTTACCACGTTTTAAAAATAAACTAACATAACTGGGTTTTTACTTAAGCTTTTAAACAAGAAGGGTTTTCAATGAAAATATGGTTTTCGAGAAACACTTCAATGTGACAAGCCAGATCCAGGCCTAACTTCTATGCCGGGTTTGGGGTGTTACAATGCAACATACAAAATCATGCCATGCTATTATGCATTTAAAACACATATATTCATATATCAGACTTGGTACAGAAATCAATCAGATAGATAGAGTATTCATATAGGGGTCTCAGTATCGCTTACCGACCCTACGGTAGGTCCACAGTCGACTTGGGTGACCCGTACAACCTTATAGATCATTTCAGAAATTTGGGCTCACACACTCAAGTGGCCTACCCATGTGGGCCCACACGCCCGTGTGGTTTACTCCTGTAGGCCCACACGCCCATGTGGCCCACACAGTCAAATTGGTTTAGCCCGTGTGTCGCACACGGCCGTGTCACTCGCGCACAGCCTGGCTCATCGATCACACGGCCGTGTGGTGACTTACAATCTTGCACACGGCATACCACACAGGCAACCACACGTCCGTGTGGCATCGATAGTAAGGTTTTCAACTTTCGCTGAAACCTCATTTTTTACGTTTTTGGGTACACACCTGGTTTGATTTCGACGTGTAATCACTCCTGAGCACTGCGAAACCTAAAATCAACAATCCAAAGCCCAATTTCAGTTACTTAAATCGATACTAAATCAAATCAGTATGAATCGACAATTCTTAAATCTTACCGATAGCCCCTACCTTTGAGTAAATAGTGACGAATTCGCACCTCGTCGGCACCGATTGGTAATCCACAACCACTCAAGGACCTCCTAAACATAAAAAACCCCTTCTTTACTAACTAATCATGAGGAACAGTTAAGAATGATTGAAATCATCACTTACCGAACACGCGACGAGAACATTGTGCAAGAAAGAAGCAGAATAAAAATTAAAAAGAAAGGGGAAGAGAGCAAAATAGAATTCGGCTAGGGGAAAGATGAAAAGAACGTCCAACAATTTTTAGCAAGAGGGAGGAACCGAAAAGAATAATGGTTAAACTTGGACACTATCCCCAATCCCCTAATTTGCTCCCACAAACCCTCAACTACTCAACCACTTCAGTATTTCGACCAAACCAAAACACCCACATGGCACAAGCAGCAAAATTATTCCCTTGCTCATGCAGGGATTCGAACTCCAATCCCCTTGCACATTAACACTCCATTTAACCAGTAGATCAGCAGACCCATTCTGCTAATTACTCACACACTTTTACTTATAAGCCTACTAACTAGAGATAGGGCTTAATTCATAAAGATACCCAAATTTTTCCCAAGTCAAAGCTTGAACTTGGGACCTCTCACACACACCTAAAACACATAACCACTGAAGCAGATAGGCATTGTGTGTCAAAATTGCAAAAACCAAAATTAACGAAAAATCGGGGCGTTACAAGCTCACATTCCCTTCTCTCTCCAAACATGTCACAGGGCCTCAACGCCCAAATCACAAAACACATATAGGTGAGTCCTTACAATCCTATGGCATGCCAACTATATCTAACGGTCTCATAAGGTCACAAGGCCAAAGTATCCACAATTACACAATTTTGTTTACTAATTTAATGCACATAATCTCTGTTCATATTCGTCAATTCATATCACAAACTTATACACAATGCATGCTTATCGATTTCACATTTAATTGCACTTAAAATGCAACAATAATGCTCATTGAGCTATCATATATCCATCAACATATGAGTCCATTATAATCAATTTATCACATACAAAAACCTATTACATTAGCATTATATTCCACAATGCAACACATCTTTATATCGCTAACACAACATCATTACTATCATTCAACATATTTAATATACCCAGAATACAATACAATTCACAATATTGCATCATAATAATCAATTCATAGTTATTCACATATTTACATAATTTGCCAAAAATAAAACAAGGAAAATAAAAAGCTTACACTCGAAACTTAGGATTAAGCTTTATGCTATTCCTAAGCTCCCAATCAACACTAAGAATCATGTCTACAAGTGCCAATTCTAAACACTCACCAGTTACGTTTTTGTCGAAAAGCGAAAGCTTAAACTTTCTTTTCCTTGCCTTTCACCTTGCTCGTAGAAGGTTCCAACGGTTCCAATTCATCACACATATTAACCACACAATATACACAATCAAAATTCAATCAAATACTCACTTAAACCAACCAAAAATGCAAGTCTAAGCTATATTCCTCAAGAAACTGAAATTTCGACTAACAAACTTAAAACTCAAATATCCCGGTCTATACTTAATCTTTTTGCCTAAAACAAATTCCATTCATCTAATTATTCACCTACAATTGATTCTCAACCTTTAAACTACTCAAAACTACCCAATTCATGGTATCAAAATTTTTTACATATTTATGACAATATTCATGAAATTCATTAAATCCTTAGAAATCATTAACAAAACTTTAAATTAAGTTTAGAAACATCTTAATCATGTCAAAACTAATTGAAAAATACTTTGAAACCATGTTTTTACTTAAAATCCCAAAATTCACCATTAACGACCCAATTTTTGGCTTTTATTTAAAACATGCGATTTAATGGCTAATAATTCAATTTTAAAGACCAGATATCATTAAAAACTCATAAGGAATCTAATCATTACCTTAGAAGACAAAAAATCAAGCATTTGATCGAAAACCCGAAAAACCTACAAGCTTGATAATGGAGGAAACTTTGGTGTTTTGGGCGCTTTTATTGGTTTTTATAGAGGCTTATAACTTAAGAGATGATAGAAATCAAAAGGAAATAGGATTTTGAGTTCAAAATTTATTGAAATAGAAAGAGAGAACAAGGGACGACAAGCACAAATTTTGGGGTTGTTTTTATGTGAAATAACTCAGAGAAGGGAGGTTATTAAGCTTGGATTTTAAACCTGGTTAAATTGCTTCATAAAACATCTCAATTTTGATTCTTTTACAAATTAGTCCTTGGAATGACAGAAATGTGTAAGTGTACACAATCGCAACAAATAATAAAATGACAAGTAAATGTCAAGTTATCGCACCCACAGGGACTGTGAAAAGAATTATTTATGAATGCAATTAAAAACACTTTGGTGAAGAAAAATATTTTAATTTGAGGAGGTGATTAAAAACTAAGATTTTTAACTAAGTAAAATAAATAAAGAGAAAATAAAAGTTCCAATGCACGATTTCAAAAGATGATTTTAAGCAAGACGACATATATGTTAGAGTAATTACATTTCTTAACTTAGAATTACTAAACTCATGTTCATGTTGTTACGAATAAATTCACAGCAACTTGGTAATTTGCTAACTTATGAACAAACTCACCTACCAAAATCCATTTATCTCTTGACTTTATCTCTATGTCAATTCAACCGATTAAATAAATTTTAATCAGCAAATGCGTTAATGCACATACATAGTTATGAAATTAAAAATAATCTCTTGTACATATCTCTATGCCAATTCAAACAATTAATTCAATCCCGTAAGCACATAAAAGATTACATGAGGTAACAATGTATTCCTACCTTGAAATAGTTTAATCACAATAATCTTGCAAGTTATGCAAGGCTAATGTCCCGTTAGATATCGTTGCTAATTTAACCCTCAACTACATTAGATGATTAAAGATGCACTGATTAAGTATCGTGTCAATTAATTACAATTTCAATCCGTTTAAATAATTAATTCATTAGTTACCTTACAATTGTAATGCAAGAATAACTTAGTCATGGTCTTACTTAATCAAACATCTTATCAAGGACTATAACAACACAAACACAATTTCAATAAATTAAGTGGACAAAATGCAATCAAACTAACATGAATTAAATTTAAGCCATATTAATTAAATTAAACATATTAACATCACAAGTATTCATATACATGTTCATAACAACAACAATAAAATTAAAAGGATAGGGAACAATAATCAAATCTGATGTTTCTCTGAGGCTTAACTAAGTTGTTCTGCTCCTCCTTCTCCACTTGTTCTTGTTGAACCGAGACTTCCACGAACACTTGAATGTTGCTTCAAATGGTGGTTGAAGGACTCTTTTTCAAGAGGTGAAATCGGCAAGGGAATGGGGAAGAAAATGAAGAACAATGGAAGGGGATTGAAGAGAGAAGGTGAGAGAGAAGTGAAAGGATAAGAGGTTTTTGAGATGAAACACATGAGCAGCCAAGGGGGTTTTTATAGGTTGAGCTAAAAATAGCAAAATTCAGCAGCCATAGAGTCCCCCCATGGCCGGCAACACATGTGGAAAGTTTGAAGGTTTCAAACTTGCTATTTTAAGGTTGGGGCAAATCTTGAAAGGCGTGAATAGTGGAAGGGATTGAATGAAAATTCAATGAGTCTTCAAGGGCTATTTTGCAAGCAAAATAATCAGCCAAACAATCTGATTGGATCAGCATGAGGGACGGTTTTGGGCTGCCCAGTGCTCGGTCGATTGGTTTTCTCGGTTCAGCTCAATTGGGCCTCTTTTCATAATTAATTAATAATAATTTATTTAACCCAAAATAATTTGGATTAAAATTAAAATTAATTATATTATGAATTAATATTCATAATTTGGACCGTCTTCGGTTGAAAAATTAATTCGCCTCAACGCTTCAAAAATCACTTCTTGGTTTTGGGCTTCTAGTAGTGTCTACAGGGCCAATTTTCGCCCTTTGTGCGAATCTAGCGAAAATGATCAAAATTAATCAAAACTTATTATGAAACTAATTAAAATTCAACATGTTAGTAATTTAAGTACAATTTAATTATTTTATAATTATTATATATTTTTCGACAAGAATTACTACGAATTTGCAAGAATTTGAGTTAAAGAGGGCATGAAAAAGTGTGTATATTTTCGTGTTTCCACACCCCCAAACTTAATTCATTGCTCGTCCTGAGTAATGCACAAAATGCAAAGAATTTCTCAAAAACACCTTTGAGAAATTCCTTCAGAAAAATATTATTCCCAAAATTATGAATTTAGTATACTTATGCTCAAGAACAAGAAATTTGATATTTATGCTACTTGAGTATACATATCATTCAAATTAATCTCTATTATTATTATGATAGCAAAAATAGACTAAATGCTTTCTCAATAAAGACATGTTTAATTTACGATTAAGCTACAATTATCAAGTTTAATTTTTGTCTTCATATGTTGAGCATAGCAATTTCTCTCCACTAATGTAGGTAGCATAGAATCTTGAATCAATAAGTCTTTTAAATAGGTTGTAATGTGGCTAGGCTAGGGGTAGGTAAAAGATAGATAAATTTAGGCTTAAAACCCTAGACTCAGCTTTAATCAAACCTTCGGAATATTCACCTTCAATACACCAACTTATTTTGCTCTCACATGCTCTTTTGTACATCTATTTTATTTCAAGTACATATGCTCTTCTCTCTTTCTTTTCCCGAGCATTTTGTTGTATGCACTACAATTTTCTGACCATTTGGTACTTCTTTTCAACTTCTCCAAAACTTATTTTCAAATAATATTCTGAATAGTACTGAGTCTAGTGTTTGGGACAATTTAAAGATGATTAGAGAGAAGTGATGGCTAAATATTGCAAAGGTTCAAATAAAATTAAGGCATATAGTCTCAAAGTTGGGTTTCAAGGGATAAAAATTCATCAAGATTGGCTTGCAAGGTTCAAACGGTCCAAACAAAAGTTGCCTAAATCATTTTCAACATTCCATGCTTCCTAGGATTTCGCCTCGAGAAATTACTAAGTCAATTCTATAGACTTAAACTTTCATGCATGCCTAACTTTCTTAAGAAACTGAAATTTTATGGTATAATTTGCATGCTTTATTAAGAATACATTTATGTCATAATTTAGCCAACATAAAAATTATTGAAATAATAGAATTTTATTCATACTGAAGTTTAGCATAATTAACAAAATTTCAAATTTTTGAACAAGATATAACCTAATCATATTTAAAAGAAAATTTTATTACGAGAGGAAATAATTTCAATTTATTGGTCCCCCTACTTAAGATGAACAATGTCATCATTGTTAAAAGTGAATAGATACTATACACCAGGTAGGATTCTAGAAAAGAAAGGTGAGTCAATTTGACTACTTAAGAACAAAGTTCTCTCCAGATCCAATCCTAGACATTTATATACCTATTGCCACACTTTGTACTTTGCAACTTGTTCATTTTTATTTATGATTTCCACCTCTTGTTTTATTATGCGATAAAAAATTCCTAATAGAACCTAATCCTAAAACATTAAACAACCTAAGAACGAAAATAAAATAAAGTTAAGACCCCCCCCTTTTTTATTTATTTGTAGATCCCTCAAAATCCAACTCATCTTTTGCTCCATCATATTTGTTTTTGCATGAATCGCTTCGCTCCCTCTTCGATAGTGGACTCTATGGTTCAAATATGAAATCTGAAAACCCAAGCATAAAAATAAATGGGTCATTGTATATTTTTGTAAGAGCGTTTCTCATTGAGTCATCTCGTATTTTTGAATATCTCCAGTAAGCTTGTTGCAACCACTGCATATGTTGCACTATGTCCATCAATTTTGACAGCTCATCTCAAAAATCTCGGTGAGGCGATTGAGTTCTGAACATTGAGGTTCTCATGTCAGGTTCGGTTGCTGGTTCCATTGGTTATGCCTTATCAAGGATTTTAGCTGACTGCATTGGTTTGATCTCTATGAGATTTTCTTTTTCTTCTTCTTCTTCGGGATCCTCACTCTCTTCAACTCATTGCTGGAGAACAGAATCACTAGCTATTCAGTAAAGGTCCCAGTCTGTGATTGTGCCCTGGCAATAACCTATCTTCTTTACATTTGCAAGAACTGTAGCTTTCAAGCATAAAATTGTTATCGTAAAGGGAAAGTAAGCTAGGCCAGAACGTCTAGCGGCACAATTTTGCATTTCTCTCAGAATGATTTTTCCCATATCAATGGTCTTTCTAGTAAAAATCGAGTATAATAAGACCATTCCCTCTAATGAAATTGTAGTCCCATGTGAAGCAAGCATAAGGCTGAATCGAATGAAATAGAACCATACATTTGCTAGTGATGGCAAATATTCTCTACGACAAGTGTGAATTCCTTGCTTTGACACAGTCCACATAGAACCTAGAACTGTAAGTTCCTCGATAATTTCTTGCAGACTTTCAGTCTCAATATTTCTCATCAAGGAAGAATATTCATCATCTTCAAAATCAGGTAACTCAAAGAATTCATTAATAGCATTTAAGGTTATTGGTACATTGATTCCTTGGACAGTAATTTTCATCAATTCATTTGAGGTCAAATTCACTAAAAGTCATGAACTAATTCCTCATCTCCCCTCGATCTTTTCTCACAAAACAACTCCCAATCGAGAGCTTCAGTAATTTGTCGAATGGGCGCCATGAAATCAATATAGTTTCTTTCTTTTAGTGTAAAGCCTTTTACAGGGTGTATTTGTTGATTCTTGAAGAAGCTTTTGTATCTTGCTTTGGCTTCTTTACAATGAAATTTGTTTTGGGATTTGTCAATTTGGACAGAGGCACGAGTTCTCTTATGAGGCATAATTAACCTGAACATAAGATAGAAACAAATATTTTCTCAAAAATTGAATTAGTATAAAACATTAATAATTCAATAAATTAAATAATTAAATGAAATTGAAACTTAGGAGAAAAATTTGTCTTACCACCTTTATATAGAAATTAAGAACTCAATAAATAAAATTAGAACCAAAAGAATTTAATTGAGGGATGGTTGGAAGGGTGATTGGTGGCGAAATAAGATGGATTTATGGTACACAAGTGACAAGGGTGTGCGGTTAGAGGCAAAGGCAGCAGCGGCACAAAGGGAGCAGCAGTGTATAGCTTGGTGCGATGAAGGCAGCAGCAATGTGTGGAGCCTTGCATGGGCAAAGGGGAACAAGTTTGCCATGCGAATGCTGGGCAACAAGAAGGTGCGTCAAGCAAAGCCTGGCAAGCTGTTGGGCGCGCGAGCTGGTGCGGAAGCTGCTGGGCTATTGGTACACGCGGGCTGGAGCTAGGAGAGGCAACGATGCATGCGGGAAACACCCCAAACCTGGCCCACGAGCTTTGACCAGATTTGGTATGTTCCTCAAGTAAACCGGTTTTCAAATTCTTTTGTTACTTAGAGAAAAACTTGTGTGATTTTAAAAAATATATATATATTGTTTTGGGTTGGAGCCTAGGTTGGAAACCCATTTATTTTATTTGGAAATCCAACTTAATTAAGGTGACAAAACAATTTAGGTTTTGTTTTAAAAGAAATAAATTTTTCTATAACTTTAATCAAAAATAGATTGTAACGTAATAGTTCAAAGCAAATGAAATAAAGGAACCCAACTTGGGCCTTATGGCCTTATTACATCAAATAATTACCAAACTAAAATTTAAAGTACTTAATAAAATAAAAGTCCCAAATAATAATTTTTTCCCTTGCGATGCATGGCCACCTTTAGCTCCCCGCCAACCGGTCCATTATTGCTCGTCACCGAAAAATATTCCCCAAAGGGTGAGTCAACCAGACTCAATGTGTACATAGCACTAAATCGTAATAGAATCAGGCATACAATACATTCAATCATAAAATACAAGTTATGATGCATTCCCAAACCCAAACCTAATTGTCCAACCGCTACACACCCCAAGACTGCCAAGCACATGCATGGGACTACTAAGTCGACCCTCCTTCCGCTACACACCAATTTGGGGATCCAATCCACCATAATCGTGGTCTTAGGAAACTACTTTTCAGATTCTTGTGGTAGTAAGTCACCACTTTTCGGATTCATCGTGGTCTCAAGTCACCACTTTTCACTTCCCTTTCAATATACAACCATATGCCCCACATATTAATACACATACAATACCGAGTTCATAATATTATAATATTCTCATGTTACTTAATAACACTTTTCATATTCCTAATAGAAGTAGGAAGCGTGCACAGTACTTAGTACCATAACATGGTACCTTAGCCATGCTCATATTTCCATTAACATATATTTTAATACATGCAACCATAATTCATATTACAAAGTAGTGTGGAGTACACACCGATTTGCTTAATGAAGTCCTCGAAAACCCAAGAGAACCGATTCTGATTTAGATCTCAAATCCTACATAAGTTAATCACTTACTATTTAAAAGACCATTCGCCATTTTTTCAAATACAACTAGGATTTGTATTACTTACCTTATAATCGAATTGATTTTAAGAATCAATTGCGGATCTTTGTATTCCTCCCTTGTGAATTCGGCTAAACACTATATTACTCCACAGATTAGTTTTCGGCTTCTAATAATAAATCTAAATATTTAAAATAGCCTTGGCCAAATATCTTAGACACATACCTTGTGATTTTAAATCCCGAAAAGTAACCCTTGGCTATGGAGATGTTGAAATCCCTACACACATATGTTAGATCTGATTTCCATATCACTTAATAATCTTAAATCAATTGGCCTTTGGCCTAAACCATGCTTTTCTTACCTTAAATCCTTAGATCCGAAATCCCAGAATTCCTCCTTTAATATTCGGCCAAAAGACAACCAAAAGAATCAGTTCCCGAATCTTGGTTGAAAGAGAATAAACAACAAGAATCCATTATTCTTACCTTATCACCACAGTCGACGGCACCCTTGATTGAAGCCTTAGAGATTCGGCTATGGAGACTTAAACAGGAATCAAAAAGGTTTCGGCTTGACAGTAGAAGAGAAAAGAAGAAGAAAGAGAAGAAGAAAATTCGGCAGAGAGGGAGAGAGCTAGGGAATTTTCGGCAGAGCAGAGAAAGAACCAAACTGATGAGTAGCCCTCCTTCCTTCCCTTTTATAGACAAAGTTATCAGCTAAGGAGTCCCTTTCTTGACCACCACTCTATCTCGATAACTTTATCTTTAAATATGATAAATAAAAGGATTTAATCCAAGATTTATCTCTTCTAAATAATCCAAATAAAAGCTTCTATTTATCACCTTAATAATCACATATTTATGAAAATAAAACACCTCCTTTTCTAGAAGCATGTGCCGTCCACCTCATCCTTCTACGGAAGCCAAAATAAAACCTCATTTATTTGCTTCCCAAGTGACTCGAACCCAGGCCCATTCCTCTTGCACATGGCGCCATTTCTATAGGCCCTAAGTGGCATCTTCAGGCCACTTTTCCAAGCCTGTTTGCGTGTCAAATTTCACCAACTTTTTTTTTCTTTTAGGGCCTCCTTGCCCTAATTTCCTATTTTAAACTTTAAAATTTGAAATTTCTAGGTCTTTTCAAAGTTTCCTAAAATTTTCGATCGGCTCAGATACACGCCATTTTCTTACATTTCCAAGTTTCGAAATGTTCACTTTCCATTTTGAATCATTTCCTAGTTTCCAAAATGTTCATGTCTATGCATTTCTAGGTTTCCAAAATGTTCATTTCAATTTATTTTCATACATTTCGAGTTTCCAAAAATATCAAAAATTTATTCATAGTGCTTAAGACTTATCATTTCGTACAATTAAACTGAAAATGCATAGGCCCTTTTCAGGATGTTACATGCGGAGCAGGACATACAAGGCAGCAGCAGCACGCAATGGTCGGTTGAAGCAAGCGTGGGCGTGAGCGGCTTTGGAGCTGGCTAGCGACGTGCGCGATAGGGCAGGTCGCGAGGTGCGTGCGAGGGTGGCTGCTGGGCGACAAGGTTACTAAGGGTGCCGACGGTGGGTGTTGGAAGGAAGGATGGAGATTGGTTTAGGTGATGCGAGAAAGTGTAGAAGGTACTGGAATTTATAGTGAAGAGGGTAGGAGTTCAATTAGAATTCTTAGAACAAATTAATAATTAAAATATTCCAAGTTATAATTCTACACAAAGTTAATAACAAATAATAAATAATATAATGCATATTACTTTATTATTTGCTATTAATTTATTGAAAAACTATTAATACGATCAATTTTAAACAAATCCTAATTCTATGCAAATTTGATAATAATTAATATATATGATAATAAATATAATTATATACTAGTTATTATCATCTTATTTATTAAATTAAAAACATTTATTCTAGATGCCTTTGAAAATATTTAAAAAATAGACATCTAATTTTAATATTTACAAAAGAGCAACTAAATTTTGAAAATAGTTCAATTAAGTACCTAGACTTAAAGGAAATTTTAAATTGAGTTTCAATTAAAGCTTGGATCAAAATTGACCCTTTCTCATTTGAAAAACAAAAAAAAATTATTTTGCTATTTAGGGAATAATTTCTCGAAAGATTATGTTAAAATCAATTCCCAGGAAAGATTGGAGGGGTCACAAGCAGTCCCACTTAAGTTCCAATCTCCTAGACTGAATTTATTTAGACATGCTAATCCCGAAAATATATCCTAAATTAGTTATTTAAAAAGAAAATTGAGAAAAATTAAAACTTGATAAAATGAACGAGATTTGATCCCGTTCAATTTTATCCCCCCAGTAATGAACAGTTCTCAAATGTTCATCATGCTCATTTTCATCCCAGGAATAAACCAAAATATCATCAATAAAAACAACCACGAACCTGTCTAGGTATGGTTTGAAAATTTGGGTCATTAAATCCACAAATACTGTCGGGGCATTAGTTAATCCGAATTGCATCACTAAAAACTCATAATGCCCATATCTGGTTATGAAAGTTGTTTTCGGCTCATCTGAATATTTTACCCGTAGTTGATAGTAACCAGATCGTAGGTAGATTTTCAAAAATACAGTGGCACCTTTTAATTGATCAAACAAGTCATCTATACGAGGTAACGGGTACTTATTCTTTACTGTGACTTTATTAGGTTGTTTGTAATCGATGCATAATCTTAATTATCCATCTTTCTTCTTTACAAACAATACTGGTGCACCCCATGGTGAAAAGCTAGGTCAGGTAAATCCGTTATCAATCAACTCTTGCAACTATACCTTAAATTCTTTCAATTCAGTAGGAGGCATTCTATATGGTGCTATAGATATCGGCATCGTTCCTGGTACAAGGTCTATGGAAAATTCCACCTCTCTGGCTGGAGGTAAACCAGGTAGTTCTTCTGGAAATACCTCAGGAAACTCACAAACGACCGGCACCGACTGGATTTTCAACTCTGATACTTTGGTATCAATACAATAGCAAGATAAGCCTCATACCCCTTTTTAATATATCTCTATACTGATATTGCTAAAATCACATTAGACAACCCATCCAGTTTCTCAGATTCAACTTAGAGTAACTCACCATTCTGACACTTCAATACAAAGTATTTATGCTTACAATTTACCACTGCATCATGTTGGGTTAACCAATCCATTCCCAATATTACATTGAATTCATCAAAGGGTAACAACATCAAATTAGCTGGAAAATAATGACCTTTTATTATCAACAGACAATTCTTACAAATTTTATCCACCATAACACGCTGACCCAAGGGGTTTGAAACTTTAACAACAAATTCGGTGAATTGAACAATCATATTTTTATCAGACACAAATTTCGTGCATATATATGAATGCGTGGAACTAGGATCAATCAAAGTAATAATATTAGTATCAAGTAGAGAGAATGTACCAGTGATAACATCTAGTGCTGAGGCATCTTCTCTTGCACGTATCGCATATGTTCTTGCCAGAGCCTGAGCCTCAGATTTAGCTGTTGAACCTTTTGCAGCACTAGAACTACCACTAACATTTCCAGAATACCGTAGTGGTCTACCCCTCGAGACAGGATTGCTCGGCTTTATAGTCTGTTCAATGTCTTTCTCAACCCTTTCTTGGCAATCTTTAAGAAAATGGTTAAGAGAACCACATTTAAAGTAAGCCCCACTTCTCATCCGGCACTCTCCGTAATGCGATTTATTATAGACATTGCATCATGGTTTGGGGTTTCCAACACTCCCAACACTGGTTGTTAGGGAAGACGAAGACATCGGGTTAGTGTGTTTAGAACTTCGTTCTTTTCCTGAATACTCCCTTGATGCAGCAAAACGTTCATGATAACTATAACACCCCAAACCCGGCCTAGAAGTTAGGCCCGAATCTAGCGTGCCACATGGAAGTGTTATTTTTTTCTTTTCAAAACCATCTTTGCGATTGTTAAAAACTTGTTTGAGAATTACAGCCTCTTTGTTAAAACCTAAAACACTTTAAGCAATTATTATCTACTTGAAAACGTAATTATATATAAAAACCTTTTTGGTTGCAAAAACATATTTGAAATAACAATTTACAAAAATATGACGTTTGGAAATAGAGTTGCAGAAGCATTTTGAAAACATTATGAAGCGTAGATAAAATACAAGTATTTTGAGAGATTGGTTGATGAGTCGAAAATCAAGTAGTGGACTTTAAAATCAGGACTTTTGAAAATGACGTTGAAATTTTGAAAGAGAATCCGAGTTAAATTATTTGTAAAAGTTTGCTATAAAATCCATTTATTAATCAATTTTGAAAACTATTATTTATATTTTTAGAAAATTCCTTTTTAAACAATTTAAGAAGAATAATAAAAACATCCCAAACATAAAGCAAAATAAAAATAGTCCAGAGGCCTTATTACAACTTTAAAACCCGAAATAATAAAAGTAATCAAATAAAAAGGAAAGGTAGTTTACTAATATTCGAAAATGTTATTTTCGAAGCATGGCCTCCACCGAGTCATCCATGGCTCCAAGTCCTCGTCACTGAGCATTACCTACAAGGGTTAAGAGAAGGGGGTGAGTTATAAGAACTTAGTGTGAAATCCCATTACCATCATCCACTGGGTCGGAACACACATAGCAATATTTTGGGCCTAAGCCCATTTACAATAACAATAATGTATCAAATATAACATGTGTATGAAATGCAATTTCTCAACCAAACCTAGTTTTCCATCCGCTACACACCACCCGTACCAACCAACACACCTATGGGGAGCTTTAGTCACCCACCCTCCAACACACCAAAACTGGGCACTAAGCCATATATCAAACCGGTCATTAAGCCATATATCAAACTAGGCATTAAGCCATATATCAAACTGGGCATATAGCCATAAGAATTTTGTAGCAAAGCTACCAGAACTTCTCTTCGTTAAAAATCCCAACCCATGCAAATCATGTATGCATATTCATTTCCAATAATTCATTCATATAATTATTACAAACATACGGCCCATTATAAAAATTTAAGCAATCTGGCCCATATCACATTTTGGCCCATATAGCAAATATCACATTTGGCCCATATATCAAATATCACATTTGGCCCATATAGCAAATATCACATTTGGCCCATAAATCAAATATCACATTTGGCCCATATAACAAATATCACAATTGGCCCATATATCACTTTTATCGATTTAGTCCATTGAGGGCAATTCCGTAATTCGGCCCATAAGGGCATTTTCATAGTTTTACCCGTCGAGGGTAATTCGGTAATCTCACAATCCAGGGGTATTTCGATAATTTACCCCCTAAGGGTATTATGGTAATTTCGTAACCTAGGCTTAACTACTAATTTGGGGCATAAAAGTTTGAAAATGTCCATCTGCGTCATATTGACTAAATTGACTATAACTCATATTAGGAATCTCAAAATCTAAATCCGTAAATTTTCCTTGAAACTAGACTCATATTTCTTCTTACTACAATTTTTCCAGAATTTTTACCTTAACCATTTAGTACAATTTATTCCTTAAAGTTTCCCTTGTTTCACTGTCCAACAATTCTGACCTCTCTTACCCAAAATCCAAATATCTCACTGTACAGTTTTTATATACTGCTCCCACTTGTCTCTATTAATAGTAGGCTCACTAAGGAATCCATACATATAAATTATGTCCCATAATTCACTTTTTAAAATTTTATATGATTTTTCCAAGACAAAACAGAATACCCCTAAGTCATTCAGAACCAGTCTCACTAAAATTAATATATCTCAGAATATAATATTCATTTTCCTTCTCCGTTTCTTCCATATTAAAGTAGACACAGTAAGGTTTAATCTGATATCTTACTCACTTTGTAATTCTTTTTATACAATTTTTTGTGATTTTTCAAATATACATCACTGTTTCTGACTGAAACTGTTTTATTACAAAACATGATTACCACTACGAGCATACGCACGTCCGAGTGATCACGGATGCCGGTTATCGATTTTCTTCGGTATTTCTACCGAATCACAGAATATTTCATGTAAAATTTCAAAGAGATGTGAGACTTACTCACCATTTCAAACATATACTCGGAAGGATACGGGATTACACACCTTGATTACGAGTTGTGCTTTCTACTGATTTCAACACCTATATTGATAGTTGATATAAGGTTAGTCTCAACTTCAATAATCGCAACTAGAAACACTTTATTAGGCTAACTCCACTTACCACGACTGTGATCTCCCTCGATGCACCAAGAATCAATCCTACCAACAATATCAATTAGCCAACCTTCAATCCGATTAACTCAATAACCAAATGGAGATATCAAATGGACTATGAAAGATCTTACTTACCTTAATCGATTATAATCCTGTTTCTCACGATCGTCCTATGACTAAAGATGATTAGGCGATGTTGTGGTATTCGACCTCCCTCTATATCACTACGAAGAAGAAAACGATCTTGTATGAGAGAAAGTAAGGTGATGGTCTTGGTCAAAATGACCATCCAAAAACCAAAGTATGGATTCGGTCATAAGAGAAGAAAATAAAACATTGGAAGAATACTTACCGATTGCTTAAGGAATGAGAAAGAAAGAACGATGGAATGGTTTCGGTTATGGAGGAGAATGAACAATGATATTCAGCTATCAAGGAGATTAGACAAAAGATGAATATGTGATCAATTCAAGAGAAGAGAAAATGCACTATTGGGCTAATATGTTTCGACAAGGAGAGTTGCAAAATGGAAGAGATGACACAAAGTTTTCAAAGGGAAATTTTGCCAAAACAAAACCAAGACCTTACCAAATGCCAAGGTAAAATTCAGCTATCACTCTAGCCCCAAACCATCCATATTCATCCTCCCTAGGATAATAGTTGGCCACCCAAGCGTTCCAAAACATTACCCACGAATTAAGCCTCATGTCCCCCTTTCATTCCTATTTCTCTTGATTCCTTTCCCAAACTTCAACCTTGCCTTATTCTTGTAGCCAGCTTACCAAAAATAATGAAGTCAAACGTTCCAAATTTACTCCTTTTCCGCCACTTAAGGAAAGAGTGCAAAAATAAAAGTCAAAATTGCACACAAAGGGATTTGAACCTCCTCCCTCAAAGTGCTTCACTTGATGCCATAACCTCTTTACCAATAGCTCATTTATGCTAACCATTTATTCATTTATTTCAATAAGCATTGAAGCTACTTACCATCTCTCCTTAAAGTGCTAAAATACCAAATTTTTCCTAAGGCCCAATTAAACCCGAGACTTCATAGAAACCTTGTAACCTTCCAAATTCACTTAGCTAAAAAGTCCAATTTGCAATAATGCCATTCTCTTGTTCTTAAAATTTTAAACATTCCTACGCCCAAGGCCCATTGGGCCCAATCCTACTAGGCCCAATTTCAGGATGTTACAATAACTCTTTGATTTCTTTGAAGCAGATGATTGCGTCTTGCTTATATATCATTTACTTAAAACCTGAGCTTCCGTTTCTGCTTACTTCTTTTCTTTGCTTAATTCCTCGGCCTTGTATGCCCGTTCAGCCAACACCATGAATTCTCTTAATTCCAAAATTCCAATCAACAGCTTGATATCTTCATTAAGCCCTTCTTCAAATCATTTGCACATGTCGGCTTCAATCTAAACCCATTCACTAGCATACTTACTCAATCTAACAAATTCTCATTCATATTCGGACACTGTCATATTTCCCTATTTGAGCTCTAGAAATTCCTTCTTTTCTGCTCCAGTAATCTCTGACTAATATACTTCTTTTTAAACTCTGTTTGGAAAAATTCCCATGTAACATTTTCCCTTGGTACCACAGAAGATATGGTTTTCCACCAATGGTAGGTTGTGTCTTTCAACAAAGATACTGCACATTTCAAACATTCGGCTGGTGTGCAAGATAGCTCATCTAGAACCCGAATAGTATTTTCCAGCCAAAATTTGACCCTCTCTGGATCGTCATTGGCTTTAGCCCTAAATTCTTCAACCCCATATTTTTTGATTTTATCTATTGGAGCCTTATCAATTCTAACAAGTCTAGTACCTTGTGGTGCTACATCATATTATGAAGCAGGTGGGGGAGGTCGTTGAACAGCGGGATTTGTTCTCATATATTCGTTAAACCACTCATCCATAATTTCGAAGAAGGCTGCTTTTGCCTCTTATCGACCCTCAGACATGGGCCTTCTATTACTAGTTGTGGCTCGTTGCACGAAAGCTTGAGCTGTGCTCTCAGCTTCCTCAGACTCATCTCTCGCTTGGTTGGAAGACATTACTATATGAAAATACATTTAAGAGTGGTCAGGAGATATCACACTATCATGATTTATATAATGGCATGTATAGCTAGACTCGTACTTGCTACGTTAGTCCGAGAATCGGCTAAACAGTAGCTCTGATACCACTACCTTAACCTATACTGTCACCGAAACAAGGTTACGAAGCATTACAGGAACTTTCAGAACATTTTTCAAATAATTCATGCCAATTATTATTCATTAATCGAGATCACTCGTAGCGTCCCTTAAATGGACCCTCGAGGCCCAATATGAACAGTAGAAACAAATCAGAACTTAATCGAACCTCTAAGGATTTTTCGCGGAATTACAAAAATTTTCTAAGTTACAGGGCTTACATGCCTGTGTGGTCAGGCTATGTGGTCACACACGCCCGTGTAACTCTCTGACTTGCAAAGCATGAAAAAATTGAAGTCACACGGCCAAGTCATAAGTCTGTGTGCTAGGTCATGTGGCGAATTTAATTTTCAAAATTAACGTGCAGTTTTCACACGACCGTGTAACACGCCTGTGTCCTAAGCCGTGTTAACCACACGGCATAGACACACGCCTGTGTCTCTGCCCGTGTGCCTAATTTTAAGTATTTTATTTCTCATTTTTTAGATGCAAAAGACACACGGCCAAGCCACACGCCCATGGGGTAGGTCGAGTGTCACACACAGCCTAGACACACACCCGTGTGTCTACTCGTGTGAACAAAATAAAGTCATTTCCTAGCCTCATTTTTCACCCAAAACTTACCCTTTTCCTGCACCAAAACTCACTAACATATATCCACCGATAACCAAGCCAATTCTAGTACCTAGCATGGTAAAGTATCACATACAATTCATGTTTATAATTTTATTTACAAGGAACATTCACCTTAAGCATAATCCAATCAATTAACTTAGCACATAGGAATTTAATCATGGAATAACTTTATAAACATACTAAGTAAAACATCATTAGCCATTCCAATGGCTAGATTACAAAACATCACTTACAAGCCAACATTTGGCCAAATGAGCCTATACATGCCATTATACCAAAATGAGATTTTTTTTTATACCAAAATGAGATAGTGGATAGTGTGATTGATGCTCCGACCGACCTCCAACCTTCACGAGCTTACGAGCACTATAAAATAAAGAAAATTAAACGGGGTAAGCATTTTCATGCTTAGTAAGTTCGTATAACGGGAATTAACTTACCAATTATATTTATTCATACAAGCATACATAACCATACCATCCAAAAATTTTGGGTAAATTTACCTAAACAAATACACTTAATCAAACAAGTTAGTCATATAACATCATATGAATATCAAGTAAACATCGATGAGCTCATCGCGTTATAAACTTCTATTTAGTTTCACCTTTCCGTATTTCATGAATCTTACCCGTTGAGCTATTGAAATTTCGATGGATATTCAGGTAGTATACACAAAGTATACATATCAACTATCCGTCAATTCATGTTCAAAAGTACCCATTTAGCACATGATCATATAGCACACTCTCAAGCCACATATTTTCTAACAGGATTACCTGTCCAGGCTAAATCCTTTCTGTAGCATATGCTCTAAAGAGCTTGATTTGGATTACCATTCTGGGCTAAATCAAATCAATAATATATGCTTGAGAGGGCCTATTTCAGGATTACCCATCCGAGCTAAATCCTATCTGCAACATATGCAATATTATAATCTTTTCGAGAAATCACATTATTCCATCGAATTTCAACATTCAACCGGGACATAGCATTTTATCATCATTTTCCAATTTATGGTCATTTCATAATGTATATCTTCACATACATATCAACACAATCATACAATTCAATTCAAGCACATTAACATACATATTTAGGTTACACGAACTTACCTTGACAATTATTCGTTTTTGAATCTCAACTAATCCGAAACCTTTTGTTTCCCTCGATCTAGTTAGGTAGTTGGTCTTTCCAGGTCAATATAAACAAATTTAACTATCAATTTTTCACATTTCATATGCATTTGCATTCAATTACATCCTAGGTAAAATTACCATTTTGCCCCTATACTTTTCATAAATTCTAATTTCGTCCCTAGGCCCGGAAAATGAAATTCATGGAATTTAACCCTCTTTCCAAGCCTAACCATAATTTATGTATAGCTTTTACATCACCTACATTTCACAAATTTTAGTATTTTCCATGGGTTTTACCCATTTTTCATTTTAGTCCCTAAACCGAGTTTTCATCAAAAATTACTTTGCAAAAGTTGTTTATCTATGAATAACTTTTCATATTCTACCATAAATTTTTAATTTTCAGCATACTAATCCATGACCAAAATTTCATACCTTAATAACTTTTCAAATAAATCCCCTAAATAGAAAGATTAGACTATTCCGATTCCAAAAATATAAAAATACTAAAAACGGGACTTGATTTCATACCTTATTGAGCTTGGAAAGTTTTCATCCTCTCTCCTAGGGTTTCCATAGAAATTTTGGGGAAGATGATATGAAAATAGATGATTTTTTTCCTTTTATTTAATTATCATCTATTAATTTTATTGATTTCCAATTTAGTCCCTATCCTTTTCTAATTTTTCCATGGATGAGTCATTAAAATATCTACTAACTACTCTTCAATGGTCTAATTACCACATAAGGACCTTAAGCTTTGAATTCCATAGCTATTTGATACCTATAACTACTAGAAGGTAACTTTTGCATTTCATGCAAATTAGTCCTTCCCTAATTAAACATGAAATCGGTAAAATTTTCGTATCAAAATTTTCATTTGACCTTTCTATAATAATGCAAATCATAAAATAATATTAAAATAAATTTAACTTTGGCTCGAATTTGTGGTCCCGAAACCACTGTTCCAATCTCACCGAAATTGGGCTGTTACATTTGTGCTCTAACTCTAAGGGTAGATGACAGGCTTTCCTAAAGACCAACCTATAGGGTGACATCCCTAAAGGTGTCTTTCATGATGTCTTGTAGGCTCATAAAGCGTCATCCAGTCTTTTGGACCAATCTCGTTGGTTCGGGCAAACTACCTTCTCGAGTATGCCTTTGCTCTCTTTATTTGCCAGTTCAGCTTGCCAATTCGTCTGCGAATGGTAGACTGTGGAAACCTTATGCTTCACTCCATGTTTTTTGAGTATCCATTTGAACCATTTGTTCACAAAATGGGACCCTTCATCACTGATGATAGCTCTCAGGGTTCCAAACCTTGTGAACACATACTTCTGCAAAAACTTCATCACAACCTTAGTTGAATAATTCTACCTCAATGATGTGTGTTTAGGGCATCTCATTTCTATTGGTAATGTTTCCAACCCTTTGGCATCGATCACAACTCCTTACATAAGCATACGCATCTTTAAATAGTGTTGGCCAAAATAATTCGGCTTGCAATACTTTGGCCGTAGTACGTGTACCTCCGAAGTGTCCCCCACTTGGAGTTGTGTGACAATGATATAAAATCTTATGTACTTCATCTTCTACCATGCATCTCCTAATCATTTGATCTTCACATTTCTTAAACAAATAAGGTTCTTCCCAAAAATAATATTTCACATCGTGAAGAAACTTTTTTCTTTTTATGATACGTCTTATCAATTGGCATCAAACCACAAGCTAAAAGGTTAGCAATATCAGCAAACGAAGTGGTATTATGGACATGATTTACCTTCAGTATGTGTTCATTTAATAATGTCTCCTGAATGGATATAAGTACAGAATTCCCTTCTTGAGGCTCCAATCTGGACAAGTGGTCTGCTACTTGGTTTTCTACTCCTTTTCGATCTTGAATCTCTAGATCAAACTCTTGAAGTAGAAGTACCCATCCAATCAATCTTGGCTTAGTGCCTTCCTTGGCAAGTAAATACTTAATTTCTGAATGGTCCGTATAAACAATCACTTTGGTACCTATAAGATAAGATCGAAACTTGTCAAAAGCAAACACAATAGCAAGTAACTCTTTCTCTGTTACCGTATAATTCAACTGAGCTCTCGCCGAAGTCTGACTTGCGTAGTAGATGGGATGAAAAATTTTGTTCCTTCGTTAGCCCATCACAACTCCTATCGCGAAGTCACTTGCGTCACATATCAGTTCAAATGGTAAATCCCAGCCCGGTGTGACGATGATTGGTGCTAAAACTAACTAGCTTTTCAAATCATTGAAAGCTTTTAAACACTCCTTGCCAAATTTGAACATCGTGTCTTTCTCTAATAATTTGTATAAAGGTTTAGCAATTTTGGAGAATTCCTTGATAAATCTTCAATAGAAACCGGCGTGGCCTAAAAAGCTCCTAACACCCTTTACAGATGTTGGAGGTGGGAGTTTCTCAATAACATCTACCTTTACTTTATCTACCTCAATTCTATTTCGCGTTATTCGATGCCCTAGAATAATACATTCTTGTACCATGAAATGGCACTTTTTCTAGTTGAGTACGAGGTTTGTTTCTTCACATCGCCTTAGTACCTTGGCTAGATTGTCTAAGAAATCATCATATGTATCTCCAAATACTGAAAAATCATCCATAAACACTTTCAAATACTTCTCAACCATGTCAATTAAAATAGACATCATACATCTTTGAAAAGTAGCAGATGCATTACATAAACCAAATGGCATGCGTCTAAATGCAAATGTACCATACGGGCATGTGAATGTTGTTTTTTATTTATCTTCTGGCGCTACTGTAATATGATTATACCCCGAGTATACATCGAGAAAATAGTAATAGTCTCGCCCCGTGAGTCTATCCAGCATCTGGTCCAAGAACGGTAAAGGAAAATGATCTTTCATTGTCGCCTTGTTCAACTTCCGGTAATCTACGCAAATTCTCCATCCCGTAACCAATCTGGTTGGCATTAGCTCACTGTTTTCTTTCTCTACGACCGAAATACCTCCTTGCTTTGGCACGCACTGGACCAGACTTAGTCACGAACTGTCTGAGATGGGGTAAATTATACCCGTATCTAACCACTTAATAATTTCTTTCTTTACCACGTCCTTCATGATGGGGTTCAGTCTTCATTGTCTATCAATCGTCCCTTTCTCACCATCTTCCAAGATGATCTTGTGCATGCATACAGACGGACTAATGCCACGAATACTGATTATGGTCCATCTAATAGCCTTCTTGAATTATTTCAACACTAGGATGAGTTTCTCTTCTTGTTCTTTGGCCAATTCTGCGGAAACAATCACAGGAAAAGTAGAAGCGTTACCTAAATAAACATATTTTAAATGTGAGGGAATTACCTTCAGTTCTAGTTTAGGTGGCTCCTCAATTAATGCTTTTGGTTGGGCATAATTCCTATTCTCTAACTCTAAAGACTCAAAGTGGGATTGCAGTTTAAATCCCCTTCGATTAGCTTCTAGCAAAGCTAAGTATTTATCCCCATCTTCATCATTTGGAGGGTTTAATGTCAAAATTTGCTCCAATGGGTCCTCAACATAATTGAGTTCATTTTCCATGATTAATTCCTCTAAATCGGATACTGCAGAACAATCATCAAGTGTGTTAGGAAATCGCATAGACTTAAAAAAATTAAATGTTACCTGATCGTCCTGAACATGCATAATAAGCTAGCCCTTCTTCACATCGATAAGGGTCCTTCCAGTCGCTAGGGAAGGCCTTCCTAGGATGATTGGCATTTCTTTATCTGCTTCAAAGTCTAGAATAACAAAGTCAGCAGGAAAAATAAATTTGTCTACACGTACCAATAAATCCTCGATTTTTCCTTCTGGATGTGCGAATGATCAATCTGCTAATTGAAGTGTAACTGAAGTAAGTCTAACTTCACCTATCCCCAACTTTTTAAATATGGACATGGGCATCAAGTTGATGCTTGCACCCAAATCGCATAGTGCCTTACCACAATAAGTTGCTTTAATGTTGCAAGGTATGGGTAAAACATCCAGGATCTTTTAGATTTGGAGGTAGTTTGTCTTGAAGATATGCACTGCATTCCTTCGTCAAGGATACTGCCTCAAATTCTTCTAGTCCTCATTTCTTGGATAGGATATCCTTCATGAATTTGACATAATTTGGCATTTGTTCAAGTGCTTCTACCAACAGAATGTTGATATGAAGTTGCTTGAGTACGTCTAGAAACTTCTTAAACTGGACTTCCTATTTTTGCTTTTGAAGTCTTTGAGCGTAAGGTGGTGGAGGCTTCTTTACTTGAACTGGTTGATTCATCTTTTATGGTAATTCTGCATCTAACGAAGTTGTTAGTTTATCATAATTAACTGGTTCAGAAGTTACCTTATCGAATTTTACAGATTCTAGTTCTGGTGAAACTAGAATTTTAACACTCGATTGAACTTCCACTGAGTCTTGAGCATCAGTTGGCTCCTCTTCAACCTCGACAGTGTTGGGCTCTAATGTCTTTTCACTCCTCAATGTCAATGCTTTACAATGCTCTTTCCCCAGATTTCTCGAATTCTCCGTATCACTAGGCAAAGCACCTTGTGGATGGTTTCTGAGTTCAGTGGCAAGCTGGCCTATTTGGTTTTCCAAGTTTTTCAATGTGGTTGATTGGCTTTAGATTAAGGCATCATTTTTGGCTATGTATGCCTTCAATAAGTTTTCTAAGCCATTGAAAGTTTCAGGTTGAGGTTGCTTCTGAACTTGCTGGGTAAAAATAGGCGGCTGGGTCGGTCTAAGCTGGGCATAAGTGTTACTAGTTCTCGCCCATTGGTTACTCCAAGAGAAATTAGGGTGGTTTCGCCAAGATGGGTTGTAAAAATTGGATTTCAGTCCTTGCCTTCCTCGATTCTAGTTCTAATTACCCATGTAATACACGGATTCTGGGTTTGATGGACATTCTTCGAACAAATGCCCTTCCCCATAATAGACAGGCTATATTTTCAAAGTGATTAGGTGGCTGAGCTGCAAAATTATTAAACCCATTAGTGGTAAAATTTTTAAGCATTGAAGAAATCGAAGATACCTGAGATGCAAGTGAAGTGAGTGGATCCACTTCATGTATTCTAGCGACTCTTCTTCCTAGCAATGCTCGATTGGTTGGCCATTGATAATTATCGCTGGAAATTCTTTCAATGATTTCATAAGTCTCGTTATAAGACTTAGAAAGGAGAGCATCATTAGTAGAAGCGTCCACTACCATCCTTGTGTAAGCATTAAGACCATTATAGACCGTCTCAAGTTGGATGCAATGAGGGATTCCATGATGAGGGCACTTCTGTAATAATTCTTTGTACCTTACCCATGCCTCATACAAGGACTCATCATCCATTTGTTGGAAAGCAGTGGTCTCGTTCCTCAACTTAGCATTCTTGCTAGGTGGGAAATACTTCATGATGAATCTTTCTGCTAACTCTTGCCATGTTGAAATGAAATTTGGTGGCAATGAATTCAATAAGGCTTGAGCTCTGTCCCTTAGCGAATATGGGAACAGCTTTAATCATAACGCATCTTCAAGTACTCTGGCTAACTTGAAAGAATCACTCACCTCCATAAACAGTCTTAAGTGAATATGAGGATCTTCGATAGGCATTCCACTGCATTGGCCTACTGTCTAAAGCATCTGAAACATGACTGGCTTCAGCTCAAATTCTTGTGCCTCTATTTGGGGTCTCCTAATACTCAAATTAAGATCACGAAACATTGGCACGACATACTGTTTTAGAGCTCTATCCCTATCACCAGCAATAAGGATAGGATTTTGAACAGGGTTTGCTCATTTTCCTTGATTCATATTTTCGAAGTTCATCTCTTCGGTCCTTCTCTGACTTGCTTATCTTCTTTGTTGTCGAAAAGTTCTTTCAATCTCAGGGTCTACGGGGAGTAAATCGATAATTCGATCAATACCCATAAACGCCTGAAACAACATTGAAAAAAATTAATTTAGTTAAAATTGAACAGAAAAATAAGCCAAAATGAAAAATTCACAAATTCACAAATAATGACTTTTAAAACAGTCCCCGGCAACGGCGCCAAAAACTTGAAACGACAGAAATGTGCAACGTACACAATCACAACAAGTAATAAAGTGACAAGTAAATATCCAGTTATCATACCAACAGGGACTGTGAAAAGAATTATTTTTTAATGCAATTAAAAATACTTTGGTGAAGAAAAATATTTTGATTTGAGGAGGTGATTAAAAACTAAGATTTTTAACAAAGTAAAATAAATAAAGAGAAAATAAAGTTTCCAATGCACGATTTCAAAAAATGACTTTAATCAAGATGACATATTTGTATTAGATGAATTACATTTCTTAACTTAGAATTACTAAACTCATGTTCATCTTGTTACGAATAAATTCACAGCAACTTAGTAATTTTCTAACTTATGAACATACTCACCTACCAAAATCCATTTATCTCTTGACTATATCTCTATGTCAATTCATTTGATTACACAAATTTTAATAAGAAAATGCGTTAATGCATATACATACTTATGAAATTAAAAATAATCTCTTGTACATATCTCTATGTCAATTCAAACAATTTATTCAATCTCATAAGCACATAAAAGATTACGTGAGGTAACAATACATTTCTACCTTGAAACAGTTTAATCACAATAATCTTGCAATTTATACAATGCTGATGTATCATTAGATACCGTTGCTAATTTAACCCTCAGCTATCTTAGATGATTAAACATGCACTGATTAAGTATCGTGTCAATTAATTACAATTTCAATCCGTTTAAATAATTAATTCATTAGTTACCTTACAATTATAATGCAAGAATAACTTAGCCATGGTTTTACTTAATCAAACATTTTACCAAGGCCTATAACAACACAAACACAATTTTAATAAATTAAGTAGACAAAATGCAATCAACCTAACACGAATTAAATTTAAGCCATATTAATTAAATTAAACATATCAACATCACAAGTATTCATAGACATGTTATAACAACAACAATAAAATTAAAAGGATAATGAACAAGAATCAAATTTGATGTTTCTCCGAGGCTTAACTAAGTTGCTCCGGTCCTCCTCCTCCGCTTGTTCTTGTTGAAACAAGACTTCCACAAACACTTGAATGCTGCTCCAAATGGTGGTTGAAGGACTCTTTTTCAAGAGGTGAAATCGGTAAGGGAATGGAGAAGAAAATGAAGAACAATAGAAGGGGATTGAAGAGAGAAAGTAAGAGAGAAGTGAAAGGATGAGAGGTTTTTTATGTGTTTCAAATAAGCAGCCAAGGGGGGTTTTATAGGTTGAGCTAAAAATAGAAAAAATCAGCAACCATAGAGCCCGCCATGGCCGACCACACATGTGACAAGTTTGAAGGTTTCAAACTTGCTATTTTAAGGTATGGGCAAATCTAGAAAGGCATGACTAGTGGAAGGGTTTGAATGCAAATTTAATGAGTCTTCAAGGGCTATTTTGCAAGCCAAATAATCAGCCAAACAAGCTGATTGGGTCAACATGTGGAACAGTTTTGGGTTGCCCCGTGCTCAATCAGATCGGTTTTCTCGATTAAGCTCAACTAGGCCTCTTTTCATAATTAATTAATAATAATTTATTTAACCCAAAATAATTTAGATTAGAATTAAAATTAATTATATTATGAATTAATATCCATAATTTGGACCATTTTCGGCGAAAAAATTAATTCGCCTCGATGCTTCAGAAATTGCTTCTCGATTTTACGTCTCTAGCAGTGTGTGCCGGACCAATTTTCGCCCTTTGTGCGATCTGTCGAAAATGATCAAATCAAAATTTATTGTAAAATTAATTAAAATTTAACATGTTAATAATTTAAGTACAATTTAATTATTTTATAATTATTATATATTTTTGACAAGAATTACTAGGAATTTGCATGAATTTGAGTAAAAAATAGCATGAAAAAGTGTATATATTTTCGTGTTTCCAGATCTATTTTTAAAATTAATGGTATTTAAAACTCATTTTTAAAAAATGATTTAATTTTGTAAAAACTATAATTGAAGAAAATACCGATTGAAACATTGGAGCACATTTTCCGTGATTGTCCTTCGATTGTTGGGGTTTGGGACGACTTGCAAATCATATGGCCTAATGATTTCTCTGAAATATCCTCCCAGGACTGGTTTTATTATCTTTTAGTTGTTTCTGATATTACTGTTTCTAGTCAAGCGATGTGTGTTATGATATATATGGCATGCCAGAAATCAGCGGGTACATGCTAATGCTATTGTTCGAGTATAGGATATTGTTCACAAGGTCATCTCCTATATCATGGAATTGGATGTGGTGCAAGAGAGATCACCTGGTTGCCTTATTGGGGTTGAACGCTAGAGGCCTCCGGAAGGCATTATGTTGAATGGTGAATTTTGATGCTGCCTTCAAAGCGAATTCCATGTTGTCCTGCGCAGGAATAGTAATTAGGGATAATTTGGGCAGAGTTTTCGGATCACAATCGGTGCCCACCACATACCTATGGCTTTTGCAGCGGAGGCTTTGGCATGTTCTCACACTGTTCATTTGGCTTTGGATCTCGATCTGCAGGAGGTGACTATTGAGGGTGATCCGCTCATTGTTATTATTCGCAAAGTCCGTTCCCCTCTGCACGATGCATCGTCCATTGGGGCTTACATCCAAGATGTGAAAGCGATGGCTCCGTTGTTTCACCGCTGTTTTTTGCTCATGCCTCTCATGACGGTAACACTGTGGCTTATCTCCTGGCTACAACAGGGTTGCGATGTGGTGGTTGTTCTTACTTGAGCGGTCTCGTGCCTGAATATGCTTTGTTGGCGATGGAGCGGGATCATCAAGCTATAGGGGTGAACGAGCATGGTGGCTAAGGCAGTTTCATGCAAATCTAGTTCTTCAGGATGGGTCTTTGGCTGGAGGGGAAACTCCAGGGGCCACTAGTTCGGTTGCAAGAAAGGGACGTGTTTGCTCGGCCTCCGAGGAATCTGCAGATCTAGGTTGCGTGGTGGATTTTGTACGACTGGCCGCTATTGGAGTTTGTCGATTCCTGCTCTTCGCTCTAACTGTCAATCGACCTTGGTGCCATTCGGCCTAACTTTGGTTGCTAAATACCAGAGCGTTTTTGGAAGTTAGCTCCTTTTAGGGTTTGAAGATGCATTTCTTGTTTGGCTTGGGAGCTACTCGGACAAGGTTTCTTTTGGATTTTGTTTCTCTGTTCAAACGTTTGTCCTGATTGCCTTCTTCAATAAATGGCCCAATTTCCTTAAAAATATATCACTCTAATCCAAACCCAAAATGGCCCAATTTCCTTAAAAATATATTACTCTAACCCAAACCCAAAATAAACCCATAAAAATTTATTATCCAAACTCGAGCCCAGGTTAAAAACTAAATCCGAACTCGACTAATATTATACAAAATCCTAATTCCCTAAAAATTGGACATACCACCGTGATTTTCTAATTTGTAATTTTATTGAAGGCTTGGATTGCGTAATAAGCAACTATAATCTGTAACTTACTAAACCAATCAACAAATGATTCAGTGTAATTCTATTTCCAAGTCCGAGAAAAATAATTAATCAATTTCCGTTCTTTTTCAATGATTAACCACAACAAGAACAACAATAATGATAATAATAATAATAATAAAACTCAAACACTGGCCTGGCATTATAGAAATGATGAGTACATAAATTTCCAGAATAAATAAATGTGTAAATTTAAGAATCATGGTAAGACAACCATTAAGATGGAATAACAACAGTGTCTAAAAGTGCAAGAACAAGATTTACAAAGATGAGCAAAAGACCTTATGACGTGTTCCAACCCAAATGGCATATCAATTAGTACCAAAAATGAACCAGCAACAACATTAAACAAAAAATAACCTGCTCTCAACTTCTTGAAGCATTGCATGCAGCAACGAGTAAGATGCATTAATGGACACCATTCTCATCACTAAAACAAGCTTTTTCAGATGCCAGAAAAAATGATTAAGATGCATTTTTCCTTTTCTTTTCTGATCAAGTAGTTTCTACTGAGAAGAAGGCTGAAGGTCTAAACCAAGCTCTTTGAGTAGCTAACATTGAGGTCAACTGCAAAATCTAGCAAAAATTGGCTCCCTTTAGGGACTTCAAAATTTCTTTGGAAGCCAGTTTCTTGGCCATCTTCTTATCAGAAGCTGTTGATGTGTGCTTTAATACCTCGCCATTTGCTTCAACCTCCATGGTAACAGAAGAAACCCCATTGTCACGTGAAACAATGGGTTTTCTTTGTTCATAATCCTTATTTTGACAGAGTTCATTCAACTCCTTCACGGGGTGAACTGTCATAGTCTCTAGAGTAATCAGGGGCTCCAACAGTGGCCTCATACTCCGGAATACAGTTTCCTTGTTGTATCCTGAATCAACAAATATAGCCCCAGCAAGTGACTCCATCACATCACCCAGTACCTGCATTAACAATTATACTTGGATAATTTAAGAAACATTGAAAATGATTTATGTGCTGAGCAATAATGACAAAAATAACCTTGGGGAAAGATTTTTCAGATTCCCAACCGAAAGTGCAATCCAACGATAATTCCTGAAAACTTTCAACAGTTTCTTTTATATGCTTGTAAAGCTTCTGTGAACTTTGGAGAATATGCTTATGCAATCCAGCCTTGACAGCTGATAATGCATAGCAATTGTTGTTAACAGATGCTGACCTCAGATCCGTTAATAATCCTGGTGAGATCCCAGGATATTTATTATATAAATGCCGAGTGATAAGATAATCTAAAACAGAGTCCCCTAGAAATTCCAGCCGCTGCACAGAAAAGAATTAATTATGGTCAATTTAAAACCAAAAGAGAAAATGGAACTTTTGACAGAGAATAATAAGATATTAAGATACAACTAATTAAAAAATATATATTGCACTGTTAATATGTCATCTGCATAGCAGATTATCACAAGACTAACCTGATAACATCCTGGAATTTCAGCAAGCATGTAAGAACCATGTGTTAGTGCTTCCACTAACAAAGAAGGGTCTTGGAATAAATAGTTAAGAAGAGACTCTAAATGTTGGACGTTAACAATCTTTTCAGCCTGCACTTCGAAATGTCTTTCGTACGGTATATTTCTAAAATCAATAGTTATACCAATCCAATTCATAAATAATAATGCAGCTACTTCACCTCCCATGCTAAGGTATGCACCGATAAGAGCCTCAACAACATCAGCAACCTTCTTACTCTTCAGCTTCCTTCTCCCACTAACGTATATTTTTCTTGTATCCAATGTCTCCTCATTTAATGTATATTTTCCACAATGATAACCAGGAACCATCCAACCTTTGGGATCGAAAGGCTCATCACGGATAAATCCCTGCAGTGTTTGGAAGCATATTAAAGAGGGAACTGACCACATAAGGCATAAAACCACCCTAAGGATAACATGATTGGATAAATTAAATACATGTCTAAAAGAAAATTTACCGGAAGTTTCTTGTCACATCCCAGCATGCAAAGGGTTGTATTTGAAATCATTTTGTCCTTCCTAATACTAAGAAGGCCCTCATGATGATTCTGATGTTTTTTGAATAGCTGTTGACAAACAGCATACTTCAAAAATGAATCACCAAGAGTCTCCAGTGATTCCAAATGAAAACTTTCCAGGCACTTTTTTGTGGTAATTGCCTCCAAAACCTACCAAGAATAGTTGAGCCAAGTTCAACTAAAGAGGAAGACAACAATTTTCTGTAAAGCATAGGCTGTTCTAGAAAGAGGAATTCAAAAATATGCTAGCTCACCTTCATGGTTGGAATAGCAACATTATGCACACAATGATCGAGAAGCATCTTTTTCAAGCTGGTAGCAAGAAGTAAAGACTCGAGACGATGCATGATTGATGGAAGAAATGTGAAAGAATAAAATGTGCTAATCGATATGGGAGACATTATTACATCACAAAGCTCAGGAGGCAATTCTACAAATGCGTTACTGGATTCTGCAAAATAAATAAAAGCAATAAAATGAACTGAACTTAACACTTGATAATGAAAAAGATGAAAAGTGCATGCATTCCCTTTCACTAAGTGAACATTCGAAGGACAAAACCACCCAAATATTATGAACTATCTTACTTTCTCTACAAAAAAAAACTCTAATATGAAAACTAGTTCTTCATTGTTGAATTCATTCACAAAAATCATCTAAAGCTATCATTCCTAATCTCTAGAAGACGAGATGACAAGAGACAAACATGCCTTTCTCTTTCTGTTTTTTGCACCTTTGAATGTGATTTTGCACGAGGAAAATGTGTCGCCCAGCAAGGAAAAAGACTCGACTAAAACATAAATGGATACGATGTCTGTAATGTCACATGAGAATTGGGTTACTAACAAGAAACATAAGTATCACATGTTCCACATTAGTTCTTTGCAAAATTACCAAAAAATGCTTACCATTGTTCATAATATTCCTTGTAGGTCATTACTCCTCCATCACTCAGTGTCAAAAGTGAATTTGCATTTATATTATTTAAAAGACCGTCAATAATATATGTGTGACCATTATGAGGAGTAGAGACCAACGAATTTTCTATCATGCAAGTGCACACCAGACCACTTTTGGTCTGTATCATGCCAGCATTGCAGTTCACATGATTCTTCCAGACCTTCTCATAAGAAAATAAGATGGAAGAAATTGACAACCAATCAATCACGGGATTTTGGCCCATGTAATTTGATGGGAGAAGAAGATAATCGAGTTCAGAATTGTTCCCCGACGTAAAGTCAGATAACAACTCTGTCAACTTTTCTGCTTTATGATCCATAAGAAATTGAAAAAGAGCAATCTGAAACCTTCTACACAAGATAACCTCCAACATGAAAAAGAGCAAGAAGTGAAAAGTTAAAATATGAATGCAGTACAATATTTTTTCAATTTTTACCACCTTAGAGCAATAATAAAATTAAAAATAAAAATAAGATATAGTACCTGGTCAGAACTAAGACATATCAGTCCAATATATTTCAAGTTAACTGTCAGAGTGCCCCTATCGACTTCCAACTCACCCACACTTATTGCTTCCATTTCAAGCTGACTCCTGACAAAGAGTATGATGTTATAACAGGAAACTCATAACCAAAGTTCTGCTTCAACTCCATTAAGTAGCAGTAGTATTCTGTCATGGACTCCTGAGCATCTTGATTCACCAGTTCAGGTGGAAAAAAAATCGGTTGATCATCATTATAGGATTCCTTTCCTACAAATCAAATAATTAAATAAAATAGAGGAAAATCATATACTTGTTTTAACAACTTTAAATATCTTGAAATTACATACACAAGTCATTGAAGATAAAGAAAGTAAAGTCATCCATTATCATTACCAATTTCTTCAGCATCATTTTCTTCCACAACAATATCAGGCACAAGATTATCTGTCAAAGCACCAATTTGATGGAGTTGTTTGCATGCTTCAAAGCATGCCTTCTGCTTTAGGCTTTTAAAGTTACCCTTAACACAAACAGTTTGTATAGGGGTACTCTTGGGTAGATGGAGAGTGCAAATCCCCATTTGCTTGTCTATGATACACCTCGGAGTAGGTTTAAAATATCTAGAGAGAACAAACAAACATCGGAAAGAAGTCAAAGCATTAAGCCATGGACATAATGATAATAAGACCCTAACTAAATAAAAATAAGAAACAAGTTACTAAATTTTAATAGAATGTACAATAACCAATGCTAATAATCACTAATCCGTCTGCAGGGAGGCGTGAGCAATAGAAGTATATCAAACCAACACTAGAACTAAGAGTCACAAATGCCCCTGTACTTGCAACATGGTAGAACTCTTCATCACATAAGTCATTGCTTAGAGGAGAACAAGGATCAGATGCATGGCACAAAGATTCCTTTCTCATTACATCTCCACTAGTAAGATAGTTCTTCAGTCGAGAATGTGTAGAAAAATCCCCGCTACAATAATCAAACCAGAAGCTTCGTTAAGGACATAATAAGATCCATGATATCATTTTCTCAAAAGTATGAAAATCAAGCAAATTTATAGTATTCCAATTTTTTTATCAAGTGTGATTGCATGATATTTTTTAAGATAATGTTGTGGTAACCTTATATATAAACAACAAATAATAAAGTCGTCTTTGGTAGAACCGGTAATAAAGATTTCACTTGAGAAATAATATATGGGAAAGAATAGAAATATAGATTATTACCTCTTCACCATTAATAGATAATCTGAATTCTGCATTCTAGCACGTCCTCGAGACTGTATAAAACTACAAACTGTCGGCGAAGGATCAAATCTGATAATTAAGTTGCATGCTTGAACATCCAAGCCTTCCTCAAGAATCGAAGTTGCAACAATTATGTTTACCTGCAGGTATGGAATATCATTGTTCAAATGCAGCTGCTGACAAATATATTATTTTCTACCGTACATGAAAAAAAACATACAGTGCCTTTTCGGAATTCTTCTACAATTTCATTTTGTTTTTTCCTAGTCTGGTTCTGCAATCCAGAGTTATTTCCTGCAATGTATTTAGTCTTCCAGTTACCGTACTTCGGAAGCAATTCACTGAATAGTGATTGAAGCACAACTGCTGTTATAATTCTCTCCACAAAAATTATACACCTTATGTCTTTCAACACCCTGGAATGTAGCACATAACAGAATGTATCAAGAAGAAACATCGCAAAACAGAGAAAAAATGAGGGAGATGGAATGAATGGGGCTGTAGATCAATTTTTTCAAATTCAGTTCTTAAAACCCCTTATACATTTATATTATTGACCTCATTCAATTAAGTTATTTATGTTTTAAAGTAAATAAAATCCAAGCAAAATGTTTTTTATAACCACAGTGAAAAAAAAACACAACAAACCATTCCTTAAATCGTTTCTGTATTAAAGACATTAATGCATCAGACTATCGTCCCAAAATAAACCTCAAATAATTGGAATGCAGAAGGATAACTTTCGAGGGAGACTATTATCTTACCACTTAGTAAACACTGTTACCTGTATTCGGAAAGAGATTCAATAAGGCATAAAACTTTTGTGGTAAGAAACCCAGCATCCACACTGGCTTTAACATCATTAACAATGGTCCAATCTGGATCAATATGATGAAACAAGAGAGAGAAAGAGTATTTAAGAAAAATGATAGAACAACATATTACTAACTCGCCATAAGAGGAATATACAAGTACCAGATGGTATGCATGATCCAATGGCATGGAAAGCATCCACACTGTAACTCCTAACAATTTTCTCGCCAAAGACATCCAATTTCCCCCACATAAGAAACTCACTTTCATAACATGACAAGTACTCTGCAGCCTATTACAACAGTAACAAACTCAATGACATACATATATGGCACTTTGACAGAAATAATTGTCTAAAAAGGTACCTTTAAAGCCAACCAGACACCAAGCTCATCCAAACAATGTATTAAAGCTGAATGTATCTTTGATATTTTCCTTCTCGTAGATTCTGCTGCAGAAGCTTCAAGATCCAAATTGTCCAACGAACATTCATGCTGAAAACCAGTACATCTATTGTCAGTATCCTAATGGTAAAAACAAATGCATATCCAAGTATGAGAAAGAATCACATTCACGCCTTCAAATTTCAACAGACACCCAGAAGGATAAATAATATTCCATGAGAATACGATTTTTCATTCCTCTTAGCCCAAGCATGTGGTAGGTAACTATGATTCCTAAACTAGCTAGATGGAACCATCATGTATATCTAATGCATCTCCCATACCATGTATGCATAAATATATATGTAAAATGTTCTAATAAATTATCACAAGCATATTGTCTTTTAAGAGATATTGCCACACTAATGACTGTACTGTAGCCACCAGTCTTAAGTGGCATCAGAAGCAAAGGCCTTCAAAATCTATCCAGTACTCTTTTCTCTTTCTGCTGCTTTCTCCCCGGTGAAAGATCAATCAATTGGCTCACTCGATCTGGAATGGAACCGGAGAATATGAAATGGGCTCTCGACCCAGGCCTTGCTTTGTTTACCTGTCTTATCGTATCAAATAAGGTTTCCCAGCCTAGCCTATCTCGGTGTCAGACACCGAAAGCATAAGAAAAGTGGATGCCATCAAGAAGAGGTTGGGCTGATTTTGAGCTGCCCATGATTTAAGTGAATATCCACATACTATTTTCCTTGGTAAGAAAATTGTAATTATTTTTCTTTCTGCTTCTCTAACTATTTTACACTCCTCTTTCCATGTTGCTACCTGTTAGAAATAG
The DNA here is from genome assembly GCA_025506655.1 of Gossypium rotundifolium. NCBI lineage: Eukaryota > Viridiplantae > Streptophyta > Magnoliopsida > Malvales > Malvaceae > Gossypium > Gossypium rotundifolium. Next base: position 107,992,541 of record CP106722.1, read on the forward strand.
GCTTTTTCTATTATATTTTCTCATAAGGAATTACACTAATATTTATATACATAGTGAGCCTAACTTAGGAAACTCTATACTAGGAAACAGACTAATTCTAGGGATGCTGTCCCTTAAAAAACAGCCTTAAAGTTAGGAATAGTAATTAATAAAATATTTACAGAATCCTATCTGATACACTCAAGATTCCTTATTAAGAAACTGTAATCTGACACTCCCCCTCAAGCTGGGAAGTGGATATCATCCATTCTCAGCTTGCTTACTAGTTTCTGAAAGATCTTCCCAGATAATCCTTTGGTAAGTATGTCTGCCAGTTGACCATCAGTGAACACATATGGAGTGCAAATTAGGCCACTGTCAAGTTTCTCCTTTATAAAATGTCTGTCAACCTCAATATGCTTCGTACGATCATGTTGAACTAGATTATGTGCAATATTGATAGCAGACTTATTATCACAATACAACTTCATTGGACATTCCAACTTAATCTTCAAATCTTCCAAAATAATTTTCAGCCATAATAATTCACAAATTCCAAGAGACATCGCTCTAAATTCAGCTTCTGCACTAGATCTAGCTAGAACATTCTGTTCTTTACTCCTCCAAGTCACAAGGTTGCCTCCTAGAAAAGTGCAATAGCCCGAGGTTAATCTTCTATCAACCATAGACCCTGCATAATCTGCATCAATATAGGCTTCAAGGGTTAAATTCTCCCCTTTCTTAAATAGGATTCCTTTGCTTGGAGTGCCTTTTAAGTACTGTAAAATCTGATACACAGCTCGAAGATGTGATTCTTTGGGGTTGTGCATGAACTGACTTACAACACCAACTGCATAGGCAATATCCGGTCTAGTATGTGACAAGTAAATGAGCTTCCCAACAAATCTTTGTCATGAACATTTATCAACTGCTGCATCTTCTAGTGCATCTCCAAGTTTGTGGTTCACATCTATAGGTGTCTCTGCTGGTTTACATCCCAACTTGCCCGTCTCTATCAACAAATAAATTATGTATTTTTGCTGAGACATGAAGATTCCTTCCCGAAAGTGTGCTACTTCAACACCAAGGAAATATTTCAACTTACCAAGCTCTTTGACTTCAAATTCTTTTACTAGGCATTTCTTTAAATTTTCCATTCCTTAATGTCATCTACATAGACTAATAAAGCGGTCATTCCCCCTGAAGATGAGTGCTTTACAAACAGAGTGTGATCTCCTTGACTCTGTTTATACCCCAACTTGAGCATTATTTTGGTAAATCTTCTAAACCAAGCTCTCGGGGACTGTTTTAGTCCGTACAAAGCCTTTTTTAGCCTACAAACTATCTGTCTTGTATTTGGACCGAATCCTAGTGGAACATCCATATAGACTTCCTCCTCAAGATCACAATGTAAAAAGGCGTTTTTGATGTCAAATTGCTATAATTTCCAGCCTCAGTTGGCAACGAGCGACAACAACACTCTCACAGTGTTCATCTTTGCAACAGGGGCAAATGTCTCAAGGTAGTCTATTCCATACATTTGAGTGTACCCTTTAGCAACCAATCTTGCTTTGTACCTCTCCAAAGAACCATTTGACTTATATTTCACTGTGTACACCCAACAACATTCAACTGGTTTCTTTCCTCTCGGTAATTTTACCAAATCCCATGTCTTATGTTTTTCAAGGGCTTCCATTTCAATCTTCATGGCATTTTTCCAATTCTCATCATCTAATGCCTCGGATACAGTTTTGGGAACGGAGATAGAATTTAGTCTAGTAAGAAAGGCTTCGTGGTTATGGGACAAATTTTTGTAAGACATGAATTAAGTACAAAAGATATTTTGCACAAGCTCTAGTTCCTTTTCTAATAGCAATGGAAAAATCATAGTCTCTCTTATCTAAATTTTCAGTAGTATTCAAAGTAGGTTCAGCAATTACCTCGAGTTGTAGAGTAACAAGTTGTATATCCGAAGAAGATGATTTAACTTACACCGGTGCCTTCTTCCTTGAGTAAACCAGTAAAGGACGAGTAGTGTCCTGAATCCTTTTTTGTGATTTGGGTATATCAGGCTCTATTTCGGGTTGCATAGGTTCAAGTTGGGCAAGTTGGTTGGTAGGCAAGGACTGAGTGTTTGGCTGTTGGACAAGTGCTGGAAAATCAAGAATGTTTGGCTACTGGACAGGAGCTGGAAAATCAAGAAGAAAGAATTCTCTGTCCTTATCTTCTGTGAATAAGATCTCCCCCTAAAGATAAGGACGAGTAAAGAAATTATCTTGTTTTACAAAAATAGCATCCACTGAAACATAAATTTTTTTGTGGCTAGATGATAGCATTTGTACCCCTTTTGTGTGGAAGAATAACCAAGAAAGACACATTTGACAGCTCGTGGATCGAGTTTTTCCCTAATTTGAGAATGTACATGTACAAAGGCAACACATCCAAATATTTTGGGAGTAAGGTTTGAGGTATTAAAATCAAGAAAGAATTTTGCTAGAACTTGCATAGTACTTAGAGATTCAAGGAATTTTGTAGGCAATCTATTTATTATATTTCTAACAGTTAAAACAGCCTCCCCCAGTATCGTTTAGGGACATTTTTTTGAAACAAGAGAGCTCTAGTAATAGCTAAAATGTGACCATTCTTTCTTTCGATAACACCATTTTGTTGGGGTGTGCCAACACAAGATGACTCATGTATAATGCCTTTTTCTTGAAAATATAGGGAGAAAAATTGATTGAAATAGTCCTTGACATTGTCTGACCTAAACCTTTTTATTTCAACTCTAAATTGTGTTTTGATCATGTTGTAAAAGGTTGAAAAGACAGACCTTACATTAGATTTCTGCTTTAAAAGAAATATTCAAGACACACAAGTACAATCATCAATAAAGGATACAATCATCAATAAAGGATACAAACCACCGAGCCCCAGAGATGTTTGAAATAGTGGATGGTCCCCAAATATCACTATAAATAAGAGTAAAAGGAGTGGATGTTCTTTTATTGCTTACCGAAAGAGAGATACGTTTATGTTTGGTAAGTTCACAGGCATCACAATGGAATTTTTCAACAGTTACCCCTTTGAACAATGAAGGAAACATAATTTTAAAGACTCTAAATGATGGATGACCAAGGCGGAGGTGATGGAGCCAAATTTGATCTTATTGGTTTTAACAGATTTGGATATGAAAGATAATGGTGAGGAATTCAGAGCATTAACTTCTCCACTGAATTCTTCAAGATAGTATAGACCATTTACTTCCTTAGCATGACCAATCATCTTCCTCGTATCGATTGGGATAAAAAACCACACTACAATTAGAGTCTTTGGTAATTTTTTGGATGGAGAGAAGATTGGTAAACAATTTTGGAGCGTAAAGGATATTTTTAAGAGTAAGAGTCTTGTTTATAACAATATCACCCTGACCAGCCACTGTGATCACAGAACCATCGGCTACTATTATATTTCTATTACTAGGACAAGGTGTATATGAAACAAATTTTTGTGAAGAGTGGGTCATGTGGTCTGTAGCTCCTGAGTCAAGGACCCAAGACCTGTTGGTGACTGTATCCGAGACTTTAGAAGAAGAGGATATACTTGAAAAAGCCAAACTACAAGTACCTGTTGAAGAAAATTTTTCCAATGATCCCAGCAAATTCTTCAACTTCTCAATTTCGTCTTTATTAAACGCAACAGGTGATTCTTGAGAATTCTTTTCTCCACCTAGCTGTCTTGCTATATGTGCTCGCCCTTGTTCCTTTGGTTGTCCACCGGTTTCTGGAAAAAAAATTAATTGTCTGTGGCTTCCCATGGAGCTTCCAGCATTTTTCTTTAGTGGCGGAACTATCCACTTGACTAATCTCAATCATAACTCCTCTTCTTCCTTCTTCAGCACGAACAATCGCGATTGTCTCATTTAGTGACGATAGCTCCTCTTTTCCAAGTATTTGGACTCTTACTGCATCAAACTCAACATTTAGCCCAGCAAGAAAATCATAAATTCGATCCTTTTCAACGAACCTTTTCGTGAGTGTTGCATTTGCAATCGCACTTCATCCGAATGCACCGATAATGATCCATCTCTTGCCATAAGCTTTGCAATGATTAGAATACTCCGTGATTGATGACTTCCTTGCTTGGTAGATGAAATCTTAGTCTTGATTTCATAGATTTGAGCAACATCTCAAACTTTAGAATAAGTCTGCTTCACAGCCTCCCATATATCTTTGGATGAGTTAAAAAACATGCATGTATCACTGATTTCTGGCATCATAGAATTCCATAACCAAGACATTACCATAGAGTCTTGTTCATCCCAAGCATCAAACTTAGGATGTCCTTCTTTAGGTCTCGTTCCAAGTAAGTGACTCAGCTTTCCTCTCCCCTTCAAGAACGTGTGAACCAGCTGAAACCACTTCAGGTAATTCTTCCCATTTAACCTGTACGCCACTTGAATGTTCTGTAACTCACTTGTTGGGTTGAAGTTGTTCACAGAAACTTCTGAAATATCCCCATTGGTATTAGTTTGGACAATTTCAGCCATATTTCTTTTGAACAAAATATACAAACTTGAGGGGCAAGCAAGAGTAAAAAAAATATCAGACAAAAGAAAAAAAATTCCCAAAAATCGAGTTAATCTGATACCATGTTAGAAATAGACTTTTTCTATTATATTTTCTCATAAAGAATTTCACTAATATTTATATATATAGTGAGCTTAACTTAGAAAACTCAATACTAAGAAACAGACTAAATTCTAGGGATGTTGTCCCTTAAAAAACAACCTTAAATTTAAAGATAGCAATTAATAAAATATTTACAGAATCCTATTTGATACACTCAAGATTCCTTATTAAGAAACTGTAATTTGACATTACCTTCCAATATGAACATAATCAGGACTACTTGTTCTTCAATAAAAAAAGCTGGCAACGGAGCAAAAAGTTTCAACAAAGAATACGCACCTTTACTTTCAAAACATTCAATTCCTGTACCAAGCGTGCATATAAAACATATGGAATTTCGATGTCTTGGTAAAACTTGAACTTTGGAGTCGTAAATGGAACGAACTGAGCAAGCACTGATTCACTTACACATGTATACACCTTCAATGGAGGAAAAAAGTACCATTTAAATATCATAATGTCATCTTCCTTAAACAAATCATAAGCAGAGGCAAGAAATGCAAAATTTTATAATAAATTTCTCTGCATCAAAATATAATGTGAAAAACCATATAGAAGAAAAAAAGTGAAGCAAGAATTACATGAACTTTTATCAGAAATAGATAGCTTATATTGAAGTACACAATTAAGACCCGAAGGAACAATTACATAAAAAATTTAAAACGGTCTGCCCAGAAGATCAGTTCGTTTACTTGAAGATACAAAAGAGAAGGTCAATACGTAATACGTGTAAGTCTTACAGAAAAGAAGAAAAACCATCCAAACATCCCCAAATACCATAGATGAGGCCCCATACAACCAAGCTTGAAAAAGAAAGTTGTATGATTAACAATCAACCGTTGATAAAGTAGAAAATAACCCTAAACCTAAGCATGAAAAAATGAAATAAGGTTCAAGGAATTTTTTCTAGGATTTCATGATTAAGTGTAAACCTTTGTTTTGGCAAGGTGTGGGGCTTAGCCCCACCTCAAAAGTAGGGATGTGACCATTTGAGCCAAAGCTCAAGGTCACACGCAATTTAGTTTGTTTATACATTTTGGACAGCTTTCCCATCAATTTTCTTTCAATCAATACTTTGATTCAAGACTTTCCTTTCTTTTTTGTTTTTCAATTAACAAACACCCCTAACTTAAACAAACCCTCAATGAAGTTATATAACTCCAATCCAAGATGAACTTGTAAAATAAGGAAACTAAATTAGAAAAATCCCTTTGCAACAGAAATGAAAAAAAAAACAACCTTTGAATTCATAACCGTCTCTAGTTCATGGATCTTCTGCCAATAGCCATCAGCCGAGTTTGCCCCGGGGATATTAGAGTGGGGGGAAAGTTCATGTACTGTAAAAAAGGAAACACAAAAAACCAATAACTAAACTGAAAGCTTGAATGAAGCACCTTTTGTGTTTATAGGGGAAGCAGTCATCCCAAAAATCCTAGGAAGATCAGATACACCAGCTTTTAATTGCCGATGATAGAATTCCTGTAATGCAAACAATCCTCAAAGTTCATGGTCCTCCAAATTCATTTCCGCCATCTAGTTACCAAGATGCAATTCTGACTAAATGTGAATTAGATTGCCATTCCATATGATAAGCATCAAGCATAGTGATGATGATTAGAGTAAACAAAATTAAAATCTAACAAAAGAAGAATAGAAAGACAACTCACTGTCATAATGGAAGCATAAGGGTGCTTTCCTCGGGCATGATGGCATTCATCAATTATCAAAACCTTAATCATGTTTATCTTGAAGAAGCCATGCCTCAATCCATTAAGTAAAATTTGAGGTGTCATCACAAGCACCTGGTAAGAAAGAAATGTTATTGCTAGATTCATCTACCATATCTAAGAAGGAAGAAAGAAAAACAGTTATTTGACTTGAAACTATAGTACCAGTCAACAAAAGAAGCCTGTGCCGGTGAATGAGTAGCCTCAAACCATTTTTTTTTTTTTTTTTATGACAAAGTTAATAATGCTTCGCACTTCACAAATTTTGCAATAACATGTAGGCTACTTCTGAAACCACAAGCCTCACTGTTCATCACCATTAAAAAGTATAATTACCTGAACTATTCCAATATATATCTGAGAGTAAACTGACAGCTTGGATAAACTTCTTATGGCTCCCTTTTTGACTGAACAGACAAAGGAAGGGTGACAACATAAACTTCTACATGCTAGAAACTATTTTGCAGGCTCTACCTTGGTGTTGGTGATCAATAGGGAGAGATACATGCAAAACCAGAAGCTCCATTTTAAAAGTATTACCAGTACAGACTAATAACCAATAAGTATCTTTTAAACTTAAAAAACTGACTTTGATAACCTGTCAATCAATAACAACTCTAACTGCAGTCTATCTACAGATGTTTAAGGCTATTGTACAATTTGTAGACTAATAGTTCAAAGAAAAGCTTTTATAAACTTGAAATAGTGAACACTAAAATGTAAAATCAATCAATGAAACAGATAAATAAATTTAGAAACGGAAAACATTATACAATTGAAATAATAATTAGAAAAAAGTGTGTGAAGTAGCCAGTACATCGCACAACATACATAATGTAAATGATGAGAAAAAGTAGTTGCTCTGCATCACTGCCATAACAACTAAATAATACATATACCCACCTCATATTTATCAATTTCCTGCTTCCATTTCGCATCATCCCAAAAGTCAACCTCCATATCTCCCCAATACTTGCCCACATTCAAGTCCGTATGCATTTCCACAGCATCAGCTTGCTAATCATTACGTAAAACAATAAGAGAAACAACAAATCAAAAAGTTTATAAGTAAATAAATAAAAACCCCCCATTAACATCCATACACAAATAGTTCATAGATGTTATGCAATTCTCATTATATGAAAAGAAATGCACTATTCTGTACTGTCACACTCAAATTCGTTCTTTATTTCAGGATTCTCTAACTAATTAGCAGACATAAAAATGCAATTAGACCATGGGAATCCCTCTGAACTTGAATTTTCCTGTGTGCCAGAAATATACATGGGACAGATACTATTCAAAAAGGCTCAACAAGAAAACCACCCCGATTTCCTGATTTTTCTAGTAATAGCATGAATTAAAAAGAACGATATGTAATTTGACATACTTGTTCAACCAGGACAACTTGGGGAACCAAGAAGACAGCATTAAAAGGTGAAGGCTTGCGAATAAGGTAGGCATATCTGCGGAGAAGCATGATGGCAATCAGTGTCTTGCCAGAGCCAGTCTCCAAGTAAGCTATTGTGTTTTGCTTGATTGCTTTCTCTAGTGCTTCAAGCTGATAGCTGTTGCATAAACAAACAAATGAAGGAAACATTACGACTTCTTACATTAGTTCTTGACGAAACAGAGGGTGACTTGAGTACAGAAATAAAAAGAAAATAAAAAATAAAAAAAGAGAAAGAAATGTATCCCATATCGTTAGCTAATCTGATCAAAAGAAAATGAGAAGGAAACACCTTCTGGCAAATGGGAAAGGATCAGAAGAGTGTTGTTGGGAAATGTTCATCTCCATGCCAACTGGCTCCATTTATCAATTTAATATTTTCTGCCTGTAAAAGCAAACACATTACCATAACAAAGAATTCACTCATGTCCGTCAATGCAAAGAAAAAACATGTTCAGAATTATAATACGGATAAAGGTGAAAACAATGTGATATAGAGAAGATCAAGAAAACCCATTTCTTATTTTTCTCTAACAACATGACGTTCAAAAGGAAATCAAACTTATGCCCAGTATTCACTTGAGTGAAGTATAAGACAGGATTCAGCCGCCGATTAAATATGACAATAAAAAAAAAAAAATCCCAACCATTCTCGGTTAAACATGATAAGTCTGAAGTTAAAACACAAAATCCTAAATCACATTCTTTAGCATTCTAGTATTTTATTATTCTCTGACACTACCTTTTTTTTTTAAAATATATATATTTTGGCTGACATAAATATAAAACCTGGGTGACTTATATCAGAACAAGTCCAGAGTCCCATCTCCACACTTCTTTGACTGCAATATATGATAGAGAGTTCTCGCGGGCCCTTTCTCCGGCTAGTTCTCGCAACCCACCGCCAAGAACCCAAAAATTATTATCACAAGAAAACCCAACTTATATTTCTCTCCTTAAATTAATTACCGATGTGATGATAAAAAGAAAAAGAAAGAATCTAAGAACAACCCAAAAAGAAAGCCAAAGAATCAAGAACATACGCGAGATTGAAGCAATGTTGAAAATGCCAACTTGTAAAGGACTTGAAAAAGGCAATGAGATACTGAAAGTGTAAATGGAGGATGCTCGGTTTTTTCCTGCTTTTGTAACGACAGACGGAAGAGAGTAGAACATCTGCATTTATAGCAACATAAAAGACAACAAAGTTGTACAGTGCTGAGAAAGAAGTACAACTTAGTGACGAAGGTTTTGAGTGTATATAGTATATTTTGACTGTATATAATTTTTACATATATACGTAGAATGTATTATGTATATGATGTAGAATAAAAATAAATAAATATTGTAAAAAACAAATAAATAAATAGAAAATAATCACTTAAGTGTAAAACAAATACGATTTTATTTCATTCCCTAATTTTAATACGATTTTATATCATTTCGTAATTTTTTATCAATGATATTTTAACACTTTAATAATTAATATTAAATTTATCAATATAATTATATTTGTTATGCATGTAAAATTTCAAATCGATCTAATATTTTAGGGACAAAGCTAGAAAAATATTGTGGAATAGAAAGTTATAAATATTGATAAGAATTAAAATATAATTTCACCAATTGTATTAGCTAATATTTTTATAATTTTTAAAAGAGTAAATTAAAATCTTAACATTTTGAGGATCAAAGTATAATTTTATTATTACTAATTTATAATTTTATATATTTTAAAGGGTAAAATATAATTATCTAATTTTGACCAAAGAATATTTATATCATATTAATTTAAAATATTGTATATATTAATATATTTAATAATTGAAAATTCTTTTATATAAAACAAATAATTAAAAAATTAACTCCAACATATATAATTTATATAAATGAAATTTTAAATTATTAAAATATTAATAGCAATAATTATAAAAATGTAAAAATATTTTATTTTATACTAATATAAATGTATACATCTTATATATAAATTTATATCATAGGATTAAAAACAGAGTAGTATACTTTCACTAAGATGCGTTTTCAGTTGAGGTGGCAAAATGTGAGCCATGTAGGACACATTTTCAGTGTACATGTTGCCACCTTAGCTGCAAAAGCATAACATCCGCTTTCTGACACCTCAGCTAAAAGTGCGTCTTGCTGAACGCGTTTTGTCCTACAATAACTTTTCTCAATAGTCAAGTAATCCAACTGTTAATTTTTCAACTGTTTTTTTCGAATGGCTAAATTTTTTCTAATAGCTAATTTATTTAATATATAAACCCAACTCATTTTCTTTCTTTTGCATTCAAATCATACTCTCTCAAATCTTTCAATTCTCTCAGTTCTATTAATCTATTCTCTCAACTATTTTGTTCTCAATTTTTCATTCAATTTCTCTCAAATTCTTGTTGTTTTAATTTTATATTTCGTAATTGTTTATTTGATTTTTATAATTTTAAAAATGCGAATGTTGCTTATTCGTTTGAATGGCATGTCAGAAAATCAGGTTTGGAAAACGCTGCGGAAAATAAATTTAGTGAAAAACCCAAGTTATAAAAAAAATTCTAAAACAAGAACTTGGTTATCATATCTAAAATAATAAATACTTAGTCAAAATTGTACTCTTTTTTTCGTTTAATATAAACGCTTCGACCGAGTAGTCTTCTCTGTTATCCTCAAGCTCACGTCTGTCGAGTGTGGGCTCAGTTTGAATAAAAAAAATTCACAAAAATTACAAGTGGGGTAATTTCATAATTTCTTTAAACTTTTCGGCTAAGTTGTAAATAAGAAAAATATCTTTAAAAATTTTCTAAAATAATTTCTTTAGAGAATTTTTTCTCTACAACTTTCTCTTAAATTTAAGTGTGTTGTCAAATAATGACCCAATGCTCTATTTATATAGGGAGAGTTTAGAAAGTTTCAACTATGATTAATGTTGTAACTTCCCAAAATTGGGCCTAGTAGGATTAGGCCCAATGGGCCTTGGGCGTAGGACTGTTTACAATAATTGAGAATAAGAGAATGGCATTGTTACAAATTAGACTTATTAGTTAAGTGAATTTGGAAGGTTACGAGGTTTCTATGAAGTCTCGGGTTCAAGTTAGGCCATAGGAAGAATTTTCATTTTGGACTTTTAGTGGATATGGTGATGGAAGTAGGACTTAGGAATAAATGGGTGCATTTAGGAGACACAAGAGGAGCTTGTGGCTTAGTGGCAAGTGGTGTGAATTGGCTGATGGGAGAATTAGGGTTCGAATCTCATAGAAAGCAAGGGAGTTTTATTTTTGCCAAAAAGGAGAAGAGATGATAAGGGGACAAGTGGAGGGATTCATGGAGGAAATCATGGAGATGGAGAGGAGATTGAGGTGATGGAGAGGAGATTGAGGAAGAAAATAATGCAAGGTGGACTTTTTAATAAGTCAAGGTGGCTAAGGAAATATGGTAAGGGAGAATGGATGGAAGGGAATCAAAAGAAAATGGCAAGTAAGGGGAACATGTGCTATTTTTCAAGGGAAGTGTTATGGAAGGTATGGTTGGCCAACTTTTGACCATTATGGTCATGTATATGGACAGTTTTGGGGGAAAGGGAGGTAGCTGAATTTTGCTTGGTCATTTGGTAGAATTTTGGTGTTGTTAGGCAAAAATCACTTTTGCACTATTTTGTGTTTTTCTCCAAACTCCTTTTGCTTTGTGCCGAATTTACAAGCCATTAGTAAGCATATTTTCATCACTTCTTCCTTGGGTGCCGAAACCTTAATCCATCTTTCACCATTCTTCTTGTTGCTGAAATACTCACATTTCTCTTTGGTTCATATCTCTTTTGGTGTTGACCGAAACACTCCAAACACCTTGATACTTCTTCTCCTTTGTTTTAATCATTTCTACTCATTTGTGTTGACACTCACTCGTTTGATCAATCGAGTTATAGTGGAAGGCCGAAACTTTGACTCATCCGTAGCCATTGTACAATCGTTAGAAATCGAAACTAATATCGTTAAGGTAAGGGATTCATCATGGTTCTTTTTGGATCTTTTCGTTGACCGGTTATTTTGCTTAACGAGATAGTGGTTGTGATTAATCGATTATATTTTTAGGGACTAAATCGCTCGATCTATCCCTCGTAATAAGAGACTCGGATTGTTGGTAAGTGATATAGATTGTTAATCAAAATATTTGGTTGAAGTGGTATATTGGGTTTGGACTAATTGTTGACCGATTGTACTTTTAGGTGCAGCGAAGAGTATCGTGTTACGGATCCCGTAATAAGGTGTGTAATCTCGTACCTTCTGTATACATATCTGAAATGGTGTGTAATCTCACACTTCTCTGAAAGTTTGTATGAAATATTCTATGAATCGGTCGAAATACCGAAGAAAACCAAAAATCGGCATCCGTAATCACTCAGGCGTGCGTATGATCGTAGTGGTAATTATATTTTGTACTAAAATAGTTTCGGTTAGAAACAGTGACTTGTTTTTGAAAAATCACGAAAAATAGGAGAAAGGAAATTAGAAAGTGAATGAGATATCAAATAAAAGCTTACTGTGTCTATTTTGATAAGGAAGAAACGGAGAAGGAAAATGAATTTTATATTCTGAGATATGTTAATTTTAGTGAGACTGGTTCTGAATGACTTTGTGGTTCCCTGATCTGTCTTGGAAAAATCATAAAAAATTGTACATAGTGAATTATCAGATATAATTTATATGTATGGATTTCTTAGTGAGCCTATTTTCAATAGAAACAAGTGGGAGCAGTATATGAAAACTGTACAGTGAGATATTTGAAATTAAGGAAGGAGAGGTCAGAATCATTGGATAGTGGAACAAGAGAAACTTTAAGGAATAAACTGTACTAAATGGTTAAGCCAAAAATTTTGGAAAAATTGTAGTAAGAAGATATATGAGTCTAGTTTCAAGGAAAATTTACGAATTTAGATTTCGAGTTTCCTAACTCAAGTTATAGTCAATTTAGTCAGTACGACGCAGATGGATAGTTTAAATTTTTATGCCCAAATTAGTAGTTAAGTCTGGATTGCGAAATTACCAAATTACCCTTAGTGGGTAATATTACCAATTTACGAAAATGCCCCTATGGGCCGAATTACCAAAATACCCTTAGTGGGTAAGATTATCGAATTACCGAAATGCCCCTAAAGGGTCAAAATACGATATTACTTAATGGACTGAATTGACATTCTGCCTTATGGGCCGATGGGACATATTGATTAATGGGCCAATATGATATTTTGCTATATGGGCCGATCTGATATTTTGCTATATGAGCCAATTTGATATGTGACTAAATGAGCCAAATTGATATGTGATTAAATGGGCCGAATGGATATGTGATAAAATGGGCCGATTTGATATATTGCTCTAATGGGCCAATTTTGTAAAGTGTTATTGGGCCAATTTGTTTGTCATAAATTTTTGAATTTTTAATTATTGTTATTATATTTGTAAATATCATGATTTGATATGTATGATGCATATACATGAATTGCATAGGATGGGATAATGATGAAGAGAAGTTTTGGTAGCTTTGCTACATAATTTTGGTGGCTCTGCCACATATTTGGTGAGTCTGTCACAATCTGTCTGGTGGCTATGCCACATAAGTTCTGTTATTCTGGTGGGTTGTCCACAAATAATCTGTTATAAATGGCTTAATGCCTGCGATTGGTGTGTTGGTGAGGTGGGTTGACTGATGATCACCCACAGGTGTGTTGGTTGGTACGGGTGGTGTGTAGCAGATGGAATACTAGGCTTGGTTTGGGAATTGCATTTCATATTCATGTTATATTCATTACATTATTATTATTGTATGTGGGCTTAGGCCCAAATAATTGCTTAATGAGATTTTAGCCCAGTGAACAACGGTAAGGGGATTTCACATTGAATTCTTGTAACTCACCCCCCCTTTTCTCTTAACCCTTGTAGGTAATGCTCAGTGACGTGGACTTGGGCCATGGATGACTGGGTGGAGGCCATACTTCAGAAATGGTTTTTATTGAACTTTAGTTTCCTGATTTCGTTCACTTTATTATTCTTACTATTTTGGGTTTATTTTGTGTTGTAATAAGGCCTCTAGAATATTTTACTTTGCTTATGTTTTTGTCGTACTTAGTATTATGCTTGAATTGTTTTTAAACGGGGATTTTTCTAAAAATCTTAAGTAAAGGCTTTCCAAAATAGATTAACAAATGATTTTCATAACAAACTTTTACAAATGATTTAACTCAGAAATTCTCTTTCAAATTATCGACGACATTTTCAAAAGTCACGGTTAAAGTTCACTACCTCGATTTTCGACTCATCAATTAACCTCTCAAAAATACTTGTATTTTATCTACGTTTTCGCAATGTTTTCAAAATGTTTCTGCAACTCTATTTCCAAACGTCATATTTTCGTAAATCATTTATTTCAAATATGTTTTCGCAACCAAAAAGGTTTTTAAAGATAATTATGTTTTCAAGTAGATAACAATTGCTTAAGTGTTTTGGGTTTTAACAAAGAGGCTGTAATTCTCAAACAAGTTTTTAACAATCGCAAAGACGGTTTTATAAGAGCATTAGTTCAGATTTATCGATTTATCAATCAATCTTCGAGGTCAGTAGTATTTTATCAAATGTCTCAAATCAAACTTGTTTTTCTTGATTTTAACAAAACTTACTTTAGTATGAATCACAAATCCTTTATACGTTTTCTTCAATGTGACACACCAGATTCGGGCCTAACTTCTGGGCCGGGTTTGGGGTGTTACAAATGTTATTCACTTTAATATTAAATTAATATAATACTTATCAAGATAAATATTAAATTAAATTTAATATTAAGATAATTACTTTAAAATTAAATTAATAAAATACTATTAAGATAAGTATTAAATTAAATTTAATATAAAATCTATTAAAATAATATTATTTTTAGAATAATTAATTTGAAATCAAATTTTGTGGTAAAATCCAAATAGGAGTGTAATTCTTTTATTGCTCAACCACCAAAGACCCACCGCCACCGATCATTTGCCGGCCACAGGAATGCCGCCGTTGGCACCCTGAGCTGGTCTGGTTGCTGCCGATTCGGTCCGGGCCAATAACGGCCCTATCGGTCCGGTCCAACCATCGTGTCAGCCCGGTTTCACATACCAGACCCCATTCAACCAGTTTTTGGGGTCTTGGTCTCGGTCTTAGGCTCTAGAGCCCAATTTATGATTTCAGGTCAAATTTTCAATTTCAATTACCCATTGGGCCAATTGTCTAACTTGAAAAATTAATTTCTAAAAATATCATATTCATTTTAATTAATTTGATTAGTTTAATTTTACTTGATCAAAATTAATTTTCCCAAAAATCACTTAAAATTTTCAAATTAAATTTTCAAGAAAATTCTTTAATCAAATTCTCTAGTTGAACAATTCTTACGACTGCCCAATTTAATTCCACATCGAATAAATTGACTCAATTAAATTATTTCCAAAGTCGCAAAATTTCCTTCTGATTCAAATACAATCCGATCGGGCTTTTTTTGAGCTAGCGGAAGGACCAATCGGACATATACAATTAGGCTCTAGTAATTGCAATTATGTCCAGAAGCATTATTTCGATAATTCACAATTACTTAATTATGGACTCAGTTCACAAGAAGTATCATAATTGGAAACTCCTTATTGTATACTCTTTACGAAAGCAATTCATCCAACTGCTTTGTCCAATGACATCATCATGTGTGTGTTACCCAATATGATATCCTTGATTCCTTTGAGTTAAATCTGTTCACTCAATACAATCCTATTTTATCTCATTGTCATTATTTTGTCTTCTTAATGATTAATATGATCATTGCCAACAAATGACTGTGACAAATTGCTCGTTCGAGAATAAGCAACCTATGGTCACGTTCTATATTTATCGATCCACACAATGTCAATGAGAGGATATCATTAACTCTTTAATTGAGCTATGAATTCCACTGTCGCTAGTAAAGTCATACCATACACAAGCCATGTACCCAACATATCGGTTATCGACTCGATCATCTTTAGAGAATAAGCCTCCACTTATATCAAAACTCATGAGTTACATACGCATGGTCAGTGACAACTTAGGATTTAAGCAAATCACACTATGAATGTCACAAGTGAACTAATTCAAAAACAGATTTAGGTAAATCATAGTATGAATATCACAAGTGAATTAATTCAATCAATGAATTCATTTTTGTCTCTACCCGTGGAGTTAACTGCTCCAATACCCAAGACTAGTTATCTTCTCAATTGGAATTGTAAATAACATAATAATCCTTCTCAATATTTGAATCAAATGCTCACTTTGATTCTTTTACGAGATTATAGACTCGTTAAGATTATCTACTGAATTAAGTTGTCTTTCTCGCAATGTAAATGTTCTTACAGTGCCACTTATCATTAGTTTAAAAGTAGACAATTAATGAGCTAATATTTGCTTATCACAATTTCACTATTCATGCAAAATATGAAAGACAGAAATACAAAAGACATAATAGTAAAATGTGAAATTAACTTTATTTATTTATTCATCGTTCAAATAAATAGAAAATAGTAACATGCTTACTACAATATTGGCACATTTCCTAACATGGCAATTACATTTCCGGCGCCCAATTGCAAATGGTAAGAAAATATTATTAAATTCAATTAATTTAATTATTAAATTGTTAACATTAGAGCTGAGCATGGTCACACCACCCTACCAAGGCCCACCAAAATGGAAAGGTTCGGGTAAAATATAGGCCCAAAAATGGGCTTGGTAAAATGAGGCTGCTTAAAAAAAGGCCAGCCTCGTAAGAATTTCTTGGCTGAGCCCGCCTGCCCTACCGAAATACATATTAAATAATTTATTTTTAAATCCTTTTTTTAATTTTTACATTTACCTTCAATTTCCCTGACTTCATTAATTCATTTCTATCTTTACCTTTACCTTCATATCCATCATCAGCCCTGACTTCACTTTTCCCTCTTTTCAACTTTTTGTCCCAGGCTCCCAAGTCCTATCTCACGATGCAGCTCAACTTTCCGTCTGCAGCTCAACTCCGATCCAGCCCGAACACTCATTCACCTCCACTATCCACCTCAAGCTCAGCTCATTTCTCTACCCACGCTGTAAGCTTCTTCTTCTTCTTCTTCTTCTTTTTTAGCTTTATCACTTAATGAAATTTTTGTCTAATTTGTAAGTCTTTTATAAGATCTTTATAAGGTTTTAAGGTCATAATTCGAAAAATAATTGTCTAAAACAGCTTAATAAATTATATTGTTTTTCTAGTTCTTTTAGGTTTTCTTCCTTTATTGTTTCATTTAATGTTTCATAATTTCGATTTTCCATTGTTCTTCCATTATTTTGTATCTTTCTTCACAAAATAATTTTCCATTTAATGTTTCATTTAATTTTCATCATTTCGATTTTCCATTGTTCTTCATTAAAAATCATTTATCTTTTAAATAATTTTATTGTTCGAATGAAGCTTTCACTTAATCACATGAAATCTTTATTATTTAAGTTGGAATCAATTTTGTATGAATTTCTCTATATTTATTTTAAATTTAATTTAGCTTGTGATTTTTCCTATTTTCTTTTGATTAGGTTTCCGATTTTCAGTTTATTTTTACTTTATAATCTTTTATTATATAATTATAATTATTTAAAACTATAGTAGTTATATGCGTAACTTTAAAACAAAAACATTTTATTGCTCTTATAAAAGTACATTTATTGTTGATTACATAATTTAATTTGTATCCACATCGTTGCAATATGTCTTCAAGTATAATTAATTAACGATCGAAGTTAAGAATTAATTTATTTTTTAAAATAGATGTATTTATTAAATATTATTTGTGAAAAAATGCTAAAAATCATTATATTAGATATTTACTCATTCATTTCATTTATGTTATGTTTGTGTAGGACTATTATTTTTTCTTCATCTTTTAGTATATAATTTAGTAATAAATTAATTTTAATAAGTAATATTTAGCTATTTTTATGATTTATATTTGGCAAGAGGTAGAAAATTTTTTGCTTATTTTGAAGATGTCTCATTTCTTTACAAGAGTTTTTTCTCATACTTCCAATTTCAAGTTTAACAGCATATGGCACATTTTGTCTTATCCATACCATTTGAATCTTAGTTTTGAAACATTAAAGCGTTTTGTTTGGAGAATTCAATGCTTCCCACTGTAATGGCTTCTAATTGAATTTGTGGCAGGAATATTTTGGGCTAATTTTAGCTAACATTTTATGGTAGTAGTAAATAATAATATGGAATGATTCATATATTATATATAATTGTTTAACAATTATATTAACTTTTGGTTTATTTGGATTCCAGGACTTGAGTTTTTATGACTATGGCTAGTTCGAACACTCCTATACCTGTGGACGATGGGTTTAATGAGTATGAAAGTGCTACCAAATGTCAAAAGTCTACCACTTCAAAGGTGTGGGATGAAATGACAAAGCTTGAATGCGATGACAAAAATGAATTGAAGGCACAATGTAATCACTGTAAGAGTATCTTTTCTGCTAAATCTTCTAGTGGAACCTCTCATTTAAGACGTCATCTAAATCAATGTTTGAAAAAATTTAATAAGGACATCACTCAATACACCATAGCCAATCAACCATCATTAGGAGGTGGTCCATCTATAAAAAACTACAAGTTTGATGCTGATGAGTGTCGTCAAGCTGTTTCTACTTTTCTTGTGTGTGGCAAGCATTCATTTAGGACAGTTGAAGAACCAGGATTTAGATACATGATGAGAATTGCTAGTCCTAATTTTAAGAATATAAGTAGATTTACAACTGTTAGGGATGTCCTAATGTATTATGCAAAAGAGAGAGATCATGTTAAAGAAGAGTTAGCTAAAGAACCGGTTTAATTTGTCTAACTTCCGATAATTGGAATTCAGAGCATACTAATGATGAATATATTTGCATTACTGCTTATTGGATTGGTAAAGATTGGAAGCTACAACAGAGAATCATAACGTTTAGAGCTTTATTTCCTCCGTATGATGGTTTGAACATAGCGGATGAACTTGTTTTATGTTTATCTCAATGGGGTATAGACAAGAAAATTTTTAGCATCACTTTGGATAATGCTTCTTATAATGATGTGTTGGTTTCTTGTCTTAAAAATCGTTTTCGTGTGAACCGAGCTATTTTGTGTGATGGTGCTTTTTTTCAAGTTAGATGTTGTGCATATATTTTGAATCTTATAGTTAAAGCTGGTTTGGAACTTGCTGATGAAATTGTTGGTAAGATTCGAAATGGAATTAAGTACATAAAAAAGTCGGGAATTCGTAGGAAAAGATTTTATGATGTGGTCGACAAAAGTTTTCATTTGAATGTGACCAAAAGTTGCGCCAAGATGTGTGTGTGAGATGGAATTCTACTTATTTAATGCTTGAATCTTCTCTCTACTATAAAGATGTGCTAGATTATTGGGGCCAACGGGATAAAGACTATAAAATGGTTGCAGTTTCTGATGAGGAGTGGAGAAATGTTGCTGTTCTTTGCAAATTTTTTAAAGTCTTTTATGATGTGACTTGTATTTTTTCTGGTTCTAATTATCCGACGGCCAATCTTTATTTCAGAGGGGTTTGGAAGGTTCATAAAGTCTTGCTTGATACAGTTAAAGGTCCTTATTCTTTTTTAACTCCAATGGCTAAACAAATTCAAGAGAAATTTAATAAATATTGGGCTGAGTATTCGTTGATATTGTCATGTGCTGCAATTTTAGATCCTCGTTACAAGTTGAATTATGTGCAGTATTGCTTTACTACAATCTATGGTATTCATGCTTCGGATTTTGTTGAAACCATTCTTAGCAATCTTAGACTCTTGCTTGATGAGTATACTAAGAAATCCAAATCCATGTCTTCCTCTTTCGCCGAGAATTCTAATGTCTCGGATAAAGATCCAGTTGATTCTAGTTTGCATCAATACAATGTTAATTAGTGTTGGTTTTAGGGGAGATTTGATGAGAGTGATGATTATAAATGGTATTTAAATGAATCTAGCACTAAGAGTGAAAAGTCATAGTTGGACATTTATTTGGAAGAACCGGAGCTTGAGTTGAATAGTCAAATAGATGTTTTGGATTATTGGAGCAAAAGTTTAGTTCGATATAATGAGCTTTCATTATTGGCTCGTGATCTTTTGGAAATTCCAATATCGACTGTAGCTTCCGAGTCCGCTTTTAGCATGGGTAAGAAAGTTATCACACCTTTGAGAAGTTCACTTAAGCCAAAAATGGTTCAAGACGTTGTTTGCCTTGATGATTGGATGCGAGCTACGGGATTTTCAATGGGTAATTATTATTCTCGTTTTATTGTTAATTTTATATTATTTTTTATCAATTTGATAATCTAATTATTTATTCTTATTTCATGTTAGAAATTGATGACAAGGATGACGATGACGATGAGGACGATGAGGACGATGGGGACGATGATGATGATGTTTCTTCGGTTGCTTTTTAGGTTACCTTCCTTTCTAACTGTTGACAATTTAATTTAGCTTAAAATTTATAGTTTCTTATAAAATTAAATATGTTAATTGGTTAATGTATAGATATTTGGTTGGTTGATTATATTTTGCAGGTTTTTGGTACTATTTTGGGGATGTTGGTGATGTTGTTTTTCTGCTGTTTACTGCTATTTTTATGCTATTTGACACTGTTTTGTTGTTGTTTGATGCTGTTTTGGTGCTATTTTGATGCTGTTTTATTGTTCTTTTATGGTATTTTATTGTTCTGTTGTCGTTTTTAATATTATTTCGATATTGTAGAACTTTTGTTTTATTATCAATTTGGTTATTATTTTAGTTCAAACAAGTTGTTTCAATCTTAATATAACTACTTCTTATTGTTCTGTTGTCATTTTTAATATTATTTCGATATAATCTTTGAGATCCTATAGTTTCCTACTTGATTTTATTTGCTAGGAATGGAGATTAGTCAATGTTGAGCACATAGATAGTCAACTTTTAGTCCTCCTGTAGGGCATTTTTCCAAATGGTTTCTTTTGAATTTTAATACTTTGGTCCCACTTCATATTAATGGCCGACTATAAGGGAATTGCAATCTGTTGTTTTAGACCCCACGTTTGCGTGCATTTGATTTGAAGTTTTCTGCATGGTCTACATACTTACAAATACAATAAAAAATAACGTATAGTACGATCTTTATATATGGTCAACTACCCTAATTCAAGGGACAACACAGCTCTATCAATGTGCAACAACAGTAAATAAACAAATATTTCAAGTCCTTTCATCCTCTTTTACAATTTTAGTGCACCCCTAAGCCTCAACCCCTTTAATTTCTCCATTGATATTTGTTTTTATTTTTTAAATGTATTTGATTTACTATATTTTATTTTTTAATAAATAAGTTAAAAAATTAATATTAGCCAGGCCGGGCTCGGGCCTACCAATTTTATGTCGGGCCAGGCTTGGACAATTTTTTAGGCTAATTTTTTGGGCCGGGCCGGTCTCAGGCCTGAAAAATGGGCCAAAAATTTTTTGGGCCCGGCCCGACCCGGCCTATGCACACCTCTAGTTAACATCATTAATTTTATAATTTTTTATGTTTATATAATTAGACCAAAGATCGGGTACTTAAGACGTACATACACAATTTAAGTGCGATGGCACCATGTGTTATTAAACAACACTAGTAAGAGGCGGGATTCTTGCACTTGTCTTGTATGCTTGAAGGGACTAAATTGGATTCCACACTTACCAATGCTTTGGTAGAAAAATAGAGACCCGAGAAATACACAATCTATCTTCCTTGTGGTGAGTGTACAATTACATTCGAGGACATAGCTTTACAACTCAGTTTACTAGTTGATGGGGCAATCGTTACGGGGTTGTGGAAATTGGAAATTGGAGTGCAATTTGTGAGCATTGGCAATTAGAGCACAATTTACGAGCAGCTATTAAGCAATGTGTCAGACAAGTTTAGTGGTATTCGGATAGAGATGAAATGGTTAGCAGACAATTTGAATTATATTGACAACTCAGCCAATGCCGTTGAAAGACAACAATATATGCGAGCATCCATCCTAGGGTTAACCGGGGGTCTTCTAATGCCAAATAAATCTCAAGATCTGGTACATTTAAGGTCGTTACTACAATTAGCCAACTTATATGAAGCAGTTCTGTAACACCCTAACCCGTATCCGTCGCCAGATTAATGTTACGGAGCATTACAGTACAATCAAAACATTTAAGCATACATCTCATACATAATCATAAACATGCTATACAACAATCATTCACATACATACCGTCCCTAAATCGAGTCCTCGAGGCCCAAGAAATACCTTAGAAACGATTTGGGACCAAACTGGAAACATTTTGAAAGTTTAAGAAAAAGTTAGAAAAAAATTTAACTACAGGGCTCACACGCCCGTGTCTCAGGCCGTGTAGCAATCGAACTAAGGACACACGGTCATGTCCCAGCCCGTGTCCTTATCCGTGTAGTTCACTAAGTAGGTTACACAGCCGTGTCACACGCCCGTGTGCCAGGCCGTGTAACTCTCGAAATATCCCCACATGTCTGTGTGCTAGGCCATGTGTTAGGCCATGTAACTGCCTAACTTTGATGCAATAAAATATACAGGGGACAGAAGGCTGAGTCACACGACCGTGTCTCAGGCCGTACGGACATGAATTTTCCCAAAATCAAGCCATTTCCAACACCATAACATGCATATACCTATAGGCCTCTTGTGCACTTAAACAAGGCATCAAAAGCTTAACAAAACATACATATAATGACCAATTCAACAACCTTAAATCAATCAACCAATATGTCATTTCAAGGCACCTCACAAGCAAACATCAATGTTTACCTACATATGCATATTTGTTCAATTTCCATCATCAAACATAATTAAACTTCTAACAAATTATGCCACAAATATGAACATTAACACTTCATCACAAACATATCATTTGAGCAATACCATTCATGCATCATAAGTACCCAAAATGACATATTTTGGCAAGTAACAACAGATACCAAAACCAAACAACTTATACATGCCAAAATCATCAACTAACATTCAACTAAATACCAATACATGTCCACCTATACATGCCATTATAACCTTGGCCAAAACATCAAAAAATACCTAAATTTATGCTAGATAGTGTGATAAATCTCCGACGAGCTTTCAAATCGGTCGAGCTTTTGATAATCTATAAAACATGGGAAAGAAAACTACGTAAGCAGATAATGCTTAGTAAGTTCGTAAAACATGAAACATAACTTACCATTTCATTTTATAACATTTAGTATAAGCATAATGTAATCCAACCACAAACTTGGCACAAGCCTTGTAACATCCAAAAATTTGAGTATTGATATGATGCATGTTTGATGCTTAACTTGTGTATAATTAAAATTTTGCATGATTAGTTTAGTCTTGAGAAGACTTGAGAATTATTCGGAATTAGAATAAATTTTAGTAAGGGAGTACTTAATTGAATTGGATCAAGTGACTTTGAGGTTTAAGCAAATTTAAGTGTCAAAAACTAGCATAAGATGAGCTAGTAACAATGTGGTGTTGGCGCATGTATGTTTGCTTGAGGGAAAAGGTTCGAACCCTTAGATGTGCATTGAGTTTTGTTTTTTATTTTTGTTTCCTCTTTCAATGTGTCGGTCATGGATAGGGATAAAGATGATGAGTTCGATAACATTTTTGGCAAGAAGACCAAAGGAAAAAGGTAAGTAAAAGTTTAAGGAAAAGAATCTCATGATTTAAGGTGATAGGGGGACAAAAGGCATGAATCAAAGGCTTTGTTTTGGTAACTTTGGATGGCCAATTGTCCATGAACATGGACGGCATAGGGGGCTAAGGGGGATGGCCGGATTTTGGTGATTGGTTTGGTAGGATTAGGTGTTTGATGAGCACACTTTTCCATTTACCAATTGGTGTTTTAGCAAATTTTCTCTCCAATTTTTCCCTCTCCCTAGCCGAATGTACCATGAGCATTGAGAAAACAATTGTTGCTTTTGCCATTTCTTCTTTTTGACCATTTCGATCTTAATTTGGTCACTCTCTCTAAAAGTTTTCTCTTTTCTTTGTGACCGAAACTATCTAGCCATCAAAGACCATTTCTTTTCTCTTTGTTTCTCTTCATTGCCGAATGCACAATTGTCCCTAAACTCTCTCTTTTCTCTTCTCCCTATTCTCTTTTCCTCTCCATTTTACTTATCATCCAAACACATATTTTTCTTTCATCTATCTTCTATGGCAGAATGTTTGTAATCATCATAGCCGAATCTTCCATTCTTCATAACATCTATTATCAATCATTTTCTTCTATTCAAACTTTGGATCATCGGTAAGTATCATTTCTTTGTCTTTTCTTTTGTTATTTGGTCACTATGGTAAAATGTTAGAATGTCTTTAGAAGAGACTTTTTAACCGATTAACCAATCATTTATTCAAACGTTTTCTTTCGTTATTCTTAGTGAAATAGTGGAAAGGTCGAATCATCATCGATCTTGAAGTTCATTTAAGATTTGATAATAACGTACAAAGGATTCTCTTGAGATCATTTAGAATAATAAGGAAAGCCGAATTCACTCTTTTAAGTCATTAGTCTTAAGATTTTCGATATATTGTTAGGACTAATGATTCTTTGTCTTTGAAGGCAATCAAGATAGGGACGAAAAGGGTTGTTAATAGTGTTCGGAAGAGGGGTGGTTCCATTATTCCCCCTAAATTCAAGAGAAGAACTATTTCGGGAATCCGAGACTTTCCACCGGGTTGTGGACCCTCATCCGGCGAAAATCAATTATTTGAAGTCGTACGTACCCCCGAACCATTGTTTACTCGTGGTTCTGAACCTTTGATCGGAGAGAAATCGCAAATAATTATTGTTCGAGATTCCGAGGGTAAGGATCTAGATCGTTAATCATTAGAATAGTTTCATATTAAATATTAGTGTTCTAATCCATCGTGATGTGTGTTTAGATATCGACGAGCGGGAAAGTGTAGTTCTCACCGTAATCAGGTGTGTAACTTCACTCTTATCTCTTGGGTTATAGTATATCGTAAGCGTTATAATAAAAATCGTAAATCCAGTGAAATTGAAAAATATGTTATACTAATTCTTTTATGTGAATGCATGAAACCGAAATCGAGGTTGTAGAAAATTACGGATTTGCCCTTAATGGGTTATTTTGTGAAAGAAAGTGATATTTTTGGGCCATGTGAATAATTTGATTAATTGGCCAAGTGTGGAAATTGTGAAAAGGCCTCATATGTTAAATGGGCCAAATTACGAAATGTCCTGATGGACCGAATTACGAAAATACCCTTGATTGGGCCAAATTGAAATATGACGTTTTATTGGGCCAAATTGAAATATGACGTTTTATTGGGCCAAATTGAAATATGTGGTTTTATGGGCCAAATTGAAATGAAACACCCCAAACCCGAACCACGAGCCTTTACCGGATCTGGTATGTTTCTCGATGTAAACCGGTTCAAAATTCTTTTGTGGCATTGGAAACAGTACGATGTGATTTAAAAGAAAGATTGTTTTTGGGTTGGGCTCGGGTTGGAAAACAAGTTAATTGTTGTAACACCCTAAATTAGGGGTTATTTGTAATTTAAATAAATTACAAATGGGTTTCAAGAAATAAATAAATATGATTTTATTTGGCATGATTTAGGGTCTAGAAATAACCCTGATTTAGGTTGGAGTTGGAATTAAAAATCTCTTTTAAGGAACTTAAAAGAAAGGAGCTAGGTGAAGTTAGGGCTAAAATAAAATTTAGGAGAAACATGACACAAGAATGGGCTTGGTACAAGTGGTTTGGTGCGCCTAAGAGGGGTTACAAGGGAGGAGGTTCGATCCGTGGAAGTAACAAGGGGAGTTGTTTTTTTTTTCTTTTGGGGCGTTGAAGGAAGGGCCCAAGTAAGGAAGGCCTTAAAGAATTTTTGGTTATGGAACGGACATGAAAGGCAGGTGGGCGGAGTGGCTTGGGGTGCCACTTAAAAGGGGCTTTAGCAAAAGGGACTCGGGTTCAAGTCAAGACGAGCGCAAAGGGGATTTTATTTTTGGGCTTTGGCACAAAAAGGGAAAAAGGCTCAGGTATAAGGCTTATAATTAAAAGGTGAGGGCTTTATGTCATGGAAGTCCAAGGGGAAGAGTGGCATAAGGTGTGAAGGAGGGGGTCTTTGCTCTGTGTCATTGGTTCGAACCCTGTGCCCCTGCACCTTGTTTTTTTTATTTTTTCCCCCTTAATACAACTGGCGTTGGAGGGGAGTAAAGGCAGCATATTGGACTCTTGAATTGATAAGAGTTTGAGCTTGTTTTTTTTTTGCTAATAATCGGCTGGAAGAGGGGGAGCTTTTAGTGTTTTAATTGCTATTAATTTATTGAGGGGATTAGGAAATTAAAAGTATGATAAAGCTAGACTTATCTTTGATAAATCAAAGCTGGAATTATCACCTAAAAGAGAGGAATTGGCCAGCAATGGTACTCCTTGGGGGCTGTCAATTTTTGGTTAAACACCTAGAGGAGGAGGCCAAAATTCTTCCAAAATCTTCTTTTCTTTTCTCCAAGTTGCTGCTACCAAATTTTTCCCTAGCCTCTCTTATCAAAATTCTTCAAAAATTCTCCTCTCTTCTTGCTTCCTTCTAGCCGAATATACCCCCTCTTTAAGAGAAAATTTCCAGCAAACTCTTTCTCTTCTTCCTCTCTTCATTGTGCTACCGAAATCTCCCTTAACTCCTAGCCAAAATTTGCTCAGAAAATTCCAGCACTGTTGTTTCTTCTTAGCCGAATACACCCTCCTCCTTCACTAAAATTTCTAGCCCTTCCAATTGTGCATTAGGCCGAATCTCATATCTCACAACATTAAGAGGTGCTGCCAATTTTCATAAGTGTGGTAAGGGATCTCTCTAAATTAATTCTTTAATTATTATGGCCAGCCGAAACCTTGAGGCTCAACCATGTATTTTTTGGGATTGGCTGAACCTTATTAAGACTATGGATTCATGCTTTGTTTTGTAGTCAAGGAAGGATAACATTAAAGGAGTAAGGAGATCTTTCGGGATTTCGGTAAGAGGTTTTGGTAAGTAATATTTGGTAAGATTCATTGTTTAAATTTATGGCTTGGAGGATTAACCGTGTGATCTGATTAAGTGTGTTGATGGAGGCAAGTTCCAGTCAAGGAGGGCAAGGGAAAGTCCCTGTTCCGAAGTTCAAAAAGAGATCAATCTCGGCGGTTCGAGATTGGCCACCGGGGTGTGGGCTAGCGTCAGAACAGCAGATTAGGCAGATAGCCGTAGTCTCGGTTAGCGATAGCGTTGGGATCGAGAGTGTAGAACTGCAAGTAATTAGGTGCATAATTATCGCACTGTTTCTCCTGTTTTGTGTATTGATATATATGTACATATACTTGGTGTATGATGTGTGTTAGCTGACAATAAAGGCTAAAGTGGTGGATACCCACGTTTGGGGTATTCGGTTAATGTGTCGATAATATGTGATATTAAATTATTTATGGTGCACGTGTGATATGATAATGAGCATGTGATGTATATTCATTCTACATATTGATTTGATAAGATACATTAACATATATGCTTGGGGCTTGGATTTGATCAAGGAAGGATGGGTGTACATATTTATGTACGTGGTCTAATGTTAGCCTCGTGCTACATTAGCGCTTGATGATTAGCTGTGTACTTCATCAAGGGAGATGTTGGCTAGGTGCCCATCTCGGCGGTTGGGGGCTGTGTGCATCACCGTAGTCGGATTAATGTGAGGATCATGATGTGATCGATGGCTCACCACGACCTTGTCAGCAGTCTGCCGAGGTAAGATATGTGGGATCACTTTCGGTTGTGATCGGTGGATTAGCCACGACCTTGAGCAGGAGTCTGCTAAGGTTGGTGTAACGGATGGACCTAGGTTGGGTTGGGTTTAAGAATTGCATGGTTATTTGTATGATCGTGTGGATATGGGCCAAGCCCATGTGTGGAGGCATGTGTGATGATTATGCACCGAGTCGTGGACTCACCCAATTTTTCTCAACCATTTCGGTGATGCGTAAACCTTGGACCGGGTTTGGAGTGGATACAAGGTGGCTGTGTGTAAAGAAGATATTATAATTATTTTAAGCATTTTTAATATTGAGTATTTTGTTTTAAGTATTGGTTGTAATAAGGGCCCTACTATTATTATTTTTGGTATTATTTTAATTATGGTTTGATTAAAATTAAACTACTATGTGAAGATGATTTTATTTTTAGCACTCTATTTATTCAAGATATATATATATATATATATACTAAAGTTTTAATATGGACATTTTATAATATCAAAGTTTTACTTATAATTTTAAATGGACATGGTTTACAAAAGTTAACAAATTTTCATGTTTTATTCTAAAGTCAAAAAGATTTTTTTTTCAATCGTCTTTCCGCAGTGACATAACCAGATCCGGTCAAGGCTCGTGGGCGGGTTTGGGGGTGTTACAATTGTTATATTTGAAATCCTTTGACTTTAGGTGACAAAACATTTAGGATTTAGTTCATGATAAATTCACTTAGTCTTTTTCTTTTTAAAAAGAATATTTTGTAGCAGGATAAGTAGAAGTAAAATAAAATAATTCAACTATGGCCTTATTACATCAAATAATTCCCAAAAATAAATTCAAAGTACTTAAAATAAAAAGAGTCCAAAACAAAGTAAAATCTGAACTTCACATGGCCTCCACTAAGCTCATGCCAACTCGGCCCATCACTGATCGTCACCTGAAAAGTAATCCCACAAGGGGTGAGTCAAACAGACTCAATGTGTAACCAACACTAAAATTTAACAATTTAGGCATATGTTCACATATTACATGCATATTCATATAACAGATAGGAAATAATGATGCAACCCAACCCAAACCTATATGCCATCTGCTACACATCACCGTGCCATCCATCCTCGCACACCGTGGGACTACTAAGTCAACCCTCCATCCGCTACACACCATCGAAGCGTCATTGCGGTCGACGTGCACATCGCCTTTATAAAGTTCGTGGCATAGCCATCGATACATACTTTGTGTCATGAGACACCATATTCAGATATCGTGGTCTTAGGTCACCACATTCGAGATATTGTGGTCTTAGGTCACCACATTCACTTCCCCTTTCATAATATCCCATATGCCCATGTCATACAAAACATGCCAAATTCTTAAATCACATACTTATAGTTTCATATGTGTGCCTTAATGAGATATTTTTATAGTCCTAGTAGGAGTAGGAAACGCACTGAGTACTTTGTACCATAGCATGGTACTTTAGCCATATTCACATTCTTATAAACATGCTCATATTAAATTTTAGCCATAATTCTTATTAAAAGATAGTGTGGGGTACACACCTGATTCGCTTAAGGTTTCCAATCCAAATCCCGAAAAGCTTGATCTAATGCCTTAGATCTTAAATCTCTACATTTAATCAATCATTTAATACTTAGTAAAGAGCCATTCGGCCATAAATCCAAATCCTAGTAGGATTAGTACACTAAAACTTACCTTGGTGCCAAATCCCGAAATCTTCACTATACTCTTCTTGTATTCGGCCAAGCTTTAAATCACTTTAACAAATTAGTTTCGGCCTTTTTAAACGAAAAGTAGATCTTAATCAACAATTAAGGCCTTGGCCGAATGTATATATGGACTTACCTTGAAATTCTCAAATCCCGGAATGTTGTAGACTCCCTTCCTTGTAATCGACTAGTATTAAATCCCTTCATAGATTAGTTTTCGGCTTTTAAATCATGTAAGAAAATAGATCTAGTGCTAAAATAAGCCTTGGCCAATTGCATATATGTATACTTTACCTTGGGATTTGAAATCCCGAAATTTCTATTTACCCCCTTGGTATCTGTCGAAATCACTTTGACACATGTTAGATTAATTTCTAACATGTAAACATGGTAAAAGTGGCCTATGGCCGAATATCTTCCTTACCTTAGATCCTATAAGTCCCGAAATATCCTTCTCCCTTTGTAGTCGACAATGGCAGACAAATCCCAAAAGATCCTATGTAGTTTCGGCAAAGAACAATAGTAGAGATTAGATCTTAGTTTTCGACAAGCCTAAGAGAAAAAGAATGAAAACCGATTTTGAACTTACCCTTACTTGAAGAAATCGATAGCACCTTTGTTTGCAATCTCTCAAGGATTTGGCTATGAAGACTTGAAGACTAGTCGACTATGGCCTAGATGTGTGTCAACACTTTCGGCTCTTGAGGCTTAATAAGATATCGGCTACGGCTAGGGTCTGCTTGTGTTGTCAATTTTGTCAAAATAAAAGAGAGGGGAAAGAGTCCCTTGAGAATTCGACAATGGTGAACTAAGAAGAAGGGGAATTCGGCTAGAACAATTAGAAAAGAAAGAAGAGACAAGTGCTAACTTGGAGAGAAAAGAGTTAACAAAAGAGAGGCAAATTGGCTAAATGAAATTAATTTGTCCTCTTATACACACCTAGCGAATTTGTCACCTAAGACCCCCTTGGCCGGCCAACTCTTCTCCTCCTTATCAAATCCCAAATTTTTCTCCTCTTATCACCTTATCAAAAATTAATAAAAATAATCCATTGTTTATCACCTAGCTTTGCCGAATTTTAAAGAGGCTTAAACTCCTTACTTAAGTTCCTTATTGCCGTCCATCTCTCCCTCTTTTTGCCAAAAATAATAAAAAAAAACCAAAATGTTGCTTCCCTTGCTGCTCGAACTCCAGACCTACCCCTAGCTTGTGGCGTCATTTACAAAGGCTTTAAGTGGCGCCTCCAAGCCACTTTTCCAAGCCCAATTATATGTCATATTTCACATACATTTTCTCTTAAGGCCCTATTCACTTAGCTCCCTTAATAAGACTTGAAATCTAAAAATTTTCTAAGGTATTTCCCTACATTTCAAAGTTCACAATATTCATAGACCACATTCAGAACGTTTATAAACATGATATTTCATATAATTAAGCATGAATGCACAATCCCATTTCCAGGATATTACAGTTCTATCCCTTTAAAATAATTTCATCCTTGAAATTACCTGGCTAGAATAGGTGGGGGTATTGCTGTCGCATTGCTTCTTCTGGCTCCCAAGAAGCTTCTTCCGATCCATGATTGCGCCATAACACCTTGACCAAAGGAACTGATTTTCGTCGTAACACTTTCACATCTCGTTCTAGAATCTGAATCGGCTCCTCCTCATAGGACAAATCTGGCCTTAGCTCCACCTCTTCAACCGGGACTACATGAGATGGATCCGATCAGTAACGGCGTAGCATGGACACATGGAATACGTCGTGCATCTGCTTCAACTCCGGTGGCAAGTCCAACTGATATGCCACTGGTCAATTCGTTTCAAAACCTTATAAGGTCCTATAAACCTCAGACTTAACTTCCCTTTCTGACCGAATCTCATTACCTTTTTCCAAGGTGAAACTTTAAGAAACACTTGATCTCCCACATCAAATTCTATCTCCTTCCGTTTGAGATCTGCGTACGACTTTTATCTATCAGATGCTTCCTTCAATCGAGCCCGAATTACACTAACCTTCTCTTCGGATTCTGCCACAATCTCTGGACCTAAAACTTGTCGTTCTCCCAATTCCGTCCAACATGTAGGAGTCCGACACTTTCGACCATACAGTGCTTCATAAGGTGCCATTCGAATACTTGCCTGATCGCTGTTATTGTAGGCAAACTCTGCTAAGGGCAAATACTCCTCCCAACTTCCTCTGAAATCCATCACACAGCCCCTCAACATGTCCTCTAAAACTTGGATTACCCATTCAGATTGCCCTTCCGACTGTGGATGAAAGGCTGTAGTGAAATCCAATTTAGTGCCTAAAGCCTGATGTAACACTTTCCAGAACCGAGAAGTAAACATTGGGTCCCTATCTGAGATAATCGATAATGGAACTCTATGCAACCTTACAATTTCAGCCACATACAATTTCGCCAACTTTTGCAGAGAATAATTGACTCTCACCGGAATAAAGTGCGCGGACTTGGTCAAATGGTCCACTATTACCCATACCGAGTCCTTCTTAGTAGGCGTAAGGGGAAGCCCACTAACGAAGTCCATGGTAATTCTCTCCTACTTCCACTGCGGAATCATGATTGGCTAAAGCAATCCCAATGGAACCTAGTGTTCAGCCTTAACTTGCTGACACGTTAAACACTTCCCCACGAATTTAGTAACTTCTTTCTTCAGACCAGGCTACCAAAGCTGCTCCCTCAAGTCTCTGTACAACTTAGTGCCTCCAGGATGCATAGCATAAGGGCTACTATGCGATTCCTGAAGAATCTTTCGTCTAAGTTCCTTATCCTTAGGCATACACACCTTACCCTTGAAGCACAATACTCCCTCGTCATTAACACCATAACCTTCCAACTCTCCATTTTGTACTTGCTGTAGCTTAGCACTTAGGTCATCATCAGCCAACTGTCCCTCTTTTACCTCATTCAACCACGTCGGCTTGACTTGCAATTCTGCCAACAGGCTCCCATCATCATACAAACTCAAGTGTGCGAACATTGCCCTCAGATCCGACACAACTTTCCGGCTTAGAGCATCCGCCACAACATTCGCCTTGCCCGGATGGTACTCTATTGAACAATCATAGTCCTTCAGTAATTCAACCCACCTTTCTTTGCCTTAAGTTTAACTCCTTCGAGTCGAGAAATACTTAAAACTCTTATGGTGCTGTGTAGATCGTCGACTTTTCGCCATAAAGATAGTGCCTCCATACCTTAAGGGCGAAGACCACTGCCGCCAATTCCAAGTCATGCGTCGGGTAATTCACCTCATGTGGCCTCAACTGTCGGGACGTATATGCAACTACTTTCCCGTCTTACATCAATACGCAACCCAAACCTGTATGGGAAGCGTCACAATACACCGTAAAATCTTTTCCTGCCTCCGGCTGAATCAACACTGGAGCTTTCGTCAATACCCTCTTAAGCTTTTCAAAGCTCTCCTGTTGCTTATCCGTCCATACAAAGGGTACTTCCTTCCTTAACAACTTTGTCAAAGGCGCTGCTATTGACGAAAATCCTTCCACGAACCTTCATAATAGCCTCGCCGGTCCCAAGAAACTACGAATCTCCGCCACCGACTTAGGTGGTTTCCAATTCAACACTGCTTCAACCTTC